>CM046880.1:412525190-413795347 GCA_025667525.1 Glebionis coronaria
AATTGTGCTTTCAGGCATACATCTCATTCACATGGTCAGTAAGGCAAGAATCATGATGACTAGAAAACATACATTCATTGCAATTCTAACATTTCAAATTAGAATTCATAGTAGGCTTAGAACGCTGCACAACCGCAGAGCCTTTAGATTTAGCTACATGATTCTTTTTATTCAAAACAAAAACAACATTCCTAGGGTGGGCTTCTACTTTCTTCTTCACTTGACTACTAAATGGAGGCAAGATCCTATCATTATTCATATTTCTTTTAAGCTTAGATCTTTGAGCCTTAGTAGTGGTGTTTACTCCTGTAGAAGGCAACACGGGAATATTATAAACTGGTTTTGATTTTGCCTTATTTTTAGTGACCGATGTTTGAGATGGTTTAGTCCTAGGGACCTTGTTAAGTGGTGTGACGGTGATGAGGTTCCTTTTGATTGCACTAGAGGACGATGCTAAGACGGTGGCTGTGTTATCCACAACATTCTTACCTTTTAGGGTACAAAGTGTTTCCTTTAACTCAGCCAAAGCCAAATTTTTATCACAAATTTGTTCCCTCAAATCAGATATTTCCACCAACTTTCGATTCAATCGTTCAATCAATGATTGATTCTATGTAGTGGTACTAACACATGCAGGCTTTACTGAATCGAAGAGTTGTGTATCTTTCTGTTTTAAGTTATCAACTTTGGACAAAATCTTGGAAACTCGATTATCTAGATCAAGTTTAAAATTCTCAGCGGCCTCAAGTACGTTCACACAGTTAATTTCCTTAGATTTCTCTATATCTATTGGCAATGATTTAGCAACTTTGTCACTCGGCTGACGCTGTTTTGATTGTAAATTCAATCTTAAATTCTTTTGTAAATTTGGATCATCTATATTAACACCTTCGAATGACGTTTCAAAAATCTGTTGAATAAATTGTTGTTTACATTCAAGCGAAATACATTGTTTTTTAATCTCATCAAAACGTTTTGAAAGCGAAGTATAAGAATCTTGAAGCTTTAATCATTCAGCATCAGATTTGTGACAAGTACTATCTACCACATTATCCACAGATTCAACATTATGCACAATAGAATCATTATCAACACTATTATTCACACAGACGAAAACAATATCATGCGACATCACTTGCTTCAGAAGCTGATCATTTTGGCGTGAAATCCATTCTATTTCAACTAAACCGTTTTCATAAGCATCATCCATTTCATTGAAAACACGTTTAACCAAATCTTTATCAATATTGCTAAAACATGCTTTAATATTGTTGACAAATGGAACAATTTCATCTCGAAACGCAGCTCTAGTGTGCTCAAAATTCCATTCACCTTCCGTTATGGACGAAGCCGTCATACATTCCTTAATGACCTTGTCAAAATCGGCAAGGTGTTGGTGCAACGCATTTAAGCTATTAGACCCCTTGCTTACCAGTGGGATTAACTTAGTTAAATCCTTTTTGACAAGTGTAGGAGACGTACTAGAAAGGTTTTCGTTTGACAAACTTTGGGGCACACAAGCTGATAATTGAGCTAATTCCTTTTGTAATCGAATACGGGTCTTTTTATCAAATTGATCTTTATTATTCTTAACATAATCAAGCTTATGTAATGTTGAAAGCATTTTAGATCGAGTTTCTTCCGTAAGTGACATTGTCTCCTCATCATCACGAACATAAGGTGCTTCTTTCGATTTGCCAATTAGGGTCACATCATAAAGATAAGGAATATATTCATGAGCTTGTTTTGCATAACCGGGATTAGGTGGTAAATCTTGAAGACGCTTAAGTTCTAGTTCTTTAAATGATTTAGTTAAAAGATGAACCTTTTCTATGGAAGCGTATTGTTTTAAAAGCTGTTGTTCCTTGAATTTAAGAAGTTTGGTAGCATTAATTTCCGATTCAATCTTTTTAGACTCGAGAGTTTCAAAATCCATTTTAAGTTTTTGAAAATCATTTACAACCGACTATTTTTCTTTTAATTCATTGGAAAGATTAGCTCTTAATGATTCTGTTTCGTTTAAGTGAATAATCCTTTCAAAATGAAATTGGTCAAATTCAGAATAAGTTATTTTCTCTGCTTGAGGGACCATTTCAAATGTTTTGACCTTTTTCTTTATACAACACAAGCTCACCGGTTAGATTGGCATTCAAATCTACGGTTTATAGGACGGCCACATTCATGATATCAATAATATGTTTAGTCACCATTGCCAAATCATGTTGATCATAAGATTCCATACCCATCGTAGCATTTTGTTGAGGTTTACTCAAATGTGTTGGATTGGATACCACATCATTTGAGTTACTAGTTCCCAAATGCTGTTCGAGGTTGTCATTTTCATGCCCAACTTAATGTGGATTATCATGAACAATATTAGTTGTGGTTGGTACCTCACTGACGACATCAGAACCGTAGTGAGAGAGATTAGCAACGAGAGCAGCTTGGGCTGAGTGAATGTCATCACAATCTGAATCATATGCATCAAGATTATTTGCTTGATATGTTGCATTAGAAGTAGATACTACTTCAACGCCTTCATTATCTGCTGCCCTGGGTCTACAAAAAATGCTAATTCCTCTGAATCTAAAATCTTTCCCTTAGATTGAGCATCGACCAAATACATCTTCTCACGAAACCACGTTGCGTCCCTTCTCTTTTTCGGCTGAGTGCATTGCCTAGCCATATGACCTTGTCCTCGACAATTGTAGCAAGTCATAACCTTTTGAGGACCAATAGGGCTTCCATTTCCACTAGCTTGAGAATTCACAGCTTGAGCGTTCACGGTCCTTGTAGTGGATCCATATGAATTTTGCCTTTCCTGAATGGATTGCACCGTCACTTGACCGTCTTGAATAGTGGCTTGTTGTCGAGGATTTGAAGAAGTGCGGAGCTGATTGTTCGTTGCTGGAAATCCTCTAGTTGCAACAAGTTTTGACAAGTAGGTAGTGAGTTGGTTTAAAACATCAGTAGGTGTATCATTTGGAGTAAAGACCGGTGCTTGAATTGGTGGGAGTTCATTGGAATAAAAGGCTTGTGCTGGTGATGCTTCAATTGGAAAATATCCTTGCTGAGGAGTATAGCCCATTGGAGAAGTGATGACTTGTGATGGTAATACCTGATGTAATGGTTGCTGTGGATAAGGCTGTTGAAGAACACTTTGTTGAAATGCTTGATGTGGCATCATTAGTGGTTGATAAGATGGTTGTTGTGGTTGATGATGTTGAATCCAAGATCTTTAGACTCAAACAGTCAAAACCGTTTTATATAGGTTGTTAATTGTACATATGAATTAACATAGCGGAATTGCACAATTAACTAGAACAAGATGTTTAAGAGATGAAAGATTCCAAAGGGTTTGTATTATTGATGATTAACACAAACCACTCTAGGTGTGTGTACGTTGAATCCCACACATAGAGATCAATGACTCTGTAGGTTACATTTGAGTAGTATGAATTGATAAATAAAACGTACGGTTTGGTGTTCCTTTTATAACTTAAGGAACCCAGGGATACATGGAAACTAAATAAAGTCGTAATGACTAAATCAAAACTGACTTATTCATTCTTATCATGTGTTGACCAAATCTTCATACTTTTCACTAGCAGTGGGAAGTACTCTAGCAGGGGGAACTTCCTCTAGCAGGGGAAAGTACTCCAGCAGTGGGAAATCCAGCATAATGCCCTCTTTGGTCCTTCTTGTTTCCATAGTGTTTGACTCATCAACTCTTGACCCAACAATCTTCCCCTAGTTGATGATGTCAAAACACTTCCCCTTAAGCATACAACATCAAAGATCAACTGGCTGAACATTCTATGTAAACAACTTCCCCTTTTTGACATGATCAAATAGGGGTCTTCTATGTGAACAACCTTGATTTTCAACTAATACTTAACCAATATCATACATCAAAACCAAGTATTCTACTTTTCAAAATACCCTCCATGAAGCAAATAAGTACCACCCCTAATAAAAAATGATTTTGAGCAGTAGATACTCACACTAGTTGTAGTAATACTAATGAGCAGTAGCAAAAATCTTCACCTTGACATCATATGTGAATGACTAATACTTTATCAAATGAGCTTCCCCTAAAGTTGTGCTAGTCATTGATGAATCTTCAATTTTGTAGGCTTTATGTAATGATTACATATGAAGAGAACTGATTATAACTTACTTGATGATGAAGAAGAATAACCCGAACTTTGCGTTCTATATCTCGCACTAACCACGTGACGAAGAGTGATAATGTACAAAGATCCTCATTTACTTATGAGACACTGAGCACGATAATGTAACTCCTTCAAGTGATAGAAAATATGTGCATAGAGTACCATAAGAAAAATCACACATTCCTAGATCTTGTACCACTTTGTCACTAGGTGTTTAAGCATAAAACACATACCCGCGAAAAACTACTTCGTCCTCAAATAAATGATAAAAACTTTTCTTCGTAATCAATAAAGATAAAACGAGCCTTTATACCTTTTAGAACAGTTGCTATGAATAACCCATACTTCAAAACATTGTTGTCCCAAAAACCAAATCTGACAGCAGGGGGAACTTTTCTGGCAGCAGGGGGATTAATGAAGGAAGGGGGATCTTAGCAGGGGGAACTTTTAATCAAAGCAGGGGAAACTTTTTCAAAAACAGGGGGAACTTTTAATACCACTATTTTTGTTATTAACTGTGCCAAACCCACACCAGATGGGAATGAATTTATAACAGCGGAATAAATAACAAAAATAAAGACAATAAAAAATGACCTACTGTGAATAGTTTATACCTGCTGTGATATCTTTTCATTAATACCCACTTGACTGCTGTCCTTGACACACTCAACAACATCCTCACTTCCTCTTCTGTTTGTACCCCTCGACTGTTTGTACCCCTCGAGACAAAACATATAAACTGTGCCATTCGTGTGAACACAAAAGACTAAATAACTTATAAATGTTTGTCACGTCACATTCATTATTAATCTCAGTGTGAACACAACTTGATTCTTCGTGTGAACACACCAAAATAGCATTCGTGTGAACATAAATGGTTATATTCGTGTGAGCACAACTAACTGACTAACATAATCACATCTTGCTTAAGAGATTCATAAGAAACAGCTAGGACCCACATTATTTTTATTCATCTATTTATTGTTCATGGAACACAGTGACTATGACCATTCACAGATAAATCGATTGACAATACTAACTTTACTAGGACCAGCAGCCAATCCAACACCTTCATTAATTTTTATTCGTACCCCGATCAATAAACTACTCGAACCCATAAAGACCACGAATACAATATTCGAACAATGACTGTCTTGGAATCGACCAAACATTCTATTTGTTGGACAATAGCAGCAAGATACGAATAGAATCACCAATAATTAATAACTTAGTATTTCAACATAAACCCTAAACCTTCACAACAACGAAATCAAACATCTTGATTCTCCTAGATATTGAGCCACCCGCTCTGATACCACATGTTGAATCCAAGATCTTTAGACTCAGACAGTCAAAACCGTTTTATATAGGTTGTTAATTGTACATATGAATTAACATAGATGAATTGCACAATTAACTAGAACAAGATGTTTAAGAGATGAAAGATTCCAAAGGGTTTGTATTATTGATGATTAACACAAACCACTCTAGGTGTGTGTACATTGAATCCCACACGTAGAGATCAAAGACTCTGTAGGTTACATTTGAGTAGTATGAGTTGATAAATAAAACCTACGGTCTGGTGTTCCTTTTATAACTTAAGGAATCCAGGGATACATGGAAACTAAATAAAGTAATAATGACTAAATCAAAACTTACTTATTCATTTTTATCATGTGTTGACCAAATCTTCATACTTTTCACTAGTAGTGGGAAGTACTCTAGCAGGGGGAACTTCCTCTAGCAGGGGAAAGTACTCCAGCAGTGGGAACTCCAACAGTGGGAACTCCAGCATAATGCCCTATTTGGTCCTTCTTGTTTCCATAGTGTTTGACTCATCAACTCTTGACCCAACAGATGATAGGTGTGTTGTGGTGGCTGCTGGAAGTATGATGGTTGTTGATAAGTGTAAGCCATGTGTTGTTGGGGAGTCATTTGTTGAGAAGCATACATGGAAAGTGGATCATGAACTTGAGGTGTTGACAACCGAGCCTCGATCACGTGGCATTCGTGTTGTTGAAGAATATCTTGAAGTTGATCCACGTTGGTTTGATGCAAATCCTTAGCCAATTTAACAATCGTCACGTACTTGCTCCATTCGGAAGGAAGAGTGTTCAAATACTTGGTGTTTAATTGAAACGTAGGAATTGCCAGGCCATAGATGTTGAGCTCATTCATCAATAGAGTGAATCTCAAATAGTAATCATTAAGAGTCTCCCCGGGGACATAGGAAAACTTATCAAACGTATCATATAGCTTACACTCTCGTTCTTGTTTAGTTAACGAGGTGCCTTGCATTAATACATGAATTCTATCCCATAGCTGTTTGGAAACTTTATGTTTACTCACTAGTTTGTAGACATCTGGAGGAAGGGCTTAGAGAATGATGTTTGTAGCTTGTTTATCACACTTATCTTGAATCTTAGCATCTCTAGTTAATTCACCCATTGTACGAGGATGAGTAACTGCACCTTCCTTTACAGTACCATATCAATGGTCCATTGAGCACCGATGCCCAAATGAGATGTCCGTTCTAATTATTCAACATATAAAGTTCCATTCGGGAAGCCCAATCCTCGTACATAGTCTTCACCAACATTGGTGGACGATTATCCGTACCCGAGAGGATGGACATATTCGTAAGTGAAGTAAACTCTATTTCGATAAGTTAAAGAATTACAAACGTTAATCGAACAATGAGAGAAAGTAAATGTGTTTGTTTTCGTGTGTAGAAGATAAGAAAAATGTTGAAATCCCCTAAAATATGTTCTCGAGAAACCAAAAAATTCCAAGGAAAACAAAAACTCACGATTTTGTTCGAATTTTTTTACGGAATAATTTTGCAAGTGATCTTCAGAATATTGGAACTTGGAAATCTTCGCAATGAAACAATCTTCGCAATAATCTTCCAAACTTCGAAATGTTACAATCAATCTTTGCAATGTTGAAAAGCACACTCTTCGCAATATCGATCTTGATGATCTTCGCAATAAGTTGGTGTACACTTCGCAACCTTGAAAAATAACTTTGCAAAAATCAAAGTGATCTTCGCAATAAATAAGTGTACACTTCGCAATCCAAATGAATCTTTACGCAATCCCGATGAAAACTTCACAATCCTGATGAAACACTTCGCAAACCAGATGGTTTTCTTCGCAATAACACGAATTCAACACTTCGCAATCCAGATGATTTTCTTCGCAATAACACGAGTTCAACACTTCGCAATCCAGATGGTTTTCTTCGCAATAACACGAATTCAACACTTCGCAATAATGTAAATCCTAGTGCATTGCGACAAAAAAGATTTTGAAATAATAAAGAATATTCCGACTTCCACTTTTCTCGGATAAAACTCACCTAATTTGAGATTTTAAGCCAAAAAATGATCCAAACACCCAAAATTTTTGTGTTTTTAGCCAAGGTAAATATACGAAGTCTCTACCACAACTATGTAGATGATTTGTATCAAGATTAAACCATAAAAAACACAAAAAAATAATAATTTTGCATTGAATGATTTGGAATAAAAAAAGACACAAAAATGAAGAACACAAACACATAAATAATACAATCATCCCATGGCTCTTGATACCATTTGTAGGATATTGTAAATCTTGCTTAATCTAGAGAGAGAAAGAGATAGAAAGATATGGTGATATCACACACACACACTTAAGAGAGAAAGTATGAAAATACACACTTTAACTATGTGAAATAATGAATGAACCACACCCTCTCCAACTAAGGAGAGGGTTTATATACCAAGCCCATGAGATGGGATTGGGCTTACAAGTTGGGTCGGCCATACATAACATGGACCGGGCTTTTCCTTGTTTAACTAATGTAAAGATACTAGACTACGAGCTACTACTTAATATATTGTCGGAGTGACCGAATCTTCTTAAATACGTAAAAACATATTTCCAACAAACTAATGCAACGGTAGTACCCTCAACACTAAAGACAATCTTGCTTTTGTATCACAACAATCTAGCGGTACATGCTACCAAGGTAAAACTAGTGATTCAACATCCACTCCCAAGCCACATGGAAGACCTCAATCATCATTTAATGATGAAGCTGTCTTCTCCTTCTTTGCCAATCAAGATAACTAGCCAAGGTTAACCCTTGATGATCTATTCCAGATAGATGTTGCTGACATAGAAGAGATGAATCTAGGTGGCAAGCAGCAATGGTGTCTGTTAGGTCAAACATACTCTATTAGAAGACTGGAATAGTTATGACAGCTGATCCAAGGGATCCTCTAGGTTATGATAAGTCAAAGGTGGAATTATAAAACCTTGGAAAGAATGGACACTTTGCTAGAGAATGCAGACAAGAGAAGGCTGGAAGTAATCAAAGAACTAACAGCAACACTAGTAACAACAACAACAAGGAAAGTGGTTTAAAGAGCTCTAACATGAGTCCATGGAACTCAAGATATGCCAAGGCTATGGTCTCAGTAGATGGCACAGTCAACTGGACTCTAGCACAGGAGGATGAAGAAGATGGTTTGATGGCATTCTCTTAAGGAGACAGTGAGGTACATCCTTGTTCTAAAGATGGTATGCTTAAATTTAATAGTCTTAAGTTAGAACTAGAGGATCAATATCAAAAAGTTAACACCTAAACTGTAAAATTTAATGCTTATAAAAGAGGTGTTGAGAAACTAGAAGCTAACATAGTTTGTATCAAAAGGCTCAACAAACTATAAAGAGAAAATTAGGATTATGTCTCTTCAACTAAAAGAGAAATAAACAACAATCCAAGCCTTTGAAAGACAACTTTTAAAAGTTTCAACATAAAATAAAGTTTTAAGAACAATTTTTTCTAATGAGAAAGAAACAATTAAAAATTGTCAAAAATCTTTAAAGGGTACTGAAAAGCTGTTGAATTCTCTGATAGGTTATTATGACAAAACTGGTTTGGGGTATATGGATGAACAACCTGGGAAAATACTAACTGACAAAGATCCATATAGCAACTCTGTAGAGATAGATGAGTCCAATGTTATGTATAAAAGACAAGCCAAACTTTTAAGTGACTAAGACTCTGACTCTGGCAACTATACCTCTTGTACCTCTGACTCTAGTATCTTGACCCAACCAGAACCTATTGTCACTAAAAAGGTCATATATCCACCATTAATGAGATGTTTTGTTCCTAACGGTTATGTGTCACCACCTAGTTCTACTCCCAAGCAAGTAAAAACTCCTAGGTTGACAATGGATAAAGACCCAAAACATCATGGTAGAATTAAAAGAGGTGGTCTAGGTTTTGAAAACACTAAGACTGATTTACCTTTTGGGTCTGTTACGAAAAGAAAGGGATGTTTTGTGTGTGGTAGCTTAAGTTATTATATTAAGGACTGTACTCTTCATGAAGACATAATTGGTAGATAACAAGCTGCTAAAAAGGTTGCTATCGGAAAAAGTAAAAAAGGTGCACATCGTAAGGGTCAGATGGGACAAACGGAAGTCAAAAGAAAGTAAGGTTATGTAAAAAGGGTGAATAAACATAATGAGACCAATAAATATTGCCACCCTCATACCAATAGTAACTTTGTTCCTAGAGCAGTTCTGATGAGAGCTGGTTTAGTACCATTGAGAAAAATCTCTACAGTACTGCTAGACCAATGTCTGCACGTACCGCTAGAAAAAATCCAAGTACTATCAGACCAAAACAAGAGAGTCCTAAGTCTCACACTCCTTTGAAGAACTTGTTTGACATCACTAAGGTGTATAAAGATAAGTTCTATGAACATAAACCAATACCCGTTCAGATGTAGGTGCCAAAAGGGCAATAGCCAAGTACTGCTAGAAGTACCGCCAATACAAAAGTGGTACATGTGTAAGTTCAAAAGAGGGCCAAAGATATGACCTCTCCTTATACTTTTGATTGGCCCACCAGAACTATGACATATAGAAGCACATCCAGCATCACAGGCCAGTCTACCCATAAGACATATAAGTGTGTTGGCCTCGCTAGATCTAAGCCTAATATAGCTTGGGTCCCTGTGAAAACTAATTTGTTTTCCATTTATGCAGGATAATCTAGCTAGTGAATTGAAAGACAAAAGAATCATGAATAGTGGATGTTCAAGGCACGTGACATGGAATAAGGACTATCTTGCTGAATTTGAAGAATTCAGAGGTGGTTCAGTTGCTTTTGGAGGTAGTAAAGGCATAATTACTAGCAAAGGAACGATTAATACAGGGAAATTGGAGTTTGAAGAAGTGTTTTTTGTTAAGGAGTTGAATGAATTCAACCTCTTTTCAGTTTCACAGATGTGTGATAAAAAGAACAAGGTGTTGTTCACTAACACAAATTGCATTGTTGTTACACCAGACTTTGAGATGTCCAAAAAGTCACAGATATTGCTCAAAGTACCAAGGCAGGAGAACATCTACACTTTCAATCTCCCTACTATTGTTCCTACATGTGGTATTGCTTGTTTATTAGCTGAGGCTTCAGTTAATGAGTTTAATTTATAGCATAGGAGGTTAGGTCATGTCAATTTTAAAATTCCAAATAAACTTTTTAAGGAAAATCTTGTGAGAGGATTACCTTCCAAGTCTTTTCAAAATGACCACACATGTGTTGCTTGTAAAAAAGGTAAGTAACATAGGGCCTCTTGTAAGACCAAGACTGTCAATTCAATGACTAAACCTTTACAGCTTTTGCATATGGACCCATTTGGACCTGTTCTATAAGGAGTATGAGTGATAAGACCTTTTGCTTAGTTATCACTGATGATTTTAGTAAATTTAGTTGGGTTTTGTTTATGTCACTTTAGCGTGAGACAAATGATTTGCTTAAAGATTTTATTACCCTTGGTAAAAAATAGTTTACTAAACAGGTTATCATCATTAGGACATATAATAGGACAAAATTCAAGAATGCTAAATTTGATGAATTATGTAGGTCTAAGGGAATCAAGAGAAAATATAGTAATCCTCAGACTCCACAACAAAATGTAGTAGCTGAGAGGAAAAACATGACACTAATTGAGGTTGCTAGGACCATCTTAGATGATTCACTTTTGCCTAATACCTTTTGGGCAGAGGCAATCAACACTGTATGTTATGTGCTTAATAGGGTATTAGTAACTAAGCCTCATAATAAGACCCCTTATGAGCTTTTGACTAGTATAAAGCCAACCATAAGCTATATAAGACCTATTAGGGGTCTTAAGACAATTTTAAATACTCTTGATCCACTAGGGAAGTTTGATGGTAAATCTGATTCACGATTCTTAGTTGGATACTCAGTTTAAAGCAAAGCATATAGGATTTACAATTTGTCATATGGTAAGATAGAAGAAAATGTCCATGTTAACTCTTTGTAGAATAAGCCCAATTTCCTGGGAATATGGTATGCTTGGATGTTTGATCTTAACTATCTAACCAACTCTATGAATTATTATCCTATGCAAGCATATTGTCAAACTAACAGTGGAGGTTTAGAGGAAGCTACTATAAGTACAGGTACACAGGAGAAGGATGTTCCTACCTCTGATTCAGAGGAAGATGCTGATGATAGAATCTTTGTACCAGTCTTGCCTACATTGTCAAACCCAAATTAGAAGGAGCCAATTCAGCCAGTAGATGATCAAGCCTTAATATATGAGTTGCAGAGGCTAAAAGATCAAGAAAAGACAACTAAAGCATCAGTTGGTCTATGTAGAGAAGAACCTTTGGATTCAACAGGGTCAACAGTACCTCCAAATACTAGTGGTACCTCAAGTTCTAGTACTGTTGTGTAGAGTCTAGTACCGGTAAAGGGTGTATTTGATCATTTCAACTTCTTGAAAGATCAAAACATTCCTCCAAGTACTACTGATGATCCACTAGAAGATGTTCTTCAGTCTCTGGATGATGAAACATATATGCTAGTCCAAAGGAGGGGATCTTCTTAAATTCTTCCTATGATGAAGATGGTGAAGTGGCTGAATTTAATAACATGGAGTCAACTATTCCAGTTAGTCCTATTCCCACTCATAGAGTTCACACTAATCCTCCTAAAGCTCAGATAATTCGTGATCCTAAGTCAGAGGTTCAAACTAGGAGACAAACCAAAGCAAGCAATGAAGCCCATGCACTTATCAGTTATGTCAAGCAACAACAAAGTACTAATCACAAAGATACTCAACACTGTTTGTTTGTATGATTCTTAACACATATAGAGCCTAAGAATATTTCTCAAGCTCTTGGAGATGAAAGTTGGGTGGATGCTATGCAAGAAGTACTTTTGCAATTTGAATTGCAAAGAGTTTGGGTTCTTGTTGACCTACCATCTTGAAAGAGAGTTATTGGAACTAGATGAGTTTTCAGGAACAAAAAGGATGAAATAGGTGTGGTAGTTAGGAACAAGGAAAGGCTTGTTGCTCAAGGCTACAGACAGAATGAAGGGATTGATTATGATGAGTTTTTTCTCCTGTGGTAAGAATTGAAGCCATTAGGTTATTTTCTACCTTTGCCTCATATATGGGGTTCATAGTTTACCAGATGGTTGTCAAAAGTGCATTTCTTTCTGGAACTATTGATGAGGAGGTTTATGTCTTACAACCTCCTGGTTTTGTAGATCCTAAGTTCCCCAATAGAGTCTACAAAGTGATCAAAGCTTTATATGGTCTACATCAAGCTCCTAGAGCATGGTATGTTACACTCTCAAATTTTCTGTTTGAACATGGATATAGAAGAGAGACAATTGACAAGACTCTATTTATTAAGAAAGATAAGAAGGATATCATCCTAGTTCAAGTATATGTGGATGATTTTATTTTTTGTTCTACCAAGAAGATTTGGTGTGAGGAGTTTGAAGCTTTGATGAAAGGAAGATTTCATATGAGTTCTATTGGAGAACTTACTTTGTTTTTAGGACTACAAGTAAAACAGAGGAAAGATGGTATATTTAATAGCCAAGATAAATGTGTAGCTGAAATCTTGAAGAAATTTGCAAGTATGGAATCTAAGAGTACAAGTACACATTTGAAGCCAAGAAGTCATCATCCAAAGATGAGCATGGTACTGATGTGGGTCTACACTTATATAGATCCATGATTGGTTCACTTATGTATCTTACTGATTCTAGGCATGATATAATCTTTGATGTATGTGCTTGTTCAAGGTTTCAAGTCAATCCTAAGGTTTCACACTTACATGCTGTGAAAAGGATTTTCAAGTATCTCAAAGGCCAACCTAATTTGGGATTGTGGTATCTTAGATAATCATCATTTGACTTGGGAAGCTTAATCTGATAGTGATTATGTTGGAGCAAATCATGACAAGAGGTCCACAAAAGGAGATTGTCAATTCCTAAGAAGAAGACTCATATCTTGGAAATTTAAAAAGCAGATTATTGTTACAACTTCCACTACTGAAGCTGAATATATAGCTGCTGCTCAATGTTGTAGACAAGTGCTTTGGATTCAAAACCAGTTATTAGATTATGGGTTCAATTTTATGAACACCATAATCTACATTGATAATGGAAGCACTATCTGCATGTAAAGAATCTAGTGTTTCACTCCCAAACCAAGCATATTGAGATCAGACATCACTTCATCAAAGATGATTATGACAAGAAGCTGATTCAGGTTTTGAAGATTCATGCAGACAACAATGTAGCTGATTTATTGACCAAAGCCTTTGAAACAAAGGGGTTTGAGTTTTTAGTCACACACATTAGAATGTTAAATCAGTAAGGCTGCATATGTTGAGGGGAGGATTTAGTTGTAAAATTTTCTTTAGATTGTTTTGTGTAGCGTTGGTAGTTATTTGTGATGTTTTACACGTTAACTGGATCAAGGAAAAAGAGTTTACAATGAACTTAGTCTACATGTACCAGTGGTTCAGTTTAGATACCGTTTTAGACACCACGTAGCGCTAAGCTTATGGACATATCGACATTTCTACAAGTATCGCAATGTTACTGTTGTTACGTGTGAGGTTCAAGGGTGTTTTATGTAGATTTGGAGGTTTCTTCACAGACAAGTTTTCTTACCCTATGTAAACCCATCCCAATTACATAATTTACTCACCTAATATCTCAATCATTACCTCGATTCCATAAGCCTAATTTTTCATCGACGATCATCACAAATTAAAATGACGAACCTATAAGTGATCTCTAAACACAATCAAGTGGCAAACTTGCACCATAACACTGACAATCGTAAGTTTCATGAGATGTTGGGCTTCCTCTTTAGAAGTGAAATCAAATTTGCACTCACTGTAAGTCCTACTTCTACTAAATCGGTTGTTAAACAATTTTGGAGGCCTGCCTCTTCTATTATTCGACATGATGTCCCTTGTATTAAAGCAAGAGTACACAATAAGACTATTAATGTGACAGAAGCTTCTTTAAGAGACTTATTGCACCTTAATGATGATGCATGTATTAGTATTTTTCTTGACCTAGAGATTTATGATAGTTTAGATACCATGGGATATGAAGGGGCGAGATTCACTCACTTTTTATAAAGGATTATTTTCTCCATAATGGAAGTTACTTTTTCACACTATCATTCATTGTTTAAGTCTAAAAAGTACTTCTTTTGATCAAATTCTGCTTCTACAACAACTGGTGGTATTTGCTTAGCTACCAATAGGGTTTTCAACTTCTCAAAAATGATTTTTGATGGTATGCTAAAACATTTGGAAGCTAAAAAGAAATGTTTTATGTATCCTAGATTTTTACAGCACATATTGAGTAAACAAGTGCCTAGCCTTCGTGCCCATCAAACCCTTGGACTGTATCCACTTTTACTTCTTGGAATTTTTCCTTTCTAGGTAAAAAGGGTTCAAACTTTAGTGGTACAGTTACACCATTGTTTGCATGTATGCTGGAAAAGCCAGTTGTTGATGAGGGTGAGGCTTCTAACTCTACTAATGAGCCTCAGCAAACTCCCTCTCATGCTTCTGAAGAAGAACCTATTACTTCTCCTTGTCATCAAGATCAAGATGTCTATGATGAGATGATCCATTCATCTGATTGATGAAACCTAATAGATTCGGATCTTTAGGCTTCTAGGAACGATTCTCATTCACTTGTTTGAATCAAGGCGGAATAAAATGAAAAACGTTAACAAGGTGTTCAAAAACAAGAACACAAAGTTGAATTTCTCCCAACGATTGCTCATTGTATTAATAATAAACAACCACTAGGTGTGTATACATTTAATCCCACACCTAGTCGACACACGCTTTAGGTTTACATTGTATATGAAAGTTATGAATAAACCTAATATCCTTGGTTCCTTTTATAGTGTAAGGAATAGGGTTTTACATGAGATAAGAATGAATAAACATGTAAATCTTCTATTTAAATAAACCATATCCTGAATATTTATCCAATATACTGAATATGCGTCCATAATAGAATCCCATCAACGCTTGATGTTTGTCAGCGTCTAGAATACATGTGTCAGCGTCTAGCTTTCACATGTCAGTGTGTCTTGAACAAACGTCTTGATGTTTCTTCATTTTAAGTTTCTGCCACATCAACTTTTAGACCCAACAATCTTCCCCTAGTTGATGTCGTAAAAACTCTTTGTGTATATCTTGTAAGTGGTACATCATCTTCAAATTGCTTCCCCTCAAGTGTAGCATGGATATCTTCCACTTTTTGTCACATCATATAGGGAAGGAACAAATGTATGCAATCGAAGATTCTCCAAATGTAGGCTCTGTGTAATGATCTTGAAGAAAAATAAATATAATATTTTTGATGTAGAAGTAGAATAACCCAAATCTATTTTCTATGTCTTGTACTATTCATGTGACGTTGAACTTATATGAGTATAGAAAGTATAAGCAGACCTCGATCTCTTGTCAAAATCCTCATCCTTAGTGAGACATTAAGCACGATAATGTAACTCCTTCAAGTGATAACAATGTTAATGGCATTGGTAGATATGACAAGTCTTCGTCACCAAAAATGTAAGTATGAACAAGTTATCTTTAAAGTGTGAATGGAAAGAACACCACAACTTTAAGATATGATAGAATACATACTCACGAAAATATACTTTAAGAATCAAATTTACCATAAGAATTCTTCCCCTTAAGCCAACACCTCTTCGTGACGAGTCTTAATATCTTCATATGTAAAAGTGATTTGACGGATAACTCTTTCACAAGGCTACCCTGATTACATAATCTAATATCAATCATTCTTTATGAATTTTTGCTAACGGATGTAAAAATCATTGATTCCTTTTTAAACAACTCCGAGCCATTAATATCAAAACGATATTCTGAATTATAACAGAGATCCCATGTATATGTGTGTAAATACTTTCCTCGTTTTGTGTGCGAAAACCTTAACTAATTTTCCAAACAACAGCATTTCCTTTGTCATCCAAGATCCTTAACTGTCCGATAATCATACCATATGTATTGTCCAATATCGGACAATACTTCTCAGCGTTTAAACTAAATATCTTGGACAACACATGTCAGCGCCTGACTTATTCCTGTCAGCGTCTCATTCAACCACTGACACCACTTGTCAATTTTAATATCACGTCCATGGCCCATCTTCACAAGAGTTTGCTCACGCTATGTAAAATATGAAACATAGGTTGTAGACACAACCTACTCCAACCCAGAAACTCCACATGTGATTACAAATCCTTGCTCAAAAGGTTAGACCACATAAAACACGTACTGTTTTTCTTCTATATATCACGTCCCACTTTACTGATATAGGCTTTAAATAAATAAAAACAAAATCACCAATTAGTATATTCATGTGAATACACAATATTTACTTTTGTTAATAGAGATCCACGTGAGAACTTTGTCCCACAGCCACATCACGCTTTGTCATCCTAACAATTAGGCAAACTTCACGTGACACTCTTTTTATCACTTGTTTTCCAATCATGGGACGACCAGATTTATCAAAACCTTAATATTCGATCAAAAGAGACCAATTAATGCTAACATATAGACTCATAACAGCAACCAGTTTCCTTTTCTTGGAACGACCAACATCAAGAAACGTTAAAAGCCACAGCGAGTCCTTTTCTTTGACCTAGAACCACATGTGTACTCGCTGCACTTTTCATGACTGTCAATCAGATCATAACCTTAATACGATCTTCAAACAGCCTTGTACCTAGCTTCAATTATCTTGAATTCGAAATCCTAACACCTAGGGTTTACACGTGATCAGATGTAATCATGCAAATCTAGGGTTTATGAGCCAATCCCTAAAAAGACGAAAAGCATCATAGCAGCTATAGCACTAAATCTCATCATACTAGGGTTCATTGTGGATCCGTGAATCCACTCACCAAAGCTAGTATAATCCATCATAATCAGCAGCAACAAACAATGAATCAGGGTTTTTAGATAAACCCTAAAAACAAGCATTCATTCTGTTGTGAACTTCGATAGGTTATAACTTTTTCTTGAAGACTAATCTGGACAATACCTCATGTAGATATCTATCTATATGTGTGTAGAACACACACACAAAAGTTCGTGTCGATCCAACGGTTCAATAAAAAGTTATGCCTCCCTGAATACTGTTACGGACACAAAACCGCCCAGAAAAACCCTATACAGATTTTTCTTTCTTCTCACGAACACGAACACCTTGTAGGTCCTAGCATCACGAGCCACGAGACTATGATACCAATTGACGAAACCTAATGGATTTAGATCTTTAGGCTGCTAGGAACAATTCTCATTCACTTGTTTGAATCAAGGCGGAATAGAATGAAAAAAGGTTAACAAGGTGTTTAAACACAAGAACACAAAGATGAATTTCTCCCAACGATTGCTCATTATATTAATAATAAACAACCACTAGGTGTGTATATATTTAGTCCCACACCTAGTCGACACACGCTTTAGGTTTACATTGTATATGAAAGTTATGAATAAACCTAATACCCTTGGTTCCTTTTATAGTGTAAGGAATAGGGTTTTACAAGAGATAAGAATGAATAAACATGTAAATCTTCTATTTAAATAAACCATATCTTGAATATTTATCCAATATATTGAATATGCGTCCATAATAGAATTCCATCAGTGCTTGATGTTTGTCAGCGTCTAGAATACATGTGTCAGCGTCTAGCTTTCACATGTCAGTGTGTCTTGAACAAACGTCTTGACGTTTCTTCGTTTTGAGTTTCTGCCACATTAACTTTTAGACCCAACACTGATGTTTCACCAAATGCTAGTGGTTCACCACCAGCTGTGGCTGAGGATGTAGTGGATATTTCCACTTTAACTGCTTTGTGTAGTTCTTTGGCTCAACAAGTAAAATATCTACAAGATGCCAAACTCAAACATGATGAGAAGATAACAAAGTTGGATGCTAAGATCAAGAAATTGAGGAGAAGAGCAAATACTTGGATATGACATTACAATGCTATCAACAATGCACAAAGGAAAGAGCAGAGGAAGGAGTTGAGAAAGTTTAGAAGAGAGAAACTGAATGCATCCAAACAAGGGAGGAAAGTTGATGAAGTTGGACCTTCTTCTGGTATTGAAGCTACCAATGAGGGTGGTGCATATAATGAGGGGAGGAATTTTGATGATAGGGATGAACTTGACGATGGATTGGAGTATTATGTAGAAGATTCTATAATGGAGGAGCATGTACAACAACAAAATCCACAAGAACCTCCAAAATAAGAGAATGTAGTATTAAGTGAGGAGATGGTTGCCGAGTTAAATGATCCAAATCAAGAAGATGCTGATATGGAAGACCAAACAGTTAACCTTACTCATTTACAAAAGCAACCAGAAAAACAACAATCACCAGAAGATGAACCACAAATTGAGACAGATATTTTGAAGAGTGTTCAAGAGGAGGTTAAACAGAATCTTGAGTATGATTTGGAAAGACTAGACAGAGATCTAGAGCATATTGGACATGATGCTGCAAGACACACAGTTTATCAGGAGGGTCAGTCACAATTAACTGAGGAGGATATAAGAGAAGATAAACCTGAAAGAATTGAATAACTAAATATTAAGGATTCAGTGTCTGTAGAGCAAAAGGTGTCTGGTGATACCTTGGTGATTGAGGAGAAAGCCAGTAATGTGTCAAGTATAAGTGATGCAACAAGTATCGGCCAACCAGATGCAAGTATTGGCAAGCCAAAAGATGGTACCGCTTACATACCAAGTACTATTGGTCAAGAAGGATTAAAACCAACTTCTGAAGAGAGTGCAACTCCATCATTTGGAGAGGAGATCATATTAGCTAACCTTCTACTATGTTTAAAAGAGAAAACATCAACAGAGAAGGATAGGAAAAAAGAAGTTGAAGAAAGACACAAGCTGGAGATGATAATCAAGTTGTGGACATGGATATCTCAGAAGGTGAAGTAGCACCAAATATTCAAGAACCAGAGCCACAACAGCTTGATGAACAGGTTGAAGAACCACAAATACAAACAAAAACACAAGTGGAACAACCTAAAACTGCTATTGAAGCACATAAACCAAAATATAAAGAAAATGAGGTTCAAGCTTCAAAACTAAGCACTAAAGGCATTGTCATTCCAGGTCAACAACCACAAGAAAGTGAAGAAAACATACCTCTTAGGTTTAAGAGGAAGTTACCAAAGATTGACCCCAAAGATAAAGGTAAAAAGCCATTGGAATCTGAATCAGAGAAAGAAAACAGTGATTCAGACACACTTGGTGGAGCTATGAAGAAATTTCATCAGATGGACCATGATGAAGAGTATGCTAGAAGAATGGAAGCTGAGATTTATGAAGAAGAATTGCAAGAAGCTCTTGAAGCAAAAAGATTACAAGATGAATGGTACATCAGGGAATATGATGAAACTCAAGCTCAAATGGCAGCAAATACTATTCTTGTTGAAGCCGCGTTAGCTAAAGAGAAAAGTGCCTATGATGAAGAAGAAAAAGATAGGTTGACCATGGAGTTGGTAAGAGAACAGGAGAGGTTCTTTGCTGAGAAGAGGAGAAAAGAAGATTATCTAAACCACCTACCACAACAAAACTCAAGAATCAAATGGTATCTTATCTTAAGCATACAGGGCATTTCACGCACACAGCTAAAGAAGAAGAATTTTGAGGAAGTCAAAGCTATATGTGAAAGATTCAAACGAAGCTTTGAAAAATTTGTTGATATTGGGTCTGAACAAGATAAAAGGGATTTGGAAGATCACAGGCTCAAGGAACAGCAAAGAAGATTTGGAAGTACCCCATACTTGTTGATCAAAGAGTTGCATATCAACCCTAAGGTAGTGCTCCAAAGAAAATACAACTTATGTCAAGAAACAAAAGGAAACAAAAGAGACACCAAATGAGACTAAGAAACAAGGACTGGATGAGGGAACAAATCCCCAAAATGTTGAGGAGATTGTCAATGTATAGACGGTACATGAGCAATCAACGGTACATACAGTTGAACAGACGATACATACTTCCCCAGAAGTAAATGCTAAAATAGAAAAGTACATGAGGAAGGTACATCACAAAAGGGGGAAGAGAATCTACCTGAGGAGGAGGAAGGAACTTCTGCAGGTAGAGGTTTAAAAAGAAAACAATCAACTTGTAGAAAGAAATCTATAGCAAGGAATAAGGTAAATTTTACAAAGGATGATGATAGTAACAATGATGAAAACCATAGGAAGTATCTAAAAATAGTTGAATTTGAGGATCAGTATGTAGATACATAGGTATTTGGTAAGAAAGCTTCCATTATCAATTGGGAATGCATAATCAACAATGGAGTAGGTAACCATGCTATTTACAGAGTTGATGGATCACATAGATTTTCCAATGGTTGGAAGATGTGCTACATATCTTTGAAGGAAATACTGGACAACCAGAGATGATTTTACTTGCTGAACTTAAAGTGATGTATGAAACAACAAACTAGTATAAAGAAGATTTCTAGAAAGGACATGAAACTTGGATACCAACACAATGGAGATACTATAGGTCTTGTGGTTTTCACGTTATAGAGATTAATGAAGTGAATTATTGTCTGTTACAAGAAAGAAGATATCCTTTTGAGAGAAGAGTGCTAGAAAGGATGTTGGATCTTCAACTTGAAGTTTTAGAAGACTTAATAGAAGCATTAGAGTTGATTAAGTCATCAAACAACAAATCTAGGATCTTGAAAGAGAAGAAGAAGCCGATCGGGAACTTTAAGTTTTTGGCTTTCAAGCACACTTCCTAAATGGTAATCAGTTTACCATGTCTAATCAACATAAGAACTCGCTAGTCCATAAGCAAACGGCTCTAGGTAAAGACATCTCAAATCCATTATATGGTTGACAGTTTACGAAAAACTTGTAGGGTAACCAGTACACCTTATTCTTGATGAATAAGTATTGACTATTCCAGAGCAAATGGCTAATTGGTAAAGAACAATCAAATCCGTTGATGACTGGTGATTTGCCAAAAATCATGATGCCAATACAGATTGGTTTGTTGTTAACTGTTTTATTTCAGGTGAGTAGATACAAGATGATGTACCAACGTTGACATAAAAAACTTCAATCCTAGATATCAAGAGCTCCCTGCTCTGATACAAATTGTAAAGTTAAAGTTGTTCCAGAAAGAAAAGAAAGAATGTTCTTACATAGAGGATCATACTTTGAAGAAAAAGATGGACTTCATAAAGAATTGAAGTTCATTATACCAGAAGAAGATCTGAAGAAGAGTTTGCATGCATTCTTTTGGTACAAAGATCAAGACTGCAAGTCCTACCCAAATACTCAAGTGAAGTTTGAAGACATGAAGACTTATACATTCAAGACACATGGAAACAAGAAGATAATAAGTGATCATTCATGTTTAGGAGAGGATTGTTGGAAATTATTAGTATAAGTACCAAGTACAGTTAATATATTTTCCAAGTACCATTCGTAGTATCAAGTATTGTTAGTATTCACGCGGTACATGTAAGTACTGTTAGGCTTAGTTATAAGTACTTCTAGTAAAGATAACGACTGATAATAAAGATATGTTCTAGTTATTATAGGAGTATATCATGTGTGATATATGAATCATAATAGAAGATTCTAGGAGTTTCTTACACTATAAAAGGAACATAGGTACGATGAATTGTAAGTACCTCAACACAAGGTTTGCGATTAATAAAAATCGAATAGTTAGTATAATCTCTGTTCTTCTTAAGCTTTGATAAGTTAGATTCCGCATAAGTTATCTAGGTTGAGTAAGAGTCTTTCTCGTGCTCTAGTTTGTTTACAAGCTATTAGTGCAATCCTTAACAGGATCTCGATCTATTCAAAGGGATCAATATTCCTTTTCTGATTTAAAATAGCAAACCACTCCACTACTGGTACATAGGCCAGATAAAAGGTGGCTTATATGTTCAGGCTCGAAAATGTATCTTTTACCTCTCCTCCCTGCCTCCATTCTGATTGATTTGCTTTTTTCCTTTGCGCAAGCCTTTGGTTCGCACCTTGTTGTGTTGCATTTTATGCTCCTCCGCTTCTGTCTGCCTTTTTTGGATAGCCAGGATCCAACATTGATATCCAATTTTAATGTATGTTCCAGGTTTTGGGCGGTCGATTTGGTTAGTTCAACTATCACTGTTGGAAGCCCTTGCGGTTGTTTAGCTACCTACTTCTCATCCGCCTATCTCACACTCCCAAAGCATCTTTTTTATTTCATATTTCATTTTCCTTCGCGCGTTCATTCCTTTCAAGAGCCTTTAGACTCGTTACGTTATTCGACTGAACTCGTTGGCTCCACGCTCTATTCGATTGAAACCTGGTTTGTGATACAATGGTTTTCATTGGGTTCAGATTAGTTCTCGGAATCTTCTCGAATTGGTCACAGCTCAAGGTGGAATAGTTGTTCTTGGTGACAAATATGGGGTTTAGTTTTCTATTCTACTAAAAGGTAAAGAGTCGTAGAGTAATTAATATGAAAACTAAGCGAGGCAAGATTGAACTAAAAACGAAATGAACTTAAAACTTAAAACTTTGTAAACTATAAAACTTATATAATCGAAATGCAAAAACTGAATTCTATCGGAATGTACTAAATTCAAATCCATCGGAATGTGATTAAAACCAAGCCATCGGAATAATTCATCTTAATGGCCATCGGAATACCCAAGTCCATTCTGTCGCAATGTTGTCTTATCGGAAAGTTCTAGATCGGAATGTATCCGATCGGAATGTATGAAATCCAAACACCTCTATCGCAATGTTGTTCTATCGGAATATAGTAAACTAAATTTTGGCAGCGTTTCGTCTTAACAAAGACCTTAAATCCCGTCGGAATATGCGATCGCAATAAGCGATCGCAATCCAGATCGGAATAAGGGGTAAATGTCAACCGATCGCAAAGTAAAACCCTTAAGGGTTATTGCGATCCAAACAAGCTTCTCGTCGGAATATGTAGAAACCCTAATATTTCGATGGGATACAAAATCAATCCGAAAATGGTGATAAGCTGAAATTTCAATAAGCATCCACAATAAGCACTTATGCAAAACTAAACAAGATCAATATCAAGGGAAACAAAATGAGCCACGAATGGAAAACTTCCAAAACATCAAATACGCTACTTTGTAAAATAACTTTTCAAAGATTAAACTTTTGAGAAGATTAAAAATGAAATAAGCTAGGCACCTAATAAGCAAATGATAACCCTTGTCAATCTTTAACACACGAATCACAAACACAAAAGGTATAAACTTTTTATGCCGTGTGAAGAAATTAAAGACGAAAAGATGAAGAAAACAAGATTACGAATAACAAGAAACTTGAAAAAGATGAAGATGAAAACAAGATTAAGCTTAAAAAGTAAGTTTTGATTAAAAACAAGAAAGGAAGATGAAAGTTTTCTAGTGAGAGAAAGTTAAGCTTTCTCTCTTTAGAACCTACAAGCTACGAATGAAAGAAAAATGACTAAAAACTAACTCTCCAAAATTGTGAGGAGAAGTCCTATTTATAGGCGTTTGCTTGTGGGCTTGTGAATGGGTTTGTTCATGGGCCTCTCTTCTTCTTTCTTCTTTAGTCTTTACGTTTCTTTAAATAAACGTTTCCGACTTTTGATTTTGAGAAGTGTCGGTGAATAATTCCAACTCGTCTTTTAATTTCTCGTTAAATAGACTTGAGTTTTTCGATATATATAAGTCTTCCGTCTTTGGACCTTTTCTTCAAATAGGTCCATTGACTTCCAATCTTTTGCATTCTTGGACTCTAGACTTCGTCTTCAGCCTTTTTCTTCAATAAAACTCGTGCAATCCCATGTTTTCTTCAATATTCATCCGGTTGACTCTGAAAACACAATAAACACAAAAACCACGCATAATTCCAAACAAATGATATTAAATACGTGTTTTGGTCTTGTTTTAGCCAGAAATAAGTGGTAAAAGGATGGGTGTTTTCACACCTATCAAATCCCCTACACTTAACCATTGCCATGCCCTCATGCAATGCTTAGTGATAAAGCAAATTTTACACTTTTCTCATAATCAATCAACCTTGGCCTTATTAACATACCACTAAACAAAAATTAAAGTACTAAGAGAAATTAAAATCTTTAAAGTAAACAAAAGGATAGAAAACCATTTTCACATGAAAATAGCTATATGAAAATAACTTGCAAAGAGATCAAGGACTTACATTAGGGCTTTGGTGCTGCGAAGATTTATCACCCTCAAGTTTTACGTTCCCCAAACTAAGCTTAAAAACGAGATCATGGTTATTATAAGTTAGCAAATCAAACACTTACACACATGGCTTAATTATATGCTTAAACTCCCTTATTCCTAGGTGTATCTCTTATATTTTATTTTTGTCTTAGAATGATCATGAAGATGCATTTTTGGACCTATTTCGATAGTTTATTTAGGCTGAAAGCAAAGTAGGACGATTTGATCAATAGTTAGCTAAAGGACAAAAATTCTTAAAACTGCTTCTCGGGATATCAAAAAGTTCATATCTTGGCATAACTCGGTTCACGATTTGAGACCTTTCTCGGGCCGATATTTGGCATGTACTTCATACTTCATATCTTGAGAGACGTTCTTGAGATAATGGTCTTCTCTTCGTAATAGAGTTTCTTCACTTGGATACTTTTGAGGGGTACTCCAACTTTGTTGACCACGACTTCATGATTATTTCTTCGATCTCTAATTGGGATTTTGAGATACAACGATCCGCCTCCTTTTCGGACTTGGATCTATTTATCCTCATACCTTGTTAGGGTCTTTTCGGATAGACTTCTCCATGATCTTTATGGGAGTTGATTGCTTTTCGTCGTGAGTCTTGATCCTTCATATTGATTTTGGGAATGATGCTTTACACATCACTTTGGATCTTCAGCAATAAAATGGAATCCTCATGCCTTGTTAGGGCCTTTTTGGACTCGCCAATCTTCGCGCCCCGCTTCATAAGTTATGCCTTGGCTATGAACTCTTATCATTACCGAGCAACTTTTAAACGATCTTGGGCTAGGAGCTAAGTAACTTTACAAATCGTACGACCTTACTTATTGCAGATAATTTATTAGCAAGTGATGGGAGAATAGTCAAATAATTACACCAAGTGAGCTTGTGCAAGAATACCGACTTATAATTGACTCTATCATTTCTCGTTCTCCACAATTTAAAATCTCAAGTAATGAGACTCGTGGATGCTTAGCCTAATAAACTAATTAAGGTCTACATGGTTAAGGATACTAGCTAGAATAAACTTGGATAAGTCTATTCGGGTTGAGTCAAAATAATCGCAACGGGCCTAATATGTCAAAGACTTCAAAACTAGCTACACCACTTTATTAATATTTTTGACTTTATTGCGGGATATATACATATGAAAGCAACGATAAAAATTTAAAAATTACGACTACATGGCTAAAGTTAATTAAAAATTTGAAAAATGCTGAAAAAGATGATTTTCCGGTTAAATGAAGGCATTTTAATGGAAAAGTCCACTTAAAACTTCGATAGAAGTCCCCCCTACACTTAAGATAAACATTGTCCTCAATGTTTAAGCATGTGGGAAAAGTCTCCCATACACTTATGACATTGTGCACGTTGGTTAAATCAAGTTAAGGAAGAGACGACTAACGTGATCAATTTCAAATGTGAGTATGAAGAAAATTGAATCACGATAGTTGAGAGATAGAACCGGATTTCGGATAACACGGGATCACGGTTCTTCAAAGGTTCCAAAAGTGCATTCATCCCTGTAATCACATCACCACACAAACACAAACAACTATAGAGGCCCCCATACACTTAGGAGGTTAAAACAGAAAAGGATAGATACTCGGGCTGCCTCCCGAGGAGCGCTTGTTTTTATAACCGAGTCACGAGCCTGACTCGACCCAAAATTAGTTCATGGGAAACGTGGTGAGGGATGGAATCATCTCTTGAGAGGTGTCCTCACCAAAGTACAATTTCACTCATTGGCCATTCACCTTAAAATTAGGTCCATTAGGTTGAGCGAGCTCGAGAGTACCATATGGAAAAATTTGGGCAATGGTGAATGGGCCGGACCAACGAGATTTCAGCTTGCCCGAAAAGATTTTCAACCGAGAGTTAAAGAGCAAAACTTTGTCTCCAACTTGGAACTCTCGGTTTTTAATCTTAGAGTCGTGAATGAGCTTAGTCTTCTCCTTATAGATCAAAGAATTTTCATAAGCCTCATTACGGAGTTCATTCAGCTCATTGAGTTGGATCTTGCGTAGGTCACCGACTTTGTTGATATCGAAATTAGCCCACTTCAAGGCCCAGTAAGCCTTGTGCTCCAACTCAATAGGGAGGTGGCATGCTTTCCCGTACACGATACGATAAGGTGTATAACCAATCGGAGTCTTGTATGCGGTACAGAAAGCCCACAGAGCATCATCAAGTTTATCAGCCCATGAGGCACGATGCTCTCCCACGGTTCTTTCAAGAATTCGCTTTAATCCTCGGTTAGAGATTTCAGCCTGGCCATTAGTTTGTGGGTGGTAGGCGGTGGAAAGACGATGATTTACACCATACTTAGCCATGACTCTTGCGAATTGGTCATTGCAAAAATGAGTCCCGCGGTCACTAATAATGGCACGAGGCACACCGAATCTAGCGAACAGCGGTTTCAAAAAGTTACAAACCACCCTTGCATCATTAGTGGATAAAGCTTTGGCTTCAACCCATTTAGACACGTAGTCGATGGCTACAAGGATGTATTTCTTTTCTTTAGAGGAAGGGAATGGCCCCATAAAGTCGATACCCCAAACATCAAAGATTTCACATTCTTGAATAAAATTCTGAGGCATCTCGTCTTTATGTGTGATCTTGCCTTGTTTTTGGCAAGCATCACAACGCTTAACCATCTCGTGAGCGTCACGATAGATGGTGGGCCAATAAAATCCCGAGTCAAATACTTTTTTGGCGGTGTAGTTGGGACCAAAGTGACCACCGGTGGGTCCTTTGTGGTAAGCGTCAAGGATTTCTAAAGCTGCCGGTCCATCAACACATCGGCAAATAATCAAATCGGCACATTGTTTGAATAGATACGGGTCATCCCAAAAGTAAGTCTTAATGTCTTTGAAGAACTTCTTCTTTTGTTGGGATGTTAACCCGTCGACGAGAATTCCACCCGCCAAGTAGTTTGCAATGTCCGCAAACCACGGGGTTTCATCAGAAGTCGAGTTGATAGACATTAAGGTCTCCAGGGGAAAAGAGTCATTGATCTCTTTGTTCGGATGATCCCCTTGATAAGGATCCTCAAGTCTACTGAGATGATCCGCGGCTAGGTTTTCAGCTCCTTTCTTATCGCGAATTTCGATTTTAAATTCTTGGAGTAGCAAAACCCAGCGAAGAAGTCTTGGTTTAGAATCTTGTTTAGTTAACAAGTACTTCAACGTGGAATGATCGGTATAAAAGATTGTGGTAGAAAGGACAAGATAGGGGCGAAATTTTTCAAAAGCATAGACAACAGCTAAAAGCTCTTTTTCGGTATGCAATTGAGCCCCCGTCATTGTCTTGCTAGCGTAATGGATCGGTTGGAAGTGTTTGTTCACTCTTTGGCCCAAAACCGCTCCAATAGCAAAGTCGCTAGCATCGCACATCAACTCGAAAGGTAGCTCCCAATTAGGGGTAACCAAGACCGGTGCCTTAGTAAGCTTATCCTTAAGAAGGTTGAAGGCTTCAATACACTCATTGGAAAAGATAAAAGGAGTATCTTTTTCCAAGAGGTGGGTCGTCGGGCGAGCGATTTTAGAAAAATCTTTGATAAAGCGACGGTAGAAGCCCGCATGACCGAGGAAACTTCTCACACCCTTAACGGTTGAAGGTGGAGGCAACTTAGCAATAACATCGACTTTAGCACGGTCCACTTCAAGACCGGCTTTGGAAATTTTGTGTCCTAGCACGATGCCCTCTTTTACCATGAAATGGCATTTTTCCTAATTAAGAACAAGGCGAGTGTCTTCACACCGCTTAAGCATAAGTTCTAAATTGGCAAGGCAAGCAGAGAAAGAATCGCCATAAACCGAGAAATCATCCATGAATACTTCCGTAGTTTCTTCAACCATGTCATGGAATATCGCCATCATACACCT
This sequence comes from Glebionis coronaria, assembly GCA_025667525.1. Lineage (NCBI taxonomy): Eukaryota > Viridiplantae > Streptophyta > Magnoliopsida > Asterales > Asteraceae > Glebionis > Glebionis coronaria. The sequence continues at coordinate 412,553,917 of CM046880.1, forward strand.
TTGGAACGTCCCAGGAGCATTGCATAAACCGAAAGGCATGCGTTTGTAAGCAAATGTTCCGTAGGGACAAGTGAATGTGGTCTTTTCTTGGTCTTTGGGATCGACGGGAATTTGAAAATACCCGGAGAAACCGTCTAAGAAGCAGTAATAGTCATTACCCGCTAGACGCTCGAGCATTTGATCCATGAAAGGAAGAGGAAAGTGATATTTTCTCGTGGCATCATTGAGTTTGCGATAGTCGATACAAACTCTCTACCCAGTAACGAGACGAGTGGGAATCAACTCGTTGTGTTCATTGGGAACAACGGTTATTCCGCCCTTCTTGGGCACACAATGGACGGGACTTACCCACGGCGAATCCGAAATAGGGTAAATCAAGCCGGCATCAAGAAGTTTGATAACCTCTTGTTTGATGACGTCATGAATGCGAGGATTAACCCTTCTTTGGCTCTGGATTGCGGGTTTAAAGTCATCTTCCATGAGAATCTTGTGAGTACAAAAGTTTGGATCAATTCCGCGGATGTCGGAAATTTTCCAAGCAATTGCCTTCTTATGAGCTTTAAGCACGGCGATGAGGCGAGATTTCTCTTCTTCTTTCAAGTCCTTAGCAATGATGACGGGCGACTTCTTCTTTTCTTCAAGGAACACGTACTCGAGATGGGGCGGCAACTCCTTAAGTTCTAAATTCGGAGGATTTTCGATGGGAGGCATATTCAAAGTCGGTTCATCGATAGCAATATCCTTGGGAGATGGTGGAGAAATATTGTCTTCTTTAAGAAGGTTCTTAATGAGGCGAAGATCTTCATCCCAATCGGTGGAAGAATCGTCATGTTCTAAGTTCACATCTCCCATGGTGGCTTCCAAATCTTTCCAAAGGAAATCACTTTCTCCAAATAGAGATAGTGATGAATCAATAGAGGAAACGGTCTCAACATTGGGAAGAGAGGAAGGGATACTTTTACAAGAATATTTGAAGTGTTCTTCACAAGCCTCATCAAGAACGTCAATACAATTAACACTCTCGTATGAATAAGGCTGTTTAGAAAGCTTTCCCATGTTGAAAACGATTTTATCGTCACCCACTCTCATGATAAACTCACTGGCTTCAACATCGATGAGAGTGCGACCGGTCCTCAAGAATGGACGACCAACGATCAATGGCACACGAGGGTCAATGTCGTAGTCAACGACAACGAAATCGGCAGGAAAAGTGAATTTGTCGACTCCTACAAAGACGTCTTCGGCTATCCCTACTGGATAAGCAACCGTACGGTTAGCTAATTCCAAAGTCATTTTAGTGGGGACTAGCTCGGGGAGAGATAATTTCTTCCAAACACTTAGAGGCATTAAATTAATAATGGCACCTAGATCGGCTAGGGCCATGCAATTCTCTACTCCCGGGAAGTTGCAAGGGATTAAGAAGCGACCCGGATCACCAAGCTTGGTTGGCAATTTCCTTAAGAGCACTGCAGAGCAATTCTCATTAAGTTGGGTGTTAGCAATATCAAGAAGCTTTTCCTTGTCGCTAAGAAGATCTTTGAACATTTTCGCGTATTTGGGCATGTGAGCGAGAGCCTCAACGAAGGAGATGTTAAAATTCAATTGTTTAAACATTTTGAGAAAGTTCGAAACCTGAATATCGTCCTTGCTTTTGAGCTTTTCTTTCCTCAACCTTGATGGATAAGGTATCTCGGAAGAAGAGGAAGTCTTTGGGAGAATAGGATCACTCACATCCTTGGGTGGAGGAGGGGTAGAAGTAAGAGGTGGGGAAATTAGGGAAGTAGAAGGATGAGGAATAAGAGCAGGTGACTCGTTTTCCTTAGTCACAATCACCGGTGGGGGTATAGGAAGCTCGGGTTCCTTGGTACCTTTGCCACTACGAGTGGTGATTGCTTTCATCTCCCCTCTTGGATTCGCAACGGTGTTACTCGGAAGAGTACCCGAAGAACAGGGTTGATTACCTTGGAAGAAACTAGCCATCATGTTCCTTAAGTTATTCGTTTGACTTGCCAAAGCGTTTCTCATATCAGCTCGCAGATCGTTCCCTTGTTTCACCATGTCTGCTTTCAAGTTGAGCACTTCCCGCTGGAGATTGTCCACGATCACATCATTAGTCCTCATGTAGGTTCCAATATCTTGGTGTAATGCGGTGGGTTGGTTGGGAGGAGCATTGTAGGCGGGTGGTTGATAAGCAGGTTGTTGGTAAACTTGGTTGTTTTTTTGAGGTGGATATGGTTGTTTGTGAGGTGGTTGGTATGGTGCACGAGGTTGTTGTTGAGGAGGGCGATTAAGGTTTTGTTGTTGGTTTGGGTTGTTAGGAGGAAAACCGGGCGGGGAAAGAAAGTTGTTTGAGCGGTAGCTAAGCAAGTTGCGGTCTCCTTGAGGACGAGCTTGATAAGTGGCCGGAGGATAGGTACCGTATGCTGCATTAACATTCTCAGAAGGGTAGTCTTGGGTGGCGGTACAAGTGGTGTAAGAGTGAGGACCCCCGCATATTTCACATGGTTGGCTAACAGCATTGACTTGAGCGTCTTGAGCGTTTTTGTTGGGAATAAATTATGGCCAGTTCACTTGAGCGCTGACAAGAGTAAAACAAGCGTTGACAGGAGTAAAACAAACGCTGAGAGCTCAAGCGTTGACAAGATAAAGTCAAGCGTTGATACATTGAAGACAAGCACTGATGGGAAGATATACTCTACGCGTTTATTGTATTCTAGATTACTTCTAGTAAAGATAGGAACAACAATGTATTTTCTATATTTATCTTTACCTAGAATAGCTGATACGTAGATTATTGTACAAGGCTTCTTATGTCTATAAAAGAAGACCTTTAGGTTAATGTTCAATATAAGTTTTCATTCGTAAACTACTTTCATTGTAAACAAGTTTGATATCATTAATCAAAGTGAAAGTTTGTTTATATCTTGTGTGTTCTTGTTTAAGTGTTAATTCCGCATAACACTTAGATTATCATAAACATATACAAAGGTTTCTCTAAGTGTATTACTTGATCTAATCTCGTATACATAAAGCTAAATCGATCTAAGTTTGGGATCAACAAGTGGTATCAGAGCTTGTTGAGGAACTTTTGATCTTAAAGAACACAAGAACCCTAAAAATCACCAAAAACCCTAATTTTCTCAAAAACCCTAACAACATCATGTCAACTCCAGAATTAACCTCCTCCTCCTCACCTTTACCAAACATCAAGATTCCCATGCTTGATGCAACCAACTTTGAATTGTGGAAATTCAACTTTAAGCAATATCTAGGGATCTATGACTACACACTCTGGGAGATTATTGAATATAGAAACACATTCAATAAAGCCCAAAAGATTGTTGATGCTATTTCTGGAAGAGCAGCTGTTGCTGGATGTTCTGAAGCAGATAAGAAAGAAAAACTTGAAGATGGTAGAGCTGTGTCTGCTGAGGACATAGCAAAGAAAAGGGTTGATATGAAAACCCTAAATATTCTGAAACTCTCTTTGGGACAAGAGAACCAACATAAATACAGAGGTTATGAATCTGCTAAAGACCTTTGGGCAGCTCTTTAAGTTGCATATGGTGGCAATGAAGATACTAAGGAAGAAAAGAAGAAGCAACTCATGCATGATTATGCTGTCTTCAAGGCTCAACCTAATGAAAAGCTTAATAGTGTGAGAAGCAGATTGCTTGACATTACAAGAAAATTGTCATTCATGGGGACACAACTTGGTGAGGTTGACATTAATGCTACTTTTCTTAAGAGTCTTGGTGAGGCGTGGAAGATTGAGGCAAGATCTATTCTTGCCAATAATACTTACAAAAGTTCCACGTTTGATGACATCTACAACAAACTGAGGCTGTTGGAAGATGAAACTCTTTTAGAGCATGAAAGCAAATCTACCAACAGTAACATGGCCTTCTTCTCTCATAGTAAAGGTCAATTCAATCAGAAGGACTCCTACATGCATCCAGTTACTGGATCATCATGTGTCAGCGCTGGAACATGTCCTGTCAACGTCTCCTTTTCAGACGCTGACACATTCAAAAATGACTCACCAAGAGTTAAACCTGCTGGTTTGGATTTGGATACTGTATGTGCTTATATTGCTTCTTTGCCCAATGGTTCAGTGATTACATATGAGGACCTTGAGCAGATAAGTGATGAGCACTTGGAAGAGATGGACATCAAGTGGAACATGGCTCTTGCTAGTATAAGAGCAAACAGGTGGAACAAAAGGTTTAAGAAGAAGATGACCTTCAATGCAAAAGACACAGCTGGATTTGATAAATCCAAAGTTGAGTGCTACAACTGTCATCGTATGGGGTACTTCATGAGGGAATGCAGATCTCCTAGAAGATCTGATGCTGGTAAACCCTCAAGTCATGTTGTTAAAGCTCAGGATCCTAAAGCCATGGTTGCAGTTCATGGAATTGATGGTATGGGATGGGATTGGAGCTATCTGGCTAAGGATATGGAAGAGGATAAAGCTTTGGTTGCTGAAATTGAAAAAGAAGAGCATGTTGAATATGCTCTCATGGCACACTCCTCCTCTTCATCTGATAATGAGGTATACGATGATGCTTTTTGTAGTAAAGGTTGTAGGTTAAACACTGAGAAACTTAACAAAGAGGTGTTAAGATTATTAAGTGATGTGAGTACTAAAAGATGCAAACTGTCTAATTACCAACTAGCTCTCACTCAAACTGAGAAGACAGTTTCTGAATACAAGAAAATGGAATTTGACTTAAAAGATAAAATAAATATCTTAAAACATGAGTTAAATGCTAGTATGGATATTAGAAACATTATGGAAAGGGTTAATGGTGAGTTACAGGCTAAATTAGATGAAGCCATTAAAAACAAAGATAATGTTGGCCTTAAAATCCAGAGATTTGATAAGGCCACACAAACCCTAGGTGAATGTGTGAGTAAACAAAGGGATCCTAAGGACATGACTGGGATTGGGATGAAAGATTACTCAGTGGTTCCACCACCAGCTGGTGACTTCTATGGTGTCCAACAAAAGGACCTATCTTGGACTGGTTTGCCAGAACTCCAAGAGGAGGAATTCATTCCTCCACTAAGAGTTGTCACCCCAGTTGAAGAGTATCAACAAAAGTTGTCTGACCTGTATGAATGGAAGAAAGCTAACCCTACATTATTTGTTAAGGGTGGTTTACTATGTGAAAGTCCTAATGAGTCAACTCCCATTAAGGTTACAAACCCAATCACTGGTAAGGCTGTTGATCTTGGCTCAAACACTGTTAGAAAACCTAGCATTAAGTATGCCGAGATATATAGGAATACTAGGTCACCTAAGAGCCAAGTTAGCAATGATGGAACAGGCTTCTTCTCCTCTAGACCTAGGGTTGTGTCTAGAAAAGCCTGTTACACTTGTGGTAGCTTTTCACACTTGGCATATAAGTGTGTCAACGCTCTCAAAATCAGCGCTGATAGGAACAAATTCAGCGCTGACAGGAACAAAGTCAACGTTGTTAGAAAGTCAAACGTTGTCAGACCCAAACCATGTGTGCAGCAAAGTCCACAAGTGATTAGACCTGCCCCATTCTTCACTAGAGGGTCTAACACTCATGGACAAAGACCATTCCAAAATACAAATACTTGGTCTAATAGGCAATGGGTTTCTGTAGCAAACCCTAGGTTCAACGCTGACAAGGGAAATTTCAGCGTTGACAAGACCAATTCCAACGCTGAAAGAAACGTGAACAGACCTAAATATTTGCAACCACAGGGTAAGGGGTCTAAAGCTTCTTCAAGCTTAACATGGAGACCAAAGAAAGATCAAAGCCCTAATGATAATGGGATTTCAATGACCTGCAACAGATTTAATTACATTTCAAAGGTCATTACAAAACCTATTGAGGTTAATTGGGTATTTCATCCTAAGAAGGATGACAATGGGGTTGTTGTGAGAACTAAGTCTGTTCTTATTGAACAACCAGATGAATCCAAGTCTTCCAAGGCTTGGGTTCCCAAAGAAAACTAATTTGTTTTCTTTATGTGCAGGGCATTCAAAAACAGATCAATGATTATGGATATTGGGATAGTGGATGCTCAAGGCACATGACAGGGAAGGAAGATTATCTCACAAACTTCACTCCCATTAAGGATGGTGATAAGGTTTACTTTGGAGGCGGATATGGTACTATCACAGGCAAAGGAACCCTTCTCACCAAGAACTTACGTTTTGAGAACGTATTTTTGGTAAAGGAACTTGACTACAATCCTTTTAGTGTATCACAAGTTTGTGATAACAAAAATAAAGTTATGTTTACTGATACTGAATGTTTGGTGTTAAGCAAGGATTATAAGATCCCTGATGAGAAATATATTGAATATAGAACACCTAGGCATAAAGACATATACAATGTGAATCTGAATGGGATTAGAATGAATAACAATATGTCTTGTTTTTATACTAAAGCTTCAGTAGATGAGAGTAATTTGTGGCACAGTAGACTAGGGCACATAAATTTTAAGAATATTAATAGGCTTGTGAGACTTGTCTTGGTTGATGGTTTGCCTGAGAAGACCTTCCACAATGACCACTCTTGTGTTGCATGTCTTAAAGGCAAGCAGCACAAGGTCTCATTCAAGTCCAAACAGGTGCATTCTAGTTCTAGACCTCTTCATTTGCTTCATATGGACCTCTTTGGTCCAACCAATATAGAAAGTTTGAATGGAAAGTCCTACTGCTTTGTCATCACATATGACTTTTCTAGGTTTACTTGGACCTTCTTTCTAGCTATGAAGAGTGATACAGCTGACACTTTAATTGATTTTATCACTCAGATTGAGAAGAAATCAGGCAATGAAGTCAAAATGCTTAGGAGTGATAATGGTGGTGAATTTAGAAATAAAAAGTTAGATGATTTTTGTGCCAGGAAAGGAATTACTAGGCAATTTAGTGTTGCCAAAACCCCACAGCAAAATGGGGATGCTGAGAGGAAAAATAGAACCCTAATTGAAGCAGCCAAAACCATGTTGGTTGATGCTCATTTTCCTATAGCCTTTTGGGCTGAGGCTGTTAATACAGCTTGTTATGTTCAAAATAGAGCATTGGTTAACAAAATTCAGAACAAAACACCTTATGAGTTACTTTAGGGTAGAAAACCTAATATTGGTTTTCTCAGACCTTTTGGTTGTCATGTAGTAGTTTTAGATACTAGTGATGCCTTAGGAAAATTTAGTGCAAAAGGTGATGAAGGCTACTTCATGGGGTATTCAGTGTAGAGCAAGGGATATAGGGTTTATCTTAAAGAAGAAAAACGTATACTTGAAAGAGTACATGTTAGGTTTTTAGAGAATAAACCTAGTGATCCTGAAAGTGGTCCTAATTGGTTATTTGACTTGGAATCTTTATCTAGAGCTTTAAATTATATGCCTGTCACTAATCCAGACATTGTGAAGGTAACTTCAAGTGTTTTAGAAGAACAAGTTGTTGATGTTTCAGGTACACAGCTTCATGAAAAGGTTGGATCACAAGCAGAAAAGTCATCTCCTATACAAGAATATGTTACAATCCCCATATGGACAGATGATTTTGCTGCTGCTGCTGCTGCTGGTAAAGATAATGGTGGTCCCCAAGTACCACCAGATAACAACATGCATGGTCCTTCAGGCGCTGACAAAGGCAAATCTAGCACTGACAAGACCAATTCAGACGTTGATGGCTCAGACGTTGACAACAATAGTTCAAGCATTGTTAGCTCTCACGCTGACAAACAAGGATCAGACGTTGACAACACTTCTGCACATCTTTTCTCTTCCATTTTTGAACAAGGTGAACCTTCCAATTTATATGATGAGGTTCATCCTCATGTTGATGAAAGAGATTCTAAAGAAGAAGATATTGGCAACATGGAGAATGAGGTTGAGGACACCAGACTTTTGAAGGAGGAGTTCTCACTTCTACTATGAAGAATCACCCCACTTCTCAAATCATTGGTGATATTATGACTCCTGTTCAGACTAGAAGATCTCATCAAGGTCTTGGTGGGTTTATTGCCAATATTCACAAGAAGGTTGATACCCCTCTTGTGCAAGCATGTTTATTTGCCTGTTTTCTGTCACAACAGGAACCCAAGAAGATATTTGATGCTCTCAAAGAACCAAGTTGGGTGGAAGCAATGCAAGATGAGCTTCACCAATTTGCAATTCAGGATGTTTGGGAGCTGGTTGATTGTCCCAGATATGTCAGACCTATAGGGACAAGATGGGTTCTAAGAAATAAAAGAGATGAAAGAGGTATTGTGGTCAGAAACAAGGCAAGATTAGTGGCTCAGGGATATACACAAGAGGAGGGGATAGACTATGAGGAAGTCTTTGCACCAGTTGCAAGAATTGAAGCTATTAGGATCTTTTTAGCCTATGCATCCTGCATGGGCTTCACTGTCTATCAAATAGATGTCAAGAGTGCCTTCCTCTATGGAACAATTGTTGAGGAGGTATATGTGATGCAGCCTCCTGGTTTTGAGGATCCAGAGAATCCAGACAAGGTGTATAGAGTCAAGAAGGCTATGTATGGACTTCATCAAGCCCCTAGAGCATGGTATGGTACTTTGTCTACTTATTTGGTGGACAATAGATTCAAGAGGGGCACCATAGATCAGACACTATTTACAAAGAAGAAAGGCAAGGATGTGTTGCTTGTCCAGGTCTATGTTGATGACGTCATTTTTGGGTCTACTGATCCAAAGATGAGTGAGGATTTCTCCAAGCTTATGACAGACAAATTCAAGATGAGTGCTATGGGGGAGATGAACTTGTTTCTTGTTTTACAAGTTCAGCAGAAAGAAGATGGCATCTTCATCTCCCAGGATAAATATGTGGCTGAGATCTTGAAGAAGTTGGCTTTTATCCACATGAAAAGAGGGCTACTACTCCTATGGATAGAGAACACCCTTAGGGAAAGATTGGAGATGGGAAAGATGTTGATGTCAGGCACTATAGATCTATGATTGGATCATTGATGTACCTTACAGCCTCCAGACCTGACATCATGTTTGCTGTGTGTGCTTGTGCACGCCATCAAGTGACTCCCAAAGAATGTCACCTTTATGCTGTGAAGAGGATCTTTAGGTACCTAAGATGCTATCCTAATCTTGGTTTGTGGTACCCAAAGGATTCACCATTGGAGCTGATTGCATATTCAGACAGTGACTATGGAGGTGATAAATTTGATAGGAAATCCAGAACTGGTGGATGTCAGTTTCTTGGGAGCAGGTTGATATCTTGGCAATGCAAGAAACAGACAGTGGTGGCTAATTCTACAACTGAAGCTGAGTATGTAGCTGCAGCTGCTTGTTGTGGACAAGTTTTGTGGATTCAGAACCAGCTGTTGGACTATGGGTATAATTTCATGCATACCAAGATATTTGTTGACAATAACAGCACATTATACATCATTAAGAATCCTGTACATCATTCTAAAACTAAACACATAGAAATTAGACACCATCTTATAAGAGATTGTTTTGAAAAGGGTTTAATACAACCAGATAGGGTTGACACAGAAGAAAATGTGTCAGATTTACTAACTAAACCTTTCGATGCTGGGAGGTTTCAATACTTGGTAACAAGTATTGGAATGATCAATCTCACATAATATGTGTTTTGGAGTCTTTTTGTAAAAGTATTTACATGATGATGCATTGTTATTGGTCTTTTTGAAGATTTAGATTTTCCACTATATTTTTCTAACACTGACAAAGGTTGCTTGAACGCTGATAAGTGTTTTTGTGACGTTGTCAGCAATATATTTGTCTAACGCTGACAAAGCTTCCCTCAACGCTGTCATGTGTTATCGGGGCGTTGTCAGCAACAATGTTAGTTTTGTGGTTTTCAATCTAAATGTGCAGATGGTATTAGCAGTATACCATTGGATACAGAGTTGCTTATGGATCATTGGAGAAGCATTTGGGCATGTTTTTGTTTATGGATGATGGTTGGAATTTTTAATTCTTATCTTGACCTAAATTTTTATGTTCATGCATGTTTTTTAGCAACTTATGTATCATAGTTTAAGGGGGGGTTTTAGGAACCTTGAGGATGTTTGGGTATCCATATGATACTCTTATCACAATTCTAGATTGTGTCCACAGGTGAGTATGAGTTAGTTTTACTAAATCATGAGGCACTGTAGCATGCAAAGTTGATATACTATGCATGCTGCCAAGACATTTTTGGCCTAGAATTGGTTGTGGTCTGTTGGGAGCCTTGGGAATGATTTTATTATGGGATTTACCTGGGAGTAACAAGGAATTTTATAAGGTAACTTAGTTGTTAAGAGTTTTGGTTAGCAAGGGACACTAGAGGACTGTTATGTCTATCTTGCATAAGCAAGTGTGCATAACTGGACAGTGCTTGCCGCCCTATAATAATTATCAGCTTTTTGGTTATCTTCTCTAGGATAAATTACTTTGTTAAGGTCATTTTTCATTTTTAAACATTTTTATTTTTGGACGCTGACAAGTATTTTTCCAAGCGTTGTTGTGACCAATTTAGACGCTGACATGGCTATGGCAAACGTTGACAAGGATATAGCCGTTGGGCGTTGATAGGTTATTTTTGACCGTTGACACTCAATGGGACCTACCCAGTTGTTACTTTTTGACATATTTTTAGGCCGTAATTTTGGGAGTTGATAACTTTCATTTAATGCATGAGATAAACTTATTATTTTTCAATATTTTCATGATTACATTTTGAAAATTATTGCCTATTTTTGGGCCAATCACATGCATTTTCTTCTCATATATATTTGGCTCCTATTTTTAAACAGGGTACCTATTATTCTTGTCTAACACAATTTCTCTTATCAACTTCATCTTCATCACTCATTTTTAACAGCTTTCATCAATGGCACCAAAGTTTAAACCAACGGATTTGGAATTGGGGTTCAGAAGTCAACACAACATGATCGCGTATCTTGAAGCTGATGATACTCTGTTTCCCCAATACACACAAATGGTGGCGTATTTGAACGCATCTCCTATTAGGTATAGTCACACATATTAAACAGTTTTGGAACACTATCAGTTCCTCAACAGTTAATAGAGTGACTACATTATCTTCTATTGTTCATGGGAGACCTTGGGTGGTTACTAAGGCTTTGGTACGCCAAGCCTTGCATCTTGATGATGCTGATGGTATAACCACCCTTCCCATTAGTGAAATAGAACATGGACTAAGGGCTTTGGGTTATCCTTTTCCTGATGAAGGAACTTTAAATAAATATCATCAACAGGAGTTTCCCCCAGCCTGGAAGTACCTAATACATGTCCTCCTACAATGTTTGAGTCCCAAGTGCACTGCACACAATGAGATCAATAGATCTATTGCTAGTGCTATTGTGTGTATTGCTACTGGGCAAAAATTTAATTATTCCAAAACGATTTTTGAGGGCATGTGTAAAAATAAAGGGAGCAAAATGACTTTAGCATATCCCAGATTTTTACAAATGGTTTTTGATGTTCAAGGATACTGCACAAGGATCATATTGATTTTTATGAGATCCCTGTGCAAAAGAAAGCAATTTTTATGAAGATGAACTCACCCCCACATCGTGACCTACCTCTAACCCCAACCATGCTTGCTGTTATTGAAGCAGCTCAACCCCAACCAGATCCCCAACCCCAAATTGACCCTATACCTGAACCATTACCTTCACCTCAACATATGCAAATTGACCAGTGAACCTTTCGACGCTGACACGTTCCATGTTGGCGTTGATGTGCCTATTTCAAACGTTGACACACAACTTTCACAGACCCGAACACCCCTTAACCAACCCACGTCCACCCAATCAACATCATCATCTCCACCAACACAATATAGGTTACAAAAACGCCAAAGGACTACTGGAGTGTTCTCCTCTGGTGGTCCTAGCCATGTAGCAGAGAGAACCACCACCACAAGTGTGGTTGGTGCTATGGATGAGGCTGGGACTATTGGTTCTGGCTTAGAAGCTGGCCAAGACAGTCCCACCATAATTAAGACCTCATCCATGACCAATGAATCTGACTTGGGAGGTCAAATACCCATTTTAGAAGAGGGCAGATTGGAACCAGTGACCCTAATGGAATTGATGGCAGTCTGCATGAGCTTGCAAAACCAAAATGCAGACTTGGTACAAGTTGTCAGCACACAAGGCCTTGAACTCAAGCAATTGAGGGAGAGGATTGTTATTTTGGAGACTGCTAGTGCAAGGAGAGGGATGGAGGAATCTTCCAAAGGGGAGGATGATCAAATAAATGTGAGTGATAAGGGCATCCATGATGGTCAATCTTTGGATGTTGCTGAGGCCCTAACAAGTTTGAAGAAGCAGATAGGTATTGATACGTCTCTAGTCTCTCCTACAAACTTAAATTTATCATTTACAGCCATGTTGGAGGAAATTGCAAAAGGCGTTGAGGCAGGAAATTTGAGCGTTGACAAGGAGAATTTAGACGCTGACATAAGTATTTTGAGCGCTGACAAAGCAAAATTGGGCGTTAACAGACCTGCAAATGAGGGTGATGTATCCCAGTTATCATCTATCATCAAGGAGGTTTCTTCACAGGTATCACCATCTACCTTACCAACAATTGATCCATTAGATAAGGGTAAGGGTATTATGGTAGAAGAAGTTGTTCCAAAGAATGCAGCTCAGATTGAATTTGATAGAAGGTTGGCTGCACAAATTGTGGAACAAGAATAGAAAAAGGTGGGTGAATCACCTTTTGTTGTCACTTCAGAGGAGCAAGAGGGAAGTGATGAAGCCAACTCAGACTCAAGTGTTATGATCATAGAACAGCCAGAAAGACTTGAGTATGGAGATGAGTTGGCCAAGGAGAAATTAAGAGAGTTGAAATTGCAGGTTGATTTTGATATGCCAGAGGTGGTTCAAATGTATCATGCTTGGGAAGAAAGATGTATGGAGAATCCACACTTGACCATTTTAGATCAGATATGGGGTTTGGAGATTCTTCTCAGAGTACAAAAGGATTGCCAGGTCATTTTGAAACACAAGGAAAGCAATATTCTCTCAGAGTTGAAAAGGGATAGAAGGGAGTTGTACTACATGTTGCTCAGGTGTCATGGAGTAGGGTGGACTTATCAAAAATTGAGGGCATTGACATTTGATGAGTTGGAATGTAGAGCTTATCCCATTTGGGTTAGAGTGCAGGAAGCAAACACTCTAAGACTTCTTTCTGATGAAAGAAAAGAAGAACTTGTAGAGGAAATGGAGCTCAAGAAAGCAATGTTTGTTCCCAGACCAGTGAAAAAGGGAGTTTCTCTTGAGTTTCCCAAAGATATGGATCCATTACATCCAAGTGAAGCTGTCATAAGAAAGAGCCTCAAGCTCTCACCATTAGAAGCTTCAGATATGGTACAAGTGTTACCACTAGATTCCAGAAACCCAATTTTGAGCTATGAAGAAGATGAATGTGGGTTTTGGAAGATTGGCAGGTATGGAAAAGAGGTTCACACTTTTACCACCCTTATATCTTTGTTTGCAAGTTTTGACAGAGAAGACTTGGTAGACCTATGGAGGTTGTTAGAGGCCAAGTATGAGGCTGAAGCACCAACTTCAGCCAATGGAATAAAACTGTGGTCCACAATCAAGAGAATGTGTGGACCAAAAGATGAGGATCCTGCTATTTGGAAGGATCTTGAAGATGATCTCAGTGGTCTTCAATGGAGATTGTATTCAGCTGCTGGTGTTTATTACTTGAGTGCTACAAAGTTTGCTGAGTATCTACTTGTGGATGGTCAGTATTTCATGTCCAAGGATATCTTGGAGAAGATGAAGAACACTCAGCTGGAAATTGATTATTCAAGTGACGTGGCAAAAGACTTGAACAGATTTATTTATTACCAATATGAGAAGGTAATGTAGAGATTTTGCTAGTTGAAAAAGTTCATTTCTCGGTATCTCCTCAAATTGATTTCCGGTTAATTGTGTGAGATTAGTTGTTCTGGGTGAAACAAATATTTTTGGATTTGGTAAAATAAATGTGCAAGACTTAATAATAAAGGACGGGAAATTAAAACTAAAACTAGTTGAAACGTAAAACGGTGCAATATTTTAAAAGTTAAAAGTAAATGACGAGAATAACGTAAAATTAAAGCTTAACGAAAAGTAAATTGACGATTAAATAAAAATGCAAGACGTAATTAAAATAGACTAAAGATAAAACGAGTGAAGTGGCGGAAAAACAAACAAGCATAACACTAAAACAAAACAAAACATTCCGATCAGAATACATTCCGATCGGAATCCTTCGGAATATTGAGAAATGGACATGATCGGAATAACTTGAAAACTGGCTAAATCGGAATGACCTAAAACCTCCAAATCGGAATAATATTAAGTCCTATTCCGATCAAGTGATCGGAATGAGGGGGAGCAAATCGGAATACTGAAAAATGCATGTAATCGGAATAAACTAAAAGGTCCTGATCGGAATACTTGGCAAAGGGTCCAATCGGAATATGCAAACAAGGAGCTAATCGGAATAACGAGGAACTAATCGGAATAATCAAAACCCTTTTCCGATCGGGTGATCGGAATAAGGGGGTCTGGTCGGAATGGACAAATCGGAAAAGGGTTTAATACCCTTTCCGATTGCTATCTTGATCCGAAACTTAAGCAAAGGGAAATAAGCTATGGTAATAAGCTCACACCAAAATTAGAATGAAAACAATAATGTAACGGAACCAATAAGCACAATAACAACTTTTCAAACTTAAAAACAAGCAAACTTTAAAATCAAAACATAAAAGGATTAACTTTTTAAGCATGAAACTTTAATGAACAACACGGATCATAAGTAACTCGCATCAAAAGTAAACTAGGATCAAAGAAAGGTAGAAAGAGATGAAAGATTTAAAGCTTGATCAAAGGTAAAGAAGATTTAAGATAACAAAATTAAAAACACTTACTTGAATTAAAGGAAAGAAATTAAAGGTGCAAATACAATAAATAAAAATGGTGGAAGTGGTGGTTTGTCAAACCACCCAACAACAAGAAATGAAGTAGCTAATGGCTATTTATAGTGGAGATTAGGGAGGAGCTTAGGAAGCTTCCTCCCTCTTTCCTCTTTTCCTTAATTGCGCACTTAAGTCCCTTTCTTCTTAATTGTTTGTTAATCTTGGACTTAATGACTTTGTCTCGGGATTTCTTTGAACTCATCTTGAATTTTCTTCATAAATAAGACTCGAGTTCTTCGGCTTTTAGTAAACTTCCGTCTTTTGACTTTTTCTTCGATAAATCTTCAGAATTGGTCTTGGACTTCCGTTCTTTTTCCACTCTTGATCTTTCGACTTCATCTTTCGTCTTTTTCTTCGATAAAAGCCCGTGAATGCCGTGTTTTCTCCACTTTTCACTTTTTCGTCCTAAATTACAACAAAAACACAAACCACGCATAATTCCGACATAAATGACATAAAATACACGTTTTGGCTCGGTTATTATTGTAATTAAGTGGTAAAAGGATGGGTGTTTTCACACCTATCAAATCCCCTACACTTAACCATTGCAATGTCCTCATGCAATGCATCAGTTACAAAGCAAGTTTTACACTTTCCATCATAATCAACCTACCTTGGCCTTTATTAAACAACTAAGGAAAATCAAAAAGATAATAGATAACAAGATGCAACAAGGAAGAAACTTGTAAAGAAATCTAAGACTTACATTAGGGCTTGTGTGTCATGAATGTTCATCAACCTCAAGTTTCACGTTCCCCATGCCAAGCTTAAAAGCAAGATCATTGTTAGTACAAGTTATCATAACAAACATTTACTCATGTGGTTCAATTAATCACTTAAACTCCCTTATTCCTACGAGTATCTCTTATATTTTATTGATGTCTTGAATGATCACGAGGATGCATTGTTGACTTATTTCGATAATTTATTTAGGCTGAAAGCAAAGTAGGACGATTTGATCAATAGTTAGCTAATGGACAAAATCTCTTAAAACTGCTTCTCGGGATATCAAAAAGTTCATATCTTGGCATAACTCGGTTCGAGATTTGAGACCTTTCTCGGGCCGATATTTGGCATGTACTTCATACTTCATATCTTGAGAGACGTTCTTGAGATAATGGTCTTCTCATCGTTAATAGAGTTTCTTCACTTGGAGACTTTTGAGGGGTACTCCAACTTTGTTGACCACGACTTCATGATTATTCTTCAATCTCTAATTGGGATTTTGAGATACAACGATCCGCCTGCTTTTCGGACTTGGATCTATTTATCCTCATACCTTGTTAGGGTCTTTTCGGATAGACTTCTCCATGATCTTTATGGGAGTTGATTGCTTTTCGTCGCGAGTCTTGATCCTTCATATTGATTTTGGGAATAATGCTCTTCACATCACTTTTGGATCTTCAGCAATAAAATGGAATCCTCATGCCTTGTTAGGGCCTTTTCGGACTCGCCAATCTTCGCGCCTCGCTTCATAAGTTATGCCTTGGCTATGAACTCTTATCATTACCGAGCAACTTTTAAACGATCTTGGGCTAGAAGCTAAGTAACTTTTCAAATCGTACGACCTTACTTATTGCATTTATTTATTTACAAGCGAGGGGAGAAAAAGATCATAATTAACTCACATAAGTTAATGAAAGAATACCAAACATGTAACCAACTCTATCATTTCTCGTTCTCCACAATTTAAAATCTCAAGGAATGAGACTCGTGGATGCTAAGCCCAATAAACCAATTAAGGTCTACAAGGTTAAGGATACTAGCTAGAGTGAACTTGGATAAGTAAACTCGGGTTGAGTCAAAAAATTCACAACGGGCCTAATATATCTAAGATAACTAAACTTGTTAAAACCATTTTATTAAAATAAGAGAAAAATAGCAAAAATAAAGGGAACTACAACTAGGCCAAAATAGATTAAAAATTTTGAAAAATGTCGAAAAATTCGATTTTCCGGTTAAAATGAGGACAAATACAAGGAAAAGGCCACTTAACTTCGATAGAAGTCCCCCCTACACTTAATATAAACATTGTCCTCAATGTTTAAGCATGTGGGAGTAAACTCCCCTACACTTAGGACATTGTGCACTTTGTTTAAATCTTGCTAAGGAAGAGACAACTAAAGAGATTCCTATTTTAATATTGAGAAATATAAAATAGTGAATCGAAAAGAGTTTAGGATAGAACCGAGAAGAAGGGAATTCGAAATCACGGTTCGTCAAAAGTCATCAAGAGTGTGTTTTTGAAGCTCTAATCCCTGCACATGATAAGAAAGAAAGCAAGAAATACCACGGGGCTCCCCCTACACTTATGGTGAAAATAGATAGATAATTGGGTTGCCTCCCAAAAAGCGCTTGTTTATATTAACCGAGTCACGAGCCTGACTCGTCCCCGAACTAAATGGTCCATGGGGAAGCGATCATGGAGAGAAAAAGATTTACCCGTAAAAGAAAAACTCTCCATGATAAAGTGAAATAACCTCCCAATTAAGGAAAACCCCATAAAATTCCACCCGGGTCAAATACATGGTTTCCATCTCTAAAAGAAATAGACCCCAAGGTGGCAATAGCAAATAAGTATAAGAAAGATGGGTTTCCTTTAAGCAAAAGTTTCTTACAATTAAGGGTATAGTAAGAAGGTAATGATCCCAATTTTTCAAACATTTTCCTTTTGATTTCATCATTAAGATATTGAGATTGCTCAAAAATGTGTATACCCATATCAAATACCGTTCCCTTTATGGGAAAATAGCAAGACAACTCGGTGTCAACCATAAAAGAATCACCCTCAAATGTGAAATCAACAAGAGACATCGGGGGTGAAAAAGTAGGTGTCAAAACACTAATAGTCGGAACCCTCGGGTCTTTGTTCTCTTTGACATCATGAATGGGTGGGTCGGGAGGGATAGAAGGTATAATGTCATCGTGTAATAAATCCTCTAGAAAAAGTATATCTCCCTCTACATCAAAATACCCGGATATGTACTCCACGGGTGTATCAATATCAAGAAACTCATCGATCTTAGGAATGTGAAAATCATCATCACTAAGGAGTGAAGCATCCGAAAAATCATTAATATCGTTATCATGATTATCAAAAGTCGGGTTTTTCAAAATAGGAGAGTTATCCTCATCCGAGCCCGATAAAGAATTAAAAGTATAGTCGGAATCATAAGATAACACATCCATATCCAGATAACTACTATGAGGAGTAGTATCATTTGGAGGAGTAGGTGAAAGAGTCATAAAAGGAATGGGGTCAAATGTAGGCTCAAGTACAATCTCGGGAATTTCCTCACAAGATGAGGAAGGGGGAGAGCTAAATGTATCTGTGGGTGTCAACACCGGAGGGGAAGTAAAACTCATGATAATCTCCGGGCCTTGTCTCTCCTTTATTGGCGGAGAGATGGAAGGGTCCACAGTGGGAACATCACTACTAGTAGTGGTGTTAGCCTCAAATTGAGCTCTCAAAGCTTCAAAAAGTTGATATGTAAGACTTTGGTTTTGTTCATGAAGATCATTTATCATCCTCTTTTGTTCCTCAAATATTTCAACTATTTCGTCCATTTGTGAAGGTTGAATTTGAAAATCCCCTTGATTATTACTTTGAAAATCGTTATGATTTTGAAAATCTTCTTGATTTGGAAAGCCTTGATTTTGAAAATCCCCATAACACCCTTCATTAATTTGTGGTGGGTCAGGAGTCAACTCAACCGAGAGTTGCTCAATAACTACTTCTTCCTCAAAATCCGAAGGAGAAGAGTCACTAGTCACAGGAGAAAGGGGACTAGAAGAATCATCAAAAATATGGGTCATCCGAATCAACACATGGCTCATCACTAACTCTCGGAGTATATGAGAAAAGAGGGCCACTCCTATAGATAACTGATATGTGTGTAAACACACATCTTTTCTACCACTTAATTACAATAATAACCGAGCCAAAACGTGTATTTTATGTCTTTTATGTCGGAATTATGCGTGGTTTGTGTTTTTGTTGTGATTTAGGACGAAATTGTGAAAAGTGGAGAAAACACGGATATTCACGGGCATTTACGGACTTTTATTGAAGAAAAAGATGAAAGACGAAGTCAAGAAGTCAAGAGTGCAAAAAGAACGGAAGTCCAAGACCAATTCTGAAGATTTATCGAAGAAAAAGTCAAAAGATGGAAGTTTATCAAAAGCCGAAGAATTCAATTCTATTTTATTGAAGAATTTAAAGACGAGTTCAAAGAAATCCCAAGCCAAAAAGTCCTTAAAGTCCAAGTTTAAAGAAGATTAGAAGAATAAAGGACTAATGATGCAATTAATGAAGATTAAAAGAAGGAGGGACTTAATCTCGCAATTAAGAAGAAATGAAGGAGGGGAGGAAGCTTCCTTAATCCTCCCCTATAAATAGTCATTAGTTGTTAATCATTTTCTTTGTTGGCTAAGTGTGACAATTAGTCTTCCACTTTTAATTACCTTGTCATTTAAATACTTGTCAATTTAATTACCTTGTCTTGCACCTTAAATTCATTTAATTTCAAGTAAGTTTCCATTTAATTCTTGTCAATCTTTACTTTATCTTGTTAATCTCTCATCTACCTTTCTAAATCTTTGATTTTTTATGTTTATGTTTGTGTTCATGTTTATGCTTTTATTTTGATCAAGTGGGTTTTTAATTATTGTGGTTAAATTTGTTTGTTTTGTTGATTTAAATTGTTTGTTTATGTTTAACTGTTGATTCGTCATTAGTTTAGCTTAATTGTTTGCTTTGATTTTGATTAATCTGTGTTAAACTCTTGTTTCTGTGATTCCCTTGTTCTTCGGGGTGTTTGTTTGTGTTTCTGTATTCCCAAGAATTCTTCCGAACCAAGAGAAGAGGAGTGTTCATTCGGAAGTCTGAAAGTTCAGGATCAAGGGTTTCATCCGGAAGTCTTCCGAACGAAGAGTTGTTCATTCGGAACTCCAAAAGTTCCGAACCAAGCTAGCTTCATCCGGAAGTCCAAAAGTTCCGGATCAGAAAGGTTTCATTCGGAACTCGAAAGTTCCGGATCAAGCAATTCATTCGGAACTCCAAAACTTCCGGATCAGAGAGGTTCATTCGGAACTTTAAAAGTTCCGAGTCAAGCAGTTCATTCGGAAGTCTCAAAAGTTCCGGATCAATTCGAAAGTTCCGAACCAAGGGCAAAAGTTCCGGATCAATATCTTCCAAACGAAGTTCCGGATCAAGGGAAGGAAAAAGTTCCGGATCAACACCAAAACTTCCGGGTCAAGACTGTTTCATTCGGAACTCAAAAGTTCCGAGTCAAGCTAGTTCATTCGGAAGTTTTGAACTTCCGAATCAAGTTTTTTCTGTCAGGTTCTTTTTGTTTTTCTTTTTAAGTTCTTTTATTTTCAAGCTTAATTTTTCCCGCCTTTTATTTTAATTGCACTTTAAGATTATTTGTCTTAGCTTACTTTTAAACTTGCCTTAGTTTAAGTTTTAGTTGCGTTTTAAGATTGCCTTAGATAGATTTAAGTTTGCGTCATTTATTTTAGCGCCTTTAATTTCAGTCACGCTTTTAAATACTTGCACTTTATTTTAATTAGACTTAGATTTACTTTCAAGTTATTTACTTTAATCGTTTTGCACTTTTAATTTTAAAAACTACAACGACACATCTTTGTTCCACCAAAATAAAACTGAGTCACACATTAAACACAAGTTTTTCAATTCGATTAGACATACTTAAACGAATCTTTTTACCTGGCCAAAAGCCTTGTATCAAATGGCGCCGCTGCCGGCTCTTTTCGTAAAGATTAACGGTTTTCTGTGAGAGACGCGTTGCTTTTTGGGATCCGTTCACTTGTGAGCGTTACTTTTCTTGCATTAAAAATCCAAAAAAATCATAAAAATTAAAAATTGCTAAAAATCCATAAAAAATAAAAATTTCAAAAATCCAAAAAGATTTTATCTTTATTGTGTATATATATTGTCTTTGTGTTTGGTTTCTTTTTCTTTTGCATTTTCAGGTGTATGCGTACTAGATCTTCTAATTATCAAGAGCCCGAGCCTCAAGAAGATTTAGCTATGTCAGGTGTTAACAACAACAACATTCCACCGCACCTCCATAATAATAATAATAACAACAATGTTCTTCCACAGCCCGATCTTCAGACCATGGAGGAACTTTGTCAACCAACCATGTTTGGACGAGGAGGACCGATTGCGCCGATGCAAATCAACGCTCCTGAGTTTTCGTTGAAGCACCACATGATTCAGCAAGTACAAACAAACCCATTCCGTGGATTGCCTGATGATGATGCCAACAAACACCTCGACAAGTTCATTACAATCAACCAAAGCATGAAGTTGGCTGGTGCCACAATGGATGAACTTCGCCTACAACTCTTTCCACATACTTTATTACATCATGCCGAGAAATGGTTTGATCGTCTCCCGAAGAATTCTATTCACACTTGGGAAGACATGACTCAACGCTTTTTGTCGCGCTACTTTCCACCATCCATGGTCACAAGCCTTCGCAATCAGATCAGCGGTTTCATGCAAGACCCTGATGAATCTCTTTTTGATGCTTGGGAGAGATATAATGTCTTGATCGATAGATGTCCAAACCACAACATGCTCCCTGTGACCTTAATTGATACTTTCTACAACGGATTGACTTTTCGAGATCGTGATACGATTAATGCAGCCGCCGGTGGCACATTCATGAAAAGGAGACCCGAGGAGTGTAGAGAGTTAATTGAGAACAAGACTACTCACCACAAAAACTGGGATTCCTCTGCTTCTTCAAGGAACAACCCGAGAGTCAATGTTTCTTCCACTTCAGCAAACCCTGAGATGACCGAACTCACCCGCATGATGACTGAAATGAGCAAAAGTATTACGCTTCTCGCTGCAAACCAACAACAACAACAACAAGTTAAAGCGGTTGCTAATCCTTGTGAAACATGCAGCTGTCCTCACCCATACACCGATTGTCCTTCAACTCAAGGAAATCCGGAAAATGTGTATGCAGCTTACGGTAATTATTCACCGGAAAATTACCAAGCTATACAACAAGGGGATAGAAATCTGCTGAGTTACCGATCCAACAATTACCTTTCACCCGGTTTTTCTCCTCAAAACCAAAACCCCGCCAACAACTACAATAGAAGCAACCAAATCCCACCAAGAGCTTCTAATCCTTATCACCCACCCGCTCAACAAACCCCACCCATTAATTCCGATGTTGAAGCCACAATGAGAACTCAAGGTGAGCAAATCAAGAATCTACAGAGCCAAATAATCAATTTGAAAGGAGATATCTTGAAGCAAGGTAATGACATTAGAACCGAGGTTCGCGATAATATTCAATCCTCCTTCAGCACTCAAACGACTGAATTAAAGAATCTGTTGGCTAGTTTCTTGCCCTCCACTCAACCTTCTACTTCAAGTTCTCCACCTTCAAACACCGTCACTAATCCGCGAGCTAATGTGAGTGCTATTACTACTCGTAGTGGAGTCACCATCGTAGGACCACCAATCCCACCCCCATCATCTACACCTCCTCACCACCATGTATCCCTACTCCTCCTACACCTAGTATTAGTGCACCATTACCGTCTCCGCCTCGTCATGACGATGTATCTCGGAAGGATCCTTCAACATCTCAACCTTTACCAACTACACCTTCACCTTCCACCTATAAACCCGAAATCCCATACCCTTCTCGCTTAGGCAAGACCAACGATCTAACAAAAGAGGACTCTCAAGTGACAAAATATATCAATATGATTTCTCAAATGGGCTTCAGCATTAGTTTTCTTGAAGCACTTGTCCTCATGCCCAAATTTGTTAAGGCATTTAAGGAATTGCTTAACAAGAAGGAGAAGCTGATTGAACTCGCCAACACACGCTTAAATGAAAACTGCTCTGCAGTTATTCTTAAAGAACTTCCGGAAAAGCTAGGAGATCCCGATCGTTTTGTGTTGCCTTGCGTGTTCAACAAAACTGAAGAATTTACTGCCCTTGCTGATCTCGGGGCTAGTATTAATTTGATGCCACTGAGTGTTTGGAAAACACTATCATTGCCCGACCTCACTCCAACAAAGATGACTTTTGAACTTGCAAATCGCACTCTCGCTTACCCTGTTGGTATAGCCGAAGACGTGTTCATTAGAGTTGGCGCATTTACTTTCCCGGTCGATTTTGTCGTAGTTGATTATGAAATGGACCCTCGTATTCCTTTAATACTTGGTCGCCCATTCTTGAGAACCGGACGTGCTTTAGTGGATGTTGCCGAAGGAGAGTTAATCTTAAGAGTCGGGAATGATTCACAAATTTTCAAAAAGGGGAAGCTTACAGGCAAATATTATGGACGAGAATCAGTGAATATGATTAATGTGCTCGATGACTTTACCGTCTATGACAATCCTCTATTCGAGGCTTCCACTGATAATCCACTTTTTCAAGATGATGTGGATGATTCTCTCCCTACCTTGGAAGCTTCTCCCATTTATAATTCTCCACCGATCTTTGATGCTTATGATGATGATGATTCTAGCTCAGATTCGGATGATTTTGATGACCTTACTTCTGAGTATCCCGAGCTGCCCACATATGATGATATTGATGAGGCTGATACTCTTTCGAGCGATTCTTCAC
This sequence comes from Glebionis coronaria, assembly GCA_025667525.1. Lineage (NCBI taxonomy): Eukaryota > Viridiplantae > Streptophyta > Magnoliopsida > Asterales > Asteraceae > Glebionis > Glebionis coronaria. The sequence continues at coordinate 412,577,537 of CM046880.1, forward strand.
ATGATGAAGATCCTCCGCCATCACTCGATCCTACTTTGTACGATTACTCATTTGAGGAAGATTTCTCTGAATTTCTCAACACTTACTTCCCTCATGAGAGTGATGCTCCTCCTTATGACTTTGAAGATTATCGTCTTGATCCTACTTGGATTTGAAGAACATTCTGTCAAAGGAGAAGAAACCAGTCGACACCGAAATCCGTTGCACATATGATTTGACACCTCTTTGTCCCCCTTCTGAGGACGAGGTTGTGCTTCTTTTCGGATCTTCTTCACACTCTGCTGAGCCTGAGTGTTATTTTCCCTTAAGGGAAAAGGTGTTCGACCCCGGTATTGAAGTCTTTAAGACATCTCAGTATCCACCTGATGAAATAAAATGAAAAATCTTTGGAAATTTTGAAGACATGCTTGCACCACTTCACCCTTGCTTCCACCGTGCTCCATCACTGCTTAAGGGAACCTTGCCTACTTTTCTTTGGCTTGCCTTGTTCGCCTTAAGCCTTTGCTATTTGATGGAAGAAAACTATGTCTTTGATCCTGGTGGATATGTTTCATGCTTCTTCCGTTGATGATCAAGGTCGAGTCCGGCTCACGACTCAGTTAACAAAAATCAAGCGCTTCTTGGGAGGCAACCCATGCATCTATCTTTTAGCTTTCTTTATCCAAAGTGTAGGGGGGACCCTTTGGTTTGCTATTCCCTCTCCTCTCTTCTTATAATCAGGGATTCGAGCTTCACTGATCTACTCTTGATGATTCTTGACGACCCGTGATTCCGTGTTCACTTCTTCCTGGTTCTATCCTAAACTCTTTTCGATTCACTATTTTATATTTTCTCAATATTAAAATAGGAATCTCTTTAGTTGTCCTTTCCTTAGCAAGATTTAAACAACGTGCACAATGTCCTAAGTGTAGGGGAGTTTACTCCCACATGCTTAAACATTGAGGACAATGTTTATATTAAGTGTAGGGGGACTTCTATCGAAGTTAAGTGGTCTTTTCCTTGTATTTGTCCTTATTTTAACTCTAAAATCAATTTTTCGACATTTTTCAAAAATTTTTGATCTATTTTGGCCTATTAGTTTTTCCTTTGTATAGTTATTTTCTTTCCTTATTAGAATAAATGTTTAATAAAGTGGTTTTAATTTTCAAACGTTGTGAATCTTTTGACTCAATCCGAGTTTACTTATCTAAGTTTGCTCTAGCTAGTATCCTTAACGTGTTTAAGTCAAGTTTTGTTAGGCTTTTATATAGGGAGCTATAAAACGCGAAAGTCTTAACTCTCACGGGTTAAGAACAAGAACTTTTCGCAAGTTCCTATAATTGATCCTAGAGAGTCGTTTATCAAGGGAACTTTAAAATGCGATTTCTAAACTTGAAAGAGTCTAAGAATTTGCAAGATCCTATAGGCGACTCAAAAACCCAAAACTTTGATTTAATAGGCTAAGTATCCACGAGTCTCATTACTTGAGATTTTAAATTGTGGAGAACGAGAGATGATAGAGCCAATTATAAGTTCGGTATTCTTTCGTGAATTTATGTGAGTTAATTATGAGCCTATTCTCCCATCGCTTGCTAATAATTTATCTGCTAATAAATAAGGTTGTACGATTTGAAAAGTTACTTAGCTTCTAGCCCAAGATCGTTTAAAAGTTGCTCGGTATGGATTAGAGTTCATAGCCAAGGCATAACTTACTGAAGCGGGATGCGAAGATTGGCGAGTCCGAAAAGGCCCTAACAAGGCATGAGGGCTATATTTTGTTGCTAAAGATCCCAAGTGATGTGAAGAATCATTTATCGAAAATCAATATGAAGGATCGAGACGCACGACGAAAAGCAAATACTCCCCAAAAGTCATGGAGAAGTGTATCCGAAAAGACCCTAACAAGGTATGAGGATAAATAGATCCAAGTCATAAAAGGAGGCGGATCGTTGTATATCAAAGTCCAAAATAAAGATTGGAGAAAAATGAAGAAGTCGTGGTCCAAGTATGAATCTCTCAAGACTTCAAGTGAAGAAATTCAATTATGAAGAGAAGACCATTATTTCATGAACGTCTCTCAAGGTTTGAAGTATAAAGTCGCTGCCAAATATCGGTCCGAGAAAGGTCTCAAATCGCGAAGCGAGTTATGCCAAGATATGAACTTTATGAGGTCCCGAGAAGCAGTTTTAAAAGATTTTGTCCTTTAGCTAACTATTGATTAAATCGTTCACTTTATTTTCAAACTTAATAACTATCGAAATAAGTCAAACAATGCATCCTCGTGATCATTCAAGACAACAATAAAATATAAGAGATACACCTAGGAATAAGGGAGTCTAAGTGAATAATTGGCCCACATGAGTTCGTGTTAGTCTACTAACTTATAATAACAATGATCTCGTTTTTTAAGCTTGGTTTGGAGAAAGTGAAAACTTGAGGATGATGATTATTCATGACATTTCCAAAACCCTAGGTATGCTTTTGATTTCTTTATTTTGTATGTTTTTAATTTTCTATCTCTTTAATAAAGGCCAACGTGGATTAATTATGATGAAAAGTGTAATCTTGCTTTGTAACTAATGCATTGCATGAGGACATTGCAATGGTCAAGTGTAGGGGATTTGATATGTGTGTAAACACACATCTTTTCTACCACTTAATTACAATAATAACCGAGCCAAAACGTGTATTTTATGTCTTTTATGTCGGAATTATGCGTGGTTTGTGTTTTTGTTGTGATTTAGGACGAAATTGTGAAAAGTGGAGAAAACACGGATATTCACGGGCATTTACGGACTTTTATTGAAGAAAAAGATGAAAGACGAAGTCAAGAAGTCAAGAGTGCAAAAAGAACGGAAGTCCAAGACCAATTCTGAAGATTTATCGAAGAAAAAGTCAAAAGACGGAAGTTTATCAAAAGCCGAAGAATTCAATTCTATTTTATTGAAGAATTTAAAGACGAGTTCAAAGAAATCCCAAGCCAAAAAGTCCTTAAAGTCCAAGTTTAAAGAAGATTAGAAGAATAAAGGACTAATGACGCAGTTAATGAAGATTAAAAGAAGGAGGGACTTAATCTCGCAATTAAGAAGAAATGAAGGAGGGGAGGAAGCTTCCTTAATCCTCCCCTATAAATAGTCATTAGTTGTTAATCATTTTCTTTGTTGGCTAAGTGTGACAATTAGTCTTCCACTTTTAATTACCTTGTCATTTAAATACTTGTCAATTTAATTACCTTGTCTTGCACCTTAAATTCATTTAATTTCAAGTAAGTTTCCATTTAATTCTTGTCAATCTTTACTTTATCTTGTTAATCTCTCATCTACCTTTCTAAATCTTTGATTTTTTATGTTTATGTTTGTGTTCATGTTTATGCTTTTATTTTGTGTTCATGTTCATGTTTATGCTTTTAATTATTGTGGTTAAATTTGTTTGTTTTGTTGATTTAAATTGTTTGTTTATGTTTAACTGTTTATTCGTCATTAGTTTAGCTTAATCGTTTGCTTTGATTTTGATTAATCTGTGTTATACTCTTGTTTCTGTGATTCCCTTGTTCTTCGGGGTGTTTGTTTGTGTTTCTATATTCCCAGGAATTCTTCCGAACCAAGAGAAGAGGAGTGTTCATCCGGAAGTCTGAAAGTTCAGGATCAAGGGTTTCATCCGGAAGTCTTCCGAACGAAGAGTTGTTCATTCGGAACTCCAAAAGTTCCGAACCAAGCTAGCTTCATCCGGAAGTCCAAAAGTTCCGGATCAGAAAGGTTTCATTCGGAACTCGAAAGTTCCGGAACAAGCAATTCATTCGGAACTCCAAAACTTCCGGATCAGAGAGGTTCATTCGGAACTTTAAAAGTTCCGAGTCAAGAAGTTCATTCGGAAGTCTCAAAAGTTCCGGATCAATTCGAAAGTTCCGAACCAAGGGCAAAAGTTCCGTATCAATATCTTCCGAACGAAGTTCCGGATCAAGGGAAGGAAAAAGTTCCGGATCAACACCAAAACTTCCGGGTCAAGACTGTTTCATTCGGAACTCAAAAGTTCCGAGTCAAGCTAGTTCATTCGGAAGTTTTGAACTTCCGAATCAAGTTTTTTCTGTCAGGTTCTTTTTGTTTTTCTTTTTAAGTTCTTTTATTTTCAAGCTTAATTTTTCCCGCCTTTTATTTTAATTGCACTTTAAGATTATTTGTCTTAGCTTAATTTTAAACTTGCCTTAGTTTAAGTTTTAGTTGCGTTTTAAGATTGCCTTAGATAGATTTAAGTTTGCGTCATTTATTTTAGCGCCTTTAATTTCAGTCACGCTTTTAAATACTTGCACTTTATTTTAATTAGACTTAGATTTAAATTAACGCACTTTTACCTTAATTGTCCTGCACCTTTATTTAAAAACAACCAAAAATATTTGTTTCACCAAAAACAATAGAGTCACATAGAGAACCTAGATCAATTCGTTAAAATACCGAGAACAACAATTGAACCTGAGTAAAATCTCTTCATTAATAACCGTGTTACCGGATACTTCGGCCTTGCTCCATACTTGAGACTTGTTCTCAATAATCATTAAAGCCTCACTAGTACTCCGAGAGTAAAGATTTCCACTAGCAGCCGTGTTAAGAGAATCTTGATCGTATTGGGTCAACCCGTGATAAAACGAATCAATCAAATGCAAGGCGGAAAATCCATGATGAGGACAACTACGCACTAAATCCTTAAATCTTTCCCAAGCTTCGGTAAACGTTTCAGTATTAAACTCTTCAAAATTAGATATTTCCAACCGAATTTTTCTCGTTTTAGCATAAGGGTAAAATCGATTTAAGAATTTTGACTCAAGATTAGCCCATGTGAAAATAGATCGTGGTGGTTCCTTTTCTAGCCAAAGCCGGGCTGCTCCATCGAGGGAGAAAGGAAAAAGGTGTAAATAGATAATGTCTTGTGTCACATTGGTGTATTTGACGGTGTTGACGTATGAACGAAAATGACGGATATGAGTGTAAGGATCATCATCCTCAAATCCGTAAAAAGGACGTCCGGATATCAACTTAATCAAATCCGGATTAAGCTCAAAATAATTATCCTCGATATCCGGTATCACGATCGCATTGTCGAGACATCCCTCGTCATGAAACTGCAACTGCTCCAATATCGATCGATCATCCATAGCCATGTCAAAAGCACGATACTCGGGATCGGCTTGACTCGTCACGATATTATTTTTTATTATTATTTATTTTTTTTATAAAAGAGAATATAATATGTACGTAAAAACAAAGAAGAAACCAAGATAGAAAATATATATATATATATATATACGTAGATTTTTTTTTAATGCGAAAAATAACGTTCACGAGTGAACGGATCCAAAAATCCAACGCGTCTCTCACAAAAAACCGTTAATCTTCACGAAAAGAGCCGGCAGCGGCGCCATTTTAATGTAGAGATTTTGCTAGTTGAAAAAGTTCGTTTCTCGGTATCTCATCGAATTGATTTCTGGTTAATTGTGTGAGATTAGTTGTTCTTGGTGAAACAAATATTTTTGGATTTGGTAAAATAAATGTGCAAGACTTAATAATAAAGGACGGGAAATTAAAACTAAAACTAGTCGAAACGTAAAACGGTGCAATATTTTAAACGTTAAAAGTAAATGACGAGAAGTTAAATAACGTAAAATTAAAGCTTAACGAAAAGTAAATTGACGATTAAATAAAAATGCAAGACGTAATTAAAATAGACTAAAGATAAAACGAGTGAAGTGGCGGAAAAACAAACAAGCATAACACTAAAACAAAACAAAACATTCCGATCGGAATCCTTCGGAATATTGAGAAATGGACATGATCGGAATAACTTGAAGACTGGCTAAATCGGAATGACCTAAAACCTACAAATCGGAATAATATAAAGTCCTATTCCGATCAAGTGATCGGAATGAGGGGGAGCAAATCGGAATACTGAAAATGCATGTAATCGGAATAAACTAAAAGGTCCTGATCGAAATACTTGGCAAAGGGTCCAATCAGAATATGCAAACAAGGAGCTAATCGGAATAACGAGGAACTAATCGGAATAATCAAAACCCTTTTCTGATCGGGTGATCGGAATAAGGGGGTCTGGTCGGAATGGACAAATCGGAAAAGGGTTTAATACCCTTTCCGATTGCTATCTTGATCCGAAACTTAAGCAAAGGGAAATAAGCTATGGTAATAAGCTCACACCAAAACTAGAATGAAAACAATAATGTAACGGAACCAATAAGCACAAATAACAACTTTTCAAACTTAAAAACAAGCAAACTTTAAAATCAAAACATAAAAGGATTAACTTTTTAAGCACGAAACTTTAATGAACAACACGGATCATAAGTAACTCGCATCAAAAGTAAACTAGGATCAAAGAAAGGTAGAAAGAGATGAAAGATTTAAAGCTTGATCAAAGGTAAAGAAGATTTAAGATAACAAAATTAAAAACACTTACTTGAATTAAAGGAAAGAAATTAAAGGTGCAAATATAATAAATAAAAATGGTGGAAGTGGTGGTTTGTCAAACCACCCAACAACAAGAAATGAAGTAGCTAATGGCTATTTATAGTGGAGATTAGGGAGGAGCTTAGGAAGCTTCCTCCCTCTTTCCTCTTTTCCTTAATTGCGCACTTAAGTCCCTTTCTTCTTAATTGTTTGTTAATCTTGGACTTAATGACATTGTCTCGGGATTTCTTTGAACTCATCTTGAATTTTCTTCATAAATAAGACTCGAGTTCTTCGGCTTTTAGTAAACTTCCGTCTTTTGACTTTTTCTTCGATAAATCTTCAGAATTGGTCTTGGACTTCCGTTCTTTTTCCACTCTTGATCTTTCGACTTCATCTTTCGTCTTTTTCTTCGATAAAAGCCCGTGAATGCCGTGTTTTCTCCACTTTTCACTTTTTCGTCCTAAATTACAACAAAAACACAAACCACGCATAATTCCGACATAAATGACATAAAATACACGTTTTGGCTCGGTTATTATTATAATTAAGTGGTAAAAAGGATGGGTGTTTTCACACCTATCAGAAGGTTTGTAAGATTCCTCATAGTACTTAATGTTTATTCAGAAACTTGATCATTGGAGTAGATATGAAGTTTAGGGGAGGATTGTTGGAATAAATTATGGCCAGTTCACTTGAGCGCTGACAAGAGTAAAACAAGCGTTGACAGGAGTAAAACAAACGCTGACAGGTCAAGCATTGACAAGATAAAGTCAAGCGTTGATACATTGAAGACAAGCACTGATGGGAAGATATACTCTACGCGTTTATTGTATTCTAGATTACTTCTAGTAAAGATAGGAACAACTATGTATTTTCTATATTTATCTTTACCTAGAATAGCTGATACGTAGATTATTGTACAAGGCTTCTTATGTCTATAAAAGAAGACCTTTAGGTTAATGTTCAATATAAGTTTTCATTCGTAAACTACTCTCATTGTAAACAAGTTTGATATCATTAATCAAAGTGAAAGTTTGTTTATATCTTGTGTGTTCTTGTTTAAGTGTTAATTCTGCATAACACTTAGATTATCATAAACATATACAAAGGTTTCTCTAAGTGTATTACTTGATCTAATCTCGTATACATAAAGCTAAATCGATCTAAGTTTGGGATCAACAGTTTTTAGCATTGATGTTGTTGGTGTTGTTAGCGGTGTGGGTAACAAGCGATTCAAGAAGCGACGTAATTTTGTCAAGTGTCTTGTCGTTGTCACTAGTACTAGCACTAGCGGCATTGGTCCGAACACTCTTGGTTTGCACACGAGACTTATTTTCAATAATATCCCAAGCGGCATTGGAGGTCTTAACCAAAATATTACCCCCCGAGGCACTGTTTAGTGAATCTTGGTCATTCATGCTTAAACCATTATAAAAAGTATTAATTTGGTGCACTTTGGTAAAACCATGTTGTGGGCACTTTCTTAAAAGATCTTTGAAACGGTCCCAAGATTCACTAAAAGACTCATCGTACTTTTGTTCAAAATTAATGATTTCATTCCGCAAAGCGGTAGTACGAGAGGGTGGGAAAAAGCAGTTTATAAACTTGGTCTCCAAATCAGTCCACGTAAGAATACTTTGTGGCGGTTCCTTTGCAAGCCAATGTCGGGCTTGTCCCTCTAAGGAGAAAGGAAAAAGTTGTAAACGGATTACCTCTTGTGGAACACCATTGAATTTGACCGTATTCGTGAGTTGCAGGAACCTTTTGATGTGGTCATGAGGATCATCAATGGTATGCCCCAAGAATGGTTGAGCAGAGACCATCTGAATAAAGCCGGATTTGAGCTCAAAGTTGTTGGCTGCAATCGCGGGTATGACAATTGGATCATTGTTGCCCTCCACATGTGCTTGTAACAGTTCAATCATAGGGCGATTGTCCGGTAGAGGTTCATTGTTGTTGTTGTGTACACCGGCCATGTCTAAGTCTTCGAGAGGCTCGGGCTCTTGATAAGACGTTGATCGTGTACGCATGCACCTGCAAAGAACTAACAAAGCAAACAAGAAATATTTTTGGTTTTTTTATGTTTTTTACTTTTCAGGATTTTTGTAAATTTTATATTTTTTTAGGGTTTTTGAAAGTTTTTATGAAAAAGTAACGTTCACGGTGAACGGATCCCAACATCCAAGTTCTCACAAAAAACTGTTAATCTTAACGAGAAGAGCCGGCAGCGGCACCATTTGATACAATGGTTTTCATTGGGTTCAGATTAGTTCTCGGAATCTTCTCGAATTGATCACAGCTCAAGGTGGAATAGTTGTTCTTAGTAACAAATATGGGGTTTAGTTTTCTATTCTACTAAAAGGTAAAGAGTCGTAGAGTAATTAATATGAAAACTAAGCGAGGCAAGATTGAACTAAAAACGAAATGAACTTAAAACTTAAAACTTTGTAAACTATAAAACTTAGATAATCGAAATGCAAAAACTGAATTCTATCGGAATGTACTAAATTTAAATCCATCGGAATGTGATTAAAACCAAGCCATCGGAATAATTCATCTTAATGGCCATCGGAATACCCATGTCCATTCTGTCGCAATGTTGTCTTATCGGAAAGTTCTAGATCGGAATGTATCCGATCGGAATGTATGAAATCCAAACACCTCTATCACAATGTTGTTCTATCGGAATATAGTAAACAAAATTTTGGCAGCGTTTCGTCTTAACAAAGACCTTAAATCCCGTCGGAATATGCGATCGCAATAAGCGATCGCAATCCAGAGCGGAATAAGGGGGAAATGTCAACCGATCGCAAAGTAAAACCCTTAAGGGTTATTGCGATCCAAACAAGCTTCTCGTCGGAATGTGTAGAAACCCTAATATTGCGATGGGATACAAAATCAATCGGAAAATGGTGATAAGTTGAAATTTCAATAAGCATCCACAATAAGCACTTATCCAAAACTAAACAAGATCAATATCAAGGGAAACAAAATGAGCCACGAATGGAAAACTTCCAAAACATCAAATACGCTACTTTGTAAAATAACTTTTCAAAGATTAAACTTTTGAGAAGATTAAAAATGAAATAAGCTAGACACCTAATAAGCAAATGATAACCCTTGTCAATCTTTAACACACGAATCACAAAACACAAAAGGTATAAACTTTTTATGTCGTGTGAAGAAATTAAAGACGAAAAGATGAAGAAAACAAGATTACGAATAACAAGAAACTTGAAAAAGATGAAGATGAAAACAAGATTAAGCTTAAAAAGTAAGTTTTGATCAAAAACAAGAAAGGTAGATGAAAGTTTTCTAGTGAGAGAAAGTTAAGCTTTCTCTCTCTAGAACCTACAAGCTACGAATGAAAGAAAAATGACTAAAAACTAACTCTCCAAAATTGTGAGGAGAAGTCCTATTTATAGGCGTTTGCTTGTGGGCTTGTGAATGGGCTTTGTTCATGGGCCTCTCTTCTTCTTTCTTCTTTAGTCTTTACGTTTCTTTAAATAAACGTTTCCGACTTTTGATTTTGAGAAGTGTCGGTGAATAATTCCAACTCGTCTTTTAATTTCTCGTTAAATAGACTTGAGTTCTTCGATATATATAAGTCTTCCGTCTTTGGCCCTTTTCTTCAAATAGGTCCATTGACTTCCAATCTTTTGCATTCTTGGACTCTAGACTTCGTCTTAAGCCTTTTTCTTCAATAAAACTCGTGCAATCCCATGTTTTCTTCAATATTCATCCGGTTGACTCTGAAAACATAAAAAACACAAAAACCACGCATAATTCCAAACAAATGATATTAAATACGTGTTTTGGTCTTGTTTTAGCCAGAAATAAGTGGTAAAAGGATGGGTGTTTTCACACCTATCAGTTTGTCAAGAACCTTCTCTAATAGATTCCCTTCACCAAGTCATCGCCAGCACTCCACTCTTATCCCTTGGTGTGGAAGGGCGAGTTCCTTTCTTATCTTGCCCAAAAACTTTCTTGATTTTATTGGAGAAAGACTTTCCCTCTACTTTATTTACAGGGGCGGGGAATACCACTCTATCAATAACAAGAAAAAAAGTCGCAATTCCGTTTCAAATGGTTTGAGATTGGAAGTAACCTGCTATCTATCGATAGGTAAGAATAAACTACTATTGGCTGCTTCGCCTATCGATTCTATTATGGCCGGCTTAGAGACATAAAATGAACACTATTATCTCTATCTGGGTATGATCATAGTATAGCTTCATTCATTCGTTGAACATGGGGATAACCATTAGCATTAAGGTCAATCACCACACCACCTCTATCATACATACAACAAAGTGCATGGAAGCCGTACACCTAAAGCGCATATGTTTCGCTTGCAGCCAATACAACCACAACCTAACTTGTACGAGATTCAACAACCGAAGCTACTGGTAGTCCCAACGAGACAAAATTCTCCAATAATAGTTAGCATTACTGAAAAAACGAGTCATCCGTCCGAGGAAAGAAAATGACTGCCTTTGAAAAAATAAAAAAAGGATCTCGCTTAACTCTCTAGGCCTTCAGAACAAAAGGGATTTTGTTCATGCTTTAGACGTTTTGGTTAATTATATTTACTTCTATATTAATTATATTAGACTTCTTCTATTATAAACAGAAAGGCGAACCTAAAGGCCTATTTAGCGCCTTTCCAAAGTCAACCTATAAAAATCCTTTGCTTTGGGAAGTGAAGACCGTGAAAAATGAAGAACGTCCACTAACGCCCACGGGAGAAGATCTTTTTGAGACCAGCAACGATTGTCTTGTATCTATGAAGAAAGATCTCTCCCTGGGTTAAGACGCTGAATGCCATACCTCGTTGAAGGCGATTCACATGAGAATCGCGCACAGTTCCCTTTGACCGAGATGTGAATGCCCATGATTTTCTCGGTATAGTGATGGATTTCATGCCCGACGTCTAACATGCACAAATACGCTATCCTATATGGAAACGATTTCCTCGCGGAGCATTTCTCTTTCGTCCTCGGACATTCGGACCTTTTGTTCGATTTCAGCACTTATGTTCTCATGCCTAGAACCCTTGCGACTGATTGGGAGAAAGTGAGAAAGCGAGAAAGATGGATTATTATCCATCGGAAATCGATAGGAATTCCATGGGGATTTCCTTCTCTTCTAATATATATATATGTTTTTATTTTATTATTAACATATGATCCCATGCTAATAAGAAAAATGAGTGATTTCTAGTCACCTTTCATTTTCTTTCAAAAAAATCGTAAGGACTGAGGCTATGGAGGCTTTAAAACCGTCCTCTGTTAGGGAACAACGCAGATGAGTCAATCACGCGGTTCTGTAGCGTCCTCCAACTTGTTGTGTGCTCTCCTTCACATTCTTTACTTGATGGAAAGATGGGAATCGTGAAGGCCTTCCCACCACGCGAAGTTCAAACCTCACCGAAGAGGAATTGAAAACAAAAAAAGACCTTCGCAATCGAAGGTGAAAGCGAGAAAAATATGACGTAAGCCTTTTTTTTCTTTCTTTTTCAGCCGACTAGAAAGGTGCTTTACGTGTACCGCCATACGTACCCAGACATTAGACCAAGAGGAACCGGTGATCAAAGTTCCATTATTCATCTATCTCATATAGGGAAAAAACAGAATCAAGAAAGGGTTAGGTGAGCTCGAATAGGATAGCCGGTCATCGGCTGGCCGGTAACGAAACTATAGCTTCACACTGGTCCAATTTTCCATCGGCTAAGGTCCAACTCTATGTTGATAAGAAAAAAGTAAATCCCCTAAGAAGAGGAATTTCAGCTATTCCAAAGAAAGGGGCAATTCAAATGCTTCATTGATAACCCCCTATGTCTCTTCCTGTCCAACTCATTGGGTGATCGAAGAGCGGTTTACGTTTCGTGCCCAACCTCCTTATCTAATGGATACTTAGATACCTGCAACTGTATCTGTTAGGGGCACATAGCAGGATGGACGAGAAAGCGGCAAGAAGAAGACCCCTTTCTATTGCATTCCCTTTCGAATTCTAGACTGGTTGGTCGGTGAGATAACGAGCCAACATCTGGTTCGTCAATCGGCGAATACATGTCGCGTACCTAACAAAGGGTAAAGAGACGATGGAACACACCTGATACAAGAGAGAGGGTGAGTCTGAAAAGCCTTGTATGTACAGTGCTCACGCAAAGAAGTTATTCTCCAATTATAAAAAGTAGAACATTCTGTCTTTGTCATGTTTTTGTTCATCAAGTTCAATTGCTCGACATTATAATTCAAGCTTTTCTCTTTTCAAGGCCGCTGCTTCCAGTTGAGATGCCTCCTACAAATCCAAATCATGTTGCTTCAACTGAAAGTAGGAGTCTTGTTGCTCCTTCTTGTTTCCCCAGTAGAAGTCTTTCATGTTCTTCCATTTGTTGGTTACAACGTCAACAAATGAAGACTTCCCCATTGACAAGGTAGATGACTTCTTTTTAGCTTGGTCACAACCGATTGGTCGTTGTTCTTGAGTCTCTTCCTTGTCCTCGTATGGTTTGTCAAACCCGCATTAAAATACCATGAACAGTAAATACATGAAAATACGATCAAACTAAAACTTTATATTTTTAATATATAACACATGTCACGACATTAAATAACAAGTACTATGCATATTATAAATGCACCACGAACGATTATGTATAACCTTTAATATACGAAGCTTGAACACGATAATACATGAATATTGCTAAGTTAGAAAAGCATATGGTCTTTGGTTTCAGGCTTAGTTAGCCGCGACATAAAATAGAAAAGAAGGGGAAGGGCTTTTGGCCCAACCCACTTAGCAACCCATGTTGTAAGATAACTAAAACATCAAGGAATTCATTATTCATCTTTTTAGCAAAATCAACAAAACCCTAGCCTCCTTTTCTCTCCATAGCGACGGCATACCAAGGGATCAAGAGGAAGAATTTTTTGGTTTTGATCTAAGGAGTTTACGAGTTTGTATTCGTATATCAATTCTATAATCATCCATGCATTCGGTAATTAACCAAACCTTAATTTTTTATTTAGTTCTGAACACATGTTTATGAATATTTAAAAACATCAAGTAAAAAACATGTTAGTGGGACAAATTAAACAAGAATAAGGGTTGGTTTGGTTTTGTTTTGGCTGGGCTACCCTCCAACCGAGAGTCGTACGACTCTCGGTGGCATAAGAGAACCACCAGCCGCAACCTTTATGGTGCGATGGTATTTGGTTTGTTCAGCCGCCGGCCAAGGAACCCCAAACAGGGGAGTTGATTTGTATCCGTGGCAACCGAGACCGGTAAGCGTATCAGTGGGTCTTAAGTTAAAACAATATCTTTGACCCGACATTGCCAACTGACGGCGAGGCTAGGCCTCAGTTTCCAGCTAACAACCACCAGCCGACGGCTGGGTGGGTTTTGGCTGGTTGGCCGCCGGCTAACACCACCAGCTGCCGGCTGAGTGGTGTTGGTTTGGTTATTTGGTTCAGTTTACTTGTTTCACGGGTTCGGGTTCAAGATACTTTTATATAATCAGTTTATTAGCTTAATTAATTAAATTATTCCCATGACTAACTAATTTAATTAATTAAAATCCATGACTTAGGTTTATTATTTAAATTTAATAATACATGTTAACCTAAGTATTTATTTAGACCAATTTTAATTAAACCTTGTCTTAAATTAATTAAATTTGTATAACCTATAGTTTATTTAATTAACCATGACATGTATTAATTAATAAACATGTAATATCATTATTAATTTATAATCGGATATAACCTATAGTATTCATTAAATAAACAACGTTATTAATTCCATGACTTATACTTTTAACCAATAAGCTTTAACTTATATTTTAGACTTATTAATCCCGCTTAGTTCTATTTTTGGAAACAAACCTGCTATTTTTAGAATGTTACTCAGTATTTCAATACAAGTATAGTAATACAAGAATACACTACTTATGTAATTAGAAAACATGAATAACTACAGATAACACCTAAAAACAGTAAAACATGACAGAACATGAAGAACAAGCTAATAATACTCGGAACCAGTAAAATACACAGTATCTCAAACAACTCATACACGTCCCTCATCTTATGTAGTATTATTCGTGAAGGCGGAGTAGGTTCTTCAGCATTTCATCTAGTTTCCACTGGACATAAGGTACGGATTTCCCGTCCTTCAGTAAGGACAATCTCTTCTTTATTAGGATTTCCCGTATGTAGCCAACTGTTTGACTTCACTACGACGAAGTGATAGCTCGTGGCGTCCCTTCAGTTATTTGGCCTTTATTTATTTATTGTCATGTGGGGCGTATGGGTGCATCCTAGTTACAGTTTTAGTCAGGATTTACATGGTGAATTGGTGTGTGCCTTGCATCCTTCACAAGGAGCTGATCCCTCCTACCCAGACCATGTTAATTAGATGCATACCATATAATTACATGACAAGGTCACCCCTCTATGTATTCATGCACGTTGTTGACCTCATGACCTATATTCGCTTTTGGTATATTAAACTAATACAGATTTTCATAAGTGAACATAAGCTATATTTTTTAGAACTAAAACCAGTAACATGTTACACGCCTAGGTTTTCCTAGGACTTATTCATTTCCGCTGCTCTTCATGCTTTACATGCTTAATGTGTCTTCTTTATGTTATTCATACTATGCCATGTTATATATCCGTTCACTGAGCGTATTGCTCAGCTGTTACTTTTTTCCATGTCCCAAAACGGCAGGTACCCAAGGTTAGACTTGAGCATTTGGAGGACATGCATAGGATGGGAGCTACCTTAGACTTCTTCTCCTTTTGCCTTCATATATTTATGCTTGTTTGGTCTTCTTTTTGTTCATTTATTTTATTTATGTTTTGGGCTTATGTTGGGAACCGACGTTTGATTCCAGTTATCCCTTTGGTCATGTATGTTTATGACATATTACCTTGCATGCCTTGATGATACGCCATAATTATCCTATGATATTCCATTTATCAAAATGGGGTGTTACAATTATGGTATCAGAGCCTGGTTTCGACCTGTAGCCTCTCAACTTGACCTGTGACTAGAGAGTAGTCACCAGGATCTTCCCAAGCCGACGTCTGATAATCCACGCATTGATATTTCAGAACCTCGTTGTTTTCAACCATGATGTTTTCCTCGAAATTGTTTTACGAATATGGATTGAACAACCGTCATCCATACTTAGTTACATGTCATTGTTTTATGCATACTGTTTTCTTGTGAATTTTAACTAGTATGAACTGAACCATAGTAGTTCATAATTAGTCACTCGTTTTCTGTTAGGTTTTAGCAGTTGGTTTTCATGCATTCATTTCATTTTTCATTTCATGCATTTATTTCATGTAGCGGGTATTTTGACTAAGTAACAGTTGGTACATGACTGGCCCTATTTAGCCGCATGTGCTTTTATCGAAACTTTTTGTTTGTTTAGTGGACCGACCCATAGGCGGCCACTCTTGTATTTTGTTTTGTGAACCGACCCATAGGCGTCCACTCATGTACATATCATTATATTTATTAACCATGCATTTTAAACTGTTTCATGCATTATAAACTGTTTCATGCTTTATAAAGTACATCATGCATCTTTTATGTTTAGGTCATGTTATATTGTGTCAGAGTTACCATTTATGTTGCGTTAAATTGCATTGTGAAACGACTCATAGTCGTTCACACTATCGCTTCTCAAAATTTATTTCATTACAGTCATAAATTTTCATATACCCTCATTTATTGTTATGTTTCTTTATGTTGATTATGTTGTCATACTATCATGGTTAACCTTGTTTTCAAGCTGATTATGTTTTATACTCATTTATGTTAATTTTGTTCCATGTTTCCTCATGGTAGTCATGGTTGGTTTTCATTAATCATGGTAGTCATGGTTGGTTTTCATTAATCATGTTTTCAGGCTGGCAATCATTCGTTTCATTCAACATGATTAAATCATGCTCTCATGGTAGTTATGGTTGGTTTTCATTAATCATGTTTTCATGCTGGCAATCATTCGATTTCATTTAACCATGTTTTTGTGTTTTCTACGCAACTGGGATTATGTCTACACTAAATTAGCTAGATTATTATGTGTTCTATTCAGTTTGATTTATACCCATTTAAATCATTTACTTTACTCTGATCATGTCAGATGATTGACACCGTATCGATTACCTCATGTGAATCATATGTGTACTCCATGTACCATTTTCCATGTTTACTTCATGTATCATGCTCCAGACTTATTCCAGTTACCGCACTCCATGTGTGATACTAATCCATTTTCAATTTTCTCAGACATTTTTTTTCTTATCCAATGTTGCGTAAAAGACGATACCGTTCTCAGCTCGGATATTTTACAAAACAAAGAAGAAGGCGATCGATCAGAGCGACCCGAGTAGAATTATATTAACCCACCAGATGTACCGTTTCATTCCATATTCTTACCTTTTCAGATTGTACGTCACGTGGCATCCAGTTGTCTTTTCCAGCATACGAGTGGAAACCGGTACCAGCCGGCCACTCAGCTGAAAAGTTACATGAATCACAGTCATAATAATGACTGTCATGAAACTGACCTGCAAGGAGGTAGTAACAACTACCGTGACAGCAAACACTCTGTATAACGACGGAACTTCGGTTACGGACATGATCAGAAATACAAAGGGTTAGCAGTCCAACCGATCCGCCAAATTCTGGAATGATGACCTAAGATTTTAAATTTCATTGTTTCACATCTCGAGACACATGTCAAGACATCAGTCAAGACAAATGTCATACGCATATTTTCTCAAAACATGAGTCAGGACACATGACTCACGTTTATCATCTGAAACAACCATACGTAAACTAGAATACCCTCCAAGAGCTATAACCATCCTGATGTGCCATGAATAATCAGGCCATAAGAATTTTAGCATCATCACTGTAGTGTTGTTCACGTTTTAACACGCAGTGTTCGTTCTGGCCGAGAGGCAGGCGAAGCGCATTAAGTAGAATCTACAACATTTTACTCCATGCATTAGCATGACACTTTCCTTTATTCATCTCATATTTCATATATCCATGACTATAAGGACGCCATTCGTATCATCCATGTATATGAAGACATTCATTCCAGTACGACGATAAGATCCAATTTGATAACGCACTTCCCTTGGACAGATGTGAGTTAAATATAAATTCGTCTATGGGCTATGAACAATAACCCATTCTGCGATAAGCCGCCATTCATATCAGAGTATGTACAGCAATGTTCAGGCTCCTGAATACATTCAACATGGTTTTCCATCAGGAAAATTTGTATAATTCATTTATGTTTTACAAGCATATGATCGTCATTCCATGGCCGCGAAGATTTTTTAGATGTCATCTATGACACAATTTCTGAAACTCCTTTACCCAAAATCAGCCGATTTTTTTTAATTTCCAGATGTATTTCCAGAAGAACCTCCGAATAAATATTTCCTATCTGCAAGGTGGAAGATAACATCAAGCAGGTTAGGGAGCAGAACCAGTTTCCAAGGCTCTTCATAGCGGGGCTTTCTTGAGCTAAAATAATTGAAGGTTCAACTACAGAGATGCCTAAACAAGGTGCATCACCCTGACGTGCATCAGTCTTGTTTATTGAGGAGAAGGACGGTAACATAAGATTATGTGTCGACTGCCGTCGACGTAAAAAATCACCATTCATGACCGTTAATTCCCTCCACATGTTTATGACGTATACGATCGACTATAGAGTGCTAGGCACTTTTCCATGAACAATTTACAATCATGCTGTCAACGGTGGCGAGTGAAAGAGTAGGACATTTCCATGACCGCTATTCGCAAACGATTTGATCATGCTGAATCCACGATTTTGTTTTAGCCTCAAGAATGCTTCAGCAGCATTATGGACTTGATAAATTGAGTACCCATGAACTCATAAACAAGTTCGTTAGTACTTTCATCGAGACAACCTGATCTTCTCCAAGTCTAGAGGAGAGCATGAAGAACATATTCGCACTATGTTGCAAATTATGCGACATCAGGAATTTCACCTGAAATTTTTCCAGTAAGAATTCCGGGTGATTAAAGTGACACACTGAATCACGTTGACTCTTATGGTTAATCTTACCATGACGCGGTTTACGCGTAAAGGAGAGAACCCTACACTAAATTGTATGTTCTAGAGAATCATATGCTAACAGAATTCGAATTTCAGAGACTCATAGTTCTGCAAATTTCTATGTATCTAGTTTCTATGAAGCGAGATACAGTTAAGTTCATATCTAAGAATCTTCCATACTGGCAGGTTAAGATAGAACACCAACAGGTCAGGAGTTATTTCCACCCTTGGAAATTGTGAAACGGAGAAGGGACAAGACCTCCATGGAATTGTTACCAAACTTTTGCAAGCTCAGGAGAAGCATGATGCTATCTGGATTGTTTTCAAAAGTTTGACTAAGTCTGTAGAATCCTTTCATCAGTAGGGATTTCACAGCTAGCAGATTTACAGGCATTGCCTAGCCAGAGATCGTAGGATCACTAGGCACTCCTTCAGCCACCAGCTCAGATGAAGAGTCACATACGCATCCATAATAACGTTCACGTCCTTGTTTAATATTACGTTTTACTTTCGCATTCACGTTCATCACACTATTCACGTTCATGATCATATCCTAGCTTACGATTTAAGTTTCACTTTGGTGCTGGAAAGTTTACAGAAAGCTTGGGAGACCAGACTCGAGTTTAATAAACTTTTCATCTTTAGGAGGACGCTTCACGTCATATTTCACTTCTTACCTCGTACCGTTTCACATTACCTCCTCAGTTATTCCATGTTCACGATATGTTGCACGTATCACGTCCACCATATGTTTCCCATGTTACATTTACCATATCTCCACGTATCACGTTCACAATTTCTCACGTATCACGTTCATAATTGTTCACGTATTACGTTTCAGTATGTCTCATACATCATTACTAAGAAGTTTCTTATCTCATTTATTCCAGACTATTTCGCATCGTAACGTTTGTTATCTTTACAAGATATTTCTTAGCCACTCGATCTAATTCATGAGAACCCATATCACGTTGGTGAACCAGAAACTTTCTGAATCATCAAGACAACTTCATGAAGATCAAGATTATTATTTCTCGTCAAGACCAGTTAGAATATCGTTATGAGAGGGAAGCCACTTGGAAACAGAGGAGTCCATCTGGATCCTTATCCTCTTTTTGGTCCATGAGTTAGATATATTCTTTTCAATTATATCACGTTCCATGTCCTTTCCAGTCATATCATATCCATGTCCTTTCAACTTACATGCCCTTTTAACTTTTGTGTACCTTCAGTTCTTATAACTCCATTAGTAGTCTTACCTTTAACTCGAGGACGGATGATCCTTTTAGAGGGGAAGAACTGTAATACTCTTGACAGTATCATGTCTCTAATTCGAGGACGAATTATTCTTTTAGAGGGAAAGAGTTGTAAACCCGCATTAAAATACCATGAACAGTAAATACATGAAAATACGATCAAAATAAAACTTTCTATTTATAATATACAACACGTGTCAGGACATTAAATAACAAGTACTATGTATATTATAAATGCACCATGAACAATTATGTATAACATTTAATATATGAAGCTTGAACACGATAATACACGAATATTGCTAAGTTAGAAAAACATATGGTCTTTTGTTTCGGGCTTAGTTAGTGTTAACCTTAAGATTCAAGCTAACAAGAGGTGATCTGGAGGTCGGGGAGGATAAAAGAAGTATTTAGACATTTTTAGAGAGAGAAAGTAAAGCTTGAAATGTAGTGTGTGTATTTAGAGAGAGAAAGGGAAATACACAAGTGAAAAGTATCCTCACCCCTCCATGGAAGTATGGAGGGGTATATATAGCCTTGACACGCACGAACTATTCTAACTTAACAAAACTAGTCCCTGCGTGTGTAGCTATATCAAACTAATGTAATTCCGTAAATGGCGCTCACATTTTAGGGCTAACAATCTTCCCCCAATGTGGAGACATACGGAATTACTTACAATGTTCCTAACAAGTAAAAATACAACAAAATAAAGTCTTCCAAGGCGCTTCCAATGCTGAGGATGTCTTTTAATTCTTCTTGTCTTCATAACTTGTACCTCAGCTTGAAACCTCTTTGTCTTTGCTTGTTGTGGAACAATTGTAATATGCATGATTTGGATTAACTTCCCCCCAATTCATGCAGCATGTATTAAAAAACTTTCTTCATAGACTTCTTTTTGACGAAGTTTCTGAATCAGCTTCCCCCCAAACCAATATCTGTATCTTAAGCAGATTCTGACACTTTGATGTAGTTTGAAAAATCTTCTAGCTCATCGGTTTAAGTGCACAGCGGAAATTTGTAGAAGAACCACACCAAATAGCACTGCTTCTATACTGTTTCATGTCGTTTATGTTTTGGTGATAATCCGTTTGGGGTAACATGCAGGAAATCAGCAACAACTCTTCTCACGCTTGCAGAATACTTCATAAAAATCATATAGAGTAAGTAGATACCATTCCATGTACACTACTTCCCCCTGGAAGTTGATCTGATTACTTCAAAGTACACGATCTTCCCCCATGATGATTTCGAACTATCGGAAGCATCATTATCGTGGACGTCCATATATTCGAGAAGCTCTTAGTCTAAAGCAAATGTCTTGAAAAGTTTTGAAAGTCATTGAGAAACTTTGAAATAATTTTGCTTAGACTGTGAAGTACCATTGTCGTTATGAGGCTCGTGAATATCCCGTGAGAATTGATTGCTGATTCCATCTCTCTCTGTCTAACTTACCAACCTCGAATTCATTCGGCTATTTGTCATGACCACATGTGAAGTAAACCCGATATTCCAAACTTGAAACAGAAGTACAATCCCCCAAATTTGTTACTTAAGCTTGCACTTATGTCGATTGAAGAACGGTGCAGAAACAAGTCTCTTATACCTCTTGAAGTTATCCACACGAGCAACTGCGTGTGACACCCAAAAATGATAGTTATCCATGTCGTCGACCATCCACCCCTTGACAGTGGAAACTAGATAATTCAAGTCTCAATCATAAATTTTATCGCCCAAGCAAGTCATCAATCGATAGACTGGGTTTGAAGAAAAGGGGTAGAAAAATAGAAGGAAGGCTCGATGATGAAATAAGTAGACGCCTTCATGAAATCCCACTTCAACTTCAAATAAAGAATACCAAATCTACTTCGTGATCACTTGTCTTTGTAGAATCAAAACTAGCCGTTTGTCGTTAAAGTGAATCTTATATCGGATCGTTTTAGCGTTAAGTGTTTTGTTTGCTTTGGTGTTGTGTTGTGAATGTCGTTATCTAGAACAAATTATGAGATGAATTGTCATTAAGGGACAAAATTTTTCTAGGTAACTTGTCTTTTAAGCCCAACGTCAGTATGTATAACCCACTATTAGGTTTAAAACCTATAATTTTCTTTGTCGTTTAAGCACTTTCGATCGAATACCCGACTTATCAAGAATATCATCATTTCCCATATGAATATCCGGCTATATGATTACTGGCCCAGCAGTATGTATAACCCACTATTAACAATAGCAACTTTTGGCCCAGTCAGCTATCTTAGCCCAACATCATATCAACAATACCCGGTCCATACAATGGAAGAAATGTAAGAGTAGTTCTTGCCAGCGCATATTTCCATTTAAAAGGTTGACTGAGCCAACCTTTGTAACCCTCAACACGTGGGAGTGATGTGGTCCACACAAAAATTATTATACCCGGTTAACACTTGGGGGTCATGATATAAGTCAGTACATCTAGAAATTAGGTAACCAAATAACTTTGCTAACCCTAAACATATATCAAAGTTTCTCCGCCCCCAAATAAACACTCTCTCCCAAAGTTCATCAATCATCCATCTCTCATCAAATCAAAAGCCAATTAATCCACCAACAAATCTTCTACTAATCCCGATCTGCCAACTTCTTCATCAAATAAATCCATTCATTACACTAATCATCAAAATCAATCTACTCTCATCAGATCCCCATCTCAAACGAAATCATCAATCCACTCACAAACATCAAATATTAAACACCACCACAGAACTAGATATGACGTCTATAAGATCATCTAACTGTGGTCTCGGGTAGGTTATTATTGTTATTCAATTTTGTGTTTCGAGTCTTAATCGATTCAAAGATAAACAAAAACATATTTGTTATTTGTTTTTCTTTAATATTCGTATATAAAGAGATGAATTTAAATCATCAACATACAGATCAATGATGAGATTTGCTGTTGTGTTTCTGGATCTAAATAGATCTCGGCATGCATGTCTAAGCACTAGAAGAAATCTGAGATCTTTGTAATCGATTTTGAATTTGTTTTGAGTCTAATATGTGTAATGAAGATGGGATGGAGTAGGTGAATTGTGGCGAAGGGAAGGGATAGGTTAAAGATCTGGATTTGTTGGTATTGAGTGTTGATATGTCTCCGGTTATTTACTTTGGCTTTTTTTTTTCTTTTTTTTTCATCATCTGTCACAATGTATTCCTTTTAAAAAAAATAGTCATTGCAATGTTTTCTTCTAAAATGAGTCATCCGAATGTTTTCCCCATCGGAATGTTCTCACCATCGGAATGTTCTCACCATCGGAATGTTCTCACCATCGGAATGATCTCACCATCGGAATGATCTCACCATCGGAATGATCTCACCATCGGAATAATCACCATCGGAATCACCATCGGAAAAGGCATCGGAAAAAGCATCTGAATGAGCATCAGAATAAGCTTCATCGGAATCACTATAGGAATCCCCATCGGAATCACCATCGGAAAAGGGTTTTGACTTTTTTATTTGTTATATTTTTTTTTTCTTTGGTGGTTCCGAAAATACTGGATCTGTTCCATCATTTTTTTCATATCATCTTTTACCCACAAATAAAAAAACCAGATCTTATGCATTGGGAAAAGAGAATAACAATAGTATATCCGAAAAAAAATGAATACAACATAAACCAGTGACCAATCTTACAGCTTTTCAGAAAAGCTGATATAAAAAATAGATCACAAGGAAGAAAAGAGAGAGAAAAGTGGGACTTTGACTGAATTTATGACAAACAAGCAGAATGGGACAGAATATGTGACTGATAATCAAGAACAAGATCTACGTGACTAAACAGCTTAAAGAATAAGCATAAATGAGCTGCTAAAAGCCACGAACACCAAGAAATAAGCAAACACAAACACAAACACAAAACACAAAACACAAACACAAACACAAAAATATTTACAACTTTCATTCGAGCTTTATGTACACACCCGTGTCGTTATTGAGCGACATTTCTAGGCACGTCCATATTATCGATACTGAAAGACATGTCGGGAAGAATATTTTTGGATTTTGAAAGATTTTTTTAATTTTGTGTTTTGCTTTTATGTGTTTTATATTTTTGTATTTTGCTTTTTCAAAGATATTTACAAGTTGATGTTTGATAGATAAATCAAGCAGGCACCTTTGCCAGAATCTCCAGGTCTGCTGGAGTCAAACATCTCATACCAATTTGCCTAACGAGGTACTCAAACCTATCTTTCGACAGAGCTTTCGTAAACAAGTCGGCTAATTGGTAATCCGTTCCAACAAAGTATAATTCAACGATACCTCTTTCAACTTGTTCCTTTATGAAGTGGTATCTGACATCGATGTGCTTCGTGCGGGAATGCTGTACCGGATTGCAGGAGATGGCTATGCTCGACTTAGAGTCACAGTACATAGGTACTTTATCAAAGTGGAAGCCATAATCCATGAGTTGTGTTCTCATCCAAAGAACTTGAGCACAACACGCAGATAGAGACACATACTCCGCTTCGGCTGATGAGAGTGACGTGCAATCCTGCTTCTTGGAAGACCATCCCACAAGCTTATCTTGACCTAGAAATTGTGCACCACCAGAAGTACTTTTGCGTGTATCATGACACCCTGCATGATCAGAATCTGAATAGGCCGTTAGAAAGAAACCGGTTTCCCTCGGATACCAGAGTCCCAAATGAATGGTATTCTTAAGGTACCGAAAGATCCGTTTAACCTCCTTGAGGTGCTTTTCAGTGGGTCGTGCTTGATATCGTGCACAATAACATGTAGCATGATGAATATCAGGTCTGCTTGCTGTCAAGTACATGAGGGACCCGATCATGGAACGATATCTCGTTTGATCTATGGGTAATCCCTCTAAATCAGCATCTAGGGATGTGGTTGATAATGGTGTCCCAACGGGGTCACATGATGTCATACCATGCTTTGTGATTATCTCTTGACAATACTTAGCTTGGTTTATAAAGATACCACTTGGGGATTGGTGAACTTGAATTCCTAGGAAGAATTTTAGTTCGCCCATCATAGACATTTCAAATCTGCTGTGCATTACTTTTTCAAACCATTTTGAAAGTTTTGGGTTTGTAGACCCGAAAATAATGTCATCAACATAAATTTGCACAAGCAGAATGTCATCCCCATATTTATAAGTGAACAAAGTTAGATCAATGGAACCTTTTGAGAAACCTTTGGAGACCAGAAATTTTGAGAGCTCGTCGTACCACGCCCTTGGAGCTTGCTTGAGTCCATATAGTGCTTTGTGGAGACGATACACCTTGTCAGGGTAATGAGGATTGACGAATCCTTCCGGCTGCGTGACATAGACTTCTTCCTTCAAAGGACCGTTAAGAAACGCCGTCTTTACGTCCATTTGATAGACAATGAATCCCTTATGTGCAGCATAAGCAAGAAAAATCCTGACTGCTTCCATTCGAGCAACTGGTGCAAATGATTCTTCAAAATCAATACCCTCTTTCTGTCCATACCCTTTAGCCACAAGCCTAGATTTATTCTTGATGATCGTGTTCTCTTCATCCATCTTGTTTTTCCAGATCCATCGAAGATTTAATGGTGTTACATCGTATGGTCTGTCAACCAGTTCCCAGACTTTAAGTCTTTCAAACTGTTGAAGTTCATCCGTCATTGATTCAATCCAAGCATGATCAGCCATGGCTTCTTTGATGTTTTTCGGTTCAGCAGTACTCACGGCGAGTGCGAACATACAAACATCGCCATCGGTTTCAAGCTGTCGTCTTGTACGAACGGGCTGTGAAGGGTTTCCAATGACATGAACCAAAGGATGATCTCGGGTCCAATGATGTGTTGAAGGATGTCGTTGATAGAAAGTATGCATATTTGACGGATCAACATGGCGAGTAGAAGACTCTCCAGTTTCGTGTACCGGTGTACCAAATGGGTTGATGAATTCGTCTTCGTCAGATAATGCATTGTCTGCTTGATTTATGTTCTCTGGAGCAATGACAGTAGTTGTGGATGTTGTAGGATCGATTGTTGAAGTAATATTCTGAGGAGGTAAATCTGCAGCAACCCGTGTTGAAGTAGATGAAGTTGTATCCAGTTGTTGACGATGATTGGTATCATCATTCTTATCATGAGTGACAGCGGAAGACTTCGATACAACTTGTTTCTCCCCCGTGAAATATTCATCATACATTGGTCCATATAACATTTCCAACTCTTCAATTGTCGTGTCGACTGTCATATCAGCTCTAGGAACATTTTCTGGAACCAGCGTTGAACTTGACGGTTCATTGCTGTGGTCTTGAGTTTCGAGTTCCGTGCGGTTGTGAACGGAAGTCGTTTGTCGTTGTGGATCGGGACTTAAACTGTTTTGTTCAAGTGCCATTTCTTGAGATTCATCAAATCGGATGTGAATTGTCTCGACAATCAATTTTGTTCTTTTGTTGAACACTCTATATCCCTTAGACTGAGTTGCATATCCCACAAGAATACATGCATCACCTTTTTCTTTCATCTTATCCAAATTTTCACCATCTCGTATAATGTAACAAGTACATCCAAAAACATGAAGGTGTTTGAGTGAAGGTTTTCAATCATGAATTATGTGATATGGTGTCTTTTCGTGTCTTGGGATAATTAAGGAGCGGTTTTGTGTGTAGCATGCGGTTGACACGGCTTCGGCCCAAAAGTATAGTGGAAGTTTTGAAGCGGATAATAATGTTCGAGCAGCTTCAACCAAAGTACGGTTTCGTCTTTCAACAACGCCGTTTTGTTCGGGTGTTCGAGCAATAGATGTTTCATGTTCAATCCCTTCGGCTTCAAAATACTTTCTCAGATTAGAATTCAAAAATTCTGTACCTCTGTCAGTACGAACCACTTTAACTTGAGCTTGAAGACCACGTTGTATCAATTTAAGGAAGCTGATGAGAACTTCAGGTGTTTCATCCTTGGACCTCAAGAAGTGAGTCCATGTGTACCTTGAGTAATCATCGACAATTACCAGAATATATTTCTTTCCATTGATACTCTGAACACGCATTGGACCACACAGATCCATGTGAAGAAGATCTAACCGTCCTTTAGAGCTTGGTGTTGTCTTTGTTTTGAAGCTACTTCGTTTAGCTTTACAAAGTTCACAAGAAGAACAAAGATGATCTTTGATGAATTTCAAGCTTGGAAGGCCTCTCACAATATCTTTCTTGGAAAGAAAGTTAATGGTATCAAAGTTGAGATGAGAAAGACGTTGATGCCATAACCATGCCTGAGTCGTTGAAGCTTTAGCCATGAAGCAAATTGGAGTTGATGAAGTTGTGTCTTGAAGTGAAATTGTGTAAAGATCAGTACCCCGTGTACCGGTAAGTAAGTCATTCCCATCATAATCACGAACAAAACATGTCTTCTTTCTGAAAGCAACTTCCAAATCCGCATCACAGAATTGACCAACCGAGAAAAGATTGTGATTGAGCCCTTCGACGTAGTATACCCTTTTAATCGTGATATTCCCCTGAACCAAATCTCCATATCCTAGGATCGGTGCAAATTGATCATTTCCGAATCGGACCGTACCTAGGAACTTCTCCACGAAGTTAATTAAAAGCTTGAGATTCCCCGTCATGTGCTTCGTGCATCCGGAGTCCATTATGAAGAGAATTATTTGTATCACCTGCAGAAGAGTTAGAACACGATGGAGCATTTGCTAAATTGGATACCACAGTAGTTGTGATAGTAGAATCATTAGTGTCCTTATCAGCATTTAAAGGCAAACTAACACTCGTTTTCACATTTTCTGTCCTAACTTTAGGCATCCATTTATATCCGGGAGGACATTGATTAGCAAACCACCATTTCTAAGACTTACTGGCAGACTCATATAATTCCTTAATTTTGCTTCTAGGATTCTTAGTGGTGGAGTCTGATGCATTACTTTTCTTAGTGGGGGTTGCACCAGGATGGTTCACTTTGCGTTTGGGTTTACTAGCTCTAATAGGCATTGCAACTTGCTTCTTAGTTCTAGTATCTACGCCTTTGACTTTATTTATAGCACACATAGAATGATTAGCATTAGCACACTTGCCACATTTGACACAAACAAATTTCACATTCATAGCATTCAAATCATTCACAGCATTCAGATCGTCATTACATGCGATAACAGACTTTTTATTCTTAAAAACATTCAAATTCCTAGGGTGTTCTTCTACTTGCTTCATCTTCCCTTGATTCTTGTGTTTCCAGACCTTATCATTCTCTTGAGTGCTCTTAAGCTGAGGCCGGCTAACACTAGTAGTGGAGACTATTCCTGTAGTAGAAGACACACGAATATTAGTGTTTCTAGAAGTCTGAGGCGAGTGAGTATCTTTGTTTGTGGGCTTAGTGGGCATTCAATACATCCCTGGTTTAATCACATTGTTGTGCTTAACGCTTGGTGCTACAGGATTCCTTATGGGTTGAGCTTGTGGTAACCTTTCCTTTCCATCCATCTTGGGGGCAAACACAGGTTTTGCAAATGAGGAATTAGATAAAGCAGATGGTTTTCCCAAGATAGAGGATCTATTTTCTTTAGAGGCATTGGGTTGTCTAACCACATTTTTCTTAATGCTAGGTTCCACAATTTTCCCACCCATTTTAGCAATGATTTTCTGCAACTCAGCTATCGCTCTGTCCCTGTCTTGTAATTGAGCTTTCAACCCTTTAATTTCCAAATTCTGTTCATTCATTTCTCAAAATGTTTGCGAAAGTTTTTCTTGCAATTTATTATCATGTGGAAAACGACCAATATCTTTTTGCAAAGCAAGTTCAAGTGAATGACAATGTTTTTGAAGGAAATCAGTTTTGTGTTGAAGTAACTCAAAAGCCTTTTTGTCAACATTTTCTTTCCGTTTCGAAAGCTCAATTTCCAGACGTTCACATTCTTTGATCTTATCTAGATATTGGCATGCAACTTCAGAATATTCATCAATATCAGCACAAGATGTAAAATAAGCACACATAATATCTTTAGAAACGCATTCTTGCAAGAGTAAATCATATTCATCAGAGAAAACGGACTTGTCCATTTGAAGATCATAAATTGCTTTCTCAAGAGACTCAACATATTGTAAATCATCAAACATTTCAGACCGAATTAAGCTTTCGAATTTAAGAACATTTTCTTTTAGTGTTGCCACGTTCGGTATTAAGATTTGTTTGACAAGCACAGTTATGTCTTGAGGAATTGGTTTCTTCCACTCGTCATTTTGTCGTTGTTTCCAATCATTATCAACAATGGACTTAATATTATCTATGTAATGAGTAAGAAACCCAAATATCTGCCTACTCTTGCTTTTAGAAGCATCTAGGGGCAAGTAGTTGATGAACTTAGAAACGTTTGTTTTCTTAGTGGCAAACGCTTTCTTCCATTGAATTCTCTTTTGCCTGCATTCTAAAAATACTTCCTCACGAGATTTCTGAGTTTGTTTGTTGAACAGGCCATAAAGACTATTCTCATAAGCATAATTATATGGTTTCACAAACTCCTTATTAACAAGTGGTTGACTATCAGCATCCCAAAGGGCAGTCTCTTCACTATTGGCACTAAGAGGCATGCAATCAAGATCTGTCCTTTCAGTCTCATCAAGATAGAGACTCGGGTTCGCAGCTTGAGCTTTGGCAAGGTACTCGGGACTTGCAAAGCTAGCTTGACCCTTAAACATCGATGGAGGTGCTAGCATTCTTACGGATTGAATAGAATCATGCGTTTTATAAACAACGTTCTTCAAAAAGTCGACTTGTGCTTCTAGTTTCGTAACTTTTTCGGTTTCTTTATCATATCTACTTTTGAAGTCTTGTTTTAACGCATCTACCTCTTGTTTTTTATCCTCTAGAATTTTAGCAGAATCAGTAGTGGTCATAAAGAGCTTTTGTTCAAGTTCATTAACTTTGGTATTGGCAAGGTACGTTTTTTGACGTTCATCCATTAAGAAAACATTATATTGACGCTTTTCTTTAGCTAATAACTCAAGAGTGGTATTATATTTGTTTTCAAAATCGTCCTTTTGACTTTTTAACGCACTTCCCTTGTACCCCTCTAGCTCTTTGGTTTTCTGAAGGAGCTCATCTCTATAGCTTTCAGTCATCTCAGTAGATTTGATAAGAGCAGCTTTGCATTCTTCAAAACTTTGAGTGAGCGTAGCGTTTGCCTTCTTTAATTGCTTTTGACTCTTTTTATTTTCAGTGACATCTTTTTGTAAAGTAGCAATTAAATTAGCAAGCGCAATACGTTCCTCTTCATCATATTCATTTGCATGTTGATCATCCTCAGACTCATTATTGCACATGTCTGATGAATCGGGTGTGGTATTACTATCAACCGTTTCCATCATACACGTGTCATTAATGGCATTGGGTAGATCACTATGCTCAGGAATATCACCAAACACATTATATTCATCAGTAGTGTGTACCTTATCGATTGGCTCAGTGTCAAAGATAGGACCATTGTCATCTTCAGTGACTTTGAGAACTTCTTCAACATGTGCCATGTACGAGTAATGTGCTTCTAATTCCTGGTCGGAGGCTTCATCATCAGTGTCATCAAGCATAGCTCCTTCCTCAGCTGACAGTTTGACCCCTGCTTCCATCTTTTTGCATAGCAACATCTTTTCCTTGTGATAGCTGGAGTCTCTAACCCTTTTCGGCTTCCTGCATTCCTTTGCCATATGCCCAAAACCTTGGCAATTAAAACATTGAATCCCGCTTTGTTGAACCACGTGACTTCCAACCGTTTCCCTATTCCCAGTAGCAGCAGCAATCCTCTGAGTATCATACTTTGCAGTTTGTCGATCATATCTTGCAGAACCCTCAACATGCGTTGGATTATGTCGATCATACCTAGAAGGACTTTCACCACGTCGACGTGTGTCATACCTTGGAGGACTCGCAACATATCGGTTCTTTGTGTTAGATGATGTTCGAAGATTGTTGTTGGTGGGTTTGTAGATCTTCTGGTAAGTCTTCATAATGAAAGCAATTTGTTGTTTCATCTCACGATTTTTCTGAGCTTGATCTTCATCACTATCTTCTGCAGAAGATGACTCAGATGGTGGTGAAGGTGCTCTTGGTGTTTTGCCGCGTGATCTTGTGGATGATGAAGACTTGGAAGATGTGGAATATCGTGGTGAGGATGATGGGCTAGA
This sequence comes from Glebionis coronaria, assembly GCA_025667525.1. Taxonomy (NCBI): domain Eukaryota; kingdom Viridiplantae; phylum Streptophyta; class Magnoliopsida; order Asterales; family Asteraceae; genus Glebionis; species Glebionis coronaria. Next base: position 412,608,514 of record CM046880.1, read on the forward strand.
GTATGGCTTAGGAGCACGAGAGCGATGATCTTGAACATTTTGAGTGGTAGTTAATAAAGCAAGTGGATTAGCCGTCTTTGCAACTCGTTCAGCTCGAATCTCATTTGCTTCATGCTGAAACTGTTTCAAGATATCAAATAGAGTGTGATAATTTACCTTGTCTAACTGCTTCTGTTGTTTCACCAAAGTAACAAAACGTGTCCACTCTGGTTGGAGTTGTTGTAGAAATTGCACATTGACTTGCATGGTAGAGACTTCCAAGTTGTTTCTTGTCATATCATTCATCATCTTGTAAAATCTTGAATAATAGGACTCAATTGATTCTCCATCCAATGCAGTAAACTTACCAAAGTTCCAAAACAAGTTTGTTTTGACATCTTGCTTGTTGAGAGACTCTCCTTGTTGCAAGCGTTCAATGGCCGTCCACATTTCTTGTGCCGTAGGACATGCATCGACTGTGGAATAAATATCATCTCCAATTCCACTTAGGATCATATAGATCGCTTCTTTCTCTGCATCATGCCAAGCACGTTTCTCGGGTGTAAGGTCAGATAAAGTTTCCTTTTTCTTTGTTGCAGGTACTTCTGGACATGTGTCTGTGGCTGGTGTATAAGGAACATCAATTTCGGAAAAGACATATGGGCCATGGTTAATACATTGTCTCAAGGCATCACCATTAGGTCTTGTATCAAGATAGCGAAGAAAGCGTGATTGCCATTGAGCATATCGACCAGCCACAAGCATTGGTGGTCTCTCTTTATTACCCGCGACCATGATGTTGTTGTTCGTCACACGATATTCTGCAGTAGAATCCATCTCAAAATTCTCTGAAATGATGAAGTGAATATGGATCTTAAGTAGATTTGTTGTGATTGTTTGGTTGTTGAAATTCCGAAAATTGCGATTTTTCTCAGCCCGACAATAAATTCCTCAGTCCGACAAAACGGTAGACCTAAAAAATTTGTAATCACCAAATTTTGAAATTGAGCTAGAAATGTCCTAAAACTAGTATGGAAAAAATTTGATTTTACTTGACCTAAAAATTAGTCTAGATGGTGGCTAAGTCTAAAAAATACTCAAACAAAATTTAGCTAAACATGTCATCGGAATGTCCATCGGAATCTGTTCAGATCGGAATATGGCTTAGATCGGAATATGTTCAGATCGGAATATGCACAGTCGTAATCCCAGATCGCAATGTACTGTCGTAAACCCAGATCGCAATGTACTATCGTAATCCCTGATCGCAATGTACCTGTCGTAATCCCAGATCGGAATGTTTAGATCGAAATGTGGCTGAAACAAATTTGGCAGAGTAACGACTTAACAACTTCCTTATAACCGTCGGAATCCCAGATCGCAAAGAACGATCGGAATGTCCAGATCGGAATAAGTATCGAAATCCTCAGAATCGCAATGTGGAACCAATCACTTTCCGATGGTGATGGTTATTGCGATGGGAGCCCCATTTACTTGTACTTTCCGAAATTTAAGCTGTCGCAATAAGGTGCTTTTTCTTCCAACTTTTTAGGCAACGGTTTTTGGCAACTTTTAGGCAACAAATTAGCAACTTTTAGGCAACAAATTAGCAACTTTTAGGCAACAAATTCGTGATTTTTACCAAACCAAAACAACCAAATCTCTACAACAAGTATATAGATGATTTGTAGCAAGATAAAGAACACGAAAACCACAAAAAAAATTTGAATTCGAGTTGATTTATGGAAGAAATCACACGAATCAAATATAAGAAGAACAACCAATAACAAATCTACCCGTGGCGATTGATACCAATTGTTGTCCCTAATATATGTGATGTTATACACGAATTAAAGAAGAAAGAAAGGAAGAAATGAGAAGAATTCTAGAGAGAGAAAGTAGTGAGAGAAAGTAGAGAGAAAATGGTTGAACTTATAGAATATTAGATTGAGGAATGAGAATGAAAATAAACAACCAACCCTCCTAACATGCTAGGAGGGTAGTATATATAGTCCACCCACATGCGGGCTTTAATGTACTATATATTGGGCCGGGCTTGTTGTTTGGACTTTAATTAGTTTAAATCCAAGCCCGTAAACCACGACTAAATAACTACCTATTACAACGTTCTAACTAATGTTACAATAATAACCTATGACCGAGCATTCTTGTTTGACTCAATATTTTGAGGCTAACAGTTAGTCGCGGCATAAAAGATAAAGGAAGGGGAAGGGCTTTTGGCCCAACCCACTTAGCAACCCATGTTGTAAGATAACTAAAACATCAGGGAATTCGTTATTCATCTTTTTAGCAAAATCAACAAAACCCTAGTCTCCTTTTCTCTCCATAGCCGCGACATACCAAGGGATCAAGAGGAAGAATTTTTGGGTTTTGATCTAAGGAGTTTACGTGTTTGTATTCGTATATTAATTCTATAACCATCTATGCATTCGGTAATTAACCAGACCTTAATTTTTTTTATTTAATTATGAACAAATGTTTATGAATCTTTAAAAACATCAAGTAAAAAACATGTTAGTGGGATAGATTAAACAAGAATAAGGGTTGGTTTTGTTTTGTTTTGGATCGGCTACCCTCCAACCGAGAGTCGTACGACTCTCGGTGGAATAAGAGAACCACCAGTCGCAACCTTTAAGGTGCGGTGGTAATACAAAGCTTTTAGCCAAGTATAACATATTATCGTCCGATCTCTTCGAATTGATTACCGGCTAAGAGTGTGACTCAATTGTCTTTTGGAGAACAAGAGAATGTGTTTGTTTGATTATCTAAATTTTAAAACTAAAAGCAAGTAAGAAATTGTCGTAGAGTAAAATGGAAACTTAAAAAAAATAAACTAAAAATAAAAGTGAACAATCCTTGGAAATTAAAATGTAAATGATTAAAAACTTGGAAAATTGTTTAAAATTTAAATAAGTAAAAAGGGCGGGAAAAACTAGATTTGAAAACTAATTAAAACAAAGCAAAAATCAGAGTCAGATCGCAACACGATCGTACCCAATTAGTAATGATGGATCGTGCCCACCGATCGCACTTAATACGATCACAACAAAGGGATCCGATCGCACTCAGCAGTGCGATGGGTTAACTTGATCGTACTCCCAGATCGCAACCACGATCGCAACTAGTGGATCGTGGTCCTTTGATCGTGGGAATTGATCGCAACACAACAAATCGCAATCAATGCGATCGTAACAAGGAGGTATGACTAGATCGCACCCACAGATCGTAATGAGTGATGGTGGGTATGGATCGTACCAGGGAAAAACGTGTAGATCGCACTCAATGCGATCGAAGCCAGATGATCGTAACAACAAATCCCTCCTGAGATCGTAATGAAACCCCAAGAGTAACCAAGCTTAACGAATAAGCAATAGACACAATAAGCACTTTCAAACTTTCAGACAAAGATAAATAAGCACAAATTTGAAACTTTAAGGAATCTAAACACGTAACCTTTATAAACCGAGCTTTAAAAAGATAAACTTTTTAAGAAAGTTTAAAGGTTAATAAGCTAAAACAACGAATAAGCCACTAAACATTAAGAGCTTGTAGCTTATACGTCTAAGAGCTTATGTAGGAACAAAAGAAATGAACTTTCTAACCACATAACATCAAACTCAATCACGAATCATGAATGATTCGGATCAAAAGTGAAGTTTCGGATTAAGGAATAAGCAAAATCAAGAAATGTAGAAGGAGATTAAAGAACACAAACTTAAACTTAACTTTTGATTAAAGAAACTCCAATACAAAGATTAATGAAAGCTTAAACTTGAAAGATTAAAAGAAAGAAAAGATGAAAAACTTAGTGAGAGAAAGTTTGGAACTTTCTCTTTCTAAAAACTAGAAAGAAAAATGAAAAACTTAAAACTAGCTAACCACCCTCCTAATGTGATTAGGAGGGTATTTATAGGCTAACTGGGAAGTGCATGTGTGGTGTGCTTCCTTCTTTCTTTTCTTCTCGACTCGATTTAAATCTTTGTCTTTTCTCGACGTCGTATCGGGATTTGAACTTGTCTTAATAATTTTCTTCTTTAATTTAGACTTAAGTTCTTCGACTTCATTAAACTTCCGTCTTTAGACTTTTTCTTCGATAAATCTTCAGAATAGGTCTTGGACATCCGTTCTTTAAGTACTCTTGATCTCTTGACTTCGTCTTTTCTCGTTTTCTTCGATAAAAGTCCGTGAAAGCCCGTGTTTTCTTCCTTTTTCATCTTTTGGTCCTAAAACACAATAAAAACACAAACCACGCATAATTCCGACTTTTAGGACATAAACTACACGTTTTGGTCTTGTTATTATTGGAAATAAGTGGTAAAAGGATAAGTGTTTTCACACTTATTAAATCTCCTACACTTGACCATTGCAATGCCCTCATACAATGCATTAATTTTAAAGCACGGTTTACATTTTCCATCATAAATAACCCACCTTGGCCTTTATTAAATGCTAAACATTTAGGGAAAATAACAAGATAAAACAAGTAAAGAAATCAAAGACTTACATTGGGTTTTGGCTGCCATGAACGTTTATCATCCTCAAGTTTCACGTTCCCCATACCAAGCTTAAAAACGAGATCATTGTTATTATAAGTTAGCAAACTAACACGAATTCATGTGGGCCAATTATTTACTTAGACTTCCTTATTCCTAGGTGTATCTCTTATATTTTATTTTTGTCTTAAATGATCACGAGGATGCATTGTTTGACTTATTTCGATAGTTATTTAAGCCGAAAATAAAGTGAACGATTTAATCAATAGTTAGCTAAAGGACAAAATCTTTTAAAACTGCTTCTCGGGACCTCATAAAGTTCATATCTTGGCATAACTCGCTTCACGATTTGAGACCTTTCTCGGACCGATATTTGGCAGCGACTTCATACTTCAAATCTTGAGAGACGTTCTTGAAATTATGGTCTTCTCTTCATAATAGGAATTTCTTCACTTGAAGTTTTTGAGAGATTCTTCATATATGGACCACGACTTCTTCATTTTTCTCCAATCTTTATTTTGGACTTTGATATACAACGATCCGCCTCCTTTTTGGACTTGGATCTATTTATCCTCATACCTTATTAGGCCTTTTTGGATAGACTTCTCCATGATCTTTTGGGAAGTTTTTGCTTTTCGTCGTGTGTCTCGATCCTTCATATTGATTTTCGATAAATGATTCTTCACATCACTTTTGGATCTTTAGCAACAAAATCTAGCCCTCATGCCTTGTTAGGGCCTTTTCGGACTCGCCAATCTTCGTATCCCGCTTCAATAAGTTATGCCTTGGCTATGAACTCTAATTAATACCGAGCAACTTTTAAACGATCTTGGGCTAGAAGCTAAGTAACTTTTCAAATCGTACAACCTTATTTATTGTAGATAAATTTATTAACAAGCGATGGGAGAATAGGCTCATAATTAACTCACATAAATTCACGAAAGAATACCAAACTTATAATTGACTCTATCATCTCTCGTCCTCCATAGTTTAAAATCTCAAGGAATGAGACTCATGGATGCTTAGCCTATTAAATCAAAGTTTTGGGTTTTCGAGTCATCTATAGGATCTTGCAAATTCTTAGACTTTTTCAAGTTTAGAAATCGCATTTTAAAGTTCCCTTGATAAACAACTCTCTAGGATCAATTATAGGAACTTGCGAAAAGTTCTTGTTCTTAACCCGTGAGAGTTAAGACATTCGCGTTTTAAAGCTCCCTATATAAAAGCCTAGCAAAACTTGACTTAAACACGTTAAGGATACTAGCTAGAGTAAACTTAGATAAGTAAACTCGGGTTGAGTCAAAATATTCACGACTTTGAAAAATTTAAAACCACTTTATTAAACTTTATTATTGCAAAGAAAGTAAATAACGATAACAAAGGAAAACTACAAGGCCAAAATAGATTAAAAATTTTGAAAAATGTCGAAAAATCAAATTTTCTGGTTAAAATGGGGGCAAATTCATGGAAAAGACCACTTACTTCGATAGAAGTCCCCCCTACACTTGATATAAACATTGTCCTCAATGTTTAAGCATGTGGGAGTAAACTCCCCTACACTTGTGACATTGTGTACTTTGTTTAAATCTTGCTAAGGAAAGGACAACTATAGTGATTTCAATATGAACATATAAGATATGAAATATTGAATCACGACAGTTTAGGATAGAACCAGGAAGATGGGAACACGGAATCACGGTTCGTCAAAAATCATCGAGGTGCACTTTGAAGCTTGAATCCCTGCAGATAATAAGAAACAAGACAACAACACATACGGGGCTCCCCCTACACTTATTATGAAAGCGGTAAAGGATCGATCACGGGTTGCCTCCCGAGAAGCACTTGTTTTTTATAACCGAGTCACGAGCCTGACTCGACCCAAAACTAGTTCATGGGAAACGTAGTGAGGGATGGAATCATCTCATGAGAGATGTCCTCACCAAAGTACAACTTCACGCGCTGGCCATTCACCTTAAAATTGGGCCCATTTGGCTTAGAAATATCAATGATGCCATAGGGAAAGACTTTGACGACGGTGAATGGACCAGACCAGCGGCTCTTCAACTTGCCAGAGAAGATCTTTAACCGAGAGTTAAAGAGTAAAACTTGATCACCAACGTGGAACTCTCGGTTCTTAATCCTCGTGTCATGGATGATCTTGGTCTTCTCCTTGTAGATCAGTGAGTTCTCGTAAGCTTCATTCCTCAGTTCATTAAGCTCGTTGAGTTGAATCTTGCGAAGACACCGGCTTTGTTGATGTCGAAGTTAGCCCACTTCAAGGCCCAGTATGCCTTATGTTCCAGCTCGATAGGGAGGTGGCATGCTTTCCCGTACACAATACGATAAGGTGTACAACCAATCGGGGTCTTATATGCAGTATGAAAAGCCCACAGAGCATCATCTAACTTATCGGCCCACGCGACACGATGCTCTCCCACAGTACGTTCCAGAATTCGCTTCAATCCACGGTTGGAAATCTCGGCTTTCCCATTGGTTTGGGGATGATAAGCGGTGGAAAGACGGTGATTAACACCATACTTAGCCATAACTCTTGCAAATTGATCATTGCAAAAATGAGTCCCGCGGTCACTGATTATAGCACTAGGAACACCGAATCGAGCAAACAGCTGCTTCAAAAAGTTCACAACCACCCTCGCATCGTTCGTTGGGAGAGCCTTAGATTCAACCCATTTAGAAACGTAGTCAACGGCTACGAGGATGTACTTGTTCCCTTTGGATGATGGAAATGGCCCCATAAAGTCGATGCCTCATACGTCAAAGATTTCACATTCTTGTATGATATTTTGAGGCATCTCATCTTTATGTGTGATCTTGCCTTGTCGTTGGCAAGCATCACAATGCTTAACCATTTCGCGAGCGTCACGATAAATGGTGGGCCAATAGAATCCAGAGTCAAACACTTTCTTAGCGGTGTAGTTGGGACCAAAGTGACCACCGGTGGGTCCTTTATGGCAAGCATCAAGGATTTGTAAAGCTGCCGGTCCATCAACACATCGACGAATGATCAGATCAGCGCATTGTTTGAAGAGATAAGGGTCATCCCAGAAGTAAGTCTTAACATCTTTAAAGAACTTCTTCTTTTGTTGGGATGTTAACCCTTTGATGAGAATACCACCCGCTAAGTAGTTTGCAATGTCCGCAAACGACGGGGTGTCATCAAGATTGGAATGAATAGACATTAAGGTCTCAAGGGGAAAAGAGTCATTGATCTCTTGATTCAGATGATCCCCTTGATAAGGATCCTCAAGTCTACTCAAATGATCCGCTGCTAGGTTTTCAGCACCCTTCTTGTCACGAATTTCAATGTTAAATTCTTGAAGGAGTAAAACCCAACGAAGAAGTCTTGGTTTAGAATCTTGCTTAGTTAACAAGTACTTCAACGCGGAATGATCGGTATACACGATGGTGGTAGAAAGGACAAGATAGGGGCATAATTTCTCAAAAGCATACACTACAGCTAAAAGCTCTTTTTCGGTAGTGGTATAATGAAATTGAGCCCCCGTCATTGTCTTGCTAGCATAATGGATTGGTTGGAAGTGTTTATTCACTCTTTGGCCCAAAACCGCTCCAATAGCAAAGTCGCTAGCATCGCACATCAATTCAAAAGGTAGCTCCCAATTGGGGGTGACTAAGACCGGTGCCTTAGTTAGCTTATCCTTGAGAAGATTGAAGGCTTCAATACACTCTTTGGAAAAGATAAAAGGAGTATCTTTTTCCAAGAGGTGGGTCATCGGGCGAGCGATTTTAGAGAAGTCTTGAATAAATCGACGATAGAAGCCCGCATGACCAAGAAAACTTCTCACACCCTTCACGGTTGAAGGTGGAGGTAATTTGGCTATGACATCCACTTTAGCATGGTCCACTTCAAGACCGGATTTGGAGATTTTATGTCCCAGCACAATGCCTTCTTTCACCATGAAATGGCATTTTTCCCAATTCAGAACAAGGCGAGTGTCTTCACACCGCTTCAGCATGCGTTCTAAATTGGCAAGGCAAGAAGAGAAAGAATCACCATAGACCGAGAAATCATCCATGAAGACTTCCATAGTTTCTTCAACCATGTCATGGAAGATAGCCATCATACACCTTTGGAATGTCCCTGGAGCATTGCATAAGCCAAAAGGCATTCTTTTTTAAGAAAATGTTCCATATGGACAAGTGAATGTGGTTTTCTCTTAGTCTTGGGGATCGATGGGTATTTGAAAATAACCCGAGAAACCGTCTAAGAAGCAGTAATAGTCATTACCCGCTAGACGTTCAAGCATTTGGTCCATGAAAGGAAGGGGAAAATGATCCTTTCTCGTAGCATCATTGAGTTTGCGATAGTCTATACAAACTCTCCACCCTGTAACGAGACAAGTAGGAATCAATTCGTTGTTTTCATTGGGAACAACGGTGATTCCGCCTTTCTTAGGCACACAATGGACTGGACTAACCCATGGTGAATCCGAGATAGGGTAAATCATGCCCGCATCAAGAAGTTTGATAACCTCTTTTCTGATAACGTCATGGATCTTGGGATTTACCCTTCTTTGGCTTTGAATAGTGGGTTTAAAGTCGTCCTCCATGAGAATTTTATGTGTGCAAAAGTGAGGATCAATTCCACGAATATCGGAGATTTTCCAAGCAATCGCTTTCTTATGATTCTTCAGCACGGCGATAAGTCGGGATTTTTCTTCTTCTTTCAGGTCCTTTGCGATGATGACCGGTAACTTCTTGTTGTCTTCAAGGAAAACGTACTCGCGATGAGACGGAAGATCCTTAAGCTCTAAATCCGGAGGGTTTTCGATGGACGGCGTAGTCAACTTCGGATCATCGGTAGAGATAGCCTTAGGAGACTGTGGAGAAATATGGTCCTCATTGAGAAGTTTCTCAATAGTAAGAATGTCTTCATCCCAATTGGAGGGAGAATCGTCATATTACAAGTCCACATCTCCCAGAGTTGCTTCAAATTCTTTCAAGAGGAAATCACTTTCTCCAAATGGAGTTAGTGATGGAGCAATAGAGGCAACGATCTCAACAGTGGGTAGAGAAGAAGAACCACTTTTACAAGCGTCTTTGAAATGTTCTTCACAAGCCTCATCAAGAACGCCAATAAAATTAACACTCTCGTTTTCCGAAGGCTGCTTAGAAAGTTTACCCATGTTGAAGACGATTTTCTCGTCACCAACTCTCATGATTAATTCGCCCGCGGCTACATCAATGAGAGTGCGACCGGTCCTCAAGAATGGACGTCCAACGAATAATGGAACACGGGGATCCATTTCGTAGTCAACGACAACAAAATCCGCCAGAAAGGTGAATTTGTCGACGCCGATGAAGACATCTTCGGCTATCCCCACAGGATAAGCAACCGTACGGTTAGCTAATTCCAAGGTCATTCGGGTGGGGACTAGCTCGGGTAGAGATAATTGTTTCCAAACGCTTAGAGGCATTAAGTTGATACTAGCACCTAGATCGGCTAGGGCTATACAATTCTCTACTCTCAGGAAGTTGCAAGGAATCAAGAAGCGATTTGGATCACCAAGTTTGGTGGGCAATTTCCTTAAGAGAACCGTGGAGCAATTCTCATTAAGTTGGGTCTGGGCTATGTCAAGAAGCTTTTCCTTGTCACTAAGAAGATCTTTAAACATCTTCGCATATTTAGGCATGTGTGAGCGAGAGCTTCCTACCAATCATTCTTTCACATCTATGTTTTCCTTCGCGTGTCTACTACTACCTTGCCTCCATAACTATACCAATTCCCTTGCGTGTTATTTGCCCGATCTTTCCATTAGTAGAAACTTTCTACTCTACCCTCACATCCACTAGTACTCTCATCAGTATCCTAATGGTACTTCAACCAACTTCTCATAGCATGACATCTCGTTCCTACAACCACTCAAGTAACTTTACTTACTCCCTTATTCCCGTAACCAATATAAGTTTTAAAACTCCACAAATCTTAATCATTCCTTCAACACAACCTTTAAACCAAAAGCCATCTCTCCATTATAATATCTAACCATAAGTAATACTACCAAACTATATCATCTCATCCTAACATTTTCACAACCGCATAACTAAATCAACCATGACATATACTATAAGAATTCCAAACAATCGTGTCCCAAAATAAAATATAGGGTAAAACAAACCCTAGACAAAACAACTGAAAACAAAACAATGTAATCCGAAAGATCAATGGAGTGTGCCAACAAGAAAAGTCAGACTCATCACGATTTGTATTACAAAATTTCAATATCTTAGAGAATTTCAAATTTTCATCTCAATTAGTTACCTCACATTAGGACCATATTTTAACACCATTAAATGATATCATAGTCATATTTTACCATCCCGTTACTATCAAAGGACACAACTCAGTTAGTGTACTAAAACTCACATTAGCTATCATCTCATTTAACAATAAACTCATCTTTTATCTTCATTATTTTATCATAGGTATCCACTAGTTAGTATAGTATAACGTTATTTTAAATATTATCTTGTTTACACACATTAAACTCATTTCACTTGTTATTATAAAACCAATACGTGTTTATAAAATATGGTGTTTCTATTCATTTTATTCTATATTATTATTATTATTATTATTATTATTATTATTATTTCATATAATCCATTTAGGCTTGTGATAACTAAACTATTACACGTTTACATGGTGTGGTGTTATTATTATTATTATTATAATAAAATATCCCTTTTTACTCTGTCCGTCTATTTAAATACTTCTAAAATTTTAACTCCACTTTTAAGAAAATTATCGTAAAATTTATTGACCCTTTATATGTACCATCACATGATACCTATAAAACTAATCCATTCATTGTCAAGATTTTTTTTTACTTACTACCAATAAACTTAAAGCAAATATATGTAAGTCAAGATATCATACCGTACACATACAAAGTATTTTCAAAAGGATTTCCTTTAATTAGCTAGACTTTTTTGCAAGAAAATTTGGTATTTTTCATCAATTAAAATACATACCCGAATGTAGACACACTTCAAAAGATTCAAAACGTCGTTGGAACTCGATCAAACTCCAACGCTAATAAACTGTTTAAACACGAGAGAGCACTAGGTACGTTCAAGTTATAATAACTACTGAACGACCGTAAATCATAACGTAACATCTACTAGTATATATACATCAGCATATGTATACTTATTAAATCTCCGAAACATACCCGTTATCATACATGTCAAGTCAATCAATCGCTTCATACGCTCGTTTTTTTCCATACGAGTAATCACCATCTCACCATCTCACCATGCCACAACAAGGCATAAAACCCATCACCAAAACCAAACCATATCGTGTGACCCCATAATCACACAACACGACTATAACCCAAAACATATAACATAAAAAAACAATATCCATATCATAGGCAACCATTACATAAACCCCTATTGTCTACAAATACCCAAAATACACATCTCATCATATGCAATCATGTACTAACCCTTTTTTCAGGCAACCATACTTGGAAAGCCATCGGTGTTGTGGCACATATATAATTACGTAGGCCTCCATAATTATATATGTCCCCTTTCACCCATGTACTCCCTCCTATGGAGCCATTTATAACAAATTAGTACTACACGGAACACATAAGTCTACCATATATATACCACATAAAATACACTATATATATACCATATAGGTAAAATAAGAACATCTCATACGTCAATCCTAACTTCATTCATAACTCGAGGCTCAATCGCCAAAACAAATCAATAACAACAAAATATCCAACAATAAAAAAATGACCATAACCATTCAGGTGGAAATTCGAATCTACTACTAGTCGCAGACTCAACATCGGTACTATCCTATTATTACCTAGCGCACCTCTTCTTTTATTCGACATGGGTAACACTAAATAGGTTCCTACACTTCCGGTTCATACGTCGCATCAATAGAAAATAAATGAATGTACTTACATATATTATATCTCAATAAGTAAGGATGGAAGTAAATAAATATCCAAAACGAAATTAACACTTAAACACTCCATATACTATAATGCACACATACCCCTATGACACCTACATGCATAAATCCTTAAGCTATAGACTAGGCTACTAGACTAGGCAACCTAACTCTCTATAACCATTGGCTCTGATACCATTCTGTCACACCCCACCATGGCGGAATATGGGGCGCGACGTATGGATATCATCACAACAATAGCGTGTCTATAGAGTTAACTAAATGAAATAGAAATGTCAAAAAAAGGGTGACACAATGTCATGACAATATCTCAAACAATGATGGCCTCTAGCTAAGTAGGTAACAGGTCTACCTCTTACCAAATACATTCAAATAAGACACAACAAACATATAGGTGTCTACAAAGTATCACTTATTCAAACATACAAAATAAAACTAAGAAGGAACGGGGATCTCCTTCTAAATGCATTCCTACGCGACTCCAAAATCCTAGCCACTTATGTTCTCACGCATAACCACATTCTCACCTGAAAAAGACACTAAAACACGTCAACAATAATGTTGGTGAGAGTCATATGTTTAGACTCTAACGCCAAATCAATTATAAGCTGTGAATAATAACCATCAATAAAAGAACATATGGACAATGTGCTACAATTATGCATTAACAACTAACATTCAAGATTAACCATTCACCACAATTCCAAGACTCTAAGCCTTGCCAATCACCATGGTCCTATAGGCGCCCATACACCTATGAACCAATCCCAAGGCCCCGCCTTATCAACATCCCCTTAGTACCAAGTCAAACCACAATAACTGAGACGGTACGTGTCCCCCGATCCAAATCATAAACACAATCAAGAATCACATAGCAGTTAATCACATAAGTGTATACACAAGTCTATCACAACCATAAAAATATTCACAACATTAGTTACAAAACCATACATTGTCTCTTTCATCCCATCTGGAAGTCAAAACATTTATAACTCATAAAAACATGTGACTATGAAACTCACCTGATCAAGCTTCTCCAAATATCCGCGATCTAGCAAAATCTAAACACACAAACATATAAAATCAAGACATGAGCCACTTACCAAAATGGCTCATCAATCTATGATGGATATCTAACATTCTCTTACAACTTAACCTCATTTTTATGCCATAACCATCCTGTTACACCCCTCTATAAAGCCCTTAACTTAATTTAGTTCATAACTCGTCCCGTTAACATTTAACCTAAAACAGTCCCGTTTTTCACACTCCGTATTATGAGCCAAACGCCCACCAAACCTAAACCACATTCCTTGAAATGAAAACCCCATAAACTTATATGTGTTACATAAAATCTCAGCCCTTTCCCCAACATCAAAGCTAATCTTAAGTCTCCGATATACAACTTATACTTTCGCCTATCCAGATTTTACCGATTTTAAACATATGAAATGTTTGTTATGATCAGAGGGTCTTACCCTATCCCATTTGTTTAGACCTTTTCCAGATCTTTTATTTAATATATAATATAAGTCTCATGTTCATTTGAAGCTCCAATTATAAACCTAAGTACCCCAAACAATTCAAAACATAAAATGAAAACAGGCTGATCCAAAAACTGTTTTGACACCTGACTGATGTAACATGTTTTTGACCCACTTTCCGACCTCCAATTTAGTTCTCGTTTCTTGAATTTGAAAGCTAACTCAAATACATTTCTATTGGTACTTTGATTGCATCATGAAAGTGTATACAACTCTAGATATGATCAAAACAATGAACCAAAATTTCTGCCCAGTTTTTAAAAACGGTTTTAAACATGATTAAACCCTAATTACCATCACTAATCTTCATAATAACAAAATTAATAAATTCATAAGAACCCTAATCTCGAAAACTCACAAACCTAATCCACCATAAGATTAATTACATGATCAGGTTAATTGAAATCATAAATTAAAGAAGGGTTTTGAAGATTTTACCTTAGAAATCAATGGAAGAATCTGTTTTTGAAGAAACCTAATTCCACCATTAATGGAATTCGACTAGGAGAGGTTGTGGGGAGTAAAATATGATATTTTTGGTTATGGTATGGGTTTAGAGTAAACCTAAAGGCCTCCTAATCCAATTACAAGTTCATTGGGCCTGTTTTTAGGCTTTTTTTGTAAATTTCACCTTCTCTTTTCTTTTAGCCGCCCAAACCAAAGGCCTAAAGCCCTATAATCAGATTTTTATTAATCTTTTTATTGTTTACTCAATAATAAAACCAATAATTACCTTCGGGTCATCACCGGGCCAAAAACTGAAAGCTTTACGTAAATTTTTCGACTTTTTACGCGATTACCGTAAAATACGTAAAATACATAATTTTATGAAAACTCTTAAAATACGTTAGTGACTTAATCACTAAGTCTAAAATAACCTAAAACTAACCCGTAGATTATTCCCGACACTAAATACTTAGTCCGAGACCTCTAAACGCTAAACCCTCACATCGTAAATATACGATTTACTATAATACATATACGTATATATAAAAACTTAAAGTAGCACCGTTTCATTTCATAGTCGCTACCACGTGAGCTCATGAACATGAAATAACCACACACCGTTTCACTTACAGCGTACCCTGTACCCGCAAACGATGTCCAAACCACACTTTATTCACACCAGTTAACACATAAACACATAAAGACACGTAATTTCACGAAATATGCACAAAATAAAACTAAGTGATGAACCTCAAAACCGTGGTTGTCACAGACACCCCCTCCTTACCAGACACACCCCCCCTCCGCCAGCTCCTTACCAGACACACCCCCCTCCGCCAGCTCCTTATCAGACACACCCCCTCCGCCAGCTCCTTATCAGGCATCCCCTCTACATTACCTTTCACAAAGTCAGGCTAAATGCCCTTAAACACAACATCTACAACACTTGTCTCAAAATCAGAAGGCTTATTAACATCGCCAGTAATCGGATTAAACTGAGACAGAGGAGTGGTATTTAAAACACTCGGAAAGATACCAGGTGTACTCCATCTAATACTAGAAGAACCTCTACCTCTACTTGCACCAACCTCATTTCTACCTATACCAGCAAACTTACTACCTCTATCTAGATTTAAACGAGCTACTTTCCTCTTTGGAGTAAGTTTACCAATAGCAAAGGATGCCATTGTACCAGCACCTAAACAAAAAATAAAAGAAAGACAAATATCAGTAACAAAAACACAAAAACAAAAAAAACTTTAAAAAGGACAGTCAAAATTACATGTGATTATTAACGAATTACATGTGATTTATAATTTAACAATAAAAAATCCATGACTTAATCTATTCACAATAGTAATCAACAAGCACAAATTATCTATAACTTCAAAACCTAAAAAACACTAAAAAACCCTAAAAAAACCTAAAAAAACAAGAAATCCTAAATAACTTCAAAAGCAAGAAACCCTAAAACACCTAAAAAAGCACAAATATCTATAAGTTTAAGCAAAATTACATGTGATTTATAACAATTTACATGTGATTTACAAATAAGCCATACTATATAACATCTAAAACTTAAAATAACAATAACAATGATCACAAAAAAACAAATTAAAAAAAAACGAGTAGAAATATATACCAATTGGGGCCGGATCTCGATCGGAAACCGGCAACGAATCAAGCTTTGATTGACTAATTTCATCACGAATATCCATACTATATCATCAGTTTGATGAAATTAAAAGATGGATTTTCGATTGTATTATGATTTTGAGTTTCAATCGGATGAATTTGGGAGTGTGTGTTGATAGTGTGTGTTTTTGGTGAATGAAATGAGATCGAAATGGGATGACAGTATGTTTTTAAAAAAATAAGAAAGTTACTAAAATTCCCCTGGGGATTAAATCTTAACCGTTAGATCTTTATTGGAATGGACGGTCGAGATTTTGTCCCACCTACTTTTTTCGGATACAATTCTACACCAAACTTTTTTCTTTTCTTAGTAGGTTCCCACATGGGCTTGTGAGGTCCATATCATCCGAGTCATGATGATTTCAAGAGTTTTTACATTTTGGTGCATACCGGCTCAGCTCTGGTTTACGTACCATTAGGGGCGAAGTTATATAGGTGTCCGGTGTAATACGAGCTACACTTATTTTGAAGTCCTGAAGTGCAAATTTTTTTAAAACTCTAATATTATAGTCTAAAGAAAAAAGAATCAGAAAAAGCTAATTTGACACAAAAATACTCATTGGTCTTAAAATAATAATAATTGTGGCATTATAGAAGTAAATAATTAAAAAAAATATAATTATTATTCAGTTTTCTCTTATACTTATTGCCAAATAATAATTTTATTCTTAGATAATTAGTTAATCTTCCTTTTAATTTTTGTAATACTAATTTTAACAAAAAATAATATAATAAATCTGATCAAACTTGAATTAAACTGGATACCTTGCATATCTTGATGACATAGTTATAACCTTTTTAACCATTTGACAGTGTTTAATCATTTTTAATTTCCTTTTCTTTTAAATACAGCAGCAATTATCTTGATGACATAGTTACCGAAACTTTTAACATCTAATATTGACCGAAGTGGATTATACTATATAGCCTTTAAATATATACGCAATCGCTTAGCTTTACTGATAAAGTTTAAATGACCTCAAAGCGGTGGTGATGTAATAATTTTTTTAGAACGGCAAATGTTAGTGGTTGGTAGGTCGAGTCGTGCAATAATATCCAAATAACATAATGATTTTTTCGAACTCTCGCTCAGTTATGTTAAACTTCTTATCTGCTTCGTCTGAGAGGCCCCTGTCAGGTCTTGAACACAAGAATTCCACGGAACGTCCCACAAAGAAATCATTTAATGTAACCTTGGTGGCCAACTGAGCTAAACCCATACCGAAAAACCGAATCGGATCGACACGAACGGACCGGACAATTTCGGTCCGGTCTTCTGTCCAGGGTTTTGAACCATTTCAGTCATGTGTCCGGTTCGAATTTATCAAAAATCTCGCGACTATGAATAATAAGGCCGGGCAGGACCAGGTCCGAACCGAACCGACCCGAACCATTCGTCCGGTCTCGATTCATGGTTTTGGAATATTTTAGTCCTTGATATGATTTAGGCCTGTCCGAACCGGACCCGATGTTCCGTCCCAGATGTTTGTGTACTGTTAGTAGAGAAATGACAATCTTTACAATTTGGTTTTGTCAACCCTAGAATAATTTAGGTAAAATTCATGAAATTCCATATAATTCATACATACAACCCACGTTAGTTATGTAACGCGTGGAAAATAAATGTCTGAAAATCGCAAGAATAACCAACATATCATAATCGTATGCTAAGAGACAAGGGATCGAATTGTTGCTTGTGTCTCATGTTCACATAAGATAGACCACGTATTTTAATGTTTGAAAGTCGCAAGTCAAGCCGTATATAGCCATCCAGTAAGATTGAGCAAACATGTCGTGCCATTTATAGTTCCCATTCCTTTCGCTTTCGTTTTCCTTAATTAAGACAAATTAGGTTGAGTCTAAAAATGAAATGAAGACTCGTTTAAAAATATGATGTAGATATTTTTTTTATTATAAGATGCATTTGCATTACAGTTCTATGAAAAAGATATTATATCAATAAAACTTATTCTAATTCAAACTATTATATATCTAAATTAAAACAAAACCTAAAACATCACCGAACACCTTAAATCTTTCTCATTCGAAGAAAATATGTTTGTCATTGTCGTGATTGATTAGGGGGCAGTAACATATATCTATAGATGAAAACGGTGATACATAACAACAAACACAACCTCCCAAAAGAAAACTAGATATGGGAAATGAATTTGGTTTGTTTTGGGAATGGAACATGATAATTGAAGGAGTTTTAAGTTTATTAGTTAGCCCTCCGGACCTTCGACGAATAGCCGACGGCAGGAGGCAGCGGCTAATATATGGTTTAGGTTAGAGAAAAAATGTGAGAGAGAGGTTAGAGAGAAAATGAAAAAGTTCATAGACAAATGTGAAAGAGGTTAGGGAGAAAATGAAAATTATACATATATTACAGGACTTTATAAAAAAAATTATGATGAGTCTATTGGTTAATTACGGAGTATAATTTATCAACCTATCTAAAATTCATATGATATTTATTATGTTTATCTAATAACAATTTTAATATTTTATTTATATATCATCTTTTAAAATCTTCTTTTTTAGAACAGTCACATTCAATAAAAAAACTAGCAAAAGCTAAGAGTTATATGGAGTTAATGAGCAATACATAATTTTGTAACCAAACTAACCAAATAAACTTAAATTTTGGTATTTTCTAGAAGAAATCCACATAAACGATTAAAAAACCAAAAAAATTTCAAAGTATCGCCTTTTTAGGAAGAAAAGAAGAAAAAACCGAACAATAAACAAAATTATAACTCTTATATAAACAGCAGTATATTATAAAAAAATGAATGTGTATTGTTTCGCTATTACCTATGCCTCACACCACAATTACCACACGCGCCATTCTCACAAGCATTACAATTACCACACGCGCCATTCTCACAAGCATTATGTATATAAAAACCTTTGTGTCTGGGTGAGAGTAAAAACTGCTTCACTCGCCTGATTACTAAGCAATTGTTTGTTAAAGCTATGAGTGCCATGTGTCCTAACTACTTATATAAATCGTATTCTCCATCTCTGTCTATCCATCTGTGTGGTCGGTTTGTATACATCTGACCTTAACTCATTGTTGAAAGCAATGACAATTTTTGGGTTGCTTGATCCGATTGTAAAGGTTTGCTGGAAACCTAATCTTCATAAAGCTTTGGAATCCCTAATTTTAAGGGTCTCCTAGAAACCCTAATTTTGGTGTCGTTCTTTGCTGGAAACCCGTGGAGATGTTCATAATTTCTAACGATTGCTGGCAGCTCTTTCACTTTTCGTTGGTTTCTTTGATGCTATAACAGGTATTGAAGCTTATTATTCTTAAAGGGTATTATTTCTGATTAAAATTTAGGGATTTGATTGTCTTTATATCGTGATGAGAATTAATTGACCAAAAGATGATTAAATGGTTGTAGTTAAGCAACTTTGTACAAACGTTAAAATTGTACTATTTGTTGAAAATTTATAACTTTGTTGGAAGGCACCTGAATCTTGGCAAGGCATCACTCATTTGTGTTTGCAGCCATGTCGGGTTTGCTTATTGCCATGGTTCAAATTCAGACGTAAGCTGGCAGGGCATCACCTTCAGTGTGTTTGCAGCCGCTGTACGTGCTACTGTTTCGATAAATTGTTGTTGATCTTATTAAATTAATAGTGGTTTTTATCATGGGATTTATGGTTATGCCAGTGGTATTGTTCGAACGTGATGTATTTTCTTTGGTAACTTTTTTTGCGTCAAAGGCTATGATGAATATGAGAGTGTTCAAAAAAATGAAACCACCCGTGACTTGGCGTGGCAACCTGTTGGGTTTGCAGCCAAGCTGGATGCGTCCTCGTATATGAAAGCGATTGAAAAAAATGAGACCACCTGTGACTTGGCATGGCAACCTGTTGGGTTTGCAGCCATGGCGGATGTGTCTTCATTTCAATTATTAGCCTATCTGAGCCTACAGTAACACATTCATATTTTTATAATATAGTGGTGGTTAAATAAGAGTATAATGTTTGTGAGAAAGGCGCGTTAGGTAATGTTGTCAGGGGTCGATAATTGCGATACAGCAACACATTGAGTTATATGTACTGCTAACTGTATGCCAACCAAGTATCAGTATATTTCTGTGGAATATGTGTTATCCGGGCTGTGATGAGTTTAAACGGGACGGGTAAAAGCCGAGATTACCCGGATGTTGGCGTCGTAACCTGCAGGGTTGTAGCCATACCAGACGTATCCTCCTTTTCCTAAACGTTCCCCTATCTGAGCCTAAACAAGATAAAATAATTTTTCACCCGGTGTTTGTGTATATGACTAGGCGTTTTCAGAAACTTCGTTTTTTATTTTGTTGAAGTTGATTTAAAAAACTACCAGAAGTAAAGCCTAGCATATAAAAAGTATGAATTTACCATTATTAATATGGCTATTCTTTGGTTTGGTTCTATTTCCTACGGAGTAAAACATACCTGTTAGTAGTCGTGCATTAGCTGAAAGGATTGCTTCAGCTGGCTCCATATCAACAAGGGTATGTGCTCATGTTATTAAGATAATTGTGTTATGATAATGTTACCTCTGCAGTAATGGTAAAAGATCAGATTAGAGTCATCGAAATAAAATGCAGTTTATATGTGGGAACTGGAAATCGTGTTTATTATCATATTATTTCCGAGTATGTTGTTTTTAATCAAGGTGTTACTGTACCATCACTATCTGTGTTTCACATCAAAAAATACTCATGCGCCTCTCTCACAATCCTTATTAATAAAAAGTGGTTGTGTCTCATATGCGTTTTTAGCATCTCCTTCACTCCCTTGATTAATAGAGGCATGGATGCCATGTATCTCCCACTTCTAAATATATCTAAATTTGGGATATAAAAACTCAGGTTTGTTTATTTTTGTAGTTTTTTTTAAAAGCGATGATGACTCCAAATAAGTATGTGATGTATGTGTGCTTTATATGTAGGCACGGCGGCAAACATTGCTAACAGCCACATTTAAAGCACTTCGACGTTGAAACTACTTGGTTACCTGAGCCTTGGCAGATTAGAGTCAGCGAGATGGAATGCGGTTTATATGTGGGAAATCGTATGTTTACAAAAAGGAAACGATGTCTTTAAAATGGTTAGCGTAAACCTTTATTGAGCAATATGCATTCACTGAACTTATACCTTAGTTGTTTCCAACATATAAAGGAAATCATGGAGGAGTAATGGTTACCCCATATCACTATCACTACGGAAGAAAAAGGAAAAAGAAATAATGCCCAACTTGAATATGATCCAAGTGATGGACGAGTATGTATGGAAAGCTATGACGATGCTAAAGGTGACATTGTTAAGAAAAAGAGAATGTGGTCATTTTGATTGTGGCGAACATGCATGCAAAACAGTTATTCGTAAGAAGTAAATGTGAAAAATGATACGAACTTTTGTAATTGGTGGTAAATCAGATTCTTTTAAAACCTTGACGACAGTTAGCAGCAAAACACGAATTATCATTTCCGTACTAACTATGGAAGGAAACAACCCGGGGCGAAGCCCGGGCTTACATCCTTGTTCCAAATAAACTCAAGAAGGGTATACCACCTGTCCACCCACATTTAAAATATAACCGTACCTTGGGAGAAACACTCAAATAATCCATTCAAGAGAACCATTCCGAGATGTTAGCACAAACCGTGATGTATAAGTCCCATCATATAGCCAAAAGTCCCACAACGCCTTTGCCATATCACAATTGATGAAAGTATGATTTACCAAACCGATATCATCTTGATAAATGGGACATAAAATTGAACTAACATTAATACCTCTTCGATGCAAATTAAGCATGTATGGGAGCTTGTTTAATGCTAAACAACCGTTATAAAAACATTGACCTTTATTGGAGTACATTTGTTTCAACGAGTCGCATAAAGACCAGTATCAAAAGTTTGATCTATTAAATTTTTAACATAGATTAGCAACGTGAGAATAAAATATCTTGAACAAAACACTTAATTGTTACACCATTTATTCTAGTAAAGAAGTTGTATATTGTTGTTGTGTCGTACTTTCATATGCTTAAACATGTTATCATTTTACAATATGTATGCATAATCTTTTGAATTAACAACTAAAACACTTTCTAATGAAAATTTTGAAGTTCAAATTCCACAGGCCACATTTTAATTTCAGAAACTCGTTATAAGTTACTCCGAACAATTGTTTGAAGAACTCGTTGTAATTTACAATTGCTTTCAAACTCGTAAGTGTGTGAGCATCATCATCATCATTTTTAACATTATTTATTTATCAAGAAAGTGTAGTTCTCTATAACATACTATCTGTTCAGAAAATAAAAATAAAAATGTCGCACAAAATGAAATAAAATTCTTATGAAAAAGAATAAAGCATAAAAAGACAAAAAAATAGTAAAAGAAAAAATAAAGAGTGAGTAGAATATGAGATTTTAAGACAACACATTCACATCTAGTTGGTTAACAAGTTTAAACTTGTAAACAAGTTTAAAAAAGTTAGATCAAGAGACTGTTAAAAAGCTTTTTTTTTTAAAAAGACATGTGTTCATGAAAGAAATAAAAGAATGCTGTGTCTTTTTTTCGTTCTAAAACTAACTTATCTCTGGGAAAAAGATATAACTTGAAAAAAGCTTAAATTAATACTACAACTCATTTTAAATGACAATAGTTTCTAAACAATAAGATCGTATTCCAAATAGCCATTAAGAAAAACTAAGGTTTTTGATAAACAAAATTATGGCGAGTATATCACATTATTTACTTCATCGTGTTTTCAAAATCTGATCTAATATTTGTATTTCACATACATAAATTCTTGTGCCTAAACAAATGTATATCACATTATTTATTTTATGTGCAAGTTATTTATGCATTAGTCATGTATTTAAGCATGTCTTTTAAGTCTAAATAGCATTACTTTTATAAGTATTAACGTGAACAACACATACAAACAGAAATGGGTAACATTACACTGAATGAGAGGAAATCAAATTCAAACACTATTCAGAAGTTAGAAACCCCCAAAAAATCAAATAATATAATTCTAAACGAAAGAGACATATGTGAGCAGTTAGCATGCACGCATTTAGACTCTTTCCTCCATATGGCGTATTATGAGCTTAAATAATCTTGTCACAAATTGCACGATGTACATGGAAATATGTCGAAAGACAATAAATAACATATTTAGAAACAGACCAGAGAACGAGGGAAGTACATATCTTTTACGACAAACTATTCAGGCGGGAGGTTTATCCCTATGATTAAAGAGGGGATCAAGATGGAATTTACGACGTTTATGGTTGTCCATTTTGTGTTTAGTGAAGTTTTTCTACATTCTAATAATACTATTCGATGAACGAACAGAAAACATGTTCGTGGTCCATGTGTATATATGGAAGATTAGTAGTCATGTGGTCCTGGTTTTTGGCCACTATTGTATATCAGCCTACCTTAATATATCGGCCTACCTTAATATCGACCTACCTTAAAAATTATGATCCAGGGGATGAACTCCAAACAAAATATGTCATGTGTTAACTGGCATATGGAGCAGATTTGGTAGCAAATTTTAAATGACGACCAACCTAATAATAAAGGGATAATTGCAAAAAGAGACCATCAAGGGGTAATTTACGACGGGTTTAAAATAATTTTTTTGCAAAAGGGACCAAGGTAATTAGGGCAACTAGGTAATTTGGAAGAATATGTGCAAAGATTGTCACGTGTCCATGTTGTGTCAAATATTTTTAGTACAATATTTTACGGGCAACTCGTATTTTGTAGCAATCCATTTATGGGCAACTGTTTTTTTGATAATTTTTCACTTTTTTAGTTAACATTTGACTTGCATAAAAGTACAATATACAATTGGCAACTACTAATATAGGGTAACTAATATTAAAATTAAGCAAATCTAACATTCGTTCTATACCTTTTAAACATATCTTTATCTCACACTATTAAGTCAACACTTTATCTTTATCTTCTTCACTTCTTCACTTCTTTACGTTTTCATTATGAAAGAACATCCGACTTAGGTAAATAATTTGTTTGTATTTGATTATTTCTATACACGATTTATTAAGGGCTTTTGTTATTTTATAGCTTCATTTAATTTGTATGATTATGTGATTTCAATGTGATTTGTGTTTTTCAGTGGTTTTAAATCATTAGATGTTAGTGATAAATATCGTAAGTTACGATTTGTTAAGGTTAATTTTATAACTTTTGTTTAATTTTAGCATGTATGTGATATGTTGTACGTTTGAGGTGTGCTTATCGATAAGGAATGATTATCGTTGTTAAAGGTAGCGCTTATTATAGATTCAGGTAGTGGTTATTATAGGTATGTGAGGAGATAAATCAAATGAGGTAGGAATTAAATGGCGAGGCTTAAACAAACACCCCCACCATAAGCCCCAATGTTATGTCATAATTTGAGTCTGTGAGTGTCTTCGTGATGGTGTGAGGGTTTTTTTATTTAGGACATTTTTTGGTGGTTGTAATAAGTGTCTTGAGCGGTTTTAGGCATAGTGTATCTGTATAATGTTGGTTAGAGTCTATGAAGTTTATTGAGTGGGTGTTTAAACAGGAAAACTGATTGAACTTGACTGGTGTTAACTATCTTACTTGTATGTATTCACTTACAGAAAGTATAGTTTAGTTGAGACTGGAAAGCCTCAATACTTGGAGGTTTTGTAGTGGTGATTTCTATTGGGCTTATGTTGTTGTTTTCCGTTGTGATTGTTAATGTTTGTGAATAAGGCTTAAAAATGACAATTTTGAAGGATAACGCTCACAACTGTGGCTGTGTTGTTTATATATACGTCTTCTGCTTTTTTGTTTAGGAAGAGTTTTTGTGTGCTTGAATACAGGTTGGGTATATTTTTTTGGTTGAACATTATAAGTTTATTGACCTGTTTTAGGCATAGGCTATCTGCAATTTAGGCATACGCGTTTTTGTTGCTCTGTTGGGTGTGTATGAATACAGGCTTAGTTGATTGTTAGGTTGGATTTAATAAGCTGTTTTATGTAGAGGCAATTTGAAATTCTTCATTCTGTTGGTTACAATCTGTGAAAACATATTAGTGACTCCCTTTGAGACTCAACTTTCTTAAGACTGAACTTTAAAGGTATAGAATATGACTCCCTTTCTTGTGAACGTTGTCCTGTTGCCTAAATTGAATCCAATATAGCATCTATAGATGAACCAACATCTTTTTGTTTACCTTTATTCATGTAAGGACCTTTTACTTTGTCCTTCACATTCGTTTTTTCATGGGTATCAATATCATCAGTTAAATCATCCATTACGGTCTTAATTGGGCGACCCTTTTCTTTTTTGTTGATTGGTCGAAGTTTTTCGTTCGAAGTTCTAACTTTTGGCGATTCTTTGGGTAGAAAATAGTCTGAGTCATCGCTTTGACTCACTTTGACTTTGACTTTCAGTATCTGAATACTCTTTTCAGTTTGAGTATATGGATTGAACGAGTATATCATGCGTTAAGTATCTGGATTGATCCAAGTGTGGATTATATTCAGATACTAAAACTGATAGTGAAAGTGAGTCAGAGTGATGACGCAGAGTATTTGCTACCCAAAGAATCGGCAAAGGTTAGAACTTCGAACGAAAAACTTCGACCAATCAACAGAAAAGAAAAGGGTCGCTCAGTTAAGACCGAAATGGATGATTTAATTGATGATATTGATACCCATGAAAAAACGAATGCGAAGGGAAAAGTAAGAGGTCCTTACATAAAAAAGGGTAAACGAAAAGATTTTAGGTCATATATAGATGCTATATTGGATTCAATTATTGGGCAACAAGACGACGTTCACAAGGAATGTCGATTCGTTACCTTTAAATTTCAGATTTGATGATAGCGAGGACGATTCTGCACAACAAACTACCTATGAATATGATGTCGAAGCTCTATTTCAATAGATGTATGTTGAGCTTCAGTCTGAAGACCTGAAGGTTAGCTTCTTTCCTCGTGTTGCATTTAGTAACAGAAATTGGCCTGTTTATGGCGTTAGAAAATACACTTTTTCAAGTGTAAATCATTACTTTATCTTTTGTTTATGAAGGCTGAGAATCAAGACAAAGATTGTTATGTGGATGATGCGTTCTTTTTGTTATTACACAAGCTTTAAATTTATAACACGGAATTCTAAATAAGCTAAGAACACACGGGTAAGTATGACCCTTTCGTTTGTAGCTAGCTTGTTGTGGTAAGCCGAGGTCGTTCACTAGGATTTAGGTGTTTTTGGTTGTAAAGGATCTTTTTAACAATGTAACGTTAGTGGTAAAAATGGTTGTCACTCCCAAAATTACCATATAAGTAAAAATTAAGCAATAAGCAAACAAGTAACACGAATATGCTTAAACTAATAATATGAGAACAATAATATTAAAGACAACATTTGCTTGGATTAGTTCATAACAATTAGACTGTTCATATGAGGACGGTTTTGACAAATTGATTACATGTAAAGAAGATGATGGTCACAAATTCTAATCTTTGATTTTAAAAGTATATAACCAACGCGTATGATTATAAGACAATCAAATCAAGCATTAAGACAAATCAACTAATACAAGACTATGTTTAGTTTAACAAGTTTGATTCACGGACGTTTCACAAAATCATTAACAATCACACTTATGTCCCTTTACATAATCATACCATTAAAGAAATGGTCAATACAATAGATAATCCTCCATAGACAAAACGATTATAACTAGTTGTGAATGACAACCCTTTCGACCTATGAAATCATCAACAACTAATCAAGTATGATAAGCAAATAGAATGAAACTTAAGCACAATTAGATTTCAAACATAACATGAAATTGATCAACACCATGACTAAAACATAATCAATCCTCATGTCACAACATCATCCAAACAAGTGTATATGAAACTACTCCACAATTATTTCAACAAAATTTATACGAACAATATTCATAACATCCATAATCATTCTTGAAATATAAAAGAGTTTACCAAAGTATGATTACAATAAGTAAATAGAAGGAATTAAGGCAATCCTTAGGCCTCCATTTGACTACAAGTTTCGAACCAATGGTAGGAGTTTGTGGTCTTTCGGGTTATGCAAATGAAATTCGTATTTGAGAATGGAGGTGAGTTTTTGTAAAACCCGTAAAAATAAGGTCATAATTTAATTCTACTTTCAATTATTTTGAAGTATTTTATAACGTTAAATATTATTATGTTTAACGGTTTAAGTTGAAACCGATATTAAATATTATATTTTAATATTTTGACGAGTAACGAGGACTACTAGTGATCGCGATACCGACGGATGCCAAAAATTTTATATTTTATTATCGATAGTTTCGATATTTAATATTTTCGACGATATCGTTTTAATTACGTATCGAGTCGTTATATTATTATTTTTCGTGTGCGTTTAAACTTTTAAAAGGTATTTTTACGAAACCCGAGTCCCGTAAATATTTGTAAAATTTACTTTTAGTCATTTCCCGCTTTTTAACTTATACTTTGCATTTTAGTCCAAAATTATTCAATATTTGTAAATTTTACCCAACCCACTAAATAAAAATCATCCACTAACTATTTCTCCTACTTTCTTCCATCTAAAAATTTCACCAAAACCACCATCACAAAATTTTGTTTAGTTTGATTTGAAAAGATCTAGCTTGATTCCAAAAAAACCAAGATTAGTCCCATTCTCAAAATCTTATTGTGAGTCTTTTGATACTAAATTTAACAACATGCAATAACATAAATTTTTCAAGAAAAGTTGGTGATGTTTGATCCAAAATTGTTATATGCATGTGTTGTTAATGATATTTTATATTAGTTTTGATCATCTTATATATAGATTTTTTATTTGGGTTTTATTAAAATTTGATATGCAAGTGATCTAGGCTTATTAGGAGTTGTTTAGAATGATCAAATGGTGATATTAGAAGCATAAGAATTGTTAAAATGGGTCAAAATATTGATTTGATGTGGTTTTGAAAGATGTATTTTTGGGCAGTAGGTTTAGGGGCATTTTCGGAAATCTTAAGTCTGAGTATAGGTTGATATGATGGGATCATGTCGTAGAGAATTTCGTTAGCTTCGATTTGATATAAAGTAGGTCTTCCAACTCCAAACGAGGTGGAAGATACACTAGTTTGATTTCCGTGTACCGGGAGACGAGTGTCGACACAATCCGAAAATTGTTGTCGATATTTGGATCGAATCTCAGGGACTATAAAATGAGTTTCAAAATGATTCAAGGGCTGTTCTCAGGCTCCAAGTTTATCATTTTGAGTCTATTTGTAGAATCAAGTGGCGGTTTTACAAACGGAGTTGTTTAGAATGGTCAAAATGGTTTCGTAAGTCAAGGTCGCTAAACTGTCCGGATTTTGTAATTCAAAGATGAGTCGGGCAGGGAACTTTAGAAGTAAAATCTTTTGATGGGCTCTTGGGAGGACTTTCTACATATAGTAAGTGAGTTCTCTGAGTAGTATCATAAAAATTTGAAATGTCTAAGTATGGGAAAACGGCTTGGACATTCGGTATGTTCCGACAGATTTTTATTAAAGGCGTAGAATAATAAAATGAATATATAGGAGAGTGTAATAGTATCACTTGTATCGTTTTCTCTCGATTTTGTCGTGATTTTATGAGTCGAGTTTATATTCTTATGTATGGGTTATTTCTCGAGTCTATTATTAATGAACGCACCTCATTTGATAGGTTGCGGTTCTCGTGTTTGAAAGGCATCATCTATCGTCGGCGATCGTCTCATTACCACTATTGGCTAAGGTGAGTCTATAGCCTCGCTTTATACTAGTTATTAAATGATTTTAAACCCGCGAGGGGGAATACATGTTTTATAAACTTAGAACACAAGATTTTTATGGTATGCTTTGTCCCTCTATGAATGGACCCGTGGTTGCCTTTAAATTGCATTAAGTGATTGCCTTTGTTAAAACCTCAATTATGGACCGTTAATTAACCTATGATGGGTTAACCGCTAGTACAATTAATAGATCTATGGGGGAAGCCGCCCCGGTTCAGTTTTGTGGACTTGTCATAGAAGCTTAGGCCCGACCTCCACACTGTTTGAGCATATTGTATTGAGAAGTCAGGTATACGGCAATGTACCAATAATCTGGAGGTAACCGAAAATTAATAAATCTCCTGTCTTATCAGACCTCTAAAGGGAGTGTCTAAGGGCTCGGTTCCATGAGCTTATTGCAATTTATGCTATATACAATTATTATTGTTGATGCGAATTATTATTTGATGCTTGTTGCCTTTAAGCATGCCACGATCTTATAATCTTTGCTTGTGTTCAAAAATGATTATATAAACCTATAGATTCACTCGGCATTTTTGTTGATTGTTTTACTCACATGTATTTCAGGTAATCAAGAAGTGGAAGCTTGGAGGTCACGAGAATGAAGTTTTGCACTGCTTTTGTTGTTCAAACTCTTTGATTTATTTATCGTTCCATTATTTTTAAAACAAACCAATATGTTGTTTTAACTTATCTTTTGGTAACGATTACTTGGGACTACGCTACTCTGACAAATGTTTTAGGAACGATAAATCTAAAACGTCTCTTTTCGAGTCGTTCTTTATAAATTATGTGTTATTGTATCATTGTTTAGCACCCAAAGATGTATTCCGCTGCGTGTAAATTTGGGGGTGTTAAAGATTGGTACCAGAGCCATGAGTTATAGAGAACTAGGCATTTATTTAAAAAAAACCTAAACTATAACTGTCAGTTCTTATTTTTCAAAGAGTCATGTGCACAGGACTTCGCGTGACTTCAGGTTCAAGCTACTTCTGGGATTACAACTTTAGTATACATTATTATGTATTCCTTATTGCTAAGTATTTCTAAATAAATACTATAATCCTTTATCGATATATATTTATGTCGTTAAACTTTTCGATAAAAGTTTATCATTTATTAATAATTAACTTAAATAAATACAATGAATTTCAAGATCTTTCTGTATTTATTTTTGAAGTATTTAAATTGCTTTTATTGCAAAATTTTTATATTATGACCTTACATACCTTCATCTGCGCGTTACTTTTATTGCTTAACCCTTTGAGATATCTATATAGATATCCAAATCGTCTTCCGACTGTTTGTGTTTAGACGTCTTGAAACGTAATTTCTAGACCATTGTGTAGCTCAATGTGTCCTTGGAATAAACTAACCGCTACTGTGTGAGTCACACATTTTGAAACACTCCTATAATCGTGTTGAATAATATCATGGTTTTCCTCAATATTTTGTTGATTTTTATTATCGTTTTATACGACATGTGAAGATTTAATTCGTTGACATTTATATGTATCGACTCCGAAGTGTATTGTTCGCTTATATCTTGATAACGTCATTCACCGTTTTGCTTCCTAAATTTTGTGTTGGATACTTGAAGCATCTTTTGTCATTCATTATACTATATGTTTATTTAATGCTCATATTGAGATTTATTTTTCATTGTTGTTGTAAAATCCACAAGACATGTGCGTATATATATTTTGAGTGGTCAGGAAGTGTCGAAAAATATATTTAATGGAGAAACTGCAGGGGGTGTATAAACAGGTCAAAACTTAAAAGTAAAACCTGCGTTTTTAAAATAAAATAGTCAAACCTGCACAGAACTTGCAAGGGTATTTTGGTCATTATACATTGGGTTTCAGGTCTCGGGCAAAACTAGAAAGTCGTCTGAAACGTCGTTTTGCATCAAAATGCTTTAGACTCCGAGTCTTGGAGATGTCGTTTATCGGGTCAATTAATCGGCTGATATTTAAAAGTCAAATCTGATAGAAAATTCGGAACATGGGTTTTAAACGTTTCTAAGCTGTTTTGATTTCATTTGAGATCGTAAAATTTTAAAGAATATTATTTTACAACTAACGAATACTAGTTGCATGTGAAAATGTTTAAAAATAGAAACATTACAGGATTAGCAATTACTGGATTAATGGTGTAATTTGAAAATGAATAATATACTTTCTTAAAAGCATGTTGTGTCAAGTATCTTACATAGAATACACATGTGGATTGTTTTATTCTTTTTATATATATGACACAGTCATTCGATGTTATTTTGTTTTTATTTTCTTCTAACCTTCCACTAATTTGGGTTGAGTTTCGAAGTTTTGTCTTCACATTCTTCGTCGATATTCTTATCGCGTGTCTCATGGCGTTTTCGTCTAAACCTTATAACCTTTTGAAACCTTAACAACTTGTAACCATATCATTGGTTGTTTATTGAGCTACCATTTGCAACTTTTTGCAAACCTTTGGTTATTATATACTTCATCAAATGTCACCTTATAATTTTAATTGACATTTTTATTACGATTATTTTCACCAATTGTTTTTACTTTGGTCTTATAAAATACTTTTCGTAACATTAAAAGTTGCTTATTGAGTATCTCACAAATTACTTGTATCCTATAAATTTATAAACTATTTTTAAATTCCATTTTACAAATGGCATGGTTTATATATAAACATAAGAAACGTAATACTTTTCGATGAAACTGAGCACTGCATTGCTATTCCTAAATTATACATGGCCTGATCACCTATGTTTAATTTAGATGGAGCCATGCTAGGCTGAATGGTAGTCACCTTAAAAATCTTGATAATAAAGAACTTTTTACTTGTATTTATGATAAAGATAAATAAAATGAAATAAAGTGAAAAGAAGTTTTGAAAACCTTTATATTTTATGCAAGTAGCGCAATTTCTATGCATCCGCATACGTTTTCTTGCCTTTTCTTGAACTAATTACGCACTTACGAATACGTTTTTACTTGACGGTCGTTTTTCCACTTGTTACTTCATTTTATCTTATAACTTATTTCTTTTGACTGTTCGTCTAATTACTGACTGTTGGTAAATGACTTGAAAGTCTCGATGTTTTATCCTTCCTTCTCGTCCATTCTTCTTTATGCGACTGGGTAGATCTTTGGAATGTCTCCGCACGTGAATAATGAAATATCACTAGATTGATTTCCGTATATCCGGGATAACGTCCGTCACTCTCGTTTGTCTCAAAATCTACTTTTGTGAACCGTGCTTTGACTTCTCTCTTTAAACACTAACATCGTTCATTTGATTTGTTTTAATTACAAGAGATTATTAAGAATTTTCTTTTATTAAAATTTTTGTATGCAACTTATTTCCGATCATGTATCGATCACCACTAAGTTAACGAGCTGATATTGGTGAACCATCAACCGCACTAACAAAATTGACAACTTGTTTAATCTATTATTTCTTATCGTCTTACCATCAACGCCTTTATTTTATTATTGTCTTTAAGAATTCATACGACATTTGCTTCGTCCCCTTTTGTACCATTGATTTCGTACTAATTGTTGACTATTATTTCCATTCGTATTCGTTTGTTATCTTGTCACATTTCGAAACCCGAATGTAACCCATATTTATTTTGGAATGATAAACACCTTTATGTATTCCTACAAGGTATTATAAATTTTTTATGGAACTTTTATACATTTTTCTAATGATTCTCAGTTATCGAAATAACCATCACATGTAAAAGGTCAAATTTATACATCATATTTTGTATAACTAAAACTAATGTTTAAATTGAAATTATGTTTTTATCTTTTGAAGTAATTGACTTATCATACTTTACTTTTAATATAATGAAATTGCCAGTTTAATTTATATTCCTAATAGTGATTTAATTTGGAAATTATATTCTCTAATTGTAACCATCAGTATGAGTTTAATTAATAAATTTATGTCATTCTTTCAAAGTTTCTTAAGACGACCAAATAAATTTTGAAACTATTTCACTTCTATTTTTGATGTATCATCTTTATCAAGAAAGTACCTCAACTGAGTTTTAAGGTAATACCAAATCCGGGACGGATAATTGTGACAAATGTTATTTTAATGATAATGTATAATTTATTCTTCGCTCTCATTTTTCTAGTATTGTGATTTATTATGTTTTACGGTTACGTGATTCGAGATCCCTCGTCGATCGTTAATCTTAAATCATTTTACCACATATTGTTCGTTTATGCGTTTATTGAAGTCATTTTTATCTCGTTCTGTTCCTCGTATTGAAGATTACTATTTTATTCTGAGTTTAAAATGAATCTCGGGAAGCAGTGTATAAGAAGAAACGATAAGTGTCACTAGGATTTATGCGTGTACTTGTGGAATGATTGAGGACCGAATCTCTTAATGAATGGAGTTAATAAATTCCTTACAACCTCAGGAGTATGTTGAAGCCGACACCGCAAGTGGAAAGACTCTTGAGATCAAGTGGTTATTATCCAGGGTTTGTTCAAGGTTTTCTCGATGATTAACGATGGAGATCTATAATCGATGTTTATGTTCGACCTTTTCTTTTATGTACTTATATGGTGTGTGATCTAGTCAAATGATCGTAAGTTGTGAGAACTTGAGACGGCATCATCCGATGACGCCCGATCATGTAGAACACATATTATGTAATATCTTTTTGACTTTCAACGACGATGTTTATTGAGACTTTAATGCGCGTTGGCGAAAGTGAGATGGTGTCTTTGTATTATCTTTTGAGTGAGGACCCGCGTATGAGCACCCTCCAACGACAAAAATGTTTTCTTGTTAGTTTTTTTTTTTGATGTGTGTCCATGGCTATCCGGCCGATGGATATCCTTTAATTTGCAACCTTCCCTTTTAACTGGACTTACCCGAGAATCCTGTCATCTATTCTTGTTATCGAATGAGCTTCGTGTGATTCATAAAATTTTCATGTGTCGAGCTTGACGGGTGACTTGTGGATAAGGATTTATTTATTTCTTTTTGGTGAGATACAACTGGACGACAAGTTGCGTTTTGTAAAAGAACCAGTGGAGATCATGGATCGAATTTCACGTGGGAACGTGAGGACTTCTTTATAAGGAATGCCCTCATCCTTCCGGGTAGTGAACAACTCGTGTATGAGGCGAGTTGAGCGCCGGGACGTCGCTCCCTTAAGGTGGTGAGGATGTAAAACCCGTAAAAATAAGGTCATAATTTAATTCTACTTTCAATTATTTTGAAGTATTTTATAACGTTAAATATTATTATGTTTAACGGTTTAAGTTGAAACCGATATTAAATATTATATTTTAATATTTTGACGAGTAACGAGGACTACTAGTGATCGCGATACCGACGGATGTCAAAAATTTTATATTTTATTATCGATAGTTTCGATATTTAATATTTTCAACGATATCGTTTTAATTACGTATCGAGTCGTTATATTATTATTTTTCGTGTGCATTTAAACTTTTAAAAAGTATTTTTACGAAACCCGAGTCCCGTAAATATTTGTAAAATTTACTTTTAGTCATTTCCCGCTTTTTAACTTATACTTTGCATTTTAGTCCAAAACTATTCAATATTTGCAAATTTTACCCAACCCACTAAATAAAAATCATCCACTAACTATTTCTCCTACTTTCTTCCATCTAAAAATTTCACCAAAACCACCATCACAAAATTTTGTTTAGTTTGATTTGAAAAGATCTAGCTTGATTCTAAGAAAATCAAGATTAGTCCCATTCTCAAAATCTTACTGTGAGTCTTTTGATACTAAATTTAACAACATGCAATAACATAAATTTTTCAAGAAAAGTTGGTGATGTTTGATCCAAAATTGTTTTGTGCATGTGTTGTTAATGATATTTTATATTAGTTTTGATCATTTTATATATAGATTTTTGATTTGGGTTTTATTAAAATTTGATATGCAAGTGATCTAGGCTTATTAGGAGTTGTTTAGAATGATCAAATGGTAATATTAGAAGCATAAGAATTGTTTAAATGGGTCAAAATATTGATTTGATGTGGTTTTGAAAGATGTATTTTTGGGCAGTAGGTTTAGGGGAATTTTCGGAAATCTTAAGTCTGAGTATAGGTTGATATGATGGGATCATGTCGTAGAGAATTTCGTTAGCTTCGATTTGATATAAAGTAGGCATTCCAACTCCAAACGAGGTGGAAGATACACTAGTTTGATTTTCGTGTACCGGGAGACGAGTGTCGACACAATCCGAAAATTGTTGTCGATATTTGGATCGAATCTCGGGGACTATAAAATGAGTTTCAAAATGATTCAAGGGCTGTTCTCAGGCTCCAAGTTTAGCATTTTGAGTCTATTTTTAGAATCAAGTGGCGGTTTTACAAACGGAGTTGTTTAGAATGGTCAAAATGGTTTCGTAAGTCAAGGTCGCTAAACTGTCCGGATTTTGTAATTCAAAGATGAGTCGGGCAGGGAACTTTAGAAGTAAAATCTTTTGATGGGCTCTTGGGAGGACTTTCTACATATAGTAAGTGAGTTCTCTGAGTAGTATCATAAAAATTTGAAATGTCTAAGTATGGGAAAACGGCTTGGACATTCGGTATGTTCCGGCAGATTTTTATTAAAGGCGTAGAATAATAAAATGAATATATAGGAGAGTGTAATAGTATCACTTGTATCGTTTTCTCTCGATTTTGTCGTGATTTTATGAGTCGAGTTTATATTCTTATGTATGGGTTATTTCTCGAGTCTATTATTAATGAACGCACCTCATTTGATAGGTTGCGGTTCTCGTGTTTGAAAGGCATCATCTATCGTCGGCGATCGTCTCATTACCACTATTGGCTAAGGTGAGTCTATAGCATCGCTTTATACTAGTTATTAAATGATTTTAAACCCACGAGGGGGAATACATGTTTTATAAACTTAGAACACAAGATTTTTATGGTATGCTTTGTCCCTCTATGAATGGACCCATGGTTGCCTTTAAATTGCATTAAGTGATTACCTTTGTTAAAACCTCAATTATGGACCGTTAATTAACCTATGATGGGTTAACCGCTAGTACAATTAATAGATCTATGGGGGAAGCCGCCCCGTTTCAGTTTTTGTGGACTTGTCATAGAAGCATAGGCCCGACCTCCACACTGTTTGAGCATATTGTATTGAGAAGTCAGGTATACGGCAATGTACCAATAATCTGGAGGTAACCGACAATTAATAAATCTCCTATCTTATCAGACCTCTAAAGGGAGTGTCTAAGGGCTCGGTTCCATGAGCTTATTGCAATTTATGCTATATACAATTATTATTGTTGATGCGAATTATTATTTGATGCTTGTTGCCTTTAAGCATGCCACGATCTTATAATCTTTGCTTGTGTTCAAAAATGATTATATAAACCTATAGATTCACTCGGCATTTTTGCTGATTGTTTTACTCACATGTATTTCAGGTAATCAAGAAGTGGAAGCTTGGAGGTCACGAGAATGAATTTGTGCACTGCTTTTGTTGTTCAAACTCTTTGATTTATTTATCGTTCCATTATTTTTAAAACAAACCAATATGTTGTTTTAACTTATCTTTTGGTAACGATTACTTGGGACTACGCTACTCTGACAAATGTTTTAGGAACGATAAATCTAAAATGTCTCTTTTCGAGTCGTTCTTTATAAATTATGTGTTATTGTATCATTGTTTAGCACCCAAAGATGTATTCCGCTGCGTGTAAATTTGGGGGTGTTAAAGTTTTGGAGAGGTTTGGTGAAGATTTGTGGTGATTTAGGCTTCAAGAAACACTACCAATGATAAGGTTAATGATCCCTTAGAGTTTGGCAATGTTATTTTGATGATTGGAGTTTCAAAAAGTCA
Source organism: Glebionis coronaria (assembly GCA_025667525.1). Taxonomy (NCBI): domain Eukaryota; kingdom Viridiplantae; phylum Streptophyta; class Magnoliopsida; order Asterales; family Asteraceae; genus Glebionis; species Glebionis coronaria. Next base: position 412,645,391 of record CM046880.1, read on the forward strand.
CTTTTTGGCACACCAATATTCCATCTAGGAATTGGGTTTTCCACCAAGGTTGGGAGAGTTCCTTTGGTGAATAATGAAAGTTATGAAGTGGTGTGTTACAATGACCCCATGGGTCTTATTTATGGTGTAATTGAAGCCATAGTCATCAATGTTTGACTTGGAGCCAAAGGAATAGACTTGGAGCCAAAGGTGTTCTAGAATGCTCCAATAGAAGCTTCATGTGTATTCTTGTATGTTGCATGTATGTAGTAAAAAATCTGCCAACATGAAAGTAGGTGGCAACTTTGGATTCCGCCAGTGGCAACTTTCAGAAATGTTGCGGCAACTTCCAAGCTATGTGACTTGTACATTTCTTGAAAACACTTGTTCTTGCATCCGGAATTGATCTTCAAAGGCTTGTAGCTAGTCTGGATTTCTTCTTATATGCATGAATGATCGTTTATTCTTCTTTCCTTGTCTTTTCTTGTTCTTGGCTAACTAATAACACAAAACACAACTTTACATATATATGAGCTAAATAGCTCGTTAGTATAACCAAAAACCATGCAAAATATACGGATAACGCTCAAGAAAACATGTTGGATTTGGGCGTTATCAAATCCCCTCACACTTAAGTTTTGCTCGTCCTCGAGCTAGGAAAAGAAAAACTTTGCTTGCCCTCAAGTAAATAAAAACAAAAATAAAACAAATTTAGAAACTAAATACCTAGATACTAAAAGAAAAGACAATTTTAAAATTTTTATGAAAAACTAAAAATTCTATAAAAAAATTAAATATATTTTTGGTTTTTATAAGAAATCGCTAAAGGTGCAAACCCCCTCACACATAAGAGTTTGCTTGTCCTCAAGCAAGTAAAAGAAAATACTTCCCACATGGTGCATGAAAATGGTTTAAAAGAATAAGGTGAAAAGCTACTAAGTACAAACAAGACTAAACCGAATGGCGTGAGCACCAAGTGTACACATCTAAAGAGGACTTTTATTCGGGCTACAAGGCTTAGGCATTGGGTTAGTGGGTATGGATAAGACATGATATATTTTTTATGAGAGTTCTCTCACGAATATACAAGGGAAAATGTCTAAGTCCCATGTTGCTAGTTACCAAACAATTCATAAGCCCAAAAATGATTCTAGCTACGAGCCTTATTCAACATATATCGATCACCACAAATATATCACGTCTTAGCACATTGGCTAATCGATATCAACATATACTTCGTCTTCCTTCATCATGATTATAGGGTTTGTCAAATAAAGAGTAGTTGATTCTAGCATTTCTTAAACAAGGAGTGTATAGCTCAGTTCAAATTAATTCTTTCATTAGACTTGCTAAGCATATCATCAAACACATTACATGCATCAAATTCATATTTATCCGATTATAAAGAAACTTTAGTGAACTAGTTTGAGTTACGCATATCATCTAGCACCTTATATTTAACAATTTTATACGTTAAAAGAACAAAATTACCATGATAGGCGTTGTCACCTTGAGAAAAGGATGAATCGACTCTTGATTTAACCTTATTGAATGATATTTCTCGTTCCAAATCCATTATTCATGAAATTTGGGACAAATTAGGGTTCGTTGAATTATTGAGAGGGTTGAGACTTACGAGAGTGTGTGTTACATATAAGTTTTCTCAGTGTGTGTATGTGTGGTTGTGAGGGTGGGTGGGTGTTAGTTAGCGGGAAAAAAAGACCAGGTTACCCCGATCTATAAATAAAAAAAATATTATATATTTTAATTGAGGATTAATCTTAGTCGTAAAATGAGATATAGATGGAAGGATGGGATCGGTTCATGGGATCTATGCTAAAAATAGGGTATGTGTTGAACTTTTGTCTAATTGATACTAACCCATCCCATACTAAGCTCGTACCGGCTCATAAGTCCAAGTGTAAAACTCACTCAAAAAGCTAGGTTGTTTGGAGAGGGGACACCTAGATATTATAAACAATCTACAAATCTAATACTTGATCGATGTGGGATCGTAACAATACCACACGCTTCGAAGAGCCAACGTCCTCATTGTTCACGACTATGTGGTCACGGTTAGCACCCTTCTTTAAGTCCAAGTCATCACTCTATAGGCCATCACTCAAAATGTTGAACCTCAAAAGTTAAGGCTAGCTCTAATTCTAATACCATTATGTTGTCTATTTGCATTAACCTTTGCAGTCACTTTGTATTGGCAATAAAAATTCTCACAACTATGCTTTGTTGGGCTAAACCTGATTAAAGCTTGGACCAAACCGATCGAACCGATCCATTTCGGCAAGACACTTTGGACAATTCAATTTTGATCCGATTCGATCCGGTCTATTTTCGAAACGTGATCAGTCTAATGTCTTTTAGATAGACGAAGTCTACTATTTAGGGTCAAAACTTTTAAACCATATTGATAAATTAACTCTTTTCCAAATCCTAGTAATGCTAGATAAATTTCAACGCAAACCCATTCGGGCTGGGGAGCGTTACCCTCCCCACTCCTTTTAGTCGTTACAAGAAAAAGGAGCATCAAGAAGAGACGTTTTAAGACTAGATCGATAGGTATGTGAAAAGCCTACTAGTGAAACTTGTTCTAAATAATGATGAGTTTTGCAATTTAAGTTTTTGAAAGTCAAAGAAATTGTCACACCGAAAGACCAATCATGTTTCATGTCCGTTTATCGAATTCGCCATTTTGAATTCGAGAGTTGAAATTTTTAAAAGGGATAAGGACCATTGTCTTCATTGTAAGATTTTAGAACCTGGGACAATGGTCTGAAAGCTCAAAGGGTAGTCCAAAGAGATGGGAATTTAGCCATTTGAAAGAAAGTGATGAAACTAGAATCACGGTCGAATTACATGCATTACACGGATAACAATTACAACGTTCAACCCTTTAAGCTTTAAAGTTTGACATTACACAAGACTAGCTAGTAGTACATATACATATAAGTTTATAAAATAAAATTCAATATTTCAAAAGACAAATGCAGAAGATTGAACCACTTCAAAATACTTCGGAATTCATCTTTAAGTGATTTGATTGATAAAAATGTATACCTTTATAAATAAATTGAACTGTGGAAGCCTTAAATATGTTTAACTATAAAGGGAACAGGACTTGCTAGCGTCGTCCTCCACTGCTGGACCCATGACGCCATGACAAACATGTGGTGGCTCGCGGCTATGGGAGCAAATCGTTTAATATCAAGGTTAATATAGTGGGATGAAGTCGGGATGGATCCTTGATATTAGTGATGGTTTATGATTATCATAACAATTATAAAAACCCTAACATAGATCAAAGAGCATACAGCGGAAGCAGATTAACAAGATCTTTAAATAACACAATTATAATTAATCAAGGCTAGGGTTACATACCTTTTCCTTAGCAGAACGATCACCGGTAAAAATAGATCAAGAACACCACCATGATGTAATCTAAAATAAGATCACACCACGATCTTGTACACACGTGATACGATGAGCTAATCGTGAGTCTAGCACGAACAGAACAGAACCGAGCCTTCCAAGCCTATGGAAGATCTACCCAACAACCCTAGAGAGGGGCTAGGACTAGATCTAAAATAGCTTATAGAAAATCAAAGGTAAACCCTAATAAGGGTGTGTTTGGCTGGCGGTTAGGAGCAAAGAGAAGAGAGAATGGAGTGAAAAATTATGAAGCCTTAGGTTTGTTTATATAGCCCTTGGAAAACCTATCTTCCAAGTTTAAACAAAAGATAAAGCCAAAAATTTTTCTTCCTTATCCCTTTCTTTGATAAAATCCGGATATACACATGTGCTAAAAGGGGTTTCCGGAACTTTCCGACACCTTCTTTTAGCTTCTTTAATATTCTATAACGATCGTTTAATACTTAACTTTTAATTACTTAACGATCGTTAGCCACAGTTTGATTTAATAAATATAATAAATATATTTAATAAATAAATTAACTCTTCACGTAATGTGTGTAATCCCGTGATCTCGAGTTCGAACCTATCACACGACTATTGATTTTAAAGTCCATAAACTTTCAGCTCCCACTTGGACAAAATTCGAATATCGTGATCACATTGATTAGCGTCTAGTTACACTAACAATGTCACTAGTACAACTCGAGTAAGGCTTCCTGGACAAAACCTTTTAATGATATATAATCATTATTATTATCCTCTCATTTCAAATACATTGTTAATAAGTATATGGATCTTAGTCATTCCTTCATTAACTATTCTGTTTCTCGTTTACGGATATAGCAAGATTACCAAAACACATTTGGGTGTGGCCACACAAACATCTTACTACTCCCCCGAGGGGCCCAGTTGTATTTATACTTCAAATAATAATTTGAAGGAAACGAATCCCATTTCGACTACAAGCAAAACACATGAACTTCGCAACACTTCTGAAAATAACCCTTATGACTACCAGTTACGTTTAGCGTTAGGTTACCTTACAGAAATGCACTATATTCAATGCAGTTTTCTGGCATCTCAGGTCTAAGGATAACTATTTATGATTTACTTAATGACAAAGATCCATAAAGTAAAATCACATAGTTGGGATAAGTCCAATATTTGATCCATCAAATATCATCCAAAATTGACCAATATACTTTCAAGTATACTCTGTCACTATTTTGAATTGTCTTAATTTAATAATACTCCCATATTATTAATCGACAACGGACATTTAGAAACATCAAAATGCTCATGGATTAAAACATGTAAAATAGGATACAAAATCAAATAACAGAAAAATAAACGAAATCCAATCTTTATTTCATCAATTCAATAATGTCTTACATCCTTTATCCAAATACTAATCAACAGATTTATTGCATGAATTCGCTAGCTAGTTGCAGCCCAATTGCCTTGGCATGCTTAACTACCTTTGGCCTAGACAAAGCCTTAGTAAAAGGATCAGCTACGTTATCATCTGTGTGAACTTTTATTAATTTTATTTCTCGAGCTTCCACTTGTTCTCGAACGTAGTGATATCTACGTTTAAAGTGTCTGGCGCCCTTCATGACTCCAGGGTCATTGGCGAATATTATTGCCGCAGAGTTGTCGCAATATATATCAATAGGTTCTTTAATTGAAGGCATCACTCCAAGATCTCCAATAAACTTCCTAATCCAAACAGCTTCCATTGCAGCTTTTGAAGCGGCCATGTACTCAGATTGAGTCGCATGCATAGCAATGGTTTTCTGCTTACTGCTCTTCCAGTCAACTGCTCCTCCATTGATGACAAACACGTAACCCGTCTGAGACTTCGTATCGTCTTTATCACATTGCCAGGACGCATCACAGAATCCTGTTACATTCAATTCTGTGTCTGGTTTACCCCCGAATACCAAAAACATATCTTTCGTACTTCTTAAATACTTCAGAATATGCTTAACAGCAGTCCAGTGGGACTTTCCTGGATTCTGTTGGTATCTACTGACCAAGTTCTGAGCAAACGCCACATCGGGCCTTGTGCATCTTACAGCATACATAATAGATCCTACAGCCGAAGCATAAGGCACCTTCTTCATGTAAGCCACCTCTTCAGGTGATGATGCATCTTTCTCATGACTTAACTCATGCTTAACCTTCATCGGTAAGAAACCTTTCTTAGAGTTATGCATGTTATATTTCTTCAATATCTTATCAATATAAGCATTTTGGCTAAGACCAATTAACCGTCTACTCCTATCTCGATAGATCTTAATTCCCAGAATATATGCAGCATCTCCCAAATCTTTCATAGAAAAACATTTACCAAGATAATCCTTAACTTCCTTAAGTCTTGGAATGTTACTTCCCATGATCAATATGTCATCGACATATAGAATTAGGAACACTACATTAATCCCACTAGCTTTGCGGTATACACATGGCTCATCACGATTTTGAATGAATCCAAACTTTTTGATTTCTTCATCAAATCGCTTATTCCATTGACGTGATGCTTGCTTCAAACCATAAATAGACCTTTGAAGTTTGCACACGCGTTTTGGATATTTAGGATCAACATACCCTTCCGGTTGTTGCATATAGATGTCTTCATCTAAGCGACCGTTCAAGAAGGCAGTTTTAACATCCATTTGCCATATCTCATAGTCATAGTATGCTGCTATAGCTATGAGATCCTAATAGCTCGCAAGTCTGCTACAGGAGAGAATGTCTCCTCGTAGTCTATGCCAAAAGTTTGAGTAAAACCTTTAGCCACTAAACGTGCTTTATAGGATTGTACATCACCATCCATGTCAGTTTTCTTCTTATAGATCCACCTATTTTTCACTACTTTAGCATTTTTAGGTGCGTCTACAAGACTCCAAACATCATTGATTTCCATGGATTTCATTTCCTCATTCATCGCAACTATCCATTTTGACTTTTCTGGATCAAACATTGCTGATCGATAGTTAGCAGGTTCACCAAGATCCCCTACTTCCTCCTCATCATCCTCTATGTAAAGACATAGTTTGTCCGGCGCACGTATAGTCCTTTGAGACCTACGTGGAGGAATTAATTCCGGTGGAACACTCAGACTTTCTGGTTCTACAGGAATTTCGTCGCTAGTATTTTCAGAAGGCAATGTATCTTCTTGAATTTCTTCAAGATCATAATTTCTCCCACTGAATTCTTGATTTACAAGATCATTTTCAAGGAAGTCTCCATACCGAGCCACAACTATCTTGTCCTCAGCCGGATAATAAAAGTAGTAACCCATAGTTTCCTTAGGGTAACCTACAAAGATACATTTTACTGAGCGTTGTTGGAGTTTATCTCCAGAGTCACGTTTCACATACGCCTCACAACCCCAGACTTTCAAATAAGACAAATATGGCTTCTTGCCATGCCATAGTTCATATGGTGTCTTATCAACCTTCTTTGTGGGAACCATATTCAGAATACGAACAGCAGTTTCAAGAGCATAATCCCAAAAAGATAATGGTAAAGTTGTAAGATTAAACATAGATCGTACCATATCCAATAATGTACGATTTCTCCTTTCAGATACACCATTTTGTTGTGGAGTATATGGAGAAGTAAGTTTCTGAACAATTCCATTCTTACTTAAATAATCTTTAAACTCTTGACTTAAATATTCACCACCACGGTCAGAACGAAGAGCTTTAATCTTCTTTCCCAGTTGTAACTCTACTTCGGCTTTAAACGTTTTGAATGTTTCAAATACCTCATGTTTATGTTTAAGCAAATAAACATAACCATAACGGCTATAATCATCCGTAAACGTCAAGAAGTAGCTAGCACCTTTCCTTGACGCATGTCTAAGTGGTCCACACACATCAGTGTGTATTAGACCAAGTAGTTCAGTAGCCCTTTCAATATTGCTATTAAAAGGTTTCTTGGTCATCTTCCCAGAGATACAAGATTCACATTTATCAAATGATTCATCATTGATACTTTCCAAAAGCCCATCACGTTGAAGCTTTTGTATGCGAGTCTTCCCAATGTGGGCAAGTCTACAATGCCAAAGATAAGAAGAGTTCTTGTCTAACTTACTCTTCTTATTCATGCTAAAAACAGAATTATTTTTCCTCTTGGGATTTATATCATGCATGTTAATTTCAAAAACACCATTCACAGAAATTGCATCAAAATAGAATAAACCATCTTTGAAAACAGATATTCTATTATTATCAATCGTGTGAGTAAATCCAAGATCCAACATACTAGAAAAGGAAATAACACCCCTAACAATTGTAGGTGCATAATGACAATTATTTAAAGACAGTACTAAACCCGAAGGTAAAACTAATTTAAATATTCCTATAGCTTCAACTGCTGCTTGTGCGCCATTGCCCACTTGCAGAAATTGTTCCCCATAGGTAAGTCTCCTCTTCAACTCAAATCCCTGCAGGGTATTATAAATATTAATACCACATCCCGTATCATATACCCAGGAGTTTGATTTGTATGAAAGATTAAATAACTCTATCATAAATAAGTTACCTGAAGATGGTGCTGCAGCAACTTGCTCAGCCTTCTTCTTATGTTCTGCCATTTCATGGAGATAGAGAGAGCAATTCCTCTTCCAGTGTCCAGTCATCTTGCAGTGGTGACAAGTCTCATCTTTCAGAGATTTCTTAGCAAAGTTATGCTTCGGTTTTGATGTAGTCGCAACTTGCTTGCTCTTATCAACCTTGCCTTTGCCTTTCTGCTTCTTATTCCCTTGCGGTTTTGGTTTCGACACTCTACCCTTTTGTACATAAAGTACTTGAGGAGTAGCAGTGGGTGCCTTATCTTTCAAACCCTTTTCAAAGTCAATGAGCATTGCATGCAAATCATTAACTGTCTTCCCCGTGCAATGCATATTATAGTTACGAACGAAATCACCGAAGTCCTTATTAAGGGACCTATTGATCAAGTTAATAGCCATATTATGATCGAAGGGTTGTCCTAGTACGATGAGTTGTTCCATATAACCCCTCATCTCCATGTAATGTGCACTTACGGACTTTCCAGGAGCTTGCTTGCAACTATGTAGAGCATCAACCAGATCATAGATCTCTACAGCTTGTGGCGTTTCATACACTGCCTTGAGTTCATCAAGCATCTGCTTAGGATGAAATAGCTCATACTTCCTTTGAAGTGATGGAGCCATCCTCCCTAACATTATAGCAGCCACCTCATGGTGCTTCTTAACGTTAGCAGCGTGTTGAAGCCTTTCCGCATCAGTTGCTCCTTCAGCAAGATCCTCCGGAAAAGGAGTTTCCAAGATATTGATGGTACCCGCTGCTCTCAGAACAATTCTTAGTGAGCGGTACCAATCATTGAAATGAGGGCCAGTAAGTTCAAGCCGTTCAAAAAATGCTTTGAACGCCGAGCTTATTGTCAGATTGTTTTCGGGTTGAGCCATTTCTACATAAATAAGTTCAAACATTAGTATTTTCGATAATAAAATTCAAGAAAATAAAATTACCCCGGTAGTAAAACCATAGTATTTCCTTGAAAAACTAGAATCCATATTGACATAGATTTATCACATCAGTTGATCTGCTAGTGACAAATGTATTCAACACAGTAACTTGTCGAACAATAATTGCCAAATCATATTGCAATTTCTAGATATGTCAGGGATTTACATTGCCAAAACTTTTGCATTGTAAACATGTTTTATCCCTTCTTTATGCCTTAAGTTTCCAGTTCTCACTGAGTAACTCAATTAAGTCGACTAATCTAAAGAACGTAAAACCTTCATGTGCAATCTTATTCAGTCATGAAGTTTTCTCTCCATTACAACATCGTCCGATATCTTATATGACGACAATTGTAACTTCAAGTGTTCGTCAATTAGAGGGCATATGACTTAAATTTTAGGGTATAGATTTTGGTGTCAAAATCATGTATGGAGAAGCATGCATACATCTCCATAGCATAAGTTTAATAAAACGTTTAGTAAACTTTTTGGTGAGACTAAAAGTTCATCATATATTTGCAAGTTGAGGTATAGGTTAAACCAAACAACCTTAAAGAATTATACCAATAACAACCGTAGGTAATTCCAATTTTGACGCACAGGCGAGCCGGGAATTTGGTCAGCGTAAAAGCATAGCACCTCCTTCCTTAACCGGGTACTTGACCAGCGGTGCGTTATACCCACTTTATAGTTTGTCAAAATTGAGTAGGTCGTTAAGTTGCTATTGCAATTCTAATCAACACAAATCATATGTAATTTAGACCTCAAAATAATTCATTAATTTTGATAAGATTTAGTCCATATTATTTTTCTTAAAAAAATTACCCTTGTTTACAACATACAATTAAAAAAAACGCATGAAAACAAGTAGTACAAAAAAAAAACTAAATCAAATAGCCACATGCAAACAATTTATTCAAAGAAGATGAAATCTAGGGTTTTTATGAACATAAAAAGTTTTCCCTAATTTTAAAACTTTGAATCAAATGAAGCAAATAGCAATCAAAATTATATGATCCGTAAAAAAACATGCATGTTTATTACGGATCTTCCATATTCTCTTAACAATTAAAAACCTACTACGGATCGTAACCACACATGACGTAACAATTAATTCATGCATACATCTAAAGTTAATTACCATGTAATTTTAGGGTTTACAAAATTATTATTTTTTTTTTTTATAAAAAAAACGGCAAAGCCATTTTTAAAACAATAAAAAAACAAAACCCCTAATTTTTATAAAACCTAAAAACAACATGTAATTTTAACACAAATCAATATTAGTTAAAAAAAAACTTTAGATCTTGATAATTATAATCATGTTAAAACGGCTCTCGATGCCACTGATGGTTTATGATTATCATAACAATTATAAAAACCCTAACATAGATCAAAGAGCATACAGCGGAAGCAGATTAACAAGATCTTTAAATAACACAATTATAATTAATCAAGGCTAGGGTTACATACCTTTTCCTTAGCAGAACGATCACCGGTAAAAATAGATCAAGAACACCACCAGGATGTAATCTAAAATAAGATCACACCACGATCTTGTACACACGTGATACGATGAGCTAATCGTGAGTCTAGCACGAACAGAACCGAGCCTTCCAAGCCTATGGAAGATCTACCCAACAACCCTAGAGAGGGGCTAGGACTAGATCTAAAATAGCTTATAGAAAATCAAAGGTAAACCCTAATAAGGGTGTGTTTGGCCGACGGTTAGGAGCAAAGAGAAGAGAGAATGGAGTGAAAAATTATGAAGCCTTAGGTTTGTTTATATAGCCCTTGGAAAACCTATCTTCCAAGTTTAAACAAAAGATAAAGCCAAAAAATTTTCTTCCTTATCCTTTTCTTTGATAAAATCCGGATATACACATGTGCTAAAAGGGGTTTCCGGAACTTTCCGACACCTTCTTTTAGCTTCTTTAATATTCTATAACGATCGTTTAATACTTAACTTTTAATTACTTAACGATCGTTAGCCACAGTTTGATTTAATAAATATAATAAATATATTTAATAAATAAATTAACTCTTCACGTAATGTGTGCAATCCCGTGATCTCGAGTTCGAACCTATCACACGACTATCGATTTTAAAGTCCATAAACTTTCAATTAGTTGATGAACCATTTAGTTTAATCCGAAATCTTGGTTGTTAAGAGACAAGCTGATTTAGATTGTATTCTATCAATGAACTATCAATTCCAAACCGTGAATAGAGTGCCTGCACAAAACCACAATTTACAATTAGTTTTGCTAAGCAAGCCTTAAAGTATTTAACTTTCACACATTTTTATATGATGATAAACGAACATTCTTAGGATTTAAATTCAATAGTTATAATTTGCATAATATGAGAACGCAAACGGAAAACAAGTTACGCCGCTAGCCCTTAAGTACCTGAGCATGTATGGTATAATGTGTGTTTTGTCCCATGCATGAGAGACTATAGTTTATAATTTCAGCACCACCTTGCTCTATAATACTTAGAATTCGGCAAAGCTCGATCTTCTTGTTACATGGCCTAATGATTATGTTCACCTCGAGGCATGAATCCATTTCACTCATTTGAACGACATGAAAGTTGATTTCATTGCTCATCGCACCTGTAATAACAGTTTCTAGCTCTTTTTTCCTAGCTGTTAGTCGATCCACCATTTCTTTCCATTGTTTTATCGATTCGGTAGCCTTTTCTAATAAACCAAGCAATGGCATCCTTTCCTGTCGCATATATATATCAAACGTAAATGTTAACACATACGATCGAGTAGTTTTTATGCGATTCCCAACTTAAGTTAAGTTTATCTGATTTTCAGCACAGACTGGCACATTACCTAACTGTGTGCATTAATTTTAACTTTCTTGATGAGATCACATGCGATTATACGTCGGCCGCCACCAAATGAATAGTAGATTTTAGGTCGTTGGCAGATTATATATTTTCTGACACTCAAAATGTTATTTAGATCAAATAACGTGTTGATTGTGCTAATTAAAATTGTTATGTATTCCAGATATTGATCATAATAAAAATAGAAAAATGTACGTACGTAGGACTGGAGACGAAGGAGGGAGGCTAGTTTGGAGTAGAGATCCTTCATCTGATCACGGCGTTGTTTTTCCATGGCGGCGGGTGGCATGAGAGAAGATGAACCCGAAGGGCGTTTCATGTTGTTATGTGTTTAGGTAGATCGCTCAGTATAGTATTCAGCCTCTTATGGTCTTATATATATGCAGTCAAACAACGAATGGGAGATTTTTCTTCTCTTTTATTTAATTAATATAACGTCAAAGAGCATATAGTCGTTGTCGAAGAATTCTATCACGATACTATAGCTAACTCACGTTTATATGTGTTCTTTTTTCCGTTAACACAGATGCCATGCACGCCTAAGAGTGAGATAGAAATTTAAGTCTAAAATGATAAAAAAGATAAACAAAATATGTGTCAAAGTGTTTAGTTGATTAATTAGTCATCTCATTTTTTCAGTAAGTTTACTTCTTATAAAATCGAATCTTGATGTCAACATGTTATCACTTTTTATAACATCTAGTTTCGATCTGGTCAAAATTCAACGGTGAATTTTTAATGTGAGATATAAAGAATAAAAAAAAAATCATAAAAAGCAGTTGGTAAGATTGTAAAACGTATCAATCGATCAAAACCAAACACAGAACATAAGATTATAGTAAACCCAGTCAAGTACCTCTTGAGTTACTTCATTATTAAAATCAAAGTATACAAAAGGGTTAAGTTCATATAATAGCAAAATACTTTCTAAAATATACAAATATCATACATGAACTTTGAAAAACACTAATATCGTATATGTACTTTAAAAAATCGTCTCGATATCATACCTGAGTAATTTCAAAAAGACTAATATAGTATTAGCGCTTCGTCATTCTACTATATATGTTTGAGTGTATGTGGATTAAGTCTATTGAAAGGATTTTGAACATTTACACACAACCATTATCATATCCAAGGGGATATTTTTTTTTCAGACTGACTGGATTGATTTTGAGACAGAACTGGTGAATGGTGAGGTGGTTTTCCATACAGATAAATTATGGTGTGGTTCTTCTACACTTTTCAATTCAGTATTATTATACATTTAGAAGGGAAAATATCTATGTAAGACAATACATAGATGAAACAAGAAGAGGCTATGCAAGTCATCAACTCTTGTAAAATCTGGTTTGAATGGATAATCTATGTTCGCTGAATCGCCTTTATTTTTATTAGTAACGACAGTTCTTATGGTAATTCTCAGATAACAATGCATGTAACTCGATCTACAGAAGTCACAAAGATAACATAAGCTAAGCGTGCTTTATTACATTAAGGCATGTTCACGCATATATGTATATTGGTAAAGTAGCCTTGCGGGTCTATCGACTTCACATCCAAAGGGAACGATACCATTAACAATGTCATGACTGGTCATACCAGTCAAGGTATGATATCGAGACAAATTTTGAAAGTACGCATACGATACTAGTATTTTTTTTAAGTTCACGTATGATATTTGTACATTTCAGAAAGTACCTTGCTATTATATGAACTTAACCCTATACAAAAAAACGAAATCAATCAGAATGATTGATCAACAAAACACACAGTAAACCCACCAATATGATCGATAATATGGAAAAAATTAAGTCAATGATAGACGAATATATCCAGCTAAAGTTCCACGTTAGTTGTTACGCATCAATATCTTTTTATTATTTAGGATATATCTTTGTGTTTTATGTTTATCTGTTTAGTATCTTTTATGTTTATCGTTTATTCTAGTGTTTATCACACAACTAGTATTTAAGGTTTCACAATGTAATCATATTATGAAAAAAGTTAAAAGTTTAGTAAAATGTCTCTGGTTTTCTCATCTTCGTCTTAAGGAGCTAGCATCACGCTTGAAGGGGTGCGACTATCCTGATACTACCCGACAGGGTCGTATCAATTGGTGCTTTCATTGAGAGCCCTCAATTCATTGGGGGGGTTTTGATTTAGGATTCCAATCTCAAAAAAAAAAAAAAAAAAAAAAAAAAAAAAAAAAAAAAAAAAACTGTTCATCGACGGTTTACTGTTCGTCGCGCACTGTTCATCGTTCCACTGTTCATCCGTACTGTTCACCCGACACTATTCATCGAACGTTACTGTTCACCGAAACACTGTTCATCCGAAAAAAAAATAAAAAAGATAAAAAAAATATTTTTTTTTGTTTTTATTTTCGATTTGCTATGGTATCTAGCGACTATGATCGAGACGCGTTATCTAAGCTCTTGCACAAGGGTAAGGTGGCCGAGTATGAAAGTGAGTTTATAACACTTTCAAATCGAATAACGGGGATCTCAGAAAGTTTACTTCAATGTTATTATACATCTGGACTTAAACCGGCTTTACAATGTGCACTCTTAAGGATAAGGCCTACAACTTTAAAAGAAGCCTTTTCCTTAGCCCGCATAATGGAGGCTCGTTTTGAAGCGATTGCGGAGAAAAATCTTAACATTGAAGAAAAGTTAGATGTCGTTTTATCATGGTCAAATGAACCGCAACCAATTATTGGTGACTTACAACTTGTTAGTGAACCGCAACCTATTGTTGTTGAATCACCACTTATTATTGGTGACCCTATTGTTGGTGAATCGAAGGCGCCTATGGTTGGGAAATCTCAAATTGAGATTAGTGAATCACGGCTTGTTGTTGATGAATCGTCCGAGAGTGTCACGTTATTTGTTCTATTCGAATGGAAGGAGTGTAGAGTAACAATCCGGAAATTGTTACTACTCAAGCTAGAGAACAAGTTGAAGGTGAGCGTGCCAGTGCTTAGTAAACGTCTCAAAATTTGGGACCCGGGAATCAATAGTGTTTTTCAAGACGTCACCTTGAGGGCAAGGTGAATTCGAAGGAGTGAGGAATGTTACTGAAAGTCCCTAATCAATGCAAGAAACCCTAATCTTAACTTAATTAACACAAGGTATTACTTTTCAAACGTAATCTTATTATTGTATAATAAAGAATTACAAGTGTTATGGATAACACCGTTTGATGACAATGTGTTGTGCACACTTTGAACAACAATAAACCCTAACTTATGAATACAGTCGTAGCTGTTTGATTCACTAAGTTATACACACTAATGTTCTTAATATCTCAAAGTGTTAAAAATTAATGCATGGATACACATCCTATTTATAGTGTTACGAGTTTGACTTAAACAGTACTTGATGTCGACTACACAAGCTTTTACAAGTTCCCACATCAGTCACATGATGTCCTTCTATTCTTGGTAGTCTTCCATTATGCTTTAAGGAACAGTTGTCAAAAACAGTTTCCTTATTCTTCATAGTCTCGAACACACAAATGGCATGTCCAAAGTGTGCTGAGAGTTATCAGGGTATTGCCACCCCTGTTAACTCTCAACCCCTCAGAGTCCCTAATACATCTTGGCTGTTATCCATCACAGCCAAGGAGTATGTCTTCAGGTAATCTTCGACTTCCCTGACAATGTCTCTGACATGGACTCCTCTGAGGTTGCTCACGGAGACTTGGATCTCTGTGAGTCTTGCGAAACTTGCCTGCCTCCTAGGCACAGGCAAGGGACTATCTATCCGCCTAATTATGTTTAAATCAATGATCAGGGAATCTAATAAGTTTAGATTCCCAACAATCTCCCCCTATTTAAACATAAATAATGCTAGATCTAATTAAGTTAAGGTAAGTGAGTTCAACAGCTTCTTCTTACACATAACAGATCTAAACAAACATACCTCATGATTTTATTAAGACTTAAAGAAAATTACAAGTTCATTACATAAGTAAAATAAAAGATGAAGGTAAAAAGGGCTGAGACCATCTTCAATAGTCATCATTTTTTATTCTTTCTTCAGCTTCGGCCACGTCTAATCTGTTATCAATTTCATCCTGCAAAGTCTTTGCAAACTTCCTGGAATACTCTGTGTTGATCTTGAGACACTTCTTGTGACAGAGTAGCTGAATAGTTGAAGCCAAGCACAGCTCATCTTCCCTCTGAAAAGCATACTGGCAAGCCTTGTTCATAAATGCCATTCCTCTTTCAGGCTCAGAGTATGTCTGACCATCAACAGGGCCAACAATACCATTTGGAAGGATCAAATCCCTGTGCATACCATCCACATGAACATCTTCAGTAACAAAAGTTTCATTAACAATTTGTGAAATTCTTCTTCTTTTGTTGCCTGTCTTTGGGGGTTCTTGTTCAAAAAGCTGTGGTGGGGGATCAATCTTGAGTTTGGCTGCTGTTTCCTTGATCCAGTTAAACTTAGCCTTAAGAGTTTTAAGCAGAAGGAAATTTGCCTGTCCAGAATTTTTGGCAGCTAAGGCTTTGAGTTCAAACCATTCTGATAACCCAAGTGTCTTTAACTTGAAGTTGTCAAACACATCCATATTCCTCTGTTGGTTTTCCCTCCATAAGATCATCTGTGGGGTGTTTGTGGATTTATGAATGGTGTATTTAAACTTGGTTATCTTGCCAGCAGCATACCTGTTGTTCACGCAGGCATCATAGTCAGCTTTGACTTTCTTTAAGGCCTCAGCGCGTTTTATTTCCATTTCCCTCAACCTTTGTTTTTGTTTTTCTCTTTCAGGTGGTGTCATCTCCCTCAGAGTCGCTTCATTTAATTCTTTGGCTGTCTTGAGTTCACTTAATCTTTTGAATTCTTCAGCCTGTTGCTCAATTTCTTCAGGGGTCAAAGGAATCTCATCGGAAGGTGTAAAGGTTGAGAATTGTGAAAGGTCTGTGGTGGATCCTCCTGTCTCTAGCATCGCAGCTATCTTCTTAAGTTTGGTATCTGTGACAACCAAAACTATCTCCTTTCCTTTCTTCGAGACAGAGGACTCCACACTTATGTTTTTCAAAACATCAACTCTTTTGAGAAACGCTGTCTGAGCCTGAGTTTGAATAGATTTGGGGAGAGAGCTAACAGTGAATTTTAATTTCTTGGCCGCTGGCTCATCATCATCCTCAGGCTTGCTGATGTTGACTAAGATCAGAGATTTAGATGAGTCAGCTCCATCTTGAGTTTGTTGCTCCCCCTGAGTATCATCCTCATCATCAGGTACTATAACTGGTGTGATGACTTGTAGAGGAACAGGTGTAGTTGAGGGATTAGCTGATGATGAGCCTTGTTCAGCAGATGCAAGGCTGAGTGTAGTATTCTTCTCCCCCTCACGTTCATCCTTACTTCGCTGATGCTTAGATGAACGTGCCTGAAAACGTCTTGCAATCTGCTCCACAGAGGCAGCCATGGCACGTTGTCTTTTTCTTGAAGCCCTGGCAATCTTCAGCAAGAGGTTGGCATTGGCATTAGTATTTTCCTGAACACGCCTGACAATAAAGTTAGCATGGTTGTATTGCCTGTTGCGAACAGCATTAAATTGCCTGTGTAGGGTGAGTTCATGTTCACGGAACATAGCAGGGACAGCTGAGTCAATAGCATCCTTGATTCGTGTTGAGAGATGACTAAGTCCCTGCGCTACACCTTTTCTTGCACCATCCTGAATTGGCTCAGTGACAGCCTCAGTCACAGCCTTCTTTATGATCCCTGGAAATGTCACAGTAAAATTGTGCATCTCTGACTTGATCACATCCAGCTTCCTTGATAAGCGCTCAATATCAGATTGATGATGTACGGGCTGAAGATTTTTTGATATTGAGGCTTTGCTGAACAAAATCATCCCCCCTTGGAATTAAGTCAAAGTTGGTCTGGGCAGGATGATCAAACATGAGGAATTCGGCTGTTGGATCATATGTTGGTCTTTGGAAGACTGTTGTTGCAGATGTAGCAGAGTTTGGAGTGTCAACAGCTTCCTTGAGAGGAGAAGTCTTGTCATCAGCTGGTGTGGACACAGCTATATCTTTAGGAGGAGAGGCAGACAGCTGGTCGTCCTCATCTTCTTCATCCTCTTCATCAAACATTCCCTCAGGGAATTCATCTTCAGGCATTTGCTCAATATCAGAGACATAATCCTCTAATAAGAGCATTTCTTCATCATCGTTTATCACAGGCTCTTCATCATTTGGTTTGTCCTGAGTCATTGTATCAGCCTCCGTTTCTTGTTGTACCTGAGGCTCTACGACTGGCTGTACAATTTCAGCCTGCAAGTTTGTTGTAATTAGTAACAGGGAAAAATATAAGGGGAATGGTCGCCATTTCGCTGTCCCAGAGAGGCTGAGGGTGATTACTCAGCCACTCCAAAGGATAAATCCTTGGGATTCTTTTAAGTGTGAATAAAGTGTGGTTAATGATCGCCATTCACTGCCCCTAGGAAAGCTGAGTGTGATTATTCAGCCCCCCCCCAAAAGGTAAAAAACCTTTGGGACTCTTTTGATTTTGAAACATATGTTGTTTATGGATCGCCAGTCGCTGCCCCTAGGAAAGCTGAGTGTGATTATTCAGCCCCCCCAAAAGGTAAAACCTTTGGGACTCTTTTAAGAGTGAAACATATGTTGTTGTAGGTCGCCTGTTACGCCGCCCCTAGGAAAGCTGAGGGTGATGATTCAGCTCCCCCTGAAAGGATAAATCCTTTGGGACTCTTTTTAGGAGGGAACCAAGAGGCTGTGTGAAGTACAGCTGATCAAGGTTGAGACATTAGTATATTCAGGTTGTTGTTAGCCTGAATATTGTCTAGAGGGTTCAGGGTCATCGGGGTGCTTTATAAACACAAATGAATCATTCCCTGGTGCAAAGACAGGGTGTACAGAAGTCTTAAAGTATTCTAAGTGTAATGACAGACTTCTATGGGTCGAGGATTACCCTAACTTCACCACTCTCTCCTACAGACAAATGAGAGTGGCTGCTTGTGAACCTCTAAAAATATACACTGATTACCTGTGAGATATCAGCTTGATTTGGCTAGTTTCCTGTTGTCTCTGCTGACCTAGAGACACTAGACGCCTGTTGTTTGTCAGCCAAAGATTCTGAATCCACAAGAGTATCTGGACCAGAGGCGGTGTCAGTCTTCTTTTCCTTGGCCTTAATAACAGCTTTGGAGAGGGAAGAAGAGGGGATTTTCTTCTTCTTTGGCTGTTGGCCAAATGAAGCCTTGGACTTAGTAGTGTGCTGCCCAGAGGTCAAAGACATAGACTTGCCAGCAACACTAGAAGTATTCACCTTCTCAGAGGAAGGGAGCAAGGGCTTCTCAGTGTTTGGTACCTGGTTGGCCACGTTTAGCATGTGGGCGGTGACAGGGATATCCTCAGCTCCTATTTCCTTGTAGATGGCGTCTGTGATGCGATAGGGCTTAAGAGCAGTCAAGGCCTTGTTGTGGTAATTCTCTCCCAGCAAACTTTCAAAGATCAGGGACAGGAAGCGCACATAACATATGTTCTTTTCCCTGACCTGATTCCTTCCCTTCAGTTGTTCTACCAGGTTTGAGAATAGGATGCTTCCAACGTCAACATCAGCTCCCCAGATTAATCCATACGCAATAGCCTGATGATTGAACGACATCTGATCCTGTGATCCCTGCATTCCTCCCAGGGACTTCACAATGTGGGTGAAGAGGACACGCCACATAGGAGTGAAATACTTAATCTTCAGAGGGGATTTGGCGAGGACTTCAGCTGGTGTGAGGGCAGGGTTAACGTCATGGCAAGGGTTGAGTGTGGCCAGGGCTTCCTTGACAGCCTTTTTGTCAACTGCCTTCAGGCATTCATCTCCATGTTTTAGTCCGGCCACACTGGAAAAATCTTTAAGGGAGAAGGCAAAAGGATGTTCATTGCATGAAAGGCTAAATGTAATGGTATCTTCTACTACTTCAGCAGAATACCAGAATTCCCTAAGGTATTCTTGGTAAAAAGTGGATGGAGATTTGGTGAAGGCTTCATTTAGGTCACAATTCTGCATGAAATTTACCAGATCTGAATATGTGCTGTTTGGTGCCTTAATCCATCCAATGGCGTTGTTGGAGGCGAGGATGCTCTCGTTGATCTCGAAGTTAACATTGGAGGCTTTTGGAACGGGAAACGCCATGGATTTGAGGTTGAAGGTGAATGAAAATGGCGGATGGTTGAGATAGATAAGAACTTATAGAGAGAAGTAGATTTTAGAATGGTGGTGGGTGAGAAGAGAAAGAAGACAATATATATTCAAACTTAAGTGAACAGTTATTCAACCGTATTAAATGCAAGGTGCGAAAATGACTGCTCAAGTGGGTCCCCTTGACCTTTCAAAAAGTTTGTCTCCTCGTTATCCGAAAAATAAATGATTAAATATTTGAGAATGTTTTTTGCATTTACTTGGAAAGTAACTACCTAGTTTCATGTGAAAAACATTTAATATAGAATCAATCATTTAATGAACACATTTAATATCAAGCCACAGGCTTTGAGATATTGAGCATCCCTAGCTCAACAACTAGCCTGTTGAACGAAGGTTCAGCCAAAGGCTTTGTAAATATATCAGCTAGTTGCAGCTCTGTGGGAACAAAATGCAGCTCAATATCTCCCTTCATTGTATGATCCCTGATAAAATGATACCTGATATCAATGTGTTTGGTGCGAGAGTGAAGAACAGGGTTGTTGGATATGGCAATGGCACTGGTGTTGTCACAAAAGATTGGTACTTTGTCATACAAGATTTCATAGTCAGCCAATTGACTTTTCATCCAGAGCACCTGAGCACAACAGCTGGCTGCAGCGACATATTCTGCTTCAGCTGAAGACATAGCCACAGAGTTTTGCTTCTTAGCACTCCATCCAACCAATTTTCCTCCTAGGATTTGACAGCTGCCTGAAGTGCTTTTCCTGTCAATACAGCATCCAGCATAATCTGAATCTGAATAGGCCTTGAGATCAAAGCCTGATTCCTTTGGATACCATAGACCTAGGGATGGTGTTCCTTTGAGATACCTGAAAATTCTCTTGACAGCCACTAGATGGGATTCTTTTGGGTTAGCTTGGTACCTTGCACAGAGACATGTGGAGAATTGGATATCTGGACGACTGGCTGTTAGATACATCAGTGACCCAATCATACCTCTATATAAAGTCTCATTGACAGAGACCCCTGACTCATCAGGGCCCAAGTTGTTGGGTGGAAGCATGGGGCATTTCACTGATGCACAATCAGCTAAGTCATATTTTTTAAGTAAATCCTTAACATACTTTTCTTGACAAATAGAAATTCCCTTAGGACATTGTTTAATTTGAAAGCCCAAAAAGTAAGTTAATTCACCCATCATACTCATCTCATATTTCTTGGTCATTAATTTAGCAAAACGTTTACTAAGATTGACATTTGTTGACCCAAAGATGATATCATCCACATAAATCTGCACAATGATGAAATCACTCTTGTCCTTGAAGGTAAAGAGTGTTTTATCAATAAAACCCCTGATAAATTTATTTTCAGATAAGAAATTTGAAAGAGTTTCATACCATGCTCTTGGAGCTTGTTTCAGACCATACATTGCCTTGTGAAGTCTGTACACATGGTTGGGAAACTCGCTGTTCTCAAATCCTTCAGGTTGTGCAACATACACTTCCTCAGCCAAATCACCATTGAGGAAGGCACTCTTAACATCCATCTGATACACAGTGATGTTCATATAGGCAGCATAAGCAAGGAAGATTCTGATGGCCTCAAGTCTAGCAACAGGTGCAAAAGTTTCATCATAATCAATTCCTTCAGTCTGAGAGAACCCCTGTGCTACCAGTCTTGCCTTGTTCCTGATGATGTTCCCAATTTCATCCATCTTATTTCTATAGATCCATCTAGTGCCTGTGATATTCTTTCCAGGTGGAGCTGGCACTAGTGTCCATACTTTGTTTCTTTTGAACTGATTGATTTCTTCTTGCATAGCAGCTACCCATCCTTCTTCTACCAGAGCCTCAACTACTCTTTTAGGTTCAATTTGTGAAAGAAATTCAGCAAATAGACATTCATTGGTTGAGGCTGACTCAGAGTCTTGGATTCGCTGTCTGGTTGTGACCCCTGCATTTGGTTCCCCAATAATGTTGACAAGAAGAATGTGTTGATCTCTTGACCACTTATTTTGAGGAGCTGGGGATTAAGAACAGGGGTACTTGAGGGCACAGCTGGTACAATTTGAGTCTCATCCTGCTGACTAGGAGGGCTTTCTTCAAAGACAACCTCTGTTTCAGAGTCTTCTTCAGCCATATCAAGGGAAGCTATTTCATTATCAGCAGGAGAATCTTCAGAGATTTGAAGAATTGGTGAGTCATCAATATTATGAGGAGGACCATCAGAGATTTGAGGTTCTTCTTCATCAAGTTCCTGAGAGGTAGGAACTTCTATGTTGTGAGTAGACAGAGGGTCAAAAGCAGGGACATAATGAGTGAGAGTGTTGGAGTGATGATGACTGGTAGGTCTGGGTTCTGTGAACTCATCACTTGGGAAAGAAATATTTTCATTAAAATCTACTTCATCACCCTCTGTTCATGTTCTCTGTATGACTTCATCATCTTCATTGAATCTGACATGGAATGTTTCTTCTACTTCTTGTCTTCTGATGTTGAATACTCTGAAGGCTTTGGCTGTTGGAGATTATCCCAAAAAGAAACCATCATCAGCTTTTTCATCAAACTTTCCAAGTTTATCCCTGTAGTTATAAATAAACACAGGGCATCCAAACACATGAAAATAGCTGACGTCTGGAGATCTTTTTCTGAAAACTTCATAGGAGGTTTTGCCATGTCTTTTGACAATGATTGATCTGTTTTGAGTGTAGCAGGCAGTGTGAACAGCTTCTCCCCAAAATTGCTTTGGTAAGGCTGCACCATTTAACATAGTTCTTGCTGCTTCAATCAGAGTCCTGTTTCTTCTTTCAGCCACACCATTTTGTTCAGGAGTGCCAGCTGAAGAGAAGTTCTGAGAAATCCCTTTTTCATCACAAAATGATTCAAGTTGATGATTCTTGAATTCTGTACCATTATCACTTCTTAGAGCTTCGACTCTAACATCATTCATATTTTCAACCTGTCTGATGAAGGACATAATGGTTTCAGCAGCATCAATTTTCCTTCTGAGGAAGAACACCCATGTATATCTTGAAAATTCATCAACTATGACCAAGGTGTATTTGTTGTGATTAATGGTTTGAGGTTTGACAGGCCCAAACAAGTCCATGTGAAGGAGATGTAAGCACTTGTCAATAGAGAATGATTGCCTAGTCTTGAATGAAGACCTGTGATGTTTTCCTTTGACACAGGCAGAACACGTTTTGTCTTTGGAAAACATTACTGAAGGTAGACCAGCAACCAAGTTTTGAGTGGCTATCTTATTGATGTTCTTGAAGTTGAGATGAGACAGTCTTTTGTGCCACAGCCAGTTGACACTTTCAGAGGCTTTGGCAAGAAAACAATTTGAACTGTCTTCAGAGCACACAGCCATGTTGATGACATAAACATCTCTCCTTCTAGGTGCAATCAACACAACATCATTGTTTTTGTTGAATATGGTTCCCTGAGTCTTAGTAAACAAAACCTTATAGTCAGCATCACATAATTGGCTGATGCTAATAAGATTGTGTTTAAGACCATTCACATATGCAACCCTGGTAAAAGTGATCCCATTGCAGTTCACTGAGCCATATCCTTCTGTGTCACCTGAAGAGTTATCTCCAAACACCACTTTGAGACCTGGCTCCTTTGAGTATCTGTGCAGGTATTGTTGAATCCCTGTCATGTGTCTAGAACAGCCACTATCTAGATACCATACCGATTCCTTGAGATATTTCTGCACAGATACATAGAAACAGATTAGTTCCTATGGTGAACCCACTTTCCAGTGGGTTCCCTGAATTGCTTGTTAGCAACTCTTGTGTTCCTGAAAAACTTTTGGCGTTGGGATGGACAGTTCATTGTTTCATGATTGTAACTCCCACAGATATCACACCCAGGGGAGTCACCACACTCGTCTGAGTGATGGTCTGTGAACCCACAGAATTTACAGGGAGGATAAGATTTGTAATTTCCCTGTTGCCTTTTGGAACTCTGTGGTCTGTCCCTAGAGGATGTCTGAGCTCTTTTAGCTGCCATGTGTCTGTCATGATCTAAGGTCGAATGGTGAGAATTTTTACATACATTACAATAGGGTTTGATTAACCTTTCCCCTTTGGGTTCACCTAGGACTGACTTAGGTTCATGAGATGTAGAGCATTCAGCGGAAGGCTTAATGTGTTGTTTCAAGAGTTCTACTTCTTTCATAAGAGACAACAAGCGATCTTCAGTGGTGGGGTCAACCTTATTCACAGTTTTAGAAGTGACAGGCTTAAAAGCTACTTGTTTACCAGTTTGTTTAGCAGGCACACGAAAAACTTTGGCTGGAGGATTCTCAATATCTGTCCTAAGTTCGTCCTTAGCAGATCTAGAAGAGCTGCTAGGTTCAACTCCAGAGAGTTTAGGCAAAGGTGGTAGCTCAGCCACATCTTCAGAGACAGGGTCATTAGTCAAAGAGGTATCTGACATATGAATAGTCTCTGTAGATTTAAAGACAATGTTTTTGGGTTTGGTGAGAATCCTCAGCTTTTTATTCTTAGCAGTTATATCCCTGTTTAAGTCAGCAGGCACTTCATCCCTAAGCAATTCATCAATAGTAAACCTAGCACACAGCCATTTTTCAATAATCTTGTTCAATTCAGAGACTTGATCATTTAGAGCTATGTTTTTCATGGTTAATCTAGCTACTTCATTTTGCAGGGATATTTTCTCTAAATTAACCCGCCTGAGAGTTTCACATTCAGCCTTAGCATTTATCATTTCAGATTTAATAGAGTGAAACTTATCAAGTAGGTTCTTTCTTTGTTCCTCAACAAAGTGCAAATCAACAATGGTGTAATCAAGGACATGCTTACGTTCATCACTATCAGACATAGATAAAAGCCTGTGTACCTTTTTCATTGTGATGTCAACCCATTGTCCTGATCTAGCGTCACCTTTTCCAACAGCTGGTTCATCCTCAGCTATCGCCATAAAAGCCCTGACTCTTGTGGTGTCTTCTTCATCTGAAGTTAGTGGTTCATCATTCCAATCATAAGTTTCAGCAACCAACCCTTTCTCTGTCTTTTTCTCACCACCTTTCTTTTTGGACATAGCTTCAATCTTCAAGTTCATTTGTTCTAACTCAGCTTTAAGTGCCTTGTACTTATTTTTGTAATCTTTCTTCTCAGTGTCTGAAGAATTGGATTGAGATGAGTTGTTATGTTGTTTGAACTTGTAGGGTTTGGATGAAGATGATGGATAAGAGGGCGAGGATGTCTTGGTGGAAGGACAATCTTTTTGATAATGTCCAAGCTTTCCACAGGCAAAACATGTTTCTTTTGACCTGTCAGTTGGTTTGCTAGCTGATCCTACTCTTCCAGGTCTTTTGTAGTATCTTCTTTGGTTGGCTAGCAATGCTCTTTCATGGAATTCTGCATTGAGGTCTGACAAGAACTCTTGGCTGCTACAGGTATCTTCTTCAATATCAGAATCGCTGTCATGAGGATGTGTTGCAGAGATCAAAGCTTTGGAAGATGCTCCTTGGACTACAAATCTTTCAGTCTATGATTTCTAGATAGTATCGATCAGCCCTTCTTCATAATTGTACTTACCATAGAGCTGAGCAAGGGTATCATTTTTGATTGAGTTGTTAGCTCTCTGAGTCTGATTCATGCTCAGCCACTTTCTTGGAAGGCTGTTGACAAAAGTAGCATTGATCTCAGCTTGACCAATAGTGACATCATTCATAGCAAGGTCATTTAGAAGAATCTTCAGCCTAGTATAGGTTTGCTGAACCTTTTCACCTTCAAGTGACTTAAAGGCATTAAACTGAAGTCTGAGTGCCTGAATCTTTGTCTCTCTTGTTTCAGAGGGTCCTTCATGGCCAAGAATGAGGTCTGTCCACATTTGTTTAGCTGTGGGACACTGAATGACAGACTTCATGATATGCTTGGGAAGACAGGAAATTATGATGCTTTTGAGACGTTTATCTTGGTTTGCTAATTTCCTATCAGCTGAAGTCCATTGTTTGATAGGTTTGGGAAGAGGGTTTTCTTCAGTGGATGTAAGCGCCATGGGAATATATGGACCATTTTCTAAAATTTCTAAGAGAAAAGGTTCAAGTCCATCAAGGTATACAAGAAATTAACTCTTCCAACTGGCAAAGTCTTCTTCATCAAAGACTGGTACACT
Organism: Glebionis coronaria; assembly: GCA_025667525.1. Classification (NCBI taxonomy): domain Eukaryota; kingdom Viridiplantae; phylum Streptophyta; class Magnoliopsida; order Asterales; family Asteraceae; genus Glebionis; species Glebionis coronaria. The sequence continues at coordinate 412,671,508 of CM046880.1, forward strand.
AGTTACGTGTGATCCACCTCTTGAGAAGTTGGGGTAGATCATCGTCATTGGCTGGAGGGTTAAGTCTTGGTGAAGATGGGTTTGTGGAAGGTGATTGTGGGCTAGAAGTTTCCGGCATGGTGGATCTTGATTATAAAACTGAGAACGATGTTTCTTGAAGGTTTTAATATCAAACACCGCTCTGATACCAATTGAAAGTCCCTAATCAATGCAAGAAACCCTAATCTTAACTTAATTAACACAAGGTATTACTTTTCAAACGTAATCTTATTATTGTATAATAAAGAATTACAAGTGTTATGGATAACACCGTTTGATGACAATGTGTTGTGCACACTTTGAACAACAATAAACCCTAACTTATGAATACAGTCGTAGCTGTTTGATTCACTAAGTTATACGCACTAATGTTCTTAATATCTCAAAGTGTTAAACATTAATGCATGGATACACATCCTATTTATAGTGTTACGAGTTTGACTTAAACAGTACTTGATGTCGACTACACAAGCTTTTACAAGTTCCCACATCAGTCACATGATGTCCTTCTATTCTTGGTAGTCTTCCATTATGCTTTAAGGAACAGTTGTCAAAAACAGTTTCCTTATTCTTCATAGTCTCGAACACACAAATGGCATGTCCAAAGTGTGCTGAGAGTTATCAGGGTATTGCCACCCCTGTTAACTCTCAACCCCTCAGAGTCCCTAATACATCTTGGCTGTTATCCATCACAGCCAAGGAGTATGTCTTCAGGTAATCTTCGACTTCCCTGACAATGTCTCTGACATGGACTCCTCTGAGGTTGCTCACAGAGACTTGGATCTCTGTGAGTCTTGCGAAACTTGCCTGCCTCCTAGGCACAGGCAAGGGACTATCTATCAGCCTAATTATGTTTAAATCAATGATCAGGGAATCTAATAAGTTTAGATTCCCAACAGTTACGCATCAATATCTTTTTATTATTTAGGATATATCTTTGTGTTTTATGTTTATCTGTTTAGTATCTTTTATGTTTATCGTTTATTCTAGTGTTTATCACACAACTAGTATTTAAGGTTTCACAATGTAATCATATTATGAAAAAGGTTAAAAGTTTAGTAAAATGTCTCTGGTTTTCTCATCTTTGTCTTAAGGAGCTAGCATCACGCTTGAAGGGGTGCGACTATCCCGATACTACCCGACAGGGTCGTATCATTAGTCCTTCAAGTATAAATGTACATCTTTAGTCCTTCAGCTTATAAACTCTTTACCACCAGTTAAAATATAATCTTTTAACTTCTCTAAAATGACTAGAAGGCCCTGAGATAAAAGTTAACCTTCCAACACTCCTCCACGAGCTTTTACCCTGAAAAAGCATTAAACAAACCAAGGGCACTACAAAACTTATCATGGTCAGAAATCAACAAACCTTTTGTAAATACATCTGCAATATTATTTTCAGATTTAACTTTCAAACGCTTTATAAAACCTACACATATTTTTTCCTTTAAAAATACAGAACAAACTCAAAATGTTTATTTTTTCAAGAAGAACAGGTTTAAAGATATTTGAATACCAGAATTGTTAACACAGTTCATTTCAACAGGTAACAGAATTTCATCCTTTAAATCAGTAAGCACCTTTTTAATCTACATAACCTCACAACACACATTACATATGGCTCTATATTCAGCCTCAGTAGAAGATCTAGAAACAACGCTTTCTTTCTTACTCTTCCAAGAAACAAGATTGTTCCCCAAATACATACAATAACCAGTCAAAGACCTCTTGGTAATTTTACATTTTGCCCAATCAGAATCAACAAAAACTTTCAAGTTATCACACTTCCTTACTTTAAACGTAATACCAAGACCAGGTTCCTTTTTAGAAATCTCAACACTCCAAAAGCTAATCCCAGATGAGATCTCATAGGAGTATGCATAACTTGACTTAAACAATGAACAACATAAGCAATATCAGGTCTAGTCATAGTCAAGTATATCAATTTGCTCACTAACTTTTGATATTGAGTTATCTCAGTTAACTTTTCATCATCACAAAATTTTTCATTAAGTTTTTTATAATCTAGTTTAACTTCTATAAGATTAATACAAGTTTTACAAGCTATCATACAAAAATCAGAAAGTAACTTAGTACAATATTTTCTTTGAGTTTAATAAATGCCACCAGAAATATGTATAACCTCAATACCTAAAAAATATTTAAGTTTTCCAAGATCTTTAATAAGAATCTTGGAACTAAAAATTTCTTTAAACTTGTTAACCTCATCAAGATTATTACCAGTTATAATAATATCATCAACATAAACTAATAAAATAAGAAACACATTAACCTTATGCTTTATAAACAATGAAAAATCATTACGACTCTGAACAAACCTATGTTCAAGCAAAACAAAAACAAGTTTCTCATTCCATTTCCTAGAAACTTGCTTAAGTTCATACAAAGAGTTAACTAATTTGCAAACTCTTTTATCATTATTATCACCATATCCTTCAGAAATTTTCATGTAAACTTCCTCATCATGTTCCCCATAAAGAAAAACATTATTGACATTTAAATGAAACAATTATACCACATGAGAGAATGTCTCCTCATAATTAATGCTCTATCTGTAATTAAACCTCTTAGCCACAAGCCTAACGTTAAACCTCTCAACATCACCAATGGATTTATACTTAACTTTCCAAATTCATTTACATGGAATATATTTTCTACCCTCAGGTAAATCTATAAAATTCAAGTATTATTTCTTTTTTTAGCTTCCATTTCTTGATTTAGGACATCCACTCATCTACTGTCCTTGACAGCTTCAAGATAAATGGTAGGTTCATGAATCTTGTTCAAATTAGTAGCAAACACAAAGTTATTAATGCTAAGATTATCATAATTAGCAACTGATGAGATGTCATTTATACATGATCTCATCGTTCTTTTCGGGCTTTAAATGCATAAAATGTCATAAAAATACCATATATATGCTTGTGTTTGTTTACTTGTGTATTTTAGGTATGTATATCGTGAAAAAGACAAAAGATCACAAGAAACAAGGAAAAACGGACACGAGAAACGAAGCCGTACAAAGAACCGGGCCCTAATTCATGAATTATCCAAGATTTACCCTTGAATACATTTGAGGGAAAGCAATTTGAAGATGATGTACAACTTACAAGAGATTCATAAAGAGTTTTGCCGACATCAACTAGGGGAAGATTGTTGGGTCAAAAAGTTGATGTGGCAGAAACTCAAAAACGAAGAAAACATGAAGGCATTTGTCCAAGCGTTGACAAGTGTATTCCCAGCATTGTCAAGAACAAATCAAGCGTTGACAGAAGCAAGCATTGTCATGTACAATCCAAGCATTGTCATGTACAATGTAAGCATTGATAGAAACGTAGACAAGAAGCCTTTAGAAGCTCCTATTTGGATATATATGCAGGATATATTCTGTATATGTTTATCTAAATAGAAGATTTACTTGTTTATTCATTATTATCTCTTGTAAAACCCTAATCCTTGCACTATAAAAGGAACCAAGGTTTATTAGGTTTTTCATAAGTTCATTCACAATGTAAACCTAAAGCGTGTGTCGACTAGACGTGGGATTCAATGTATACACGTCTAATGATTGTTAATTATTAATATAGTTAGCAATCCATTTGTTTTAATTCATGTTCTTTGTGTCCAAACACCTTGTTAATGTGTCGTGTTCTAATTCCGCTTTGATTATCTAATCATATGAACATGATGCATTCCTAGTAGCTAAAAGATCGAGGAAACCAAGGTTTCCACACGAGTGCCACCCGGTTTTTATCCTCTCATCCTTCCATAATCAAGTAAGACTCTTTCAGTCACGTCACGTCCCATGATCTTTTAAGCTATGTCATGTTTCACGTCACCTTCATTCCGTTTATCTTGCATACCCTTCCAGTTTGAGTTGGGTATTTTACGCTTCCAGTTACGATGTCTATAATTCGGGGACGGATTATTCTTTTTAGGGGGAAGAGTTGTAAAACCCGCATGCTTTTACCATGAACAGTACACTTATGATCATACGTACAGAATTAAAACTTTCCTTATATAACATGAAAACGTATCACGAATATTAATTACAAGAATTACGTATGTGTTATTACACGATAAATATTAAATACGTGGTAATGCACGATAATTATTATTTATAATGATTATAATCACGAATATCTAAAACGCGATCATGTGAACCACGTATATATAAATAATCATTGCGTATTCTAATCATAACGTGAACATTTAAATACACTTATACGTTTACGTAGTTAATTAAACACGACAAGTAAAATAAGATTACGTATGACATGTGAAATTACTATAACAAAATTTTACGACATTAAAGTACGAACCCGAGTAGGTATTTAATTAAACTCGAAGTATAAAATAAACGTTTTATGTGTTGGGTTTGGTCTGACTGTTTAGACAAGGGAAAGCAAAAAAGGAGAGTGGGCCAAGGCCCAAGGTTGGCTCGTGTAAAATAAACAGACGGGGGGGGGGGGGGGGGGTATACTTTTTATTTTAGACAACAAATCCCTCAAACCCTAAAACAAATAAAACAGGCCGTTGTCTCCTTCTTTTGTTCTTCTGTCGTCGACTAACACCAAGAACAAGGAACAAGTCGTGGTTTTGATCCAGGAAATAAAGAGAGGTGTTTGTGTTTATTTTCTTAAACCTAAACGAAAAGTAAGTAATCTTGGATTCTGTTTCTTTTAATTAAGATATTAATTGTTCATGAAAACATTTAAAAGAATTGATAAACGACTTAAAAACATGTTAGAAGTCTAAGATTAATGAGGGTTTCGGGTTGTGATTGGTTTCGGGTTCGGATTGCACACAAACCAAGAGTCCCAGAATCTCGGTGGACTTTTTCTCCATCAGCCGCAACCCCTGCAGCCAGCCGGGGTACGTTTGGCTTAGCAGTGGCAACGGCAGCCAAGCAGGGGAAAACACTGACTGCGACCAGTGTGTGTTTGGTCAGTCAGTAGGAACCGAGACCCTAGTGGTCTCGGTGGGAATTTATTACAGGCAGGGGAAAACGGCTACTGCCAGTGGCAGTAACACAACTGCCAGGGGGAAAACTGGCAGATTAGGGGGTGTTTGGTTTTCGATTTAAGACAGGCTTAAGGGACTGTTTGGCTAAGGGTTTAAGGGCAGAGTTAAGGAGCTGTTTGGTTCGGCTTAAAAATAAAACACGGGTTAGGTCACGGGAATCTTTTATACTAGTCACGTTTTATTCAAGCTAAATTATTTTTAACAGGTGACGTTTTGCAAGTATATTTTAGCGAGAGAATTAATTTAATTTAAAGCATGATTAGAAATTAATTTAATTTAAATCAAGAACTTAGGTTATATTTATTTTGGTAAATAATACATGTATAAGCCTAAGTATTTTTTATCACTTTAACCTACACATGACTTAGGTTTATTATTATTAATAATAATACATGACTTTAACCTAAGTATTGAAATCATGAAATCAGACTAAGTAATTAATTAATTATTAAAAACATGACTTATAATTAATTAATTTTCATTACTTAGGTTATATTAATATATAGATTAATATATGTTTTAACCTAAGTATTTTCACCACTTAATTTAATTAAATCATGTTATATTTAATTAAACCGTATAACCTATAGTTTATTTAATTTACATGTATTCATTAACTATTAATCACATGACTTAATAGATTTAAATCAGTAAAACTAAGCTTATATTATTAGCTTATTAATTCAACTTATTTCTAAATATAGAAACTTTCTATTTCAAGAAACTTGCTATTCTTGGAAACTTTCTCTTTTTAGAAACTATTCTATTTTAAGCAGTTAATCTATTTTTGGAAACTTTCTATTTTTGGAAACTTTCTATTTTAGGGAACCTGCTATTTTTTAGAAAGTTACTTATTATTACATTACAAGTATAATAATACAAGAACATCAGTTAATACTTAATCAGAATATTTAAAACACATGATAAATATAGTATAACAGTAAAATCAGTAAAACCAGGCTAAAACATATCAAGCAAGCCAAGACATACTATAATCAGTTACGTACTCGAGACATACTATAATCAGTTACGTACGCAGTAAACAATATACTTATACACGTATCCTTCTATGTAGCATTAGTGAGATCGGAGTAGGACTTCCTTTCGTTCATCTTTTTCGTTGACTGGACACAAGGTACGGATTCTCCGTCCTTTCAGTATGGACATTCTTTCCTTATTAGGATTCCCCGTATGCAGCCAACTGTTTTCCCAGTATATGTTTTATATGTTTTGATTGCTTATGTTTAATTAAATGCCTAAAGTCATATACATGCATGACCAGTTTCACCTAGTTATGGAGGTACCATAACCATAACACTAGAGGCACCAGTGTTATGACTTCACCATGGCGGAGTGATAGCTTGTGGCGTCCCTTCAGCTTTTGGCCATATTATTATTATCATGTGGGGTGTATGGGTGCATCCTAGGTTACATGTTTTCAGCAGATTATTCAGGTGAATGTGATGTGTGCCTTGCATCCTTCACAAGGAGCGGATCCCTCCTACCCAAAAACTTATATTAGTTAGAGGCAGCCCCTCTAATTGCATGACGAGGTCACCCCTCCAAGTATTCATGTACGTTGATATTTCATGACTTATATTGGCTTAACGGTTAACTTGTTAAACAGTTTTTATAAGATAAACATAAGGCTTTTCAAACTATAAAACCAGTTTTATTAAGTTATACCAGGTTTTCCAGGACATATACATTTCTGCTGCTATATGTTTTACATGCTTATGCTATTCATTCCATGCTTGTATATCCGTGCACTGAGCGTTATGCTCAGCCGTTACTTTCCTTTCCATGTCCCGAAACGGCACATACCCTAGGACAGAATCGAGCATTGGGAGGACATGCATAGGATGGAAGCTGTCATAGACTTCTTCTCCTTTTGCCTTCATATACTTATGCTTGTTTAGTCTTTCATTCATTTCATTTACTTTATTATGTTTTGGGCTTATGTTTGGGAACCGATGTTTGATTTCGGTTTTCCCTATGGTCATGTATGTTTTACTACATATTACCTTGCATGCTTTGATGACACGCCATAATTACGCGTAACGGTCCACTTATCAAAGTGGGGTGTTACCGATGCGGTTAGCAAATTCGCTGACTTATATCAGAAGGAGATCATGAGACTTCATGGTGCTCCATCCAGTATCGTCTTGGACAGAGATCCTCGGTTTACTTCGCGATTTTGGAGAAGTCTGCAAAAAGCTTGGGGCACCAGACTTAAGCTTAGCACGGCTTTTCATCCTCAAACAGACGAACAGTCGGAGCGAACCATTCAGACATTAGAAGACATGCTTCAAGCGTGTGTTTTAGAATGGACCGGGAGTTGGGACGACTACATTTGCTTGGTGGAATTTGCATACAAAAACAGTTGGCACGCCAACATCAAGTGTGCACTGTTTGAGATGTTGTATGGCAGGAAATGTCGCACCCCAATCTGATGGGATCAGGTTGGTGAGCGAACACTTGAAGGTCCAGAGATGATAGAGATGACCAACGAGAGAGTCGCTGTAGCTAAGCCGAAACTACAAGAAGCTCGTGCACGTCAAAAGAGTTATGCCGACAAGCATTGTATGGATTTGCATTTCAAAGTGGGAGGTCATGTCTTTCTTAAGGTATCACCGGCACGTGGTGTTAGACGTTTTGGAATCAAAGGAAAACCCAGTCCTCGATTCATCAGAACATTTGATATCATCGAGCAAGTCGGTGAAGTATCTTATCGTTTAGCGTTACCTCCGCATCTTTCTCACGTTCATGACGTTTTCCATGTGTCCTTACTCAGAGGGTACAATTATCATCCCTTTTACACGGTTCAGTATCCACTTGAACAGATTCGTGAAGATCTTACCTTCATTGAGGAGCCCGAACGAGTTCTTGATCGCAAGAGCGAGTCATGAGGAAGAAGACGATTCCATTCGTCAAAATCCTTTGGAGGGACCTTACCGAGCGGGAAGCTACTTGGGAGACAGAGGAGTCTATCCTGACTTTTTACCCTCATTTCAAGTTTTGATTCGGGTATGTTCCTCTTTCAGTTTACGGTATCTATAATTCGGGGACGAATTATTATTTTTAGGGGGAAGAGTTGTAAAATCCGCATAAAAATGCCATGAACAGTACACTACGTAAACCTACGAACCAATTAAAACTTTCCATTTCTGTCATGTACACGTGCCAGGAATATTAAATTTAGAAACTACATACGTATTAATGCACAATAATTATTAAGTACGTAATAAAATACGATAATTATTAAGAATAATAATTATAATCACGTACGTATGATTGCAAACATTTGTAAACATGATAATTATTACGAATAATAATTATAACACGACTTTTAGAACACGATATATATTTACAAAGTATATGTGTCAGGAACATTAAACACGAACTAGAACAAATAATAAACACGAGCATACACGAATATTATTTTGACATACAAATTGTAAGGATTTGGTTTTGGGCTTGGTACTAGCCGCGACACAAACAAGAAACAAGGGAGAGGACCTTTTGGCCCATGACCCAATATTAATCATAACACAATTATACTCCAGGGGATTTTATCATAATTATTATTTAGCAAAAATCACAAAAACCCTAACTCTCCTTCTCTCTCTTGCCGCTGGCTATCAACACACCAAGGGGGTGTTTGTTAGGTTTTGATCTTTGATTTTGGTATTAACGTGTTCGTGTTCTTAATCCTTATTCATTCACGCATTCGGTAACACCTTAACCTTAATCTTTTTATTCCTTTTATTTAAATCATGATCACATGTTATTAAATCTTTAAAAACAAGAATCAAGAACATGCTAGGAATAATAATAAACATGGAAAAGATTTTGTTTGGTTGTGTTTGGTTTGGCCGAGAGTCAAACCGAGAGCCCTAGGCTCTCGGTGGGTTTAATCGCACCACCAACCGAGACAAGGAAGTCTCGGTGTGGTCTTGGTTTATTCGGCCGCAAGAAAAAGAACCCCCAATGTATGTCGGGGTAGCGTTTGGTTTGGTTTTAGTGTCAACCGAGACCTCTAGGGCCTCGGTGGGACGGTTTGTGTAGACAGTGGGAACCCCGGCCTGAGCCGGGGTGTACTTGGCTCGAACAGTGGCTAGCCGAGCCACGTTAGTGGCAACCACCGGATATAACCGGTGGTAAATTTGTTCGGACAGTGGCAACCGGCTAGGCCGGGTAGCCACTGTCAGGGCGGTTTAGTTCGGCTTATATGGTTCGGATTATTTTTAAACACGGGTTCGGGTTCGGGAAACTATAAAATCAGTTTTTATGCTTACTTAATTAAATTAATACATGCCCATTTAATATAATTAAAATCATTACTTAGGTTATAATTAATAAATTATTAACACATGATTAACCTAAGTATTTATATGTCTTAATTTAATTAAATCATGTCTTTATTTAATTAAATCATATAACCTATAGTTTATTAAATTTCCATGATATTTATTTAATAAACTATGTTATTTAACTCATTACTTGTAATTTTACTAATAAGCTTAAACTTATATTTTTGACTTATTAATCCAGCTTATTTCTAATTATGAAAACTTACTATTTTTAAAAACTTTCTATTTTTGGAAACTTACTATTTTTGGAAACTTTCTATTTTTGGAAACTTTCTATTTTTGGAAACCTGCTATTTTTAGGAAGTTACTTATTATTACATAACAAGTATAATAATACTAGAATACAAGATAATACTTAATCAGAATACATGAAATACATGAATAATACAGTATATCATTTAAAACAGTAAAATAAGACAAGAACATATAAAACAAGCTAAGAACATGCTATAACCAGTAACGTACTAAGTAATCAGAAAACTTATACATGTCCCTTAGTTATGTAGCATTAGTGAGGTCGGAGTAGGATTATTCATCCCTTCATCTTTCCTCGTTCATTGGACAAAAGGTACATATTTTCCGTCCTTCAATATGGACATTCTTTCCTTATTAGGATTCCCCGTTTGCAGCCAACTATTTCCCAAGTATATGTTTTATATGTTTTGATAACTTATGTTTAGTTATAAATGCCTAAGCCATATACATGCATGACTAGTGTCACCTAGTTATGGAGGTACCATAACCATAACACTGGAGGCCCCAGTGTTATGACTTCCCCACGGCGGGATGATTGCTCGTGGCGTCCCTTTACAATTTTGGCCTTATATTTATATTATCATGTGGGGTGTATGGGTGCATCCTAGTTACATGTTTTACATGATTTTCATGGTGAATGCGATGTGTGCCTTGTATCCTTCACAAGGAGTTGATCCCTCCTACCCAGACTAATTAATTAGAGGCAACCCCTCTAATTGCATGATGAGGTCTCCCCTCCAAGTATTCATACACGGTGGAACCTCATGACCTATATGGGATACTGGCAAATTAATACAGTTTTCATATAAAAAAATAAGTCTTTTCAAACTATAAAACCAGTTTTATGAATATGTTCCAGGTTATCTAGGACTTATACATTTCCGCTTCTATTAGTCTTTTATGCTTATGGCATTTCATGTTATACTTGTATATCCGTTCACTGGGTGTTATGCTTAGCCGTTTTCCTTTCATGTTCCCAAACGGCAGGTACTCAAGGATGCTCGTAGATTTGAGAGTAGGTGCATACATATGGAAGCTATCTAGCCTTTATTACTTTATGCATTTCCATACAATACATTACTTTATTTCTTTGGACATTGTTTAGTCCTTTTCCATTCCAGTACTTATATTCATGTGTATGAGCTATATACTTGGACTACCGATGTTTGTTTCCGGTATTTCCATTCATGGTCATTTAATGTTTTTGGACATTTACCTTGCATGCTTTGATGATGCCCCATAATTATCCTGTGATATTCCATTTACCAAAATGGGGTGTTACAGAGGTTTTCCAAAAAGAGTTTACAAGAGTCAATGACTCAAAGAAAGAAAAGACTCAAAAGAGAAAAAGACTCGATTAATAAAATGTGAAATTAAGGAATATGTTCCGTTAAACCTAGACCTAGACGCAAGTAATTAAAAGGTTCCCTCTTAAGTGGCTTAGTGAAGATATCGGCTAAGTTTTCTACCGAGGGCACCTTCTCAATCGAAATGTTCCCCTTTTGAACATTATCCCTAAGGAAATGGTGGCGAATCTCTATGTGATTGGTTCGCAAATGTTGCACGGGATTCTTGCTAAGGTCTATTGCACGCTAATTATCGCACATGATGGGAACTTCATCAAAAGAAATACTGTAATCAACAAGGGCTTGCTTCATCCATAGAGCTTGTTGACAAGATTTACCGGCACTCACGTACTCGGCTTCCGTGGTGGATATACCAAGAAGTTAAACAACAACCCATGAAGGTACAAACTCCACTAGTGCTTTTCCGGTCGACATAGTCTCCCGCATGATCCGAGTCCGCGTAGACAATGTTTTCTACGCCGGTCCCTTTAGGATACCATAATCTTAAATCTATAGTGCCCTTAATGTATCGGAAGATACGCTTAACCGCTTCAATATGAGAGGTTTTGGGAGCCTCTTGTAAGCGAGCACAAAGACAAACACTAAACATGATATCCGGTAGACTTGCCGTTAGGTACAACAAACTACCAATCATACCTCTATATTTGGTGTTTTATACCGACACAATCATCATCTACGGTGAGTTTAGTATCCGAGGTCATAGGTGTCTTCATTGATCTAGAGTCTTCTAATCCAAATTTCTTTAGCATTTCTTTAACATACTTGGATTGATTAAAGAAAATATCATCGTCCATTTTTTTAATTTGGAGTCCTAAAAAGAAGTTAAGTTCTCCAATCATACTCATTTCAAACTCGTCATGCATGATTTTGGCAAAGTCATCACACAGTGATTGACAAGTTGAACCAAATATAATGTCATCAACATATATTTGTACGATAATGAGGTGAGAACCTTTCTTCTTTGTAAAGAGCATATTGTCTACCATCCCCATGGTATTCTCATGTTTTACAATAAACGCTTTAAGTCTATCATACCAAGCTTTGTGTGCTTGTTTGAGAGCATAAAGAGCTTTCTTAAGCTTGTAAACATGATCCAGTTTCTCAAAATCAATGAAGCCGGGAGGTTGAGCCACATATACCTCCTCATTGATCAAACCATTAAGAAACGCACTCTTTACATCCATTTGTTGAAGCTTAAAGTCGAAGGCACAAGCGTAGGCTAAAAGGATTCTAATGGATTCTAATCTTGCTACGGGTGCGTATGTCTCGTCATAATCAATACCTTCTTGTTGATTATAGCCTTGAGCTACACGTCTAGCCTTGTTATGAGACACAACACCATTCTCTTCTAACTTATTCCTATATACCCATTTGGTTCCTATAATGGTCGAAATTCTAGGTGGAGGAACTAGTTCCCAAACGTCATTAGCAATGAATTGATTCAATTCTTCTTGTATGGCGATGACCCAACTCTCATCCATCAAAGCTTCTTTAACATTCTTTGGTTCAATCAAGGAGACGAAACGAAAGAAGTTACTTTGATTTTGGACTAGAGATCTTAGGGTCCTTTGATTTAATTCTCCTATAACGTTATCGAGAGCATGATCCTTTGACTCCTTAATGTTTACTCCCTTTTCAATATTGAGGTCTTCAACTCCTATGTTTCTAACCTCTTTGGCTTTGACTAGGTCTATTTCATCCAAGTCATCATCTACCAACGTTGATGTCTTAAATAAAGGAGGGGTTTCATTAAATGTCACGTTAAGTGATTCTTCAATTACACCCGTAGTTCTTTTGAGGACTATGTAGGCTTTGCTAGTTTGGGAATAACCTAAAAAGATACCTTCGTACGACTTTGTGTCGAACTTAGTAAGGTAATCTTTGGTGTTGAGAATGAAGCACTTGCTTCCAAACACCCTAAAGTATTCCAATGAGGGCTTCTTACCTTTAAGAATCTCATAGGGGGTCATTCCTAGGAAAGGTCGAATAAGAATTATGTTGAGAATCTAGGTCGATGTGTCCACGGCATTGCACCAAAAATTTTGAGGCAAAGATTGCTAATTTAACATCGTCATACTCATCTCTTGGATGGTCTTATTCTTCCTTTCTACTACCCCATTTGATTGTGGAGTGCGAGGAGCCGAGAAGTTATGGGTAATACCATGAGCTTCATAAAAGGCACCAAATTGTACTTCATTATCAAATTCCCTACCATGATCCGTTCTAACAGATACAATTGAACATCCTAGTTGATTTTGGATTCTTCGACTAAATATTTCGAAATGATCGAAAGCCTCATTCTTAGACACCAAAAATCTAGTCCAAGTGAATCTAGAATAGTCGTCAACTATGACTAGGGTAGTAGGGTATAAAGGTTACCTCCATAACTCCGCATGGCAGACGGTCCAAAGAGATCCATATGTAGGAGCTCTAAGCACCGAGAGGTCAAAACCAAATTCTTGGCTTTGTGACTTGAGTGAACTTGCTTCCCAACTTTGCAAGCATCACAAAAGTGACTATCAAACTTCATCTTGGGAGATGTCTTACCAACTCCTTAGAGACTAAAGATTGAATTAAACACATATTAGCGTGACCTAATATCCTATGCCAAAGAGTAGAACTATCATTTAAAGTCGCTAGTCATTAGTTGTCCTTTGACTTCCTATTGACCTTCATAACATAAAGTCCATGCTTTCTAAACACCTTTTCCAATGACCTTTCTATCTTTTATGATTTCACTGTCATATTCCAAAAAGATGACCTTACTGTCACAAATTTGACCTATACTTAGAAGGTTAAAACCTAAGTTATCTACGTGCTCTACATTTTCAATGGTCATAGAGTCAAGAGAAACTGTACATTTGCCAATGAGATTACCACGTCAATTACTTGCGAATGTAACGTTACCTCCATCATATGCTTTGTAGTGTGAGAACAAACTTTGGTTACCCGTCATGTGTTTATAACATCCGCTATCCTTAATCCACTCGTCGGGCTCTAAATCGATTTCCAAGCATACCTAGGTAACAACACATATCTCATGGGTCCAAAGTTGTTAGTTCCAAACATCCCTTGCATTTGGTTGGGATGCATGAATGGAGGAGACATACCCCATAGGGAAAAGTATTGTTGTTGAAAATTGTTCCAATTCATATGGCCATTTTGTTGTCCATTATTTCTCCTAGGTGTCTTTGATCTTGATCTAGAATTATTGTTATTTCTTATAGGTGTTGGAGTTTTACTTCTAGGTCGTGACTTAGCTTGATTACCCCTTTTAGGTGTAGGTGTTCTACTTCTAGGTTTTGACTCATTTCGAACTCTTGGAGGAGTAGATGTTTGTCTAGATAAGTTTCTAGTTCCCTTAGAGCTTTACTCAAGGGCTTGTAGAATTTATCTAGAGTAGGATTTTTAATAATAGGTACTTTGACCTTGTTAATAAGAATATGTTTTGCCCCTTCACCTAAAATAGACTTTTCAGAAAGTTCAAGGTTTTCACAAAAACCATCTTCTGTCTGTGGTTCGTTATCAGTACCCACAGTTCCATAGAAATAGGGAACCGCGCCATATACTGGCGTACCGCGTACAGTGGTTCGTTTTTCTGAAAATCTAACTTGTTTAGGTTCACTAGTAGATGCTTCACTAGTGTTATAACCCAAACCAAGTCTTTCCTTAGAATGAATTTGTTTGTTTAACATATCATCAAGAGCACTAGTACATTTCATGAACTTTTCTAATTTAATGGAGGTGCTTTTGAGATCTTCATTCTCTTGTCTAAGGTTTTCACATTTTAGACAACCTAAATCAACTTCTTTGTTTTTCTCAAGCTTAGCTAATTTCTCTCTTAGCTCACTATCTCATTTTCAAGCTTAGTTCTAGTTGATTTTAGCACTTTGTTCTTTTCAATGAATTTAAGGCTAAGTTTGTGTAAGTTATTGTATTGGCCTTCTAATTTTATATCATCTTGAGAAGAACTATTATTGCTATAATAATCGGTTTCGGAATGTACCGCTTTAGAAAAGTGAGCCATAAGTCATTTCTCATCTTTGGGGTTGTCATCAACATCTTCACCGCTATCGCTCCATGAACCTCCAACGAACGTCATGTGGTTCTTGTCGCGTGAAGGCTTAGGACAAGCACCGATGAAATGATTCGAATCACCACATCTAAGGCATTTCCTATCACCTTTCTCATCCTTGGTAAATCGATTTTTGGAGAAGAATTTCTTGTCGTTGTTTGGTTGCCTCACGTGTTGAGCTCGTCTCTTGAAGAAATTATCGAAGTCTCTAACCGCCATGGCATATTTCTCATCATCACTATCCGAGGAGCTTTCATGGTCACTTTGCGCCTTCTTGGCTTTAAGTGCTAGAGACTTTCTTTCACTCTTGGTTTCCACCATTTCTGAGTCCTTCAAAATTATCATCTCATGAACTTTCAAGTTGCCAATGAGTTCATCGAGTGATAATGTGGCGAGATCCTTTGATTCTTCAATCGCCGTGACTTTGGCTCTCCACTTTGGATGCAATGTCCTAAGAAACTTCGTAACATTGTTCTTGCTAGAAAAACCTTCATCAAGTGCTTTTAGACTAGTAATAATAGTGTTAAATCTAGCAAATGTACTATCAATAGTTTCACCTTCAAAGATGACAAATTGTTCATATTGTTGAACAAGAAGATCGATTTTACTTTCTTTGACTTGGCTATTACCTTGGTGGGTTAATAAAAGAGTGTTCCAAATATCTTTAGCGGCTTCACACATAAAAATCCTTTCGTACTCTTTCTTTGGTAAAGCATTATAAATCACCATTTTAGCCTCATTATTATTAGAAAGTTTCCTTTTAGTTTCATCATTAGCTTTGTCAAAAGTGACTATCTCTTTGCTTTAAGAAACTTCATTATATTGATAAGGCAAAAAATCACCATGGGTAATAGCATGCCAAACATCTAAATCTTTTGATTTCCCATAAGTCTCAAATCTATTTTTCCAATAAATAAAACTATCAGTTTCAAAAAGAGGTGGTCTTTGCATAGATTGCCCTTCTAGGTACTTGTTGGAATCCATATATCGATTCAAGTTTTAAAATACAATATATTTTAAAAAGGCTTGAGCAACCACGCTCTGATACCAATTGTAGTAACTAGAAGGGGGGGGGGGTGAATAGTTTTTTAAAATTTACTTGCCAAAAGACGGTTTTCAAAAATCCTTTTTCAAAAACTTAGACTTGAGTGATTATGTGAAACCTTCTTATACACAATATGAACAAGGTATAGTGCAACTAAACTAATAATCACAAGTATAAAGAATAATGAATGTAAAGAGATAAGGGAAAGAAAGATCAAACCAGACACCAAGGATTTATAGTGGTTCGGCAACGAAGCTCACTCATCGTCCCTACTCCACTCCTCGAGTACTACTTACTCGAGAGTTCACTAATCAACAAGCTCCTTAAGGTGGAAAAACCGTACACAACGTTGCTTATCCAATTTCGGACTCTGAGCTAAAAGTCGAGCCCTAATCTTAGCTAGGACCAATCTACAGTAGTATACTTTAAGGACCAAGTATTAACCTTAGTACATACACAACTTCCAAATAGACGCAACTACTTGGATCTTCACAACAGTGACACAACAAAGAATAAATAAGATTTGATCTTCAATGGATCTTTGAGGTAGACACAACACTTCAAGGATGAAAGTGTTCTTCTCTTTTCACTTGGAAAGGAAGCGATGGGAGAAGAAAGATTCACTTCTAAACAAGTAGTAATCAACCAAATGACCAAGGATTTGAATGATTTTAGAAGTATGAAAGAATCTAGAATTATATGTATAACACCCCCACCAAATGCTATGCGCAGCAGAACTACAACATTTGGGTGCTATACAGTTGTCATCACACACAAGCTATTTCGAACGACTCAAAGAGACGTAGAAATTTAAACATAAATTAAAAATTGTTTAAAACAACAAAGTCTACTGTTTTCCAAACCCCAAAAATAATATAAAACAGAGTTTGCGTTTTGGTCCCCACTGAATCTCAACCCAAAATACAATTTTCGTTCACATGACATAATATAAGGTATTTAAGTGCTAAAAGGGAGGAAAAACAAAGTAGACCGCCAAGCCACAACAACTTCCATCCTCGCATGCTCCACTGCTATCAACCTTGATTACCTGAAACACAAAGGTTGAGCGAATCTATAGGTTTATCAAATCATCAGTTGAACATAAGTGTTAAAAACCAATCATGATCATTCAATAGCATTGTGGCCATACAATCTATTATTAAAGGATATGACAATTGTGTTTAAGCTCATGACACTAAACCGTTAACTCAATCACCCGCGTAATAATTACCGACGTGATTCAGATGAAACCAGTGCCCCTACTAAGGCATTAGTTGCAATTATACCTTATCTCTCATACAAGATAATCTACCGCAGAACTTACTCAACGTACAGCTTCTCGGCTAGCATTGGGTCGTTAGCCCCGTAGTACTACAAATTGTATAAGCGGCTATTTCCAACCCACACAAGGGCAAGACGATAGTTAATAGTTCATGAAATTAGGGCCTTTTGCAACTAGGTACTCAACACAATTTCGAGGCAACATTCGGGTCCAACAATCATTCATGAGTTATGTCCATTTCCATTTAAATAGCATGTATCCCCCTCGCGGGTAAAATCATTTGAAATAAGTAAAGAGCGAGGCTATAGACTCACCTTGCGTAGTAGTAGTGGTTCTAGCGAAGACGTAACGAGAAATGTCACCGACGACGTGGAAGCCCGGGAAAATCAAACACTTGACCTAAAAGTCAAAGTACGAAAACCAAATCAATACACCGCGTACATAATTGTACTAAACACACGCAAATGCAAACACACTAAATGCTTATGAAAACTCACGGCAAAGTCAAACAAGTAGTTGTTACTAGACTTATACCATTTATCAATGTTATTAAAGTTACTATCCATTTTACGGTTTCGCCGATACTTACCCAAAGTATGGGCTGTTTTACTAGACTTAACCCTTGTTATAAAGATTAAGAAAATTCTCAAAAATACCTTAAGACCTGTAGAAAACCCATTTTTAATCCCATTAAAAGTTTTCGCTTTTACGACCCGTTACTCAACACATTACTAAACCTACATTTTTCAGACTGAAATTGCACTTTGACCAAGTCGGACTCATTTGACCCATTTAAAATATACCATTGACCTCTACGACACCTAAGTCTAATAATGGACTCAAATACACAGGTTTGACACCAAAAATCAACTTTCAAACATTTACCAAACTCTATCTATGGTCCCCGGGATTCGACCCAAAACCAAACACAAATTCGGATTGTGTTGATTCTCATCTCCCGGTACACGTATTTTCAAAATAACATAACTTTTGACTCGTTTGGAGTTAAAAGCTCTATCTTATACCGAAACGAGCGTCTCGACGACCACTACAACTATATCCTATAATCACAACCTGGACCAAAAATTAAAACCACGAAAATAGTCCTAAACAATCTGTTTGAAAACGACTCATTCAAAATCATTCCAAAACTTGTTTTCAATCCATTTTAACACTACCTAGGCTAATTTTTATCAATCCTAACTACACCCATCCATTACTTACAGCCCTAACTACCTTAAACATCAAATCTTCCTAAAACCCAAATCCTAAAACAAACATGCAATGTGTTTAACCCATTCAAACACACCCAAAACATCATTATAAACACAACCCATAACACATTTCATCAAACACCTTGAACACACCCAAAACCCCCCACATTTCGTGGCTTTAGGGGCTGTGGAACACACAAATCATAAACCCCATTATGTTTAATTAATTATCTAACATTACCCAATCACCAATTAAACGAATAAATGATTTAATTACATCAAAACACATTTTTAAAAAATCTTTGATTCTTGAAAAATTAATGTTAATGCATGTTGGATTAAAGGGTGTAAGAATACTTACAATGGTAAATTAGGAGGTGGTATTTGATTAGATTTTTGCAAAACCCAAAAGAAAATGGATGTGGTGGTGGTTGTGTGGTGGCCGTCGGCCATGGGAGAGAAAAGGGGAAGGGGAGAAAATTTTTGAAATGAATTTTATGAATGTGTGTGTGTGATTTTCCTTTTTGTAATTTTGGGAGGTCCTTGTGTGCAATTTGGTCTTTCTTTTCGCCTTGTTGGCAAACAACTTATTTAAAGAGCGGGATTACGGCTAGTAATCGATTTTAAAATTTTACGGGAGTCGGGGGTCGTCCCGAACACTCCAAAATACTTTTAAATGGTTCAAACGCACACAAAACGAATATTCATATGGTTCCGACTCGACTTAACACGTAATAAAAATAAAATCTCGAAAAACTCAAATATCGATCAATCGATAATAAAAGGTAAATTTTGGGCATCCGTCGGTATCGTAGTCGTCATCGGTTCTTCTTAAATCGTCAAACGTTAAAATTACGACCTTAAACGTTGGTTTCAACTTAAATCGTAAAATATATAGCAAACGAAATTTCTTAAAAATTTCAAAAATATCCGTAAAATAGGATTAAATAAATAACGTTGGGCTCGGGATATCACATCCACAAGTGAGTCGCAACTTTAGAGAGATGCTCATACTGAACAACTCTTGAGACAATAACTTAGCATCATACGGCACTTTCACGGGTCTTACATCCTCCTCTCCTTAAGGGAGCGACGTCCCGGCGCTCTCCGGTTCTTATACTCGCATTTCGTACTACTAGAAAGATGAGGGTACTTCTTACTATAGAGGTATTCACGTTCCAATATGGACTTCGGTTCACGTCTCGGGTTCGATCACACCTTCACAATGAGTATTATACCTTTCTTTAATTCTCCTAACATCTCGATCCATGATCTCCACTTCAATTTCCCCAATTTCTTCCTACGGTTATCAACACGTCTCTTTTCAAAGCTTCTCGCGGTTAGCAAGTGATTCTTAATCTACACCATCCCTTTCGTAGTCTCTCGAATCATCTCAAGTCCATTCAACTGACTTTTTCCTACTTCATTCTATCCAACTGGCGATCTATATTTTCATCATCATAATTCCTCAAAGGCTGAAGCTTCAATGCTACCATGGTAAATGTCGTTGTAAAAAGATACTACCAACGGCAAGTATCGATCTCAACAACTATCAAAATCAATCACACACGCTCGGAGCATGTCTTCCAACTTTCGAATCGTCCTTTCACTTGGTTCATCGTCTCATAAAAACAACTACTCACAAAATAAAATCGCACGGGTCACACATAACCCCATCGAAAACGTTCAGAATATACAAGACGAAGCAATTAATCCTAGTCATACAAAATCATCTTATCGCAATATTAGGTACATACAAACCTATTTCACCAGAAACGAATTCATCGATACGGTAATCATTCGACGTATACATAACTCTCTCGAAAACATCACAAACCAGTCAAACATAAAAGCCATTAGGAATCACATAAAGCTGTATCACGACATGTTTGCGAAATAGCCAAACCATGCCAAGTAAATAAGTTCAACCAAGTTAACTCATGCTTGCTAATCTGCCAAGCCATGATAAAATAAGAAATGTTGACATATTTCTCGGATGAGTCCAGTCAAAAGAAAATTGCAAGTTAAAGAAGGTTCACAAGCTTGCTAGCTAAGGATGCGTATCCAAAAAGAAAATAAAATAGAATAAAATACATACATATGTCATCGTAGGGTGCTCACACACTGATCCATATCCAAAAGATATTACAAGAACACCATCTCACTTTCGTCCCAACCGTGGTCAAAATCTCAATAACATCGCCGTTCACAGTTATAAGTATATTACATGGCACATGTTCTTCATGATCGGACTTCATTGGACAATGTCGTCTCAAGTTCTCACAACTTACGATCACTTGACCAGATCACATACAACATAAACACATAAAAGACAAGGGTTCACCATAAAAACTTCGACTATGTTTATTTATCGTTTAACCATCGATAATCAAGGATGGTTGAGTTAAGCAAAAAGGATTCCTCACTTAAATAAACGAAGACGGCAATGGAATTGTCTTCCAACTACCGATGCACAGTTGGTAAACTTCAACAGTTTATCGCGTGTCGTTAAACATGTCAAAAGAACGAGAAAAGAAAATAAATAAGGTACGATACGTTTGATGTAGGAGAAGTCTTCGTCATTCCCCCTAGAGTCCCTTGAACTCTGATTTCCTCTACGTTGGCAGTCTTCTATTCTTGTTTAAATTTCTTCTCAGTGTCGGTATGAACCCCTTTGGTATAACATCAACACCCTAGCGGTTCCGATAAACTTCACACATTACACACAACACATAAAAACATTTTCCAAAATTACTCGGTCACAGTGACTTACTAAGTCAACGCCAAACAAAAGAAAAGACTTCAAAGAACACAAGAAAATTCAAAAATTTTTCTTTAAGAATCAAAGAAATTACGACTACTTGCAAAAATGATCCACCATTTTAAAAAGAAACGTTCTCATCCAAACGTTTATCAAAACACTACAAGTTTCAAGATGACCAATTTGTTTGACACGATAGTGCCCTTCCTAAACTATGAATGATTAGCTAGATCATGCATACTTAAGGGTCAAGCAACGACAATTAACAAAACAGGACTCTTCCCGAATTATGCATAGTTAGCTAAGCTGTGCATAATTGAGGATCGAGTGACGACACAAACATTATTATTACATACCAAATATGACTACGATAGTTTTCGACCTAATCTTCAAAATAATTAAATCATTTGAAATGAAATTTGAAATAGGACAATATAGCTACCATCGTTTCAAGAAACACATTAAACATTTTTTTTCCATTTTGAAAACATACCTTTGCTTTGCCTTTTTATGAGGAAAATAAATAAATAATTAAATAAATAAATCGACACCATTTACATTTGGTTGAACGAACCATTTAACACACTCATACATATTTTCAAAATATACTATTCACAAAATAACGGTAAGGTGGTTCAAGATTAAAGATCATTGCAAGCACATTAAGTAATAAAATCAAAAATCAATGGGATCGAACGAGGTAAACAAGCAATATAATTGCCAACTAAAATTAACTACATTAGAAATGAAAATAATTCAAATATATGACAAAAGTCTTGGGATAACAACAGCGATCTACGAATATATAGAGTAAAAATTGAATATCAACACAAGCGTCAAAAATAAAACAACGATCATAATTCCCATCGTCTCGAGTTGCACACACATTCCACCAAGGGTATACGGGGAGAGGAGAATAATCACTTGGTCGAATAGAAACAATTTCACCAGGAAGGTCGATTTCTTTCGCCTCTACAATTTGGTAAAGCGGCTTCGCCTCCTCGCTTTGGTTCAATATAGATAATTTAACCACTTTAATGAAGATTTATAGCGTCGTTCAACTAATTACGGAATTGTAGGTTCCATTAACCGAAAGAAGAAAAGTTACGGCGTCCATGAATAGGACAAAAATACACCGGGTCACATACCCTCATTATCAAGTACTAGCGAAGTAGCAATCCAAAAAAATAGATATAATAATAATGGTTTCATACCATGGACAATATTAAAATAAACAGTCACATGACGACTCAAGTTTAGATACAGACTCATAAATCAAAGAAGGGATGTCGGAAGATCGAACCATCGTGACTCAAAACATTATATATACATCTTTATTAAATAATATACAAGTAGGCGTGTGTTGGGTAATCCATTTGCATATTCAAATCAATGTTACCTTGTATATTGTAAAACCGAACATTTGCACATTTTTAATTTGTGTTACCCCATTAAAGATTTCAGACCTTTCATGTTTCAATCTATACCAAGTTAGATGCGGTGACTCGGTTATTATAACTGGTAAAATCATTAATTTTGAAAATCTCAATACTCGCGTCAAAATATCATTGATGTTCATATCTTAAGTACCAAAAACGTACATAGTAAGAAGTTTTCCAAGTTTTACGTTATTACGACATATCTTATTACGTATATACAAATATCCCAAATAACTCAATCTAGTCCAATTAACTCTTAAAAAGCAACCTTTGACTTTTTATTATATACATGTGTTCCTTAAAACCGATTTGCTAAATCATATTCGCGTAATTCGACCCAGATGCTAAAGAGGTTTCACGTAGTATCATCCCGGATAATTTACTGATTTTAGTCGAGACTTGAATCTCAAAAATAATAATAATATAATAATGTAATAATTAATCAGAAATGCTTATTTCAATAATTCAAAAATATATAAAATTCAACTTTTAATCATTAACCCATTATCAAGTGATTTTAAAATTAACACATCTCGCAGCGGAATAAAACAAAAGATTTTTCAAACGATTTTAAACAAGCATCATCGAATTATGCATAGTGATTCTCTATAACGACAATTAAATAAACAACTGATTTCCAATGACGTTCCATCAATGTTTAAAAATTTTATTTCAAGCGTTAGAATTTCTCACTTATAGTCTATATTCCGATTTTATCCCAGTTTATTCACTACAACAAGTAACGTGTTCTAGTTTACACCAATGCGTATAACATGACCTTATGTTTAAAATAAAACCAATTTTACAAAGTCTCTAGCTCCAAAATACATGACCAATTCTTCTACTCGTGTTTTATATTACAAGATACGCCAAAATTTTGCTACATTGACCCGAAAATTAATTCATACTAAATCCAAGTTATATATACTCGACAGTCATATCGTAAATTTTATTATAAACTCCTTTTTCAAATTATATTAAACAAATTCTTAACAAATCCATCACTAGCTTCTAGTATCAATTTATTAATATATGAAAACAAGGATTTTACGAGTAATATAAATTACTTATTACGATATACCAACCAAGGTTGAAGGAAAAATAATTTCATTTTGTCCATTTCTTCTCTACACTTATTTTTACTTGTTACAAAACACATCATAAATCATTTTTATCCAAAAGTTTCATCCGCCAAGTATTAAATATGTAAAACACTTTATGTTTAAACCATTTAATCAATAAAATTTAGTGCTTACTTACTCACACAAATGTCGGACCTCGTCATGTAAAATATTAACTTCAAAATAATGAAACAACAAAACAAAATGAAATAAATGGAACGAGAATACGTATGTCAACTAAATGTTGTTATCGGCCTCGGATGAGTCTCGAAATCGTACCCCACAAAATTAACACAAAAACCAACCAAATTCTAAGTTATCGCGATTAGTCACAACGCTAGTCTATTTTAAAACACATCTTAAAATTCAAGTAGAATAGTAAACAATGATTAAATGGCGACACGCCTCAACCACGTTTTATAAAATACACGTGTGATTTGTCGCTACGATGTACGCATTGTTGATTATACTTCGTCTATATTATAGTTACACCAACCAATACATCAAACCCATAAGGAATAAAGGAAATAAAGTAATACGTTAGTAATTTACGATCCAAAAAGAAGGTGTCCCAAAAATGACACATCACAGTGCGATAACGACAATCGAGATCGATCTAGTCGATATAAAATATGTTACGAAGCGTTATTTACATATCTAGAGTATCAAACGAGGTTCACACTCAGTTATTCGAATAATAAATTAATTATCAAGATTAATAATTGGCGGTGAGGCTGAATTCTCAACAAAACCGCATTTTAAATGTATGATAATCACACAAGGACCATTGCTTCGCGTGCAATGCCTTTAAATACCATAGTATATACATACTTATACATACAATCATTCCTACATACACGTAGGATTACAACGCAGTGTCGCCATGTAATGCAATGTAGCCCGTTATGCCAAATACATGCAACATATAAGATAATCTTACGAGAATTTGCAAATTACGATGATAAGTACTCAACGTACACAGCAATATATCTCAATATATATCAATGTATTTACTTACTAAATACTAGGGAATTCATGTCAATTTGAGGGATACATCTAAAATATAAAGCAATGCTAAAGAAATCTTACCGGAGCCATGCAGGATAGTTGTGTGCTTGGACAATTTCTTACGACACCAAAAGTTATAGTTTAGGATTTTTCAAAATGACCTAGTTCTCTATAACTCATGGCTCTGATACCAATCTATAACACCCCCACCAAATGCTATGCGCAGCAGAACTACAACATTTGGGTGCTATACAGTTGTCATCACACACAAGCTATTTCGAACGACTCAAAGAGACGTAGAAATTTAAACATAAATTAAAAATTGTTTAAAACAACAAAGTCTATTGTTTTCCAAACCCCAAAAATAATATAAAACAGAGTTTGCGTTTTGGTCCCCACTGAATCGCAACCCAAAATACAATTTTCGTTCACATGACATAATATAAGGTATTTAAGTGCTAAAAGGGAGGAAAAACAAAGTAGACCGCCAAGCCACAACAACTTCCATCCTAGCATGCTCCACTGCTATCAACCTTGATTACCTGAAACACATGCTTAAAATCGTCAACACAAAGGTTGAGCGAATCTATAGGTTTATCAAATCATCAGTTGAACATAAGTGTTAAAAACCAATCATGATCATTCAATAGCATTGTGGCCATACAATCTATTATTCAAGGATATGATAATTGTGTTTAAGCTCATGAAACTAAACCGTTAACTCAATCACCCGCGTAATAATTACCGACGTGATTCAGATGAAACCAATGCCCCTACTAAGGCATTAGTTGCAATTATACCTTATCTCTCATACAAGATAATCTACCGCAGAACTTACTCAACGTACAGCTTCTCGGCTAGCATTGGGTCGTTAGCCCCGTAGTACTACAAATTGTATAAGCGGCTATTTCCAACCCACACAAGGGCAAGACGATAGTTAATAGTTCATGAAATTAGGGCCTTTTGCAACTAGGTACTCAACACAATTTCGAGGCAACATTCGGGTCCAACAATCATTCATGACTTATGTCCATTTTCATTTAAATAGCATGTATCCCCCTCGCGGGTAAAATCATTTAAAATAAGTAAAGAGCGAGGCTATAGACTCACCTTGCGTAGTAGTAGTGGTTCTAGCGAAGACGTAACGAGAAATGTCACCGACGACGTGGATGCCCGGGAAAATCAAACACTTGACCTAAAAGTCAAAGTACGAAAACCAAATCAATACACCGCGTACATAATTGTACTAAACACACGCAAATGCAAACACACTCAATGCTTATGAAAACTCACGCCAAAGTCAAACAAGTAGTTGTTACTAGACTTATACCATTTATCAAGGTTATTAAAGTTACTATCCATTTTACGGTTTCGCCGATACTTACCCAAAGTATGGGCTGTTTTACTAGACTTAACCCTTGTTATAAAAATTAAGAAAATTCTCAAAAATACCTTAAGACCTGTAGAAAAGCCATTTTTAATCCCATTAAAAGTTTTCGCTTTTACGACCCGTTACTCAACACATTACTAAACCTACATTTTTCGGACTGAAATTGCACTTTGACCAAGTCGGACTCATTTGACCCATTTAAAATATACCATTGACCTCTACGACACCTAAGTATAATAATGGACTCAAATACACAGGTTTGAGACCAAAAATCAACTTTCAAACATTTACCAAACTCTATCTATGGTCCCCGGGATTCGACCCAAAACCAAACACAAATTCGGATTGTGTTGATTCTCATCTCCCGGTACACGTATTTTCAAAATAACATAACTTTTGACTCGTTTGGAGTTAAAAGCTCTATCTTATACCGAAACGAGCGTCTCGACGACCACTACAACTATATCCTATAATCACAACTTGGACAAAAAATTAAAACCACGAAAATAGCCCTAAACAATCTGTTTGAAAACGACTCATTCAAAATCATTCCAAAACTTGTTTTCAATCCATTTTAACACTACCTAGGCTAATTTTTATCAATCCTAACTACACCCATCCATTACTTACAGCCCTAACTACCTTAAACATCAAATCTTCCTAAAACCAAAATCCTAAAACAAACATGCAATGTGTTTAACCCATTCAAACACACCCAAAACATCATTATAAACACAACCCATAACATATTTCATCAAACACCTTGAACACACCCAAAACCCCCCACATTTCATGGCTTTAGGGGCTGTGGAACACACAAATCATAAACCCCATTATGTTTAATTAATTATCTAACATTACCCAATCACCAATTAAACGAATTAATGATTTAATTACATCAAAACACATTTTTAAAAAATCTTTAATTCTTGAAAAATTAATGTTAATGCATGTTGGATTAAAGGGTGTAAGAATACTTACAATGGTAAATTAGGAGGTGGTATTTGATTAGATTTTTGCAAAACCCCAAAAAAAAAATAGATGTGGTGGTGGTTGTGTGGTGGCCGTCGGCCATGGGAGAGAAAAGGGGAAGGGGAGAAAATTTTTGAAATGAATTTTATGAATGTGTGTGTGTGATTTTCCTTTTTGTAATTTTGGGAGGTCCTTGTGTGCAATTTGGGCTTTCTTTTGGCCTTGTTGGCAAACAACTTATTTAAAGAGCGGGATTACGGCTAGTAATCGATTTTAAAATTTTACGGGAGTCGGGGGTCGTCCCGAACACTCCAAAATACTTTTAAATGGTTCAAACGCACACAAAACGAATATTCATATGGTTCCGACTCGACTTAACACGTAATAAAAATAAAATCTCGAAAAACTCAAATATCGATCAATCAATAATAAAAGGTAAATTTTGGGCATCCGTCGGTATCGTAGTCGTCATCGGTTCTTCTTAAATCGTCAAACGTTAAAATTACGACCTTAAACGTTGGTTTCAACTTAAATCGTCAAATATATAGCAAACGAAATTTCTTAAAAATTTCAAAAATATCCGTAAAATAGGATTAAATAAATAACGTTGGGCTCGAGATATCACATCCACAAGTGAGTCGCAACTTTAGAGAGATGCTCATACTGAACAACTCTTGAGACAATAACTTAGCATCATACGGCACTTTCACGGGTCTTACAATATGTGCAAAAGAGGTGAAGAGAAAATTTGAGAATGGTCCACTATTTATAAGACAAGGCTCCAACGGCTATATCCGCCCGCGGTTCTTTATAGCAGCCCGTAGTTCCTTATCGATATGGAACCGCATAGCCACTTAAGGAACCGCCGGAGTAGATTCCGCTCCTTTTTGTCTTTTAGTGGTATGGTTCAAATCTGGTGATTAAAATATCCTGAAAGGATATTTCACACCAAGATAGAATATGCCATTTTCAAATTTTCAAATATTTAATTTAATAAAACATTTTCTTAAAAATAAAGTTTAATAAAAACTTGTCACACTTAATAAAAAGTGAGTTTTAAGAAAAGATTAAATCCTTGATCACTTAATTAGGATGAGTACTTGTTTGTACATACCTTAAGTGATCATGGTTGAAATGAAAAATACTTGAACTCAAGAATTCATTTTTAGTTGTTTTCGTAAATGCTTGTTTTTACATATTGTCGTAATCAAAACAAAGCGAGACCGAAAAATTCAAGTAACGTTTTTAGGCATTAACAAGTTCTTTATTGCGTGGATAGTACAAGACATGGAACACATGTTTGGGTTATTCTACTTCTACATCAAGATTATTATATTTGTTTTTCTTTAAGGTCATTACATGGAGCCTACTTTGGAGAATCTTCGATTGCATACATTGTTATTTCCCTATCTGATGTGACAAAAAAGAGAAGATATAGATGCTTAAATTGAGGGGAAGCAATTTGAAGATCATATACCATATACAAGAGATACACAAGAAGTTTTGCTGACATCAACTAGGAGAAGATTCTTGGGTCTATTATGAGTTGATGTGACAAAACTATAAGACAAGGACTAAATCTAGCATATGGTGAAACTACAAGCTGGTGGAGAAACTTGTAGAAGATATTAATTTAAAAGATTTAGTTGTTTATTTAGTCTTATCTTTTGTAACCCTAGGGAATTCTGTTATATAAAGAATCCCAGGGAATAGGTTTTTACACAACATTCATTCACAATGTAAAACCTATATCAAAGGTGTGTTCTAGGCGTCTGGTTCATGTAAAGATGCCTAGGTTATTTGTTCTAATAATTTAATGCAAGTAACATCAGGGTGAATTCATCTTGTTCATAACATCTTGTTCTTATATCTTGTTCTAATTCCGCTATGTTTGATTACATAAGAACTTGATATAATCCTAGATAAATGGTTTTTAACTTTGAGTCTAACGATCCATAGACTCCACAACCCTAATCCGTGAAGTACCAGAAATACCCTTGCATAATATCTTAAAGATGTGGACAATTTTTAAATTCAATATTGGTCAAAAAAATTGACATGTGATGTCTGTGCTTGCCCATGTGATGCCAAAGGGTGAATGATAATCTAAGTTGTTGAAATGAGTGTGGGGAATACGACAAGCCATCTAAGCCATTGATTCATCTGTTTGTTTTGTTTTCACTCCCAAAACGACAAACTTTAGGGCAGGGGAGGTCTCTGTGGGGCTCGTGGGTAATGGTTTTGATAAAGTGTTCACATGAATAGGATTAAAAGGTGTTAATTAAGGATCTGGATTGATTAACACCAAAACCCCTTGATTTAGTGATGATTAGGGTTTTAGGGTTAAGTGAATAGTACTCGTTTTAATCTGATTTTGGGATTAGGAGAGTTGTTAGGCACCTTGATTTTAATTAATATTAATTCAAATTAAGGGCCAAGTAAAGTTATGGGCTTGTTAGGTTTAGTGGTTTAATAGACTGAGTAGTGGGTAGGGGTGAGGTAATGGGGTAATATGGGTTTGTTTTTTAGCCGGTTTTCATCCTTGCACTTCCAAGTTGGAAGAAAAGGCCCTCCATAAATTTGTAATATAATAGACATCATATCCTTTGTTAATACTTTAGAGTTTTGGCATATTTGGTCCTTTTATCTTCATAAACTTTGAAAAGGATTTGAAATAAACTTCTTGTATTCTTCAAGGGCCAAACTTGTATAATGAAGAAACTTTAGGGACCAAACTTGTAATTATGAGATTTTTAAGGGTATAAAGTGACATTTCTTCAAACTTGAGGTACAAATCTTGTACATATTCAATTCTTCAAGGTCTTTCTTGGAAAATCAACATTTAGGTCCGGTTCTTTGTGCGGCTACGTTTCCCGTGTTCGTTTTTGCTTGTTTCTTGTGCTCTTTTGGCACTTTTACGATATCCGGACCTACAATCACACATTTGACAAAAGAAAAGGGATCTGCATGGTTTTAATGACATTTTCCGTATTTTAACCCCGCTTAAGGCGATGAGACCATGTATAATTAGAGTCTCATCAATTTCAAAAGAATTCCTCATAGTCATATAGTATTCTTAGCAAATGTATATGCTATTAATGACCTAACAAGTTTTAGCTAAGCAAGTGCATGCACTGGTTGAATAAGGAAATTTAAAAAGAGTTTGCAACCTTGGAATCAAACAAAACAGAGTAAAATGGATAAATCCAACGTGTGGTTTGTCCAGATTGCACTTTTAGTTACTGTTTTTTTGAAAGTACAGGCGGCCTCACCGGTCTTTAGGTATGTGTTCATTTTCATAATTTGATCCTAACATTCGTTAAACGTTGATCGTTACTAAAGAGGTATTTGTATTTTTCTTAGGTAAAAGGTAGAGTATGTTGGAAACTCACTTTATGTGACGACATTTAAGAATTCCCGTTAGTTATCATAGTCACGCACAGTCAGTCTAGACTAGGCCCTTTGTAAAGTGCGTGACTATATATACCCCTCCTTAGCTTCCAAGGAGGGGTGTTGATTGTATTTTTGTTCATTAAGGAACACACACATTTCACTCTCAACCTCTCTTTCTCTCTCTCTAAGCCAACAATGGCTTCCACCACCCATTACCACCACATTAGACCACCGGATCTTATTTAGCTTTTCTACATTTGGCATCAGAGCCACGGTTCCATCCTTGGATCGTGTTTACATTTTCGATTTTGGTGGTCTAATCATTCTTTGTGTCTCGTCTTATATTTTTTTTGTCCTATATCACAAATTTCTTTGTCACGTCTTATGTTTCTTGTCCACAGTCTCATAATGGTGGTTTTATTACTTTTTGGTTTCATCAAAAAGTTGTTATCTTATCATTTTTCACTGGTCCATATCTATATCTGGTTCTCGGTCCAAATCTATTTGTCAACTGGTCAAAATATATCATGGTCAAAATATTGTCCATTTATTATATTTTCACTGGTCAAAGTTGGGTTCACTAGTCAATGTTATTTGTCTGGATTTTTTTTTCCTGGTAATTTTTTGAAGATGAAGGTGATAAACTCAGAAAATCTGCCATAAAATATGCCCAGAAACAAGATTCCTGAAAAATCGGTACAAGGACCACTTTTGGACTCTTCACGGTACAATCGCATGGATTGCGATGGAATGGTGTTTTTCACACATTCCGATGGGCTTGACTTACCCATTGCGATGGACTCATTCCGATGAGTCACATTGCGATGGGTGGTCGGGTCTATCGCAATGGCATTAACAAGTCGTCATGCTGCCCGTTTACTCGCAATATTGCGATGGAAATTTTTTATTGCGATGGGTCACGATTTTGATTGCGATGGAATATACTTGTTTGACTTTGCGATGGACTGTGATATTGCGATGCATTTTTTTTGTTTACAAAAAGACTCATTGCGACAGCTTGACTTGTTTAATACCATGACCCGGGACCAAAAACGCAACTTGACCAGGACTGAACCCATCTCAAACCGAGTCAACTCGGTCATTACCGAGTTGACTCAGGTAACTCACTGAGTTTGACTCTAATCCATCCTTATACCGCCTCAACACCAAAACTAAACCTATCCCATCGACACCTAATCCCATCATCTAGATTTGACT
The DNA here is from genome assembly GCA_025667525.1 of Glebionis coronaria. Classification (NCBI taxonomy): domain Eukaryota; kingdom Viridiplantae; phylum Streptophyta; class Magnoliopsida; order Asterales; family Asteraceae; genus Glebionis; species Glebionis coronaria. The sequence goes on from CM046880.1 coordinate 412,703,506, forward strand.
TTAAAACGGAAAAACTGATCTCAGATTTTAAAAGTCTCGTGTTGTTGCATGTACTGATCTATTAAAGATCTTATCACGAAACAACAATCATCATAGATCTGTGTTTATATTCGAAATACTTGACCGATTTATAACACTTTTCGTTATAATCATCTCAACTTTTCGATAAAAACAAAATCAAAACAACAAGCTATCTCCAATTTTACCTTACCCGAGACCTTGTATAAAGGCCTTGAAGATGAAATCAATTTGTGTCATGGCTCTGTCATGTGTATCGATCGATTTTTGTTCAAGATTTGTTTAGATGGAGCTTTAGTTTGATTGTGGAGATGATATTGTGATGGGGACGAAGGAAACGAGGGGTGGCGGATGTTTCTAGGTGTCTTGGGAGAAGAAGCAGTTTGGTGAGAGGAGTTAGGAGTGTGGGGCGGATCTAACTATGTGAAGAATTAGGGTTAATTATCTGTGAGTTTATTAGGGTCAGTATTTAATTTCAGGTTTTAACTTGTGCCAGTTGTGGCATACACGTGGCCAGAAAATACAAGGGCGGATAAAACAATGTGCGTTGGTGGACCGGGTTAGTATTGGGCCGAGGGTCAAGCCGGGTTGAACGAATTTGGGCCAGATATGTTTATTTGATTGTTTTGGGCTGGACACAAGTTTTGGACCGGGTATACATATTGGGCCGCATGTTTTTAACAAAATACACACAAATTTTTTAAATACATATTTTAAATAAACTTTGTGTGTATTTAAGTCAACTTTGGTCTTTATCGGGTCGAGACAAAGTGAAAAAGTGTCGAGAAATTGTTAAGGATAATAGATGCTCAAACAAGCAAATTCCTTTTTTGAATTTGTAGTTTTTTTGTCGCATTTGGGGTTCTTTAATTTTTTCTTGACACCGATTGGGTGACGAGAAATGTGACGCGACAAATTGAAGTGACCAATATGACGAAGAATTAATTTTGACGAGACCAAGAAAAATGGGCGATTTTTTAGTGGCTTCAGATTTTGTTTGATCGGGTATTAATTACGTGACGTTGAAGACGGATTTTTCGAAGGCGTGTATTTATTTTATCTTTGACTAGATAACTTGCTCGTGCTTAATCCTAGAATGAAGACTTGGTTATCTGGTTTCCGGGTTCGGGGTGGATGGTTGATGACTCGGATTACTATCACTTAAAGGGGTTACATTGTTGTACTCAGTGTCACGCGCTTAGTCGACGTGGATAATTTCAAGAGGTGTTGTGCTTATAGACTTCTTCAGTGATGCATTGAGTACTTAGAGATTTCTCCACCGTTCTTCATTTAACAATAGTGCAAGCTTAAGTCACAAGATCGAAGGATTTTTATTCAGCTTCACGTTTGATGTATCCGGTTCATTCTTTCAGTGGTCACTTCAAATTGCTTTCATGTGGTATGGTAAAGGTGGCCATGGAGAGTATATGAGAAGAGATTTTCGATCAACAGCTGATTCTCACAAAATATATAATTCAGCTTATTTATTATTCTCACGAGATTTCAGGTTCACGTGCGTACAATTTATTGATGGTTCCGACTTTCGAAACCATCAAGGGGGAAGAAGAAGACACATTGAACGCACAACGAGTACACGTGATGAACTTCATACCTTCTTTTGATTTGAAGATATTCCGGGATGACATTTGTCATAGCCGCAGAGAAAATCAGTGTTTTAACTCGTGTCGTTATCAATCTCCAAACGGTACACTACTGATTCGAGGTTTAATTGTTTGATTGTTGCAATTAAACATCATCATTATCCTATATGCATTCCCGGGACTTAATTGACTCTGGTGCATCTCCGGAAGAAGACGTGTGCATTTCCGGGACTTGATTGACTCTGGTGTTACGATGTCAACTTCATGAATGGGATAAAGTGTCCACTTCAGTATTCGAGCTTCATAATTGGGATTGATTTACCTTCTTCAACTATGTGGGGGAAGAAGTGTCTTGATTCTTTCTGGTATGCATAACTTGAACTCTCAGGGGGAAGAAAAATTCAGAAGAATTATTCAAGCGTGAGAAGAAAAGTTGTTGATCTACTTGGGGGAAGCTATTTAAAATGCTTCTACATCAAGTTTACGTGGCATGAATTAGGGGGAAGCTAATTCAGAAGCTTCTCCTTAACCAGAAGTGTATGGGTTACTTAGCTCGTGCCGTTACAGTATTTCTACTACAAGTTACGTTAAAGATGAGTCGTTTTGAAGACGAAGGCCTCAGAAGACTTCATCAGCATTGGATGCTTCAAGAAAGCTCTTATTCTTAATTATTTTGTACTTGATAGGTAGAATATTGTAAGGAATTCTACACGTCGTCCCATGGGGGAAGATTGTTGGAAACTCACTTTATGTGACGACATTTAAGAATTCCCGTTAGTTATCATAGTCACGCACAGTCAGTCTAGACTAGGCCCTTTGTAAAGTGCGTGACTATATATACCCCTCCTTAGCTTCCAAGGAGGGGTGTTGATTGTATTTTTGTTCATTAAGGAACACACACATTTCACTCTCAACCTCTCTTTCTCTCTCTCTAAGCCAACAATGGCTTCCACCACCCATTACCACCACATTAGACCACCGGATCTTATTTAGCTTTTCTACAGAGTAACAAGTAACAACTATAAAAAAGACAAACAAAAGTGTGAAGGGGATAAAGAAAGAAACATAGAAATATCCATCATCTATCCACCACCACGTTTCCATTTCTGTTAATCCAGTATCAACCTAACAACAACAACCTTTGTTCATTGTTATTGTATTGGATGGAGACTTAACATCTTCCTTTTAAATCCTTTTTTATATATATTTCACTTCTTCTATTAACTGAAAGAAAATAACGACAAATTTGTCTCTCGTATCCCCTCCTCTTGCATCAATTTCCAATTCTTGTACCTTAGCCCGTCATCATCATTTTGTTATCCTACCTTGTTCCAATAAAAACAACCACACCAAATATGTTAATTATCCGTTTAGATGAATGTGATTAATTCGATGAACCACCGATATGCTTGTTTATTATTCAATTCACTTTTGATTTGATGAATCAAAAATGAATAAATCTTGTTTTTTAACCGCTGGTAGTGATGAGGAATTGAGGATGATTGATGAGTGACTAGAATCCTATATCCTATTAAAAATTAGTTAAACAACAATATACAAAGTGATCTCTAAATAGCACCTCGTGCATTTTAAGAAGAAACATAACATGTTTTGTTTCCAGAATCATACTTCTCTAATTCAAACATGACACTTAAATTTTTACCTTTTAAAACATAATGAGTTAAAGCCATCTGTATAATAAGAGGTTGGAGTTATTAAGTTATGAGTTATTGAATTATAATTCATTGAATTATGATATGGGTTATGTTAAGAAGTGGTGGTAGACTGGGAGGAATGGTGGTGGCGGTGGTGATGGAGTGGTGTTTTAGAGAAGAAAGCAAAGAAAAGAAAAGGACAAAACTGCCCTTTTAGTAACGGTCAACGTTTAACGAATGTTAGGGTCAAAGTATGAAAATGAACACATACCTAAAGACCGATGAGGCTGGCTGCACTTTCAGAAAAACTGGTAATTAAAAGTGGGCAATCTGGACAAATCACATGTACGACTTATGCATTTTACTCTACAATACATGGACTCCAATATCACAACCCTCTAGTTATAAACCCATTACTTCCAAATGGGTCTATAAAACCAATTATAATACTGATGGATCACTTGAAAGAAAGAAAGCAAGGTTAGTGGTTAGAGGTTTTAATATAAAAGAAAGCTTCGATTATGAAGATACTTTCTCCAGTTGCTAAGTTAGCAACTGCTAGAGTCTTAATTGCTTTAGTCATTACTTTGATGAACAAATTTATGGCTACATTGACGAATAAACTCATATGTTGTCGCAATAAGGTTATGATAAAGGTGGTCGGCCAAGTTTGTAAACTAAATAAATCATTGTATGGGCTTAAAGAAGCTTTAAGACACTGAAAACATGAGCTAACTAAATTCATGGTAATTTTGAGATATGTGTATTCCAAACATGCTTGTTTGTTAAAACTGCAAAAGTTACTTTCACAACAACATTGGTCTATGTTGATGATGTTTTGAGACTTGAAACTCAAAGGAGGAGATAATTAATCTAAAACAAGCACTTGACATGAAATTCACTATCAAGGATTTGGGAATGGCTAGATATTTTTTAGGAATTGAGTTATGATGCACACTTGCTAGTAGTCACTTAAATCAAAGGAAGTATATTGTGGATTTATTGTATGATATAGGTCTTATTGTTGCTAAACCAACTTATTTTCCTTTACCTAGTGAACTAAAATTGTCTCTCGAAAAAGGAAATCAAGTGACCCTTGGTCTTATACAAGATTGGTGGCTAGCTTGCTTTACTTAACAATGACAAGATCAAACATCTCATATGCAGTGCAACATATAAGTGAATTTTTTTTCAGCTTCTTAATATCTAAATTTACAAGATTTTATGCATTTAATTATATACTCGAAAGGGTCAGTGTCAAATGAGTTATTCTATCTTATTGAACCTCACTTAAAAATCACTAGATTTACCGATGTAGACTGGGCATCTTTTCTTATGAAAAGAATACCACTCACCAAATACTATATTTTTCTTGGTCACTCATAAGTTTCATGGAAAACCAAAAAGCAACCTACATTTAGCAGATCTTCTACATAGGCCAAATATATAGCATTGACAACAACAACATGAGTTACTTTGGCCGAGTTACTTATTACAAGATCTGCAAATCAAAGTCACGTAACCAGTTATTGTTTTATGTGACATAACACAGCACAACAAATAGCTGCACATCCATGTTTTCATACACATGAAAATAATTTCATGGTCCAAGAAACATAAGTCTAAACTGATGATCTTTAACGTCGACTTTTAAAAGGCGTTTGATTCATTTCATTAGAGGTTCTTAGATAATGTTAGGATCCAGATGGGTTTTGGCTTCAAATGGTGAAACTAGATTAAGGGTTGTTTCAAATCGGCAATGGCTTCGGTTCTTATAAATGGATATCCATCTAAGGAATTTTCTTTCCAGAGAGGTTTGAGGCAAGGTGATCCGTTGTCTCCCTTAATGTTCCTATTGGTTGTTGAAGCTTTACATATGGTCATGGAGGAGGCAGTTGAGAAAAGCATATTTAGGGGGATTCGAGTTGCTCAAAACTATAACACCATTTCTCATCTTCAGTTTGCTGACGATGTTCTCTTTGTTGGTGAGTGGTCCGAGTTTAATGTCAAATCTTTAGTTCGTATACTAAGATGTTATCAGCTCTCTTCCGGATAAAAATTCAACCTATCAAAAAGTTGCATTTACGCAGTTGGTGTACCACAGGATGACGTTAACAATTTATCTCATGAAGTCAGATGTAAAGGTAGTAAACTTCCTTTTAGATATTTGGGTTTGCCGGTCAGGGCAAATATGAAGCTCACTTCAAGTTGGACCCATGTTATAAATAAATTTCGAAGTAAGATTTGTTCATGGAAGGCACGATTGTTATCTTTTGGGGGCGTTTAACTCTTTTAAAATCAGTCTTATCAAGCCTTCCTCTATACTATTTTTCCTTGTACAAAGCTCCCACCTTAGTCTTGAAGATCTTAGAGACCATTAGATGTCAATCTGTCTGGGGTAACATTAGTGATGAAAAAAATATGTCGTGGATTAAATGGTCAAACGTGATAGCTCCTAAATTAAATGGTGGGTTGGGCATCGGCAGCCTAAATGCAACTAACCTTGCCTTTATTTCTCGTTGTTGGTGGAGAATTTGGTCATATAAGAGTGAACTTTGGAACTCAGTGATTGTTAATATTCATGGTTACCTAGATGGTACTAATCCTCATGATTACGAGTCAGCTAATAATGGTTGCTGGAATTCCATCGTCAAAACTGGGATGGAAATACATAGTATGAGCTTTCATTTCTTTGAAACTTTTAGTCGTAAGGTTGGTCAAGGGAATTCTATTTATTTTTTGACCGAACCTTGGATGGTAATCACATTCTTTCTAATAAATTTCCGAGACTATTTGCACTCGAAGCGTCACAACAATGTTTTTTTGTGATCAATGTGGACGTGAAGAAGATAATGTTGAATGGATATGGGATTGGCGTCGTCCCATCAGAAGTAAAAGGGAGTTGGCGGAGTTCAACAAATTTATGGGTTTACTTTCTAACTTTCGGCATGGTGCATGATAAGACGGATGGAATTTCTTGTTAAGTCAAATTTGTTTTCGGTTAAATGTGTACGGGTTGCTATTGATAAATGCGGGCTCCTCTCACCTAGTCGTCTAACTAGATGGTCTTCTCTCGTTTTGTCAAAAGATTTAATTTTTGTTTGGCCTGCTGAGAGAAACAGAATCCCAACTAGAGTAGAGTTAGACCTCAAGGGTATAGACATACCTTCGATCCTATGTCCTATTTGTGACAATGATCCTTAGACTACGGATCATATTTTGGCAAAATGTGAGTGGGTCTCTTACATCTAGAAAAACATTTTTTTGTGGTGGGGTTTTGAATTCAAGACAGGTCTTCCTTTTTGGAGATAATTGATTTCATCAATAACCATAGCCCGTAGAAGAAGAAATTTTTTCAAGCGCATCAACTCTCATATTTTGAATCTTTTATATTCACATCATGTTGGTTAATTTGGAATGCAAGAAACGATAAGATTTTTGCAGCTAAAAGGTGTTTGGTAGATGATATTTTTATCAAAATACAACATCTTTGTTTTTGTTGGTTGAAAAACAGGTGTAAAAAAGCTCTTTTGATTGGGCTTTATGGTTTTCTCGTCTTATGAACGCATGTTATGTTTCTATACTTGAACTAGATTATTTGTAATTCGTAGTCTTCTAGCTCCTTTTTAAATGGTAACGTTTTTTGTTGTTCAATATAATAACCGTCTAAAAAAAGATTGCCACTTCACAAAACATAAAATGGAAGATGAATTTTACAACTTGTCTACATTCTTTCTCATTTACAACTTGCAAATATCAAATGACAAAAAATTAAAGAATGTTCAATATTCCTTCCTTTCTCATATACAAGTTGAGAAAATAAAATCTTGCAAATATCAAATGACAAAAACATTTAAAAAAAAGGTTCAATATTCCTTCCTTTCTCATATACAAGTTGATTGTGGTTTGGTGTTGTAGTGTTGTGTTATGAAAAAAGTAAATGCCATGTAATCATATCACTTTATAACACTAGAAATCTCATAACGCCACAAAAGTGGCTCTTTGGTTAACACCAGATTTATGGTGTTATAGTGGTCCTACTTTTAATAAAAATTATAAAAAATTTAAAAAAATTAAAAATTTAAAATTCATGACGCGATACTATAACACAACTCACGATACAGTTCTCGCGTCGTAAACTCGCGTTATGCCCACCATTTTAAACTGACAACTACAGCTTAAGGGGGTATAACGTGAGATACGGTGTGGTATATGTCGTTTTAAAGTTGGCGTTTTGGATGGCTCAAGCCATGAAACACCGCACCCTGAACTCTCAGGGAGGCTAAAGAAGAATAGAACTAATTTTTTATACTTAAAAAGTGACGAGGTTGTAATAATAAATAATTTGAATTTCTGATTTTTCATTTAGAGTATTAGGCTGTGTTTGTTTTTACAAAAAAAGTCTGACTGCCTCTGACGTCTGACCAGTCAAACGCGGTCAGACGTTTCAGTTGTTTGTTTTTTTCTTGTGAGTCAGACGTGATAAGGCTGTAGACATCTGACTCTGTCAGAGTTGGTGATCAAGTCTAATTGGCTCTTATCTACGCAATATATTCTCATCCACCTCCCACACCTTTCAAAACCCTCCAAGCCTATTATCAATCTTGAACATAAACCAGCAACCAAACTTTCCCGAGACCTTTTATCAAGATCTTAGCCATGGTACTTGTGTTATTCGAGATTAAAGGAGATCAAAAACCAAAAGGGGCCATTGGTATTCGTTTGTGATGACTGGTGTCTTCATATTCTTTGGTGTCATCATGCTTGTGTACTTTGTTTTTAAAAGAATCAAGGTCGTAGCCTTTCTGTAAATAATGGGATAATAGAAAGTTTTTTTGTAGCACAGTGTTTTTAGATGATGATCTTTTGAAATATAAAGTGTGTCTGTGTTAGAAAATGAAGTGAGAATATCAAAAGTATTACTGCTAGTATTAGGTTTAGGGTTACTTTTAAGTGGGTCAAGACTCATAACTAAATTTTGGGCCTTTAACTCTTGTGCCTATTAGGTGTTACTAGTATGGTTTTATTTTGTAGGCTATAATGGTGAGCCTTTATTCTCTCAGAGATGGTGTTGCTACTGGCTTTATTTTTCATTGTTACATTATATATGTTTCTAAAAAGGGTTTTTCTATCTTTTGTCCTAAGGGCAAATGATAAGAACATATAAAGTACATAAAAAGTACATCGGGTCTCATAGAAAAGTACACAAGAATCAACAAAGTATGAATCCTTGTGTATTTTTCTGTAAGACACTTTTTATTTTCTTATCATGTACCCTTAAGGCACAAGATAAAAAAACCCTTCTAAAAATATCACTTTGATATGGTTCAATTATTAGTTCGAAACTTTGAATCGAAAATTGAATGATTGAGTTTCAGCTTAGTAGTCACAAAATATCTTGAATTATTCTTCTTCAAAGTTAATAGTCAAACACACTATTCGAGTAATATATGAATAAATCGAAAAATAAAATCGAATATAACCAAACCTATAATGCAATCGAATTTATGAAACCAAATCAAAACAAATTAAATATTAGGTTTCAGTTTGGAAAGATTTATTCAAGTTACTTATTCGTTTAATTGTTATGACTTGATATATAAAAATTCGGACAAGAAAACCGTTCATATTCAGACAATTATTGAAAAACAAACAACATTATTTCATTCAGATTCAGTCTTTAGAACCATTTTTTACCAGTAAAATACGGTAGTCAAATTTAGACACAAAACATATTAATGAAACAAACCACACCTTAATTTAAACTTAAATACTCTTTCTTCCATCATTTAGAACCAACAATTTGAAATGAAACAACATTTGTAATTCTATAGCCTTTTGGCCATTCTCGAAAAATTCTATAGCCTTTTGATGCCATTAATATTTATTTTAAGATATTTGCCGCCGTATAACTTAGGTAATATACATAAAATGTCATCATTTATTCGATACGTAGCTACAACCAAATTTTAGTTATCTAATGTGTGGAAAACCAATGCCCGAAAATTGCATGATTAGCCATCGTAATCGTAGGACGGTTGCAGCCTGTCCCCGGTGTTCACACAAAGACTAAGTCAAGTGGTAGCCATTTGTAGCTCCCACGTCTTTCCTTTTTGTCTCACTTAATATATACGTACTAAATACTTAATTAGCCTGTGTCTTAAAAATGAAAACTGTTACAAAACCAGATGTAAATAGCATCAACTATGATAATGTTTTTTTAAATGTTTATAATAGTGTTATGATATTAATCTTTTTTTATAAACCTATTCTTACTATATATAAACATCTTCAAAATTGTGTTACGACAACTTTGTTTTATAAACTTATTCTTACTATATATAAACCTTTTCAAAATCTATAAATCTCTTATATAATTCAAATGCATAATGATAGATGAACTTTATTTGCAAGCCTAAAAAAGCCTTAATCATAGGATTGAAACTAGTGGCTGAATAAAAAACTGAAATGAGGAAAGAGAAAATATGAAATAGTGGGTCATCTGCATTTCAGCAATCACAAAACGATACGTAGAGTTAGGTCTATTTTTAAACTTGCGAATTAGGTCTATATATCAACACTCTTATGAAAATGTTTAAAATCTTAAACCTTTTCATGCCATATAAGTTTGAAATACATGTCCATTATTGTTTACAAGTTTTTAAACCTTTTCATAACTTTATAAACTTATTTATAAATCACTATAATGAATACCCTTAAAAAAGAGACATATCTAGAAATCAAACCGCACTTCTCATTTTTCTTTAATCTAACAGTAGAGATTAGCATAAAAAAATACGGAAGGATTATTTTTGATAAAATGTGTAAAAGTTATAAAAAGACGGAGAAGCTAAAGTTAAAAATCTAATGAAGTAACTAGTAGTGTATATCACTAGTGAGTAGTGATATATGCTTAGTGATATATAGTAATATTTTATACCTTATCACTAGTAATATTTTATGACTTTGAATTAATAATAATTACTTTTTATATTTATAGCTTTCTTCGATGTTGTTTTTGTTACAATATTTGAACTAGTTTTAATACTCATGCACGCACGGGACTTAAATATAAAAAATAAAATAAGTAATAATTTCGTTTATTTATATTTATGTTTTTTTTAAGAACATCTAATGTTTTCTACGTTTAATTATCTAATATTTATACGTTTAATTATCTTCTTCTTTTACCGTGCACCGTGTAAATTATATAAACTAATCTCAATTTTTATTTTTTGAATTTCATTTTTTATATTTGATATTTTTATTCTAAATAGTTATCTCTTAATAATAAATCAAGAAACCATTTACATCAACTTAACACGTACACGATTTATAAATTCATGATTTTTTAATGCTTAATATTATTTTATAAAAAATATTAAATATTTAATATTTAAATAGTTACGATTTTCATGTACCCACGAGTTTTACATTATTTTCATTATGTGACAATATTAGTTGATATTTTGTAGAAATATTTATTTCATAACGAAATTAATTTTGTTTAGCTGAAATGTTAGCTGTCATTTTTAGACATTGTGTGTTAAGTAACACATAACGACCTTAAAAATATATGATGTTGTAGTAGAATCTCGTCTATTTTTTTCATCTCACACAGCTATTTGAGATCTTGCATTCATTTTGACACTTATATCTACGTTAATAATAATTTACGTAGATTGCATTACTTTACTTTGTTAAGTGTCATAATTGAAATAGACAATAATTTGTGTTTTTATTTAAATATTTATAATTATGTGATTTGTTGATTTTTTATTATAACATATATGTTGTATTTTTAAAATATAAAGTCTATAAGATATAAAGTTTAAGATGTATTTTGTTTATTTTATAAAGTTACTAAAAAATATGAAAAATTATTAGTTTACACTTGAGTTTATCTAATTTATTAAAATTTAACCACTAAGGTTTTATTAATATCCTCCTCCTTATTTAAGTATTTATTTTCACAAATTTGACACATATATCTTTGTGTGTTTTCATTAAATTACTCCACCAAAAGTTTAATTTTGACTAAATGAATTCAATTTTAACTTTTTTCAACCAATCACATCGCTCTATTTTGCTTATGTGTTAAAATTAAGTTATTTGATTGGTCCAATTGTTTTTTTACAACCTCCACTTTTTATTAAAATTTTCAAATAATCTAATTCTTTTATTATATAAAAGATATTTTAGCAAAAACAATTCTTTTAAATACTGAATGATTAGAATTGATTTTTTAGTATATAGAAAAAACAAAAACCTAAAATAACTTTTGTCTTACTGATATCATAAGATAGACATCCAATCGAATAGTGTTTCTATAATTACTCATACCTATATTTATCTTTACATATAAAGATAACATGATTTTACTTAAAAACTCCTAAAATATAAAATGTATATCTACTAATCCATCTTGAATAACTTATTTTGAGTGATTATTTACTTTAAATTACATTCTCAAATAAATATGAAAGATTTTGATGCACACATTTATAAATTTTTGTTTTTATTATAAACATGAAATATGATATGTATGGGTTTCATTTAATTCAAATTTGTTAATTTTAGTATGTTTAAAAATCACTCCAAAGGTGATGGTTATATGTTATGAACAATAAAATTTGGATTTAAATACTAAAGAGAATTTTCACAAAGTGTCAATTTACAAAATTTTAGCGCGTACATTTTTTCCCACAATATCTTTTTATTAAATATAAACTTTCAGTAAAATTTGATTTATAACCCTTTTTATCCATCAACTTCCCTATGTTTTGAAATACACCGGAAACTTTACAACTTTTTTCGTAAGACTATTTGAGTGTATTGTTGGGAATAAATTATAGCCAGTCTACTTGAGTGCTGACAAGAGTAAAACAAGCGTTGACAGGAGTAAAACAAACGCTGACAGATCAAGCGTTGACAAGAAGAAGTCAAGCGTTGACACATTGAAGAGAAGCACTGATGGAAGGATATGATCTACACGGTTATTATATTCTAGATTACCTTTAGTAAAGATATGAACAACAATGTATTTTCTATATTTATCTTTACCTAGAATAGTTGATACGTAGATTATTGTACAAGGCTTCTTATGTCTATAAAAGAAGACCTTTAGGTTATTGTTCAATATAAGTTTTCATACGTTAAACACTTTCATTGTAAGCAAGTTTGACATCATTAATCAAAGTGAAAGTTTGTTTACATCTTGTGTGTTCTTGTTTAAGTGTTAATTCCGCATAACACTTAGATTGTCATATACATATACAAAGGTTTCTCTAAGTGTATTACTTGATCTAATCTCGTATACATAAAGCTAAATCGATCTAAGTTTGGGATCAACAAGTGGTATTAGAGCTTGTTGAGGAACTTTTGATCTTCAAGAACACAAGAACCCTAAAATCACCAAAACCCTAATTTTCACTAAAACCCTAAAAACATCATGTCAAATCCAGAAGTACCCTCCTCCTCCTCACCTTTACCAAACATCAAATTCCCATGCTTGATGCAACCAACTTTGAATTGTGGAAATTCAACTTTGAGTAATATCTGGGGATCTATGACTACACTCTCTGGGAGATTATTGAATATGGAAACACATTCAATAAAGCCCAAAAGATTGCTAATGCTATTGCTGGAAGAGCAGCTGTTGTTGGATGTTCAGAAGCAGATAAGAAAGAAAAGCCAGAGGATGGTAGAGTTGTGGCTTCTGAAGACATAGCAAAGAAAAGGGTTGATATGAAAACCCTAAATATTCTGAAACTCTCTTTGGGACAAGAGAACCAGCATAAATACAGAGGTTATGAATCTGCTAAGGACCTTTGGGCAGCTCTTGAAGTTGCATATGGTAGCAATGAAGATACTAATGAAGAGAAGAAGAAGCAACTCATGCATGATTATGCTGTCTTCAAGGCTCAACCTAATGAGAAGCTTAGCAGTGTAAGAAGCAGATTGCTTGACATTACAAGCAAATTGTCCTTCATGGGGACACAACTTGGTGATATTGACATTAATGCCACTTTTCTTAAAAGTCTTGGTGAAGCGTGGAAGATTGAGGCAAGATCTATACTTGCCAACAACACTCACAAAAGTTCTACTTTTGATGATATCTACAACAAACTGAGGCTGTTGGAAGATGAAACTCTTTTGGAGCATGGAAGCAAGTCTACCAACAGTAATATGGCATTCTTCTCACATAGTGAAGGTCAATTTAATCAGATGGACTCTTACATGCATCCATTTACTGGATCATCATGTGTCAACGCTGGAACATGTCCTGTCAACGCCTCATATTCAGACGCTGACACATACAAAAGTGACTCACCAAGAGTTAAACCTGCTGGTTTGGATCTGGATACTGTATGTGCTTATATTGCTTCTTTGCCCAATGGTTCAGTGATTACATATGAGGACCTTGAGCAAATAAGTGATGAGCACTTGGAAGAGATGGATATTAAGTGGAACATGGCTCTTGCTAGTATAAGAGCAAACAGGTGGAATAGAAGGTTTAAGAAGAAGACGACCTTCAATGCAAAGGACACTGCTGGATTTGATAAATCCAAGGTTGAATGCTACAATTGTCATCGTATGGGGCACTTCATGAGGGAATGCAGATCTCCTAGAAGATCTGATGCTGGAAAACCCTCAAGCCAAATTGTTGAGGCTCAGGATCCTAAGCCCATGGTTGCAGTTCAAGAAATTGATGGTATGGGATGGGATTGGAGCTATTTGGCTAAAGATGTGGAAGAGGATAAATCTTTGGTTGCTGAGATAGAAGAAGAAGAACATGTTCAATATGCTCTCATGGCACACTCCTCCTCTTCATCAGATAATGAGGTATACGATGATGCTTTTTGTAGTAAGGGTTGTAGGTTAAATACTGAGAAACTTAACAAAGAGGTGTTAAGGTTACTAGATGATGTGAGTACTGAGAGATGCAAACTGTCTAACTATCAATTAGCTCTCACTCAAACTGAGAAGACATTTTCTGAGTACAAGAAAATGGAATTTGATTTAAAAGATAAAATAAATATCTTAAAACATGAGTTGAATGCTAGTAATGATATTAGGAGCATTATGGAAAGGGTTAATGGTGAGCTACAGGCTAAGTTAGATGAGGCCATTAAGAATAAAGATAATGTTGGCCTTAAAATTCAAAGATTTGATAAGGCCACACAAACCCTAGGAGAATGTGTGAATAAACAAAGGGATCCTAAGGACATGACTGGGATTGGGATGAAAGACTACTCTGTGGTTCCACCACCAGCTGGTGACTTCTATGGTGTCCAACAAAAGGACCTATCTTGGACTGGTTTACCAGAACTCCAAGAGGAGGAATTCATTCCTCCACCAAGAGTCATTACCCCAGTTGAAGAGTATCAACAGAAGTTGACTGACTTGAATGAATGGAAGAAAGCCAATCCTACCTTATTTGTTAAGGGTGGCTTATTATGTGAAAGTCCTAATGAGTCAACCCCTATTAAGGTAACAAACCCAATCACTGGTAAGGCTGTTGACCTTGGCTCAAACACTGTTAGAAAACCTAGTGTCAAGTATGTAGAAATGTATAGGAATACTAGGTCACCTAAAAGCCAAGTTAGTAATGATGGAACAGGCTTCTTCTCTTCTAGACCTAGGTTTGTGTCTAGAAAAGCCTGTTACACTTGTGGTAGCTTTTCACATTTAGCATATAAGTGTGTCAACGCTTCCAAGGTCAACGCTGTTAGAAAGTCAAACGTTGTCAGACCTAAACCTTGTGTGCAGCAAAGTCCACAAGTTGTTAGACCTACCCCATTCTTCACTAGAGGGTCTAACACTCATGGACAAAGACCATTTCAAAAGACAAATACTTGGTCTAACAGGCAATGGGTTTCTGTAGCAAACCCTAGGTTCAACGCTGACAAGGGTAATTTCAGCGTTGACAAGACCAAATCCAACGCTGACAGAAACGTGACCAGACCTAAATATTTGCAACCACAGGGTAAGGGGTCTAAAGCTTCTTCAAGCTTGACATGGAGACCTAAGAAAGATCAAAACCCTAATGATAATGGGATTTCAATGACCTGCAACAGATTTAATTACATTTCAAAGGTCATTACAAAACCTATTGGGGTTAACTGGGTATTTCATCCAAAGAGGGATGAACAAGGGGTTGTTATGAGAACTAAGTCTGTTCTTGTTGAACAACCAGATGAATCCAAGTCTGCTAAGGCTTGGGTTCCCAAAGAAAACTAACTTGTTTTCTTTATGTGCATGGCATTCAAAAACAGGTCAATGATTATGGATGTTGGGACAGTGGATGCTCAAGGCACATGACAGGGAAGGAAGATTATATGACTAACTTCACTCCCATCAAGGATGGTGATAAGGTTTACTTTGGAGGCGGATATGGTACTATCACAGGCAAAGGAACACTTCTCACTAAGAACTTGTGTTTTGAGAACGTATTTTTGGTAAAGGAACTTGATTACAATCTTTTTAGTGTATCATAAATTTTGTGATAACAAAAATAAAGTTCTGTTTACTGATACTGAATGCTTGGTGTTAAGCAAGGATTATAAGATCCCTGATGAGAAATATATTGACTATAGAACACCTAGACATAAAGACATATATAATGTGAATCTGAATGGGATTAGAATGAATAACAATATGTCATGTTTTTATGCTAAAGCTTTAGTAGATGAGAGTAATCTATGGCACATGATACTAGGGCACATAAACTTTAAGAATATAAACAGGCTTGTGAGACTTGGTTTGGTTGATGGTTTGCCTGAAAAGACTTTCCACAATGACCACTCTTGTGTTGCATGTCTTAAAGGCAAGCAACACAAGGTCTCATTCAAGTCTAAACAGGTGCACTCTAGTACTAGACCACTTCACTTGCTTCATATGGACCTATTTGGTCCAACCAATATAGAAAGTTTGAATGGTAAATCATACTGCTTTTTCATCACAGATGACTTTTCTAGGTTTACTTGGACTTTCTTTTTAGCTATGAAGAGTGATACAGCTGACACTTTAATTGACTTTATCACTCAGATTGAGAAGAAGACTGGTAATGAAGTTAAAATGCTTAGGAGTGATAATGGTGGTGAATTTAGGAATAAAGTGTTAGATGATTTTTGTGCCAGGAAAGGGATTACTAGGCAGTTTAGTGTTCCCAGAACCCCACAGCAAAATGGGGTAGCAAAAAGAAAGAATAGAACCCTAATTGAAGCAACTAGAACCATGTTGGCTGATGCTCATTTCCCCATTTCCTTTTGGGCTGAGGCTGTTAATAAAGCTTGCTATGTTCAAAATAGAGCATTGGTCAACAAGATACAGAACAAAACACCTTATGAGTTACTTTGGGGAAGAATACCTAATATTGGTTTTCTTAGACCTTTTGGTTGTCATGTAGTTGTTCTTGACATTAGTGATGCCTTAGGTAAATTTAGTGCAAAAGGTGATGAAGGCTATTTTATGGGGTATTCAGTGCAAAGTAAGGGATATAGGGTTTACCTTAAGAAGGAAAAACATATTCTTGAGAGAGTACATGTTAGGTTTTTAGAGAGTAAACCTAGTGATCCTGAAAGTGGTCCAAATTGGTTGTTTGACTTGGAACCTTTATCTAGGAATTTAAATTATATGCCTGTCACTAATCCAGACATTGTGAAGGTAACTTCAAATGTTGTGGAAGAACAAGTTGTTGATGTTTCAGGTACACAAGTTAATGAAAAGGTTGGATCACAAGCAGAAAAGTCATCTCCTATACTAGAGTATGTCACAATTCCCATATGGACATATGCTTTTGCTGCTGCTGCTGCTGGAAAGGATAATGGTGGTCCCCAAGTACCACCAGATAACAACATGCATGGTCCTTCAGGCGCTGACAAAGGCAAATCTAACGATGACAGGACAAATTCAGACGTTGATGGCTCAAACGTTGACAACAACATTTCAAGCGTTGTTAGCCCAAACGCTGACAACCAAGGTTCAGGTGTTGACAACACTTTTGCGCATCTTTTCTCTTCTACTTTTGAACAGGGTGAACCTTCCAATTTATATGAAGAGGTTCATCCTCATATTGATGAAAGAGAGTCTGAAGAAGAAGATCTTGGCAACATGGATAATGAGATTGAAGACACCAGACTTTTTGAAGGAGGAGTTCTCAATTCTACTATGAAGAATCACCCTACTTCTCAAATCATTGGTGATATTATGACTCCTATTCAGACTAGAAGATCTCATCAAGGTCTTGGTGGATTTATTGCCAATATTCACAAGAAGGTTGATACCCCTCTTGTGCAAGCATGTTTGTTTGCCTGTTTTCTGTCACAACAAGAACCCAAGAAGATATTTTATGCTCTCAAAGAACCAAGTTGGGTGGAAGCAATGCATGATGAGATTCACCAATTTGCAATTCAGGATGTTTGGGAGCTGGTTGATTGTCCCAGGTATGTCAGACCTATTGGGACAAGATGGGTTCTAAGAAACAAGAGAGATGAAAGAGGTATTATGGTCAGAAACAAGGCAAGATTAGTGGCTCAAGGATATACACAAGAGGAAGGGATAAACTATGAGGAGGTCTTTGCACCAGTTGCAAGGATTGAAGCTATAAGGATCTTTCTAGCCTATGCATCCTGCATGGGCTTCACTGTCTATCAAATGGATGTCAAGAGTGCCTTCCTTTATGGAACAATTGTTGAGGAGGTATATGTGATGCAGCCTCCTGGTTTTGAGGATCCAAAGAATACAGACAAGGTGTATAGAGTCAAGAAGGCTATGTATGGACTTAATCAAGCCCCAAGAGCATGGTATGGTACTTTTTCTACTTATTTGGTGGACAATGGATTCAAAAGGGGCACCATAGTTCAGACACTGTTTACAAAGAATAAAGGTAAGGATGTTCTACTTGTTCAGGTCTATGTTGATGATATCATCTTTGGATCCACAAATCCAAAGATGAGTGAGGATTTCTTCAAGCTTATGACAGACAAATTCAAGATAAGTGCAATGGGGGAGATGAACTTCTTTCTAGGGTTACAGGTTCAGCAGAAAGAAGATGGTATCTTCATCTCCCAGGATAAATATGTGGCAGAGATCTTGAAGAAGTTTGGCTTTTCTCCACATGAAAAGAGGGCTACTACTCCTATGGATAGAGAACACCCTTGGGGAAAGATTGGAGATGGAAAGGATGTGGATGTCAGGCACTATAGATCAATGATTGGTTCATTGATGTATCTTACAGCCTCCAGACCTGACATCATGTTTGCTGTGTGTGCTTGTGCACGCCATCAAGTGACTCCCAAAGAATGTCATCTTTATGCTGTCAAGAGAATCTTTAGGTACCTAAGATGTTATCCTAGTCTTGGCTTGTGGTACCCAAAAGATTCACCTTTGGAGCTTATTGCATATTCAGACAGTGATTATGGAGGCGATAAGTTTGATAGAAAATCCACAAACAGTGGTGGCCAATTCTACAACTGAAGCAGAGTATGTAGCTGCAACTGCTTGTTGTGGACAGGTTTTTATGGATTCAGAACCAGCTGTTAGACTATGGGTATAATTTCATGCATACCAAGATATTGTTGACAATAATAGCACTTTATGCATTATTAAGAATCCTGTACATCATTCTAAAACTAAACACATAGAAATTAGACACCATTTTATAAGAGATTGTTTTGAAAAAGGTTTAATACAACCAGATAGGGTTGACACAGAAGAAAATGTGTCAGATTTACTAACTAAACCTTTTGATGCTGGAAGGTTTCAATACTTGGTAACAAGTATTGGAATTAGGGCTGCAAACTAGCCGAGCCGAGCCCGAGCTCAACAGGGCTCGGGCTCGGCTCGAAACATAAAATAATGGGCTCGAGCTCGTCTCGATAGCTCGTCGATCTTTTACCTTCAAAGCTTGAGCTCGGCTCGATTAGGATTCGAGCAAAGCTCGAGCTTAGCTTGAAAAGCTCGAAATTACATATACGAAACAAATATATCATTATCATTTACACACCACCACAAATTCTATGTATGTACTAAACTATGATAACCACTATTAATAAATTATTTAAGTTTTTATATAGGTACTCTTGATAATAAGGCTAATACTTAAATGAACGTTTTCGTACTTATATAAAAATATATTTATACTAAGGCTCGAAAAAGCTCGATAAGGGCTCGAGCCAAGCTATCAAAAGCTCGAGATCGGCTCATTATATGTTTCGAGCCATACTATTGGGCTTGGGCTCGGGCTTGAGCTCGATAAAAGCTCGGCTCGATCGAGTCGAGCTTGAGCTCGAGCTCGAATAGCTCGATAAAAGCTCGGCTCGTTTGTAACCCTAATTGGAATGATCAATCTTACATAATATGTGTTTTGGAGTCTTTTGGTAAAAGTATGTACAGGATAATGCATTGTTATTGGTCTTATTGAGGATTTAGATTTTCCACTGTATTTTTCTAACACTGACAAAGGTTACTTTAACGCTGATAAGTGTTATTGTGACGTTGTCAGCAATATATTTGTCTAACGCTGACAAATGTTTCTTTAACGCTGACAAGTGTTATCGTAGCGTTGTCAGCAACAATGTTAGTTTTGTGGTTTTCAATCTAAATGTTCAGGTGGTGTTAGCATTATACCATTGGATACAGAGTTGTTTATGGATCATTAGAGAAGCATTTGGACATGTTTTTATTTATGGATGATGGTTGAAATTGTCAATTCCTATCTTGACATAAAAATTTTTATGTTCATGCATATTTTTGGCAACATATGTATCACAGTTTAAGGAGAGGTTTTAGGAGCTTTAGGACTTTTGGGTATCCTTATGATACTCTTATCATAATTCTAGATTGTGTCCACAGGTGAGTATGAGTTAGTTTTACTAAATCATGAGGCACTGTAGCATGCAAAGTTGATACTATGCATGCTGCCAAGACATTTTTGGCCTAGAATTGGTTGTGGTCTGTTGGGAGACTTGGGAATGATTTTATCATGGGTTTTACCTGGGAGTAACAAGGGATTTTATAAGGTAACTTAGTTGTTAAGAGTTTTGGTTAGCAAGGGACACTAGAGGACTGTTATGTCTATCTTGCATAAGCAAGTGTGCGTAACTGGACAATGCTTGCCGCCCTATAATAATTCTCAACTTTTTGGTTATCTTCTCTAGGATAAATTACTTTGTTAAGGTCATTTTTCATTTTTATAAATTTTTATTTTTGGACGCTGACAAGTCTTTTTCCAAGCGTTGTTGTGACCAATTTAGACGCTGACATGGCTTTGGCAAACGTTGATAAGGATATAGCCGTTGGGCGTTGATGGGTTAGTTTTGACCGTTGACACTCAATGGGACCTACCCAGTTGTTACTTTTTGACATATTTTTGGGCCGTAATTTTGGGAGCAGATAACTTTCATTTAATGTATGAGATAAACTTATTCTTTTTCAATATTTTCATGATTGTATTTTGAAAATAGTTGCCTATTTTTGGGCCAAACACATGCATTTTTCTCTCCTATATATTTGGCTCCTATTTTAAACAGGGTACCTATTATTCTTGTCTAACACAATTTTCTCCTATAACTTCATTTTTATCAATCATTCAAACAGCTTTCAACAATGGCGCCAAAGTTTAAACCAACTGATTTGGAATTGGGGTTCAGAAGTCAACACAACATGTAGCATATCTTGAAGCTGATGATACTCTGTTTCCCCAATATACACAAATGGTGGCGTATCTGAATGCATCCCCAATTAGGTATGTTGTTTCTCATGCTCCACTCATTCCTTTCACACATATTAAACAGTTTTGGAACACTGTTAGTTCCTCAACAGTTAATAGAGTGACTACATTATCTTCTATTGTTCATGGGCGCACATGGGTGGTTACTGAAGCTTTGGTACGCCAAGCTTTGCATCTTGATGATGCTGATGGTATAACCACCCTCCCCATTAGTGAAATAGAACAAGGACTAAGGGATTTGGGTTATCCTTTTCCTGATGAAGGAACTTTAAATAAATATCATAAACAGGAGTTTCCCCCAGCTTGGAAGTACCTAATACATGTCCTCTTATAATGTTTGAGTCCCAAGTGTACTGCACCCAATGAGATCAATAGATCTATTGCAAGTGCTATTGTGTGTATTGCTACTGGGCAAAAGTTTAATTATTCAAAAATAATTTTTGAGGGCATGTGTAAAAATAAAGGGAACAAAATGACTTTAGCTTATCCCAGATTTTTAAAAATGGTTTTTGAGGTGCAAAATTACTGCACAAGGGATCATGATGATTTTTATGAGATCCCTGTGCAAAAGAAAGCAATTTTTATGAAGATGAACTCACCCCCACATCTTGACCTACCCCTCACCCCTGCTATGATTGTTGTCATTAAAGCAACTCAACCCCAACCAGACCCCCACCCCCAAATTGACCCAATACCTGAACCTTTACCTTCACCACAACATATGCAAATTGACCAAGAACCCTTCGAGCTGACACATTAAGTGTTGGCGTTGATGTGCCTATTTCAAATGTTGATACCAATCCTTCACAGTCCCAAACACCCCTTAACCAACCAACATCCACCCAATCCACATCTTCTTCTCCCCCAACACAATATAGGTTACAAAAACGCCAAAGGACTACTGGAGTGTTCTCTTCTAGTGGTCCTAGCCATGTAGCAGAGAGAACCACCACCACAAGTGTGGTTGGTGTTATGGATGAGGCTAGGACTATTGGTTCTGGCTTAGAAGCTGGCCAAGACAGTCCTACCATAATTAAGACCTCATCCATGCCCAATGAATCTAACTTGGGAGGTCAAATACCCATTTTAGAAGAGGGCAGATTGGAACCAATGACTTTGATGGAATTGACGGTAGTCTGCATTAGCTTGCAAAAGCAAAATGCAGACTTGGTACAAGTTATCAGCACACAAGGCCTTGAACTCAAGAAATTAAGGGAGAGGATTGTTCTCTTGGAGACTGCTAGCACAAGGAGAGGGATGGAGGAATCTTCCAAAGGGGAGGATGAACAAATAAATGTGAGTGATAAGGGCTTTCATGATGGTCAATCTTTGGATGTTGCTGAGGCCCTAACAAGTTTGAAGAAACAGACAGGTTTTGATACGTCTCTAGTCTCTCCTACAAACTTAAATTTGTCATTTACAACCATGTTGGAGGAAATTGCAAGAGGCGCTGAGACAGGTAATTTGAGCGTTGACAAGCAGAATTTGAACGCTGACATGAGTATCTTGGGCGCTGACAAAGCAAAAGTGAGCGTTGACAGACCTGCAAATGAGGTTGATGTATTCCAGTCATCATCCATCATCAAAGAGGTTTCTTCACAGGTATTACCATCTACCTTACCAACAGTTGATCCATTAGATAAGGGTAAGGGTATTATGGTAGAAGAAGTTGTTCCAAAGAATGCAACATAAATTAAGTTTGATAGAAGGTTGGCTGCACAAATTGCGGAACAAGAAAGAAAGGAGGTGGGTGAATCACCTTTTGTTGTCACTTCAGAAGAGCAAGAAGGAAGTGATGAAGCCAGTTCAGACTCAAGTGTTGTGATCATAGAACAACCAGAAAGACTTGAGTATGGTGATGAATTGGCAAAAGAGAAGTTGAATGAGCTGAAATTGCAGGTTGATTTTGATATGCCAGAGGTTGTTCAGATGTACCATGCTTGGGAAGATAGGTGTATGAAGAATCCACATTTGACCATTTCAGATCAGATATGGGGTTTGGAGATTCTTCTCAGAGTACAAAAGGATTGCAAGGTCATTCTGAAACACAAAGCAAGCAATGTTCTCTCAAATTTGAAAAGGGATAGAAGGGAGTTGTACTACATTCTACTCAGATGTCATGGAACAGGTTGGACTCATAAGAAATTGATTGGTTTGACATTTGAAGAGTTGGAGTGTAGAGTTTATCCCATTTCGGTTAGAGTGCAAGAAGAAAACACTCTAAGACTTCTTTCTGATGAAAGAAAAGAAGAACTTGCAGAGGAAATGGAGCTTAAGAAGGCAATGTTTGTTCCCAGACCTGTGAAAAAGGGAGTCCCTCTTGAGTTTCCCAAAGATATGGATCCATTACATCCAAGTGAAGCTGTTATAAGAAAGAGCCTCAAGCTCTCACCATTAGAAGCTTCAGATATGGTACAAGTGTTACCACTTGATTCTAGAAACCCTATTATAAGCTATGAAGAAGATGAATGTGGGTTTTGGAAGATTGGCAGGTATGGAAAAGAGGTTCACACTTTTACCACTCTTATATCTTTGTTTGCAAGTTGTGATAGAGAAGACTTGGTAGACCTATAGAGGTTGTTAGAGGCCAAGTATGAGACTGAAGCTCCCACTTCAGTCAATGCAATAAAACTGTGGTCAACATTCCAAAGAATGTGTGGACCAAGAGATGAAGATCCTGCTATTTGGAAGGATCTTGAAGATGACCTCAGTGGTCTTCAATGGAGATTGTATTCAGCTGCTGGTGTTTATTATTTGAGTTCTACAAAGTTTGCTGAGTATCTACTTGTAGATGGTCAGTATTTCATGTCCAAGGAAGTCTTGGAGAAGATGAAGAACACACAGCTGGAAATTGATTATTCAAGTGATGTGGCCAAAGATTTAATCAGATTTATTTATTACCAATATGAGAAGGTTTGTAAGATTCCTCCTAGTTCTTAATGTTTATTCAGAAACTTGATTACTAAAGTAGATATCAAGTTTAGGGGAGGATTGTTGGGAATAAATTATAGCCAGACTACTTGAGTGCTGACAAGAGTAAAACAAGCGTTGACAGGAGTAAAACAAACGCTGACAGATCAAGCGTTGACAAGAAGAAGTCAAGCGTTGACACATTGAAGACAAGCATTGATGGAAGGATATGATCTACACGGTTATTATATTCTAGATTACTTCTAGTAAAAATAGGAACAACAATGTATTTTCTATATTTATCTTTACCTAGAATAGTTGATACGTAGATTATTGTACAAGGCTTCTTATATCTATAAAAAAGACCTTTAGGTTATTGTTCAATATAAGTTTTCATGCGTTAAACACTTTCATTGTAAGCAAGTTTGACATCATTAATCAAAGTGAAAGTTTGTTTACATCTTGTGTGTTCTTGTTTAAGTGTTAATTCCGCATAACACTTAGATTGTCATATACATATACAAAGGTGTCTCTAAGTGTATTACTTGATTTAATCTCGTATACATAAAACTAAATCGATCTAAGTTTGAGATCAACATGTATTATGACCATTATTAGTCAAATTTGAAGGTCGTTGGCTTTAATTGGCATTTTTCTTCAATTCTAGCTTTTTTCTCCTAAACAGTAGGTTTTCTGTGGAAATGAAAGATTTAATTAACTTGAAAAGAGCTGAAGACAATACTACTACAAATCACTTGAGTTTGAGGATAATAATTCCATCCAAACAATAAGATCAAACTCAAAACAGTAATCAAAACAAATTGACGTTTTTGTATTAATCGAAGTTACGACAAATATTATATACTTGTATTCAAGATTTGACTTTCTATTTGTGTTTTACCTGCGCACATAATTTGACAGTATTGTTATCTCAAATTAAACAACGTGAACAACACATACATAAAAAAATCAACATACGACTAAATAAAAGGGAATCAAAATCAAACACTACTATAAGAAAAACCCTATCAAAGAATGAAAAAAATTCTTTACGAAAGAGACATAATAGCAACTTAATGTACATGCAGATATGTTGTAATATCAACTTAAATAAACTTGTCACACACTACACAATTAATGTACATGCATAGATGTTATAAGATGTCACATATGTTTATGGAATGTATCATATCAGGTATATAAGATATTAAGATGTCATATATATACGCCTATAAATTTGCTAAAAATATTTATTTCTTCAAAATTAATCTGGTCTCAATATTATGTATTATATAAATACTTATATTAAAAATTTTGTGCATCTCATGACTTTATACTCAGGCTCCATTCCTGTGTCTTACCAGGGGCGGATCTAGGGGTTCCCGAGGATGCACGGGAACCCGATGGAATTTTGTCGCGTATTGTATATATTTGCTAAAATCCTCTATTTTTTCAAAATGAACTCGGTCTCAAAATTATTTACTATATAGATATTCGTATTAAAAATTTTGTGCAACCAATGACTTTATACTCTGATTACGCTTCTCTGTCTAACGTTTGGTGATGCTTGGCTAAAGAGGGGCAAAGATAATATCTGCGAGCAAAAAATATTTTAGTGACCACTATTGTATAGCCGTCATGTGGTCCTGGATTTTGGCCACTATTGTATATCCGCCTACCTTAATAATAAGGTTACATAGTTATTATATACTGGTAGTTCACATTCATGTATATATATGGTCCAGGGGAAGAAGTGCGCAAAGGTATCGGTGATAGTATATGTCATGTTTTAAATGGCATTTGGTTAAGGGAATGTTTGGTCGGGGAAATTGAGAAATATTTATAATATTTATATCTTAATTTTTTCTAAATATTATATTTAGTTTGACAAATGAAACATTACAATAAATTTAGTTTTTTTATATTTTTTTCACATTTTAAAAAATGTTAACTATTTTTTAAAAATATTCACATTTATAAGTGTGAAGTATTAAAAAGTGTTAAGTATTAAAAAGTTTATATATAAAAGTGTGAAGTATTAAAAAGTTCACACATTAAAGTATAGTTTATTATAAATCTTTACATTTAAAAGTGTGAAATATTTGTTACACCCAATTTGTTCACACCAAGAACATTAATTATAGAGTGAGCTTTTCAAATTTACACATTTTAAAATGTAAACAAGTGTCATAATAAGTGTGAAAAGTTAATCAATTTGTTGTAGCGAAAGAGTTAATTTTTTTATAAATTTCTAAAAAAGGGAAATTAAAATGTCTAAAAATGTGAACAAATTTTCATTTACTTGAAAATTATTTTTATAATTTTTTTTCCTCTAATGGCTTTTATTTGGGTTTTACTTGTTTAAATAAAAATTAATAAATTTTGAAAATTTTAATAAAAATTATTTATTTGATTTTTACTCGTTTAAATACAAAAAATAAAATTTATAAATAAATAAAGAAAAAATATATAAAAAAAATTTAAAAAAAATTTATACAAAAAATAAAAAAATCGATTTTTACTCATTTAAGTAAAAATTATAAATTTCAAAAAAAGTTATAGAAATATGTATTTTATATAATAGTTTTTATAAAATTATATAAAAAGTAGAAAAATAAATTTTAATCATTTAAATAGAAAATTTTAAATATCCTAAATTTTTCATCAAAATATATTTATTAGGTTTTTACTTGTCTAAACAGGACAAATAAAATTTATATATATATTTTTTATAGAATTTATATAATTTTTTTTAATAAAAATTAAAAAAATTAAAAAAAATGGTTTTTACTCGTTTAAATGTTACAAATTTCGTATAATATAAAAATATTTATTCATGTTAATTTCGAAGACCCAAAACCAGAATTTTAAAATATTGTAAATTTCTTTCAACCATATAAGCGTAGTCATTTTAAATCGTAGAATTTTTAATTCGCATGAATTTAAATTTCCTAAAACTTAAAATTTCAAAATTTTAAGTTCACGAACCAAACGGCACCTAGAGTAATCTCACTTTATCATTAACTTACCTGGCTAAATTTATATGTGTTTTCTTAGGATTTCATGAAACCCAGTATGTAATCTCTATTTATATTACTTCTTGGTTGTTGTGTGCATGTTAGGCTCTAGAAAACTACATCTTTGATCTTGATATCATAGCACTGACATCTAAGGAAAAGTGGTTACGTTATAAAATATCTTGTGTATAGTTTTCATACTACCTTACATTGAACTCGATTCTGAATTAAGTGTTTAGTAATAAATACTTACATACTACAAAAACAAGAGTGACGAACGATAAAATTAGGAAGAGCATACTAGGAAGTCATGTATGATTAAGAAGACACGTTTGTTTTACCATATGAGTTCTGTACCTTTACATTTATTGCATTTAGAGTAGTTAGTAGCTTAATCAAAACCCACTTATCCTAAACTTGTGCTTTTACTTTCTTTCATAAAAATATTAAAAAACATAAAAATATATATAAAGAGTTTTCCTTCAACCCTTAGGCATTTGTGACAAAATGATTCGAATCTACTCACATATATTCTCGTAGAGAACGATAATAACTCAAAGAGTCTTGCTTGGTTAGGTACACTGCCTAAGGGGTTGTAAAACCTTTTGCGTTAATACAACACTCACACCATGTCTACGGAAAAAGAGAAAATGAAAAAAATCAAAGTATGCATTTTTTGTCGATTTTGCGTCTGTTATTATCGTTTGTGGCAAAAATCGACACATAGGTGGTACTAACTTTTTAAGTTCGTAAGGATAGTACATGTTTAGTGCTCCGAGCATTTAGGAGTACAAATTCGTCAGAAAACTCGCAAGACGAATTCGTAAGAGCTATATAATTGTAGTGCTCCGGGAATTTAAGGTACACATTCGACACATACTTATAATTTGTAACATCTTGCAAACACACAACATTTTTCATATAGGGTTATCTTAGTAATTTTAAGAAGACACGTCATCCTTCATTGCAATCCTACATGGCACAAAGTATTATTAGGAGTTTAGTCACGGGTTACGAGTTTGACTATTTTAATTCAAGTTTTAAATTTATATTTTTCCGATTTAACCTTATTCACCTAAGAGAACGCATTCTAACAGGAAGTGTACCCTGTCGATCATGGTCTATTTTGGTAAGTAGGTTGTCAATCACTAAGAGCGAGGATAAATTATAATTCTTAATAGTGTTTATTCTAACTAATTTGTTAGTCTAAGTTATACGTATGCTAAACCCTAGCTAAGTTGTTCTATGTAGAATATATACTTTATTCATAATATTTACAAGGTTGGTTTAAAGGGGGGGGGGGGGTTCAATATGAGAGATTGGCACAGGTTTGTTTGGGTGTCTTATTCTTATTATCTCATCTATCATCCTATCGAGACAAATACCTAAAGGAAAGAAGGGTCGATCAAGCTTTATATTAAAGGAACCATGTTAACCATTTATGCTTCAATCTAACGCATGTATGTTTATTTAGTGAAATGATTACTAATATATCGAGGCGACATATCATTCCTAGATTAAAGCAATACTTCTTTATTAAGCCTAGATACGCTATTCATGTCATGAATAAACGCATTCGCATAAAGTATCCTTTTTTATTGAGAATGTATTTATTTTAGGGGGAAATAATGAGGACCTTATCGCGCCCTAGTTTTCTTACTTGCCACTTACGATTATCATATGGTGGTACCTTAATTTTCCAAACCAGTTAGGTGTAGGGGCTTCAAACTAACATAAGTTACCTACAAGGCAGTCTAGTGCACCTTCCTATGACTAAGGTAGGACGTTACTTGTAATTGTATTATTCCACCTATATGAATCACTACAACAAGCGGCGAGCTTCCCAATAACTAGCCACGAAAGTAGGATTAAGGTTATGTGATACGTTCAACAAGAAATGTTTACTCCAATAAAAATAGCAATCGATATAAATGAACAAAACATTAAACTTTCATAAACATGGCTAACACCTAAAGGTGTTAGCCATCGATGTCGTAACCAATATCCAAATGTAGCTCATTGATCTTCTTGACACTTCTTTTCTTCAATAATTTGGCTTTTAGGATTTTAGAATCGACTCTAGGGATAAGCACGTTGAATTCAAGTTCTGCCTTTGGTTATATAGGTGTGTTGAGCCGACTTACATACGACATATATGAGGGTCACATACAACGTATGTACCAACTTGGAGTGAGGTCCACGTTCTTTCTTTATATAACTCTTGGTATTTATCTTTATTCTTCCATACGATGTATTCGTCGTCTGGATGCGGTGTATGTGGGAATTTGTCGTACGCTCCAAGTCTTGGTGACTTTCAGAATATTCTTTGTATAAATCCCAATACGGTGTATTGGGTCTTCAAATACGGCGTATACATATTGAGTCAATGTGGTCTTCTTGGTATGATCTTGTGCTGATACTCCTTATGCTTTTAGTGCATACGTTGTATGTTTTTCAGAAATCAGTATTCTTCAAATATTCACAAATAAGCTCAATAATGTGCCTTAATTCACTATTCACTCCACAATTACTACAAAAATAAATATATTTAATTAAGTACAAATATCTTGCAATAATAGTAACAAATAGGTAAATTATTTAGAATAAATTATGCTATAAATATGTATTTATTTAATGTCATCAGAAGGTAGCCAACATTGAAGCTTAGGAGACTTTAGATAGATCTCAAGACCTAGTTCAAAAGAAATTGAGGTCCCTCTCGGCCATAGACAAGAACCCAAGCAAGTAGCCAGTTTCTACTCCTGTGGATTCTGGCATGCATAAAGAGGCTCTACAAGCAACCCACACCCCAAATTCATTAGGGGCGAGGGTGAAGATAGAGTGAACCCACCACGCAATAGAGTTGAGTCATGATCGGTAAGTACTTTATCTCCTATCATTTCTATCATTTGTCACTCTGAGTTTGCATCAAGTATTGAAGCTTCAACAAATATAACAGCTGAAGCTGACCTTGGCCAATCTGTTCCTAATAATTTAGTGCCTCAACAACATCGCACTCATGAAGGGATCAAAAACAATTCGACTAATCTTAAAATTTCAAGGACTTTTTATTTGGATCCATCAGGAACAACCAAACATGGTTGTGAATTTGAACAAACTGGCTACACCATAGGGTTCCTAATCAAGAAAGACCTGAAGACACACAAACAACTAAATACCTCATGGTAAAGGTTCCTACTACTAGAGTTAAAGTAGGACCTTTCACTTCATTCTTGCCTCGCTTCTCAGTTAGTAATGTTGCCAAAGAATGAGGACTAACTAAAGACTCTCCAGTCAATATTGATGAGAGTGAAACTAATGAAGAATCTACTGGGGATGTTAATATGTAAAAAAACAAGGATGGTTCAGCTCCTCTATCTTCCAAGTCTCTTCAGATAAAGGAATTGACAATCAAATTCTTACTATTTAGTCCCAAATGCTTAAGCTTCATATGGAAATGAAGCAAATTAAAGGTAAAGTTGTAGCGATAAGAGTTCAGCCTAAAGTACAAACTGTTGAACAAATCATTAAGCTCTTGATGGTTTCTTTACAACCAACCATCCAGAGCCTGCTTACCACTTAAGCACTCAATAACTCAATGGAAGATTTGAATACATCACTCGACAATGTCACTATGTAATTACCTGCGAAGTTTGTTCTATTACATGGTTAGGTAAATGATTTGTATGATGAGGTTTACAAGATAAAAGACACGGTATCCAGTTTAGAAGAACAAAAGCTAGATGTATCTACTGAACTTCAACATTAACTGAAGGTTTTTACTGAAGTCTTAATTATACTCACCAAAATCAATTCCTCCTTGGATGCATTGTATGCAAATATGTTGTTGGTTGGTGCTTTAAAAGAAGCTATTGGGCAGTCTTCTACTAAGGGGGATAAAAACACCACCACTCCTATTGCTCATTTGTTCCAAAGACATATTAAGAAGCAAGCTCATCACACACCTCTAGTACCTGTACAACAACCTCAACCAACTTAAACATCATACAACTCACCCTTTCAAGACATTCCCTCTACTTATAAGGGGAAACATTCTAAAGGTACGAAGCATATATACGAAGACAAGATTGATGGTCTCACCACTAATTAGGAGTTGTCTGAAACTGAATCTATTGAGAAGGAAAGAATTGGTAATAAGGCTGATTTAGATGTAAGTAGGAAATTCACTAAAGAATAGTTGGTCACTAAAGGAGAACTCAATCAAATGGAGATGCCAAAAGAAAAAGCCGCCAGACAAATACTCAGAATGGATCTCTATCATGAAATAGATGATGCGATTGTTTGTGACTTCTATAAAAGAAAACTGATGTATGAGAAGTTCTGTCATACCTTACTAAACATGAATCATCCATCATCTATCCATAGTGTGGATCTTATTGTCCTAATGGAAACCATTGACACCAAGGTTTACAAAGCAGGTGACTTATATGATATCATGGTCTATTTCAGGTCTAAACAACTCTCCTTCAATAAATGACAAGAAGTTGTAGACCGGGCTAGAAAGAAGACTTCGTTGAGATAGATTGAAGTCTTTAAAAGGATTAATGCCTCCAAGAAAAACTTTGAACTAATAGGGAAAAAGATGAAGATTAACCCTAGAGTCTCACTAGAGGATCAAGATCCAATCCTATAGCTAAAGAGAATTACAAATGAAAAGAGGACAGATTTAGGTGAACTCTTCACCACAACAAAGAAGTACCATACCTCTATTGAATTCCAAGATAATCTCCCTGGGCGTATTCTGGGTGAACGAAAGTTGGGAATGATTATGTTCAAGCATCAAGAGAGACAAGATTTTGCGAGCACTGATGATCTCCATGACCCGAACAACGAGATGTTAGGAGTTTTTCAGAATGTCTTTTTCAACCATCATCGAGGTCCAAGACATCTGAACTTGCAAGAACTTTTAGCCTCTGTATCTTAGGTGTTGTTGACGATAGGAACTTAAATCCTGAAGTTTTGATGCCAATGATCGAAGCTTCAAGGAGCAAAAATTAGTGTAATCATTTGTATAACATTGTATCTTGTAATGTAACGCTTAATATAAATGATTACTAGTTTTAATGTCTCTTTTATGTTATCAGTGAATGTAAGAAGAAGTTGTTGAGCTCAGTTCATACTAATTTTAAATTTAGGCTATTTGCATATCCAAATATGAGGAGATTGTTAGATCAACATTTACTGACCCTGAAGAATCTCTTAGATTTTAACCTAAAATCTCCTAAATATTAAATGCTTAGAATAATAAGAATGTCTATGCTGAAGCAAGTCAAGTAGAAAAAATTTTCTACTGAACGAAGTCTAGCTGAAGACATAGTTCAGCAATAACTCTTCGAGAGATACTTTGAAGATAAGTCTTCACTTCAGCTGATGAGTCGGTTCAACAACTAAAGACAAGCCCTGAAGAAAAAAACTTCAGTTCAGTATGGCATGAAAATACCATTCTATACAATGTCGACCTAATCTTAGATGTTGAAGAACACGCCAGTCATCTAAAAGGTTTACACTGCGAGAAAAATATATGTTCTAAGTTAAAGTACAAAGGAGATCTCATTGGGAAACATTGCTTCTAAAGTTGGTTACAAGTACATCGCTTTTTCCGTTAAGTACGCTTTATAGACAACCTAGGACTTGTTCATTTAATGGGATTTCAACCACCCGTTTGATGGACAACACATGTCTAAGTGTTTCCTTTGTAAACCTAATTGTTGCTTATAAAAGGAGCATACATGTGAGTGAAATACTCATCTCTTCACTTCCAAGAGCATTTAACTCCCAACATTAAACTAAAAGTATCACTCACATTTGATCATCAATTTGTGGCTTAAACTCATAACTTTGATTTATAGTTTAAGTAAGAGGAGATCACCAAACCTTGTTATTAAACCACTTCGTTATTCCGCAAGCAAAGTATGTTCTCCAATTATAAATGATGATAATATAAGAAATAAAGATGAAAATAGATGAAATCTATAGAGAGAAAGTAGTGAGAGAAAGTAGAGAGAATTGGTTGGCAACCTATGTGATATTAGATTAGGAGAGAATGAAAAAAGTAACCAACCACCTCCTAACATGCTAGGAGGTGTGTATATATAGTCCAAACTTACATGTAGCTTAATGGACTATATATTGATGGGTCGGGCTTGTCTTTTGGGTTTTAAGTAGCTTAAACACAAGCCCGTGAATCAAGACTATTCTACTATCTATTACAACGTTCTAATAAATGTTACAATAAAAACCTGTGACCGAACACTCTTGTTTGACTCAATATTTTGAGGCTAACAATCTCTCCTAATGAGAGGTCATTCCTCTACGACATTTGGAGATTTATAGAGATTACTAATCTCGCCATAAATGAGTCGAAACATGTAATAGTAGTCTTGTTCCTTCATTATGTGATCTTTGAGCCTTTGTTGTTGTCTTTCGACTGTGTCTTTAATCTGGAGATCTTCAAATCATCATTGACTTGTCATTTCCATCTTGCGATCTTGTCTTCATCCACATGCTCATACTATGCACCATCTTGAAAGCTTGCTTACAATCTCCTTTGAAGAGAGGTCATTCCTCTACATTATTTGTTAAGGAAGATTTTGATCATCAAATTTGAGGAAGACTTTTGCTTTGTTGAATATGTCTTTGGGCATAAGTATGTGGTTTTGAATCTTTGACTTTGCTGAGTACACCATAACGTCACCTTCTTGAGACAAAACATAGACACGGACTGAATGTCTTTGACATTCATCCTAAATCGGTAGCGCTTTACCTCCGGTCGGTGAAGACAGTTATACGATATTAAATACCGTACCTGTAATTAGGTAGATTCAAATAAGAACCTCCTTGACAGGGTTTCGTGACTGTACTAGTCGTTCTCTTTACTCGACCGTCTCAAAGCAAGACTGCGAACATAAAGAGTGAATCAATTGGATAAATATCCTCTTGATTTAAAGTCGTCAATTCAAATTCCTGAAACAAGTTTGATTTATAAAGAATCCTACCATTGTTGCTTTCCAGTTGACACAAGCTTGATCCATAAAGAATCTCGCAAGTCACCTACCGTAGTGCTGTTTGAGGTTAAAGCTAGAAGGATTTTCATTCGTCACTGTGAATATTGATGAATATCACTCTGAATGTTTTGGCAAGACCATAAAGATATTGCGTAGAAACCTGAAACGAGTTTGAATCAATTCAGAATCAAACCACTATTGCTTTTCAGTTTACACATTTTTAATTCATAAAGAATCTTACACATGACCTACCGCAGTGCTTTTTGATGATAACACTGGAAGGATTTCCACTCATCATTGTGAATACTAGGTAGTATCACTCTGAGTGTTCTAGAAATATCGCAAGGATATAGCGTAGGACTCTCTACTTCGTCATTTCGTGTGTCCTAATAAGAGTTGATTGATCTCTAGGCTTTAGACTCGATTAGTGCACTTTTAATGTTCGGAGGCTGGAGCAGATGCCACCTATTCAATATCAACTATCTCGGAGTGAGAAAGTCAATACAAGTCGTGTTGATCTCTGTGACAATAAAACAAACTTCTTTTGAGAGAAGTTTGAGTCAACTGGGGAAGGGTTGTGCATTACATCATTGGGTCCATGATGTGTGGTTTCTGCCTAAGTTGTATAGAGGGATTTTTTATTTTCACCCTTTATCCTTACATTACTTTTTCATTCTTTAACCCCTTCAATGCTTACCAAGACATCATTAATGTGACACCCCCAAATCAGGTTTGTAGTGGAATAGTAATTGGGTGTCAGTAGGTGGATCACAGAACAAATGGCATACAAAGCATTGTTCGTAATTATATGATTTGAAATACAATTGATACAAATATGGTTTTAGTACATTCAGTTGGAATGTTAAATATCAGTTGTTACAAATATCCTAGTGAAAGCAGATCCCCCAATTATTATGATGCTCTTATATGATAGTCAGTCCATGCTCAAATAATCCAGCTTAATTTTCTGAGAAAAACATGCTTAAAAAGTCAACATAAAGTTGGTGAATTCATAGAGTTTTGTAAAATCATATTTAAGGACAGTAAATTGTCCTACATAGTGTTGCACAAAGTTTGATATAAAAATCAAGTGTAGGATCTCAAATATCCCATATAGTATTTCATAAGGTTTGATAATAATCAAGTTCAGATATATCAGTATGTTCCATGTATTAATGTACCAAATAATAAAAGGTCAAGTTTAGAACCGCAAACATCACAAACATAGTATCGCACAAAGCCAAATACTATAAGGTAATTACATTCCCATATTGCCCGAAACTGAGACTTGACAGTTAAGTCCTCGACAAATGAGGACCCTTCGCCTTATTAAAAGGCACCCATACAAATAATAAGTGCTGACATGTGAAACATCTGTTGTCTTGGCCTAGGCACAGTGAGCATGACTCACCCAGATGGGGACAGTCAATCCTAAATAGATCTATTTATAACAGTCAGGCAATTCAAAAATTCTAACAGTTTCAGATGCACGGGTCATGCGGGTTCATCTACAATAGACAAATGTAATTAAGGGTAACACTTCAGTTTGCGTTTCCTCGATCAACAGTTTATTAAGTATAAGTGTGGGGCTACGATCTCACGATATAAAAATCATATAGTCAAAAAAAGTTATAGCATGTCTCCCCCTCGCGGGTTAGTAAAAACATAAATAGTAGTGAAAAGCGAGGCTATGAACTTACCTGAATAGCAGTGTTCGGATAATATCACAGATAGTCCAGATAGTATGCTCACGTTACAGTTAATTACCTAAGTAATTAGTTGGGTCTCAGTATATGTACAAATATAATGCACATATAAATGCAGTTGATGAAAATGCATGATCACCGATTTAATAAGTTGTTATCGTTTTAAGTGTTAAACTTATTGTAAGTTATCGTAACATGCACACTTTTAATTTAATAAAGTGTATTTACTTCATTCGAATTGTAATGAATTAGATAAAATGATTTTTATTTAATTAAGACTTATAGAATATTATATTTCATAAAAGTCCTTGAAGTTTCAAATGTTCGTAATTAGTCCTCCACATTTCACGAATTACAATATAGCCCTTAAAGTTTATTAAATAAATATTATTAATAGAACTTAAGTTAAATTGCTCATGAGTCCTTGGTTTTAATATAGTTACCAAAACAGCCCCTAGGGCTTGCTAAACTTTCATAAAATCGCAATATTAGTCATTGTGCTTCAAGTGTTTTATGTTATAAATCTTGAATTTTGGAAAATTAATTACGGGTTCGTTACTTAGCCATAAAACAAACGGGGAACATATTTGTATTCTCGGACACGCCGTCTACAAGTTTCGTTCCTTAAGTTTTGCTTGAAAACGGCTCTAAAATGGGTAAAAACGAGCTTAAAGTCAGCGGGTCAGAATGACTAAATTTTCACCAGCTTTAAAAGTGTGCGAGACAGATTTTTAAAGGGCTATAACTTATTCGTTATAGATCCGTTTTTAGTGTTCTTGGTGTCTACGGAAAGGTAGCCAGGAGATCTACAATATCCTAATTGGTGTCGGGTTCCAGATCTAAATCTAACTCGCTCAAAAACGCAGCCAAAGTCGGCTGGTCAGCCAACATGCAAATACTGTCAGCTTTTTATACAAGTGCCGACAGCTTTTAATGTGTAAACGCAGATTTTCAAACTTAATTTCCCACTTCGTTATAGCTCCGTTTTGGGTGATTCAAGAGGCTGTGGAAAGCTGGCTATGTGTTCTACGAAATGCCCCCATAACCTGTTCCATACACGGGGTCCTACTAGGTCTAAACAGGGTCTAAAGTAGGCTGGTTGGGCTACTGTTACACATAAAATATTAATCATGGTTGATTTGTTTAACATAGCAAACGTGTTCCGTTTTCGTTCAAATTTGGTAGAGTTACTATTTA
Organism: Glebionis coronaria; assembly: GCA_025667525.1. Lineage (NCBI taxonomy): Eukaryota > Viridiplantae > Streptophyta > Magnoliopsida > Asterales > Asteraceae > Glebionis > Glebionis coronaria. The sequence continues at coordinate 412,740,369 of CM046880.1, forward strand.
AGGGATAACTTAAGACCTAGTACATTCGTTTTTGCCCAGCTTGTGTTTTAGATACACGTTTCCCAATGGTGTCGACACTACATCAGGGAGTTGCTTTAGATTTCTAAATGAATGATGCAATTGGAAAAGCAAATAAGATTGAGGCGTAGATCTTACGAGGCTAATCAAAGTCGTGGTACGATGAGTGACACGTGAGAGCAACCACCCATACTAGCTCTTGCTTGAATGTTTAATGCAACCTGATGCCATAAACTCGATTTATAGTCCAAATCCTAGCTCGAATATACCCCGGCTCGTCCTTCACTCGAACCAACCACCGAAGCTAAACCCGGAACCAAAGCCGTGTACATTCGTCATTGTGGTGTTTAAGATGAAGACGATGATTAGGGATTTAATAGTATTGAAAATATAGTGAATAATCATTTTCGTGGGTTCATGCTTAGGAGAAAGTGTTTGAGATTTGTTTTTTAGTTTAGAAGAAGGGTGTGTTTGAGATATGCCGAGAGAGAGATAAAAATGGAGGATTGGTGCAAGTGATGAGGGTCTTGTACTCGGCTAAGAGAGAGAGATGGAGATCTTGGAGGATCTTGCAAATCTTAGCTATATCTTGGCAAGATTTCTCAAATATCTCACTAGTACACTTCCCTTAATGATCTTGTTGTACATTACCCCTTTGTTTTCTTTAGTAGCCGAGAGAAAAGAATGGAAGTGGTGAGATTTGTGTTTGTGGAGTGTGTGTTATACACGGTTAGGGTAGAGATAGAAGAAGAGATAGATTTGCAAATGTTTTGCGTTTTGTAAATCTAGGGGATTCATATATATTAAGAGAGATGGAAAATCATAAGTGTATCTAAGTTTAGTACCATGTATCTTCCAAAGATATTTGGTAGATTCTTGTTAGATATGGTGCAAGATTATGCACATGCCAATATAAGAAATGCATTTCACTTCCCATTTGAGTTCCTAGCCGTGTGGTTCTAAGTCAAAGGGGACAAGTATTTGACAATGTATAGTATTTGTGTATGGTGACATAATGTTGTGTAAGTATGGCATAGTATGCATGTGTAAGAAAGTATAGCAAGTTGTATGGTTTCTTGTAAGTATAGTATGCATTTGTTGAGTTATAGGTATTTTTGTTAAAGCTTTAGGTAATTTAGTGAAAGTATATAATGAATATATCATTATAATATTTTACTTGAAGAAAGTAATTAAATGACAATTTTAAAATAATGTACATTATTTTTTAAGTGTTAGGTGTTTATTTCCATTATAAAATATATGTAAATATATACATATAGAAATAAATCCAAGTACTTAATAATTTAATTAAGTAAGTTACAATTTATCTCAAAATATGTACTGAGGTGATGAATCTATTATTCATTCAGGTAAAAGTGTGTATATAATATTAAGTTAAAATACTTCACTATTTTTATATACTAAAATCATGATTTTTGTACGTAATAAGTCTTGTGTTGATATATTGTAAAAATGATCCGTAAAATATTATATGATGAACGATAATAGTAATAAAGTCGGTGACGTGTCAAAAGCCCAAATTTTGAGGTTTTACAGCACCTACCCGTTATTTTAGCTTTGTCCTCAAAGCTTAAGATGAAGTTACTCGTCCAGGGAACAAGTGAGGACACTTTTTCTTGAACGTGTAATCTTGTGAACTCAAGTTTAAACTCACAGGTTGTAACACCCCACTTGGATAAGTGGACCGTTACGTGTATTTATGGCGTGTCATCAAAGAATAAGGTAAATGTCCTACAACATTAACTGACCATAAAGGAAATACCGAAATCAAACATCGACAATCCAAACATAAGCCCAAAACATGAAAAGTAAAATACTGAAGGAAAGGACTAAACAATGTCCAAATAAGCAGAATAATGTAAGTACATAAAGTAAGAAGTCAGGATAGCTTCCATCCAAATGCACATGCTCTCAGAATCCTAAGAGCGTCCTGGTGTACCTGCCGTTAGAACATGAAAGGGAACTACGGCTGAGCATAACGCTCAGTGAACGGATATAAAGCATAATAAGGAATTACTGAAATGAAACAGATGATGAATTACTGGAGCTGTAAGACTGATAAGTAAAGTTGCAGCGAAAATCTGTGTATAATCTGTAAAGTCTGATTTATAAATAATAAAGCTGAACTGTTATCTGTTAAATCTGAAAACATGCATTTACTGTATTTTCATTGCCAGAGCTTATATAGGTCATGTGCTGTAACAACAGTGCATGAATAACTGGAGGGGTGACCTCGTCATGTTGTAGAGGGGTGACCTCTAAATAACTATAGAGGGGTGACCTCTAAATAACTGTAGATGGGTGACCTCTAAATACTCTGCTGGGTGGAGGGATCAGCTCCAATGTGAAGGATGTAGAGCACACATCACATTCACCCTGATAACTTGTAAACTGATAAGCCTAGGATGCATCCATATGCCCCACATGACATGATAATAATAATGGCCAAAACGTGAAGGGACGATGCATGATATCACTCTCCTGCATGTGAGTCACGACACCGGTGCCTCTAGTGCCGTGGTTACGGTACCTCCGTAACTAGTACATAAACTGGTCATGCTTGTATATAATGCTCAGGCAATTTATTTAGTTATTCACATGATTACTGATAAGATTAAACATATACTGGGGAAAACATTGGGCTGAAGACGGGGAATCCTAATCATGCATAGAAAGGAAGTACTTACTGAAAGGACGGAAAATCCGTACCTTATAATCAAATCAACGCGTACCCAAAAAAATACATCTTATTCCTTTGAATCATCTACAAAAATTTTAAAAATAATTAACACTAATAGTTAGTTACTACCTACTATTTACAACTTCATTTTATGTCTAATTTATATGTTGTTTTATACATACCCTTTTAATAATTAAATTCATCCTTTTATAACTACCCTTGAATATCTTTTATTACTAACTCCTTCATTATATATGGAGTAACAATTAGCTATTAAAATATTCCAAACCATGATGGACAATCTGATTTTGACGTAGAGAACTAAGCAGAAGTATGCATGACGAAATGTTTTTCGATTACGGTTTCATACTAAAAGGTATAGCGATTATATTTAAACAATGGATCGGTAAATACCTCAAGAGTAAACGCGAATCACTCGGAAGCAAACTAGAACGTGAGCAGGAAATCAAGTTATGCATGTACACCATAAGTCAATAACGCAGGATTGAACCATAATATCCGCACGCATACAAAGAGAATGAGCCGAGAACCTTGCCGACCAGGACGCGATCAACCTTAATCTGAGTAGACCTCAAACTTAGAACCCGACTCTGCCGAACTACAAAAAAACTCAAACCGAACAGTTGATCGTACTCGAGCAAAATGGTCGCTCATCGATACCATGAGCGACACATCGAAACCAGCCGGATGTATATATGAGCACTTAATCAAACCAGAGGCGAACACAAACTAATAACGCAACTACAAACCCATGACCTATGAAACTTTAACCATGAGGTGATCATGAACATGTACACCTTCTGGACATGAACACATGTTAAGGACCCGACCCAGACTTGACGTAGAAAGATGTATTGATTATGTCGTTGGGGTGGTTTTTAAAGATACCAAAATTAATAAATTTGCATTAAATGAACTCATATATTCCTTAATTAATTAATAATAAATATAAAATGTGATGCTAAACATGGTATGTATAAGATTCATTCATGGTTACTTATTCATTATAAACATAAATTATGGTATGTATGAGTTCATTTAATGCAAATTTATTAATTTTGGTATCTTTAAAAACCACCTCAAGGGTGGTGGTTAGCAAAACCCATTCAAAATATGTAACTTTATATTTTATCTTATTGATATTAATGTTTAAAATGTATGCGTGCACTGTGTATAAAATGTACTGGCAATATATTGAAAATAACAGTATATGACAAGGCTTCCTTTATTCATGGTTTTTCAACTTTATTAAATCTCGTGTATTACTTATCCGTGGCTTGGTTCGTGATTTAGCGTGTCATGGTATAATTTATTTTAGTTGAATACTTATCGTGAATTAATTAAAACTTTTAGTAACTATGTGGTTTCGTGTAATCAATATTTTCATGAATTTTTCATGCGGGTTTTACAATTCTTCCCCTCTAAAAAAAATAATTCGTCCTCGAATTAAGGATGCGATAATGTTGCGGTTTTACAATACTTCCCCTCTAAAAAAGAGAAATTCGTCCTCGAATTAAAGGTAATAAGCTGATGAAATTTATAAGAACTGAAAGAACACGTAAACTAAAAAGACAAATAAGCTGAAGGATAATTTGTCTTCTAATCAAGACATAATGTTGCTGATTGGTTTAAACCTGACATGACTGAAATGATCATGTAACGTGACATGGCTGAAGAGAACATGGAACATGACATGCCTGAAAGGACTTAACTGGATTTATTGAAGGAAAATGATGAGAGGTCCGGATGGACTCCTCCGTTTAGAATAGCTTCCCACTCGAAACGATTCCTTCAAGGGTCTAAACATAATGAACATCTTGGTCCTGATGACCCTGTCCTGACGATGCTGAATAGTTTCTAGTTCCATAGTTAAGATGGATTTTCTGAATCTGATAGACTGAATAACTATAACATGAAGGATACATGAAACGGTACGCATAAATATCATGAAAGATAACATTTCTATATCTGAGCATACTGCTGAAAATATATAGGGACGAACTATGTGAACAATTATGAACGGGCTACGTGAGTAATTGTGAACGTGGTTCACGGTTATATGAGGAACACTGGCATGGAATATATTGTGAACGTGATACTAGGGCATATCATAAATGTATGCTGACTGAGGAAAGAATGCCAATGATACGGCCTGAGACGTGAAACGTCTGTCTGGGTATGGAAAAGCTGTGCTAAACTTGAGTGTGATTTTCTCAAACTTTCTGTAACCGTATTCGGTAATAAACTGTGAAACGTGTATTGCGTAATGGAACACGAAGTTGAACATGAACAATGTGATGAACGCGAAGGTGAGCTCAAATCATGAGATCGCACAAACATGAACTGAAACAGCATCATACTGCGAATGAGACGTATACGTGAAAGTGAAAATTAAACGTGAACGTAAACATACACGTGATCGTGAACATGAATTCTGTGTGATATGATGGTCGCCGGAATACCTTGAAATCGTACGATTTACTGCTGAATTTTCTGCAGGTCCGCTACTGCGTAATCCTTCCGGATGAAAGGAAATGCGTAGGTTGATTACATGGTTGACAATGACTTAGATAGTATTGTACTTTTCTGAGTCTGTGGTAAACTGATAACAATTTCAATGAATTTCGTCTCATTCTGTTCTGAAATTTCTAAGGGTTGTAGTAACTCACTAACATGACGGTGTCCTATCTTGAACCTGCAGTAGGTCAGACATCTAGATATGAACATAGCTGCATTAATGTGTGATGCGGATTCTATCAAAGTTTTTTCTAGGATTATGGAACATTCTGTTGGAAATCTGGCTGAATAGTTATAAAACATTTTTAGTGAGAACTGTCGGCAATTTTTGTGGTAGTAGTCAATTGAGTTCTAGAAAATTTTGCACTTCGTTCACAGTCGTCGGTCAGGACCATCAGGTGATGGCCTTCACCTTCGCAGCATTGTTTGAAATTTCTTTCTGCTAAGGTAGAATGGCTCAGAAATGCCACTTTGTTCATACGGAATTCATATCTGGAAAGCTGTATATAAAATTTTCTCCTATCGAAGATTATGTACAACTGTGAGAAGATGATTCTCGTGTTCTTCTCTAGAATTTAGCAGATCAGAATGTGATCAATGAATATACTGACGATTTTGTCTGCGAAGTCGTAAAAACAATTATTCATAAATTTCATACTATAGCTGCGGCATTAGGGAGCCCAGACGTATGAGTCAAAATTTTATAGAGACTGTGAGTGTTCAACAAAAATCTGAAAAACATCATGTTCTTCTCTCACCGCTTCTGGTGGCATGGTCCCGAATTGTTCTGGAAAATATTTAAGATATCATAGCAGGTCAGGTAAACCTGCTATTTATTGAATGAGCATTGATTAAGAATGGTGATCTTGTAAAAAATTTCAGTGGTCGATACATGATCTCATGATACCGGTCTTCTTCCTGATAGACAGAAACGACACACTTGCTGGTGGTACGCCAGGGAGAATAAAGCCTCATTCCGGTAATTCTTGCAACCCTTTTAACTTAGATGTAACTCTGGAATAAAGAGTTTTGGAAACAGGCACTATTCTTGAGACAAGCTCGATGTTAAATTATGTCTCGTAGTTAGGAAGGAATTTCTGGAATGACATCTGGAAATTTTAGTATAATTTGCTGATCATGGATTCGAGGAATTTTAGAAGTGAATTTATAACTGGTAGCTAAAAGTCTTCGTAGCTATGGACTGATAAGTCACGCGCTTGTAAGGCAGAAATAATTTGTACTGATTTTTCTGACAGAAAGTATAATGAATATATTTGGGATTTAGTAAGACGGATCTCGTCATTAACTGAAAATAAGGCTTTAATAAATATGGTGATACTGTTGAGTCCTTTCTGGCTGAGAGGTAGGGGACTACCTGATTTAAGATAAAGCTGACATAGGAATACGTGAAGTGAACATGGCGACTTTTCACTGAATGTGTTCGTTTGTAACCTCACAGAGTGAATACTTCGTGTTTAACCTGAATCATACTCTAGTGTGGTGACTAAAATTTTCAAATGATCTGGTTCATGCGTGGCATAATAAAACGGGTATACCCCTTTCTCAAAGGTACCCTGAATTACTGAGGGCTCGCTTGGAAACATACTGCAGTTAGGAGTTCTGACTCATACTCTGAGAAGATATTCGTATGACGTGTATCATGATTGGTGTCCTAGTGTCTTCTGAAATGATACTTGAGAACCGTGTCTTGACTGTTGTCTGGACATGTATTTTAATGGATGAACCTAGACAAGGCGAAATTTTTTTGGTAACTGCTAGGATTTGCAGACCGGTTAGACTACTGACCTCTTGTATTTCTGGTCACGTTCGTGCCGGAGTTCCGATGGTTACTGACTGATTACTTATAAGTACGATGATTGTCACTACTGCTTTGTCTGTCACTTTATGACGGTCATTATCATGACCGTGATTCATGTAACTATTCTGCTGAGTGGCCGGCTGGGTTCCGGTTCCCACTCTTCTGAATGAACGGTTAGTTGAGTGAAGTGTGACATCTAGCTGAGAAATTAAAAGCCTGGAATAAAATGGTAGTGTCAGATGGTAGAAGTTTGTTCTCGTCAAAAATTTCAAATTTATAGTTTTCGTCCTTGTTCTGCAGAGTCTTCATATGATAAACAGCATCAACATCTTGCTCTCCAAAGTATCAGCAGCATCAGCATTTGTGAGGTCTTCAAAGTGTTAGCGGCATCAGCATCTAGCAAAATCTTCAACTCACGAGCAGCATCAGCAACTGGTAGAATATCGACAAGTGGAAACGCCTGAGATGATTGAGGATCGATTAGCAATATCCATGGAGTAGGGTACCTGGAGTACACCTCGACTACTGTACATGAAGTACAAAATGAATACTACACACGGAACATATCTGAGGCACTGTACGTGGAGTACTCATGAAATACTGTTCATGGAGTATAACTGAGACACTGTACATGGGGTATATATGCAATACGGTACATGGCACTGGTGGAAATTTTATGGGATAATCGGTACTGGTGTCGCTTGTCTGACATGATCAAAGAAATAAATGGATTTAAACAGTAGTAAACTGATTTGGAATAAGTAACATGATAGGCTGACAATTCCTGCCTCGACTTACTGCTGGTTGTTTCGAGGCTGAAAGTATGATATAATCGAAGTCCCACAGTGGTTAGCATGAAGCATGATTAATGAAGGTCAATCGTGATTTATCATGAAAATGGGTTTTACTGAAATTCTTGTGTATCTTAACATGAAAACATCATTACTTTGCTGAAAAGATAATCCTCGTAAGGAGACATGAAACTGAATCATCATGAAGATAACATCAACGTGAGGGTATGAAAATTTGAATGTTACAAGGAACACAAAAATATAATCAACTGAGGTGTAATATCAGTTGATGTGGACGGCTATGGTTTAATCCATAGAATTCAAAAAAAAGAAAACATGTGACTAAGTATGGGCTATTCTGGTTCGATCCATACTTGTCAAAATTTATGAAATGTCCTGATATGACAAAGGTGAACAATTGTGGATCGGTTCACAAAACAACATTCAACTGAAAAACATGAAATTTGATCTGAACATTGGTGAACGTATATGGGCTGGTTCACCAAGTAATATTCGACTGAAAGCATGAATCTGTCAAGAGTAAGGATAAACGCCAATGGGTCGGTTCACCAATACAAAAATCTGAATGGGCAAGGGTGAACGCCTATGGGTCGGTTTACCAACACAAAATTCGCAAAAAAGCACATGCGACTAAATATGGCCAGTCCTGTACCAACCTTTTACTTAGTCAAAACTTTAAGAAAACCGACTGATAACTAAAGAAAAATGACTGATACATGCAAGAGAAACATGAAAGATAACAACGCCAAAATATGGGAAGTTCCTGGTGACTACCCACTAGTCACAGATCAAGTTTTAGAGCCTACAGGTCGAACCTTACGCTCTGATACCATAATTGTAACACCCCACTTGGATAAGTGGACCGTTACGTGTATTTATGGCGTGTCATCGAAGCATAAGGTATATGTCCTACAACATTAACTGACCATAAAGGAAATACCGGAATCAAACATCGGCAATCCAAACATAAGCCCAAAACATGAAAAGTAAAATACTGAAGGAAAGGACTAAACAATGTCCAAATAAGCAGAATAATGTAAGTACATAAAGTAAGAAGTCTGGATAGCTTCCATCCAAATGCACATGCTCTCAGAATCCTAAGAGCGTCCTGGTGTACCTGCCGTTAGAACATGAGGGAACTACGGCTGAGCATAACGCTCAGTGAACGGATATAAAGCATGATAAGGAATTACTGAAATGAAACAGATGATGAATTACTGGAGTTGTAAGACTGATAAGTAAAGTTGCAGCGAAAATCTGTGTATAATCTGTAAAGTCTGATTTATAAATAATAAAGCTGAACTGTTATCTGTTAAATCTAAAAAACATGCATTTACTGTATTTTCATTGCCAGAGCTTATATAGGTCATGTGCTGTAACAACAGTGCATGAATAACTGGAGGGGTGACCTCGTCATGTTGTAGAGGGGTGACCTCTAAAAAACTATAGAGGGGTGACCTCTAAATAACTGTAGAGGGGTGACCTCTAAATACTGTGTTGGGTGGAGGGACCAGATCCAACATGAAGGATGTAGAGCACACACCACATTCACCCTGATAACTTGTAAACTGATAAGCCTAGGATGCATCCATACGCCCCACATGACATGATAATAATAATGGCCAAAACGTGAAGGGACGATGCAGGATATCACTCTCCTGCATGTGAGTCACGACACCGGTGCCTCTAGTGCCGTGGTTACGGTACCTTCGTAACTAGTACATAAACTGGTCATGCTTGTATATAATGCTCAGGCAATTTATTTAGTTATTAACATGATTACTGATAAGCTTAAACATATACTGGGGAAAACATTTGGCTGAAGGCGGGGAATCCTAATCATGCATAGAAAGGAAGTCCTTACTGAAAGGACAGAAAATCCGTACCTTATACTCAAATCAACGCGTACCCAAAAAAATACATCTTATTCCTTTGAATCATCTACAAAAATTTTAAAAATAATTAACACTAATAGTTAGTTACTACCTACTATTTACAACTTCATTTTATGTCTAATTTATATGTTGTTTTATACATACCCTTTTAATAATTAAATTCATCCTTTTATAACTACCCTTGAATATCTTTTATTACTAGCTTCTTCATTATATATGGAGTAACAATTAGCTGTTAAAATATTCCAAACCATGATGGACAATCTGATTTTGACGTAGAGAACTAAACAGAAGTATGCATGACGAAATGTTTTTCGATTACGGTTTCATACTAAAAGGTATAGCGATTATATTTAAACAATGGATCAGTAAATACCTCAAGAGTAAACGCGAATCACTCGGAAGCAAACTAGAACGTGAGCAGGAAATCAAGTTATGCATGTACACCATAAGTCAATAACGCAGGATTGAACCATAATATCCGCACGCATACAAAGAGAATGATCCGAGAACCTTGCCGACCAGGACGCGATCAACCTTAATCTGAGTAGACCTCAAATTTAGAACCCGACTCTGCCGAACTACAAAAAAAACTCAAACCGAACAGTTGATCGTACTCGAGCAAAATGGCCGCTCATCGATACCATGAGCGACACATCGAAACCAGCCGGATGTATATATGAGCACTTAATCAAACCAGAGGCGAACACAAACTAATAACACAACTACAAACCCATGACCTATGAAACTTTAACCATGAGGTGATCATGAACATGTACACCTTCTGGACATGAACACATGTTAAGGACCCGAACCAGACTTGACGTAGAAAGATGTATTGATTATGTCGTTTAGACATGACCACATGTTAAGGACTCGAACTAGGCTTGATTATGCCTCCATCATGGGTTTTAAGATTAGGGATAAAGTGTATTTTTTTGTGGGTGATACAACAAATAAGAATATGATGGTTTGTAGAATGGTCATCGACCTACAACCCGGATATTTTGACGCGATCATTGACTCGTTCTATGTTATCTTCTGTAAACCAACCTAGCGAATGTTTAGGATATTACGGAGGAAAGACAATTACACCAAAACTGTTATGGACTAACCAACAGCAATGCAAATCTTCTTTTTATAAAAACTGTTTAAAGTCAAATGTTCCATTCTTAACTAAATAGTCTCATTATTATTGATATCAATTTATATGTGAAAGTTATTCAAAATATGTAACTTTATATTTTTATCTTATTGATATTAATGTTTAAAATGTATGCGTGCACTGCGTATAAAATGTACTGGTAATATATTGAAAATAACAGTATATGACAAGGCTTCATTTATTCATGGTTTTTCAACTTTATTAAATCTCGTGTATTACTTATCCGTGGCTTGGTTCGTGATTTATCGTGTCATGGTATAATTTATTTTAGTTGAATACTTATCGTGAATTAATTAAAACTTTTAGTAACTATGTGGTTTCGTGTAATCGATATTTTCATGAATTTTTCATGCGGGTTTTACAATTCTTCCCCTCTAAAAAAAATAATTCGTCCTCGAATTAAGGATGCGATAATGTTGTGGTTTTACACAGGTGATATTTAGAATGTAGTTATTGATCGTATGCCTCTGAGGAGTAAATTTTAATGCACAAAGTAATTTGTCTTTTATGTTTGATAGTTTACACATTCGGTCCTTCTATTTTTATAATGTGGCCTTTATGGCATGAATGGTCTTCTAATGAAAAATAACTTAGGGCTCAAATTGAGTTTCAAAAGTGGCAAAATCATCCCATAGGGTTTTAATCCGTGTTAAATCATCTAGGGCTTCTTTTAAGTTCATTGAGATCTATGTTTAGTCCTTAGAGTTTTACAACTCTCGTCTTATTATTATCCTAGGGCTTATAATATGTTTGACAAGTGGCAAGACAAGTCCCCGATAGTTCTAAAATTCAATTTTTGCCCAAAAAAATTAGTAAAAGGTTCGTTAAATCATATTCGAGTTCTAATAAGTTTACAAAGTTGGATAAAATAGGACAAGTTCGTTTTAAGTCTTGGTTTTTATTTAAATGGGCTTCTCGATATACTTCTAGCCTGTGGAAAGCAAACATTAGTTTGACTCCAAAGCTTCACTCAGTGAAATGGCTAAGATTATTGTTGATAGTGATTGGGTAGGAAGTTGCAAAGGATCTGCTTCATTTGTAGCTGAGCTGGGGCATAAGTTGCGTAGAGAAGAAGTACTTCAAATGATGGAAATCAAGAAAGAGACCAAGAATAAGGAAGTGTGCATCCCTGGTGAGATGCTAAAAGGGTCATGCATCTACTGTTGGTGGTTCAAAATTTCCACAATTTCGACTTCTAAAAGGAGGAATTCATTCATTTCAAGGCTTGTTAGACAATGGTAATGTCGAACTAATTGGATCCGAAGAGGAAGAAGATTGTCCAAAATTATGAGACATCAATTATCTCTTTCCGGAGGTGACAAACATAACCCTACAATATACACCCATTGTGAGTTGGGCACGTCTTTTATGCTTGGGTTTGTTTTCCTCATTGATTTGAGAAATGTGAGCTTAGAAGATAAGGCATCCTCTTACCAAGTATTTCCGGGCTTCGATACAAGAGATGACACTAAGTCTAGTGTCGATAAAGTCTGTGTTACTGTCGCCTTGAATGATCGAGGTTTCATTTCCTCATGGCAGATGAAACAACTTAAATTTTATGTGACACCCCAAAGGGATCAATCGAAACGGAAGTCGGCACCCAAAAAAGGGTTTAAAATGCAGCAGAAATGGACACCCCCAAATAGGGTCGAATGCAGCGGAAGTGGTATTTAGGTTAAGGATAAGCCAAAAGTCAAGAGCACAATGTTTTGATCTAAAAGAGATGAACACGAATCTTCCTATGTTTCTGGGTGAGGATGTAATGACATCAACTATAAGTTATCTTAAGGATAAGATATTACTGGAGGAAATCGCGAGTCAAAAAGGATTACATTCCATAACTGGATAAACAGAATAACATCAATTATGAGTCATGTCGAATATATTTAAGCTCATGTGATTATAAATTTCTATTTACATCAAAAAGCGTCCTCATCCATGTAAGGTAACATTTATAACTCCATTCGGTGACCTATGATTTCTTTATTCAAACGAAAAAGCGTCCTAATTCGTTTCAATAAGGATTTCATAGCCCGCCTTACCTAAATATTTCCGGCAAGGCTTATTATTTAGAACAAATATAATATCTAAGATAATAGATATTATTAAGATACTTTACAGCCCGTTTGCTTATAAACTTCATCTTCAGACGTCCCATAACATCTTAATACGAAATTATAAATAAACTTCTGTTCCGGTGGCTTAAGATTTCACTCTTAAACGTCCCATAACTTCTTGAGAGGAAATCATCATTAACTTAGGATCAAGAGACTCAGGTCCCATATGTAAAATATAGGATCATAAGTACCTTGATTTTGGGTTCCACCGCATCATTTAAAGATGCAAACTTATCCAAATAATACCACGTGAAAATACTAAAAGCAGACGTGTATAAGTCGTTAATAAGTCGTGTTCCGTAGATATACGTACAAAATTATAAGAGAGAGAAAATAAATGTTGACGCGCGATAACGTGCGCAAGAATACGTATCAAACAAGAAACTCATATATACAATATAATGATATATTACAATCATAAGTAGGTATTGTATCATATAGTTCCTTCTAGTAAGGTATATATACCTATATACACATAATAGCAAGTTCAAACATCTAATAAAATGTAGTAGACGGGATAATGCTCCCTTGTCTGTTTTCAAATATTCCAGTATGTACGATTGTTGTAAATCCGTTCCTATTATGTGGCCAGTCAGTGATCCAAGTAGTCAAAATAGACTAACCGGTTTATAGTTATCAATTAATTATAAGGAATAATCAGCGTATATGCAATGATTAGCGTATAAGCTTAAGCTTGATACCCAATCAATCATGGAGGATTTTTTTTAAAAATCTTAGTATAAGATTTTCAGGATTTATTTGGATTTCATTATAATACCAACTCGTTTTTAGGCAATTCATTTATGTTAGTGTATTTTAGTTAAATACATCGTTGTACAAGTATTAATAACTTCCATTTAAATTTGTTATTAATAATATCATTTAAGTAAAAGTATTTTACTTACCATTGTTGTATTTTACTTTTATAGTCTACGTACATTAAATTTCATAAAAAATTTTTTATGAACAGTTATAAAAGTAACAACACTTTATTACATTTAATTTAATGTCCCCAAAGTTTTCGTAAGTTAAATAACAACCCTTTGTTTACAAGTTTCAGAAAATGATGGTTCTAGTCCATTTAGTTTAGGATTCGCTCAAGTTTTAATACATTAAATGAAATAAGGGGTCTAGGGTTTGTTTAAGTTTCGGTTATTGGCAAAACAAGTCCCTCCATGTTTTACTAGATGTACACTTTTCGGTTCTTAACAGTTTTAGTCCTTAGGGCTTCTAGCATTTTCGGGATACGACAAGTGTAGTCCCTCTAGTTAAAATTAGGTTTTATAACTTCCATTAAGTGGTGAGAGTTTTCCCTAGGGCTTCTAAATGCTTCGGCTAATTACACGATTAGTCCTTAGAGTCATAGAATGACAATTTAACCTTCAAGAATTTACTAAAGTGACCCTTAGGGTTTAATAAGTCACGACTGGCATTTATTACTCCCTAGGATTTCAAATATTTACAATATTAGTCCTTGTAATTACTGATTTATCAAGACAAGTTTCAATGTCGCGGTTTTAATCCATGAGTTTAATGAATTGACATTTTTAGTCCAAAAGTTTTTATAAGATATATTTTTGGTATAAAAACTTTGTTTAAGTATAATATCACTAAGTGGGCTTATTAAATGTGCCAAAAGAGCTAATGGGTTTCCCAAACCCTTATTGAGCTTACAAGATCCATTAACAATTTTTGTGAGCTAAGGATTTCTTAATGGGCCTAATTACATTTTTAGATTCATTAATATTACAAGTTTTACTACATAGGTCCATAAGACAATAAATGGGCCTAATGTGCTTCCTAATGGGCCTAAACATATTTTAGTCCATTAATAATTCAAAGTTTGCTAAGTGGGCTTACTAGGCTTTAGATGGCCTAATGGGCTTAGTTAGTGGTTTGTAAAGATTAAGTCTAGATCTCTAAAAAGAAAGTAAAAACCTACGGTATGTTTTATTTCCGGGTTTCAAATGAAATCCAAGTTGGTTACAAGTTTGTATATTAATTATAAGCTTCACAGTATTTCAAGATAAAGTCCAATCTTGTTTTATGTTTACATTTAATTTACGAGATCCCCAAAAATTAAGATTTAGGGTTTATTATAAGTTCACAAGTTTATTACAAGTTCAAAAATGAATCAGATAGCCCAAGCTATATTTCTTTTCCATGTGTTTTCATTATGAAATCTAGGTTTAAAAAGTAAATTTTAAAGTCCATACATAAGATCTAGGTTTTTACAAGTTTTTTATAAGTTCAACAGGATTTAATCAAGATCTCAAAAAAAAATTTAGATTTTTCTAAGATATATAAAAGTCTAGTTAAGTTTACCAAAGACATGGTAAGGATTTTTAAAGATACATTAAGGTTTCTAAAGGAAACAAAAAAATTTAATTTAAATTTTTCCAAAATTTAATTAAGTTCTTCTAAAATACAATTATTCAAGAAAAGATTTCCAAAAATCCCTTTTTAGATTTTACAAGATTTTCCAAAATCTATTTTAGATTTTCCAAGATTTTCCAAAATCTATTTTAAATTTCTCAAGATTTTCCCAGATTTTCTGAAATCTATTTTAGATTTTACAAGATTTATAAAAATCTATTTAGATTTTCCAGGATTTGTAAAATCTAGTTTATATCTTCCAAAGATTTCCATTTTTATATTTCCAGAGGTTTGTTATGTATTATGTTGTTTGTGTTTATAATGCATTGTTCGGGTCATCATACTTCGGAAGCCATTCTATAAACGTTTGAGGAGCGAGGGCATTTTAAATCGTAAACCCAACCACTCAGTCAAAACGTAATATCGAGATGGAACATCTTTAGTATAAAGCTCCCTACTAACATGACATGTTTATAAGTTTCATTAATTACGTTAAGTATTTTAATATTTTAATATCTTCATAAAGATATTAAACAGTTGTAATACGTAAAGTACGTAAATGGTTAGCATCTAGTACTACCATAAGTATAAATGCATAGGATAATGAATTGCATTTAAATCATATAGTTGTGCATGCTCTCTATGCTATATGCTCTCTAATTATGTCCCGTCAAAAACCCAGTTTTTGAAATCTAAGTTTTTGAAATTTTAATCCGGTTATAGTTCAGTTAATAAAATAGAAAAACAATTTTATTTTTGATCTGATTCTCTATAACCATTCTCTCTGATACCATTCTGTGACACCTCCAAATCAGGTTTGCAGCGAAATAGTAATTGGGTGTCAGTAGGTGGATCACAGAACAAATGGCATACAAAGCATTGATCGTAATTATATGATTTGAAATACAATTGATACAAATATGGTTTTAGTACATTCAGTTGGAATGTTAAATATCAGTTGTAACAAATATCCCAGTGAAAACAAATCCCCCAATTATTATGATGATCCTATATGATGCTCAGTCCATGCTCAAATAATCCAGCTTAATTTTCTGAGAAAAACATGCTTAAAAAGTCAACATAAAGTTGGTGAATTCATAGAGTTTTGTAAAATCATAGTTAAGGACCGTAAATTGTCCTACATAGTGTTGCACAAAGTTTGATATAAAAATCAAGCGTAGGATCTTAACTATCCCATATAGTATTTCATAAGGTTTAATAATAATCAAGTTCAGATATATCAGTATGTTCCATGTATTAATGTACCAAATAATAAAAGGTCAAGTTTAGAACCGTAAACATCACAAACATAGTATCGCACAAAGCCAAATACTATAAGGTAATTACATTCCCATATTGCCCGAAACTGAGACTTGACAGTTAAGTCCTCGACAAATGAGCACCCTTCGCCTTATTAAAAGGCACCCATAAAAATAATAAGTGTTGACATGTGAAACATCTGTTGTCCTGGCCTAGGCACAGTGAGCATGACTCCCCAGATGGGGACGGTCAATCCCAAATAGATCTATTTATAACATTCAGGCAATTCAAAAATTCTAACATTTTTAGATGTACGGGTCATGCGGGTTCATCTACAATAGGCAAATGTAACTAAGGGTAACAGTTCAGTTTGCGTTTCCTCGATCAACAGTTTATTAAGTATAAGTGTGGGGCCACGATCTCATGATATAAAAATCATATAGACAAAACAAGTTATAGCATGTCTCCCCCTCGCGGGTTAGTAAAAACATAAATAGTAGTGAAAGGCAAGGCTATGAACTCACCTGAATAGCAGTTTCCGAAAATCACAGATAGTCCAGATAGTATGCTCACGTTGCAGTTAATTACCTAAGTAATTAGTTGGGTCTCAGTATATGTACAAATATAATGCACATATAAATGCACTTGATGAAAATGTATGATCACCGATTTAATAAGTTGTTATTGTTTTAAGTGTTAAACTTATTGTAAGTTATAGTAACATGTACACTTTTAATTTGATAAAGTGTATTTACTTCGTTCGAATTGTAATGAATTAGATAAAATGATTTTTATTTAATTAAGACTTATAGAATATTATAATTCATAAAAGTCCTTGAAGTTTCAAATGTTCGTAATTAGTCCTCCACATTTCACGAATTACAATATAGCCCTTAAAGTTTATTAAATAAATATTATTAATAGAACTTAAGTTAAATTGCTCATGAGTCTTTGGTTTTAATATAGTTACCAAACAGCCCCTAGGGCTTGCTAAACTTTCATAAAAGGCAATATTAGTCCTTGTGCTTCAAGTGTTTTATGTTATAAATATTGATTTTTGAAAATTAATTACGGGTTCGTTACTTAGCCATAAAACAAACGGGGAACATATTTGAATTCTCGGACACGCCGTCTACAAGTTCCGTTCCTTAAGTTTTGCTTGAAAACGGCTCTAAAATGGGTAAAAACGAGCTTAAAGTCAGCGGGTCAGAATGACTAAATTTTCATCAGCTTTAAAAGTGTGCGAGGCATATTTTTAAAGGGCTGTAACTTATTCGTTATAGATCCGTTTTTAGTGTACTTGGTGTCTACGGAAAGGTAGCCAGGAGATCTACAATATCCTAATTGATGACGGGTTCCAGATCTAAATCTAATTCGCTCAAAAACGCAGCCAAAGTCGGCTGGTCAGCCAACATGCAAATGATGTCAGCTTTTTATACAAGTGCCGACAGCTTTTAATGTGTAAACGCAGATTTTCAAACTTAATTTCCCGCTTCGTTATAGCTCCGTTTTGGGTGATTCAAGAGGCTGTGGAAAGCTGGCTATGTGTTCTACGAAATGCCCCCATAACCTGTTCCATAAACGGGGTCCTACTAGTTCTAAACAGGGTCTAAAGTAGGCTGGTTGGGCTACTGTTACACATAAAATATTAATCATGGTTGATTTGTTTTACCTAGCAAACGTGTTCCGTTTTCGTTCAAATTTGGCAGAGTTACTATTTAAGGGATAACTTAAGACCTAGTACATTTGTTTTTTCCCAGCTTGTGTTTTAGATACACGTTTCCCAATGGTGTCGACACTACATCAGGGAGTTGCTTTAGATTTCTAAATGAATGATGCAATTAAGGAAAAGCAAATAAGATTGAGGCGTAGATCTTACGAGGCTAATCAAAGTCGTGGTACGATGAGTGACACGTGAGAGCAACCACCCATACTAGCTCTTGCTTGAATGTTTGATGCAACCCGATGCCCTAAACTCGTTTTATAGTCCGAATCCTAGCTCGAATATACCCCGGCTCGTCCTTCACTCGAACCAACCACCGAAGCTAAACCCGGAACCAAAGCCGTGTACATTCGTCATTGTGGTGTTTAAGATGAAGACGATGATTAGGGATTTAATAGTATTGAAAATATAGTGAATAATCATTTTCGTGGGTTCATGCTTAGGAGAAAGTGTTTGAGATTTGTTTTTAAGTTTAGAAGAAGGGTGTGTTTGAGATATGCCGAGAGAGAGATAAAAATGGAGGATTGGTGCAAGTGATGAGGGTCTTGTACTCGGCTAAGAGAGAGAGATGGAGATCTTGGAGGATCTTGCAAATCTTAGCTATATCTTGGCAAGATTTCTCAAATATCTCACTAGTACACTTCCCTTAATGATCTTGTTGTACATTGCCCCTTTGTTTTCTTTAGTAGCCAAGAGAAAAGAATGGAAGTGATGAGATTTGTGTTTGTGGAGTGTGTGTTATACACGGTTAGGGTAGAGATAGAAGAAGAGATAGATTTGCAAATGTTTTGCGTTTTGTGAATCTAGGGGATTCATATGTATTAAGAGAGATGGAAAATCATAAGTGTATCTAAGTTTAGTACCATGTATCTTCCAAAGATATTTGGTAGATTCTTGTTAGATATGGTGCAAGATTATGCACATGCCAATATAACAAATGCATTTCACTTCCCATTTGAGTTCCTAGCCGTGTGGTTCTAAGTCAAAGGGGACAAGTATGTGACAATGTATAGTATTTGTGTATGGTGACATAGTGTTGTGTAAGTATGGCATAGTATGCATGTGTAAGAAAGTATAGCAAGTTGTATGGTTCCTTGTAAGTATAGTATGCATTTGTTGAGTTATAGGTATTTTTGTTGAAGCTTTAGGTAATTTAGTGAAAGTATATAATGAATATATCATTATACTATTTTACTTGAAGAAAGTAATTAAATGACAATGTTAAAATAATGTACATTGTTTTTAAAGTGTTAGGTGTTTATTTCTATTATAAAATATATGTAAATATATACATATAGAAATAAATCCAAGTACTTAATAATTTAATTAAGTAAAGTTACAGTTTATCTCAAAATATGTACTGAGGTGATGAATCTATTATTCATTCAGGTAAAAGTGTGTATATAATATTAAGTTAAAATACTTCACTATTTTTATATACTAAAATCATGATTTTTGTACGTAATAAGTCTTGTGTTGATATATTGTAAAAATGATCCGTAAAAATATTATATGATGAACGATAATAGTAATAAAGTCGGTGACGTGTCAAAAGCCCAAATTTTGGGGTTTTACAATTACTAACACCTTGTTGTGATTGTTCTAGTGCTTGCTTGAGTACTTAGTCTACATTCAGCTATGTTCACATTCTACTCAGTCTTTCCTAAGGACTTCTAATAATCTATTGGATTATCCTTGGGAAGATCCCTACGGTTCTGGTTGGATTATAGGACGTATGCCTAACCACCCTTTTGACACCAATAACGTCGTGATTAAAGATGTTGTGGGTATGAGATCGTAACCATAAAACCATAAACTTTCAAGTGGTTTCAAGAAATGCTCCCCCTTCACATGTGCATCGATAATCGAAAGAGTTTCGCACATGTGGGTAAGAGCTAAAAGTGCTTGAGTCTTGCAACATAGATCACATTTTTTAATCACATTTTATCCTCTATCTCTAATATTAGAGATACCAAATTTGATTAAAATATATCACAAAAGATAGTCTTGAAAATCTTCGGGAGAAGAATGTGTTTTACTAGCCTGAATTATTTGGAACGCTCCCCCTCAAAAATTGATCCAATTGAATTGTCATTGTGAGGATGTGATCCACATTTCGCTTTTTGAGGATAGGAGCTGTTGAACACACAATTTTTGAAAGATTTTAAATAATCATTGAAAAACTCTTGAAAAAAATTGTGTTCAACGCTTTTTGAAAAATAACAACATTTCAATTTTTTTAAGAAATGGTTTTTCAAATGCATAAACTTGAGTTCATAGATGTTAAATGTCTTGACAAATCCACTCAAGTGTAAGAAGATTTCTCTTCTTTTGCTGAGGGTAAGCGCACTAAATCGTACACTCTCCCGTGAATATTGACCCGCGTTGCAATCTGAAAGTGATTACAAACCATTGTGTTGAGCTCAAAACTTGGAATTTTTTGTGACAAGCTCAACCCGTGATAGATTTCTCTACCCCTTGGGTAAGTTATCTTTAAAGATACACTTTCCTTTATTGAAAGTTCGAGTTACAGTCTGACATTTAACTATAAGTCGTTTACATGAGCTTAAAAACTTGGAATGTTTTTAATGAGAGCTCATGACCGAGAAAAATAATTTTCCCGTTGTTAAGGATAAGTTATCATTTGGGATCAACTTTTCTTTCTTCGAGGCATGAGTCACAATCTGAAGTAGTTGTAAATCATTGAAATGACATGTTTTTGAAAAATATTTACAACTTTCATTCGAGCTTTATGTACACACCCGTATCGTTATTGAGCGACATTTCTAGGCACATCCATATTATCGAAACTGAAAGACATGTCGAGAAGAATATTTTTGGTATTTTGAAAGTTTTTATAGTTTTTTATTTTGTTTTTCTATGGATATTTATGTTTTATTTTATTTTTGTATTTTCTCAAGTTTTTTGAAAATAATTCAAAATAGACTTTTGTACAACAGAAGAAGGAGATATCGAATGTACAGAGTTGGAACCCTTTGAAGAAGAAGTGGGTTCAGAATTCGTTGTTGTACCTGCAACCAATGAATAAGAGTTTGCACAAATACTAGTATTAGGAGTAACAAATTCCTTTTCAACGTGTAGAACAGTAGCATTCGTGCTGGCGCAGGTTTCATCACTCTTCTCTATTGGAATCCAGTTAAGACCAACGTCCTTGAAGATCCTACCCGTTGGTTTCCACTGAAGGCTAGATTTAGGAGTAGTTTTCTCTTGCACATCGGAAGACTTCTTTGGAGAGAAACTATGTCCTTTTTTAATCCACATTTAAGATTTGTTGTTATTGCTTTTCTTTGTGACGGGTTTGTATCTCCTTGTTGTCTTATGGGATTCTGCATTCTTTCTTTGTGCAAAGGTACGCGATTTGGCCTCATAAAGGTATTGCAGAATGCAATGGTCATGATTTCCATTGTGAATGCCCTTTTTGCACGTTGGGCATGTAGGGAATTTGGAATTCACGAAAGGCCGTATGTACCTAGGCTTTGCTGATCTTTCAGTCATAGTGTTTGATGCACGACTATTGATTGATGGTTGCCATTTCCTAGGTTGCTAGGAAGGGATCCTAGGTTTTGGTTGACTACCATTAGGAGTGTGTTGAACTCTAGCGGTTTTTGGTATACTAGGTTTTGAATACACGGTGTTTTCTTTCTGAATCTTCCCTTTTTGCTTAGCATCATCTAGGTTGTTGGTATGAACTAAGTCATTTGAACCTACAGATTCCTTTGTGGACACAAATGTGACACGCTTAGGGGTATTCCTAGAAGGGCTAGTGAATTCACATGGTTGGGTTTAACAAAAGTGTGTTTTCTAAATGGAGGAACATAGGGTGATATGGATGGTTTTGGAACACTTGGTTGCACATCAGTCTTGAGGGGGTAACCTAGATTTTACATGAGAAGAATTGGAGAAAGGAGTCGGTTTTCCTAAGATAGATGGCTTTGGATCCTTGTAGGCATTCGATTGTCGAACAACAGGTTTCACAACTTTAGGTTTCACAATTTTCCCACCCATTTTGGCAACGAGTTTCTTCAAATCTTCTATCGCTATGTCCTTTTCTTGCAACTGATCTTTCAAGTCTGTAATTTCCATACTCTTTTCCGACTTTGTCTTGACAAGCAAGTTCAAGAGAATAACAATGTTTTTGAAGGAATTCACATCGGTGTTGAGTTAACGCAAAAGCTTTTTTATCAACATTTTGTTTTTGTTTCGAAAGCTCAATTTCAAGACGTTCACACTCTTTGGTCTTAGCAAGATATTTACATGCAACATCAGAATATTCAGTAAATAGCAGCACAAGATGTAACAGCAACACACAAAATATCTTTGGGGGAGATATTTATCTAAGAGTAGATCATATTCGTTTGAAAACTCTGATTATTCAGTTCGAATGTCATCAATTTCTTTTCCAATGGACTCAACATATTTCAAATCATCAAACATTTCATAACGAATTAATTTTTCAAACACAAGAACATTTTCTTTTATGGTTTCCGCAATCGGTATTAAAAGTTCTTTCACAAGCACAGTTATATTCTCAGGAATATGTTTTTTTCATTTGTCGTTTTCACGTTTTTGCCAGTCTCTTTCAACATTGATTTAAAATTATCAATGTGATGTTTAAGAATACCAAGTGTTTTTCTACTTTTACTTTTAGAAGCATCAAGAGGCAAATAGTTAATATATTTAGAAACATTGGCTTTCTTAGTGGCAAAAATTTTCTTCCATTGAATTCTTCTTTGTTTTCTTTCAAGAAACAATTCCTCTGAGACTTCTGTTTTTGTGGAGTGAAAAGACCATAAAGACTGTTTTCATAAGCATAATTATATGGTTTCATTAAATCTTTATTGCCGGTGATCTACTCTCCTCATCCCAAAGGGATGTATCTTCACTATCGAGCCTAATTACTGGGCAATCAAGATCGGTCAATTCGGACTCATCAAGATATAAGTGGGGGTTCACAGCTTGAGCTTGGTTGAGGTACTTAGGACTTTCAAAACTAGCTTTACCCTTAAAAAACGACCGAGGTGCTATCATTCTAACGGTTTGAATAGAGTCATGGGTTTTGTAAACAATTTTCTTCAAAAATTCAACTTGTTCTTCTAGTTCCGTTACTTTTTCAGTATCTTTTTCATGTCTACTTCTAAAATCTTGTTTTAACGTTTCAACCCCTTGTTTCTTAACATCAAGAATTTTAGCAGAATCGGTGTTATTCATGAAAAGCCTTTGTTCAAGTTCGTTAACTTTAGTTGTTGCAAGGTACGTTTTCTGACTTTCATCGATTAAGGAAGCATTATATTTACTTTCTCATTTGCTAACAAAGTAAGAGTCTCGTTGTATTTATTTTCAAAATCATCATTCTTAACGTTAATTAAACGACTTGTGTACCCCTCAAGCTCTTTTTCTTTTTGAAGAAGCTGAGCCCTATAACTATCAATGGTCTCACTAGATTTTATAAGAGCGACTTTGCTTTCTTCAAAGTTTTGAGTGAGAGCTGCGTTTGCCTTCTTTAATTGCTTTTGACTCTTTCTAGTTTTATTGACATCTTTTTGTAAACTAGCAATTAAATTGGCAAGCGTGACACGTTCCTCATCATCATACTCATTTGCATTTTCATCATCGGCAGACTCATTATTGCACGTGAATGATGGATCCGGTATGGTATTTCTATCAACCTTTTCCGTCATACATGTGTGAATAATGATGTGAGTTTGATCACTATGCTCATGCGTATTAACATTGCCAAATACATTGTATTCATCATTGTGTACCTCTTCTAATAGATCCGAGTTAAAGACGGAGCCATTATCATAGGAAGGTGTATCGTTGATGACAGTTTCAGAACTGATTCCTTGTTTGCCAGAGCTGCTGCTTTCGTTCCCAGATATGCTACGATCAATCTGCCTACCATGCTTTATGTTCCCTGATCTGCAGCTGTCATTTGCATTACTCGATACGGTCCCGTTACTTACAGTGGAAACTGGACTCATATCCACTACATGAATCTTTGCAACTGTGCACTCTTGCATTTTCAACCTTTTGTCATTCATCTTATGGATCATGTCTTTTTCAAGAAGTAAGCGTTCATCAAGAAGCCTCTCAATGGATTCCATGTTTTGAAAAATTAAGTCTCTAAAACATGATGCTTCCATAATGGTAATTTTTAAAATTCTCTCTGGCTTCTTGAGCTTCAGAATCATAATTAGAAGTCTTGATCCACGTAGAATCAAAGAACCTTTGAAACAATGTTCTGAGTGTGTGGAAGGCTTTCTTGGAGTCTTCTTCATGAATGTAGTTGTTGAGTAGTTCTTTCTCAAGGTTCGTCAGGTTGTCTCGTAATTAATAAGTGAACGTTCGTTTGTCATTTCTAAAAAATCACGCAAATGCATATGTAAACAAAGGATCGGGCATGAAGTTCTCTTTTTCAAGACGTTGAAGGTTAGTTTTGAGATCACTAAAAGCTTTCATATAACGTTGTTTGAGGACTTGTTCTTGTAGTTGTATCTCTCATTCTTCTTTGTCCAAACACGAAGACGACATTACATTGGTACTCGTGACCATTTTGTTTTGAGTCACACAATTCATTGATGTAGAATCTATAATGGGTGTCTCGGTTGATGAAGTGACTTCAGATCTTAAGTAGATATGGTGTGATGAGGTTGTGGTTTAAATTACGAAAATTCCGATTTTTCTTAGTCCGATAATAAATTCTCCAGTCTGATATAACGGTAGACCGAAATTTTTTGTAATTTCCAAATTTTGAAATCAAGTTAAAATAGCAAAAATAGTATGGAAATTTTTGAATTTACTTGACCTAAAAATTGTAACTTTTTTTTGAAACGATGTTCTGAAACTAGTCTAGATAGTGGCTAAGTCTAAAACTGAGTCGAACTAAAAGTTGGCTGAATTCGAAATAATGTCATTTCTCTAAGT
This sequence comes from Glebionis coronaria, assembly GCA_025667525.1. Taxonomy (NCBI): domain Eukaryota; kingdom Viridiplantae; phylum Streptophyta; class Magnoliopsida; order Asterales; family Asteraceae; genus Glebionis; species Glebionis coronaria. Next base: position 412,765,738 of record CM046880.1, read on the forward strand.
TCAGAATATGGGCTTTGCACTGGATTCAGAATAATACTAAGCTTTGGATTCGGAATAAAAGTAGCACATGAATTCGGAATGTCAATGTGGTCTTCAATTCGGAATGCTCAATCCTGAATAATCAGTCATGAATCAATCCTGAATAATCAATCATGAATAATCAATCCTGAATAACATTAATAATGGAATTCAGAATATTAGAAGGACATAATCCGGAATCCTAAAAAAAATAAAAAATCCGGAATTTCTTAAACTTCTGAATCCGGAATATGTACCAGTTCGGAATAAGTCTAGATCCGGAATAACAAATCCGGAATGACCAATATGTCACCAAATCCGGAATAATGTAAATCCGGAATACAAGCTTCACTAATCCGAAATACACGAATTTGGAATACAAGCCAAAACAGGAATCCGGAATACACGAATCCGGAATACACTGTGGACTTCAATCCTGAATGTCTCGATTCGAACTCAACAAACGTCTGGAATTCAGAATTTTACTTGCACCTAAATCCATAATAACTCAAAAACCTGAATAAGAATGATTCTGAAATCGCAAAACACAAATCCGGAATCCTTCTATCTAGTGAATCCGGAATAAAATAATGTCGGAATTACTAACACTTAATCCGCAATCTTGCCATATGTCGGATATAACAATAAAAACGAGGTCTTTACCAAAAATCGAGCCAAACGCCCCAGAATCTTGCGTTTTTAACCAAAATCCCTAGCCTAAATCCCTACCTCAACTATGTAGGAGATTTTTATGAAGATTTAGAGCTCGAAAAAACAAATTTTTTTTGAGACGAGATGATTTGATGATAAAATCACACGAACCAAAATCAATAACCACAAACCAAACACTAATCTACCCCGTGGCGATTGATACCAATTGTTGTCCCATTATAAATGATGATAATATAAGAAATAAAGATAAAAATAGATGAATTCTAGAGAGAGAAAGTAGTGAGATAGAGTAGAGAGAATTGGTTAGAAACTTGTGTGATATTAGATTAGGAGAGAATTAAAAATGTAACCAACCACCTCCTAACATGCTAGGAGGTAGGGGTGAGCATGGTGCGGGGCGGTGCGGATTTTGGCAAAAATCAAACCGCATCCGCGATTGCGGTTTTTAGAAAAGTGTGGATCCGCACCGCGCGGTTTTATGGGGTTTCGGTTTTGTGGGTTTTTGTGGTTTTGCGGGTTTTTCGGATTTTAACCGCACCGCACCACCACATATGATTTTTATTATTAATGTGGTTTTTCGCGGTTTTTTGTTCACAATGTAGGTATTTTCAGTTATAAGAATGCATATATCTAATATAAACACACACATTACTTAGAATGTTAATGATGATATGCACTAAAACCGTTGTAACACACGTTACGTATTTGATATGTCGTTTTTCGGTTTTATATAATTAGTGTGCTGTGCGGTGCGAATTTTGTGGTGCGGCTTTACGGGTAAATCCGCAACCGCACCGCATTTGCGGTATTTCTTTTTTCTTAAAACCGCTCCACCGGTTTTTGTAGTGGTGCGATTTTTGCGGTGCGGTTTTTGCGGTTTGCGGTGCTGTTTCTGCTCACCCCTACTAGGAGGTGTGTATATATAGTCCAAGCTTACATGTAGCTTAATAGATTATATATTGATGGGTCGGGCTTGTCTTTTGGGCTTTAAGTAGCTTAAACACAAGCCCGTGAATCACGACTATTCTACTACCTATTAGAACGTTCTAATAAATGTTACAATAAAAACATATGACCGAATATTCTTGTCTGACTCAATATTTTGAGGCTAATAAAGTGCGTCATAGATTCTTTGATTAAGTTTTAAAAAGAATTTAGACGTTGAAACTTTATATTTGGTGTCGTTGGTTTTACTTGTGCTTATTTATTATCTACTTATAAAACAGCTCACTTGTTACCATGATGCACGATATAACCTAAGGTTGATAGGTTATATCGAGTAAAAGGGGACCAACACACTTATGATCATAACATTCAAATCATGTAATATTGTTTCATTGAGATGACTATATATATTGCTTTTATCCAAAACCTTAATCATCTCTTTGAACTTCCTAAACCTACTATAATTTCATCTAAAATAGTTTTATTGAGATCTAACGTCTTTCAAACAAAGATATCCGATTATAGCGTTCATTAAACAAAAAGTGTATAGCGCGGTTCAAATTAATTCTTTCACTAGACTTGTTTGGCATATCATCAAACACATAACATGCATCAAATTCATTTGTCGAGTTATAAATTTAGCAAACTTTAGTAAACTGATTTGAGTTACGTGTATCATGTAGCACCTTATATTTGATAATTTTATACTTCAAAAGAAAAAAAATCATTTACGACGTCTTCACTATGAGTAGAGGATGAATCGACCTTTGATTTAACCTTATTCGGTGATATTTCTTGTCCAAAATCTATTTTTCATGAAATTCAGGACAAGTTAGGTTCGTTGAATAATTAAGAGGGCTGAGAGTTATGAGATTGTGTGTTACAGATAAGTTGTCTATGTGTGTGTGTTTGTGAGGGTGGGCAGGTGTAAGTTAACGAAAAAAAGACAAGGTTACTCCGATCTAGGGGTGGGAATCGGGTCGGGTTGGACGGGTTCAGGTTATTCGGGTCCGGTCAAATTCGGGTTGAGGGTAAAAATAATTTATCCGAACTCGACCCGAATTGAACTCGGGTTAGTTGGGTTTAGGTCTATTCGGGTCGGGTCTACTCGGGTCGGGTCTATTCGGGTTCGGGTCAACCCGAGTATGGGTAAAATATAAAAAAAAATCTTTTTTTTAAAATTTTTAATTGAATTTGTATTAAATTTATATATTAAAAAAAAAATTAATAATTTCTTATTCGGGTCAATCGGGTTGACCCAAACCCGAATTAGACATATATATTTTACCCGATGTCCGACCCGATTTTGAATTCTGGTTAGTCGGGTTGACCCGACTAACCCGAATTCAAATTTCAACCCGAGTAACCCGACCCGAATATGCTCGGGTCGGGTTCGGGTTCGGGTCGGGTCAGGTTCGGGTCAAGTCGGAAATATTTACACCCCTACTCCGATCCATGAAAAAAAATATTAGATACATTAATTTAAGATTAATCTCAGCTCTAACATGAGATTTATGCTAAAAATGGGTATATGTTGAACTTTTGACTGATTGATATGAACTTATCTCGTACCAGTTAGTGTATAAGTGTATATAACTCACTAAAAAAGATAGCTTGTTTGAGGAGAGGACACGTAAACATTATAAACCATTAACCAACAATATCTCATGCTTCGAAGAACCAACATCCTCGTTGTTTACGACTGTGTGGTCACGATTGGCACCCCTCTTTGGGTCCAAACCACCACTTCATATGCCACCACTCCGAACGCATTGGTCAGGGCTATGTTAATTACGGTTGACACCCTTCTTTTCTTGGGTTTAAGCCACCACTCTATAAGCCAATCACTTCGAGTGCTGAAACCAAATAAGACTAGCTCTAATATCAATATGTAGTCTATTTGCATAAAGCTTTGCAGTCACTTTGTATTGGCAACAAATGAAGCTATTGGCAATACAAATTCTCACAATTATGTTTTGTTGGGATAGATCGGATCGAAGCCTGAACCGAACATGCCTGATCCAGTTCGGCTTGCTACTAGGGACAAATTCAATTTCGATCCCGTCCGGTCTGGTTTTTGGAACGTGATCAATCTCGATCTAAAGTCTATCAAAGTCTTTTAGATAGCCGAAGTCTTCTATTTTGGGTCAAAACTTTTAAACCACGTTGATAAAGTCTTTTCCAAATCCTAGTGATGCTTTATAAATCTGAACGTAAACCCATTACCCTCCTCACTCCTTTTGTTCGTACAAGAAAAAGGAGCATAACAAACAGACATTTCAAGACTAGATCGATAGCTATGTGAAAAGCTTACTAGTGAAACTCGTTCTCGAATTTATGTTTTTGAAAGTCAAAGGAATTGTATTTACCAATAGAGGATTTACGACCGAAAGACCAATCACGTTTCATGTAGATTCCGCTTATCGAACACCATTTAGAAGTCAAGACTTGAAATGTTTCATGTAGATTCCGCTTATCGAATCGCCATTTAGAAGTCAAGAGTTGAAATTTTCGAAAGGAATATGACAATTGTTTTCTGTGTGAGATTTTAGAACTAGGGACAATGGTCTGAAAGCTCAAAGGGTAGTCCAAAGATATGGGAATTTAGCCATGTGAAAGAAAGTGATAAAACTAGAATTACAGTCGACTTTACTCAACTTTGTCATCCTCGTGAACTTACACCCAGTCGTGTGATCCTCGTGAACTAGAATACGGCCTTTTGAAGGAAAAGCAAATTTGAAACTGGTTCGTCTTCGTGAACTAGAACCATTTGGAGGAAAAGCGATGTGAAACTGGCTCATCCTTGTGAACTGACACCCAGCCATCAGAAGGTCAATAACCTTGTATATTAGGATGCACTAGCTATTAGGATTATGAGGAGCCTAAACAACAATCAAAAGACATTCCATATAATATGGAACCATTCACTGTATATAGCCAGAAATCCATCTTCTTTATTTATCACACTATGATCTCTAAACATAGCAATTACACCACCCGAATTTCCTTGCGCTTGTAGCAAAGCGAAACACAGTTTTGGTTGCCCAAAAGAGAGTATTATATAATCATCATCCTTGTTTCATTTTGTTTCTTGGATTCCAGTGATAATTCTTGTTACAAATGTTCCTTTACCGATTTGTTTTTGGAGAGGTACCAACTCTGTTTATGTTACTGGAAGCAACATTCACTATATCACAAAAATGTATTTAACAAGAATTAACAAGAACATGATCTAATCGAGTTTCAATATATACAACTAAAAGTCTTAATTTATACTGTAACATTTGACCTTCGTCAACTGTAGTGGATTTTTGTTATAAACATGTTTTATTATAAAATCAAGGAGTTTTAAAAGTTTTTGTTATCTGTGATCACTAGACCTCTTGTATTGTATGTCAATCGTAATTTCTGTTTTACAGTACAGTAGTTTTCAAGTAAAACTTACTAAGTTTGAGTTTACTAGATTATTAGATTTTCACTCAATCCGTTTAATAGTCTATATTGAAACTGAATGATTCAGTAGATAACAGTCATGAATTGTTTCTTCAATAATTAAGTTGACCAGCTTCAATTCTACTTCTAACGTTCTAGAAAACTACATGCATTACAATGTTCAACCCTTGAGTACTTGGAGTAGTCTTTATCAGTTTTTATCTTCAATATTTGATCATTGTAATGTATCCCAATCTTACTGGTATCGCCAATAACAAATTATGGCTTAAGTTGCAAAATAACAGATCGAATATTAACACAAATTACAAGTAATTGAATATATAAATTTTAAGCTTTAAAGAATGCAGAAAGTTTGACATTACAAGACTAGCTAGTACATATAACATAAGTTCATAAAATAAAATTCAAACTTTTGAAAGACATATACAGAAGAACATGTATGTTTAACAATAAAAGGAACTCGACTTGCTAGCGTCGTCCTCCACTGCGGCCTGGGGGACCCATGAGGCCATGACAAACATGGCGGTGGGGGGCATATATGGGAATAAATCGTTTAATACCAAGGTTAATAGTGGCATGAAGACTGGAGAGATCCTTGATATTAGTCGATGAACCATTTAGTTTAATCCGAAATTTTGGTTGTTAACAGACAAGCTGCTTTAGATTGTATTCTATCAATGAACTATCAATTCCAAACCGTGAATAGAGTGCCTGCACAAAACCACAATTTACAATTAGTTTTACGCATTTTTTATATGATGATAAATGAAACATTCTTAGGTTTGGAGGACCTGAGCGTGTATGGTGTAATGTGTGTTTTGTCCCGCACACGAGAGACTAAAATTTATAATTTCAGCACCACCTTGTTCTATAATACTTAAAATTCGGCAAAGCTCGATCTTCTTGTTACTTGCCCTAATGATTATGTTCACCTCGAGGCATGAATCCATTTCCCTCATTTGAACGACATGCAAGTTGATTCCATTGCTCATCGCATCTCTAAGAACAGTTTCTAGTTCTTTTTTCCTAGCTGTTAGTCGATCCACCATTTCTTTCCATCTTTTTATTGATTCAGTAGCTTTTTCCAATAAACAAAGCAATGGCATCCTTTCCTGTATCACATATATATCCGACATTAATGTTATAAGTTTAAAATAATAGACTCATTCGAGTAATTTTTTATGCCATTACCAACTTAAGGTAAGTTTATCTGATTTCTAGCACATACAGTACTGCAAAGGCACATTAGATAACTTTGTGCACAAATTTTAACTTTCTCGATGAGACCACATGCGATTAGATGCCGGCCACCACGAAATGAATAGTACAATTTATATTTTTTGACACTCAAAATATTATTTAGATCAAATAATTTGTAGCATAAGTTAATAATTTGTTACATATTACAGATATCGATCATAATCGAAATAGATAAATGTACGTACGCAGGACTGAAGCCGAAGGAGGGAAGCTAGTTTGGAGTAGAGATCCTTCATCTGATCACGGCGTTGTTTTTCCATGGCGGCAGGTGGTCGAAGAGAAGATGAACCCGAAGGGCGTTTCATGTGGTAGATTAAGATGTGTTTAGCTAGACCGTGAGTAGTATTCATCCTGTTATGGTCTTATATATATAGATATCCGTGCATGCAGTCAAACGAAAGGGAGATTTTTATTCTCTTTTATTTGGTAGTATACAACGTCAAAGAGCGTACCATGCACACACACTCCAGCACTCTTTTAATGTGGACCAAACATTATAATAGTGTTGAAAATCCAGATAATACTGTATTACGCATTTTCGTTTTCCATTCTCTCTAAAAAAGTTTTCTCATTAAAATTAAAAAAACCTCTTCCGATCTTATCTAAACCTGCTTTTCGGGCGGCCGGCTTCGGTCGGCCGAAGGATCTTCTTCACCGACCCTCTTTTGTATATATCCTCTCTTTTATTAACATGTTCTCTCCTAACTCCCACAATAATAGCCCCTTACCTTCAGATCTATCATTTTCCGTCGCCGCCTGTTATCCACCGCTGATGTTTCATTTGATCACCTGCTGCTGCCTCGGATATGTTAGATCTGTTGCGATCTGCTTGTCCTCTGCCACCGGCATGGCTTGCTACTGTATTGGGATTTGGATTTAGATTAGTTTGGTTTAGGTTTGGCTCATTTAGAGAAGTTAGGTTTTATCATATATGTACGCTTTTGTGTACCTGTGTACTTTTCCTCCAAACTATACCTTTATAAGGTTGTGTCAACAAAAAGCTCACATTGGTATTTCCCCCTCACCTTTGTATTGTGTTGCTGGCGTATGTCAAAACCTTTATGGTATATGTCTTCGTTTGGTTCAACTTGTTGCCTCGTGTATTTTGTTTGGCAAATCGGTTTCGATTTTGACCTTTATGTTCGATGTAACTTGTTGTATTTAATTTATCTCCGTTTGTGAGGAGTGATAATGAAATATCTTTATGTTAAAAAAAAGATCAAATTGGCATATAATACTGTATTAAGCATTTTCCTTTTGTTGATCAAATTGGCATTTGACAAGGTTATGAATAACGTGAGATGTGGTATGATAGTTGAAAATTTATGGACATAAATTTAGTAGTCATGTATTAGGATCGAACTCGAGATTACAGGAGTGTACACAATACGTAAAGAGTTAATTTATTCAATAAATATATTTATTATGTTTATTAAAATAACTTGATCTATAACTTTAACGATCATTAAATATTAAGAGTTAAGTTTAAACGAGCGTTGTGGAACAAAATAGAAGAGAAAAGAAAATTCTGGAACACCCCACATGAGGGGTGTCGACCGTCGGTGGAGAGGGACTAGGGGAAGGAAAAAACTTTCCTTGTATTCGTTTTACTTGGGCTACAAGAATTGCTAGGCCTATATAAACACACCCTCACGCTCATAATTCAACGCACTATCTCTCTTTCTCTCCCTCTCTGCGATTGCAACACCAAACAACCCTAAGGGTTTCGTTTGGTTTTTCGGTTTAGCTTATAATCTAGTCCTAGTCCCCCTCTAGGGTTGTTGAGTAGATTTTCCACAAGACGTAGAAGCTCAGTTTACACGTACTAGACTTACGGTTAGCTTGTTGTATTACGTGTGTACAAGAACGTAATATAGTCTTACTTTAGACTATATCTTGGTGGTGTTCGTTATAAACCCTAATTGGTGATTTGTTCTTTATCTTGTGGAATCACATTAGCTAAAAGTACGTAACCCAAATTCGATTATTTATAATTGTGTTATTATTATGATCTTCTTAAATCGTTTCTGCTATATGTACTTTGATCTTAGTCAGGGTTTTATTAATTGTTATGAACTATATAAACCCTCAGTTGCATCGAGAGCCGTTTTAACTTGTTATAATTATCGAAAATCTAAAGTTTTTTTAACTAATAATTGTTTTGAGTTAAACTACATGTTTTTTTAGGTTTTCTTAAAAAATTTCGGGTTATCTTTTTTAAAAATTGGTTTTAGACGAATTTTATAAAAAAATGGTTTTGAAACCCTAAATTACATGTTGAATAATTTTAGATTAAATTGCATGATTAATTGTTATGTCATGTAGATTAAAGGTTACGATTCGTAAAGATTTAATTGTTAATAGATGTGGGTGGATCCATGATGAACGTGCATGTGTTTTCATGGATCATAAAATTGTATGTTTATATGATTTTATGTGCTACTTGTTTATTTGATTCAATAAATTTAGAATTAGGGAACACTTTTATATTAATATAAAAATCTAGATTTGATGATTATTGAATAAATCATATGCATGTGGCTATTTGATTTATTTTTTGCACATATAAATTGTTATTATGTGTTTATGATTTTTTTACCTAATTGTTTTCATGGGTTTTATAAATTGTATGTTGTAAACAAGGGTAATTTTGTTAAAGAAAAATTATATGGACTAAATCATATTAAAATTAAGATTTGTTTTGAGATCTAAATTACATAGAATTGTGTTGATTGATAATTGCAATAATAATTTAACGGCCTACTCGTTTTGACATACTATAAGTGGGTATAACGCGCTGCTGGTCTTGTACCCAGCTAAGGAAGGAGGGGTTATGCCATTAGTCGCTGACCAAATTCTCGGCTCGCCTGTGCGTCAAATTGAAATTACCTAAGATAATTATTTCCATTATACCTTAAGGTTGATTTACTGCAAATTCACATCCGAATCACAATGAATAAGGTTATTGCTTTGTGCTTTAGCCGAATTCTAGAATAAGTACGTTGTGAATAGTTGTGGGTAAATTCTTTGATTGGTTTAACCAATACCTCAACATAACATATGTAGAAATTTAGTCTCGTGAAAAAGGTTTACTAAATGTTTTATTAAAATTATGTTATGGAGTTGTATGCATCCTTCTCCACAAATTGATTTTGACATCTAAATTTATACCCTTAAATTTTAGTCGAACGCTATCTAATTGACAAACACTTGAAATTACTATGTCGTCATATGAGATTTTTGGACGATGTTGTGATGGAAATAAAACTTTCATAGAATGAGAATTCGCATGATAGTTTTACGTTACTTAGATTAGACGGCTTAATTTAGAACATGTCATGTTAGTAGGGAGATTCATATTAATATGTTCCACCTCGATATTATGTTCTAGCTGAGTGCTTTGGTTTACGATATAAAGTGCCCTTGGTCCCTAAACGTTTATAGAATGGTTTCTGAACTATGATGGCCCAAATAATGATATCGTTTATTAATCTTTTTGAGATGTCTGACATCCGCGATTTATCGGTCTGGTTGAAATCTTGGTGCTTGATTTTTGATCCTTTAACGTTACTTCCGCGATTGTGCTATGTGCGCTATGTGTTTAGTATATCGTTATGAGATGTTTTCATCTATCGTCGCTTCGTTTGTTTCGTATTTGTTCGATCCGATTCATGCGTTTTCGTATTTGTTTTCGTTTAATCGTGTTACTGCAATTTCGCGGCTGAAATTTCTTTTAGAGGGGAAGAATTACAAAACCCGTAATACTAGAGGACGAAATTTTCTTATTAGAGTAGAAGAGTTGTAAAACCCGGATTTTGGAAATAAGAAATTTGGTCATTCGAGTTTGTTATAAAAATTTGAGTTTCATTTCAATTCTAAAATTTCATTTCATTTTATTTAAATGTGTGTTTAAATTAATTAAGAAGTTTTAATAAATTAAACTTTAGGTTATAAAATCCTGGAAAAGAAAAGAGTATAATATATAGTTTATGAAATTGAATATATATATATATATATATATATATATATATATATATATATATATATATATATATATATATATATATATATATATATATATATATATATATATATATATATATATATATATATATATAGTGTAACTTTATTTACAGAACCCATATTAGTGACAGAACTTGCAGAACTCTTGTTTTTGAAGGAAAACATGTATGTCTAAAGGAGTACATGTATGTTTTTAGAGAATATTTGTATTCGCGAAGCATATTTGAAGTTCTTTTTGTCAAAATTAAATAAAATTATAAAAAAGATATAAAAAACATACATGTTTGAGGGCGTGCATGCATGTATGTGCACACATTCAAAAACACACATTTTTGAAAGCGCGCATGCATGTATGTGCACTAATCCAAAAACATACATGTCCGCTTTTATAAACATACATGTACTCCTTCAGACATACATGTTTGCCTTCAAAAACAAGAGTTCTGCAAGTTCTGTCACTAAAACGAGTTCTGTAAATAAAGTCCCCCTATATATATATATATATATATATATATATATATATATATATATATATATATATATATATATATATATATATATATATATATATATATATATATATATATATATATATATATATATATATATATATATATATATATATATATATATATATATATTTATATATATATATATATATATAAAATGGCCGTCCCATATTAAAAAAGGTTATTTGATTTGTTTTGATTTTATTTGATATATTTACTTACCGAAAAGACTAAACCTTATAAATGAAATGAAGTGTAAAGAATTTTCTAGTTTATTTTGTGTATATTGTAAATAAGTTAAAAAAATATTTTGTCCCCCCATTATTATTAAGTTTGGCCGGTTTTGAAAGAAAAGAGGAAGGAAATATTGTGTTTTTATTTGGTTATGTTGTTAAGGAGGAAACTAGATAAAAATATAATAAACATGTCTTCTTTTATTTTAATACTTGCTAAAAATCACAAATCTCCTCTCCCCCTATATATTGTAAACGTCTCATAGTCTCCTCCCACACATATTCATCATAAAAGTTTTACTAAAGCTCTCTTCTTGATCCTTCATTAAAGAAACCTTGAAGAAACCTTGATTTTCTTTGGTTTTTTGTGTAATTATCCTCCATCCTTTGTTATCCTTGGTGTTTATATTATTGTGGTGATTCTCTAATCATCATAAACATCTCATATGTAAGTTTATTCAACCCCTAATCCATGTGACATCATGGAATGCTTTTATGCTTTATTTTTATGAATTACGGTTATAAACCCTAATTTTTTGTTTATGATGGTTGATTAGTTTTGAAAAGTAATAATTATTTAGATCTATCTTTAAACAACTGTTAGGGGGTTTATATGAGTTTTTACAGCATATTAATCAAGATCTAGACACACTAAGGTGATCTAGATAGGTAAAACACACTTTTTAAAACTAGGGTTTTGGCTAGTGTGGAAAAAGGGTTACCTTAAAACCTTTATAAAACAATTTTTACTAAATCCTTTGACATGATTCTTAGGTTTAAGATGAACTACTTTGAATCTAGTTTTCAGATCAGTTTATTTTCTTATTTTTATGAGGCTTATAGATACGGATTTTTGATTTTACAAGTTAAAGTGTCAGAAACTGATTTTTGAGACTAAAAATGTTAGATCCATAAAAACTATAACTCCTTAACTATAATGAATTTTATAAAGCCACTTTAGAGGGATGTTTCATATGTTTTTAAATCACCTGGATTTTTTTATAAAAATTAAGAAGGTGTTTAAGTGGGTCAAAACCGTCACTACTTTCTATATGTTCTGGCCAAAATTGATTTTGGGCTTGGTTTGGGCTTTTGAATCATACCATGGGTTGAGTAACTAATGGGCTTAAACCCTTTTACAGAGGCCTTATAGACCTATAAGGGAGCCTAGATTTTCATAAAAATTTATAGAAATTTATTTATAGGGTTACTAAGTAGTGATACTTACCTTAAATACCAGTATAATAATTTTAAATATATTAACTATAGTTTTTAGTATGTCAACCACCTATTTATGGTAACTTGGTAATATGATTTAATTTATGTTATATGATGTGTATGTACATATACTTTTTAGTTCCGGTGACACTTGGTTAGTCTCGTTAGCATTTGAGTGCGGTTCTGTTTCTACACGATTTCTAAAGGTACATATATTCCGTCCTTTCAGCAAGGACCTTCCTATCTCTTTTTAGATTTGTTTTGTATGATCCCTTTGATCCATTGCTATGATTTCCTTTATGATTACTCGCTGATTTGATATGATCTCCTTGATCCCTTTGATTTATTATGACCCTTATGCTTGATATTGCTTCTGTATGTTCCATATGCTTTGTTATGAATATCCTTTGATCTATGTACTTTATGTTTATGCTTTCTTACCCCTTTTACCGAGCTATTTGAACTAGTCATGGAGGTACCATGACCATGTCATCTGATGCACCAGTGGCATGACACTATATGAGGTAGTGTGATTAGACACTGACGTTCCCTTTTGTGAGCTCAAATATTATGATGCTATTATGGGTGTGTATGTCAGTCATGAGCTAGTGTACATACTATGACTTTGTTTTGCAAGGGGCGTATGGATGCATCCTAGGGTTCGTATGTTATGTGATTTAGTGAATGGGTGGTATGTGCTATATGCCTCAAATCGCTTTTGGTGCATTAGTTTTGGCCGCTTGTGTACACTTATGTGATGTATGTGATGTGCTATGATGTTGTGTGATGTGTATGAGATCATGGGCACTTCCTTTACATTTATTTCATTATCTTTTGATATCTACTATTCCATCTCTTGTACATCTATTATTATTATCCGCAACTTCCGTTACATCTCTTCACTTTACATTTATTATTATATTTGTTCACTAAGCATTAGCTTAGTCGCGTTTTCTTTTCCTCCTGCAGGTTTTAAGTTGGAAGATAGGCATTGAGAGCAGGGTTGAGAGCGGTTTGGAGTGTACCTTTGAGTCAATAGATACTGAAGGCATTATGTTTTTGTACTTTACATTTGAACCCCTTTGTTTTTAAAGTTTTTGTTTTGTCAAAGATATTTTATCATAATAAATAAGTATTGTTTTGAAGCTTATTATATTATGTTTCTGATATGACACCATAACGTGACATTTAATCTCTTTATCAGAGCGGGTGTTACACATCATGTCTAAGAAAAAAAGAGAGAATGAAAACATCAAAGTATGCATTTTTTTAATCGATTTTGTGTATGTTGTTATCATTCATGGAAAAACACGTACATGGGTGTTACTAACTTTTTAAAGGTCGTAAGGATAGTACATGTTTAGTGCTCCGAGCATTTAGGAGTACAAATCCGTCAGAAAATTCGCAAGACGATTTCGAAAGAATTATATAACTGTAGTGCTCAGGGAATTTAGGCTACACTGTCGACGCCCACTTAAAATTCGTAAAATTTTGTAAGCACACAACAACTTTTAAAAGTCAATACACTTTACAGTAGGGTTATTTTAGTAATTTTACGAAGACACGTCATCCTTCATTACAATCCTACGTGGCACAAAGTATTATTATGAGTTTAGTCATGGTTACAAGTTTGACTATTTTAATTAAAGTTTTAAACGTATATTTTTTCGATTTAACCTTATTTACCTAAGAGAACACATTCTAACGGGCAGTGTAACCGGTCGATCGTGGTCTATTTTGTTAAGCAGGGTGTCGATCACTAAGAGCGAGGTTAAAAATTTAATTTTTAATAGTTTTTATTCTATCTAATTTGTTAGTCTAAGTTATACCTATGCTAAAGCCTAGCTAAGTTGTTCTACGTACAATATATACTTTATTTACAATATTTATAATGTTGGTTTAAAAGGGGGGTTTCAATATGAGAGATTCGCACAGGTTTTTTGGGTGTCTTATTCTTATTATCTTTTTCATCCTCATATCGAGATAAATACCTAAAGAAAGGAAGGGTCGATCAAGCTCTATATTAAAGGAACCATGTTAACCATGTATACTTCAATTTAATGCATGTGTATTTATTTAGTGAAATGGTTACTAATCTATCTAGGAGACATATCATTTCTGGATTAAGGCCATACTTCTTAATTAAACCAAGATACGTTAGTTATGTCACGAGTAAACGCATCCGCATAAAGTATATTTTTTCATTGAGTATGTATTTGTTTTAGCGGGAAATAATGGGACCTTATCGCACCCTAGTGTTTTTACTTGTTGCTTACAATTATCATATGTTGGTACCTTACTTTTCCAAACCAGTTAGGTGTAGGGGCTTCAAACTAACATAGGTCACATACAAGGTAGTCTAGCGCACCTTTCAATGACTAAGGTAAGATGTTACTTGTAAGCATATTATTCCACCTATATGAATCACTACAAAAAGCAGAGAGCTTCCCAATAACTAGCTACGAAATCAGGATTAAGGTTACTAATACATTCAACAAGAAAGGTTTTCTCCAATAAAAATAGCAATTGATAAAAATGAACAAAACATTAATCTTTCATAAACATGGCTAACAACCAAAGGTGTTAGCCTTCAATTTCCTAACCAATACCCAAGTGTTACTCGAATTACAAATATAAAACGTGTAATCAAAGGTAAAGATTTTACAAGATGCTTCCTATGGAATGATGTAGCTCATTGATCTTCTTGACACTTCTTTTTTTTCCAGAAATTTGGCTTTTAGGGTTTTAGAATCGACTTTATGGATAAGCACTCCTGGAATTCAAGTTCTGCCTTTGGTTATATAGGTGTGTTGGGCCGACGTACATACAACGTATGTGAGGGTCAAATATGGTGTATGTACCAAACTTGGAGTGGGGTCCACGTATTTCTTAATATAACTCTTGGTATTTATCTTTATTCTTTTATACGGCGTATACATCCTCTAGATGCGACGTATGTGGGATTTTCTCCGTAAGCTCCAAGTCTTAATGATTTCTAGAATATTCTTTGTATAAATTCCAATACGGCGTATTGGGGCTTCAAATACGACGTATGCATACATAGTCAACGTGGTCTTCATGATGTGATCTTTTGTAGATACGCGTTATGCTTTTGGTGCATACATCGTATGTCTTCAAAAATCAATATTCTTCGAAGATTCACAAATAAGCTCAATAATGCGGTTTAATTAACTATTCACTCCATAATTACTAGAAAACTAAATATATTTAATTAAGTACAAATATCTTGCAATAATAATAACAAATGGGTAAAACATTTAGAGTAAATTATGCTATAAATATGTAATAATTGGATGTCATTAGGAGGGAACCAATACTGAAGCTTCCTCTAGGGAGACTTCATATGCATCTCAAGACTCAGTTCAGAAGAAGCTGAAGTCCCTCTCGACCACAGGCACGAACCTAAGCCATCAGCCAATTTCTACTTCTGTGGATTCTGGCATGCATAAAGAGGCTCTGCAAGCAATCCACGCCTCAAATTATTTAGGGATGAGGGCGAAGATACAGTGAACCCCCCACTCAATAAAGTTGAGTCAATATCGGTAAGTACTTTATCTCCTATCATTTCTATCATTTGTCACTCGGAGTCTGCATAAGGATTGAAGCTTCAAAAAATATAATAGCTGAAGCTGACTTTGGCCAATCGGTTCCTTATTATTCATTGCCACAATAACAGGGCACTCATGAAGGGACCAAAAACATTTCCATTAATCTTAAATTTTCAGGTACTTCTTCTCAGGATCCATTAGGAACAACCATACTTGGGTGTGAAGATGAACACACTGACCACACCACAGGGTTGCTAATCAAGAAAGACCCGAAGACACACCAACCACTGAAGATCCCAAGGTAAAGGTTCCTACTACTAGAGTTAAAGTATAGCCTTTCACTTCATTCTTGCCTCACTTCTTAGTTGGTGATGTTGCCAAAGAATGAGAACTAACTTAAGACTCTCCATTCAATATTGATGAGAAGGAAACCGCTGGAGAAGTTTATGGGGATGTTAATATGGAAAAAACAAGGATGGTTTAGCTCCTCCATCTCCTATGTCTCTTCAGGTAAAGGAGTTGACAAATCAGATTCTTATTGTTTAGTCCCAAATGCTTAAGCTTTAGGTGTAAAAGAAGCAAATTGAAGATGAAGCTGTAGCACTAAGATTTTAACCCAAAGTATTAATGTTGAATAACTCACTAAGCTCTTCATGATTTGTTTACAACCAACCATCCAGATCCTGGTTACTACTTCATCCCTCAATACCTCAATGGAAGACTTGAAGACATCACTCACAAATAACACTTTGGAATTACATGCACACTTTGTCCTAGTACCTGGTTAGGTAAATGATCTGTGTAATGAAGTTTCCAAGATAAAAGACACGTTATCCAGGTTGAAAAAAAAACGCTAGATTTATCTACTAAACTTCAGCAAAAACTGATGGTTTTTACTGAAGTCTCAGCCATGCTTACCAAAATCAATTCCTCCTTAGATGTATTGTCTATAAAGATGTTGTTGGTTGGTGCTTCAACAAAATCTATTGGGAAGTCTTTTACTAAGGGGGAGAAAAACAAAACCAATCCCATTGCTCATTTGTTCCAAAAACATATTAAGAATAAAGCTCATCAAACACCTCTAGTGTATGTACAACAAACTCAACCAACTCAAACATCATACAACTCACCCTTTCAAGACATTCCCTCTACTTCTAAGGGGAACATTCTAAAGGTGAGGAGCATTTTTATAAAGACAAGCTTGATGGTCTCACTACCAACGAGGAGTTGTCTGAAACTGAATCTCTTGAGAGGAAAAGAATTGTTACAAGGCTGATTCAGATGTCAGGATGAAATTCATTGAATAATGGTTGGTCAATAAAGGAGTACTCAATCAAATGGATAGGCTAGAAGAAAAAAACCACCATACAAACACTCAGAATGGATCTATATCATGAAATAGGTAAAGACATTGTTTGTAATTTCTATAAAAGAAAACTGATATATGAGAAGTTTTGTCATACTAAACATGAAGCATCCATCATGTATCACAAGTATGAATTTTGTGATCCTGAAGGAAACCATCAACATCAAGGTTTACAGAGCATATGACTTAGATGATATCATGGTCTATTTTAGGTCTAAATAACTCTCCTATAATGAGGTTATAGACCGGCCTGGAAAGAAGACTTCGTTGAGATAGGTTGAAGTCTTTAAAAGTATTGATGCCTCTAGGAAAAACTTTGAACTGATAGGGAAAAAGTTGAAGATTAACCCTAGAGTCCCACTAGAGGATCAAGATCCAATACTATAGCTGAAGAGAATTACAGACGAAAAGAGGTCATATTTGGGTGAAGTCTTCACCACAACAAAGAAGTACCAAACCTCTTTTCATTTCTAAGATTATCTCCCTGGACATATTCTAGGTGAACCAAAGATGGGAATGATTATGTTCAACCATCAAAAGAGAAAAGATTTTGCAAGCATTGGCGATCTCCATGACCTGAACAACAAGATGCTAGGGTTTTTTCAAACTGCCGTCTTCAACCGTCACCGAGGTCCAATACTTACTGAACATGCGAGAACTTTCATTCTCTGTATCTTATGTGTTGTTGACGACAGAACCTAAATCCTGAAGTTCTAACGCCAATAATTTAAGCTTTAAGGAGCAACAATTAGTGTAATCATTTGTATAACATTGTATCTTGTAATGTAATGCTTAATATAAATGATTACCAGTTTTAATGCCTCTTTTATGTTATTAATGAATGTAAGAAGAAGTTGTTGTGCTCAGTTAATACTGATTTTAAACTTATAATATTTGTATATCCAAATATGAGAAGATTGTTGGGTCAACATTTACTGGCCCCGAAGCATCTCTTAGATTCTAACATAAAATCTCCTAACTATATAATGCTTAGCAAAAGAATGTTTATGCTAAATCAAGTCCATTAGTAAGATGCTCTACTGAAGGAAGTCTAGCTGAAGATATAGTTCAACAATAACTCTTCGAGAGATACTTTAAAGATAATAAGTCTTCACTTCAGCTGATGAGGTGGTTCAGCAGTTGAAGACAAGCCCTAAAGAAAAGAGTTTCAGTTCAGTATGACATGAAATTACTATTATGAACAATGTCGACCTACTCTTAGATGCTAAAGAGCATTTCAGTCATCTAAAAGGTTTACAATGCGATAAAAATATATGTTCTAAGTCAAATTACAAAGGAGATCTCATTGGGGAACATTACTTCTAAAGTTGGTTACAAGTACATTGCTTCTTTCGTTAAGTACGCCTAATAGATAACCTAGAGTTGTTCATTTAATGGGATTTTAACCACACGTTCGATGAACAGCATGTGTCTAAGTGTTCCCTTTGTAAACCCTAATTGTTGCTTATAAAAGGAGCATACATGTGAGTGAAATACTTATCTCTTGTACTAGAAAGTTATTGAACACTTACAAAAGCATTTAACTCCCAACATCAAACTAAAAGTATCACTCACATTTGATCATCAATTTGTGACTTAAACTCAGAAATTTAATTTGTAGTTTAGGTAAGAGGAGATCATCAAACATTGTCATTAAACCACTTTGCTATTTCACAACACTGATTAAGTTTTAATAAGAATTTATACGTTGAAAAGTTATATTTGGTTCGTTGGTGTTACTTGTGCTTATATATTGGGTATAAGAGGACCACCACGCTTCTGATTAAACATTCAAATCATGTAATATTGTTTCATTGAGACGACTATATGTATCAGTTTTAACCAAAACCTTAATCATCTCTTAGAGCTCCCTAATCTTACTATAATTTCATCTAAAATAGTTTTATTGAGATGACTCTAACGTTTTTCAAACAAAGAATAGCCATTATAGCATTCATTAAACAAAGAGTGTATAGCTCGTTTCAAATTAATTCAAACACATTACATGCATCAAATTCATTTATCCAGTTATATATTTAGCAAACTTTAATGAACTATTTTGAGTTACGCGTATCATCTAGCAACTTGTTTTGACAATTTTATACTTCAAAAAATACCATTTACGACGTCTTCACCGTGAGCAGAGGATTAAGAGTTATGAGAGTGTGTGTTATAGATAAGTTGTCTATGTGTGCGTGTGTATGTGAGGGTTGGTAGGTGTAAGTTAACGAAAAATAGACCTGGTTACTCCCTAATCCTTGAATAAAAACTATTATATAGTTTAATTTAGGATTAATCTCTCGTAACATGAGATCTATGCTAAAAATAGGGTATATGTTGAACTTTCGATTGATTGATATTAATCCATCTCATACTAGGCTCGTGGTTAGTCTAGGACTCACACAAAAACTAGTTTGTTTGAGGAGGGGACACCTGAACATATAAACCATTAACCGATCCCATATTTGACCGATGTGGGATCGTAACAATACCTCATGCTTCGAAGAGCCAATGTCCTCATTGTTCACGACTATGTGGTCACGATTAGCACCTATCCCTGGGTCGAAGCCATCACTTCTTATGCCACCACTGTTGATCACGGCTATGTTGGTCATAGTTGGTATCCTTCTTTTCTTAGAGCCAAGCCACCATTCCATATAGGCCATCACTTCAAAAAAATAAAAATAGCTCTAGTATCAATATGTAGTCTATTTGCAATGGCAATACAAATTCTCACAATTATGCTTTGTTGGGATAGATCGGATCAAAGCCTGAACCGAACATGCCTGATCCAGTTCGGTTTGGCACTTTTGGGCAATTTCAATTTTGATCCTGTCCGGTCTGGTTTTCGAAACGTGATCACTCTCGATCTAAAGTCTATTAGATAGCCGAAGTCTTCTATTTTGGGTTAAAACTTCTAAACCAAATTGATAGTCTTTTCCAAATCCTAGTGATGGTAGATATATTTGAGACCCATTCAGGCCAGGGGGCGTTACCCTCCGCACTCCTTTTACTCGTTACAAGAAAAAGGAGCGTCGAGAAGAGACATTTCAAGACTAGATCGATAGCTATGTGAAAAGCCTACTAGTAAAACTCGTTCTACTAAATGATGAGTTCTGGAATTTAAGTTTCTGAAAGTCAAAAAAATTGTCACGTACCAGTAGAGGATTCATGACCGAAAGACCAATCATGTTTCATGTAGATACCCTTTATCGAATTCGCCATTTAGAAGTCAAGGGTTGAAATTTTTAAAAAGAATAAGACCATTATTGTCTTCATTGTGAGATTTTAGAACTAGGGACAATGGTCTGAAAGCTCAAAGGGTATTCCAAAGAGATTGAAATTTAGCCATTTGAAGGAATGAAACTAGAATTACGATCGATTTTACTCAACTTTTTCATCCACGTGAACTTACACGCCCTGCCGTGTTAAATTTGTCATCCTCGTGAACTAGAATGCGGCCTTTTGAAAGAAAAGCAAATGTGAAACTGGTTCAATTCGTCCTAAAATTACCGGGGAAACCTTTACCAAAAAAAATAACTGGTTCGTCCTCGTCAACAAAAATACGCCCATTTGGAGGCAAAGCGATGTGAAACTGGTTCATCCTCGTGAACTGACACCCAGCATCGGAAGGTCAATTAGCTCCTCATATACTTTGGGATAAAATTAATAAAAACTTTGCCGCTTAATTATTATATACAAAAGATAAGAGTGCCTCAAGAAGTGCATATTATGATTATGAGAAGCCTAAGCAACAATCAAAAGGCATTCCATACCGATATTGAACCATTCAATGTATATAGCAAGAAACCCATCTTCTTTACTATGATCTGTAAACATAGCAATTATACCACCCGAATTTCCTTGCACTTTTAGTAAAACGAACCCACATCATCATCCTAGTTTGAAATTTTGTTTCTTGCATTCCAATGAAACTTCACATTAAGATCAAGATAACTATATTGAAACTGAATGGTTCAGTGTATAGAAAGATAACAATCATCATATGTGTATGGTGAATTATTTCTTCAATAATTAAGTTGGCCAGCTTCAATTCCTCTTCTAACATTCTAGAAAACTGCATGACAGGTATAAGAATTACAATGTTCAACCCTTCGGTACTTGGAGGGTTTTACGTGGTTTGAGTCCGTGTGACGGTGGGTTCAAACCCAATGAAATATATAATTTTTAAGCTTTAAAGAATGGAGAAAGTTTGACATTACACAAGACTAGCTAGTACATATACATAAGTTCATAAAATAAAATTCAAAATTTCGAAAGACATATACAGAACCACTTCAAAGAATTCGGAATCCATATTTGAGTGATTGTTGATTGATGAAAACTTATAACTTGACTTGCTAGCGTCGTCCTCGACTGCGGGACCCATGAGGCGATGACAAACATGGTGGTCGGAGGGGTGCATATGGAGTAAATCGTTTAATCCGAAATTTTGGTTGTTAAGAGACAAGCTGCTTCAGATTGTATTCTATCATTGAACTATCAATTCCAAACCGTGAATAGAGTGCCTGCGCAAAACCAAAATTACAATTAGT
Source organism: Glebionis coronaria (assembly GCA_025667525.1). Classification (NCBI taxonomy): domain Eukaryota; kingdom Viridiplantae; phylum Streptophyta; class Magnoliopsida; order Asterales; family Asteraceae; genus Glebionis; species Glebionis coronaria. The sequence continues at coordinate 412,787,560 of CM046880.1, forward strand.
TTTGCTAACTAAAAGCCTTAAAGTCAGCTTTCACGCACTTTAATTTTATATGATAATAAATGAAACATTCTTAGGATTGGAGGACCTGAGCGTGTATGGTGTAATGTGTGTTTTGTCCCGTACATGAGAGACTAAAATTTATAATTTCAGCACCACCTTGCTCTATAATACTTAGAATTCGGCAAAGCTCGATCTTCTTGTTACTTGCCCTAATGATTATGTTCACCTCGAGGCATGAATCCATTTCCCTCATTTGAACGACATGCAAGTTGATTCCATTGCTCATCGCATCTCTAAGAACAGTTTCTAGTTCTTTTTTCCTAGCTGTTAGTCGATCCACCATTTCTTTCCATCTTTTTATTGATTCAGTAGCTTTTTCCAATAAACAAAGCAATGGCATCCTTTCCTGTATCACATATATATCCGACATTAATGTTAACACATAAGTTTTAAATAATAGACTCATTCGAGTAATTTTTTATGCCATTACCAACTTAAGGTAAGTTTTATTAGCTGTACGTTTATCATATTGACTTAGTCTTACCAATTTGTTAGTCATTCATTGTAAATTGATTTGATCCTCATGTATTATTAGCTGGAGAATTATATGCCTTTAGTATTTACCAAATATAGTCTTGTATAGTTGGCATATATATCTCCCTTCTTTGTAATCAGCAATGACAGACAAAAACACTTTCAGTCATATATTATCTTCTATCATGGTATCAAGAGCAAACATATCGATCCACCTCCTAAACTAATTTTTTCTTTCGTTTGTGTTGGTAACTTGTGCACGGTCACAAATCCACACGTCTCATCTTTTGGTGTTCGTGCTTAGGTCACGAATTGGTTGCTTGATTGTGTTGGTGGTCGTGCATGGTCACTGATCCGCACATCATAAATCTACCATTTGTTTATCTTCATATATTGCATTGTTTATCTTCATATATTGCACTGTTTCATCAAAACACTAATCCTCATGACCATTACAAACTCTACTCCATCCGTACCACTTTCGGAGAAACTCTCTTCCGTCACTCATCATCATTTACTCACACGTGTCCCAGTGAAGTTAGATTTGGAGAATTGGAATTATGCCTCATGGCTCTTTTTCTTTGAGCAACTGTGTAGCGGTTTTGACGTCACTAAATACATACGAGGGTCTTCTACGGATACATCCTCCGGTACACCGACACCATTCACTCCTGAAGAGAGTAAGGTTGACAACATTGTTCTCTCATGACTTCTTACCACCCTTTCCGAAGATTTGCAGTCTCGGTTGGTTGTGGAGCGCCCAAAATCCGCAAAGGCAGCATGGGATATGCTTGATGAGATCGTAAAAGATAATAAACGATCTCGAACTATTGCACTTAAGGCGGAACTTCGCACGCTCAAACTTGGGGACATGACTATGGATGCGTACTTTAGAAAAATAGAATCGATTGCCACGACCCTCACAAGTCTTGGATCCCCCGTTAGTAATGAAGACGTGGTTACCCTTGCTTTAGAAGGCCTTCCAGATAAGTATGATAATGTGTGCGCGATCATGCACCATCGGGAAACCTTTCCCGATCTCAAAACCGCACGATCAATGCTCACAACCGAAGAAATGCGCCTCAAGTCGAAGTCCCAATCTCTACCCGTGGACTCCTCGTCCTCTTCTCCATTAGTGCTTATGACCGACAAAGGTACTTCTCGTAATCCCTCTAACCCTCAAGTGAAGTCATGGAGGCCTTGTTATAACTATGTTAAGGGTACATGTCGCTTTGGTGTTGGGTGTAAATTTGTTCACGATGCTAGTGTTAAACCAAACTTAAATAACATTGAACCAAAGAATAATAGTGGCACTGAAGAAGTTGTCCTGAAATTGCTTGGACGATTGGGGTTAACCAACAATGTGGGTAATACGTCTGGGGCAAGCAGTATTGCTAAAAATGTTCCTACTGTTTATTATTCTTCACCTAATGGCCCAACCCAATACTATAATCCACCACCACCCCGCTCAATCTCAACAGTTGGGCCTCCACCAGGTTTTGGATACACTCCTACACACCCACCAACCCATTATACAACATACCCACCAGCCCAATATACAAGCCAACCATACCCAACCGGCTACCAGGCCCAACAACCTCTCACTGGCCTAACACCCTCTCATATTGGACATGCAGCTACTGTTCATCAGGCTATCCCAACTCAAACCAGCCCAACAGCCCCATCTATTGGACAAGCGGCTACTTCGGGACACGAAACTTCTTTGCCTAATGCTTTCACCGTCGGAACACTTCATGATCCCACCACGGGTGCGTGGAATATGGATACAGGTGCGAGCTCACATCTTAATTCTTCTGTTCATAGTCTTAGTAATGTTTTTAATATGTGCATGTATCCATCCGTCTCGGTTGGTGATGGGTACTCTATTCCTGTCACCAATACGGGTCATAGTATTTTGCCAACACCATTTCGTCCCCTTCACCTAAATAATGTTCTTATTACCCCAAATATTGTCAAAAATCTCATATCTGTTCGTCAATTTGTTCGTGAAAATAATTGTACTGTTGAGTTTGATCCTTTTGGTTTTTCTGTTAAGGATTTCATGACGCGTCGGGTGCTGCTCCGATGTGATAGCACAGGCGATCTCTATCCTGTCACGGCTCCGTCTCCAGTTCCTCAAGCACTCCTTGTCAGTCAACACACGTGGCATCAGCGTCTTGGACATCCAGGAAGCGAAGTGTTACGTCGTCTTGTTTCAAATAATTTTATTTCTTGTAATAAGGAGAAGCCTCCTGTACTTTGTCATGCCTGCCAGCTTGGCAAACACGTAAGACTTTCATTTTCTAGTTCAACTACTGTCGTAACCACTTGTTTTGACATTGTTCACTCGGATGTTTGGACTTCACCAATACCGAGCCTCTCGGGTTTTAAATATTATGTCTTGTTCTTAGATCATTATTCGCATTTTGTTTGGGTTTATCCTTTAGTTAATAAATCTGATGTTTTAACTAAATTTGTGTTATTTCGTAAATATGTTCACACTCAATTTAAGTGTGAAATCCGATCTTTTCAGTGTGATCATGGTGGTGAATTTGACAACCGAAGCCTACACAAACTTTTTGCCGACAACGGCATTCAGTTCCGTTTTTCATGCCCAAAAACATCACAACAAAATGGCAAGTCTGAACGAATGGTTCGCACCATCAATAATCTCATTCGGACCTTGCTATTTCAAGCCAACCTCCCACCAACGTTTTGGGTTGAAGCTCTCAATATGGCTGTTCATTTAATCAACATCTTACCCTCAACTGCTATTGCCAACGAAATCCCTTATACCCGCCTGTTTGGCCAAAACCCAGATTATAGCCTGTTACGTACTTTTGGCTGTTTATGTTACCCTCACTTATATCCTACTCACAAACTTGAACCCCGTGCCACACCTTCTATTTATTTGGGCCAAGCCTCAAATCATCGTGGATATCGTTGCCTTAACTTACAAACGAATAAAATACTCATTTCTCGCCATGTAACCTTCGATGAAACCGTCTTTCCATATGGCACTTCTAAACCAACATCAGCACCAAAATATAATTTCTTGGAAGACTCACCTGATATCAATCCTCCATTCACTACCAGTGCTCCTATTGTGCAACCCGCTCTGCCTCAACCCACCAATGAGTCAACATCACCTATTCCCACAAGTCCCAACACAACCCAACATGAAGCAACCCATGATCCATCACCAAATCCATCACCACCCGCAAACCAACACATTATCCCAGATCCCCCTCACAACCCAAACCCCATGTCAACTCATCCTATGGTCACACGTTTTCGTGTCGGGACTAATCGTTCTACTGAACGTCTTAATTTACATGTGTCTTCGGTTTCTCCTTTACCAAAATCTTATCGTGATGCTTTCAGTGATCCTAATTGGCAAAATGCTATGCGTGATGAATTTCATGCGCTTATTAAAAACAAAACTTGGACTTTAGTACCTAGAACACCGGATATGAATATTGTGCGTTGTATGTGGCTTTATCGTCACAAGTATCTGGCAGATGGCACGCTTAGTCGCTACAAGGCTCGTCTTGTGGCTAATGGTAGCACACAGTTGGAAGGGGTTGATGTTGATGAGACCTTTAGTCCGGTTGTTAAACCGGGTACTATTCGGACTGTGCTTAGTTTAGCTGCTTCTCGACATTGGCCGATCCATCAACTCGATGTCAAGAATGCTTTTTTACATGGTGATCTTTCTGAGACTGTTTATATGCATCAGCCTCCTGGATTTCGGGATTCTGTTCATCCAGATTATGTGTGTTTATTACAGCGGTCTCTCTATGGACTAAAACAGGCCCCCCGAGCTTGGTTTCAACGGTTTGGATCTTACATTACTCGGGTTGGATTTTCTCATAGTCGTTGTGACTCCTCCTTATTTATCTATAGACAGGGGACTGATACTGCTTATTTGTTATTATACGTGGATGATATTGTACTTACTGCTTCTTCTGAGGGATTACTGCAGCGGATTATTACTTCTTTGCATCAGGAGTTTGCTATGACAGATTTGGGTCCACTTAATTATTTTCTGGGTATTTCTGTCACTCGTGATTCTTCAGGTTTATTTTTGTCTCAGAAGAAGTATGCTGTCGAGATTTTAGAGAAAGCGCATATGGTTAATTGTAACCCTAGTCGGACTCCTGTTGATACTGAGTCTAAACTAGGTGTTGATGGTGATCCGGTATCTGATCCGACTTTGTATCGAAGTCTTGCAGGTTCTCTACAGTATCTTACTTTTACTAGACCAGATATTTCTTATGCAGTTCAGCAGGTTTGTCTTCATATGCATGATCCTCGAGAGCCTCATCTCTCTGCTCTTAAGAGGATTTTGCGGTATGTGCGGGGTACTCTAAATTATGGTCTGCAGCTATTTTCTTCATCTACCACAGATTTGGTTGCTTATTCAGATGCGGATTGGGCTGGGTGTCCCACTACTCGAAGATCCACTTCGGGGTATTGTGTATTCCTTGGCAACAATCTGCTCTCTTGGTCCTCTAAGCGTCAACCAACGCTTTCTCGTTCTAGTGCAGAGGCTGAGTATCGTGGTGTTGCCAATGCTGTTGCTGAGACTTGTTGGTTGCGCAATTTATTGCGTGAGTTGCATACCCCTTTATCTTCCGCTACGCTTGTTTACTGTGATAATGTTAGTGCCGTATATTTGTCTTGCAATCCGGTTCAACATCAGCGTACGAAGCACATTGAGATTGACATTCATTTTGTTCGAGACTTGGTTGCTGCTGGTCAAGTTCGTGTACTTCATGTTCCTTCTCGTTATCAGTATGCGGACATTTTTACTAAAGGATTGCCTTTGGCTTTATTTGAGGAGTTTCGCACCAGTCTGAGTGTTCGGTGTCCTCCCGCTCAAACTGCGGGGGAGTATTAGCTGTACGTTTATCATATTGACTTAGTCTTACCAATTTGTTAGTCATTCATTGTAAATTGATTTGATCCTCATGTATTATTAGCTGGAGAATTATATGCCTTTAGTATTTACCAAATATAGTCTTGTATAGTTGGCATATATATCTCCCTTCTTTGTAATCAGCAATGACAGACAAAAACACTTTCAGTCATATATTATCTTCTATCAAGTTTATCTGATTTCTAGCACATACAGTACTGCAAAGGCACATTAGATAACTTTGTGCACAAATTTTAACTTTCTCGATGAGACCACATGCGATTAGATGCCGGCCACCACGAAATGAATAGTACAATTTATATTTTTTGACACTCAAAATATTATTTAGATCAAATAATTTGTAGCATAAGTTAATAATTTGTTACATATTACAGATATCGATCATAATCGAAATAGATAAATGTACGTACGCAGGACTGAAGCCGAAGGAGGGAAGCTAGTTTGGAGTAGAGATCCTTCATCTGATCACGGCGTTGTTTTTCCATGGCGGCAGGTGGTCGAAGAGAAGATGAACCCGAAGGGCGTTTCATGTGGTAGATTAAGATGTGTTTAGCTAGACCGTGAGTAGTATTCATCCTGTTATGGTCTTATATATATAGATATCCGTGCATGCAGTCAAACGAAAGGGAGATTTTTATTCTCTTTTATTTGGTAGTATACAACGTCAAAGAGCGTACCATGCACACACACTCCAGCACTCTTTTAATGTGGACCAAACATTATAATAGTGTTGAAAATCCAGATAATACTGTATTACGCATTTTCGTTTTCCATTCTCTCTAAAAAAGTTTTCTCATTAAAATTAAAAAAACCTCTTCCGATCTTATCTAAACCTGCTTTTCGGGCGGCCGGCTTCGGTCGGCCGAAGGATCTTCTTCACCGACCCTCTTTTGTATATATCCTCTCTTTTATTAAGATGTTCTCTCCTAACTCCCACAATAATAGCCCCTTACCTTCAGATCTATCATTTTCCGTCGCCGCCTGTCATCCACCGCTGCTGCCTCTGATCACCTGCTGCTGCCTCTGATATGTTAGATCTGTTGCGATCTGCTTGTCCTCTGTTTCATTTGATCACCTGCTGCTGCCTCTGATATGTTAGATCTGTTGCGATCTGCTTGTCCTCTGCCACCGGCATGGCTTGCTACTGTATTGGGATTTGGATTTAGATTAGTTTGGTTTAGGTTTGGCTCCTTTAGAGAAGTTAGGTTTTATCATATATGTACGCTTTTGTGTACCTGTGTACTTTTCCTCCAAACTATACCTTTATAAGGTTGTGTCAACAAAAAGCTCACATTGGTATTTCCCCCTCACCTTTGTATTGTGTTGCTGGCGTATGTCAAAACCTTTATGGTATATGTCTTCGTTTGTTTCAACTTGTTGCCTCGTGTGTTTTGTTTGGCAAATCGGTTTCGATTTTGACCTTTATATTCGATGTAACTTGTTGTATTTAATTTACCTCCGTTTGTGAGGAGTGATAATAAAATATCTTTATGTTAAAAAAAGATCAAATTGGCATATAATACTGTATTAAGCATTTTCCTTTTGTTGATCAAATTTGCATTTGACAAGGTTATGAATAACGTGAGATGTGGTATGATAGTTGAAAATTTATGGAGATAAATTTAGTAGTCATGTATTAGGATCGAACTCGAGATTACAGGAGTGTACACAATACGTAAAGAGTTAATTTATTTAATAAATATATTTATTATGTTTATTAAAATAAATTGAGCTACAACTTTAACGATCATTAAATATTAAGAGTTAAGTTTAAACGAGCGTTGTGGAACAAAATAGAAGAGAAAAGAAAAATCTGGAACACCCCACATGAGGGGTGTCTACCGTCGGTGGAGAGGGACTAGGGGAAGGAAAAAACTTTCCTTGTATTCGTTTTACTTGGGCTAAAAGAATTGCTAGGCCTATATAAACACACCCTCACCCTCATAATTCAACGCACTATCTCTCTTTCTCTCCCTCTCTGCGATTGCAACACCAAACAACCCTAAGGGTTTCGTTTGGTTTTTCGGTTTAGCTTATAATCTAGTCCTAGTCCCCCTCTAGGGTGGTTGAGTAGATTTTCCACAAGACGTAGAAGCTCAGTTTACACGTACTAGACTTACGGTTAGCTCGTTGTATTACGTGTGTACAAGAACGTAATATAGTCTTACTTTAGACTATATCTTGGTGGTGTTCGTTATAAACCATAATTGGTGATTTGTTCTTTATCTTGTGGAATCACATTAGCTAAAAGTACGTAACCTAAATTCGATTAATTATAATTGTGTTATTATTATGATCTTCTTAAATCGTTTCTGCTGTATGTACTTTGATCTTAGTCAGGGTTTTAATAATTGTTATGAACTATATAAACCCTCAGTTGCATCGAGAGCCGTTTTAACATGTTATAATTATCAAAAATCTAAAGTTTTTTTTAACTAATAATTGTTTTGAGTTAAAACTACATGTTTTTTTAGGTTTTCTTAAAAAATTTAGGGTTTTCTTTTTTAAAAATTGGTTTTAGACGAATTTTATAAAAAAATGGTTTTGAAACCCTAAATTACATATTGAATAATTTTAGATTAAATTGCATGATTAATTGTTATGTCATGTAGATTAAAGGTTACGATTCGTAAAGATTTAATTGTTAATAGATGTGGGTGGATCCAAGATGAACGTGCATGTGTTTTCATGGATCATAAAATTGTATGTTTATATGATTTTATGTGCTACTTGTTTATTTGATTCAATAATTTTAGAATTAGGGAACACTTTTATATTAATATAAAAATCTAGATTTGATGATTATTGAATAAATCGTATGCATGTGGCTATTTGATTTATTTTTTGCACATATAAATTGTTATTAAGTGTTTATGATTTTTTTTTACCTAATTGTTTTCATGCGTTTTATAAATTGTATGTTGTAAACAAGGGTAATTTTGTTAAAGAAAAATTATATGGACTAAATCATATTAAAATTAAGATTTGTTTTGAGATCTAAATTACATAGAATTGTGTTGATTGGTAATTGCAATAATAATTTAACGGCCTACTCGTTTTGACATACTATAAGTGGGTATAACGCGCTGCTGGTCTTGTACCCGGCTAAGGAAGGAGGGGTTATGCCATTAGTCGCTGACCAAATTCTCGGCTCGCCTGTGCGTCAAATTGAAATTACCTACGATAATTATTTCCATTATACCTTAAGGTTGATTTACTGCAAATTCACATCCGAATCACAATGAATAAGGTTATTGTTTTGTGCTTTAGCCGAGTTCTAGAATAAGTACGTTGTGAATAGTTGTAGGTAAATTCTTTGATTGGTTTAACCAATACCTCAACATAACATATGTAGAAATTTAGTCTCGTGAAAAAGGTTTACTAAATGTTTTATTAAAATTATGTTATGAAGTTGTATGCATGCTTCTCCATAAATTGATTTTGACATCAAAATTTATACCCTTAAATTTAAGTCGAACGCTATCTAATTGACAAACACTTGAAATTACTATGTCGTCATATGAGATTTTTGGACGATGTTGTGATGGAAATAAAACTTTCATAGAATGAGAATTCGCATGATAGTTTTACGTTACTTAGATTAGACGGCTTAATTAAGTTACTCAGTGAGATCTGAAAACTTAAGGCATTCAAAAGGGATGAAACATGTTTACAATGCAAAAAGTTCTTTTGGCAATATAAATCCCTTAAATATCTAGAAATTACAAATTGTTTATCAATTGTATTGTTCGACAAGTCACTATATTGAATACATTCATTACTAGCAGATCAACTGATGTAATGAATTTATGTCAATATATGTTCTAGTTTCAAGGAAAATACTATGGTTTACTTATTTACAAGGGTAATTTTATTTTCTTGAAAGTATGATCGAAAACACTAATATTTTGAACTTATTTTTTTAGAAATGGCTCAAACCGATAACAACGCTGTAAGTTTGGCGTTCAAAACTCTCTTTGATCTTCCAGAACTTACTGGTCAAAACTTCAATGATTGGTATCTCTCCCTAAGAATTGTTCTGAGAGTAGCGGGTACTATTGATATCTTGTCCATGCCGTATCCGGCTGACCTTGCCGAAGGAGCTTCTAAATCCGAAACGCTTACTCACGCTGCTAATGTTAAGAAGCACTCTGATGTGGCTTGCTTAATGCTTGGTAAAATATCACCTCAACTTCAAAAGAAGATTGAGCTATTTTCTCCAATGCGTATGCTTGATGAACTCAAGGGAATGTTTGAGAAGCCCCAAGCTGTGGAGATTTACGACTTAGTAGATGCTTTGTATAGCTGTAAGCAAACCCCTGGGAAATGCGTAAGTGCACACTATATGGACATGAGAGGTTACATGGAACAGCTCATTGCACTAGGACAACCCTATGATCATAATATGGCGATTAACTTGATCAATAGGTCCCTTAACAAGGACTTTAATGATTTTGTAAGGAACTATAATATGGATAGAACGGGGAAGACAGTTAATGATTTGCATGCAATGCTCATTGACTATGAAAAAGGGTTAAAGGACAAGGCGTCTGCCTCTACTCCTCAAGTACTAACCATACAAAAGGGTAGAGTGACGAAGCCAAAACCGCAAGCGAACAAAAATATAAAAGGCAAAGGCAAAATTGATAAAGGCAAGCAAGTTGCGACATACCAAAAACCTAAGCAGAACTTTGCTAAGAAGAATCAATCTCAGAAGGGTGAGACTTGTCACTATTGCAAAGCAAGTGGTCATTGGAAGAGGAACTGCCCTCTTTACCTCGAAGAGTTGTGAGAAATAAAGAAGAAGGTTGAGGAGGGCGTTGTAGCTTCATGTACTTTATTTATGACTGAATTATTTAATTTGACATACAAGTTAAATTCCTGGGTATATGATACGAGATGCCGTATTAACATTTGTAATACGTTGCAGGGATTTAAACTGGAAAGGAAGCTATCCAATGGGGAACAATATCTACAAGTGGGCAATGGACCGCAAGCAGCTGTTGAAGCTATAGGAACGTTTAATTTAGTTTTACCTTCAGGTTTAGTACTGATTTTGAACGATTGTCATTATGCACCTTCAATTGTTAGGGGTGTTATTTCCTTTTCTTGCTTGTTGAATCTTGGATTTATTCACACTATTGATAATAATGGAATTTCTGTTTTTAAAGATGGTATTTTCTATTTTAATGCAATTTCTGTGAATGGTGTGTTTGAAATAGACATGCATGATAATTACAAGTATAATAATAATTATGTATTTAACATGAGTAAGAAGAGAAAGTTTAACAAGAACTCTTCTTATCTTTGGCATTGTAGACTTGACCATATTAGGAAGACACACATGCAAAATCTTCAACGTGAAGGGATTTTGGAAAATATCAATGATGAACCATTTGATAAATGTGAGTCTTGTATCTCTAGAAAGCTGACCAAGAAACCTTTTAATAATAATATTGGAAGGTCTACTGATTTACTTGGTTTAATTCACACTAGGTGTAGACCACTTAGACATGTGTCAAGGAAAGGTGCTAGCTACTTCTTAACATTTACGGACGATTTTAGCCTTTATGGATATGTTTATTTACTTAAACATAAACATGAGGTATTTGAAACATTCAAAGTGTTTAAAGCAGAAGTAGAACTACAACTAGGAAAGAAGATTAAAGCTCTTCGTTCCGATAGAGGTGGTGAATATTTAAGTCAAGAGTTTAAAGATTATCTAAGTGAGAACAGAATTGTTCAGCATCTTACTTCTCCCTATACTCCATAACAAAATGGTGTATCCGAAAGGAGAAATCATACACTATTAGATATGGTGCGATCTATGTTTAATCTTACAACTTTACCATTATCCTTTTGGGACTATGCCTTAGAACCTGCGGTTCGTTTTTTAAATATGGTTCCCACGAAGAAGGTTAACAAGACACTATATGAACTATGGCATGGCAAAACTTCGTATTTGTCTTATTTAAAGGTCTGAGGTTGCGAGGCGTATGTGAAACGTGACTCGGGTGATAAACTCCAACAACGATCTGTGAAATGTATCTTTGTAGGATACCCTAAGGAAATTATGGGTTAATACTTTTATTATCCACCTGAGAACAAAGTTATTGTTGCTAGGTATGGAGACTTCCTTGAAAGTGATCTTGTAAATCAAGATTCAGTGGGAGAAATTATGATCTAGAAGAGAGTCATATAGATACATTACCTTCTGAACACACTAGCAAAATAATTCCTGTAGAACTAGAAAGTCTGGTGGTTCCACCGGAAGTAATTCCTCTACGTAGGTCTGAAAGGACTATACGTGCACCAAGAAAACTATGTCTTAACATAAAGGATGATGATGATAAAGTAGGGAATCTTGGAGAACCTGCTAATTATAAATCCGCCATGCTTGATCCTGAGAAGGATAAGTGGATGGTTGCTATGGATGAGGAAATGAAATTCATGAAAGTAAATGATGTTTGGAATCTTGTAGATCCACCACTAAATGCTAAAGTAGTGAGACATAAGTGGATATACAAGAAGAAAACTGATATGGATGACAAAATACAGTCCTATAAATCTCGTTTAGTAGCTATAGGTTTTACTCAAATTTTTGGTGTAGACTACGAGGAGACATTTTCACTTGTAGCAGGCTTAAGAGAAATTAGTATTCTCATAGCTATAGAAACATACTATGACAATGAGATATGGCAAATGGATGTTAAAAGTGCCTTTTTGAACGGTCGCTTAGATGAAGATATCTATATGCAACAACTGGAAGGGTATGTTGATCCTAAAAATCCAAAACGTGTATGTAAACTTCAAAGATCTATTTATGGTTTGAAGCAAGCATCACGTCAATGGGATAAACATTTGATGAAGAAATCAAAAAGTTCAGATTTATTCAAAATCGTGATGAGCCATGTGTATATCGCAAAGATAGTGGGAGTGATGTAGTATTCCTAGTCCTATATGTTGATGACATATTAATCATGGGAAGTAACATTCCAAGACTTAAAGCTGTTAAGGATTATCTTGGTAAATGTTTTTCTATGAAGGATTTAGGAGAAGCTGCATACATTCTGGGAATTAAGATCTATCGAGATAGAAGTATACGGTTAATTGGTCTTAGTCAAGATGCTTATATTGACAAAATATTGAAAAAGTATAATATGCATAATTCTAAGAAAGGTTTTCAACCTATGGAAGTTAAGCATAATTTAAGTAATGAGATCGATGCATCAACTCCTGAAGAGGAGGCTTACATGCGAAAGGATGCTTCGGCTGTAGGATCAATTATGTATGCTGTAAGATGCAGAATGCCTGATGTGGCGTTTGCTCATAACTTGGTCATTCGTTACCAACAAAATCCAGGGAAGCTCCACTGGAATGCTGTTAAACATATTCTAAAGTATTTGAGGAGTACGAAAGATATGTTCATGGTATTCGGAGGGAAACCAGACACATAACTGAATATAACAGGATTCTATGATGCGTCCTGGTAATGTGATAAAGACGATACGAAGTCTCAGACGATTTACGTGTTTGTTATCAATGGAGGAGCAGTTGAAGTTGTTTGGATTAGGAAGTTTATTGGAGATTTTGGAGTGATCTCTTCAATCAACGAACTTATTGATATATATTGTGACAATTCTGTTGCAATAATATTCGCCAATGGTTCTAGAGTCATGAAAGGCGCCAGACACTTTAAGCGTAGACATCACTACGTCCGAGAACATGTAGAAGCTTGTGAAATCAAATTAATAAAAGTTCACACAGATGATAACGTAGCTGGCCCTTTTACTAAGGCTTTGCCTAGAACAAAGTTCGTTAAGCATGCCAAAGCAATTGGGCTTCAATTAGATAGTGATTTCATGCAAGTCTGTGATTAGTATTTGGATAAAGGATGTTAAGACATTATTATTTAATGAAATAAAGATTGAGTTTCGTTTATTCTTGTTATTTAATTCTGTATCCTATTTTACATGTTTTAATCCATGAATAATTTCGTTATGCTAAATGTCTGTTGTCAATTAATAAAATGGGAATATTATAAAATTAAGACAATTCAAAATTGTGATAGAGTATACTTGAAAGTATATTGACCGAATTTGGATGATATTCATAAATAATTATCCTTAGACCTGAGATACCAGAAAATTGTTTTGAATCTAGTGCATTTTTGTGGAATAATCTAACGCTAAACATAGCTCGTAACTATAAGAATTATTTTCAGAAGTGTTGCAAAATTCATAGGTTTTGCATGTAGTCAATTTGGAATTTATTTCCTCCAATTTATTTTGGAGTTTAATACAGCTAGGCCCCTCGTGGGATTATTAAGATGTTTTTGTGGCCGCACCCAAATTTGTTTTGGTAATCTTGCTTAATCAGTGAACGAGAAATAGAATGGTTAATGAAAGGAATGACTAAGATCCATATCCTTATTAACGTTGTATTAGAAATAAAAGGATAATAATAATGAGGAATCATTAAAAGACTTTTCTAGGAGACCTTACTCGGTTTGTACTAGAGGCATTGGCAGTGTAACTAGACGCTAGTAAATGTGATCACACTATATAAATTTGTCCAAGTAGGAGCTGAAAGTTTATGGACATAAATTTAGTGGTCATGTGTTAGGATCGAACTCAAGATTACGGGATTGCACACAAAATGTAAAGAGTTAATTTATTTAATAAATATATTTATTATGTTTATTAAAATAAATCGACCTATAACTTTAACGATCGTTAAATATTAAGATTTAAGTTTAAACGAGCGTTGTGGAACAAAATAAAAGAGAACAGAAAACTCTAGAACACCTCATATGAGGGGTGTCGACCGTCGGTGGATAGGGACAAGGGGAAGGAAAAACTTTCCTTGTATTCGTTTTACTTGGGCTACAAGAATTGCAACATCATAATTCAACACACTATCTCTCTTTCTCTCCCTCTCTACGATTGCAACACCAAACAACCCTAAGGATTTTGTTTGGTTTTCAGGTTTAGCTTATAATCTAGTCCTAGCCCCTCTCTAGGGTTGTTGGGTAGATTTTCCACAAGACGTAGAAGCTCGGTTTAGACATACTAGACTTATGGTTATCTCGTTGTATTACGTGTGTACAAGAACGTGATATTGTCTTAGTTTAGACTATATCTTGGTGGTGTTCGTTATAAACCCTAATTGGTGATTTGTTCTTTATCTTGTGGAATCGTATTAGCTAAAAGGTACGTAACCCTAATTCGATTAATTATAATTTTGTTATTATTATGATCTTGTTAAATCGCTTTCGCTATATGTGCTTTGATCTTAGTCAGAGTTTTAGTAATTGTTATGAACTATATAAACCTTCAATAGTATGATCAAGTTTTATGTTTTGTGAGTTATGGGTTTTATAGGCGTGAGTTAAAGCGCTATAAAATATGATAAAATGTACAAATTTTTCTACTTATGTCATATTATATATGTATTTAGTTTATAAAGAGTGTTATATATATAAGTAATAAAGTTAAAAAGCTACTTTTGAAGATAATCTTTTTCATTTGCATATCAATATACGATATTTATCAAAATTAAATTTAAAAAAAAACTTCCACGCATTTCATTTTATCTCGTTTTATCACGTGTTTCACTCATCATCTCACGTCAAACTTTAACCTCAAACCTTGGTCCATTGTATGGTGTAGAGGTCCAACGTCACACCTTTACAAGGCATAACCAGCCTTTTAGAACCATGTATTTGATACACAGCGAAAACATGCATATATATACATCAGGGAAAGGTATGTCTAAAATATATGCTAAATCAGTAAATTGCTTGAAAGCATACCTAAGAGTGAAACAGAATGTTAAGTCTAAAATGATGAAAGAGAAGATAAATAAAATATGTGTCAACCGTTTAGGCTAAAGGAAGTGGTACATAACCCACAAGTAAGTTAGCCAAGTCGCGCGCGACTTGTCATTCCTTCTATAAGTCACTCACGCGTGACTTGGCTGCTGTGACAAATAAACATAGACAAACTCACTAGCGCCACTTTCTATACTTCATTTACTTTCTTTTTATATGACTCTTATTCTCATTTTTACTTAATTTTTATCCCTACTTTTTCCTATAAAATCTCCTTTTTACTTCCCATTTCTTCACATCTTCTTCTTCAAACACCAAAACATCATCTTCTTCCTTAAACACCAAAACATAATCTTCTTTTTAACATCTCTAATGGCATCGCTGCTATGGACACCGAGGAAGAAATAGCGGTGTGTCGCGCTTGAGAATTTGTTGCTGAAAACGCCGTGCCAAGTAACACAAGAGATTCTCGTAGTTTTTGGGCCGAGGTTTTGCAAATTATGGAGGGCCGTTAAATGACCCAAGGAAACAAACGTGTGATAGCCTAAACGGGAAATGGAAGTCGCTAATGTTGGCTTTGCGTAGGTTTGCTGGATGTTACCAAAATGCAAATCGTACACGGTAATTGGAGCAACTGACTAAGATGTAATGAATATCGCCCTGCGTGACTATGAAGCTCAGTATATGTGCCGGTTTAAGTATCTTCATTGTCGGGAGGTTTTGAAAACATATCCGCGGTTTTTTCCTTTTTAAATTATCCGTGTATCATTTTTATTTATCTATGTGTTGTTTTTAATATCCTTGTAATGTTTTTATGTACCCGTGTATCGTTTTCATTTACCCGCATATACCGTGTTTGAATAAAATGTATGAATAAAAGTTTTTATTTTATGAATAAAAAATATTTAATAAAAAAGTGGGAGTGATGTGTAGTGAGTTATAGTAAGTGTCATTACATCCAAAAGTGAGTTTGAGTGAGTTGTAGTGAGTATGTTAAAAAGCTGATGTTGCGCTGACGTGGAGGTGAGTGAGTTTCTTACCACTCCCCTACTCTTAGTTGATTAGTCATGTTTTGAGAAATTAGTTTCCTATTTTCCCTTTTTTCCTGTTATTTTCGTGTTTCAAAATCGAATTTTAATGTCAATTATGTGGTAGGAATAAAATGTCCTCAATTTAGATTTTTAATTTTTATTAAGATTCATCTTTTGTGGAAGACTTAAAAAATTTGTGTTTTGTTTTTCGCTTTTCTAGGAAACTAAAGCACCATTGAGAAAGATAGAAAAACTCATGACAGACTTTTTAGTAACTTGACATTTAGCCTACCCTGCATCAACATATATTGATAAAAAGTGAGTTAAACTTTAATATCTCTGTTGTTTGGAAATTGAAATTTAGAATTTGGCCTGTAACATATAGAGAGTTTAGCTTACGATGGATGTAACACCCCACTTTGATAAGTTGACCGTAACATGATAATTATGACGTGTCATCAAAGCATGCAAGGTAATATGTCCTAAAACATAAATGACCAAAAGGGAAAAACTGGAATCAAACATCAGTTCCCAAACATAAGCTCAAAACATAAATAAGTAAATGAAATAGGAAGGACCACAACAAGTGTCCAAGAAAGCATAAGTATGTGAAGGAAAAAAGAGAAGAAGTCCATGCTAGCTTCCATCATATGCACGTCCTCTATATGCTCAAGTATGTCCTTGGGTACCTTCCATTTGGATCATGGAAAGAAAATATACGGCTGAGCAATACGCTCAGTGAACGGATATATGAAATGATATGAATAACTGAAACATAAGTAAAGGATGAAAATGAAAGTATAACAAAGCAGTGGAATAAGTGTAAGTCATAGAAAACCTGGAAGTTGCTTTAAGACTGATTTATACTGAAAACTCTGATGTTTATGTTTATACTGAAAATACTTATGTATAACTCATAAAATTGTATTTTAAATGCCCAAGGAGCTCATATAGGTCATGAAATATATCAACACGCATGAATACATAGATGCGTGACCTCGTCATGCAATTAGAGAGGTTGCCTCTAATTATAATAGTTTGGGTGGAGGGATCAGCTCCATGTAATGGATGTAGAGCACACACCACATTTACCTTATAATCTGCTAAACATGTACTAGGATGCACCCATTCACCCCACAATGATAATAATATAAATGGCCAATAACTGAAAGGGACGCCGCGAGTAATCACTCTCACCGCGGAAGAGTCATAACACCGGTGCCTCAAGTGTTATAGTTATGGTACCTCCATAACTAGGTGGAACTGACATGCATGTATATAGCTCTGGCAATTTAAAATGCTAATCATATAATTACTGATAAGTTTAATGAAACTATTGGGGAGAACAGATGGCTGCAAACGGGGAATCCTAAATATAGGAAGAGAGTGTCCTTATTGAAGGACGGAATATCCGTACCTTATGTCCAGTAATGCAAACGAAGATGAAAACGAATGTGGATGAATTACTCTGACCTAACGATAGCTACATAATAAAAGGGACATGAATGACTTGTTTGTTTATTGTATACTTACTGGCTATTAGCTTACTTTACTTGTTCTTAACTTATTATACTTGTTCTTGTCTTATTTTACATGTTCGACTTGTTTTACTATTTCATGTTTAAATCATGTGTTTCTTAATGTTTCATGTGTTCTTGATTAGTGTAGTTCATGTTTTATGTGTTGTAGTACTTGTTGTAACATAATGAGTAAATTTCCAAAATTAGCAGGTTTCTATATATAGTAACTTTCCAAAATAGCAGGTTTCCATAAATTAATAAGTTTCCAAAATTAGAAAGTTTCCATATTTTTTATAAATAACATGTTTCTATATTTAGTAATAAGCTTATTAAATAAGTAAATTATATAAGTATAGTTTTAATAAGCATATATTATATGCCATGATTAATATATAGTAAACTTTATCAATATTAAATACTTAGTCTTAACAAATGATTATTAATTAATAATATAATACATGATATTATACGTAATTATTAATTAATAATATTACATGATTATATTAATTAAACTTTACCTTAAATGATTATTGTATAATTAAATTAAATCATGTTATTAATTTAATTAAACCTTGAATAAAATGGAAAATATTAATTAAGCTATGTTCTTAATTAATTAAATGCACATGAATCTTATGTCATGAAATAATTATATTAATAATTATTTAACCTAAAGTTTATAAAATAGCCATGTTTAATTACCATGATAATTATATATATAATTATATCCTATGTCTTGTGATTAATTAATTTAATTAAACCATGTATTAAATAATAAAATTAATTAATAAAATATACCATAAAGTTTATTAGCAAAAGTTTAGCCAAACACCCCCTATGTGTGATCATGTACCCGAGCCCCTAAAACCCGAGTCTACCGAGACCCCGAGTCTCGGTCGCACTAAAACCAAACAAGCACCACAGCCGAATGGCTGTGGTCTGATGTTGTTCGACCAACACAGCCCCTGACTGTTGTCGGTTTCCCCCCGTATGCCACAAAATACCCACTGACTTATGCTGGTTTTCCCCTGCTACGTACGACCTACCCACCGAGAGCATAAAGCTCTCGGTTCCCACTGTTATTCAACCAGCAGTCCCCGTTTGGGGGTGTTGGTGTTGCGGCTGCCAAAGAACACCAGCTACCGACCCTTTTGAGGGTTCGACTGGCCGAGAACCAAACACCACCGAGACCCTTTGAGGTCTGGGTTTACGTGCCACAACAAACCAAACCAAATACTAGCCCGATCCCATGATTAATCTTTCTAATAACATGTTTTTAGCAATTGTTTTTATAGATCCATGAACAATTTAACATAAATAAATTAAAAAGATTAAGGATTAAGAGATACCAAATGCGTGCTTATTAAAGGTTTATGATCACGAACACGATACCACAGTTATTTAGATCAAATCAACAAAGATCTTCCCTTGGTGTCCTTGTGGTGCCGCGGCCAAGAGAAGAAGGAAAAAGGGTTTTTAGGGTTTTTGTTTATTTCTTGAAAAGTGATAAATGATAATACCTTGGAGTTTTAATTGTTAGTGATTAGGATAGTTAATGGGCCGGGCCATGGCCCTTTTCTTTCTCTTTGGACGCCGGCAACACACACCCCTTTATTTATTTCGTTTTCGTTTTTGTGCTAAAATCATATACGTGCATGTTCGTGTTTTAATGTCGTGTTTTAATGTCGTGTTTTATTCTTGTTACGTTTTAAGTATTATGCGTAAATACTTATCCTGTATTATTAATAATATTAATGTACATAATACTTGTCGTAATCCATTAATACATAATAATTATATTAAATGTTCATGATTCGTGTTGTATATTAATTAGTCGTAAATTTTTAATTTAACCGTATTTTCATGCATTTAATGTTCTAATGTATTTTAAAGCGGGTCTTACAACTCTTTCCCTCTAAAAGAATAATTCGTCCTCGAATTAGAGATACGATAAGCTGAAAAGAACATGGACGTGACGTGGTTGAAGAAAGCCCGAAACGTGACGTGACTGAAAAGAATATACTTGGATCGTAGAAGAAAATGAGGATAAGAAATCCAAATGGACTCCTCTGTTTCCAAAGCGGATTCCCACTTGGGATGGTTCCTCCAAAGGATCTTGACGAAAATAATAAATCTTGGTCTTTATGACCCTGTTTTGACTATACGGAAAAGTTTCTGATTCATAACGCAAGATAGATCCTCATGAATCTGATCGAGTGGATAAGACATAACATGTAAAGAACATGAAACGATATCATACTTAATAATCTGAAAATAATGGTATTAGCAATTGCTAAGCAATGATTCGCGAGACATATTGAAACATAGTACGCGAACAGTTGTGAATGTGATACGTGAACAATTGTGAACGTGATACGTGAAGATATGGTGAATGTAATATGAGGAACGTATGGTGAACGTGATACGTGCAACATATCGTGAGCATGATATGAGAAGCGAGGGTGAACATGATATGTGAAACATATCGTGAACGTGTGATACTAAGGAGGTAATGCCAAACGATACAAGTTGAGTCGTGAAATATGACGTGAAACATCTGTCGGAAGATGGAAACTTGTGCTAAGCTTGAGTCTGGTCTCCCAAGCTTTCTACACATCTTCCCAGAACAAAATGTGAAACGTAAATAAGAAGATATCATACGATCATGAATGTGAACAACATCATGAATGTGAGTGCAGAAACAAATCGTGAAATGAAATAAGGACGTGGACGTGTACAAGGTAGTGAACGCGAATGTAAGACGTAATTGTGAACGTCATCGTAAACGTGAAAGTGAACGTAAACATGAATGTGAACAAAATTTCTAGCTGATATGATAGTTGACGGAGTACCGTAAAATTGTATGATTTTTTGCTGAACTTCCTGCAGATTTGCTAACTACGTAATTCTTTCGGATGAAGGAAAACGTGTAGGCTAGGTTAAATGGTCGAACGACGACCCAAGTAGCACTATACTTCTTCTGAGCCTGCGGCAGTCCGGTAACAAAATCCATAAAGACCTTGCCCCATTTCTGTTCGGAGATTTCTAATGGTTGAAATAAGCTACTAGCATGTTGGCATTCTATCTTAACCTGTTGGTAAGTCAGGCACTTAGATATGAACATAACTGCATCTTGTTTCACGGCGCTCCACCAAAATGTGGTTTGAGATCATGATTCATTTGTAGAAACCGGATCCATAGAAGTTTTTGGAAGACTGTGAGTCTCGGTAAATTAGACCTCTTTTAGCGCAGGATCCGCTGGAACACATAAATTTGTGCAGGATTCTCTCTTTTGCGCATAAGCTTAGTCATAGTGACTAACCGTAAGAACAATGTGATTTCGTGTGTCACTGTGATCGACCAAAATTCGTACTGGAAAAACTTTAGTGTAAAATTTCTTCTGTCGTAGAATTTGTAACACAATGCGAAGATGGTCTTCGTGCTCCTCTCTAGCCTTAGAGAAGGTCAGAATGTTAGCAATGAACAAAATGACGAACTTGTCCAGAATTCATGAAAACTCGATTTCTCATGTCCATAATTACTGCTGGCATTCGTGAGATCAAAATGGCACAACCATGAATTCATAATGACTATAGCGTGTGCAAAGATCAGTCACGGAAATGTCATGTTTTTTCACTCGCAACTGATGGTAATCTGATCGTAAATTGATCTTGGAAAGTGTTTAGAGTCTGGGAGTTGGTCGGAAAGATTATTAATACTTGGAAGAGGGTAACAATTATGAATGGTGATCCTGTTCAATTTATAGTAATCGATGCCCAATCTCATGCTACCGTCCTTCTTCTTTAATAAATAGAACTGACGCAACCCAGGGTGATACATTCGGTGAATAAAACCTAGTTCCGGCAAC
This sequence comes from Glebionis coronaria, assembly GCA_025667525.1. Classification (NCBI taxonomy): domain Eukaryota; kingdom Viridiplantae; phylum Streptophyta; class Magnoliopsida; order Asterales; family Asteraceae; genus Glebionis; species Glebionis coronaria. The sequence continues at coordinate 412,809,287 of CM046880.1, forward strand.
TCTTGCGGTTGTTCCTCCAACTCCTTAAGCTCGATGTCAAACTTCTCTTCACGAATGGGTGCTATGCCTGGTAGTTCTTCTGGAATTGCTTCTGGGAATTCTGGTACAATTGGCCGGTTATGGATTTAATAATATCATAAAATCTCGTCATGAAGGGTAGCTAGAAAGTCTTCGTAGCCATGGGATAATGAAGCATGTGATCATTAAGCATTTGTTCAGATTTTACCGGTATCAAAACATGATGACTCTATTCAGGGACCTGAATATCATCGAACACGACTCTATGTGAACTTGAAATTAATCGTATCATGGTGTGCTGCTAACCATTTCATGCCTGGATTTATATCGAACTCGCACATACCAAATGGAAATGCGTTAGCATAATGGATCTTGTCGTCGAACTGAGAGGGAAAGCCTTGTACCCATGGGTGATACAACGGCGTCATTGATGGACATGAATATATGAAATATGGGACCGAGAAATGAAAATGTCATATAAATACACGAAGTAAACGTGGCATATCTTACTGAATGTGTTTTCGATCGTCTCACACAGAACGAACACTGCGTGTCCAAACATGAACAATACGCCAAAGATGGTACTTGAAATTCGATTGGTCTGATTCACACATGCCACAACATAATGGGTATACCCCTTGGAGGGTACCTTAAATCACCGAGGCCTAGTTTAGAAATTATGCGTGAGTCGTGTATCTTGACTCATGTTTTGAGAAATATACGTTTGACATGTGTCTTGACTGGTGTCTCGACATGTGTCTTCTGAAAATGTACGTGAGACATGTGTCTTGACGGATGTCTTGACATGTGTCTCGAGATGCGAAAAATGAGTAAAGTTGAAAATTTTGGTCATAATGCCATAATTGGCGGATTGGTTGGACTGCTGACCCTCTGTATGTCTGGTCATGTTCGTTACCGGAGTTTTATTGTTATTGCCAGAATAGTTACTGTCAAGGTAGTTGTCACTACTTCCATGTCTGTCAGGTCCATGACGACCATTATAATGACTGTGACTCATGTAACTATTCAGTTGAGTGGCCGGCTAGTACTGGTTTCCACTCTTATGCCTGAAAGAATAGTTGAGTGACGTGTGACATCTAACTGAGAAAGTAAAGACATGGAATGGGATGTTAGCGTCTGTTGGTGAGGTATATTTCTCGTCCGATCGTTTCGATCTAACGTCTTTTCCCTCGTCTTGTAGGATCTCCAAATGTGTGAGCAGCATCAGCATCTTGTAGAGTCTCTAATTATGAACAACATTAGTATTTTGTAAAATCTCCAACTTATGATCAGCATCAACATTTTGTAAAATCTCCAAATTATGAGCGGCATCAGCATCTTGTAGAATCTCGGCAAGTGGAATACGCCTGAGATGATTGAGAATCGACTAGCGAATACTCATGGAGTATTTTAAGTAAAATACACATGGATTACGATACGTGTAATACACGTGAGATACGGTACATGGAGTACACATGGAATATGGTACATGGAGTACACATGGAATATGGTACATGGAGTACAAATGGAATATGGTACATGGAGTACATATGGAATGCACATGAGATTATTGATATGGGTGTTAATCACCTGACATGCTTTTTAAGGTGATAAATGATTAAATGGTTTGAAAATCGAACTGGAGCGAGCAACATGATAGCCTAGGCATTACGGCGTAGATATAATTCTGGTTGCATAAACAAAACACAAAAGTATGATTAACGAAATTTCAACGATGATTAGCATGACAGCATGATTAATGAAAACCAACCATGACTATCATGAAAGCAGAATTAAATGAAATCCATCAATGTCCAACATAAAAGCATATTCAACATGATGAGATATAATCAACATAAGGAGGCATGAAAACATAATAAACATGAGAACATAATCAACATGAGATCATGACAACATAGTAGTCATAAAGAACATAAAATCATAACCAACAGAGATTGACATGAGCAAGGGTAGACGCCTATGGGTCGGCCCACAAAACAAAATTTGAAGAAAAGCATATGCGACTGAATATGGCCAGTCCTGTACCAACCATTACTTAGTCAAAAACTTAACAGACAAACAATGATACATGGAACAAATAAAGAAAATCAAATGTCAGTTTAGGAAGATCCTGGTGACTACCCACTAGTCACAGGTCAAGTTTTAGATCCTACAAGTCAAAACCTTGGCTCTAATACCATAATTGTAACGATCCACTTTGATAAGTGGACCATTACATGATAATTATGATGTTTCATCAAAGCATGCAAGGTAATATGTCCTAAAACATAAATGACCAAAAGGGAGAAATCGGAATCAAACATCGGTTCCCAAACATAAGCCCAAAACATAAATAAGTAAATGAAATAGGAAGGACCAAAACAAGTGTCCAAGAAAGCACAAGTATATGAAGGCAAAAGTAGAAGAAGTCCAAGGTAGCTTCAATCCTATGCACGTCCTCTATATGCTCAAGTTTGTCCTTGGGTACCTACCGTTTAGGTCATAGAAAGAAAATATACGGCCGAGGAATACGCTTAGTGAACAAATATATGACAATGATATGAATAACTAAAACATAAGTAAAGGATGAAAATGAAAGTATAACAAAGTAGCGGAATAAGTGTAAGTCCTGGAAAACCTGGAAGTTGTTTTAAGACTGATTTATACTGAAAAGTATGACGTTTATGTTTATACTAAAAAGACTTATGTTAACTCACAAAACTGTATTTTAAATGCCCAAGGAGCTCATATAGGTCATCAAATATATCAACGTGCATGAATACATAGAGGGTGACCTCGTCATGCAATTAAAGGGGTTGCCTATAAATATAATAGTCTGGGTGGAGGGATCACCTCCATGTAATGGATGTAGAGCACACACCATAGTTACCTTGTAATCTGCTAAACATATACTAGTATACACCCTTTCGCCCCACATAATAATAATATAAATGACCAATAACTGAAAGGGACGCCGCGAGCAATCACTCTCACCGCGGAAGAGTCATAACACCGGTGCCTTAAGTGTTATGGTTATGATACCTCCATAACTAGGTGGAACTGGCATGCATGTATATAGCTCAGGCAATTTAAAATGCTAATCATATAATTACTGATAATTTTAATGTAACTACTGGGAAAAACAGATGGCTGCAAACAGGAAATCCTAAACATAGGAAGAGAGTGTCTTTTTATTGTATACTTACTGGTTATTAGCTTACTTTACTTGTTCTTAACTTATTATACTTGTTCTTGTCTTATTTTACATGTTCTTGATTTGTTTCACTACTTCATGTTTAAATCATATGTTTTTTAATGTTTCATGTGTTCTTGATTAGTGTAGTTCATGTTTTATGTGTTGTAGTACTTGTTGTAACATAATGAGTAAATTTTCAAAAATAGCAGCTTTCTATATATGGTAAATTTCCAAAAATAGCAGGTTGCCATAAATTAATGAGTTTTCAAAATTAGATAGTTTCCATATTTTCCATAATAGCATGTTTCCATATTTAGTAATAAGCTTATTAAATAAGTAAATGATATAAGCTATAGTTTTTATAAGCATATACTATAAGCCATGATTAATATATAGTAAACTTTAACAATATTAAATACTTAGTCTTAACATATGATTATTAATTAATAATATAATACATGATATTATACGTAATTATTAATTAATAATATTACATGATTATATTAATTAAAATTTACCTTAAATGATTATTGTATAAATAAATTATATCATGTTATTAATTTAATTAAACCTTGAATAAGATGGTAAATATTAATTAAGCTATGTCCTTAATTAATTAAATGCACATGAATCTTATGTCATGAAATAATTATATCAATAATTATTTTAACCTAAAATTTATAAAATGGCCATGTTTAATTACCATGATAATTATATTTCTAATTATATCCTAAGTCTTATGATTAATTAATTTAATTAATCCATGTATTAAATAATAAAATTAATTAATAAAATATACCATAAAGTTTATTAGCAAAAGTTTAGCCAAACACCCCTTATGTGTGATCATGTACCTGAGCCCCTAAAACCCGAGCCTACCGAGACCCCGAGTCTCGGTCGCACTAAAACCAAACAAACACCACAGCCGAATGGCTGTGGCCTGTTGTTGTTCGACCAACACAGCCCCCGGCTGTTGTTGGTTTCCCCCCGTGTGCCACAAAATACCCACCGGCTTATGCCGGTTTTCCCCTGCTGTGTACAACCTACCCACCGAAGCATAAAGCTCTCGGTTCCCACTGTTATTCAACCAACAGCCCACGTTTGGGGGTGTTGGTGTTGCGGCTTCCAAAGAACACCAACCAATGACCCTTTTGAGGTTCGGTTGGCCGAGAACCAAACATCACCGAGACCTTTTGAGGTCTCGGTTTGCGTGCCACAAAAAATCAAACCCAAGACTAGCCCTATCCCATAATTAATCGTTTTATTAAAATATTTTTAGCAATTGTTTTTATAGATCCATGAATAATTAAACATAAATAAATTAAAAAAATTAAGGTTTAAGCGATATCAAATGCGTGCTTATTAAAGGTTTATGATCACGAACACGATACCATAATTATTTAGATCAAATCAACAAATATCTTTCCTTGGTGTCCTTGTGGTGTCGCGGCCAAGAGAAGAAGGAAGAAGGGTTTGTAAGATTTTTGTTTGTTTCTTGAAAAGTGATAAATGATAATCCCCTAGAGTTTTAATTGTTAGTGATTAGGATAGTTAATGGGTCGGGCCATGGCCCTTTTCTTTCTCTTTGGACGCCGGCAACACACACCCCTTTATATATTTCGTTTCCTTTTTTCGTGCTAAAATAATATACGTACATGTTCGTGTTTTGATGTCGTGTTTTATTCTTGTTACATTTTAAGTATTTGCGTAAATACTTATCGTGTATTATTAATAATATTAATGTACGTAATACTTGTCGTAATCAATTAATATATGTAATAATTATATTAAATGTTCATGATTTGTGTTGTATATTAATTAATCGTAAAGTTTTAATTTAACCGTATTTTCATGCATTTAATGTTCTAAGGTATTTTAAAGCGGGTTTTACAACAGAGATTGTTGGAAAGTGAGTTAAACATTAGAGTTTGATTCGTAAATTTGTTTTTGGTAATTTGTTTGGCTTCTCCTACAAGCTATGTTATGTTGGTATGTTTAGTATTTGGTAAGTTTTTGTTAAGAGTTAGGTCATTGATTTCCCTATAACAAAGACGAATGTCATTAGTTTTCTTGGTAGCTTTCGAATTGTAATTAGGGTATTGAATAAAAATTTTTGCTTCGTTTGTTTGAATTTGCTTTCGTTTAAGTTATCAAACATAAACCTCTATAGAAGTTCCTATATTTTTAAATATTTGTATGCCTCTAGTTGGGGAACTCTTTAAATACCTAAGTATTTTAAAATCAATCTTAAGATAAGACTTAAGATGTTTATGCATGAACTGACTAAGACAATGAACAAAATATGTAATATCAGACCTAATGTGAGTTAGGTAAATCAATTTACCTATCAACTTAAAGATATTCAGTTATATTATAAATCACATGATCAGTAGCAAAAGGTTCATTAGTGATATAAAGATTTTGTTCTAAATGAAGAACAAAATCTTTAGTAGTAAGTAATCCAAACTCAGACAAAAGATCAAGAGAGTACTTCCTTTGGGATAGGAAAATACCATTATCATACTTAATTTTGCCTATATCTTCAATCATAAACTTAGTATTGAGAAAAAAATTTAACTTCTTAATATCATCAGTATTACTGCATATAACGATAATATCATCAATATACACAAGTAAAGCTAAGAAATCACTTCCATTGTTTAGTAAACAAGGAACAATCACTTTTGATTTGACAAAAACCATGCTCAATTAAGGCATGAGAAGATTTAGTGTTCCATTGTCTAGGAGCCTGTTTAAGACCATACATAGACTTTCTAAGTCTGCATACTCTATTATAACCAGACTGGAATAATCATCATGCAAATTCATGTAGATAGTCTCATTAAGATCACCAAATAAAAAAGCATTATTAATATCAAACTGATACAAAAGACCAATTATTCTAAACAAAAATATTAAGAAGGCATCTAACTATAACCATTTTCACAACAGGGGATAATGTTTCGTCATAATCAATGCTTTCTTTCTGACCAAATCCTTTAACAATAAGTCAATCCTTATATATTTTCGTATCTCCAATAGACTTATACTTCATTCATTATCGTATAAAGCTTTCATTTCTTTTTAATAGCCTCACCCTAGTGTTGATCCTTTCATACTTGCCAGTAAGAAGTGGGTTCAAAAGCTTTGTTTGACATAGTGTTAAAACATCTACCTTATCAGTTTAAGTTTGGAATACCACACAATATTTTTGAGAACATATTTCACTTCAGAGTCAACAACAAGATCATTATATCTTTTTACAAGACATGAGATCTCTCGGACCTTCTACCAGGTTGATTAGGTTCATTACAAAAATTGTTTGTGGTTGGTATTTTTGGTAATTCATCTTTTTGAAAGACATGAGATCTCTCGGACCTTCTACCAGGTTGATTAGGTTCATTACAAAAATTGTTTGTGGTTGGTATTTTTGGTAATTCATCCTCATACTGTAAGTTCTCATCACGAGAAGTTACACTCATCTCATTATCACTTGTAGGCCCATTGGAACTTGAGGATGCCCCAAATCATCCTCAAATGGTTCAATAGCTGGACTACTAGGGTAAGAACAGTTGCTACCCTCGTCCTCAGAATGACTAATAGGATTATTGCCATCATTGGATGTGTCAAGATCCTCATGTGCAACTTCATTAAATAAATCTACATGATCTATATATTTACTACTCTCATTATCCAAATACCAATTTTTAACATTTAAAGGAAACACAGTTTCAAAATTTTGGCATCTCTTGAAAATATAAATACTTCCTTTCAAGACTAAACAACTTATACCCCTTTATAAAAAAAGCCCAACAAAAATACACTTTGCGGCTATACTACTAAACTTATCAATGTTATTAAGAATATTAGCAAAGATAAGACACCTAAAAACTCTAAGATAATTCACATAAGGCTTCTTATTCAACAAAAGGTAGTTAGGAGAAACACCACTTAGCACAGAACTAGGCAACATGTTGATCATATAAAAAGTAGTGAAAATACACTCACACCACAAATATAAGGCAAATACCCCAAAAACATAAATGATTGGCCACATTAAGCATATCCCTATGTTTTCTTTCCAAAATGCCATTCTGTTGTGAAGTGTAGGAATAAGATGTTTGATGCACAATACCATTATAAGTGAAGAAGTTAGAAAAGTTATGATTTACACTTTCAGTACCATTATCACATCTAAAGGTCTTAACAGTTCTTTTAAACTCATTTTTTATCAGGTTAAAGAAGATATTGATACAATCAAACACCTCATCCTTAGACTTAAGCAAATCCACCCACACAGCTTTGGTTAATTCATTAACAATGGTCAAAAAGTACTTATAAACCTCCTTACTAGTAACCTTGTAAAGACCTCAAAATTCAAGATGCACAAGTTCACCGAGAAAGATAGACTTGTTATCACTAAGAGGAAAAGATTTTCTTGCCTGTTTAGCCTTAAGAAAGATATCACAAGGTGGATTATCATAAACATCAAACCCAATGTAATTTTCCAAAATATATAGAACTTGGTAGGTGATCAAGCCTATCATGCAAAACTTTTATAGATAATTTTTTGACCTAAATGACTGTTATTACAAAAAAATATCTTGATTATCATTGAATTAGTATAAACCTACATATTTTTTACCAATCCTTACAACTTTCAAATCCATATAATCTTGAGATATAATAAAACATTTAACTCATCAAAACTCGTAAAAAATTTGTTGTCTCTAGTTATCTCATGAACAGATAAAAAGGTAACACAATACTCTGGTACAACCAACAGATCATATAGAGTTAAGAAATTAGTTAATACCAAATTATCTACCTTAGTAATATAAGTTTTTGTCCCATTACAATGATAAACTTTAATTCTAAGGTAGGAAATATAAATCAAATTAACTAAATCCTTATCAAAATATATAAGATGTTAATTAGCACTAAAATCAGAGATAATACTAGATTGCTCAAGAGAAACTCTATTATTACTATTTTAGCTACAAAAATCTTTGAATGTTTTAATTGAAAAAATGATTATTATTGAAGGCTATACATGTCATATTGGTATGTACACCTTTTTCACCATTATTAACAAAACTTCCTTAATCAAAGAGATAATTTTGATAATATGTTCATCAACGAAACTAGAACCAACAAAACTATTGCTATTGAGACACACATGATTACTTGAACCCTTATCTCGAGAAAGCTAAAGATTAAAATTATCTTAAGCACCAAAGATGGATGCTTGAATTCCTAAAGATTTAGAGGTGAACCTCAAATTTGAGATAAAATTGTTTTTAGTGGTAGAGTATATATATGCTAGCAATATGATTCTTGTTTATGAAATGCTCTTATAACTACATTTTTTTGTATGTGTCAAGAAATTTGTTTTAAATTTGGGTCAAAATTACCGTCTATACTACGTTTTGGTTTATTACTCATCAATTTAAGGACATAGTAAAATAAAATGAAACAATAAAATCTATGGCTCTTTGTGGCCTCTCTGCACTTAAACCCATCACTTAACTCAACTTTTTATAAGTACTAAAAGAAAAGACAGATAAAAGTGAAATAAAATAACACTCCTTGATTTAATAAATAAACAGAAAATGAATCGTGATAATCCAGCTAAATCCTCCTCCAAGAATCATCCAATAAAAGTCCTAAGAACTCTAATATTCTTTTTGTAAATATTTTTTAGCATGTAATACTTACAGCCTCATACTTAAGTGTAGTAAGGAGAAATTTAGCACAAGACTAATGTAAGTGATGAAAACATAAAATAAAAACACAAGATTAGTAACTTGGCCATATTTATCTTAAGATAAGATTTTTGCAATAACATATGTAGATAAAATAAAAATATGTATGAATGAGGAATATAAAAGAAAATAGATGTTATCATGCTTACTAGAGATTTAGAGGAGATGTTCAAGACAATACACATTAACAATAATTACAAATCCGTGTTTATCAACCTTAAGCCTAGATATTTGATATTTTTTATCACATTTTTTTACAAATACTTGAATCAAATTTGAAACTTTAGATCTAACTTTTGCTTGTGTGTTGTAAGATAGAGAGAAAAAGAAAGAAGCCAATGGGTGTTGGGGAATGGCCTTCGTCGACAGTAAGAAAAAAAACAAGTAGTCTTTTGCTTATTTTTCATGCATGGTTAAGGCTAGTTAGTTTGCGTATTTGGTTTGATGGTGCTTGTATGTACTTACATTTTGAGCTCAAAATAGAAGGGATAGTGGTAAGATTTTGAATTTTAACTTTCGAGGTGGTTAACAAAATACATACATATATAATGGGGTTAAATACAAAGGTGATTAACTTATTAGGTCTTGGACGCATGCATGAGATTAAATATAGGATTTAGACGGTTTACATAAAATCATAAAACTAAATGCACATGACTTATGTAACATGTTTTGATGCTTATAACATACGTTTTACGTGTAAATTAAACAAAGTTTAGAGTCGTTGTGCGTTTAAAGACGTTTTTCATTGCACACGGGATAACTTATCGGTTTTTGGTCAAACTTAATACGTACACTTTGAAAGTAAAACTAGTGCGAGTTCATTGTTAAATATTAACTTGGATAAATTCTTTTGTCACAATGTTTGATATTCCAAAGACTTGAGTTGTGTAGTTTTACCATGTTGGCATTATACTATCTCTAGTGTTTATGGTATGTCAAGCATCATATTTAGGTATCTATCAAGATTTTTGTTTGAGGTTAGTGTGGCACTTCAGCTACATTTTATTCAGCTACATTTTATTTGTATTTGGTGGTTAATATAATTTGTCGAGGTAACCATTTACCCTAGAAAACTTGCCAGTTTAATCGATTTATAGTCTGGCACTTAGTTTCAAATCAAATTTATGCATTATCATACATATACAGTTATTGAAGATGTGCATGTATGTTCTTGATATTTTGCTAATTATCCCATTTATATTAATTTTAAAAATAAAGTTACAATATATATATATATATATATATATATATATATATATATATATATATATATATATATATATATATATATATATATATATATATATATATATATATATATATATATATATATATATATATATATATATATATATATATATATATGTATATATGTATGTATGTATGTGTGTTAATCCTAATAGACCTACAATCGTATGCAAGCTTAGGCCTTATAAGCTATCGTCTAATAATAACAGTATACAATGTATTAAAATTAAAGTGAGTGAAAATAAAAGACACTAAAAAATGTATATACATATCAATCTGAATAGACCCATAACCGTATACAAGCTTAACCCTTATAAATAAGGGTGTAATCGAGTTAAATCAAGCTCAAGTTCTATAAAGCTTGAGCTTGACTTGATAAAATAATTCTACATTTGAGTTTAGCTTGATAACTTGTCAAATTTTAATAGACCAAGCTTGAGTTTGGCTTAATAAGGTTTGATTAGAGCTTGAGCTTGGCTTGAAAAGGTTAAATGTGTATAAAATAAAATAAAATTTTATAATAAAACTCATCAATAAAAACATATGTATAAAGTAAAACAAACAAAAATCATAACTCAAAACCAAATTTGATTCATTTAACATTAACTAAACCAAAAATAAAATAATTGTACAGTCTTAGTTTCAAAATGCGGATGGCGATCCAATGCGATTAGGTACCAAAGGTCATTGCTTGATGTGATTGCGAACACAATTACGATACCTTCGTATTCAAATGAGTATATAAAATATTTATACATATTATATTTCACCACGTACCAAGTAAATGTAATAAATGTATAAAAATATAAAAGTTATTTAGAATACGATAAGCTAAATTATAAATTTAATAAGAGTTAAAAATCCTTTTAGAATATATTATATATTCATGAAAAAAGCCCTTATAATTTATTTAATACTCAAATTAACCATAAGTTTCTTATATGAATTCACCATAAAAATACTTTTTAATAAAACTTGAAATTATTTTATAAGAGTTCGAGCCGAGCTATCAAAAAATTGAACTTGAACTTGATATATGATGTCTCAAGCTATTATTTGGTTTTGAGATCGGACTTAAACTTGATAAATTCTTGACTAGATCGAGCCAAGCTCAAACTCAAAAACTTAACTTATTTACGGCCCTACTTATAAGCTATCGTCTAAAAATTAACATTATATTAAAGTGGGTGAAAATAAAACACTAAAAATGTATTTAGTGACATGAGAAAAATGTCATAAAGTATAATAATGTTATACATAAAGTTGAAAAAGTTAGAAAATATGTCATATTATTTTTTGAATATTTTTCATACAATAAAAACATAGTAGTTAAACATGAAATCAATAACAAGAAAATTATTACACAAAAAGTACGAGGAAAATCTTTTTATCTTCTTACACATATTTTCATAAAAGAAATCGCAAAATTTTACAAACTCTTGAATAACATAATATCAAGGCGGGGAGGCGGTTTGCTTTTGTTCGGTTCATAAAATTTTTCAATTTTGATCGTCTTATCGAGAATCTTAATACTATTTGGATTGGTCGATTTCATATATCTGCTAATCGTGTTCGGTTTGAAAGGCCTAAAGGTACTCTTCCTCAGAGAAAGATGTCGAATCCTTTTGGGTTTACGCCAGGAGTTAAGCAACCGACTGGACTGGATAAAGGTGGGAATAATGGGACTACTTTTGCAGATATTTTAAAACCAGCCTTGGTGTTAGATGATGCTTGTTTCGTGGATAGAGATCTGTCCAAGTGTGTTATGGGTGAAGTTCTTCAATTTTCTTCCATTAATAACTTACAGGTGATTCTGTTTAACGAGGGTTTTCAAATCTCTCGCATTGTTTATTTAGGGGGCATGTGGGTCTTGATTGAGTTATGTTCTTCTCAGTCTAAAGTTAAATTTTTGGAGCATGTTGGGTTAAATTCGTGGTTTCGTAGTCTTGGTAATGCTCAATCTGATTTTGTGACCAAAGAACGGATAGTTTAGGTAGATATTGAAGGTGTTCCATTAAATGCGTGGTCTCGTGTAAGTTTCCAAAAGATTGGGTCTAAATGGGGAGAACTGGTAGATCTTGAAGACGGATATGAGGACCTGCTTGCAAATAAGCGTATCTGTGTTATGACCAGTCGAACGGAGAACATATTCGAAAGTTTCAAACTTATTGTTAAGGGGAAGGTTTTTTGGGCTCGTGCAAAGGAACTTTTCGTATGATCTCCATCTTTTAAAGTTGTCCCTGAGAAAGAAATGTTTTCGGATGAAGAATCCATTAAATCTAGTGGAGACGAGAATAAGGCAAATATCGGTGATGTTGACAATTATAGTGAAGCAGTCTTAGACACCTTTTTTGGCGATAATGGTGAAGATCTTGCTGGTGATAAGCAGGAGGGCGGTGACACTTTGAATGAAAATGTAGATCAGGGTGGTGAACAGAAGGATGAACCTTCTAATGTTCAAAAGGTTTCGGAAGATCCTTTTAATATTTATGATTTATTCAATAAAGAGGTGAGAACATCTGTTTCGTCTTCTAGTATTCCCCACCCCCTGGTTATCCTCCAGAAAATGATTTACCAGTGGATGCTCAAGATAAACCCGTTGGTTCGTGTGATCGAAGTCCTAGTAAGTCGATAAGGAGTAATTCATCATCAGGCCATCTGTTGGACTTAGCTCAAGAGTCATGGAGGATACAGTTCCAGCAAAAGTGTATATTTCTCCTGGCAGGAGTAAGTCGAGTAAGTCTAAACGTGGGTCGTGTAATGGAGGTTCTGTGTTGGAGGTCTTTGATAGTATGATTAAAGTAAGCCAGGCTATGAGGTTTTCTATGGATGGATGTCTTAAGGATATGGAGATTATGATTAGTTCACAAGGAGATTGTGAGGGTTTTTAATGAATTGTTTATCATTAAACGTACTAGCCTTAGGATCCAAGGCTAAAAAATATTGGATCAGGGAGCTGAATCATAAACACAAGGTGAGTTTTTTTATCTCTACAAGAAACTAAAATGGATTACATTTCTTCTATGGAGATTAAAATTCTTTGGGGTAACTGTCATTTTAATCATGTCTTTAGCGTGTCTCTTGGTAACTCGGTGGTATCTTATGTCTTTGGGATCCTTCTATGTTTTATAAAGACCAACATATTATCTCTGATAATTTTGTAGTTCTTTATGGGACTTGGGTTCCTAATAACCAACTTAGGTTCCTAAGTTGGTTATTATTTCTGTTTATGCGCCCTAATCTACTACAGATAAACGCCTATTGTGGATTTATATTACAGGGCTCCTATCTCGATGGAATAGCGAGGTGTTGGTTACCGGTGACTTTAATAAAGTCCGGTTCGAGAGGGAGAGATTGGGTTCTATTTTTAATGTTAGGGGAGCTAATGAATTTAACAACTTTATTTCGAATGCGGGGCTTGTGGAAATTCAGTTGGAAGGCTTTTCGTTTACTTGGTCTAACCCGTCGGCTACAAAAATGAGTAAATTAGATCGGTTTTTAGTTTAAGATGGGTTTTTATCTATATTTCCTCATAGTTCAGCCTTATGCCTGGATAAAAATTTGTCGGATCACCGTCCAATTTTGCTTCGTGAATTGGTTACAGATTATGGTGCAACTCTTTTTAGAATGTATCATTCGTGCTTTGATTTTTCTGGTTTTGATGAGATGGTCAGGTCTACGTGGGATTTGTTGAAATATGGAAGATTCTAATGACATGATCCGGTTTAAATAGAAACTTCAAATGCTTAAAAAAGAGATTCTATCATGGGTGGGCACTCAAAAACGAAAACAGTCCGGCAGGTTATTTGATATTCAAGATAAGTTACGCGGAATTGATCTTATTTTAGACCAAGGTGGAGCATCTGATGATATTCTCTTGACTAGAATGGAGCTTATGAAACAAATGCATGATACCAAGTTGTCGATTAACAATGATCAGATTCAGAAGGCTAAGATTCAGTTGGCGGTTGAAGGGGATGAAAATTCCAAATTGTTTCATGAAATTGTTAATCGTAAACGTGTTCAATTATATGTCAAGGGAGTTATGATAGATGGTGAGTGGATCGATAAACCGGTTCGTGTTAAAGAGGAATTTCAGGTTCATTTTTCTAACAGGTTTCAAGATAAAGGCCCAAGGCGGTGTCGTCTCAATTTCATGTTCCCATCTACTCTTTCGCATGAGCAGATGGATGACTTGGAAAGACCGGTTTCTCATGATGAAATTCGCAAAGCTGTCTGGAGCTGTGGCGAAAATAAATCACTAGGACCAGACGAGTTCACATTCGAATTTTTTTGAAAATTTTGGGATCTCATTGGACCTGATATGTGTGCGGCTGTTGAGTGGTTTTTCACACATAATACTTTTGCTAAGGGTTGTAATGCTTCCTTTATAACTTTGATTCTGAAAAATCAAGATCCTAAGGTTGTGAGTGACTTTCGGCCTATTAGCATAATCGAGTGTATTTATAAGGTTGTGACGAAAGTTCTTGCTCTTAGGTTGTCCGTCGATTATTTCTGACCTTATATCTGATGTGCAGACTGCTTTTCTTCCCAACCGTCAGATTCTTGATGATCCTTTCACTATTAATGAATTTTTATCCAGTTGTAAGTTCAAAAAGAAGCAAGCGATGGTTTTCAAAGTTGATTTTGCCAAAGCTTATGATTCTGTAAGGTGGGATTATTTAGATGACATTTTGTCTTCTTTTGGGTTCGGTGAAAAATGGAGATCTTGGATCAAAGGCAGTCTAAACTCAGGTATGGGTTCGGTTCTTGTTAATGGTAGTCCTACTTCTGAGTTTCAATTCCATTGTGGGTTGAAACAAGGGAATCCGTTAGCTCTATATTTATTCCTTCTTATTATGGAATCGCTGCACTTATCGGTTTCCAGAGGCGTAGAAGCTGGTATATTATGTGGTATCAAAATCAATTCTTCTATTTCGATTTCTCATTTGTTTTATGCAGACGATGCGATCTTTATTGGTCAATGGACGAATAAAAATCTAAGGGGTATAATTCAGATGCTTCATTGTTTTTCGTTGGTGTCGGGGTTGTCAATTAATCCTCAGAAGAGTAACCTTCTAGGTGTGGGAGTTAATGATACGTCAGATAATAATGTGGCAACCTCTATTGGTTGTTCGATTATGAAAACCCCTTTTAAATATTTAGGGGTTATGGTTGGTAGTAGTATGAAGAAGATTAGAGCTCGGGACGGTATGGTTAGTAAGATTCAGCATAAGCTTTCGCGGTGGAAGATTAATACTCTCTCCATAGGAGGTCGGCTCACGTTACTTAAGGCGGTTCTAGTTTCTATTCCAATTTATCCGATGTCATTATATAAGGTGCCTAAAACAGTGTTGCATGAGATGGAAGCTTTACGTCGTAATTTTTTTAATGGTGTGCAAGGTGTTGCTGGTAAGACTTTGTGGGTTAAGTGGGTGAAAGTGCTTGCGGCCAAGAAGTTTGGAGGTTTAGGAGTATCCAGTTTTTTTGCTCTTAACCGTTCTCTTCTATTCAGATGGGTATGGATATTTATCTCTCAAGATAACTCTTTATGGTTTCAATTTATTTATGCTATGCATGGTTCGTCTATTCAACCTCGGTCGTCTTCATTCTCTCATTCCTCGAATTGGGTCTCTATCCTTCGTAAAGTTTCGTCTTTAAAACAACAAGGTATTGATTTATTATCCCATTGTAAGCGTCGAGTTGGATCAGGTTTGTTAACTAGGTTCTGGGGGGATGTTTTGTTAGGGGAGACATACTTCAGAGTGATGTTTCCCAAGTTATATGCTTTGGAGACAGCCAAGGAATGTTCCGTTGCGGGTAAGATGCAAGGTGATATTGAAGTGTCTTTTCATCGACCTGTTCGAGGAGGAGTGGAATCCCAACAGCTTGTCGATCTGAAGGAATTGATTCAGTTGAAGGTTCTCTCTAATGTTGATGACAGATGGGCATGGGATTTAAATGGTGATGGGGTTTTTCGGGTTAAAGATGCTCGCAACTTGGTAGATGAGGTTCTTCTTCCTAAGGAGAGTGTTGCGACTAGATGGATTAAGACTATTCCTATTAAGGTGGATGTCTTTGCGTGGAAATTACGTCTTGACCGTCTGGCCACTGGTTCTAACCTTCTCAAACGTGGTGTTCAGGTGTCTTCTTCTTTTTGTTCGATTTGTAATTCTAGGCAGGAAGATACATCACATCTGTTTTTTGCTTGTGATGTGGCTTCAGCTATTTTTAGGCGTATTCGTCAATGGTGGAACATTATTTGGGGTCCTGTTGATTCTTACTTAGGTTGGTTGGAGTAGTTCCCTGCTGTTCGTTTGGGTCATAAGATTAAAGGTATCCTTGAATGCGTTTTTGTGTGTCGTGGTGGAGCTTATAGATTTTCCGTAACAGCTTATTTTTTCTGAGCAGAAATCTCGCAAGGAGACTTTGTTTGATGATGTTGTTTCCCGTTCTTTTAATTGGTGTATTCTAGATGTAATTTTAAATTTACGTGGGATCGTTGGCTTCAACATCCTTATTTAATTTGCTTTTTGTTAGTTTTTAATAAAAATTGTCGTTAAAAAAATGTCTAGAGAAGTAATGTAAATAAATTTCACGTGCAATTATTCAGATTTAAAATCAAGTCAACACATGGACCATGTAGCCTAGAAAGACATGTACAATGTATTATTGATTGTGACCTATCATAATCTATGAAATCATGTGCCACTTCAAACCGTAATAGAATTTCTATTTTCAAGCTTTCACACAAAATATAGAAGGTTAAGTCGTGGGCAAGTAAACAAAATAGACGACCTATACACATAACATACCTATTTCCCACTGGACCATAACATTCTTTGTGCAACGGTATTGCTAGTCAAGTGTCATGTTGATCTATGCTAAACGGCTATATTAAGTTCTAGATCGACCGTTTACTATACAAATCATGGAAAGTTTGGTTCGGCTTTTAATTTTCTCCTTATATAGGCTGTTAAATTGCTGTATCTATAAGTATGACTTTACTCATGTTTACAATGCAAGAAAAATACTATGGGGTATCCATAATTTGGGTTTGACTCACAAAAACCAAAAACCAAACCAAATCGAACCCAAACTAGAACCGATTCAAAAATAGAATTCGGCTTTTGAGTCATAACCGAACCGAACCGAACTACATATATGGTTTTCGGGTTGGATATTAGTTTGACAATCGGACCCGAAAACCGAAATTATACAAATATATATATTTTCTACTCCCACCGTCCCATTTTAACTGGTCTCATTACTATTTTAATTTGTCCCAAAACTTTGTCCACTTTCTTAATTAACATGTTTATATCTTTTTAAATTTACAATTTTTCCCATATCATTTATTTTTGTAAGGAAAGTAATTGATATATTTATTACATTAGGATTAATGCCCGCGCTCCGCAGCGGGGCATTTTGGAGTGATGTAGTTGGAATTTTCTTTGAAACTAATATAGACACTGAATGTAAAATGTCTCGCGTTTTCATACATTAACCTGCAAAAGACCCGAGTTATAAGGCCATGACTTGGCGACACCTAGTGCTCCTAAGTCCTAAGAATCTTATAAACACCTTTGAGCAAACACATTACCATCAATAAAATCTCACATCAACACTCTTTTAATCAAACTCACAGCTTAACCCCGTGCTGCTTATGTAAAACCCGCATGCTTTTACCATGAATAGTACCTTTAAGATCGTACGTACATGATTAGAACTTTCCTTT
Organism: Glebionis coronaria; assembly: GCA_025667525.1. Classification (NCBI taxonomy): domain Eukaryota; kingdom Viridiplantae; phylum Streptophyta; class Magnoliopsida; order Asterales; family Asteraceae; genus Glebionis; species Glebionis coronaria. The sequence continues at coordinate 412,827,255 of CM046880.1, forward strand.
TATAACATGTTTACGTTTCACGAACAAGAATTACAAGTATTACGTACGTGTTATAACACGATAAGTATTTATCACGTATTAACACACGATAATTATTTTAATAATAATTATAATCACGAACAAACGAGCATGAAATCATGAACATAAATTAATCACGAGCTTAATATTACATATGTATGTATATTTATTACGATCACGAATAAATATATTAAGTCACGAACGATAACTAATAAAATCACGTAAAACACGAACACGAGAACACACTTATTATTTAGACACGGAAAATGTTCGGGTTACCCCCATGTGGACCCCTACCCGCGGCTACAACAAGAGAAAAGGGCCAAGCCCATTAAATTTTACTAAACATGAATTATGGAGAAAAGTTATTTTCATAATAACAAAAAGTTAGGAAAAACAAGAAACTCTAAAAATCTTTTCTCCTTTCTCCTTTGCTCTTTGGCCGCCGGGTATACATCACACCAAGGGTGTGATCGGTTGATTCTGGGTGTTGATTTATTGCAAGGATCGTTGTGTGTTCATCCTCCTTTGATTCACGTGATCGGTATAAACTCTAAACCTCTTTTCTTTATGTTTTTGATTTTATAAATCACATGAAATCATGAATGCTTTTAATAACAAATTAAAAACAAGTAAAAACATGTTATTTAATCATGGGGTAAATTAAATAAATGGTTAAGGGGTGTTTGTTGTTGGCTGACGCATAACCGATCCCCAAGGGGGGGGGGTCTCAGCTTGATTTTTTTCGCACCAACCGAGACCTTATGGTCTCGGTGTGGTGGTGGTGTGTCACGGCAGCAAGAAAAAGGGAGACCCCGACCTCGGTCGGGGCATCGTGGTGCTCGGTTAGGCCACGGCAGCAAGGGGAACACCGGCTAGACGGTGGGAACCCTTGGCTAGCCGGCGGCTAGGTTCACCAAGGGTGTATTGGGTCCGGTTCACGGGTTAAAACACGGGTCCGGTTCACACATGTTAGAATAAAACACGATTTGGTTCATAAGTTATTTTTTTTACAAGGTTAAATATTCTTTTTTTACAAGTTATATTTTTTTACAAGAATTAAATTAATTAAAAACATGAACATGATTAATTTAATTTACATGACTTAGGTTATTAATTTTATTATTAATACATGAATTTTAACCTAAGTATTTATCATTTAATTAGACTATATAATTAATTAATTATTATAATCTTGACTTATAATTAATTAAGTTGCATGACTTAGGTTATATTATTAATAGATAATAATACATGTTTAACCTAAGTATTTTTACCTTTATTTAATTAAATCATGTTATATTAAATTAAATACTTTAACCTATAGTTTATTTAATTCACATGAAATAATTAATAAACTATACTATTAATTACATGACTTGATATATTGATCAGAAAACACTTAATCTTATATAATTAGCTTGATAATCCAACTTATATCAAATTATGGAAACTTTCTATTTTTAGAAACTTATTTAATTAAGGCATCTAATCTATTTATGGAAACTTTCTATTTTTAGAAACTTATCTATTTTAAGCAGTAAATCTATTTTTAGAAACTTTCTTTATTTGGAAACTTTCAAGTTTTGGAAACTTTCTATTTTTGGAAACTTACTATTTTTGGAAACTTTCTAGTTTGAAAACTTTATATTTTAGGAAACCTGCTATTTTTAGAAAGTTACTTATTATTACACAACTATAATAATACATAAAATACAAGTAATACTTAATCAGAATAGACAGAGTATATGATAAACACAATATAAAGCTTAAATCAGTAAAACATGACATGAACATATAAAACAAGCTAAGACGTGATATAAAACCAGTACGTACTGAGTAATCAGATACTTATACACGTATGTATTTATGTAGCATTAGTGATACTGAAGTAGGACTCTCTTCCATTCGTCTTCTTCGTTCACTGGACACAAGGTACGGATTCTCCGTCCTTTCAGTATGGACATTCTTCCTTATTAGGATTCCCCGTATGCAGCCAACTGTTTTCCCCCAGTATATGTTTTATATGTTTTTGAATTGCTTATGTTTAATTAGAATACCTAAATCCATATACACGCATGATCAATTTCACCTAGTTATGGAGGTACCATAACGATAACACTGGAGGCACCAGTGTCATGACTTCACCACGGCGGAGTGATAGCCCGTGGCATCCCTTTCAGCTTTTGGCCATTTATTATTATCAGGTGGGGCGTATGGGTGCATCCTAGTTACATGTTTTCAGCAGATTATTCAGTGTGAGTGTGGTGTGTGCCTTGCATCCTTCACACGGAGCTGATCCCTCCTACCCAAAACAAGTATATTAAATTAGATGAAGCCCCTCTAATTTGCATGACGAGGTCACCCCTCCAAGTATTCATGCACATTGATAATTCATGACCTATATTGGCTAATGGTAAACATGTTAAATAGTTTTTACAAGATAAACATAAGGCTTTTCAAACTATAAAACCAATTTTACTAAGATATAACCATGTTATCCAGGACTTAGTCTTTTCTGCTGCTTCATGTTTATATGCTTATATCATTCATGCTATACTTGTATATCCGTGCACTGAGCGTTATGTTTAGCCGTTTTCCTTTTCATTCCCCCAAAACGGTAGGTACTCAGGGACGCTCGTAGACTTTAAGCGTACGTGCATATGGATTGGATGCTTCCTAGCCTTCTTTACTTTATGCATTTATCTATACTTTGATACTCATTTCCATGGAGATTGTTTAGTCCTTTCATTTACAGTTTTATGTTTGTGTGTGATGAGTTCTACTTTTGGGATACCGATATCTGGTATTTCCTTTATGGTCATGTGATGTTTAATACATTATCCTTGTATACTTTGATGACACACCATAATCACGCGTGACATTCCATTTATCAAAATGGGGTGTTACAGTTATGGTATCAGAGCCAGGGCTTCGACCTGTAGGCTCTCAAAACACGACCTTTGATTAGTGGGTAGTCACTATGGTCTTCCTAGAACTGACAGTCGGTTTTCATGCAGTCATCATTTTCATGCATACATATATATGTCATTGTCGCAGGTTTATGACTAAGTAATGGTTGGTACAGGACTGACCCTATTTAGTCACATGTTCTTTTATCGAAACTTTTAAATTTAGGACCGACCCATTGGCGTCCCATCGCCATGTTTTTTGTTTTGGGTGAACTAACCATAGGCGTTCACTCTCGCGCATAAAAAGTTTTCATAAAACTGCATCATGCATTCATGTACTAGTTTTCCTGCATAAAATTTTTCTCATGATTATTGGTAAAAAAAAAATTATGTATATAATTTATGTTTTAATCAGTTTAATCATGTATTTTATGTTATACTGTCAGATGGTTCTCACACGCGAGCAGGAACAACTCAATGCAGCAATCCAAGCTGCAATGCAAGCTATGCTACCTCAGCTGAGGAACGAAATTAGGGCTGAGGTTCTGGCTGCCAACAACCAGTAGCATCACCCAGTACCTCCTCCTCCTCCTCCAGCAACATTGGTCACATGGCTGGAGAGATTCAACAAGCTCCGCCCTCGAGCTTTCGAGAGAACAGATAGCCCCAGTGAAGCTGAAAGCTGGTTGGCTCACATTGAGAAGATCTTCGATGCCATGGGTTGGGACCCCGTCTTCAAGTCGAGGTTGGCATGGTACCGGTTCGAAGGTGATGTTTTAGAATGGTGGATAACACTGAAGCAATCTGAGGGAGGTGATGCTTGGGTGGCTGGTTTGACTCGGGCTTAGTTCAGGGGTAGGGTAATGGAACAGTTCTTTCCCAAGGCTGAGCATGACAAGCTGAAGAGAGAGTACCATGGGATCCGACAGAGAGCTGGGGAGAATAGCAACGAGTTCATGCAGCGCTTTCTTCGCTTGGCTGGTTTCCTTGGTGCAGCAGCAGGTACTCCTAAAGAGCAGGCACACCACTTTAGGTGGGCTCTTTGTACATCGGTCGCGAACAACTTGGTGTGTGCTACATTCAACACGGTAGCACAAGTGGCCGATGCAGCACGTAAGCTAGAGATGATGCAGGAAAGAGATGAGTTCGGGGAAGCAGAGAGACCCGATAAGAGGTAAGCATTCATATTCAAACGATGGACAACCCGTATTCTTTCAGTATATGTCAATTTTTGATCTCTTTAAATTGTATCTTCCAGGCAGAAGACTGGGGACCGGTCTCAGCCGGCTACTCAGCAGCAGCCTAATCACCCCAAGGGAAACAGTCAGACTCACGACCGTTCTGCTACGGACAGGCGTGGCGGTAATGATAATTACCGTAACAACGCTGGACACTCCAACAGCAGCAGGTCCTTATATTTACTCATTTTCTTATGATTTCATGTTATAATTCTTAATTCTGACACATTAGAGAATCTTCTACCAGGAATCATGGTAACGGTAGGGACCAGAACCAGAGAGGTTCACAGCCTAACCGTCCAGCTATCACTAGTATTCAATCTTACGATTATCCATATTGTCCTTTGTACCTATTATCATGTCTCATGTATATTGTTTTATCAGGCTCTCAGCCAGTCAGGACACCTGCTGGAGGATATACTCATCCTCTTTGCTCTACTTGCCACCGTAGGCACCCAGGGCCATGTCGCAGCGACAACTACGCATGCTATAAGTGTGGTCTTCCTGGCCACCGCATGAAGGATTGCCGCAAGGGCGAGATGGAGGGTACATCGGGACATGCTGATACCAAGCCGCCTCCTACTATTGGACGCGTTTACACGACATCTCGCGATCAGGCCGACAAGTCTACAGGTACCATCACTGGAATCTTGTATATGTATCGTCAAGCTGCATGTGTTCTGTTTGATACAGGTGCTACTCACTCGGTCATTTCTACTGCTTATGCCAAGAATGTTAGGATACTCCCCATGCCACTAGAGAATATATTGAGTATTTCCACGCCTTTGAGAGATGTGTACAAGAGCCTTCCCCTAGAGTTTGACAACAAGGTTCGTCCTGTTGACGCACTTCCGCTAGACATGAATGATTTTGACATGATTTTGGGCATAGATTGGCTATCCAAGCATCATGCTACCATAGACTGCCATTCATATCGAGTCATCTTCGGTGATGTTAATGCGCCATAGTACATTCATAACGGGTTCGTACCCGACAGGTATGTACAAATCATATCAACCCTGCAAGCACGTGCACTACTTTCACACGGTTGCGAGGGTTATCTAGCTACTGTTCATGACATGGATGCTAAATCTCCATCAATTCAGGATCAGCCGATAGTGTCAGAATTTCCAGATGTGTTTCTAGAAGAACTTCCGGGCATACCACCTGCACGTGAAGTAGAATTTAATATCGAGCTCATCCCAGGAGCTGAGCCGATTTCCAAGGCTCCTTATCGCATGTCTCCCATAGAGTTGAAGGAGCTGAAGGATCAATTGCAAGAACTTCTGGAACGAGGGTTTATTTGACCGAGCGCATCTCCATGGGGCGCACCGGTCTTATTTGTTAAGAAGAGGGACGGTAGTATGTGTCTTTGTATAGACTATCGCGAGCTCAACAAGATTACCATCATGAATAGGTATCCACTACCACGTATAGACGATCTGTTTGACCAACTCCAAGGGGCCAAACATTTCTCCAAGATTGATCTAAGGTCAGGCTATCATCAGCTACGGGTTAAGGAGCAGGACATTGCCAAGACTGCTTTCCGTACACGCTATGGCCACTACGAATTTGTAGTCATGCCATTTGGCCTTACCAATGCTCCAACAGTGTTCATAGATTTGATGAACAGAATCTTCCATGAAATTTTGGACAAGTTCGTCATTGTTAATCGATGACATCCTTATTTTCTCTAAGTCCAAGGAGGAACACGAAGACCATCTTCGTACAGTACTACAGATTCTTCGCCAGAAGCAGCTGTATGCTAAATTCTCCAAGTGTGAGTTCTGGTTAGACAAGGTGACATTCTTATGTCACACTGTATCAGTAGAAGGAATCATGATAGATCCAACAAAGGTTTAGGCTATTACCAAATGGCCGAGGCCGACATCAGCGACTGAAGTCCGTAGTTTCCTAGGTTTAGCTGGTTATTACCGTAGGTTCGTGGAGAACTTTTCCCGCTTAGCACTACCATTGACCAAACTGATGCAGAAAGGGGAGAAATTCGTCTGGACTGAAGAACGAGAGAAGAGCTTTGAAGACCTAAAGCAGAAGTTAGTATCTGCACCGATTCTTACTCTCCCATCTAGTACAGGTGGATTTCAAATCTACAGTGATGCATCGGGGAAGGGACTTGGCTGTGTTCTCATGCAACATGGGAAAGTGATCGCGTACGCTTCACGGAAGCTAAAGCCTTATGAGGAAAATTATCTTACGCATGACTTGGAACTTGCAGCAGTCGTGTTTGCATTGAAGATATGGAGGCACTACTTGTATGGAGAATCATGTGACATTTTCACGGACCACAAGAGCTTGAAGTATATCTTCAATCAGCGTGAATTGAACATAAGACAGAGGAGATGGTTAGAGCTGATGAAGGATTATGACATCAATATGCAGTATCATCCCGGCAAGGAGAATGTAGTGGCAGATGCACTTAGCAGGAAGTCCGGTATGATAAACGGCATAAAAATTGAGGAGGAAATCATAAAATACAATGAGCGACTAGACATAGAGATCATGGTACGTGGACAACACGGTTACTGGGCTAACCTTAGAGTGGAACCTGTTAGAAATACGTTTTTACGTATATTAGAAGTATCGGTCACTCCACAATATTATTAATGTTGTAATAGCTCGTAGTTAGTGTTACTTATTAAGTTAAGTAAGAAACCGACCCATGGGCTTGTCATGGGTCGGCCCAAGCCCAAAATAGGCCTTGGATATAAATACCCCTTTCCACCATGGAAAGGGGTTGGTTGTTGTTCATTTCTTGTTTTCACTTGAATAAAAAGACACATAGTTTTCTCTCACTTTCTCTCTCTAGTTTCTCTCTCTAGAAAACATCAACCCACTTCATAGATTCATAGGTTATCAAGATTCTACACTTGGTATCAAGAGCTATGGGGTGATTTAAGGTAATGATTTGTGTTGTTTTTTAGTTTTTGATTGTATTAGTATTCTTTAAGAAGATCCATCTTGATTCTTGGAGTTTTTGGTGTTTTTGTGATTGGGATTAGTAGATAAGTATTAGTTTTCACTTATTATTGTAGAAATCACAAAACTTTTTGGGTTATTTGGTAAAAATCTGGGTTTATTTCATCTTTTTTGATCGACTGTTCATACGAAACAAGCTTTCTGATTACCCAGTAAAGTTCCGAACCAAAAACATCCGGATCAAAAAGTTCCGGATCAAAGAAAGTTCCGGATCAAGAAGTTCCGAACGAAAAGTTCCGGATCAAGGAAAGTTCCGGATCAAGAAAGTTCCGGATCAAGGAAAGTTCCGAACCAAAAGTTCCGGATCAAGGAAAGTTCCGGATCAAGGAAAGTTCCGGATCAAGGGAAAGTACCGGATCAAGGGAAAGTTCCGGATCAAAGGAAAGTTCCGGATCAAGGGAAAAGTTCTGGATCAAGGGAAAGTTCCGGATCAAGTCTTCCGAACCAAACGTTCTGAATCAAGGTATTCCAAGCCAAAATCTTCCGAATCAACACTTCCGAATCAACAAAAGTTCCGAATCAAGGGATATTTTACCTGTTTTTTCGACGATTTTTTAGAGGATTTAATCTTGGTTTCTTACAACAAAAACTCAACACAATTCACAAGCTTTACTTAACTGCTCGATCAACCGATAATCTTTGTCGCTTTGAAGTGAACAAAATGAATCCGAATTCAGTAATGCCTCAGATGACATCCCTTACGGATATTTCCGTCATTACGAGAACGTATAATCGCCCTCCAATGCTCATCAAAGAAGTTTTTGAAGCATGGCAAGGCCGGATGATGTCTTACCTTAAGGGAAAACTGGTATATGGGAGGCTTATGGTTAAGTCAATTCTAAATGGTCCACTTGACTATGGTACCATCGTGGTTAACAATGTGACTCGACCAAGGGAGTTTGAAGAACTTACACCAGCTCAACAACTTGTTGCCGATGCAGACGAAAAGGCTCTTCAAACCATTCTCCAAGCTCTTCCACATGACATCTATCGAATGGTAAGTCAGTATACGGTGGCAAAGGATTTATGGGAACGTCTAAAGGTGTTGCTACAAGGTACGTCTCTTACCAAACAGGAAAGGGAATGTCAGTTGTATGATCTGTTTGATAGATTCACATATAGCCCAGGGGAAACGCTTCACGACTATTACTTCAGATTCACTACTCTCATGAATGATCTGAATGTATACAATCTCGTGATTGCTCCATTCTAGGTTAACACCAAATTTTTGAATACTTTACCTCAAGCTGAATGGGGTGAGTATATTACCGATGTTAAGTTAACCAGGGATTTGCATAAGTGCAATTTGGATCAACTATATGCTTTTCTTCAGCAGCATGAGAAACATGTGATCATGCACCGTTCGCCTCGAGGTATGTACCCTGATTCATTAGCTTTGATGGCGAATCAACCAAGCTTGTCACACAACAACACTCCTTATATCTTGGGACATCAAGCCTATCATCCATCACCTTACATGACACCAACCTTCCCCTAATATTCGATTCTACCGCAACCACCCACCTCACATCAGCAACAATATCGGTTTAATGCACCTTCATCACAATATGCTTCACAACCTCACCCAAAAAGTATTGCACCTTATGCTCAACCTTCATATTCTTCTTATCAAGAGAATGCAGCATATCCATCAAGCTACTCTGATCACATGAGTATTCCTTCTAGTGATTATGCAGCTCAACAAGACCAAGCAATGTATTGTGATGATGAGGAAGTCCCCATTCCTGTATTCAAACAAGGAACTGACCCAGTTGAAGTGTTAACCACTATGTCTGCTTATCTCACAAGGACATTAAGCAAACGAGGGTTTAGAGGATCAGCTCCTACTAACGATCAGCTGAGGAATTCATCCAATTCTCGCCAACAAGCTACTATTAAGAATGGTAGGGTAATGGTTCAACCTATTCAACCTTATCAGGGGAGACCTACTACATCAACTACCAATGCTCGCACGGTCAATCCTGCTCCAATGGTCAACACTCCTCCACGGGCTAATTCCACAGGCAAGTTGCGAATGATTACATGCTACAACTGCAAGGAAGAAGGTCACATGTCCAGGGATTGCAAGAAACCCAAGAGGAGAAGGGATGGTCAATGGTTTGCAGAGAAGATTTATCTGGTAAATGCTCAGGCACAAGGAAGGGAACTTGATGAAGAGGAGCTTGCATTTCTTGCTGATCCAGGGATTGCTGAACAAGACGTTGTCACCACACAGAATGCAGCATACCAAGCAGATGATCTTGATGCGTATGACTCAGACTGTGATGAATTTCAATCTGCAAAGGCAGCTCTTATGGCAACTATCTCCAGCTTAGGGCCAGAAAAGAGATCTGAGGTACTTATTAATACCACTGATAATACCACTGATGCTAGTATTCAACCACATCAAGTTGTGCAAGAACGTGCTGATTCGAATGAATCTTCGGTGGTGAGTCTTTCAAATGAGGAGACAATCAATGATAGTAATATCAATGTGAGTCCCCAGACTTTGAGTGAATCACAACCGGGAGCCATTTCGCATACGCATACTCCAGCTCAACAAGATTTGGTCATGGTTCCTGCTACATTACTTAGCCAAATGAATGCTGCACTCTTAGAAACCATAGCTAAGAATAAGAATTTATCTGATGAGCTTGCCTTATGCAACGAGAAAGTTCAAACTTTAGAATTAGTGCCTTCGTCTAGTGTTCTAACAAATCCCGAGTATGATCATTTTCGAAACAAACAAATGGGTCATTTGCAAGAAATTGAAACCTTAAGAGCAGATCTTTCTAATGAACTTAAAGAAAAAAAGTTAGTGCTCACTAATTTTCAAAAACTTCAAACGGATTTTGAATTACTCGAGTCTAAAAAGAATGAAATGGAAATTAATGCGGCTAATAAGATTAGAAGTCTAGATTATTTGCTTTTAAGACAATACGCTGCCTCTCAACTAGTCCACTTATTTGATGCTTCGTTTAGAGAATTTAACTTATCACGTCAAAAAGGCCTCCCCCCTAACCCACGGTATGCAAAACAAGCTTTAAGCCATAGTCCAAGACTTTATAATGCAACCCAATTAGGATTGGTCTTAGACTCGATTGTTATTTTCGATGATCGCACCAATAAGGATCTAGTTGATGAGGACCGGTCATACAATTTTGCAAAATATCCAGATTGTGATTATTTTAAAATGAATCAGGAGCTTGCTAAAACGGATTTTAGAATTCGCTTCCATATGGACAAAGATCTCATTACAGCACCAACCTACATGTTGAATGAAGAAAACCCTAGTACACTTCCTACACTTGTCAAAATGGAAGGTCCTAAGGAAATTCCAAAGGATCTTCCACCTGTTAGCACTGTATGGTTAAACTTGCAAGAGATTAATCAATACTTTACTAATTTTGACAATGTCATTTTGGAATGTACGACTTCAAATGGCCTAAACGCCGGAGAATGGGCTTTCGAACACATGAACGAGGTGTTTAAGAATGAGATCAATCCATTTGTCGAAAGTCTAAAAGGAAGTTTTGCATCTCTTAAGGAAAATCTTGAGTTTGAAATTGGAGAAGTTCAAAAAGTGTTTTATGAAATGGACACCGCTTACGAACTACAACTAATTGAAAAGGAAAAGATTTTATCTGAATATGACCGATTCTTGTCCGAAGTAATTTCGTGTGATGTGCTTACTACTGTAAATGTCAATTATTCGAATGAGCTTACATCCGCTATGATTAACTGTGATGCTGTGCATATATGTGATGATGTTTGTGATCCCTCTGTAAATGTTGCTGATACTGTAAATGAGGTAGATAATCATTCTTGTCACGAATCTAACGCTGAGTTTTTTAAAGCTACAAGATTCTTACAATTTACTTTCAAAACGCTTTAATCAACTAGAACAACATTGTATATCTTTATAATTAAAACAACAAACTTAAAATGAGGATCTTTTGATAACAAATAGTTATGAAAACGGTGTTGAGACGAGTGACAAGATGATTGCAATAGTTAAGGCATTAGAGGAAGAGATTATGAGATTGAAGAGAGATGTGTCATCAAATGAAACATTAAAATTGGAACTAGAGGCCGCAGAGTCTAAAAACCAGGACTTAGAAATTAGACTTTCGTCTATTCTAGGGGAGATGGATCGGGCAAGACAGGGACTATCCGCTCTTTATGGTTCAATAGAAGAACGCTTAGCTTTTAATGCAGCACGTCAACAATCTTATGTTGAACAACTGAACCAAAAGTGTGAGGAAATCTCTGACTTAAACATCCTGCTCATTGACAAAAACATGGTTTTGGCCGAGTTAAAGGAGACACTTCTTCTCACCCGACAAGAAGTTGTTGATAACTTAGCTACCGACTCTGCACCGTCCTCTAGTGCTCCAACAACCAAGTCAGTAGTGCTCTATAAGAACCGCACGTGGAGTGCCAACATTCAGAATCCTTGATGCCGAGAGTGCCAAGTTCACATATTGGTGTTAAGACAACGATATCAATCATACACATGGAGTCAAGAGATAACTTTAGAAGTTACAAGGAAGACCAACATTCGTGAACAAGAACCATGTGCTTCTTTCATATGATGTTCTCCATCATTCAGGTCCAACCTCGTAAATTGCTAATCTTGTGAATTCATTATCATATATGATCTTTGCACGTGATAAATGCCTTACACTTGTGTTTAAAAGGTATTTAATTTACGTTTCAAGTACACCCTCATTAATTTGAGGGGGAGCTTGTGTAATTCATGAAGATAATTGGATTTGCATTTTTCTTCCCAAATTTTCTTAAAACGCTATTAAATCAATTGATATTAAAAACATTGATTGAGTTAATATTTTTAATATGGGGGAGAAAATGTGATTTAATATGGGAAATGATTAATCACAAATGGTTTGACTTAACGTGCTAGCTCATCCCGACATGTGCGAAATGTTTTCGGATATCGTGGCATATGTTAAGGGGGAGCAAAATGGATTTGCACTTCAAAATGGTTTATCATTAAATATCAGATGGTAACCCGTGCTTCAAAGAAAGGAAAGTTTATCGCCGATGATAAACTTATCCTAACAACGAGAAATTAAGTTTTCTCGGGCATGAGCTAATATTAAAAACATTCGAAGTTTTTAAGCTCATGCACAATGACTTACAGTTAAATGTCAGACTGTAACTCGAACTTAAAATAAAGGAAAGATTATCTTTTATGATAACTTATCCTCTTAACGAGAAATTCACCTTTCTCGGTCATGGGCTTGTATTAAAACATTCGAAGTTTTTAAGCTCAGAAAGGAAAGTGTATCTTTTAAATAAGAGAATTTTTCCTCACAACGAGAAATTAACCTTTCTCGGTCATGAGCTTTCCGTTAAAACAGTCAAAGTTTTCAAGCTCATGAAAACGACTTCTAAGTAAATGTCAGCTTAGGACTCGTTCTTCAGATAAAAGGAAAGTTTATCGCCGATGATAAACTTATCCTTAACAACGAGAAGTTTACAACTTCTCGGACTTGAGCTTTCCTAAGATATTCCAAATCTTAAGCTCAAGTAATTGGTTTTCAAAACTTTGAACATAATTTTTCAAGAATTTCTCAAAAGGTTTTTCTAAATCTTTCAAAATTGTGTGTTCAAAAATGTTTTGATAAAAAGAGCATGTCTTCTGGAATCGATAATATTTACGAACCTAGAAATGTCATTCAATAATGACACGAGGTTGTAAATAAAGTTCGAGCAGAAGTTCAAACTTTTAAAACATGCTCAAAATGGCTTGTAGTTATTTCAGACTGCAACCCGGTTTTCATATTAAAGTCACGTATTTCGTTGGAAAACGTTGGCTCACAACGGGAATTAATTTTCTCGGGCATGATTTACAAGCCAAATCATGCAAAGGGATCAAGTTTACTTTACAACTTGGTCTAACACGAATTTGTGTACGTCTCAGTGCATTAATTTGTCAAAATAAGAGAAATCTTATTGCCACCACGAATCAATCTTTTTCAAGATACTAATTGGAAATGCTTTCATCAATATTTGACTCTTTAAACAATGACTACAGCTCTTTAAATAGAACACGGGTCATCGTTTAAGGGGGAGAAAATATTAAATCATTTTTGTCATCAAAACGATTTTTCAAAAGTGTTTGTGGAAAATTAATTGGCTAAATGGTTTATGAGTGGTTTTGCTTTAGAATACGACTTGTGATTGGACTGGCTTTAGGTTTTGGAGATTTAAATTCACTTAATTAAGTTAATCAAGATTAGGGTTTCTGCTTTAATTTAGGGTTAATTAATTAGGGGTTTTAGTTGGGTTTTATGCGGATTAGGATTAGCAGATGTTCTGTTGCCTTAGCATGCCTTAAAGCTCACAATCGCATAATCTTTAATAGGGTGCGTTTAGGACTTCCGAATAAACAAAGCTAGCAAAGTTCCGAATGAAGGAAGTTCTGAACAAACTTCCGAATGAAGGAAGTTCCGAACAAACTTCTGAATGAAGGAAGTTCCGAACGAACTTCCGAATGAACTTCCGAATGTACAAGTTCCGAATGAAACTTCCGAATGAAGAAGTTCCGAATGAAACTTCCGAATGAAAAAGTTCCGAATGAAACTTCCGAATGAAGAAGTTCCGAATGAAACTTCCGAATGAAGAAGTTCCGAATGAAACTTCCGAATGAAGAAGTTCCGAATGAAACTTCCGAATGAAGAAGTTCTGAATGAAACTTCCGAATGAAGAAGTTCCGAATGAAACTTCCGAATGAAGAAGTTCCGGATGAACTTCCGAATGAAGAGTTCCAAGAACTTCCGGATGAAGAGTTCCGAATGAAGGACTTCCGGATGAAGAGTTCCGAATGAAGGACTTCCGGATGAAGAGTTCTGAATGAAGGACTTCCGGATGAAGAGTTGTTGGATTGATAGTTGTTTGCCTAATATAATTACTTGTTGAAATGTGTTATGCTTAGAAGTTATAATGATATATATCTATATATTGTTTGTGCATCAACCTTTCATGTCTTATCGTAAGCAAATACGATGACTAATCCAACAGTACAAGCACTCCAAGATTCTAGAGCAGCCGTAATTGCCGAAGCAAGAACCCTTGAACGAAGGTTGATGAGGAGCTTAGAAAGGTTCGTTGGTGGTAGACCATATGGAGTGCACCACAAGTTACTGCAACGATCCATCTAATGGGTTGTACATTTCAGGTCCACTTTATATTGGTTTTAATTGTGAATATGTAAATTTGTGAATATTGTGCTTTTACGGCTTGATGTAGTGTTAAGGTATGATAATTTTTCAAGAATTTCTCACGAGATTCTAAATCTTTCAAAATATATTATACTAAAGCACTACAACTATCCCTTATTAATTTAAGGGGGAGCATTAACATGTTCTATGGCCAAACATCGATTTCATTTTTTACCCAAAGATCGGTTAATCCATTCAATATCCCAAATATTAATGGTTAATATTTTGGATAAGGGGAGAAAATGGGATTAAGGAGACTTAAATGATACTTGGCTAAAAGATGAAAAAGACTTAACGATTATCCAACTTAATATGTGTAAAGCACGTGTTAAGGGGGAGCGTTTTTGATGAACAAAACACCTAAGGTACAAAACTTTTGATTTCAATATCACAAGTACCTTAGGTGATTTTCAAGGATTTTTCATGGTGGCTATACCTTCCCAAAACACGCTTAATTCACGACGATGTGGTGACAAAAGGGTGGTAGGAATAGGTTTAGTCCAATGATTCATCAGAGCCGATGGAATCTTCCCAAGGACAATTCCCTAGATAGAATTAGAAGTCCTAGGAAAGTTGGAGAAAGATTGTGAACGTAGCTGAATGCCGACCAAGTACTTAAGCTAGCACTGGAACAATCACAACAAGGTGCTAGTTATGACGTATTGGTAAGCATTGAAGGGGTTGGAGAATGAAAAAGAAATGTAAAGATAAAGGGTGTAAAGAAAGAAGCCCTCCTTACAACCTTAGGCAGAAACCGGGTCAATACATATGCTATTGAGATCATTTTTGTTAATGATTCTCGATATTGAAGAAAGACATCATGGACCCAGTGATGCAATGCACAACCCTTCCCAGCTAACTCAAATATCTCTCAAAAGGTATTTGTTTTAATCACACGGAGATCAACATGTTATCTATTGGTTTATTCACTCCGAATAGACTGATATTGAAAAGGTGGCACTCCTATCCAGCCATCGCTCACTAAATCAAAACGCACTATTGAGTCTAGAGCCACGAGATCATCAAAAGTCTCATTAGGACACTTTCCATTTATTCCTTGCTTTCTCACACACTGTGAAAAGTAATAGATTTTCATGAGTCCTACGCAGTATTCCTGTAATATTGCCAGAACATCCGAGTAATACGTAAGTATTACAATGAAGATGGAAATCCTGCTTGAGCCAACATCAAACAAGCTCATGGTAGGTTACACGTGCGGTTCTTTTAGAACCAATCTTGTGAAAAACTGGAAAGAAACAGTGGTTTAATTCTTAATTGAACTTAAACTCGTTCCAGGCCTCTACGCATTATCATATGATCTTGCCAGAACACTCAGAGTGACTCTTTATTGATCACAGTGACGAGTGGAAATCCTTCTAGTGTTAACATCAAACAGCACTTGGTAGGTGACGTGCAAGATTCTTTATGAATTGAGCTCGTGATAACTGGAAAGCAACGATGGTGAAAATCTTAATTGAAATTCACTTGTTCCAGGTTTCATGAATTGACGGCTTCAAATCACAAGGATAATTTATCCAAGTGATTCACTCTTTATGTTCGCAGTCAGCTTTGGACGGTCGAATAAAGAGAACGGGTTTACCCGCGAAATCCTGTCAGGAAGTTACTTAATTGAAACTATCCGTCACGGGTACGATATCTAATATCGTCCAACGGTCTTCACCGACCGGAGGTAAAATGCTACCGAATTAGAATAAAACGTCAAAGCCATTTTATTCGTGTCGTTGCTGTGTACCTGTTAAAGACGGTGGCGTTGCTGTGTACCTGTTGAAGACGGTGGCGTTGCTGTGTACCAGTTGAAGACGGTGGCGTTGCGGTGTACCTGTAGAAGTCGTTCCCACATGCTTATGTTTTTCCGCATCAAAGTTCAGCAAAATTCAAGAAAGTGCAAAATGAAGTCTTCCGCTGTACCAAACTCTGAAGCTTTCGAGAATTCAACAAAAAGACATAAGTGTGTGGAACATGGAGTCACGAGGAGTCAAGTTTCACAAGAAGGCAAAGATCGCACGTGAAAGGCCAAAAGAACAATGCTCTCAAGCCAAAACCTAAAAGATCAAATCAAAATATTCACAACAAAAAGAAAGAAGAAAAGACTACGAGCTGAAGAACAAAGACTTAGTATAGTATGCTAGGTATAGAACTTTGTAAACGTGGAGTGACCTCCCTTAGGGGGAGATTGTTAGAAATACGTTTTTACGTATATTAGAAGTATCAGTCACTCCACAATATTATTAATGTTGTAATAGCTCGTAGTTAGTGTTACTTATTAAGTTAAGTAAGAAACCGACCCATGGGCTTGTCATGGGTCGGCCCAAGCCCAAAATAGGCCTTGGATATAAATACCCCTTTCCACCATGGAAAGGGGTTGGTTGTTGTTCATTTCTTGTTTTCACTTGAATAAAAAGACACATAGTTTTCTCTCACTTTCTCTCTCTAGTTTCTCTCTCTAGAAAACATCAACCCACTTCATAGATTCATAGGTTATCAAGATTCTACAGAACCCGAGTTACTCTCTAAGATCAAGGAAGCTCAGAAAGATGATGGAGAAGTCTGGGCGATATTCAGAATTTGGAGAAGCAGACATAATTCAGAGTAGATGTAGATGGTATCTTATGGCAGGGCACGATACTTTGTGTTCCTGATGACCAAGAACTCCGGGAAGCATTGTTAGCTGAGGCTCATAGCTCCCCATTCTCTATTCATCTTGGTTCGACCAAGATGTACCTTGACATCAAGCAGTACTTTTGGTGGAGTGGTATGAAACAGGATGTTGCTACTTACGTCTCCAAATGTCTTACCTACCAGCAGGTTAAGATCAAGCATCATCGACCCGGCGGTGTTCTACAACCGTTAGATATTCCAGAGTGGAAGTGGGACAAAATCACCATGGATTTTGTTACTGGTCTTCCGCCAACAAAGAAGAAGCACGATGCGATTTGGGTTATCGTTGATCGACTTACCAAATCAGCTCATTTCTTACTGATCCGTAAGGAAGATTCTGTCAGTGAACTCGCTGATACTTATAGAAGGGAGATCATGAGGCTTCACGGTGCTCCATCCAGCATCGTCTCAGACAGAGATCCTCGTTTCACTTCGCGATTCTGGAGAAGTCTGCAGAAAGCTTGGGGTACATAACTTAAGCTTAGAACGGCTTTTCATCCTCAAACAGACGGGCAATCAGAGTGAACTATTCAGACATTGGAAGACATGTTGAGGTCATGTGCGTTGGAATGGACGGGTGATTCAGACGATTATATATGTTTGGTGGAGTTTGCATACAACAACAGTTGGCATGCAAGTATCAAGTGTGCTCCTTTCGAGATGTTGTATGGCAGAAAGTGTCGCGCCCCAATCTGTTGGGATCAGGTTGGTGAGGGAACACTTGAAGGACCAGAAATGATAGAGCTGACTAATGGGAAGGTCGCAGTAGCTAAGCAGAAACTGCAAGAAGCACGGGCACGTCAGAAGAGTTACGCAGACAAGCATCGTAGGGACGTACATTTTAACGTAGGAGATCACGTTTTCCTTAAGGTTTCGCCGGCACGTGGTGTTAGACATTTTGGAATAAAAGGGAAGCTTAGTCCTCGATTTATCGGACCGTTTGATGTCATTGAACGAGTCGGTGAAGTATCTTACCGTTTAGCGTTACCTCCGCAGCTTTCCCATGTTCACGATGTTTTTCATGTGTCCTTACTCAGAGAGTACAAGTATCATCCCCTTCACATGGTTCAGTATCCACTGTAACAGATTCGTGAAGATTTCACTTTCATAGAAGAACCCGAACGAGTTCTTGACAGACACGAATGAGTCATGAGAAGGAAGACGATTCCATTCGTCAAAATCCTTTGGAGGGATCATACCGAGCGGGAAGCCACTTAGGGAACAGAGGAGTCTATCCGGGCTTCTTACCCTCATTTCATATTTTGAATTCGGGTATGTTCTTCTTTTCCAGTTTACTTTATCTATAATTCGGGGACGAATTATTCTTTTTAGGGGGGAAGAGTTGTAAAACCCGCATGCTTTTACCATGAATAGTACCCTTAAGATCGTACGTACATGATTAGAACTTTCCTTTTATAACATGTTTACGTTTCACGAACAAGAATTACAAGTATTACGTACGTGTTATAACACGATAAGTATTTATTACGTATTAACACACGATAATTATTTTAATAATAATTATAATCACGAACACACGAGCATGAAATCATGAACGTAAATTAATCACGAGTTTAATATTACGTATGTATGTATATTTGTTATGTTCACGAATAAATATATTAAGTCACGAACGATAATTAATAAAATCACGTAAAACACGAATACGAGAACACACTTATTATTTAGACACGGAAAATGTTCGGGTTACCCCCATGTGGGCCCCTACCCGCGGCTACAACAAGAGATAAGGGCCAAGCCCATTAATTTTACTAAACATGAATTATGGAGAAAAGTTATTTTCATAATAACAAAAAGTTAGGAAAAACAAGAAACCTTAAAAATCTTTTCTCCTTTCTCCTTTGCTCTTTGGCCGCCGGGTATACATCACACCAAGGGTGTGATCTGTTGATTTTGGGTGTTGATTTATTATAAGGATCGTTGTGTGTTCATCCTCCTTTGATTTACGTGATCGGTATAAACTCTAAACCTCTTTTCTTTATGTTTTTGATTTTATGAATCACATGAAATCATGAATGTTTTTAATAACAAATTAAAAACAAGTAATACCTGTTATTTAATCCAGGGGTAAATTAAATAAATGGTTGAGGGGTGTTTGTTGTTGGCCGACGCATAACCGAGCCCCAAGGGGGGGGGGGGGGGTCTCGGATTGATTTTTTTCGCACCAACCGAGACCTTATGGTCTCGGTGTGGTGGTGGTGTGTCACGGCAGCAGGAAAAAGGGAGACCCCGACCTCGGTCGGGGCATGGTGGTGCTCGGGTAGGCCACGACAGCAAGGGGAACACCGGCTAGCCGGTTGGAACCCTTGGCTAGCCGGCGGCTAGGTTGACCAAGGGTGTATTGGGTCCAGTTCACGGGTTAAAACACGGGTCCGGTTCACACATGTTAGAATAAAACACGGTCCGGTTCATAAGTTATTTTTTTTACAAGGTTAAATATTTTGTTTTACAAGTTATATTTTTACAAGACTTAAATTAAATTAATTAAAGACATAAACATGATTAATTTAATTTACATGACTTAGGTTATTAATTTTATTATTAATACATGAACTTTAACCTAAGTATTTATCATTTAGTTAGACTATATAATTAATTAATTATTAAAATCATGACTTATAATTAATTAATTTGCATGACTTAGGTTATATTATTAATAGATAATAATACATGTTTAACCTAAGTATTTTTACCTTTATTTAATTAAATCATGTTATATTTAATTAAATACTTTAACCTATAGTTTATTTAATTCACATGAAATAATTAATAAACTATACTATTAATTACATGACTTAGTATATTGATCAGAAAACACTTAAGCTTATATAATTAGCTTAATAATCCAACTTACATCTAATTATGGAAACTTTCTATTTTTAGAAACTTATTTAATTAAGGCAGCTAATCTATTTATGGAAACTTTCTATTTTTAGAAACTTATATATTTTAAGCAGTAAATCTATTTTTAGAAACTTTCTATTTTTGGAAATTTTCTATTTTTGGAAACTTTCTATTTTTGGAAACTTACTATTTTTGTAAACTTTCTATTTTTAGAAACTTTCTATTTTAGGAGACCTGCTATTTTTAGAAAGTTACTTATTATTACACAACAAGTATAATAATACATGAAATACAAGTAATACTTAATCAGAATAGACAAAGTATATGATAAACACAGTATAAAGCTTAAATTAGTAAAACATGACATGAACATATAAAACAAGCTAAGACATGATATAAAACCAGTACGTACTCAGTAATCAGATACTTATACACGTATGTATTTATGTAGCATTAGTGATACCGAAGTAGGACTCTCTTCCGTTCGTCTTCTTCGTTCACTGGACACAAGGTACGGATTCTCCGTCCTTTCAGTATGGACATTCTTCCTTATTAGGATTCCCCGTATGCAGCCAACTGTTTTTCCTCAGTATATGTTTTATATGTTTTTGAATTGCTTATGTTTAATTAGAATACCTAAAGCCATATACATGCATGACCAGTTTCACCTAGTTATGGAGGTACCATAACCATAACACTGGAGGCACCAGTGTTATGACTTCACCACGGCAGAGTGATAGCTCGTGGCGTCCCTTTCAGCTTTTGGCCATTTATTATTATCAGGTGGGGCGTATGGGTGCATCCTAGTTACATGTTTTTAGCAGATTATCCAGTGTGAGTGTGGTGTGTGCCTTGCATCCTTCACAAGGAGCTGATCCCTCCTACCCAAAACCAGTATATTAATTTAGAGGCAGCCCCTCTAATTTGCATGACGAGGTCACCCCTCCAAGTATTCATGCACGTTGATAATTCATGACCTATATTGGCTAATGGTAAACATGTTAAACATTTTTTACAAGATAAACATAAGGCTTTTCAAACTATAAAACCAGTTTTACTAAGATATAACCAAGTTATCCAGGACTTAGTCTTTTCCGCTGCTTCATGTTTATATGCTTATATCATTCATGCTATACTTGTATATCCGTGCACTGAGCGTTATGCTCATCCGTTTTCCTTTTCATGTTCCTAAAACGGCAGGTACTCAGGGACGCTCGTAGACTTTAAGCGTAAGTGCATATGGATTGAAAGCTTCCTAGCCTTCTTTACTTTATGCATTTATCTATACTTTGATACTCATTTCCATGGACATTGTTTAGTCCTTTCATTTACAGTACTTATGTTTTTGTGTGTGATGAGTTCTACTTTTGGGATACCGATGTTTGATTCCGGTATTTCCTTTATGGTCATGTGATGTTTAATACATTATCATTGTATGCTTTGATGACACGCCATAATCACACGTGACATTCCATTTATCAAAATGGGGTGTTACAGCTTAACACCTAAGTCAACACACAAATATGCACAATTAAATGTGACAACCCAAACCCGAGGACATTTATTTACTATTATATAATATTATTTTTACGAATAACTTTGAAATTTTTGATGAGTTGAATGAAATGACGATTGATGGTTTTATTTAAAACCGACGTTGGAGATCTTATTTTTATCTTTTTACTAATAGCGAGGATTATTAGTGACCACGATATCGATGGATGCCCGAGATTTTATGTTTTATCAGTTGTTGTTTCGATGTTCATATTTTTGACGTTTTTATTTTAAGTTCGTATTAAGTCGAGTCGAGAGTCGATATTATTTTTGAGGTACGTTTTAAATTTTTAAAAGTATCTTTATGAAACCCGAGCCCCGTAAATATTTTGAAAATTGACTAATAGTTATTTCCCGCTTTTTAGCTAACTATTTACATTTTTAGCCACAACTATTGCTAAATTGCAACTTTGGTCCCTACCCTACTATATATAGACTAAAAACAAAAACATACATCACATTTCTTCACTTCAAAATTTTGTTCATCTCTCCTTTCTCTCTCTTGAACGCCGAAACACCACCCACACCCCAAAATCCACATTCAATCAATTTTAACTCAAGTTTGAGGTTGAATCCAACTAAACCAAGCATAGACCTATTCTTATATTTGATCAAGGATCATTTTGGTGTAAGAATTCCTTACATGCAATCACATTTTTTTTCTTGATGTTGGTAGGTAGGAGCTATGAGCATGCATGGCATTTTCATGATGATCCATGGTGACTCTTGCTAAAGATCTTGTTAAAACTTCATTTTGATCTAAAGATTTTTATTTTGATTATGATTTTAATGTTATGGTTGATGTATGATGATATTAGGGTATAGAAATGACCATTTCTATGGTTGGTTTTTATCAAAAAGTTGATTTTGTATAAGATTTTTATAGTCATTTTATAACAGTAAGTAAAGTGTAAAATCCGAATTTTTATGTTTTGAAATGGCTTAACTTATAGCCTAGGGTTGTAGATAATTTTCTTAGCTTCGATTTGATATAAGGTAGAGCTTCTAGCTCCAAACGAGCTCGAAGTTATGATGTTTTGAATGATCGTGTACCGGGAGACGAGTATCGGCACTACAAGTAGTTGTTATCGATATTTGGATCGAATCTCGGGGACTTTAAATGGAAAAAATGTAACCTACTGATAATGAGGTGTTTATTTTATAGGTTGAGTTTACTTTAAAACCCGAGTGTCGGTTTTGTAAACGGAGTCGTTTAAATAAGTTAAAACGGTTGTATGAAAAATTAACGTAAATCTGTCCGGATTTTATAGTTTGAAAATGAGTTGGGTAAAGTACTTTAAAAGTAATTTCATTTGATAAACTTGTAAGAGGACTTTCTATATATAGTAAGTTAGTTATCGAGTCGTTTCATAAACGGTTGACAAGTTTAAAAGGGGTAAAATAAGCTAGTACATGTAGTATGTACCGGCGGACTTTGTAAAAAGGTGTAAAATGGTTAAGTAAATGTGTAGTAAAGTATAATGAAGTTATTTATATCATTTTCTCTCGAGTTTATCGTGACTTTATGAGTTTGAGTTTGATGTTGTTATGTATGGATTTTATCCGAGTTTATTATTGATGAACGCACCTTATTTGATAGGTTACGGTTTTTGTGTTTATCGGGCATCAACTAACGTCGAAGATCGTCTTACTACTGCTATTACTCCAGGTGAGTCTATAGCCTCGCTTTTGTAATTGTTTGAATGATTTTAAAACCCGCGAGGGGGATACATGCTATTTGAAAGTAAAATGAACACAAGTCATGATTGATTGTTTGGACCCGAATGTTGCCTTTGTTTCCTTTGTTGTTTTGAATTGTATAAGTACCCTATTTGCAAAAGACCCTAAATTCATGAGCCGTTAACTATCTTCTGACTTGATGTTGTGAGTTGGGAGTAGCCGCTTATTCTAATAATAGTACTATTGGGCTGACGACCCTATCCGAGACCAGGGCCTTACGCTGAGTAACCCGCTGGGAAGGATAATTTTACGAGAATGAGAATTGGTATCCTTGCAAATGATACCCTAGTAGGGGCACTGGAATTTCATCTAGTCATGCTGGCTTTAGGCGTGGGTGACTAAGTTAAGGGGTCGGTGTCATGAGCTTAATACAATTCTATAGCTATTTCTATATGCCAGATTACCAGAATAATAGATTGTATACGTAGCCATTCTATTAAATGATCTTGATTGATTTTTCTCCTGTGATCAAATGTTGATTTGGAAAACCTATAGACTCGCTCAACTGTTGTGTTGATGATTTTGAGCATGTATTTCAGGTATTGAAGATGTTGAATTACGGAGCTTGCTGGAGAAGGATTGTGGATTTGCTTTTGTGGTGATTGGTCTAAAACGGATTTCTTTCCCTTTTGTTATAAAAATAATAATGTACGGTCAAGTACTTCGGTAAATGGTTTGTGGAATTGATAAAGTCTTTGGGGGACCTAAATATTACTCTGATATTTCTAAAATTGTTTTACTTGGGATTGAAAGTTTTAGACAATGGTTAAATTATGTCCTTTTATACTTCAAATTTATCATTTTGATTTTGTTCAAAATGCCTTTTGTAACAATGTTTGTATTTAGCACCCAGATGTGTATTTCCGCTGCGCAATGTAATTTGGGGGTGTTAAAGATTGGTAATAAGAGCTTTTTAGTTATAGCGAATTAGGTCGATTTTTGAAAAATGTCCTAAACTATAACTTTGGTGTTGAAAATATTTTACAAAGCACGCAACTTCTCCGCAAGGCTCCGGTAAGATTATTTGTTTTGTATTGTTTTATTGATTGATGTATCCCTTAAAATTGAATTGATTTTAAAGTATTTATTAAGTAAATATTATGATGATGTATTGATGATGTATTGATGTTGTTGAAAGTACGTTGAGTACTTGTTATCGTAATTTTCTTTATGTAATGCATATGTATATAATTTTAAATAATGACCTTATATACTGCCAAGGGTCTAGGACAATAGGCCAGATGATGAACGATTTTACAACTAATTTCCTGCGACTTATATCGGGTATGAGGAAGTTTGATGAGTTGATGGATGATAGATATGTGGTTGAAATTGGTGTGATTAGAGGGTTGATATGAAAGAAAGGTGGGTTTTAAAGGTTGTATTTGATATGTGGAGATTTGAGTTTGTTAGGATTTGGAAGATGGATGAGATTGCTAGTCTTGGGTCGATTGTGATGAATTGGTGTGTTTGAATTGAATGGTTTAAAGAGAAGTAGGTAAGTTTTGAAAGGATGAGTAAGTGGGAGTCTCATGTGAGATTGATTCTGAGTAGAGTTTGGAAGTTTAGGAATGTTGAAAGTCGTACTGAGATTTGCCTGGTGATTGATCTTCCGTGTATGAGTGAGTATTTGGATTTTGAGAGTGAGCTGCCATCAGGTTATGGATTTGACCTTGAAGTGTGAAAAGGGAAATAGACGAGTGTGATGAAGCTGACAACAATGTTAAGGAGGATGAGGAGTTGATGTCTAAGGAAATAATCGCGTAATGGATTTCTTTGTATCTTATTTTCTTTTTGTGATCGAACTTATTTAAACCCTTGTGTCGTAGCATTGTGATGGAACTTATTATCTTTTAAGTTTGTTCGGTAGATGATTGTAGTGACAGACATTACCACTGCCTTGTTGAATCCTCAACGCAATCTGAATTACCCTCATGATCTATGATGTGCCTTTACTAACTCTTTTGAGTTTTGGTTGACGAACCATTGTAGTTTATGTTGTTCGTGCATGTAGTATCCATGAGATGTCCTGATAAAGAATTCCTTCTTTTATCTTGATATGTATACTTAACATGTTTCTTTCCTCCGTGATAATGGAAGAAGGAGTAGGGGAGTCATATTTCTGTCATTAGTAGATCGCTACGTGACTAAGTTTCTTGAAATATGTTGCCAAAAATAACAACTGCTACTGTGAACACTTTGAACGAACAAGTTATTGCTAGAGCATCGTGCTGCTAGGAATTAAAAGATGTTGGAGTTAGTTGTGTTGGAGATAACGATGATGCTGCTGAGAATAATGATGATGATGCTGAGAATAATGATGATGCTGCTGAAAATAATGGCGATGTTGCTAACAATAATGAGGATGCTGCTGATCCAGATGATAGTATTGCTGCTATTATGCAAGTTCAAGAGAATGTACTTATGTTTTTCAGAAGTGTGGTTTTGTGCAGTTTTGTGGTATTAGTGGTGCATTAGAATTGCATAGTTGGATTGATAAGATAGAGAGTACTTTGAGATTATTGGATGTTCAGAAACTAATAAGGTGACATATGTTGTTGCTATATTTCAGGATGGTACACTAAGATGGTGGAATACTAAGTGACTACTTTAGGATTGGTTGTGACTAATAGTAAGGCATGGACCGTGATAAAAGGACTATTGACTGCTAGGATTTTTCCCGAGAAGGAACTAGGACAGTTGGAATCTGAATTGAGATAATTAGTGCTAAGGGACGATGATATTACTGCTTACTGGGAAATATTCTGAGCTATATTTGCTATGTCCTGATACTTTTGTGAACGACCGTAAAACAACGAAGCAGTACATTAGGGGATTGTTTAGTGATTACCAAGAGTGAGATTATTTCTTCTTAACCTGAATCTTTAGATGAAGCTGTTCATAGGACGTTTGATTTAATGGACGTGAAAGTGCAAGTTAGGAAAGATAGCATTGTTGAAATAATAAGAGATAGTGGGAATCTGCTCAGTCTAACCCGAATCAAGGTCAGAATTGTAAGGATTACAGTAATAACAATAACCAAAGACAGAACCGAATCAGTATTTAAACCATGGAAGGAATGATGGAAATTCGTGCTGCCACGTTTGCTGGAAGTAACCAGATAAATCTCAAGTGTGTTTGCTGTACTCTATACCATGTAGGTGATTTTACACAATTGCGACTAGAGTTAGGAAAACCTGGTCATAAAGCTACTAAGTGCATAACAAGAGGATTAGTCATTGTAATTAGTACCCCTGGAGTAGTGATATGTTTTAGCCGTGGTGAGAAAGAATACAAACAAAGGAATTGTCCAAGGAAAGGAAATTGACAAGATAGGAATGCTGCCGCTCCGTTTTATGTTTGAGTGATGATGACAAACCTTAAGGTCTGGATGTTGTAAATGGTATATTCGTACTTGAGATTCTTTATGTCAGTATGTTGTTTGGTTTCAGATCGGGTAGAAACTGTAGAAATATAAAGATTTAGTTGTTTTATCAACGGAGAGTCAATAAGATTGACAATTAACTATGATATGGAGTTAACCGATGGAAAGGTTGCTAGTGTTAGTTTTACACTGAGAGTTTGTTCCTTGAATTTAGGAAAGTAGGTGTTTAGTATCGACTTGATGCTCAAAGAGTTGGAATCTTTAGATATGGATTATTGGTATGAATTGGTTGTGGTGCGAAGTGCTGATGCTTGAGGTTGAACTAACCTTCACTATAAATTGATAGCTGCTGGCTTAGATTTTGCTGCGAAGCTGAGTGTTGACTATGAGAGGTGATGAGTGAATTTTCCGTTTGAAAAGTATCTTGTCTGGAAACAAGGAAGTATGTTGAAGAGGAATGTGATGTATTCCTAGCTCAGGTAATTAGTGATAGAGTGGTTGAGGAGAAGTTGAGAGATCTGTTAATGACTCGAGAGTATTCTGAGGTTTTCCTGAAGTTTTGCAGTGTTACTGCCGCCTTGTGAAATGGAATTCGTTTCGATTGAGTGTTGTAAGCGATAGGTGTAGTACTTCTGCATTTCGTTGTGTAGTGCTTCTGTGTTTTGTTGAGTAGTATTTGTATGCCTTATCATTTGGCAGCGTCAGAGTGGAATGAGTTATTCGGTCAACTGCGAGAAGTGATGGATAAGAGATGTATTAGATTAAGTTTTGTTGCCAATGGCGATCGTGTGTGTTGTTTGTCAAAGAAGGATGGATTGTTTCGGATGTGTATTGATTATCGAGAGCTTAACAATTGACAGCCAAGAATCGGTATCCATTACCGAGGATTGATGATTTGTTTGATCCTTGCAACTTGTCTGGATCTAGAGTGTGTACTCAAGGATTGCTTTGAGTTATGGTTATCATTAACTGAGAGTTAGGAAGGAAGATGTTCCTATAGTTGTTTTTCGTACTTGATGTGGGTACTTTAAGTAGCAAGTGATGTTTTTGGAATGGACGAACGTGTCTGCCGTATTAATGGACAGAGTGAATCTTGTGTGTAAGATCTTCTAGGAGGAGTTATTCATTATATCTATTGAAGATATTCTATTTTATTACAAGAGGAAAGAAGGAACATAAGTAACATATGAGGATAATTTTTGGGATGGTTGGAAAAAGAGAAACTGTATGTAAAGTTTTCAAGGTGTGAGTGTTGGTTGAAATATTTGTGTTTTCTAAGGCAGTTGTTTGACAACAAAGGTATTCGTGAAGATCTTGACAAGATTGAAACGATTAAGTATTGGTCGGTACCAACGACGCTGACGGAAATCTGTTAATTCCTTGGTTTAAGCTGGGAATAATCGGAGGTTTATCGAAACGTTTTCACTGATTGTTAAACCATTGATTAAGCTGACTAAGAAGAATTGGATGTGTGAGTACCACTTATACATCTAAACTGTAAGTATCGAGATCTGATCCTTATCAGATGAGGAAGTTGTATTTTGAACACTGAAGGGTAGGTTGTGTTTGGCACCGATGTTGTCGTTGTTAAAAGGGTTTGAAGTATTTATAGTTTGTAGTTTGCTGTGATGTGTCTCATAAGGGTTATGTAGTTGTAGTGTTTGCTTTGAGATGGTAGAAATATTACTTGTATGGAATCAAGTGTTTAGTGATAAAGGATCATAGAAGTTGCTCCATAATAAATTTCTTGGGATGATAAAGGAAATGAGTAGAGGATTACCAGTTATATATTTTGAGTATTTGAGTATGATGGTGGTTATGACTGTGAGTGATTATGACTACGAGATTCGCTGCCATCTGGAAAAGGCGAATGTGGTAGCTAATGCACTTATCAGGGATAAAAAGGGGAAAATCTTTTAAGATTTGAGTTTTGGGTAATGACAAGAAATGTGGGCTTGATAACAAGGATATGAAATTTTAAGTTAGTGGATTGATTTGAGAAGGATGTCAATGTAATTGGTTTCAACATTTTTTTAAACTTATGGAAAGGATTTTGTTGTAACGCCAAGTTAGGCATGGTACATTTAGCACTCCTAACATACCTAAGTTGAGAGAGTGAGACTTAGTGATGAAGGAATCTCACAAGTCAAGTAACCGATATGATTTGGTTTGGATAAAGATGAAAGTTGAGTTGAGTACTGTGTGTTATATAGAGACTGATGGACAGAGTGAAAGGACGATTCGAACATTGAACGGTATACTTGTGCGTGTGTGATTGACTTAGAAATTGTTGGATTTTTTATATGACGATGATTGTCATGCTAGTAATGAGGCTGTACTATTGATGGTACATAAAGAACTTCAATTTGTGAAGGTTAAAGATAGTGAGTTATGGACATAAGATTAGTTTTTTGGTGTATTGCAGAAATGTAGGTGGAATTGAATGACTAAACTAGAAGTGATATTGGAAATAATGATGAGATTGTATGGGTTAAGGACCGTTTATTAGTAACAAGGAGTTGTTAGAAGAGTTATGTTGGCGATCGAAGGAAGTCGATGGAGTTTGAAATTGGGAAACGTGGTTATGCATAAGGTATCGTTATGACGGGTGAAAATTGTTTTCAGAACAACAACAAGGAAAGAATTCAACTTGAAGATAAGTTTCTTTTCATAGAAAGAACTTTGAAGAGTTCTTATAAGGTCGAAACATGGTAAGGTTTATATTGTGAAGATGCAAGTATTCCAGAAGTGGAATTTAAAAATTATGAAAGAAGCATGAGGATTTCTTTAAGGAAAAGAGTTCTCATTTGTTCTAGAGGTATGAGATGTGAGTATAAGAGGGGCAGAGCGCCGGGACGTCACTCTCTTTTAGGAGGGTAGGATGTGACAACCCAAACCCGAGGTCATTTATTTACTATTATATAATATTATTTTTACGAATAATTTTGAAATTTTTGATGAGTTGAATGAAATGACGATTGATGGTTTTATTTAAAACCGACGTTGGAGATCTTATTTTTATCTTTCTACTAATAGCGAAGATTATTAGTGACCACGATATCGATGGATGCCCGAGATTTTATGTTTTATCAATTGTTGTCTCGATGTTTATATTGTTGACGTTTTTATTTTAAGTTCGTATTAAGTCGAGGCGAGAGTCGATATTATTTTTGAGGTACGTTTTAAATTTTTAAAAGTATCTTTATGAAACCTGAGCCCCGTAAATATTTTGAAAATTTACTAATAGTTATTTCCCGCTTTTTAGCTAACTATTTACATTTTTAGCCACAACTATTGCTAAATTGCAACTTTGGTCCCTACCCCACTATATATAAACTAAAAACAAAAACACACGTCACATTTCTTCACTTCAAAATTTTGTTCATCTCTCCTTTCTCTCTCTTGAATGTCGAAACACCACCCACACCCCAAAATCCACATTCAATCAATTTTCACTCAAGTTTGAGGTTGAATCCAACTAAACCAAGCATAGACCCAATCTTATATTTGATCAAGGATCATTTTGGTGTAAGAATTCCTTACATGCAAGCACATTTTTTTTCTTGATGTTGGTAGGTAGGAGCTATGAGCATGCATGGCATTTTCATGATGATCCATGGTGATTCTTGCTAAAGATCTTGTTAAAACTTCATTTTGATCTAAAGATTTTTATTTTGATTATGATTTTGATGTTATGGTTGATGTATGATGATATTAGGGTATAGAAATGACCATTTCTATGGTTGGTTTTTATCAAAAAGTTGATTTTGTATAAGATTTTTATAGTCATTTTATAACAGTAAGTAAAGTGTAAAATCCGAATTTTTATGTTTTGAAAATGGCTTAACTTATAGCCTAGGGTTGTAGATAATTTTCTTAGCTTCGATTTGATATAAGGTAGAGCTTCTA
The DNA here is from genome assembly GCA_025667525.1 of Glebionis coronaria. NCBI lineage: Eukaryota > Viridiplantae > Streptophyta > Magnoliopsida > Asterales > Asteraceae > Glebionis > Glebionis coronaria. Next base: position 412,857,799 of record CM046880.1, read on the forward strand.
GCTCCAAACGAGCGCGAAGTTATGATGTTTTGAATGATCGTGTACCGGGAGACGAGTATCGGCACTACAAGTAGTTGTTGTCGATATTTGGATCGAATCTTAGGGACTTTAAATGGATGTTTTGAAAAATGTAACCTACTGATAATGATGTGTTTATTTTATAGGTTGAGTTTACTTTAAAACCCGAGTGTCGGTTTTGTAAACGGAGTCGTTTAAATAAGTTAAAACGGTTGTATGAAAAATTAACGTAAATCTGTCCTGATTTTATAGTTTGAAAATGAGTTGGGTAAAGTACTTTAAAAGTAATTTCATTTGATAAACTTGTAAGAGTATTCTATATATAGTAAGTTAGTTATCGAGTCGTTTCATAAACGGTTGACAAGTTTAAAAGGGCTAAAATAAGCTAGTACATGTAGTATGTACCGACGGACTTTGTAAAAAGGTGTAAAATGGTTAAGTAAATGTGTAGTAAAGTATAATGAAGTTATTTATATCGTTTTCTCTCGAGTTTATCGTGACTTTATGAGTTTGAGTTTGATGTTGTTATGTATGGATTTTATCCGGGTTTATTATTGATGAACGCGCCTTATTTGATAGGTTGCGGTTTTTGTGTTTATCGGGCATCAACTATCGTCGAAGATCGTCTTACTACTGCTATTACTCCAGGTGAGTCTATAGCCTCGCTTTTGTAATTGTTTGAATGATTTTAAAACCCGCGAGGGGGATACATGCTATTTGAAAGTAAAATGAACACAAGTCATGATTGATTGTTTGGACCCGAATGTTGCCCTTGTTTCCTTTGTTGTTTTGAATTGTATAAGTACCCTATTTGCAAAAGACCCTAAATTCATGAGCCGTTAACTATCTTCTGACTTGATGTTGTGAGTTGGGAATAGCCGCGTATTCGAATAATAATACTATTGGGCTAACGACCCTATCCGAGACCAGGGCCTTACGCTGAGTAACCCGCTGGGAAGGATAATTTTACGAGAATGAGAATTGGTATCCTTGCAAATGATACCCTAGTAGGGGCACTGGAATTTCATCTAGTCATGCCGGCTTTAGGCGTGGGTGACTAAGTTAAAAGGTCGGTGTCATGAGCTTAATACAATTCTATAGCAATTGCTATATGCCAGATTACCAGAATAATAGATTGTATACGTAGCAATTCTATTAAATGATCTTGATTGATTTTTCTCTTGTGTTCAAATGTTGATTTGGAAAACCTATAGACTCGCTCAACCGTTGTGTTGATGATTTTAAGCATGTATTTCAGGTATTGAAGATGTTGAATTGCGGAGCTTGCTGGAGAAGGATTGCGGATTTGCTTTTGTGGTGATTGGTCTAAAACGGATTTCTTTCCCTTTTGTTATAAAAATAATAATGTACGGTCAAGTACTTTGGTAAATGGTTTGTGGAATTGATAAAGTCTTTGGGGGACCTAAATATTACTATGATATTTCTAAAATTGTTTTACTTGGGATTGAAAGTTTTAGACAATGGTTAAATTATGTCCTTTTATACTTCAAATTTATCATTTTGAGTTTGTTCAAAATGCCTTTTGTAACAATGTTTGTATTTAGCACCCAAATGTGTATTTCCGTTGCGCAATGTAATTTAGGGGTGTTAAATTAAACAAAAGCACACAACACAACTGACTTATCACAATTCACAACTCTACAGGGCAGAGATCAAAACATAAATACATATAGCTTGTATAATTTGTGACAATCTAACATTTTCAGGTAGTGAAATATTTTCTTGTATAATATTTTGAAACTTATTTTTGTGTTGGTTGACGAACTCACAATTTACGGATTTAAATCTGGGCTTACGTGCATAATTTAGCGTCTTTTACGACTAAACCGGAAACCTTAGGATTACGTATTTACGTTTTTGAACTCCGTTTTTGATGAGACAGTTTTTATTGGATTCGTTTTGTGACGTTGATTCATAATTTATAAAAACGTTTTTCGTAAAACGACCCGAGGGCACGCAAATCGAGAAAACTAGAATCGAGGAATACCCGTAAACTAGTGAGATGGGACAAAATACATTGTCCCACCCCACTAGCACTATGGGACGGCACTAACATGACACCACAACCATATGTGGCATCATGTTAGCTAAGTTATAACAAGTGTAAACAAAGCTTACACTTTAAGCTTTCCATTTAGCTAAAACCACAAAACCACTAGCAACTAACTCACACATACCAGTTACTTACATGCAAACAACCTCAAATCCTCTCAACCACATCACCCCTTGCCGTCCACTTTTGAGCTACAAACACCCTATTTGATCTTTTCTAGCCATGAAATACATGTTAACTAGCTCTATCATGGAGTTATCTTGAAGCCTTGATCATTTGGTGGCCATATTAACAACATTGGAGGTGATTTGCTTATGTCCTAGGGCTGATTTCTCAACTATTGTTCTTGGTGTTTGATGATCTTGGAGTTACTTTTGGTGTTCATCAAGTTCTTGTCTTCCAAAAACAAGAAATACACTTGGTTGGTAAAGAAGATCATCCTCTTCATTTTCTCTTGTTATTTTTGTAAAGAACAAATGTATTTTCTTTATTATTGTATATGTATATGATGTATATATGATGATAAAAATGTTGTGTGGGGATCAAGTGTTGATAGATATGCTTAAAAAGGTTAATAACTATAAGAAATGAGGCTAAAATCATGCTTATTTTGTTGTCTGTATAAAAACAGTATATAACTAAAACTTAAACTGATAAAATTGCATGGTATGATACATTTACAGTAAGTACAAGATTTTATACACATGTGAGAGTTGGTCATGCAATGGAATCAATATAATGAGTGAGATATGATCAAAACAAGATGAGAGTGCTAATCTGAATAAGCAGTTTTGTAAGGACTGCTAAGGCATGATAAACTTAAAATGGGCAGTAGCTATAACTAAGTTAAATGTAGCACATAATATGAAGAACATGTCACCCAAAAATGAGCTTCTAAATCATTATAGAACTCTAGATATGGTAAAAATGGTGAACATGAAGTTAAAAATCAGATTTTTGGAATTAATGTTTATTAATATTATATAAGCACTCACATTATAATGTATAAAATGTAAAAATATAAACCCACTAACTTATAAAACTTATTTACATAAATATATAAAAGGTTAATTAAATGGGTAAATTATATAAATGGTAATGAAATAATATTTATAAGTAATAAAAACTATAAACTTGATTTTTACGACTTTTTCGGCTATCGCCGTAAAATTAACGTTTTTCGCCAAATAAAACTTAGACGACCAAACCCGTCTAATGTAAAGTTTATAAAAGTCATATACTGATGTATAGGTAAATAAGACAAGTAAAAACCTATAAAACCCGAACTATAGGATATACGGACATTAACGAGCTAACTAAGCATATTGGACTAATAATTGGACTAAATAAGATAAACACATATAAAAAGAAATTATTGGGCTTAACCCATTTGGGCCCAACATGGAAAGTATAGATACTGATAATATAAGTATAAAATGGATCAAAACAAGTTAAAGAACTCATAATAAGCTTATTGGACTTAAAATAGGTAAATAGGTAAAACTAGTAAACTAGTAAAAAGTTACCAAAACGTAAACACTAAAATGAGTAAACAAGGATATATAAACCCACTTGATCATCATCATATGTACAAAATCATCATATGTATATTGTTATTTTGATAAAAGTCATTGGACAAAGTCTAAGACCGATTATTATTTATATAGGTTTCCGTGACCGAAGCACGTCCGTAGCCGATAATCCGCCTTTCATTATCAACGTGAGTTCATAGCCTCACACTCTTTTAAATGTTTTATAAAATGATTTGTAAACCCGCGAGGGAGATAACATGCTAGATTTTGATAAAAATAGAACACAAGAGTCCCGATGGTATGCTTAATGATATGGACCCGAATGATGCTATGACCCTATAAACGAGACTAAAAGGATTATTAGTAGTTAGGTTATGTCACTTAAAGTCCCATTAGCATGAATTGTGAACTACCGGGATTTGGTAGACGCTTATGCATTTGATAGTACTATTTGGGGACGATCACCCCAGTTCGCGCCTTGACGGTTGATCCCCGTCGTACCACATTGATTGGTAAGCGAATTTATATATGAGAAGATTCCATAGCGTGATTTTTGTGACGACACGCTAACTTAGATGGGCAAATTGTTTGTCGGGTTCGCGGCCCGCTGTTTCATAGTAAGGTAACAATGTCATGCGGCTAATAATAATCCTAAAACCTATATACAAAACGATAATGACGCTAATAACGATGAAAATATTACCTATTATGGTAATATTGAGACTACGGTCTCATGGACGGTTTAAGATGTATGCTTGATATATATATTGCCTGACTAGCAATACGTGGACTTACTTCCGATATTATACTTGTGTTCTGATTTTAACGATTGTTTTATATAACGGTTTTTATTAAACTCTATGAATTCACTCGGCATTCGCTGATATGATTTTTGCATGTTTTTATCTCAGGTGCTTGAAGGTAATCCGGATGGAGATCGACTCTGATGGCCCACATAATATTAAAATGTTCATTCGATCTATGTTTTGTAAACTTAATGACCTGTATAATTTAGGACCTGTTGTACACTTTAAAACTTTTTATCGAATGAATGTATGTTAAACCTTGTACAACCATTTTTATGTGTTGTCTATGATTGGAGTTATTGTGCTATCCCGTAACACTCTGAAAGACCCTTCCGCTGTACCGATACGAAAATAGAGAGTGTTACAGTTTGGTACCAGAGCTCTCGTTATAGAGAACAAAAGATTTTACAAACCAAGGTTTTGAACAAAACTTTTCAAAATCTTTTGACAATGAACATTTGAGAAAATATTTGAAAAATCTTTTGACTATAACGGTGCCAGAGATCTCCGACGTTACCAACAAGCCCTATTGAGAAGATATATATTTTGATATATATAATTTAATTTATATATATGTATATATCGTGATTTCATTATGTAATTGTTTAACTAGTATGTTATCCTAATACGAGATAAATATATATAAATGCAGATTGTCATGGCTGACCCTAATATTCCTGTAGAAAACCATGCTATTCCCGAACCTAATATAGAAGATGATCCTTATTTAGACTTAGTAGAGTATGATATCGATGATGAGGAGGAACCATTTGAGGATCCCGAGCCCGAGTTAGGACTAGGAGATCAGATTGCCCCTCAGGTTGACTTGGTAGAGAATGAGATTGAGAATGTTGATATAGAGAATGATGATGAGATTGGGTTAGATAATTTAGATGATGAGATTGACGACGAGGATGTCGAGGAGGATGTAGGTATAGATGTTGAGGTCGATGATGATGAGGAAGCCGAGCTTATTTACCCTTATGATGTTCCAGAGGGCGAGCCTTTACCCCCACCAGTTGATTTGTCTGATTCTGAGGTTGAGTTACCTAGGGATGAAATGTCTGAATCGTCTGAATCTGATTCTGAATCAGAGGAGGATGAGGATGACGATGCACCTGACGGTACGGATGGTATTGCTACTCGTAGACGTGAGATAGGAGAGTCGTCTAGTGCTCGAGAGGCTACTCATATTGATGGTCTTGCACCATGGGCCTTGAGACGTGATCTAGATGCTTCCCGTGTTAAGAGTTGTGTGACAGAGGTTGGATTAGGTGTTGTTCAGACTCAGGTTGCTTATTTGGAGTCGAAGACTAAGGTTGGAGAGAAAGAGCAGGAATTGCTTAGTTTGGATTTGAGTGATGTAGAACGTGGTTTGAATGAGGCTTTTAGGAGGTTATCAGTGTTGGAAAGTGGTGAGTATGCTGCTATGAAGAGAAAGGTGAACTCTATGGAGATTCAGTTGAATGTAGCTCGTGCGATGCCTGAGAAAGCTGAAAAGGAGTTGAATATATCTGTGGGATGGAACAGTAGATTTTATGCTGACATGGTTGAAAGAGGAGTAATCCGTAAGCGCCTAGCTGAAGATGTGTCTAGTGATCGTCCGACGAAGATTCAGAAGACGATGGATGATGGACCATCTGGCGGTTCTCAGTAGACCAGTCTGTGTTTAGTAGTGACCTTTGTATCTTTTGTGCTTTTGTAGCTTTGACTGAACCGACTTGTTAGTAATAGACCTGGCACGATTTTTGAGTGTATATAGTGCTAGAACTTTGATATGGGATGTACTAAGACAATACTTTTGTTTCAAATCGAATGAAATATGTATCTTGTCTTGAATTCCATATTGTGCCTTATTTGTATCTTGATTATGAATTCGATCCATATTATATGAATCCTTGTTGGATGAATGCTTAATACTTTGAAATTGTGGAATTATAGAACTATGCCGCCCAAGAAGGCTGTGACTGAGGATGATGTACGTAGGATTATTACGGAGCAAGTTACCGCATCTATGACTGAATTTATGGCAAATGCTAGAAATGAAGTTGGCGGTAGTGGAGCTGGCGGTAGTGGAGCTGGCGGTAGTGGAATTGGCGGTACTAATGTGAATGTGAATGCTAATAATGTGAATGTTAATGCTGGAGGAAATGTAGGAGGACTTGGAACTAATGCACCTGAAGTTGGCGGCTGTACTTATGTGACATTCATGAAGTGTGAACCTCTACCTTTTAATGGAACTGAAGGTGTTGTTGGATTAAGCCAGTGGATTGAGAAGACTGAGTCGGTGTTTCGGATTAGTAAGTGGAAGGAGGAAGATAAGGTGACTTTTGCTATGGCTACTCTTAAAGGTCGTGCGTTGACTTGGTGGAATGGGAGAATTGCTTTCATGGGTCTTGATGCTGCTAATGCTACTCCTTGGGCTGAAATTAAGAAGTGGATGACTTTGGAGTTTTGTCCTCGTAGTGTGATTATTAGGTTAGAACAAGAGTTGATTCATTTGAGAATGAAGGGTGTGGACATTGATAGTTATACGAACCGATTCCATGAGTTGGCCTTGCTATGTCCTCGATTGGTGGAACCCGAAGAGATCCGAATTGAGCAATATATTAAAGGGTTGACCAGGAATATCCGGGGGGATGTGACATCATCTAAACCACTGACCATTGATGATGCTGTTCGAATGGCTTACCAACTCATTGGACAGATAATTCAGGATAGGGAAGATGAAGCCCGTGTTGGTGAGAAAAGAAAGGGAGACGGTGAGCGTGTAGATAGAGGTGATAATAGGAAGAATTTCAATCCCCGTCAGAACCAGAGAAAGGGGAATGCAAATGCTCTTACCAACAACACACCGCGCAACGATGATAGATGTCCTAAGTGTGGCAACAAGAGGCATGCTGGCGACTGCTGGAAGTGCCGAAATTGCGGAAAGCTTGGACACAAGGTTGAAAGGTGTAAGAAGGGAACCATTTGCTTCAACTGTAATGAAGAAGGTCATAGGAAATCGGAATGTCCCAAGTTGAAAGCGATTGTACCTGGAAGAAACCCCCAGGGTGGTATCTATCAACTTGGAACAATTGAGGTGAAGAAAGAGGATCCGAATGTCGTTACCGGTACATTTTTACTCAACAATCATTATGCTGTTGCTTTATTTGATTCGGGTGCTGATAGGAGCTTTGTATCCACTAAATTTAGTGCCCTTATTGACATTGAACCTGTTGAGATAAGTACCAGTTACGAGGTGGAATTGGCTAATGGTAAATTAGTGAAAACTAATAAGCTATTAAAAGGATGCTCTCTAAATCTCTTAAACCATTCCTTTCCGATTGATTTGATGTTGATAGAATTAGGTAGTTTTTATATTATTATTGGTATGGATTGGTTGTCGTTGAATAATGCTACTATTTTATGTGGAGAGAAGAAAGTTAAGATTCCTCTTAGGAATAGGACGTTAGTAATTGATGGTAATCGAGGTGAATCCCGTTTGAAAATTGTTTCATGTATTAAAGTCCAAAAGTACATCAGGAACGGTTGTGAGTTATTTTTAGCTCAAGTGACCGGGAATGAGTCTAGGGAGAAACGATTGGAAGATGTACCTATTATTTGTGAATTTCCTGAGGTATTTCCTAAAGATTTACCCGGACTTCCACCGATAAGGCAAGTAGAGTTTCTAATTGATTTAATTCCTGGTGCTGCACCGGTGGCACGTGCGCCTTACCGATTAGCCCCTTCTGAATTAAAGGAGTTATCTGAGCAACTTAAGGAGTTGTCTGATAAAGGTTTTATTCGACCGAGCTCGTCGCCTTAGGGAGCTCCAGTCTTGTTCGTTAAGAAGAAGGATGGATCTTTCCGTATGTGCATTGATTATAGGGAACTGAATAAGTTGACAATTCAAAATCGATATCCTTTACCTAGGATTGATGATTTGTTTGATCAACTACAAGGATCTAGTGTGTATTCTAAGATAGATTTGCGGTCAGGATATCACCAACTTCGCGTCCGTGAAGAAGATATTCCTATAACTGCATTTAGAACTCGTTATGGACACTATGAATTTCAAGTAATGCCATTTGGGTTAACTAACGCACCTACGGTTTTCATGGATTTAATGAATCGAGTGTGCAAGTCCTACTTGGATAAATTTGTGATTGTGTTTATTGACGATATTCTAATCTATTCTAAGAATGAAGATGAACATAGAGAACATTTAAGGATTGTATTGAATTTGTTGAAGGATGAAAGGTTGTATGCTAAGTTTTCGAAATGTTATTTCTGGTTAGATTATGTGCAATTTCTTGGTCATGTGATTAACAAAGATGGAATTCATGTTGATCCTGCAAAGGTTGAAGCTATTAAGAATTGGTCTGCACCGACAACGCCAACGGAAGTGCGACAGTTCTTAGGATTGGCTGGCTATTTGATGAGACTGCTTTTATACATGGTCTCATCGTCCAAATCGGCCTTAAAATGCATAAAATATCATAAAATATGCCAAATATATGCTCGTGTTTGTTACTTGTGTATTTTTAGATACGGATATTGAGGAATTGGCAAAAGATCACAAGAATCATTCAAAAACGAACACAGGAAACGAAGTCGCACAATGAACCGGGCCCAAGTTTGGATTTTGCAAAAATACCCTTGAAGAATTGAAGATTGGCAAATTTAGTCCCTCATCTTTGAAGAACTTGTCACATTTGACCCTCCAAATATCAAATGTACAAGTATGGTCCTTATTATTTGAAGATTGTACAAGACCAGTCCATCAAGTTTGAAGAAAATACATTAGAAACCCTTGGATAAAGTCTTTAAAGGTTTTGTGCCAATTTTGACAACTTGCCCAAAGTTGTCAAGTGCAATTTTGGCACTGATGGACATTTAATACAAAGTGGAAAGAAAAGAAGACTTGGGGGACAAATCTGCCAAACCACCAAACCTCCTTACCCAGTCACATGGTGACACCTCATCCAACCCACCCAAATAACAAATACCCTACCCAAACCCGTACCCTTGGCCCAAATTCCCCACACCCGGTTTTATTTAAAAAGTCGGTCAAAGGGTCAACACCCACTTAACCCTCCCTTTCCCTCCTAAACACTAATTTTAAAAACAAATTAACCCAAAACAGATTAAACCTATCCCCTAATCCCCATAAACCCTAACCTCACCCCAGTTTCAATTAAGCCAAAAACAAAGGGTTAAACCCTAAGATTGTCCAGATCCTAAATTAAACCCCATCTCATCCTTTCCCACCTCACCCAACAAAGCCACATGACCTGTGGACCCCTCCCCGTACCTCCCCTGCACCCATCCCTTTCCCACAACCCAATACCCCGACACAACAAACGTTTGTGATCCTTCTACTTGGTCCCCAAGTCTATTTGAACGTCCAAGATCAACCAAGCAAGCAGTCAATCACATGTGATCAAGCTTTTGACCAAGATTCGACCAAGACCAAGGGCAAACAAGGCAATTCCATCTCTAGGGTTTTAGCTTAGCATTTTTCATGAATTATTTAATTATCATTCTAGATAGTTCCTTTTGTTAGTATATATAGGAGTCGACATGTGACCCTATACTTTGTTCCAGTTTTAGCAAAAATCTTTTGTAATTCCTTTTTTGAAAATTATAAAGTTGGTGTTTGTTAATTGCAAGTGTAATTCCTTTTATATTTGTTTAAAAAGTTGGTGTAAGTTTATGCTAAGACTGAGTTCCAATTTAAATTTGTGAAAGAATTTGTGTGATAGAAGTTTTCAAATAGTTTTAAAAGATTTTTGATTTTAGGAAAATTAAAGCAAGAAAAGTGAAAGTGGATTTTGCCAAGTGATTTTCTGAGATTGAGAGTAGTTTTAAAACGTGTGTTTAAGGTTTCAAGATTTTTAGAAAAGTTTTTAAGGAAGAAGAAAGAAAACAGGATATACATATTGTGCTTGTCATTGTTTTCTTTGGATTTTTCCTTGGCAGGTGTAAGTGTTTTGTTGATTAGAGGTTCAGCACCAACCCCAGTTGGTAGGAAGTGACTTGGCAGTCACAAAGAACCCTGGATGTAGGGTTCTTGGGTAAGACACATTTTTCCTTTTTTGAAATTTTCAGAAAAAGTGAAGTTTCATGTGAATTTTATGCAAAGTGTGAATTACATGAATAGTTGTTTGGATTTGAGTCATTGTGAGTTATATTCATACTAGATGCTATATGAATCAATTTGGTAGTGTTTAGAATAGCTTTGGATTGTTAAAAAGTTGAAATCAAAACTTAAAGGGTTGTTTGGATACGGTTTTAAGTCTAGATTTCAGAAGAATTTGAGAAATAAAAAGGTGTTAGAAAGATTAATTAAAGTTGTTTAGGTTGTATGCTAGTCTTGTTGTCAGTTTGAAAGAGTTTTGAAACAATTTGACTGGTAAAAAGTTTAAAAGCATAGCAAAAATCTGCATATGTAATTTTCTTTGTATTTTCATGATAACTAGAGCTTGAGTCTTATAATCTGTTATAAGTCATGGTTAGATAGGATTGCAGTTTGTTTAAAGGTCATTTGGTGTATGTGTATGCAAAGTTTGGAAGTTTAAATCTCATTTGAGTGCTTGTCTTAAGCTGTTATACACCCACAGACCCTCAAAAGACCTCAGCAACTTCTATTTGCTATTTGTGATTGAGTTTGTGAGATTTTTGTGCTATAAGTGCTAATTTTCTGCTTGTATTGACTCCCTACACTCAGAAAGAGTGTAGGGGTGCCTTTGTCCAATAAAATATCACAAACAAATCCAATCCAAGTCCTCTTGGATCCATATTCACTTGTGAAGAAAGGCACAAAAACCTGCTTGTGTTCTTGTTTAAAAATTGGATACGATTTTGGTCCTTATCTTGGCTTAATCATTGTAAAATTGGACATTGGATTGGTGTTAACAAGCAAGAAAGGGTCACAGATTGGATTGTAAAAAGTAAAAAAAAAAAAAGTTTTATAAAAACTACACCCGCACTGGACTCGAACCCTCGACCTGCAGCTCAGGAGTAAAGGGTTCTACCAGTGATCTAGATGCGTTTTTACGTTAAGCTTTCATTTCATTAAGTATTTAAGTTGACTTTGGTTTGGGCTTAAATTAATAAGCCGTAGCTTATTTGATTTTTCCTAGCTTATTTATTAAGTGTTTTTAGCTTATTTGAATTTTCCTAGGACATTTATAGGCTTAGGGACTTTTCTGTTTAAAAGTTTTATTTTTCCTTTTATTTAATTAATTAATAGGATTATTTTTAGTTTTATAATTAGAAAGTAATTAAAAAATAGTAAACAGTAGTTTTAAATTTAGAAAAAATAGTTTTTAGGTTTTAATTCTTATTTTTGAGGTTTACATATCATAAAGTTTTCAAAAACTTTAATTTTTAATTTTATTTGATTTTAGGTTTTTTATTAAACTTTAAAAATTAATATAAAATTAATTAGAAGGTTTTAGGAACTTTAATTTACATTTTCTTCTTAGTTAGATTATTTAGAATTTTTGAGAATTTTTTAGAATTTATTTAAGAACTTTTCATTTTTTGAATTTTTTTAATATTATTTTATTATTAAAAATAAAAAGTTTTATTTTTATTTATTTTTCATTTTTCCTAGATTATAGACATTAAAATAGGACCTTTGTCACTTTCCAATTAATTTTAAGGCTTTTCAATTAATGTTTAGAATTAATTTAAGATTTAATAGATTTTAATAGTTTTTAGGAGTTTAAAAATAGTTTAAATTGGTTTTAAAATTTTTAAAAATAGTTTTTAGTTTAATTAGGTCATTTTTGAGGTTTAAAAACTATAAAATCTTGTTTAGGGCTTTTTAATATTTAAAAGTGATTTTTAGGGCTTTAATTAGCATTAAAAAGTCATTATTGAATTAATTAAAAGGTTTTGGCAAGTTTGGATTTTTTGTAAACTCTTAGAATCTTATTGTGGATTTTTAGTAATTTTTAGGAATTTTTAGATTAAAATTTAAAATTTTGTGCTTTTTTACGTCGTAACTTTCTAGTAGTGTTTTTGCCTTATTTTTCTATTTTTTTCGTCTTCGTCATTTTCTCTTCTCTTCTTCTTGTTAATAATCAAAAACATTAATCAATCATTCATTACACAACACACGTGCCTCCTCGAGAGAACGATCCCCATCAAGGGTCATAAATTGTGGTTTTCCTAAACTACTCGTTAATACTTACCGCTTTTACCTTGTTTTCCTAAACAAGTGTAATTTTACAACTATCATTTTTGGCGCCGCTGCCGGGGAGGCGTGTTGTGTTTTGATTGACAATTGTTGTTTTCTATATTAGCCATAATAGTATTTGTATTAATAGCACTCTATTAATACGTATTATCGTTTTTCGGTTTTTGTGTGAATACTATTACTATATTGTATACGTAGAACAATAAATACACAAGTACTCCAAATACGTGAGCAATCACAACCTTGATTCGGGATTTCATCACTCGATCATTGTATTCGAATCTCAAACCAAAGAAAAAGGCAAAAATAGATAAATACTTTCGTGAAGCTTAATCTTGATAATACAAACTATAAGGTGGGTATAAGGCGGTTGTATTTCACGACCTAAAGGAAAAAGGCTCTTAAGTGCTTCGCGCCGCCTCGTTTCCTCCGCTTGCTTGTGCGTATTTGATTTTGAGAGTGAATCGAGGGTTTTGCCGCCCAAAGTATTATTACATATCATATATATTTTCTTGGTTTCATTTGATTAAACCCTCTTGAACGATTTGGTGTTCCACCATCGTTCTAAAGTCATCGAAGGCGTTCACTCCACGTGATCGTTTTCATTCCTTGAGGCCTTTTTAATCAAGAGATTTGATTAGTGAGGAGATTTGTGGACTCATTGTCTACTTAATACATTCACCAATTTCCAAAAAGGTTAATACAATCAAAAACCACAAAAAAAATTGAAAAAAATCACAAAATACCAAAAAGAATCTTCTTTGCTCGTCTCCACGTTGTACGTGACGTTTATGCTCACTCGTAATCAAGCAAAACGTGCACGTAGACGCAAGAACAAAACTCCTACTAAAACTCATTCTAGTGAGGAGTCTCCGAGTGAGGAACCTATTGTAGAACAAGAAGCTATCATGGCTAATCGTACTATGATGGAGTTGCTTCAAGCACCCACCGAGGGTTTTGGAGAGGCCATTGTGATTCCCGCCATCCTTGCGGAGAACTTTGAGATCAAGACGGGTTTAATGTCTATGCTTCAAGCAAACAAGTTTCGCGGTCACGAAAAAGATAACCCACATTATCACATTAGGCAATTTAATCGTCTCACCGCGACAAGCAAGTTTAAGGATGTACCACACGATGCCATTAAGATGATGTTGTTTCCTTACTCGTTAGATGGACCCGCCAAGATATGGCTTGAGAAAGAACCGCCGAATTCGATTTTGACATGGGCCGATCTCGTGTCTAAATTTGTGAATCAATTTTTTCCACCATCTAAGACAACACATTTGAAAAACGAGATTTCACGTTTTACACAAAGACCAAATGAAAGTTTTTCAATGGCTTGGGAAAGGTTTAAAGAAATGTTACATGAATGTCCACACCATGATTTTTCCAAATTGCATCAAATTGACACTTTTTATAATGGGCTTAATGATCATGAACGAGATTATTTGAATGCCGCCGCGGGTGGTAATTTTTTGTGCAAAACGACCGATGAGGCTTTGAAAATCATAGAAAATAGGTCTAAGGTCTATAGCCCTCGTAACACACCGAGTGTTGCCAATTTGGGCTCGTCATCATCTCGTTCCATTAATGCCTTGCAAGATGAATCAAATGAGGAGAATCGGTTTTTCGATAGGTTTTCGACTCTTAAGTCTCATTGGAAAGCTCAAGAAGCTTCAAATTCCGCTTCGGTTAAAGCGGTTGCTAAGAGTTGTATTTCGTGTGGTGGAGCTCATGATTTTTCCGAGTGCATTACCGCGGATGGTAACACTTAGAATGCTTATGTAGCCACGGGAACTTATAACCAAATCTGTAAAACCCGTATTTTAAAAATCAGAATATTTAAATACGCAGTTCAATTTTAATAAACTATAGTATTAATTTTGACAGAGATAAAACGCAGAAATTTAAATACGACAGTAAAATAATTATTTAGAAAATAATTATTGAATTCAGAAATATTACATATGTATTATTTATTTTACAGAAATAATTAATCGTAAGCAGTAAATAATACGCGTAGTCTCAGTTATTTAAATATTACAGATAATATTTATTCAGATGATAATTATTAAGCCTCAGGAAATTATTATAATTGTATTACTTATTTACAGTAAAGAGTATTACGTTTCAGAAATCGAAACACGAAACACGAAACACGAACACGTACACGTATATTAAAACGCGTCGCGATTTAAAGAATGCGTATTTAGTGGAGGGGCTGTTTTAGACAAATATGGAAAAAAGTGGGACTTGGGCTCAAGGCCCAAGTGTTTTGTCTCTTGTTCTTGGCCGGGTATAACAAAAAAAAAAGGGGTTCCTTGTTTTATTTTTATGCCGACACAACACCACTCAAACAAAACCCTAGAATTCAATACAGCCGCCACTTACTCCCGTGCTCCTATCTGCCGACGGTTCATCACCAAGATATGGAAAACATGTCGTGTCTTTGATCTACCAAAAACAAGAATGCGTTTGAGCAGAAACAAGGTAAGATGATCACGTGTTCTTTTGATTAATAAATCACAAATCAATGATAAATAATCTAAAAACATGTTATATATGAGAGGGGTTTTCGTTTGGCTTTTGCTGGGTTCTGTTCGCACACAAACCGAGACCTTAAAGGTCTCGGTGGTAATCAATTTTCCACCAGCCGCAACCCAATTAAGGGTGCTGGCCGGTTTTGCACTAACAGTGGGAACACCCACAGGGTGTTGTACTAACAGTGGGAACCGAGACCTGGGTGGTCTCGGTGGGATCATTATAATTAGCAGGGGAAACGGATCATAGACAGGGGGAAATCCCGACTGCCAGTGGGAAAACTGGCAGTAAAGGGGCGTTTGGCAGTGGGTTTAAGGACAGTTATGGGTGCGTTTGGCAGTGGGTTTAAGGACAGATTAAGGGGTGTTTGGTTAACAGTTTAAAAGACAATAAGGGACTGTTTGGCTAGACTTATCTTAAAACTTAGCACGAGTTTTTGGAATCGCTTGTAATAATTATTGCACGGGATTAATTAAATGCTTTAAATCATTTTAAAAGGGATTTATAAATAAAGAAGTTTAATTGTCGATTTTATTATCTTATTAATAAAATTATCGATATTGTTTTGTCATGTTAATTGTTTAAAACATAGGATTTATCAAGGATTTAAATTAAAGGAACTATTTTGAAAACGTTCTATTTCAGGAAACTTTCTAATTCGGGAAACTTTCTAGTTATGGCAAGTTACTAATTATAGTAATAGTATAATAACATGCTACAGTACAATATACAGTATTCAGGAACACAGGTTATACGTTATTTAGCAAATATTTAAAGACCAGTCAGATTATCAGAAATACACCGGACTATCAGATTAATCAGATTATACATGAATAGTAATACAAGAATAAATTAAATTAAAACTAGAACATATAAGAATCAGTAACAGCAAACGGTATTTAGACGACTTATTTTCCGTCCGTATTTATGTAGTATCCGTGAAGTCAGAGTCGATCTTTCAGCTTTCTGTCTTATTTCATTTCTGGACGCGAGGTACGGATTTTCCGTTCTTTCAGTAAGGACTTCCTTTCCTATGCATGATTAGGATTCCCCGTCTGCAGCCAAATGTTTTTCCCCAGTATATGTTTAAGCTTATTAGTAATCATGTTAATAACTAAATAAATTGCCTGAGCATTATATACAAGCATGACCAGTTTATGTACTAGTTACGGAGGTACCGTAACCATGGCACTAGAGGCACCGGTGTCGTGACTCACATGCAGGAGAGTGATATCCTGCATCGTCCCACTCAGCTCAGCTTGGCCATTTTATCAGTATTATTAGTGGGGCGTATGGATGCATCCTAGGCTACAGTTTACAGTTTAGCAGGTGAATGTGGTGTGTGCTCTACATCCTTCACATTGGAGCTGATCCCTCCACCCAGCACAGTTATTTAGAGGTCACCCCTCTACAGCATGACGAGGTCACCCCTCTATGTATTCATGCAGCAGTTGATTTAGTTCATGACCTATATAAGCTCTTGGCAAACTAAAATACAGAAAATGCATGTTTTCAGAATTAATAAGTTATATTTCAGTTTCAGTACATATATGAAAAGGTTTATCAGATTTTATACAGAGTTGTACCACATGTCATATCAGTCTTATAGTTTCATTGTAGTTCTAATTCCATTACTTTCAGTGCATCCTATTCATGCTATATCCGTCCACTGAGCGTTATGCTCAGCCGTAGTTCCTTTCATGTTCTAACGGCAGGTACACCAGGACGCTTTTAGGATTCTAAGAACTTGTGCATTTGGAGGGAAGCTATCCAGACTTCTTACTTTATGCATTTCTTATATTATTCTGCTTATTTGGACATTGTTTAGTCCTTCCATTCAGTATTTTACATTTTATGTTTTGGGCTTATGTTTGGATTGCCGAAGCTTGATTCCGGTATTTCCTTTATGGTCAGTTAATGTTCTAGGACATTTACCTTATGCTTTGATGACACGCCATAGATACACGTAACGGTCCATTTATCCAAGTGGGGTGTTACAATTATGGTATCAGAGCGCAAGGTTCGACCTGTAGGCTCTAAAACTTGACCTGTGACTAGTGGGTAGTCACCAGGAACTTCCCAGATTTTGGCGTTGTTATCTTTCATGTTTCTCATGGATTATTCAGTCAGTTTTCTTCCTTAATCAGTCAGTTTTCTTAAAGTTTTGACTAAGTAAAAGGTTGGTACAGAACTGGCCATATTTAGTCGCATGTGCTTTTAGCGAGCTTTCGTTTTGGTGAACTGACCATAGGCGTTCACCCTTGCCCGTTCAGATTTTGTATTGGTAAACTGACCATAGGCGTTTACCCTTACCCATGACAGATTCATGTTTTCAGTCAAATCTCACTTGGTGAACCAGCCATAAACGTTCACCATTTCTCAAGTCAAATTTCATGTCTTTCAGTCAAATGATGTTTTGTGAACCGATCCACAGTTGTTCACCCTTGTCATATCATGACATTCTATAAATTTTGACAAGTATGGATTGGGCTTCAGCCATCCATATTTATTACCAGATTATAATTTCTATACATGACAGTTCTCAGAGAATTTTGACCAGTATGGATCGAACCAGAACAGCCCATACTTAGTCTCATGTTTCCTTCCTTGAAGTACGTGGATTGAACCATAACCGTCCACATCAGTTAATATTACACCTCAGTTGATTTAACTTTTGTGTTCCTTATAACAGTCAAATTTTCATACCCTTACGTTGAAGTCATCTACATGATGATTCAGTTTCATGATTCCTTACAAGGATTATGTTTTCAACAGAATGATAATGTTTCATGCTAAGATATAGAAGGATTACAGTAAAATACTGTTTCATGATAAATCATGTTCTGGTCTTTATCAATCATGTCCTTATACTGAACGTTGATGAAACTCCGTTTAATCATACTTTCAGCCTCGAAACAACCAGCAGTAAGTCGACGCAGGAATTGTCAGCCTATCATGTTATTTATTTCAGATCAGTTTACTACCGTTTAAATCAAATTGTTTCCCTGATCATGTCAGACAAGCGACACCAGTATCGATCATCCCATAAAATCCCACCAGCTCCATGTACAGTATTCCATATGTACCCCATGTACAGTGTCTCAGTTATATTCCAGGTATAATATTTCACGTGTACTCCAGGTACAACGTCTCAGATATGCTCCATGTGCAGTATTCATTTTGTACTTCATGTACAGTAGTTCAGGTGTACTCCAGGTACCATACTCCATGGATATTGCTAACCGATCCTCAATCATCTCAGGCGTTTCCACTTGTCGATATTTTACCAATTGCTGATGCTGCTCGTGAGTTGAAGATTTTGCTAAATGCTGATGCTGCTAACACTCTGAAGACCACACAGATGCTGATGCTGCTGAACTTTGGAGATTCCTCAAGATGCTGACGCCGCGGAATGAGGACGAAACTACAAATTTGAAATTTTCGACGAGAATAAATTCAACGATCAGACACTACCCTTCTATTTTATGTTTTTACTTCCTCAATTAGATGTCACACATCACTCAGCTAATCTTTCTGTCAGAAGAGTGGGAACCGGTAACCAGCCGACCACTCAACAGAAATAATTACATTATTCACGGTCATGATAACGACCGACAGGAAACTGACAGACAAAGTAGTAGTGACAACCACCGTGCTTATAATTAATCAGTCAGTACCATCGGAACCCCGGAACGGACGTGACCAGAAATACAGAGGTCAGTAGTCTAACCGGTCCGCCAATCCTAGCAGTTACCAAAATTTTTCAGCCTTGTTCATACTCATCTATTAAAACACGTGCCAAGACATCAGTTAAGACATAGTTCTCAGGTATCATTTCGGAAGACACATATCAGGGCACCAGTCATGATACACGTCATACGAATATATTCTCAGAGTACGAGTCCGAGCCCCTAATTCCAGTATGTTCCAAGCAAGACCCTCAGTCATTCAGGGTATCTTTCAGAAAAGGGTATACTCATTCTATTATGTCACGCATATATCAGATCATTAAAAACTCAGTCACCACCACCAGATTATTATTCAAATTAAACACGCAGAGTCCATTCTGTGAAGTTACAGACGAACACATTCAGAGAAAATCGCCATGTTTACTCCACGTATTCATAGGTCAGCTTTATCTTAAATAAGGTATTTACCTACCTCCCAGCCAGAAAAGACTCCAGAGAACCACCATGTTTATTAAGGTGCTCCTTTCAATTAACGACGAGATCCGTCTTACTAAATCCCAGTACATTCATCATTTCTGCCAGAAAAAAAATCAGTATAAATTGTTCCTGCCCTACGAGCGCGTGACTTATCAGTCCATAGCTACGAAGACTATCTAGCCACCAGTTATAACCTATTTCTGAAGTTCATTAAAGTTATGATCAGCATATTTCTTTCAGCATTTCCAGAAGAAATTTCCAGAATGTCATTCCAGAAATTCCTTCCTGACCCTGAGACAGGATTTAACGTCGAGCTTGTCTCAGGAATATAAACTGTTTCCAAAACTCCGTATTCCAGGGCTTCAGCTAAGTTACAAGAGCTGCATCAATTGCTGCAAAAGCTACCAGAACGAGGCTTTGTTCGCCCTAACGCACCACCAGAAGGTGCACCGTATTATGTCTAGCAGAAAGAAGGCCGGTATCATGACACCATGTATCGACCACAAGATATTTTATAGATCACCATTCTTAATCAATGTTCATCCCATAAATAGCAGGTTTATCGGATCTGCTACGATGTCTTAAACACTTTCTGGAAACAAATTTCCGATCATGCTACCATCAGTGGTGAGAGAAAGAACATGACGTTTCCAGACTGATGTTGCACATACTACAATCTCTCCAAAATTTTAGTTTTATACTTTTGAGCTCCCTAATGTTTCAGCTATATTATGAAATCATGGATAAAATTTTCTATAAATCTTAGGCGATATCATCAGTACATTCATTGATCATAGTCTGATCTGCCCAATGCTAGAGGAGAACACAAGACTCATCTCCTCACAGTTGTACAAAACGTCAATAGGAGTAAATTTTATACACAACTTTCCAGATATAAAATTCGCCTGAACTGAGTGGCATTTCTGAGCCACCCTATTTTAGCAGAAAGAAATTTCAGACAATCCTGCGAAGGTGAAGGCCATCACCTGATGGTCCCGACTGACGACTATGAACGTAGTATGAAATTTCTAGAACTCAATTGACTGCTACCGCAGAAATTGCCGACAGTCATCACTAGAAATCCTTTTATGACTATTCAACCAGATTTTCACCAGAATGTTCCATAATCTCAGACAAAACACTGATAGAATCCGCATCACACATTAAGGCAGCTATGTTCATATCTAGATGCCTGACCTACTGCAGGTTCAAGATAGAACACCGACATGCTATTACTACAAGTAGAAATTCTAGACCGAAAAGAGACAAGACTCCATGGAGATTGTTATCAGTTTACCACAGACTCAGAGAAAGTATGATGCTATCTAAGTTATCGTCAACCATGTAATCAGCCTGCGTGTTTCCTTCATCCGAAAGGATCACGCAGTAACAGATCTGCAGAAAGCTTTGGAATTCCGCAGTAAATCGTACGAATTCAAGGCAACCCATTGACCATCATATCAGACAGAATTCATGTTCACGATCAAGTGTATGTTACGTCCACTTTAAGTTCATGTTTATATCAGTTTCACGTTTACGTCTTATTCGCAATACGATGTTGTTTCAGTTCATGTTTTGTGCTATCTCATGATCTAAGCTCACGTTTGAGTTCATAACATTGTTCACGTTCAAGTTCGTGTACCATTTTCCAATACACGTTTCTCAGTTCATTACCGTATACGGCTACAGAAAGCACGAGAAATTAGACTCGAGTTAGCACAACCATTCCATAACCAGGCAGACGTTTCACATCTCAGGCCGTAACGTTTGGCATTCCTTCCTCAGTCAGCCTACATTCATGATATGTTTCAGTATCACATCTACAGTATGATTCACGTATTACATTCATGATATATTTCATTCCAAGCTCCTCATATAATTATGAACCACGTTCACAATTGCTCACTCAGCACGTTCAAAACTGTTCACGTAGTTCGTCCCTATGTTTCAGCAGCTTGCTCAGAGATATAAATGTTATCTTTTCAGTATAATTGTATGCACCGCTTCATGTATTCTACATGCTATAGCTTATTCACTCAGATTCAGAAAATCTATCTTATGTATAGAACCGGAAACTATTCAGCATCATCAGGACAGGGTCATCAGGACCAAGTTTTTTTTTATGTTTAGACCTTTGAAGGAATCGTTTCGAGCGGGAGGCCACTCGAAACAGAGGAGTCCATCCGGATCTCTCACCCTTTCTTCAATAAAGCCAGTTAAATTCTTTTAGTCAGGTTACGTCTATGTCCGTTTCAGCCATGTCACGTGGCATGATCATTTCAGTCATGTCAGGTTTACACCTATCAGCAGCATTATGTCTTAATTAGAAGACAATACATCCTTCAGCTTAATTGTCTTTTCAGTCTACGTGTTCTTTCAGTTCTTATAACTTCCTCAGCTTATCATCTTTAATTCGAGGACGAATTTCTCCTTTTTAGAGGGGAAGAATTGTAAAACCCAGTATCGTCGTACCTTTAATTCGGGGACGAATTATTATTTTTAGAGGGGAAGAATTGTAAAACCCGTATTTTAAAAATCAGAATATTTAAATACGCAGTTCAATTTTAATAAACTATAGTATTAATTTTGACAGAGATAAAACGCAGAAATTTAAATACGACAGTAAAATAATTATTTAGAAAATAATTATTGAATTCAGAAATATTACATATGTATTATTTATTTTACAGAAATAATTAATCGTAAGCAGTAAATAATACGCGTAGTCTCAGTTATTTAAATATTACAGATAATATTTATTCAGATGATAATTATTAAGCCTCAGGAAATTATTATAATTGTATTACTTATTTACAGTAAAGAGTATTACGTTTCAGAAATCGAAACACGAAACACGAAACACGAACACGTACACGTATATTAAAACGCGTCGCGATTTAAAGAATGCGTATTTAGTGGAGGGGCTGTTTTAGACAAATATGGAAAAAAGTGGGACTTGGGCTCAAGGCCCAAGTGTTTTGTCTCTTGTTCTTGGCCGGGTATAACAAAAAAAAAAGGGGTTCCTTGTTTTATTTTTATGCCGACACAACACCACTCAAACAAAACCCTAGAATTCAATACAACCGCCACTTACTCCCGTGCTCCTATCTGCCGACGGTTCATCACCAAGATATGGAAAACATGTCGTGTCTTTGATCTACCAAAAACAAGAATGCGTTTGAGCAGAAACAAGGTAAGATGATCACGTGTTCTTTTGATTAATAAATCACAAATCAATGATAAATAATCTAAAAACATGTTATATATGAGAGGGGTTTTCGTTTGGCTTTTGCTGGGTTCTGTTCGCACACAAACCGAGACCTTAAAGGTCTCGGTGGTAATCAATTTTCCACCAGCCGCAACCCAATTAAGGGTGCTGGCCGGTTTTGCACTAACAGTGGGAACACCCACAGGGTGTTGTACTAACAGTGGGAACCGAGACCTGGGTGGTCTCGGTGGGATCATTATAATTAGCAGGGGAAACGGATCATAGACAGGGGGAAATCCCGACTGCCAGTGGGAAAACTGGCAGTAAAGGGGCGTTTGGCAGTGGGTTTAAGGACAGTTATGGGTGCGTTTGGCAGTGGGTTTAAGGACAGATTAAGGGGTGTTTGGTTAACAGTTTAAAAGACAATAAGGGACTGTTTGGCTAGACTTATCTTAAAACTTAGCACGAGTTTTTGGAATCGCTTGTAATAATTATTGCACGGGATTAATTAAATGCTTTAAATCATTTTAAAAGGGATTTATAAATAAAGAAGTTTAATTGTCGATTTTATTATCTTATTAATAAAATTATCGATATTGTTTTGTCATGTTAATTGTTTAAAACATAGGATTTATCAAGGATTTAAATTAAAGGAACTATTTTGAAAACGTTCTATTTCAGGAAACTTTCTAATTCGGGAAACTTTCTAGTTATGGCAAGTTACTAATTATAGTAATAGTATAATAACATGCTACAGTACAATATACAGTATTCAGGAACACAGGTTATACGTTATTTAGCAAATATTTAAAGACCAGTCAGATTATCAGAAATACACCGGACTATCAGATTAATCAGATTATACATGAATAGTAATACAAGAATAAATTAAATTAAAACTAGAACATATAAGAATCAGTAACAGCAAACGGTATTTAGACGACTTATTTTCCGTCCGTATTTATGTAGTATCCGTGAAGTCAGAGTCGATCTTTCAGCTTTCTGTCTTATTTCATTTCTGGACGCGAGGTACGGATTTTCCGTTCTTTCAGTAAGGACTTCCTTTCCTATGCATGATTAGGATTCCCCGTCTGCAGCCAAATGTTTTTCCCCAGTATATGTTTAAGCTTATTAGTAATCATGTTAATAACTAAATAAATTGCCTGAGCATTATATACAAGCATGACCAGTTTATGTACTAGTTACGGAGGTACCGTAACCATGGCACTAGAGGCACCGGTGTCGTGACTCACATGCAGGAGAGTGATATCCTGCATCGTCCCACTCAGCTCAGCTTGGCCATTTTATCAGTATTATTAGTGGGGCGTATGGATGCATCCTAGGCTACAGTTTACAGTTTAGCAGGTGAATGTGGTGTGTGCTCTACATCCTTCACATTGGAGCTGATCCCTCCACCCAGCACAGTTATTTAGAGGTCACCCCTCTACAGCATGACGAGATCACCCCTCTATGTATTCATGCAGCAGTTGATTTAGTTCATGACCTATATAAGCTCTTGGCAAACTAAAATACAGAAAATGCATGTTTTCAGAATTAATAAGTTATATTTCAGTTTCAGTACATATATGAAAAGGTTTATCAGATTTTATACAGAGTTGTACCACATGTCATATCAGTCTTATAGTTTCATTGTAGTTCTAATTCCATTACTTTCAGTGCATCCTATTCATGCTATATCCGTCCACTGAGCGTTATGCTCAGCCGTAGTTCCTTTCATGTTCTAACGGCAGGTACACCAGGACGCTTTTAGGATTCTAAGAACTTGTGCATTTGGAGGGAAGCTATCCAGACTTCTTACTTTATGCATTTCTTATATTATTCTGCTTATTTGGACATTGTTTAGTCCTTCCATTCAGTATTTTACATTTTATGTTTTGGGCTTATGTTTGGATTGCCGAAGCTTGATTCCGGTATTTCCTTTATGGTCAGTTAATGTTCTAGGACATTTACCTTATGCTTTGATGACACGCCATAGATACACGTAACGGTCCATTTATCCAAGTGGGGTGTTACAAAATCAGTCAAGGTTCCCGCCAAAATCAAGCTCCACAAAATCAAAATGCTAATAACTATCGAAACAACAATCAAGGTGGAAATTACCAAGGAAATCAAAGGAATTATAACAAGGGTAATTATCAAAGTGGTAATGGGCAAATTTCTAATCAAAACCAAAACCGTGATTTTCAAACTCCTACTTAAGGTTTTCAAAATGCTCACACTAAAAATTTGCAAGGAGAATTTTTAGATTATGCTAAGGCTAATGATGCTAAGTTTGATAACATGCCACCTGAGATGATTAGCTTAAGATCCGAGTTGAAAAACGAGCTTAAAAACGAACATGCTAATGAACTTAAAACTCATGCTAATAAGATGGAAGGAAATGTCACACGACTCCAACAAAATCAACAAAAAATGGAGCAAGGACAACATGAGATTAAGCAAGAATTGTTAAAAGCAGATGCTAGGCAATCTAAGTTTGAAGACCGTATGGCTAAAATGTTTGAAGCTATCATGTGCAAGCCCTCTTCTTCGGGTGGTCTTCCTAGTGATACCATCGTAAACCCGAAAGGAGAGTTGAAGGTTATTACTACTCGTAGTGGTAAAACTTTCAAAGAACCCACTTCTCGTCCAAGTACTTCTATGGAAAAGGAAAAAGATAAAGAACCCGAGGTTGTGGTTGAAAAGGAGCAAATTACAATCCCACGAAGTACCACTCAAACTACGCCTACGGTTGAACCTACACCAATCATGGAACCCGAGATTCCAAGGCCGATGCCTATGCCTAATTTGCCCCAACCCACACCACCTTTACCCTACCCATCAAGACGAGACAAGGAAAAGGCACAAGAACGAAATAATTATCAATTTGAACTCTTTATGAAAATGTTTCGTGACTTGCATTTCAATATAAGTTTTGCCGACGCCTTAGTCATGATGCCTCGATTTGCCGCGAACTTCAAAAGTATGTTGAATAACAAAGAGAAATTGCAAAAATCGTCTAGTTGTTCTTCGGTTTTTCTAAGCCGCATACCTCAAAAAGTCGGTGATCCTGGAAAGTTTTTAATCCCATGTGCTATCCAAGACATGGAAGAATGCTACGCCTTGGCCGATCTTGGTGCTAGTATTAATTTGATGCCTCTTGAGATTTTTAAATCGCTCAATCTTCCAAATATCACTCCTTCAAGAATGTCAATCGAAATGGCCGATCATTCTACGATTCTAGCTTGTGGAGTTGCCGAGGACGTCTTTGTGAAAGTTGGGAAATTCTATTATCCCGTGGACTTCATTGTTGTTGATATTCCTATCGATCCTAAAGTTCCGTTAATTTTAGGTCGATCTTTTTTGGATACCTCGAGAGCACTTATCGATGTGCATGCAAGAAAAATCACTCTTCGTTTCAATGAGGAAGAACTCGTCATTAATGCAACCCAAAACTCCACGCTTTCTCATGTTTATTCTATCACATCTTTGTACAATGTCAATCCCATCAAAAACATTTGTCAAAAGATTTCCAATAGAGTTTTAGGAGTTGTTGATAAAAATGAAGTTCGTTCCCCTCCGCCGATGGAGGTTAAGAGTGTTAAGCCTATGATTCCAATCTCGAGTGATTCTTCGGATGATGAATACGTTGATCCCGATGGGGAGGTTTTCTTTGTAGACAAAAGATTTGAAAACTTGCCACCACCTAAACCAAAAAGATTTCAAAATGTGAGAATTTTTAGTGTGACTAACATTGTTTTAGATACACCAAATATTTTTGACTTAATTAAATCGGGTTTTCACAAGGAGAGTGTAAAAGATGAAAAAGGAAAAGATTTTAAAGTGGATTTAAAAGATTTTTCTACAATTCTAACTCCGTCATCACCGCGTGTCTTGAGTACTACAAGCTCGTCTTCTCCTTTTGACGATGCTTTGTTTGGACTTAGTGTGGGGAAAGCCCCTTATGTTCCCTTCCCTTTCTCCACCGAGGACGAGATATTTGATCCTGGAATTGCTTATATAGGGAAATCTCGGTCTTCCACCGATGCAATAAATGGAAAATCTTTTCATTTGATTGGTGCGAGTCTACCTCGAGTAGCTCAATGTTTTGACTTACCCATTGTCCCACCCTTCTATTTCTTCTCTCCTATTTTCTTCTATCCCATTGGGATTTGTGTTGGAGTAGTGTTGTCTCGTCTTTCATCCGAAAACGAGGACGCTATCTTTGACCCCGGTATACGTTTATCGGATTTTTAAAGTACTCCACATGCTTTTGGGCCTTGTTTATCATGTAAGCCCCACCAAAAATTGACCATACCATGATTATCCCTAAATGATCACATTTATGGGGATTCGAGTCGAGCTTTTGACTCGGTTATCAAAAACAAGGTGCCTCGTGGGGGAAGACCCATGCTTATCCATGTACATATTATTGCTTTCTAATTAGTTAATGTGAGGGGATTTGTGCCCTTCCAACCTTTGTTCCATGGTTGTTTGTGAATTGTGTCTTTTAGATCATCATCTTCACGATTGGAGCCTCTCGTGTTCGTTTATGGGAGCACTCGATCGTTTGCTTTGGAGGCCTTTCCCAATATCCATATGATATATCCTTTTATGTTCTAACCTTAGGTTTTTAGCACACCTCATAAACGGCTATTACTTATTGGTTACACCCTTTCCATGCTAGATTAGGCATTCGACTACGTCTCTAGTATGGGGGTGTTTGCACCCCTAGACTCGAAACATTGAGGACAATGTTTAACTTTAGTATGGGGGGGTGAATAGATACTTGCCTTGCCAAACCTTCACGCTTTCCAAAGTTTATCGTTTTGTTATTGTTTTGTTGCAAAATAAGGCTAAAAATGGCCAAATTTTAAATTTTTATCATGTTTTATAAGTGTTTGAAGACACGAATGTAGATTTTCCGATGGCGAGAATAAGAGTAATTTTTGACTCGACCGTGCGTGTTGAGCACTTAGCTTTGATTCCTTAACTACACATTAGGCTAAGTCTCTTAAATGAGGACGATAAATGATAGAGTTAATTATAAGTTACTATGCTAAACGTAGAATACTCGTATTCTTTCAAAAACTCATGTGTTCTCGTTATTTGCTTACTCTCCCTTCGCTTGTAAATATTTTTTGCTTAATAAATATTGATTTAGCGGTTTAGTTTTGATTCTTGGGTTTCTAGTCTTTTCTAGTAGCTTCCGTGTAATTAAATTGGGAAGATATTAAGGTATCGCCAGCGTCACGGTTTTGAAGTATTGGCAACCCGAATAATCGAAAGCTTCACCCAATAATAAGATTTCAAGTGCTCACCTAAATCAAGCAAACAATTTGAAGCCCCACAAGGCCTAAAATCTATGCAAAATTGAAAGTGAATCAAGCCTTAATCTTCGAAGCTTTAAAGATCCAAAATTCGCTTTAGCGTGAGGATATACGTCTTTGGCTAATAAAACCACCGATGATGGCGGATAATAAAAGGCAAGGCAAGACCGAAGTCATAATAAAAGCTTCATGGCGAAGTTGAATAAAAGATGGAGGTAAACCAAAGATAATAAGGTCCTTCCGTTAGGGGGCGTATAAAAGTCTTGGTAATAAGTCTCATGTTCAAAACCGTTATAAAACCGTGTTTATCGATTCTTCTTGTCAACTTAATTTTTTAACATCGTTGTCTATTAGGAGGGGTTATTGATTTGATGGTCTTAGTTACACCGTTAAGACTCTATTTTTAGACCTAAATCTCTATTATCGCATAAGTCAATGATGTATCCTCGTGATCATTAAAGACATAATGAAATATAAGAGATACAACTTAGGAATAATGGGAGAATAAGTACGTGATTAGGGCATATGAGTAGTGTTAGCATTACTAACTTATAATGACAATGATCTCGTTGCACGCTTGGCATGGAATTAAGGTGAAAATCGAGGACGACGAAATTATTTCTAACGAAGCATTCACGTGTTCTTGTTCTATGAACCTAAACGTCCCATTTTGCGATGAGAATCATACATTATGTCTAAAACGCAAGTAGTAGTAATTGTGTTATGTAGCTAGTTTATCATTTCAATAAAAGTGAATAAAATGAATTTTGGAGATGCTTTGATACTTTATTCTAGCATTGCGTGAGGGCACGGCAATGGTTTAGTATGGGGGAGTGATGAGACTGCTTTTATACATGGTCTCATCGTCCAAATCGGCCTTAAAATGCATAAAATATCATAAAATATGCCAAATATATGCTCGTGTTTGTTACTTGTGTATTTTTAGGTACGGATATTGAGGAATTGGCAAAAGATCACAAGAATCATTCAAAAACGAACACAGGAAACGAAGTCGCACAATGAACCGGGCCCAAGTTTGGATTTTGCAAAAATACCCTTGAAGAATTGAAGATTGGCAAATTTAGTCCCTCATCTTTGAAGAACTTGTCACATTTGACCCTCCAAATATCAAATGTACAAGTATGGTCCTTATTATTTGAAGATTGTACAAGACCAGTCCATCAAGTTTGAAGAAAATACATTAGAAACCCTTGGATAAAGTCTTTAAAGGTTTTGTGCCAATTTTGACAACTTGCCCAAAGTTGTCAAGTGCAATTTTGGCACTGATGGACATTTAATACAAAGTGGAAAGAAAAGAAAGACTTGGGGGCCAAATCTGCCAAACCACCAAACCTCCTTACCCAGTCACATGGTGACACCTCATCCAACCCACCCAAATAACAAATACCCTACCCAAACCCGTACCCTTGGCCCAAATTCCCCACACCCGGTTTTATTTAAAAAGTCGGTCAAAGGGTCAACACCCACTTAACCCTCCCTTTCCCTCCTAAACACTAATTTTAAAAACAAATTAACCCAAAACAGATTAAACCTATCCCCTAATCCCCATAAACCCTAACCTCACCCCAGTTTCAATTAAGCCAAAAACAAAGGGTTAAACCCTAAGATTGTCCAGATCCTAAATTAAACCCCATCTCATCCTTTCCCACCTCACCCAACAAAGCCACATGACCTGTGGACCCCTCCCCGTACCTCCCCTGCACCCATCCCTTTCCCACAACCCAATACCCCGACACAACAAACGTTTGTGATCCTTCTACTTGGTCCCCAAGTCTATTTGAACGTCCAAGATCAACCAAGCAAGCTGTCAATCACATGTGATCAAGCTTTTAACCAAGATTCGACCAAGACCAAGGGCAAACAAGGCAATTCCATCTCTAGGGTTTTAGCTTAGCATTTTTCATGAATTATTTAATTATCATTCTAGATAGTTCCTTTTGTTAGTATATATAGGAGTCGACATGTGACCCTATACTTTGTTCCAGTTTTAGCAAAAATCTTTTGTAATTCCTTTTTTGAAAATTATAAAGTTGGTGTTTGTTAATTGCAAGTGTAATTCCTTTTATATTTGTTTAAAAAGTTGGTGTAAGTTTATGCTAAGACTGAGTTCCAATTTAAATTTGTGAAAGAATTTGTGTGATAGAAGTTTTCAAATAGTTTTAAAAGATTTTTGATTTTAGGAAAATTAAAGCAAGAAAAGTGAAAGTGGATTTTGCCAAGTGATTTTCTGAGATTGAGAGTAGTTTTAAAACGTGTGTTTAAGGTTTCAATATTTTTAGAAAAGTTTTTAAGGAAGAAAAAAGAAAACAGGATATACATATTGTGCTTGTCATTGTTTTCTTTTGATTTTTCCTTGGCAGGTGTAAGTGTTTTGTTGATTAGAGGTTCAGCACCAACCCCAGTTGGTAGGAAGTGACTTGGCAGTCACAAAGAACCCTGGATGTAGGGTTCTTGGGTAAGACACATTTTTCCTTTTTTGAAATTTTCAGAAAAAGTGAAGTTTCATGTGAATTTTATGCAAAGTGTGAATTACATGAATAGTTGTTTGGATTTGAGTCATTGTGAGTTATATTCATATTAGATGCTATATGAATCAATTCGGTAGTGTTTAGAATAGCTTTGGATTGTTAAAAAGTTGAAATCAAAACTTAAAGGGTTGTTTGGATACGGTTTTAAGTCTAGATTTCAGAAGAATTTGAGAAATAAAAAGGTGTTAGAAAGATTAATTAAAGTTGTTTAGGTTGTATGCTAGTCTTGTTGTCAGTTTGAAAGAGTTTTGAAACAATTTGACTGGTAAAAAGTTTAAAAGCATAGCAAAAATCTGCATATGTAATTTTCTTTGTATTTTCATGATAACTAGAGCTTGAATCTTATAATCTGTTATAAGTCATGGTTAGATAGGATTGCAGTTTGTTTAAAGGTCATTTGGTGTATGTGTATGCAAAGTTTGGAAGTTTAAATCTCATTTGAGTGCTTGTCTTAAGCTGTTATACACCCACAGACCCTCAAAAGACCTCAGCAACTTCTATTTGCTATGTGTGATTGAGTTTGTGAGATTTTTGTGCTATAAGTGCTAATTTTCTGCTTGTATTGACTCCCTACACTCAGAAAGAGTGTAGGGGTGCCTTTGTTCCAATAAAATATCACAAACAAATCCAATCCAAGTCCTCTTGGATCCATATTCACTTGTGAAGAAAGGCACAAAAACCTGCTTGTGTTCTTGTTTAAAAATTGGATACGATTTTGGTCCTTATCTTAGCTTAATCATTGTAAAATTGGACATTGGATTGGTGTTAACAAGCAAGAAAGGGTCACAGATTGGATTGTAAAAAGTAAGAAAAAAAAAAAAGTTTTATAAAAACTACACCCGCACTGGACTCGAACCCTCGACCTGCAGCTCAAGAGTAAAGGGTTCTACCAGTGATCTAGATGCGTTTTTACGTTAAGCTTTCATTTCATTAAGTATTTAAGTTGACTTTGGTTTGGGCTTAAATTAATAAGCTGTAGCTTATTTGATTTTTCCTAGCTTATTTATTAAGTGTTTTTAGCTTATTTGAATTTTCCTAGGACATTTATAGGCTTAGGGACTTTTCTGTTTAAAAGTTTTATTTTTCCTTTTATTTAATTAATTAATAGGATTATTTTTAGTTTCATATTTAGAAAGTAATTAAAAAATAGTAAACAGTAGTTTTAAATTTAGAAAAAATAGTTTTTAGGTTTTAATTCTTATTTTTGAGGTTTACATATCATAAAGTTTTCAAAAACTTTAATTTTTAATTTTATTTGATTTTAGGTTTTTTATTAAACTTTAAAAATTAATATAAAATTAATTAGAAGGTTTTAGGAACTTTAATTTACATTTTCTTCTTAGTTAGATTATTTAGAATTTTTGAGAATTTTTTAGAATTTATTTAAGAACTTTTCATTTTTTTGAATTTTTTTAATATTATTTTATTATTAAAAATAAAAAGTTTTATTTTTATTTATTTTTCATTTTTCCTAATTATAGACATTAAAATAGGACCTTTGTCACTTTCCAATTAATTTTTAGGCTTTTCAATTAATTTTTAGAATTAATTTTAGATTTAATAGATTTTAATAGTTTTTAGGAGTTTAAAAATAGTTTAAATTGGTTTTAAAAGTTTTAAAAATAGTTTTTAGTTTAATTAGGTCATTTTTGAGGTTTACAAACTATAAAATCTTGTTTAGGGCTTTTTAATATTTAAAAGTGATTTTTAGGGCTTTAATTAGCATTAAAAAGTCATTATTGAATTAATTAAAAGGTTTTGGCAAGTTTGGATTTTTTGTAAACTCTTAGAATTTTATTGTGGATTTTTAGTAATTTTTAGGAATTTTTAGATTAAAATTTTAAATTTTGTGCTTTTTTACGTCGTAACTTTCTAGTAGTGTTTTTGCCTTATTTTTCTATTTTTTTTCGTCTTCGTCATTTTCTCTTCTCTTTTTCTTGTGAATAATCAAAAACATTAATCAATCATTCATTACACAACACACGTGCCTCCTCGAGAGAACGATCCCCATCAAGGGTCATAACTTGTGGTTTTCCTAAACTACTCGTTAATACTTACCGCTTTTACCTTGTTTTCCTAAACAAGTGTAATTTTACAACTATCACTATTATAGGCGATTCATTAAAGAATTTTCTTTGATAGCTAAACCCTTGACTAAGCTTACCCAGAAGAATAAACCTTTCGTTTGGGGAAGTGATGAAGATGGAGCATTTCAGACATTGAAGCAAAAATTATGTAGTGCGCCGATCTATCATTACCCGACGGGAGTGAAGATTTTGTAGTGTATTGTGATGCATCTCTTAGAGGTTATGGAGCTGTTTTGATGCAGCGAGAGAAAGTGATAACTTATGCTTCTAGGCAATTGAGGAAGAATGAGGAGAATTATACTACTCATGATCTTGAGTTAGGAGCTGTAGTCTTTGCTCTTAGGTTGTGGAGACATTATCTGTATGACACCAAGTGTACGGTATTCACCGATCACAAAAGCCTATAGTATATTCTCGACCAGAAGGAATTGAACATGCGGCAACGAAGATGGATAGAGTTGTTAAGTGACTATGATTGTGATATAAAATATCACCCAGGAAAAGCCAATGTTGTTGCCGATGCGTTAAGTAGGAAAGATAGAGAGCCTGTCAGGGTGCGTTCTCTTGTCTTGACCGTGCACAATAATTTGCCTGAGCAAATTAGAAATGCACAAATAGAAGCTTGTAAGAAGGAGAATTTTGTTAATGAAGGGTTCCGAGGAGAAGGAGATCCTTTAGAGGTTAGAGCTGATGGAGTGAAATGCTTAAGAGGTCGTATGTGTATACCTAAGTTTGGAGGCTTAAGAGACTTGATTATGTAAGAATCCCATAAATCTAAGTATTCCATTCATCTGGGATCTGATAAGATGTACCATGATTTGAAGAAGTTAGACTGGTGGCCGAATATGAAAGCTGACATAGCTATGTATGTTCTTCAATGCTTGACTTGTGCTAGAGTCAAAGCTGAACATCAAAAGCCATCAGGACTACTTCAACAACCAAAGATTCCTGAATGGAAGTGGGAGCGAATTACGATGGACTTTATCACCAAGCTTCGTAGAACATCATCTGGAAACAACTCGATTTGGGTTATTGTCGACAGACTGACCAAATCAGCACACTTCATTCCGGTTAAAGAGCAGTTCTCACTAGAGAAGCTGACTCGTATATACCTTGAGAATGTTGTATGCAAGCATGAAGTGCCTGTATCGATCATTTCAGATCGAGATCCTAGATTCGCATCGAATTTTTGGAAATCTCTCCAAAGATCTTTGGGAACGAATCTCGACATGAGCACTGTTTATCACCCCCAGACTGATGGGCGGAGTGAAAGGACGATACAAACACTGGAAGATATGTTAAGAGATTGTGTGTTAGATTTTGGTAAGAATTGGGATAAACATTTGTCGTTAGCAGAGTTTTCGTATAACAATAGTTACCATTCTAGTATTAAGGCTGCACCATTTGAAGCTTTGTATGGTAGGAAGTGTAGATCTCCTGTATGTTGGAGTGAAGTTGGGGATACCCAGCTCACGGGACCGGAATTGATCCGGGAGACTACAGAGATGATAGTTCAGATTAAGAAGAGGTTGTTGACTGCCCGAAGTAGACAGAAAAGTTACGCGGATGTGCGGCGGAAGCCAATGGAGTTTGAAGTGGGTGACCGAGTAATGTTGAAAGTATCGCCATGGAAAGGCGTTATAAGATTTGGAAAGCGAGGGAAATTGAATCCCCGTTATATTGGACCCTTTAAGATTTTATCTAGAGTAGGTCCGGTGGCTTACAAACTAGAGTTCCCCCAGAACTTCATGGTGTTCACAACACATTCCATGTATCTAATCTGAAGAAATGTCTAGCAGTGAGTGATGAGAAAATTCCGTTAGGTAAGGTTCGAATAGATGGGAAGTTGCATTTTATCGAAGAGCCCGTAGAAGTTATGGACCGTGAGGTAAAGCAACTGAAACAAAGTCGGATACCTATTGTCAAGATCCGATGGAATTCAAAGCATGGACCGGAGTATACTTGGGAACGAGAGGATGAAATGTGGAAGAAATATCTGCACCTCTTCGATTTCAATAAGAAACGGACATCCAAATGAAATGGATCACGAGGACGTTGATCCCTTTTAGGAGGAAAAGCTGTGACAATCTAACATTTTCAGGTAGTGAAATATTTTCTCGTATAATATTTTGAAACTTATTTTTGTGTTGGTTGACGAACTCACAATTTACGGATTTAAATTTGGGCTTACGTGCATAATTTAGCGTCTTTTACGACTAAACTGGAAACCTTAGGATTACGTATTTACGTTTTTGAACTCCGTTTTTATGAGACAATTTTTATTGGATTCGTTTTGTGACGTTGATTCATAATTTATAAAAACGTTTTTCGTAAAATGACCCGAGGGCACGCAAATCGAGAAAACTAGAATCGAGGAATACCCGTAAACTAGTGAGATGGGACAAAATACATTGTCCCACCCCACTAGCACTATGGGACGGCACTAACATGACACCACAACCATATGTGGCATCATGTTAGCTAAGTTATAACAAGTGTAAACAAAGCTTACACTTTAAGCTTTCCATTTAGCTAAAACCACAAAACCACTAGCAACTAACTCACACATACCAGTTACTTAAATGCAAACAACCTCAAATCCTCTCAACCACATCACCCCTTACCGTCCACTTTTGAGCTACAAACACCCTATTTGATCTTTTCTAGCCATGAAATACATGTTAACTAGCTCTATCATGGAGTTATCTTGAAGCCTTGATCATTTGGTGGCCATATTAACAACATTGGAGGTGATTTTCTTGTGTCCTAGGGCTGATTTCTCAACTATTGTTCTTGGTGTTTGATGATCTTGGAGTTACTTTTGGTGTTCATCAAGTTCTTGTCTTCCAAAAACAAGAAATACACTTGGTTGGTAAAGAAGATCATCCTCTTCATTTTCTCTTGTTATTTTTGTAAAGAACAAATGTATTTTCTTTATTATTGTATATGTATATGAAGTATATATGATGATAAAAATGTTGTGTGGGGATCAAGTGTTGATAGATATGCTTAAAAAGGTTAATAACTATAAGAAATGAGGCTAAAATCATGCTTATTTAGTTGGCTGTATAAAAACAGTATATAACTAAAACTTGAACTGATAAAATTGCATGGTATGATCCATTTACAGTAAGTACAAGATGTTATACACATGTGAGAGTTGGCCATGCAATGGAATCAATATAATGAGTGAGATATGATCAAAACAAGATGAGAGTGCTAATCTGAATAAGCAGTTTTGTAAGGACTGTTAAGGCATGATAAACTTAAAATGGGCAGTAGCTATAACTAAGTTAAATGTAGCACATAATATGAAGAACATGTCACCCAAAAATGAGCTTCTAATTCATTATAGAACTCTAGATATGGTAAAAATGGTGAACATGAAGTTAAAAATTAGATTTTTGGAATTAATGTTTATTAATATTATATAAGCACTCGCATTATAATGTATAAAATGTAAAAATATAAACCCACTAACTTATAAAACTTATTTACATAAATATATAAAAGGTTAATTAAATGGGTAAATTATATAAATGGTAATGAAATAATATTTATAAGTAATAAAAACTATAAACTTGATTTTTACGACTTTTTCGGCTATCGTCGTAAAATTAACGTTTTTCGCCAAATAAAACTTAGACGACCAAACCCGTCTAATGTAAAGTTTATAAAAGTCATATACTGATGTATAGGTAACTAAGACAAGTAAAAACCGATAAAACCCGAACTATAGGATATACGGACATTAACGAGCTAACTAAGCATATTGGACTAATAATTGGACTAAATAAGATAAACACATATAAAAAGAAATTATTGGGCTTAACCCATTTGGGCCCAACATGGAAAGTATAGATACTGATAATATAAGTATAAAATGGATCAAAACAAGTTAAAGAACTCATAATAAGCTTATTGGACTTAAAATAGGTAAATAGGTAAAACTAGTAAACTAGTAAAAAGTTACCAAAACGTAAACACTAAAATGAGTAAACAAGGATATATAAACCCACTTGATCATCATCATATGTACAAAATCATCATATGTATATTGTTATTTTGATAAAAGTCATTGGACAAAGTCTAAGACCGATTATTATTTATATAGGTTTCCGTGACCGAAGCACGCCCGTAGCCGATAATCCGCCTTTCATTATCAACGTGAGTTCATAGCCTCGCACTCTTTTAAATGTTTTATAAAATGATTTGTAAACCTGCGAGGGAGATAACATGCTAGATTTTGATAAAAATAGAACACAAGAGTCCCGATGGTATGCTTAATGATATGGACCCGAATGATGCTATGACCCTATAAACGAGACTAAAAGGATTATTAGTAGTTAGGTTATGTCACTTAAAGTCCCATTAACATGAACTGTGAACTACCGGGATTTGGTAGACGCTTATGCATTTGATAGTACTATTTGGGGACGATCACCCCAGTTCGCGCCTTGACGGTTGATCCCCGTCGTACCACATTGATTGGTAAGCGAATTTATGTATGAGAAGATTCCATAACGTGATTTTTGTGACGACACGCTAACTTAGATGGGCAAATTGTTTGTCGGGTTCGCGGCCCGCTGTTTCATAGTAAGGTAACAATGTCATGCGGCTAATAATAATCCTAAAACCTATATACAAAACGATAACGACGCTAATAACGATAAAAATATTACCTATTATGGTAATATTGAGACTACGGTCTCATGGACGGTTTAAGATGTATGCTTGATATATATATTGTCTGACTAGCAATACGTGGACTTACTTCCGATATTATACTTGTGTTCTGATTTTAACGATTGTTTTATATAACGGTTTTTATTAAACTCTATGAATTCACTCGGCATTCGCTGATATGATTTTTTCATGTTTTTATCTCAGGTGCTTGAAGGTAATCCGGATGGAGATCGACTCTGATGGCCCACATAATATTAAAAATGTTCATTCGATCTATGTTTTGTAAACTTAATGACCTGTATAATTTGGGACCCGTTGTACACTTTAAAACTTTTTATCGAATGAATGTATGTTAAACCTTGTACAACCATTTTTATGTGTTGTCTATGATTGGAGTTACTGTGCTATCCCGTAACACTTTGAAAGACCCTTCCGCTGTACCGATACGAAAATTGAGAGTGTTACATAATTCAATGTTTTTTCTTTTCATATGGACATCAAAAGGGGCGGAGAGTATTTGTCTTTTAAATATGATTCCAAGAAGATTGCAATTAACCCATAATCCGGTAACATGGACTTTATGGTTAAAATTTAATCAAAATTCTCAGTTTAACAGTGGACTTGACCCGAGAAACATACAACATTAAATTTTTTGTATTTACACAACTTGCAAAAACATGAAATAAATAGTCTTTGTCGCCTGCTTAAACATCTGCACGCGTCCTCATTCATCCTCATCATTGTCTTGATTGTTACCTTGGGTATGATTCTGATCATTATACATGTCTTCAACCTGAAAGAAATGACATAAAGCAAACATAAATAGAGCATCTAAAAGTATTCGAGTAATGAATGCAGATGTTGAGAACATGAAATAAAGCATGTTGGTGACCAAAGCAAGCAGAAAGCATACAACGGCTACAATCCAAATGTTATCGAACAGTATGTTGGTGACCAGAATCACTTTTACATATTACCAGAATCACTTACCTTGTGCCTTAAAAAACAAAAGCCATAGTTAAATACAAAACTGAATTCTAAAATGTGACGTACTATTAATGTTACTATATCATTTTACCATAAACACGGCGTTCACTTTCCACAAAAGGGGTGTTTGTTTCGGCTTTTATAGCCTGCTTATGGTTGTTCGATTTTCGTTTATATAAGCCAAGAAAGTGATCTTTTGAAATGTAAGCCGAAAACGTGATATAATTTAAACAAACAGCCCCTCATCACAGTAGGCTACCATACAAAAGACACAATACTAGAAACTTAAATGTACTAAATCAGAAGCATTTACATGTCTACACAGTTTTGATTTGACAATGAATGATGTTATAATCTATGTTTTTGAGCCGCCCTTTTTTACATGAATTAGTAAAAGAAAACACAGATCTGAAGAGTAGTTCAGAGTTCATACTTACTTAAGATATTCATTAATGTATTTAAGATATTTTATAAGGATAAATGAAACAACAGTGACTTTTAAAGAGGGATACCTGTTCTGCTGTGGGATTGATTATACTATGAACTGATCATTAATTATAGAGGTAAAGAAATTGTAACATTAAGTATACAGGCTCCCTTGACCTCACTGTCCAAAATTAACGTTTGCTTTTTGTTGATGTTCAGGCACATGCTGCTTCTGCTGATATTATAAGCTCCAAAAAAGAATAGGTCCTGGATGTTTACGTAAGAGGCCAAACTAATAATCAAGTTTTAAAAGCAAAACACTTTCATTGAAAGTAAAGCATGATGCACATTGTTGGTAAAAATAATGGCGACCTTTTGTTTTGATCTATTAGACGCGTAGCTGGTCAAGAATTCCTAATTTTCAGCCCTAGACTGTGTTTGCACATATACTACATACATATTACCTATACCTATTGCATACATTATTTAACCCTTTGATTATCCTCAAACTCGCCACCAAATAACGTGTTTGTGAAAGGTCATTTGTACGTTGTTCTTAAGCCAACTCATCCTAAGATACCTCAGGTCACAGTTAAGGGGTGTTTAGGTAAGCTTATTGGGTTATCAAAACTTGGAAAGATACCATAAAAAAGGATGATCAGCTTCTATTGCAAGCGCCAACTTTCAATAGATAAATTCAAAAAGTCTACAAGTATACCTGCATTCCAGTTGGCACAACTATAGGTGGGATCCCATTTTCCTCTTTGACTTGATATCGCTATTTCTTGATGATATGTTAGTTGCTTTACCCATAGTTGTAATCGCCCCGCACACATTATCCTTGGCTGGCGGAAGAAGGATATTCGAAGTCTGAAAATTCAATAAACACCCTGCAATTTAAAACGGTACTATCAAATCTTTTTAGTCCGTTGAAAGATATGCAATGGAAAAAAATTCAATCCGATCCAGCTTTCATGTTACATCTGTTAATATAGTCTATCCTAGATTATTAAAAGCAAGTAAGAGCGGATCAACAAAAGAAACATCTTGAACTTCTTGTTGGTCATCTGATTATAAGAAACGTATGAAAAAATACTTACTTTGCAACTATATTTACGGCAAGATACAGCAAGAACATACCTTTTTCAACTCCCGCTCTTTCTTTCAATTTGGGCACCAACAATCAACCTGTGTCAATTTCGAAAATTTCAAAATTTTTGGAGGCTCAGACAGTGAAGCGAGCGAAAAAAAGGATACTTCCGCCATGGCTGCAAGTGTAGTAACTTGCCCCGCCAAAGATGCGGAGAATCTCAATCTTAACCCCCGTTGCCAAGGGTTGTGGGGCTCAGAAAACGGCTACGTTCGCCATGGATGCAAACTTAATTGTTTGCCGCGCCAAGAAGGGTTGGTGCCTTAGTTCGCGAGCCAAGCGCCATCGTCACACAACCGTCATTGTCGTCGCACATCATAGATATGGGCAACGAAAGCAATAGTTGTATCGAAAGGCATAAATGTCATCATCGCCCACAGAAACTCCTGAGCATATTAATAGAAACCTGTAAAAGGCACAGACATAACCAAGACCAGAAACTCCTGATCATATAAAAAGAAATCTGTATTTTAGCTTATATAGTTATTTGCTAGGCATGTTCCACATAGGCCAACAAATAAATGATGCACATCAAACCAACCGCACAAAAAACCTGAAAGCATAGAAAGTACCTGTTTCAAGAATACCAAAAATTGGCACAAAAAAAGGTTTGGGAGTGCAGATACGGGTCGTTATGACCTTTCATAATCCCCTAATTTATAACTCTTATAATAAGGGAGAATCACGAATACCAATGTGATATCTAAAAGGTACTCCCATTGATCCGCATAGAGGTTGTTCGACCCGTCATGGCTGCAAACACCATTTTCATGGTGTTGCCCCGCCAAGATACACACCATTTTGACCCATCACGCTCAGTAACAAACACGTATATGTAATTGCATCATCATCGGCTGCAACTTCCACATATAATAAGTTGATCTGGGAAAAGGTTTCACTGCGTGCTCCCCCCGCATAGGCTTAAATATGTTTTTGTATTTAGTCTGTGTAGTTTCATCTTAAAATAGTGTAACAATCATGTAATAAGAAAACCAAAAAATTAACTAAATCAACTTAGTTACGCTAAAAGGAATTTAAGATTATTAGCTTCATAAGATCTGAAAAAAGCCAGTAAGCAGACGCTATGAACACCTAAGCTTTTCACCTTATAGCAAAAAATAAGCCATAAACTCGCCTTAATAAGCTTAGATGCCCCAATAAGCCTATATTGGTAAGCTTATCAGCTTATCAAGTTTAACAATCTAATATCAAATTATAAAAGGTGCTTGTTTAAGCTTAGATGGGCTTATGATCGTATTTGATTCACATTGATATTTTATATAAGGGCCAATTTTTTGTCACGAATCTCAAAATTATAAAGGAAGAAAATGGGACTTATGAAATGTAACCCAAAATCAAATAAGCTCGTAAGCGTACTTATAAGCTTAAACAAACAGCGCTAAGCATATAACCTATCAGCTTGTTGCACCTTTTACAAAGCCTCATGATATTATCTTATTATACTAATTTCATGGACAATTCATCAAACACATAGTATGCGCGAGTTTAATAAGAAAACTATCTAAACAAATGAGTGGATTAATGGAATTCCATAAATAAACAATCATCAAAACAACATCAAATAATTGGGAAAAAAGATACATGTTACAGGGAGTTGGAGGCAGCTTTAACGGAGTTGTAACCCGATCTAAAATCGATCTAAAATTATTGGATATTAGTGATAACTTTCATCATCCTGAAAAACTATCAAACAAAAAGAGATAACTTTCAGATTAAATCAAGCAACATTAAAACAATCAAAATCAAACAAAACAAAGAACCCTAAATTTCGTGTTCATATAAAAAAACTCAAATAAATATTCAAAATTAATAGAAAAACTTACATCTCAATATTGACGAAAGTATGAATTATTGAGATCCATGGTTGGGTGTAATATACAAATAGACGGCTGAAAAGATGCAAAAAAGTAATCAGCATGGCATACGAACAAATCAATGGCTACAAAAGGGTTTTTGGAAAATAACCCATACCGGTGAACATGATTTCAAACCAACACACGGTTGAGATGTTGATTTGGTTGTCCAACCCATACCGGTGAACAGGGTTTGAGAATATCTAACGGCAGATATATTGTCAAAAACTTTCTTCTCTCACAGACTTTTTATTATATTTTATTAGGGTATTTTTCACTTTCCCCTTATTGTATTAAAGGGGTAAATTAATAAGGCAAACTTGTTATTTTAATAAATAAACGTTCAGATTTATTGAATCTATCATAAATTGAACTTTTTATGTTGGGCGACAATCAAAATAGGACGAAGAAAGTATATATTTATCTATATAAAATAGTTATTAAAATTTAATTTAATCATAATATATATAAATCAGTTATTAAAATATAATCTTAATATAAAAAATAAGTTTTATACTTGAAATAATTTTTTTTCTAAATATCTATGTAATTATATATATTTTTTAGAAAATTTCGGATAATTCGGGTTATTCGGGTCAACCTGAAAACCAAATCGAATTTAAATTCGGTTTTCGATTCGGTACGGTTGAACTCTAATTCGGTTCGGTTCGATTTTCTGGTTGACCCAGGAAAAATAATTAACCGAATAAACCGAACAACTCGAAAACGGAACCGAAAGACACCCTAAAAAATACACTGTCTGGAGTGTATTGTTTTGTTTGGAAAGTGATGTTTATAATCAGGGACCGGTTCGGAACAACTGGAGTCAATAATTTCCCGGCGTCAACACCTCTATATATACATGTTTTGTTTGGAAAGTGATGTTTATAATCAGGGAGCGGTAAGGAAGCAGTGCATTTACACAACAAATTACATTACATCGCATAATTTCATGGATGCCCCATGACCTTCCGAAACCTAGGCTGGTTTGTATAGCCAAATTGTAAAAATATTTAACTTGTTTTATCTTTAAACAACTGGAGTCAGTAATTTTCCGATAACGACATCGACACGTTTTGTTTGGATTGTAATTAGTAGCCATGTAACCAGGGTAGGTTTCGGAAAGTCATGGGACATCCATGAAATAATAGGATGTATTGTTATTTGCTGTGTAAATGCACTGGTTTCCTGATTATAAACATCACTTTCCGTAA
Source organism: Glebionis coronaria (assembly GCA_025667525.1). NCBI lineage: Eukaryota > Viridiplantae > Streptophyta > Magnoliopsida > Asterales > Asteraceae > Glebionis > Glebionis coronaria. Next base: position 412,900,641 of record CM046880.1, read on the forward strand.
TGAGCTGTTTATGTTTGATCATGAATTGAATGATACTATTTGAATGTCTCTATTGATTCTCTATTTGTAAAATCAAGTTCAAGACATACAATGTGGTCTCCACGAAGCATGACATATGCATGATGTGGTCCTTAGTCTCTGAAACATTCTGTTGGAGGATCTACATTTGCTTCTTAAGATTAAAAGCTCATTTTCTTATTAGGTCTCATAATCACAATTTATGTTTTCATTAAACTAATTGTATATTTATAAAGAAAAATATAAAATTTAGATTAAGTTTATTAAATTATTTTCACTTGAGGTGATAATTAAAAGTCATCACTCGAATGTTTCAAAGTCTTTATAAAGCTTTGACATAAATGCAAAATAATACTACAATAACATTAAAGAGATGACGAGGAAAAGTTTCTATCCTCGGTAGTGGCATCAAAAATTTGATGTGTATTTTCTTTTGATTAAAGCTACGTCACATTTAATTTAAAAATCATGATCTACCTATTAGACGCTAACGAGCAGAGTACCCGTTCGATTGTAGTATAGTCGGTAAACCTGGTGTCGTCTCAAGAGTTAAGTGTATTTGTGTTTAATTTGAAAGGTTTGTCACGTTTTGAAATGTTTAATAAGAAAATCATAATTAAAACTACAAGCAATACTTAATACTATTGAGAAGAGATTAACATATATAAATCAATAGGGGAAAGGTATTATCCTAGTTTCTCTATTGTTATCTAGTTGTAATTATGGTTCTAGTGCAATGTATAGTTACTAATTGTTTAGTGGTTATAATATCGACAAGCCCGTCTTTGACCTTAGTCCTTGTCATATGTCTTCTAAATCTCAACTACCGCCCTCGCGACTAACCAGGTACAAAGTTGACAGTGATTGAACCACACAGAATGTGAAATCCTAACACGACTCCTTAGATCGTTATTAAGACTCATATAGGATAGATAAGATAGATATGCACATTGGAATAATAAGAACATCAATGTTATGAACAAGATTTTTTTTATTCATAAACTATAAACTAACTACATATACACACGTGTGTTTTACTATTAGACTCTCACTGGAGAAATCTAACTATATTGGATGCTAATACTAAACACCCTGCTTCTCTTTATATACTAGAGATGCTAGGGTTTACAAGAAAACCTTGCTTACATGTGAAGCTAACTTAATTTATTACATTAAGTCCTTGTTGTTTCATCTTTCTTCATTCATGCATATGTAGTTTTGTAATCATCAAATCTGAGATCCCAACAATCTTCCTCTATTTGATATTACAAAACAATCTTCATGTATTTAACAACCTGCAATGCTTCCCCTCGACTTAAGATCTTCTTGAACATGTCTCCACACATAATAAGCTGCAAATCAATTAACTTGCAATCTTCTGCCCCCTTGTTGTTTTTCCATAGATAAGCAACTTGTGAACACTTCTCCTCAAGTGATGCATGTAGATGGTTAAATATTTAAACAATAAGCTTACCTTGAAACTAATATGTATACCATCTCTTTAATATCGAACTCTATTCTTCAAGTAGTGATCAGTGATGAAGAAAATTGAGTATAACACATTTGTTGAAGAAGCAGATGCTCCCAAACTTGTGTCTTATGTATCGCACTATGCATGTGACGTCAAACTTATACCAAAGAAAAATATAAGTAGACCGCAATATCTTACAAAATCCATATTTATCCTATAAAATGAGACACTAAGCACAATAACGTAACTTCTTCAAGTGATAGAGAATGTGAGCATAGAGTAACATAAGAAAAATCACACATTCCTAGATCTCGCAAGTCTTCGTCACCAATAGTTTTAGCATGAAAAAGTTATCACCACATGTTGTGATCCATTTGAGATATGATAAGAATACAAACCTATGAAACTCAAATACAACATTAAATACGTAATAATCAATCGTCTTCGTAACCACCTAGTCAATATATCTCCAAAACGAGCCAAAAAAATAAGTATAAAGTGAAAGAAATTCACTTTTGTCCTAGATCCATAATTATACCAAAAATGAGTGTCATCCAGGATATTGATAAAGGTAACGGTACTAACTTATTATATCGGATAGCACTAGTAGTAAAAACAGAGAAACGCCAGCGGTTTAAACATCCAAACCAAATAGCAACGTTGTTTATGTCAAAAAGTTGTCACAAAACCGATGACTCCTTCCTCCCATGGTTATTACAAGCACTTTACTTATCACTAAACCGTTATTAATCTATCGCTATTCCAACAGTACTAAGAATATGTGGGCAGTATTAACTTCCCATACAAGCAGTATTAACATTTCTTGTGAGCAGTAGGAACACTCGATCCTCGCAGTACTAAGTGTATAACAAGTAGTATTAACTAAAAACTAGCCCAATATGCAAATAATCATACCTGGTCCATTATTTAATATGCACGTCCAACCTATAGTAGGTTATTCAAGGAATAAAATTACAATCCCTAATTATCAGGGATTTCCATTACAAACCCGCGAACAAAACTCATAACTTCGTCCATAATTCACGAAGCCAAAAACCAAATTCAAAACTGTAATTTGCTTGATGCGCAACACGATCAACACCACTTGTTGATCCTACATTTGCTTCTTTAAACACCAAATCAAATAGCAACATAGATATACCAAGGACAGATGATGTGTTAGGGTTCATACCTAGACTTACTGTTGAAACTTATGATGATGATCTTAATCTTTTAGAATTAGACTCGGTGCTCTCCCTGCATCATTGTTGCTACTCTATCTTTCTTATCACTTACTGCTATATAGACACCAAAAGAATTAACCACTTGCAAAGACCTTCTGATATAACCATGACGATGAACCCAAGTTACGATCTGCTTGTCTTACTATGGAAGTAGGGTTTATTGAACCCTAATCTTCGTTCCTTTCTTCACGATATTCAAGTACCAACACCCTCTTTTTTTGCTTTTTCTGAATAAAGGTTTGGGAAAACCCCTTGTATCACCAAATGTGCTTGTATTATGCAAAACAAAAAATGGACAACACATGTAAGATTTGTTGTTGAACCCACATCTTGTACGCTTATTTAATGAGCAATAGTAAACTGTAAATTTTCTTAATTTAGGTTTGTGAAAAACCTTAATTTTACCAAAATCACTTTTTATTGAAAAACAGAAAATACATAAGAATGAAAACCTTGTACGAATCCCAGATCAAGAGCCACGAGGCTCTGATACCAATTGTGAAGTCCTAACACGACTCGTTAGATCATTATTACGACTCATCTAGGATAGATAATAATGATATGCACAACGGAATAATAAAAAACATCAATGTTATGAACACAGTTTTCTTTATTTATAAACTCTAAACTAACTAACACATAACACATACACACGCGTGTTTTACTATTAGACTCTTATCAGAGATTTCTAACTCTATTAGATGCTAATACTAAACACCATGTCTCCCTTTATATACTAGAGATGTTAGGGTTTACAAGAAAACCTACCTTAGATAGGAAGCTAACCTAATTTATCACATTAAGTCCTTTGTTGCTTCATCTTTCTTCATTTATGCATATATAGTTTTGTAATCGTTAAATCTGAGATCCTAACACATACCCTTATGACCTAATTACTCAAACCTTTCCACTAGGTTTATTTCATTTTTAAATAAATAATTTATTAAAGGCGGTAATCCTGACGACCCCTACACATAGAATAGTTTCCAACCTGCCTCTAGTAAATCCCTTCCCATAGTTTCTAACGGTCAGTTCTTATAAACCAATCATATAGACCAAGAGAAATCTTTAAATAATAAAATACTACAAACTACAAGGACTGCATAACAGGAATAAGGATATCCTAAATAATAATAACATCAATTAAAAAACCATCACAACATACATAGCAATATCATAACCAGGTGAACAAGTAAGTGCTTAGCCACTCATAACAATAACACAACAATATATCATAAAGATAATGGTCATAAACATTATAAAAATATTACAAAGTTCTTGGAATTGAATGATTAACAAAATTATAGATAAAATACAAATTTCTCCCTTCTATGCTGAAACTTGGTCAAATTCTGACCCTTGGAACCCTCCAAATCGACCTAGTAATTGTTTATGTAGTATGGAATAAGTGTATGTCGTTTGTAGGAGAACGAAGCCTCTATTTATAGGATTCAGACCATCTACGATGTAGAAAATATTAATGTCAACTAGGGACATATAACTCTTTCCTTTCTTTAGTCTTCTACCTACGACGTAGAGGGGACAATGACCTACGCCGTAAGCCTTCATTTAATGCACTTTCCTTTCTTGCTTTTAAAGGGTCTATGACGTAGAGGTAACTAACACTTACATCGTAGATAATGCTTCTTCAGTTAGCCTTGATCTTTTCGCAAAGTGTATAATGTCAGATATTTAACTCCTATGGCGTAGATGATTCCATGGTTTACGCTGTAGAGCCTTCAAATATAGAAAGTATGACATTGTTTTGTGGACGACGTTGGTCTAAAAACCATCTACGCTGTAGACACATTTAAATCTTGTCTTTGGCGCCTTTTTTGTCAAATTCCACCTTTTTTCATCGTTTTCGATTATTTGCTCGTTTTTACATGTAAACTACAAAATAGCGATTTCTTTACAATACTAGGTGTTATTAGTACCAAAACCGAGCAGAATTGAAGGATATTGTGGTAGAAATAGCATGTAAATATTTGATGTTATCAGAAAGAACAAAGCGTTTGTTCATGTTCGTTCATTTGACCAAGCGGACAAAAAATCTTGTTCGTGTTCGTTCATTTATTAAATAAACGAACATATATAATTTTCTACCGAACAGTTTGCTAAATTTTCATTTTATTTACAGCCCTAGCCATGTTTATGCTTGCTAACCGAATTTATATTTGTATGATTTCTCGGGAGATGAAAATCTAAAATATACATAAATATTTGCACAAAGTGATACGTCATAACATATAACACTATGCAAGATACATGTCTTACTCGTCCTTTTCATCTAGCATAATTACATGGAGAAAAGTAGAATTTTACGCAACACATGTTACAAATAAAAACATTCAGAGTGCTAGGAGCGGTTGAGGCTCAAGGATGATGCCGTGAGGATAATGGTGCCACGTAGGCAATAAGTGTCCATGGCGTCACTTTTGGTATAACATCAGATATTGTCATAAACTGGGTGGCACTAGAAAAGTGATGCCACGAGCAGTTTTTTTTAATTAAGTTTATTAAACAAAAGAAAGTTTCATTAATTTAAAAAAGCATTACAATAAAAAAATATTACTATAAAAAACATACAATAAAAAAAATAATAATTTGAAGAAATTAAAATAAAAACTAATTTTTTTTACATAACGAGTCCGGATAGCATTTCATTGGCGTTCACAATAGCGCGTATAAAGATCTGCTCGATATCCCTCCATAACTTCATAAGAGGATGATCAACCATCTGATATGATAGCCTCACTTTTAGAATGACATGATCTAAGCAAGTTTATACGCCTTCGCAACATAAGAGACGGTTGCCCTCCTGGTAAGGAAGATATCCATGTTGCTCATGTCAATTTATAGCACCCTCATTTCTAACTCAAACTGTTGAGAATTCATTAGTTCAATTCTCGTGTTTGTCTCGGTTTGGATCACATCCATCTTCGCCTTGCAATCCTTCTCGTATTGTTCTTCGACCATCACTCTAAACATTTTCGAGTTTGAACCGAAACTACTCGTAGAGCTAGATGAACGTTGACTCATTGAAACCCGTTGTACCCCGTCCAGACGAGGAAACGTGTCCAGACCAAAAGTTAGGGTTCTTCATCGGTAACAACAAGACCATTTCGTCTTGAGAGGGCTGAATCAATATTTTTCCACTTGTGCTTGTTTTCAAAAAGCCTCCCGCACTCTTGTGCCTAAAATTCGAACTTGTGCGTTTTTATAAGCGATTCCATGCCCTCATAAAAAACCCCTCATTGTTCTCCCCACTCATCAAATTCATTTATTCCATAAGACAATTAAATTTACCCACATCTCGATTCATCAGAGTATATTTCTCTGTAAACATGTTCTTGGTTTGAGTCGGGCCACAACTAAAGTATTGTATGCTTCTTGAACTGTGTTCCAAACTGTATCCATTTTTTTACCAGAACCGTATTTTATGGATCCTCAGATAGCTGTATATAACATTACTCCAAAAGCAACTCCTCGTCTTGGGTCCAATAACTTTGGGTATCCAGAATGTCTTGTAGTTCACTTGCTTTCTTAGCCTTTGACTTCACCCGTATGCCTTTTTTGAAAGTCGACGTAGGTATTTGTTCTTAATATTCATCTTTTGGTTCATGTGACTCTTAGTCGGATGGTGATTGCGAACCGGATTAGGGTTAAGATGTTGAGACATTTAGGCAAATTTTTATTGAAGATGAAATTAATTTAAAAGAATTTAATTTTCGGGTGTAAATGGTTGAAGTTAAGAAAGTATGGCATTTATTGAATGAAGGTTTATTTGGATTTTAAGACGAGCCCGTATTGTAGTTCGGATTCGAAAACGAAGCCAGGATTTTGTTCGAAGGGTCACTAGGCATGCCGGTAAACCATAGATTATATGGATTCATTTTGGTGTAAAAAGATTAAAAGTGTGTGTATAAAATATGTTGAATGAATATAAAAAATTTGGTTGAATAAGGAGGTACTTATACATCTTTTAAAGAGTTAAGTTTTAAAAAATACTATGTTTAATTAAAAACAACGACTATAAGACCCTCTTCAATGGTTAGATTAATAGAACAATTCAACGTTATAAAATATGTTCTTGGTGTCGTTTTGTTATATACCATGTCGATTTACAAAGCTCCCAAAGGCATTCGTCACGAAACGGAGATGATCCGTAATAAGTTTTTCATTACACCCGATTCTACTATCAGAAAAGTCAATTGGGTTGCTTGGATAAAGTGTTGGCTTCTAAAAAACATAGGGGCCTTAGTGTTTCTAGTTATTATGCCTTTAACCGTGCTTTACTTCTTAAATGGGTATGACGTTTTATCCCAAGACGGTTCTTTGTGGCCTCGAGTCATTAGCGCGATTTATGAGAGTTGGATTGAATCTCATGCTTCTAAGTTCTCCTCATGCTGGAATTCTATCTTACGTGAGGTTCATTCATTTGCTTCGAAAGGCTTTAGTTTCCTTTCGCACTGTAAGATTCGCGTGAGGAATGGTAAACACCAGATTCTGGCTTAATATCTGTATTTCGGATTTACCTTTGAGTATTCGGTTTCCTCTCATTTTTGCTTGAGAGAGGACCAAAGCGGTTCCAATTGTTGTTAAAAGGGGAGCCTCATCCCTTAATGTCTCTTTTTGAATGCTGGTTTGGAATGGTATAGATTGCCATCAATGGTCCGAATTGAATTCGTTGCTTAGTTCCTTTATTTTCTCTCATTCGTCGCATAGATGGACTTGCCATCTTAACGGAGAAGGTATGTTTCGTGTTAAAGGCATCCGTTCGGTTCTTGATGATTTGTTTCTTCCTTCTTCGAATGAGGCTATTAGATGGATGAAATAATGTTTCGATTAAGGTTAATGTCTTTGTGTGACGCGTTCGCGTTGATCGTCTTCCAACTAGAGACAATTTAGCCAAAAGAGGAGTTATCATGGAGTCATCCTTATGTCCGATTTGTGGTTCATCTCTGAAAATGCTCAGCACTTGTTCTTTGGATGTGATTTGGCTAGATCTATCGCTCTGAAAATATGTCATTGGTGGAATCTCAATTGCATTGACATTTCGTCGTTTGCAGAGTGGAATTCCTGGTTTGCTTCTATTCGGTTGCCGGGCAAGCTTAAAATGTTGTTAGTGGGAGTTTTTCTCATATTTTGGTGGTTCATTTGGTGCTTTCGAAACAGGTTTATCTTTGATGACTCTCCCCTGAATCGTTCATTGTTGCTCAACGATATTGTTTCGTTCTCCTTTAATTGGTGTTAATTGTTATTCTAGTTTATTTTCTCAGTAGTTTTGGTTTAAAAATCCTTACGTGATCTTTTTTAGTTTTTTCTAACGTCTTGTTAGTGTTTTAATAAAAATTGTCCTTAAAAAAATTAATTAAAAAACAATTACTTTTTGAAAAATCATTTTTTTCCATGAAAAATACGACACAATAAAAACGACGCTGATAAAAAAGTGGCGTGTCTTAACCTTTTTAACGCCGGGAGCCACCAACTCACCACCACCTCTCCACTCCTCCCACTCTAATGTGATAACTCGTGAGGTTTCCTACATGGAAACCTTCATTTCAAGTTTCCATCAAAATTTCGGGTGGTTCTTTTCTTAGTAAAGCCTATAGAAAGTCAAATTGTCTTTTGTTTAAACTTCAAATCTATTTAAACTTTTCATGTGAACAAATAATAACACACACGTGGGATAGCGAAAATTGTTCTAAAGAAAAGAAATAATATATATCTGATTTTAATACATAATGGTCTAGAACACACATCAACTCCACTGTCGTTCTTTTGATTAATTTATAATTTGCAAACTATATTACCTAGTTATGATTTAAAATAAAGGGTATAAAAGTTATAAATCGAGTACACTAATATTACATTGAATAGGATGTATGAAAATAAGAAAAACACAAAAAAGAAGGAATATTAAAAGACCAATTCAAGAATTGATAGAACATGAAATAAGACATTATTTGATTGCGCACACTTTGTTTGATACCCACCTGCCGTAAAATAAGAGACAACGACTTAGTTGAAAATATACATGAACGCCGAATTTGAGGGACACGTCGTAACCAGGGCCGTCTCATGGATTTAGGAGGCCCTGTGCCATTACTATATATGAGGCCCCTTGGAACAAAAAAGTTTGTATATATGCAAATTAAGTTTATCGATGTTAACAATTAAAAACGTACATGATGACTTAAACATTAATTTGTTTATTTAACCACGTTATCGATAAGGTAAAAAAGAGAGTAAAAAAAACCGAAAAAGAAAACATGTAAGCCTACCATTTTGAAAAGATATATAGAGGGCTTTGAAGCAACACAAAATATTTAAATATATAAGTATATAGTAAAAGTTAAGAGTCCTAATTAAAATATAAAATCAACAAAGTTGGACCAATTCGTTAAAATGTGTAAACAATAAATTTAAGTGGACTAAGGAGTGCAAAATTGCAAATTGTAATTTTTGTTAACCTTTGTGATTATTTGAAATAAAAACTAAAATATGAGAAACATAGTGTAAACTTTGTAAAGCTTAAGGTGTAAAGTGAATATTCTTTATATCAATCTTCTTCTCCATCGAGCCATGAACGGATCTGTTCTTTTTTTTTGTTCTCTTTATAACCCATCTGGAAAAAAAACGACACATTACATATATAATTTCAGATCTTAAGTTTTATGACACATATCAAACTTAAGCTTAACCCAGAATAATATCAGCATCTTCGTTATAAATCGGAGGCCCTCAAAAATTTGGGGCCCTGTGCGGTTGCACCGCCTGCACACCTTAAAATCCGGCCCTGGTCGTATCTCAAAAGGTTACATCCATGACAAAATTCAATTATTGGTTGTGGACTCGTAGTATAATTGTATATTTTTATTGATATCAAAGGCTCAAAAAGAGCACATTTTTGTTAAGCCATGTCATGACTTAGATAGATCATCTAGCAAATTATTTCTAGACATCACTAATTTCAACGTAATCATGGTTATCTGATATGATAACTAACATATCACCAAAAAGCAAGGTTTGAAGTGTAAAAAACATGCGACGGTTTGAAGACTTAGGGGTTTATATAAATCTATTATGATATAATAAATTTATAAGTTTTTAAGTAAGCCACAAAATTAAAACTTATGTTATATAATCTGAAATAAGCTTAGGTTATATAAGTCAAACCGAATACCCCTTAATTTTTCAAAGTTTAGGCGTTTATCCACATATATATACGTACGTTAGGCTAAGATTATTCTCATCTTATTGTTTAGTCGATCTTTATATGATTCGATCAAATCTTTCATTACTAATTAGCGTCACGATGGAACAAACATCTAACCTTTTCATTTATTTGGGCTAATGTTTGAGCTACAGTAATAAATTAAAATAAAGTCTTTTCTTTAAATAGTATTTATTTATTTAATTGTCTTCTCTTTTAAATTAATTTTATTTATTTTAATATTTTATTTTAATTAATAAATTTTTAACTTTAAAAAAATGTTTGGTCATCTATCTAGTCTGAGTAAAAGGGGTTTGGTCACTGTATGGTTTTAAGAGAGAAAATGCTAACCGTTGGATTTAGCCCGTTGTTTGGTTAGATTACTCTTATAAAAGTTTCATAGGTTATCTAATTTTTTTTAGAAATGCAGCAATATGTACAAATTACAAAAGAAAAACAATACAATCAAACGACATTTCTAGTCTTCAAACCAAATGATTAAAAATCCCGGAAAAAAAATACAAGTAAACCTAAAAGATCTCGGGTTTCATATTACAAAATAAACCTATACCAACCCGCTAATGTCATAAATTATCTATAATATACATAAAAGATGAACATGTTTTTTAAACTTAAAATTATAAAATTCAAAAGAACATAAAAACAATAACAACGTACACTACTAAATTAACAGTTTAAATATTTTTAAATCTTAAATCTTCAAACTTCTAACATTTTTCGTTTGTAAATATATGTTTTTTGTAGTTAGCACAAGTTAAATCCGTTAATGTTATATTAAGGGTTACATCAAAACCACAAGTTTTTATGAAAAGTTGTTTGTCGCTATGCAATGTCGCTTTACGTGTATATTTGTTTGGTAACTCGCTATGAAGAAATCTGTGGTATAATACAAGTAAAGAGAAATTTAGTGCTAAGACTATGATAATACACTTCTACTAAAAACTTACTAATAGAGCATTTATTATGATAGTTTATAAAAATGTTTAAAAAAGATAAAGATACTTTAACTTAGATAAATTTTATGTTCATGTGAAATAAAGTTGTGTTTGGCAGCAAGCATTTTGGAGCGTTTAGAAGCGACAAGCGACAAGCAGTGAGCGTTTTAAATAAAAAGCTTGTTTTGCAATGCCTTAGCAAGTAGTTAGAAACTGTTTAACCGCTCTAATCTTAAATGCTAATTGGAGAAGCATTTCAGAACAGCTCCTAACAGTTTCATTATGAAATTATATTTTTACCCTCAAATATAACATTTATAATCTGTTAAATTAAATTATATGTCCTTTTTTGTAATTTTATATTTTTTTAATTATATTTTACAGCTACGTTGCCAAACAAGTTTTTAAACAAACTGCTCCTGCTTCTGTTTGCTGCTCGTTAGTTCTGCTTAGTGCTTACTGCTACGTGTCACCAAACATACCCTAAAAAGATCTAACTTTTATTGTAATTAATTGTTTTTTTTTTGTTGTTGTAATATAATAAACTGAATACCTTTTACCCACAAAGTATAAAAAGGTTCTTCATTTTAATTTTCTCCTAAGTTTAATGAATTTGAGTTTTCGGAAAACTAGAATGGTTGACTTTGCAAACTTTCTTTTAAAACTAGCAAGGTAAACTTTACAGTTTTTTTTTAATTATGTAAAATCTAGTAAGACTTAGTTTCATATAAATGATTTTTTTTTAATAATCGGTATTTTGAGATATATGTTTATGGTAAATAAATAAATAAAAATATATACGATTATAGAAATTAAATAAAAAAACTTCATTTTCGCTTACTTTGTAGACCTCCCTTATAGTAAGGTGAGGGTCCATTTGGTTTGAAATAGGGTTTTACTTTGGATGTGGGTGTATAAAGTAAAAGGTTTGAGATTGAGTAAAATTTGGATTTGAGGTAAGTTTTGGAGAGAGAAAGTATATTTATTTATTTGATTTTTATATTTATTTATTATATAATAAAATATTTTTGTTTCAGAAATTAAATATTAACATGTGGTTAAAAATTTTAGTGAAATAAAAATTAAAAAGTATATGGTTGGTAAATTTTGATAAATAAAAAAATACACTTAAAATGGTATAACACTATAAAACCCCAGGGTGGGGTGGACTTTTACTATTTGGGCATCAAAGTTTTATGTCGGAAGAAAAAGTAGTTAACAAACAATGAATTTAGATGGACTCAGCCTAAACCCTACAAATGCCGAATACCAAACTGCCCCTGAGTTTCACACAGTAAAGACTGATGAGAAAGGATACTAATATTTAAATTAAAGCTTGATGGATTAAATAAATCACATATTATATAGTCCAGTCAGTGTGAGTATAATTGGCCCAATTTAATTTCAGTGTTAGCGAAATAAAATATGAACTACAATGGGCTAGTGAGTTCGTTGTTTGTTTATTCTCTATCAGTCTATCAACCATGATTCACTAGCCAAATTTCGCAAAAGTGTTGCTTATATATTTCATAAGATGTTAATGTAGCATGAACTCGCAATGTACGTTTGATGACAATGCATGGAGGCATTTGATATCATTTTACCCTAGTTTTGTTAGTAAGGTGAATTAGTGCAACAAACTTTTCGCGGTTTTCACCAAATTTCACGACTAACATGAAAAGATAAGTTTTTTTTTAGAAACGCAGCCATATATTGAAACAAAAAAGAAGACAATACAATCAAACGACATTCCTCCCCTTCAAATAAGAAGATTAAAAAGAAGGAACCCGAACAAGAAAAAAAATACAAAAACAGACCAAACATGCTTCGAGATATAGATTACAAAAAGCACCCAACCCAACCCAACCCATTAACCTAAAATAAAGAAAAACATTTGAAGTATTTTATAGAAAATTTTGATGCTTAACCATGATTTAATTCACAGTTTAGTTGCAAATAAGCATTTGCGGATGTGGTTTGGTTTTTACCATAACCCTCGTCATGCTCGCCCCACTTTTAGGAGTCGAAAATGGTGAAGTGTTGGTGGCAACAAAACCCGAGCCAAGATTTTTAGTTAAAAGAGGCTGGTCATATTTAAAATAAAAAATTATCGTGATTGGGAGGTTTAATATAGAAAATAGTAAAAAAAATTTTATAATACACTTAAATAATAAGTTAAATAAATTGATTAAGGGAAGCTTAACATCCACTAGTCCTTTAGTATCTCCGCCCCTAAGTGTCAGACATGGTTGTGAAAAGAACAAAAGGTTCTTGGGTCTTTTCAATTCTTGTTACAATGCATTATAATGAGTATCACATAGAGTATAATTAGTTTTAACCTGTACATCTTTCTTAAATATTACTATGTAGAATAATAGTAAACCACGATACTGTTGTTCATGTCGAATTATTCAGATATTTGTATTTTCAATATATCATCATCATTACATCATATCATTCCCTCTATTAATCGAATAATAGGCCGAAATGAGCCTGGCTATAATTAACCGTTGACTATACAAGTATACATATCTGGCATAATTTTAATTATGGCCAGGTTTTCTTCTTTTGGGTTCAACTTCTCTTGGCTTATGTCACGTACTGTATAAAGTTAGCAACTTACCATTTTAAACTAATGGTAATCAGTCAATCATTATTATAACAAGACGCTCTAGCAAAAAAACTAAAGACAATAATCATGGATTGGATTACCATTCCAATTAATCAAACCAAGACTAAAGCTAGTCTACTTATTATACAACATCGTAACGTAATTACGGAGTATATTCTTGTGCCACATGAAATACGTAAAATCGATGAAGTTACATGCCTAGTAAACCAGTTCCAATAACCGTGATTCTATGAATACAGCATCGAACCCTACTCCAGCATTAGAAGCCTACACAGATAAAAAAAAATGTAATCATGAATCATGACTGTATTATAGATGCCTTTTACGTCATAAGCAGATCTGTAAATTTTTCGTTACGCTAAGTTATTGTCAACAACATGTCCTATATGATATGAACTACTAATTATGCACATTATTACGCGCATGTATGCATATAAATTACCTGTGCAACAATAGTGCAGAAGATGTGGTGGCCGATGTGGCAGAAATTAGAGCTCGTAACTTAAGTACCACCTTCCTCTATAACTCTCAAAATACGAGAAGGTGTGACATTTTTATTATTCACCATGATTTTCAGATTTGCCTCCAGTTTCGATTCCACTACTTCCCTTACTTGAACAAACTGGTGTACCTTGTATGACATACCAAATGTAGAAACTTGATAACCTATGAATCTATGAAGGGGTTGATGTTTTCTAGAGAGAGAAACTATTGAGAGAAAGTGAGAGAAAACTATGTGTTATTTCAATACGTGAAAATGAGAAACATTCAACAACCCTTCATAGATTCATAGGTTATCAAGTTTCTACATTTGGTATCAAGAGCTATGGGGTGATTTAAGGTAGTGATTTGTGTGGTTTTTTAATTTTTGATTGTATTAGTGTCTTTAAGAAGATCCATCTTGATTCTTGGTGTTTTTGGTGTTTTTGGTGTTTTTGTGATTGGGATTAGTAGATAAGTATTAGTTTTTACTTATTATTGTAGAAATCACAAAACTTTTTGGGTTATTTGGTCAAAATCTGGGTTTAATCTCTTTTCCTACTCTTTAACCATTCTACTTGTTCCTTCCATTGTTTCATTGTATGTGTCGCTCGTTCCAGTAGATCCGGCAACGACATTCTTTCCTGCATTATAATGATCACAATTCAAAAAATACATTGGGTATGATTATGTAAGCTCATGTTGCAAACAACGCGTTCGGTTCTTTTTTGTGATTGATGATGAAGTACTTAAAACTTAAAAGATTGGTTGGTGATCATGGGTCGATCAAAACATTCATACGTATATAAAACATAGGTATGAATGTATGATCCAACAAACAAACTTAGATCAACCTAAATAGTTTCAGAAAGAAATGTTCATGGACTAATTAACAACATATGTTCATCATGTTAATTAAATATAATGAGATATGTACATGAGGTTGAAGTTGAAGAAGTGAAGCAAGAGTGGAGTAAAGGTCCTTCATACAGTCTCGACGTGCCTTTTCTTTAGCCGCTGACGGCTGCTGATGAGATGACGAGCTTCCACGTCTCATTTCGGTTTTTGTTTATTAGGTTAAGATTGGTGTCTATGCCGTATGCTCCTGAAGAAGAGTGAAGGGTGGATCTTTTCTTATACCAGTCACCTTCCACGTAGTTGATAAAATTTTGAAATATACTATAGGTTTGATGAGTGCGTATCGTCATAGGGTTGGAGAGATGTGCAATATGTGTTTGTCCTACAAAACTTATATTTAAAAGATATTATATTTTTATTAATTAATTATGCTAACTTAGTTGGCTACCAAAATTATTTTTGAGAAAATATTTTTAGAAATGTTTTAAGTTTGAGTCTTATTAAAGATCGATAGATAGTTTTAATTATCGTATTGGAGGGAATAACGATTTGCACAACACACAACGAAAACAATACTCAACTCCAACTTATGGGAAAGTCAGATGCAGTAGGCAATTACGCCGGGGGTCAAAAGATTGCTTCTTTAGTAGACCACCGACAAGTATGTGTGTGCAAATCATACTAGACTTTATGTGCGGAGGTATTTGCACAAGAATATCTTGAAGGAAAAAAATTTTGAAGAGTTTTTTCTGAATTCTTGCTTTAATAATTAGGTGGGGTTTGTGTTTAATGGCGGGTGTTTTGGTTTCGTTAGTTACGGTGTATGTATGACAGAAACTAGCATATTACATAAATGTTTATGATCGCGCGTTGCCGCGAGGACATCGTGTTGATAAGATCTTGCACTAGAAGAAAACATACAACGGGTTGCGAACTTTTCCCCGGCGATATATGTCGTCGAGGAAAACCCACTAAATGACAAAAAGTCGTTATACGTGGCACAAACTCTGGTAGACTTTTGAATCAAAGTTTGACTATCTTTTCCTGTCGATATGTCGCCGGAGAAAAGTTGGTTCAACTTTGCCCCATAAAGTCTACCAAAGCATGTGCAACAAATTTTCCGATAACTTTTTCCCCGCGACATGTTGTCGAAGAAAAGTTTGCCAAAATAATTAACGTTTGATTAATATTAACTTCAAGTTAAAAATATGTGTCGACTTTCTCCGACGACATGTCGTCGAGGAAAACGCCCACTAAATGAAAAAAGTCCAATGATTATAGCCAAAACTTTGGTGGGCTTTTACTAGCCAATTACTCCCGGCGACGTATCGTGGAAACTATGGTCTAAAAAAGGTTTTTTTTTTAAATCATTACTATTTATCAAATAAAGTGTAACTATATAATTATTATTTATATAATATATAATTCTTTTTTATACACTATCGTGATGAATGTTAACTCATCGTGATGACGTGTCATTTTGTTTCACGTTACTATCTCGATATTATACTACAAATACTACTTGCCATAAATCGGTAATCATACAAGACTTTTGTACAAACAAACATTTATTTATCCAATATATTATGCATACCCCTTGTGAAAATACATGGGAGACTTACAAACAGACACACCTAAACATAATTTTATTAGACACGAACACTTAAACATGCATATTACAATGATAATAGACCCATACACACAACAACAGGCACATCACAAACTAGTTCAAACTAATGTTCCCCACGTCATCGTAAAGGACGTGTAGTAGTGCAACTGAATTCATTGTTTGCATCTCGGGATGCATATAAATTCTAGTGTTTTCTTAAGTACATTTAGCTTTCCACTCAAGAGCATGCAATTTGCACATGCTGACGTGTAACTTGGAGTCGTTGAAGGTATCGAATAAGAGCTTGGAGAAAAACTGGATTCATTGAAGGTCTCGAAGAAGAGCTTTAAAAAGAATTTGAAGTCATTAAAGCTCCAAAAGAACTGGCTAGTGGTCAGATACAATTTAGCTTAAATAAATTCTCTAGATACTTATACAGGTTAGTGTCACCATTCGATTACAGAATATTAAAGAATATATTATTCACGCGGTATCAAAATAAATATGTAATAGACAGATGAACCCAAAAGACTTATACGATTTCAGATACATAAACCATTTATTAACATTTTAAAACAATTCATACACCTAACTGATAAGTTACACTAATTAGTAACAACTTCAATTTCACGTCTAAATCTTTCTTCAAAATGTAGGCCGTCATTAGTTCTTCAAAAGCTACAAATATTGGTTGCCTACTAACAACCTCATTTTTTTACATGAAAACACGGTCATAATAAAACAAAACAAATCAAAAGATTGTATTATGAAAATTTAGTTATCATTCAATAAAACTTCAGATTTTGTAAAGGAGAGGTCCCAAAAATCTATATGGTTGCAGTCTGGAATAATAATGATCTTCAAGTCCGTGCCATTCTGTGCCGCTCCATGCCATAAGTTGCTAATTACCTAAGACACATGCTTAAAAGTCAACACAAAGGTTGAGTGAAATTCATAAGTTCAGGTAAAAGTTTTTGAATACAAGTAATATAGAGGTGATAATTACAACACATACAATCATCATGGAAAATGTTTTTATTTACACGAAGCTCATGACATCAAACATTAACATGGAAATCACCTTAGTGACATTGGTAAGGAATCAAAGTCCTTATGAAAAGGTAGCTTGCCAAAGCTACCCATTGGGTCAAATATAGTGCATTTGATTACCTACTTGTTAGGTAAACAAATGGGATTCGTCAACCCCGATAGATATATCCACAGTATTCACGTTCATACGTATATTATTAACGATTCACAAAATTTAGGAAATTATGAAAGGTAATAGGTATTCGTGCAATAATATATCAGGGAAACATACAATTGAAAAAATACTTGTAATTGGTTTTGGCATGTATCCCCCTCACGAGATTTTAAAAACAATTTAAATAGTAAAACTAAGGCTATGAACTCACCTTAAGTCAAAGGAATCCGAGTTACGTCAAAAGTGGTTCATTGGAAACTAAACGGCTTAGTCACGTAACCTAAGTTTAATAGGTATGTCAAGTCTTAGTCTTTTGTTCAAAATCTAAATAAATTTTAGCATATGTTGTTTGAGGTTTATTGTTCAAATGTCTTAACTAATACTACGACACATGTGTTAAGCACTAAATAATATTCATACACACTTGTAAACCCTAAAACGAACCGTAACTTGTAAGCTTTACAACCCGACGCAAACCATAGTTTGAGACACGACTAACTAACCTAAAATAGACTCTAACCTACAAAGACCCGACATCACCAAGGCATATACCCTCAAATACATAACTAGCACTTTAATTTGAATTTACTTGAAATCCTTCTAGATGAAATTGAACCTAAACTCAACCCACTACATGTTGAGATTCAGTACTCCTTTTATCCTCATTACCCAACGGTTAATCCACCAAACTCCAACATGCCTCTTCCACATTCCCACCTTGCGTCCGACAACCCTCGAAACTCCCATCTGAAGACAATAAAGGTAAGAGTTTTCCCTTTTTCATTACGATATGTAGAAACGTAGGGGGTGAATACGTTTCTTATTAAGATTTAAAACTTTTAGTATAAGCCACTGGTTGTGGTTCAATAAACATCACCACGGTTCTTTATCAATAAAGAACAGTGGGTTCATTAAGGAACCGTCGTCAGTGGACGAAAAACATTTTTTCCTTTTAAACCTTAACAATCTTTTATATCAAATTCCCAATTACTCTTGACTTAATAAGAGTTGTGTTTGTTATAGATAATAAATATAAACAACAAGAAAGTAAACACGCAAACTCATCAAGTCAAGAGTAAATCGAGCAATAGTCTAAACATTAATCACACACGTACTCAGCCATAGCTTTTCTGCAACAAAGATGTTTAGACTATGGGATGCACACAACAACATACAACAAGTATATTATGCAGCTATAAAAGTGAAAATTTTTTCTTTGGTAGTGGGATACCCCGGTAAAAATATTAACCAAAAAAGAAGTTAAGTACAAATGGAATGTGGCTGAAATACCACATTAACCTCAAGCAAGAATCTTGATAAACTAGTGCTTATGATATGTCATAAACACACAACATCCTAACAAAAAGAAACGCCACATTACATAAACCACCACAGACGCATAACCAGCAGGAAGAAATCTTGAAATAAGGCAAACATCCCTCCACTCCATAAACAACACAAAGGAAGCAAGGGATCCAAATGAGGTCGCCTCCTTAAAAAACCTTTTCGAGAAAAACCCTGTAGGAAAAACCTCAAAGAGGAAAAAAGAGTACGACCCTCATGTGGCATTACCATGATGATTAAAGAACAAACTTGGTAGCTTCCACCAATCCAGCAGCGAACAAGAACGGTTAGACATCTTCTTAAACTTAAAAGTAATTAGCTTTAACCGAATAGTATCACATATAATTTGAACAAGCTACTCCACAGTCAAAGAAGTTTTCTTAAATAATCTAGCATTCCGTTCCATTCAAATGAAATAGGAGCTAGCAGCCACAACAATACGGGCAATAATACTAAATACATTTCGACCCTTAGAAATCGGTGGAAGAAACGAGATAATATCAACCAACCTAGACGGAATAATCTCCAACCCAACCATAAACCGAACCTTGCACAAAACCTGAGACGAAAAATTGCATTCAAAGAACAAGTGCGAGTGAGAATCCTAGACCGAACTACACAAGGGGCGTATTAGCAGGTTTAAGTCGACATTAAGGCCGACATCCCATTTCCTCAGCCTATCTTGAGTCTTAAATTTGTGATTAATAACAAGCCAAAAATGAACAGCCTGCCAAGGAATACAATGCGCAAACCAAACAATATTGTACCAAGCAACCTCCTCAGCATGAGCACGAATAGTAATCCAAACACTACCACCGAGAAGTGTTGTAACACCCCTTGCCTATTACGCCACATCATAACATCAACTTGGTATTCATAAAGGACCGAAACCAGGATAACAACAATATGAGGAAATTGATCAAACCAATCAACTGGCCATTTCCAAGCACCATCTGAAACTAGATCGTTAACCGAATCCGTAAGAGAAAACCCCGAGCGAACTATATTCCTAACAGTAATAAAATCACGCAGAGGAAAAATATTCGCCCACCTATCAAACCACATAGATGTATTCTTACCGTTGAAGATCTTATGCCAAACAAATGACCGAACCCGGGGACGAATTTGAAGCAATTTTCCACACCCCCAACTCATATCCCCAAGACACGGAACATCCCAAAAATTTTGACCATTGAGCTTGTATGAATGAATCCACTGAACCCACTATGATTCCTCTTGAGTTAACAAACTCCAGATATGCGTAGTCATATGGGCAATATTAAAATCATAAAGCCGACGAATACCCAAGCCCCTTTCACGTTGAGGTAAACAAACATCAACCCAAGAAACTTTCACCTTTTCCTTCTTCATTTCACCTTGAAACCAAAGAAAACCACGAAGGAACTGTTCCAAATCAAAAATGAACCTGGTCGGTATAATGAAAACAGAAGCCCAATAGATATGCATATACGATAAGACAAATCTGATAGGTTGAATTCCTCCCGCCAATGAAAGGTATTTATTGCGCCAATCATTGATACGCCCCTCAAGCTTCTCCACAAGCACCTTGCAATCCCGATAAAGTAACCTAGATGAAATAAGTGGAACACCAAGATAACGAACGGGTAACATACCTTCAACAAAAGGTAACAGATTAAGAATGCTCGTCTTCACATTAAGCCGGACACTACAAAAGAAAGTAGTGCTCTTCGGAATACTAGGAACAAGACCCGAAAAGTTCTTAAATTCTTCCAAGGAATCTATAATAAGACGAACATAATCAAGATGCCAACGAGAGAACAAGAATAGATCATCTGCAAAACAAAGATTAACAATATGGTTCTTCTCACAAAGGTGATGAAATTGAAAGTCAACCGCATTTCGCACTCGTCGCTGCAGAATGAGCGTCAGCACTTCCATAACTAGAGTAAATAAATAAGGAGATAATGGGTCCCCTTGCCGCAACCCTTTCTTACCGTTGAACCATCCAAAAAGCTCACCGTTAATGCATATAGAGTACGAAGTGGTAGTAACACACGTCATTATCCACTCAACCATAATATGTTGAAATCCAAAACTAGTTAGAATAGACTTAAGGAAACCCCAATCCACATTATCGTAAGCTTTTTGGATATCTACCTTGAAACACCAAGGAGGACTAGAATGCCTATGATACCCACACATAAGCTTTTGGGTGAGCATGATATTATCCGAAATCCTCTGACCTGGCACAAATGTAGATTGATTGGTACTAACCAAATCCCCCGAGTCCCCCTTAATGAGATTAGCAATAATCTTACAAATGCACTTAAAAAGAACATTACAACAAGAAATAGTCCCTAATCATGAACAAAGCTTTTTGACCATCAAGAACCTGGGCAAATAGGTCAGGGTCAGCAAGTGTATTAGTCACCCCTTCTACACCAACGAACTGCTCATAGTGAGCAACAAAAGCACCAGAAACAACATTCCCTCATGAAAAACATCCAATTGATCTCGAACCATATCAATATGATTACGCGAACACTTACTCTTAACAATGCGATGGAAGTATGCAGTATTAACATCACCCGCACTAAGCCACTAAATTTTAGATTTCTACCTTAAAAATCTCTCTTCATCAAGAGAAGATTCCTTAAAAGCAAGTAAATAGTACGCATGATCCTCCTTTAGCTCTAAACCAGAAGGATTACTATCAACAGCCTTTTGAGCCTCATCAAGCTCAACATGTAACCGATTCATTGTATCATGTAAATTTCCATGCTCATAAAGAAGTTTACGTAAAGGAGTTTTCATCCCCTTTAGCCGTTTCACCACTCTATACATACCACACCCCTCGACGTTAATCATCCAACCATTAGGAAAAAAACGTACGCAATCCCTCCTTGTAGACCAGAAATGTAAAACCCGCATGCTTTTACCATGAATAGTACCCTTACGATAATACATACATGATTATAACTTTCCTTTTATAGCACATTTACGTTTCATGAACAAGAATTACAAGTATTACGTACGTGTTATAACACGATACGTATTTATTACGTATGAACTCACGATAATTATTTCAATAATAATTATAATCCCGAACATACGAACATGAAATCATGAACGTAAATTAATCACGAGCTAATATTACGTATGTATGTATATTTATTACGAGCACGAATAAATATATTAAGTCACGAACGATAACTAATCAAATCACGTAAAAACACGAACACGAGAACACACTATTATTTTATACACGGAAAATGTTCGGGTTACCCCCATGTGGGCCCCATACCCGCGGACACAACAAGGAAACATGGGCCAAGCCCATGCAAATTTACTAACTAGGGAAAAAGGGAAAAACATGTTTCATTATTTACAAAATTGTGAAAACAAGAAAAACCCTAAAATCCTTTTCTTCTTCCTTTGGTTCTTTTGGCCGCCGGGTATAGGAACACCAAGGGGTGTTTCGGTTTGATTTTGGTCTTTGATTTATTGCAAGGATCGTTGTGTGTTCATCATTCTTTGATTCACGTAATCAGTAAAAACCCTAACCTCTTTTCTTTTATGTTTTGATTATTTATCACATAAAATCATGAATGTTTTTAATAAACTAATTAAAAACAAGATATAACATGCTATTAAATCATGGGGTTTAAATCAATTTAGGGTTAAGGGGTGTTTTGTTTGTGGCTGATGCCTAACCAAGCCCTAAGAGGGGTCTCGGCTTGGCTTAAACTCACACCACTGAGACCTTAAGGTCTCGGTTTGGTGGTGGTGGTGTCATGACAGCAGCAAGGACAAGGGAAACCCCGACTTAGGTCGGGGTATGGTGGTGTTTACGGGTCCGGTTCATGGGTTTAATACACGGCTCTGGTTCACACATGTTTTGAATAAAACACGGTCCGGTTCATGAGTTATTTTTTTTCAAGGCTTAATATTTGTACAAGTTATATTATTTGTGCAAGATTTAAATTAAATTAATTAAAAGCATGAACATGATTAATTTAATTTACATGACTTAGGTTATTAATTTTATTATTAACACATGAATTTTAACCTAAGTATTTTATCTTTTGATTAGACTATATAATTAATTAATTATTAAAACTATGACTTATAAATATTTAATTTACATGACTTAGGTTATATTATTTATAGATAATAATACATGTTTTAACCTAAGTATTTTAACTTTTTATTTAATTAAATGATGTATATTTAATTAAATACTTTAACGTATAGTTTATTTAATTTACATGAAATAATTAATAAACTATATTATATAATCACATGACTTAGAATATTAATCAGTAAACACTTAAGCTTATATAATTAGCTTAATTATCCAACTTATATCTAATTATGGAAACTTTCTATTTTTAGAAACTTATCTATTTTAAGCAGTAATTCTATTTCTGGAAACTTTCTATTTTTGGAAACTTTCTATTTTTGGAAAAATTCTATGTTTGGAAACTTTCTATTTTTGGTAACTTTCTATTTTTGGAAACTTTCTATTTTAGGAAACCTGCTATTTTTAGAAAGTTACTTATTATTACACAACAAGTATAATAATACATGAAATACAAGTAATACTTAATCATAACAGACAGAATACATGATAAGCACAATATAAAGCTTAAATCAGTAAAACATGACATGAACATATAAAACAGGCTAAGACATGATATAAAATCAATTACGTACTCACTAATCAGATACTTATACACGTATATATTTATGTAGCATTAGTGATACCGAAGTAGGACTCTCTTCCGTTCGTCTTCTTCGTTCACTGGACACAAGGTACGAATTCTCCGTCCTTTCAGTATGAACATTCTTTCCTTATTAGGATTTCCCCGTACGCAGCCAACTGTTTTACCTAGTATATGTTTTATATGTTTTTGAATTGCTTATGTTTAATTAGAATACCTAAAGCCATATACATGCATGACTAGTTTCACCTAGTTATGGAGGTACCATAACCATAACACTGGAGGCACCAGTGTTATGACTTCACCACGGCGGAGTGATAGCTCGTGGCGTCCCTTTCAGCTTTTGGCCATTTATTATATTATCAGGTGGGGCGTATGGGTGCATCCTAGTTTACATATTTTCAGCAGATTATTCAGTGTGAATTTGATGTGTGCCTTGCATCCTTCACAAGGAGCTGATCCCTCCTACCCAAAAACCAGTATATTAAATTAGAGGCAGCCCCTCTAATTTGCATGACGAGGTCACCCCTCCAAGTATTCATGCACGTTGATATTTCTTGACCTATATTGGCTAATGGTAAAATATGTTAAACAGTTTTTACAAGATAAACATAAGGCTTTTCAAACTATAAAACCAGTTTTACTAAGATATAACCAGGTTATCCAGGACTTAGTTTTTTATAGCTGCTTTATGTTTATATGCTTATACTGTTCATGCTATACTTGTATATCCGTGCACTGAGCGTATTGCTCAGCCGTTTTCCTTTTCATGTTCCCAAAACGGCAGGTACTTAGGGACGCTCGTAGACTTTAAGCGTACGTGCATATGGACTGGAAGCTTTTTAGCCTTCTTTACTTTATGCATTTATCTATACTTTGATACTCATTTCCATGGACATTGTTTAGTCCTTTCATTTATAGTACTTATGTTTGTGTGTGATGAGTTTCTACTTTTGGGATACCGATGTTTGATTTCGGAATTTCCTTTATGGTCATGTAATGTTTGGACATTTATCCTTGTATGCTTTGATGACACGCCATAATCACGCGTGACATTCCATTTATCAAAATGGGGTGTTTCAGTTATGGTATCAGAGCCAAGGCTTCGACCTGTAGGCTCTCAAAACACGACCTGTGATTAGTGGGTAGTCACTATGATCTTCCTAGAACTGACAGTCGGTTTTCATGCATTCACCATTTTCATGCATACATATATATGTCATTGTCGCAGGTTTATGACTAAGTAATGGTTGGTACAGGACTGGCCCTATTTAGTCACAAGTGTTTTATCGAAACTTTTGAATTTGGGACCGACCCATTGGCGTCCCCTCGCCATGTCTTTTGTTTTGAGTGAACTGACCATAGGCGTTCACTCTCGTGCATACAAAAGTTTTCATAAAACTGCATCATAATGTACAAATTTTCCTGCATAAAATTTTTCTCATGATTTATTGGTATAATTTTTTTCATGTATATATTTTATGTTTTAATCAGTTTAATCATATATTTTATGTCATACTGTCAGATGGCAAACACAAACAATATCCGGTAGATGGTTGCAGCTGCCAATGCAGATTTGCAAGACAACCTTTGTAACACCCCACTTGGATAAGTGGACCGTTACGTGTATCTATGGCGTGTCATCAAAGCATATGGTAAAAGTCCTAAAGCATTAACTGACCATAACGGAAATACCGGAATCAAACATCGGTAATCCAACCTAAGCTTAAAACATGAAAAATAAAAATACTGAAGGAAAGGACTAAACAATGTCCAAATAAGCAGAATAATGTAAGAAGTGCATAAAGTAAGAAGTCCAGATAGCTTCCATTCAATGCACATGCTCTCAGAATCCTAAGAGCGTCCTGGTGTACCTGCCGTTAGAACATGAAAGAACTACGGCTGAGCATAACGCTCAGTGAACGGATATAAATCATGATATGGAATTACTGAAATGAAACATATGATAAAATACTGGAGCTGTAAGACTGATAAGTAAAGTTGTAGCGGAAATCTATGTATAATCTGTAAAGTCTGATTTATAAATAATAAAGCTGAACTGTTATCTGTTAAATCTGAAAACATGCATTTACTATATTTTAATTGCCAGAGCTTATATAGGTCATGTGCTGTAACAACGGTGCATGAATAACTGGAGGGGTGACCTCGTCATGCTGTAGAGGGGTGACCTCTAACTGTCGTAGAGGGGTGACCTCTAAACACTGTGCTGGGTGGAGGGATCAGCTCCAATGTGAAGGATGTAGAGCACACACCACATTCACCCTGATAACTGTAAACTGATAAGCCTAGGATGCATCCATACGCCCCACTAAAAATACTAATAAAATGGCCAAACTGAGTTGAGTGGGATGATGCAAGATATCACTCTCCTGTATGTGAGTCACGACACCGGTGCCTCTAGTGTCATGGTTACGGTACCTCCGTAACTAGTACATAAACTGGTCATGCTTGTATATAATGCTCAGGCAATATCTTAGTTATTTAAATAATTTCTGATAATTTATAACATGTACTGGGGAAAACATTTGGCTGCAGACGGGAAATCCTAATCATGCATAGAAGGGAAGTCCTTACTGAAAGGACGAAAAATCCGTACCTCGTGTCCAGTGACTGACTGAAGAAAAACTGAACGAATTTTTACGAGGGCTTCACGGAAGCTACATTAATAATAGGCGCGAATAAGTTAACTGATACTTATTTAATTGACTGATCTTATCTGTTTCTCATTTATTTATTTTATTTCTGGAATTTTGTACGCTTATTAACTGATAAATCTGATCTTTCTTATAATTCTTTTTAATGTATTATCGTTCTACTATTAATTACAGTATAACACGTATTTCTAACGTTATAATATTTTTATATTTAGTAACCTGTTATTAATAGAAAGTTATCTAAATTAAAACGTTTCCCAAAATCATTAATTAAATCATAAGTTAAGTCCGACTTTTAATTAGTTAAAAGGACAAAGTTAAAATCAATTTAGTCTTACTAATTAAATAATTAAAATAACAAATATATTTAACTTTATTTTTAAAACTTATTTATAAAATGATTTAACCAAAGCTTAAATAATTCCCACTATTAGTCTTAAGTTTCCCACTGCTTGTATTATATTCCACGTCTTTTGTTGTATTCCCACTGTTTGTTTATAGTTCCCACTGCTCTTTATAAGTTCCCACTGTTTTGTTAATCCAAACACCCCCTTATTGTTTGTACCCTCTGTCCAGCAAACCAAACACCCTCCCTGGTGGATGTTTGTTGCTGTCGTCACACAACCAACTCGCACCCTCCCTTGTGGGTCGCAACCTGGCCCAAAACGAGCACAACCACCACCGCACCCTACTTGGGTCGCGGCTGGGCCAAAACCAATACACACTGCTGGGCGATCTAAACCCAAACGCACCATACACAAACAACACGCCTCCCGCTTGTTCCTGCAGACCTAAAACGCTCCCTGTTGTGCTTCTGCCTGCTGCCGAGGACACCTAGATCACCACCGAGACCCCTGGTGGTCTCGGCTCACGTGTAACATCCAAACCCGACTGTTTTTAA
This sequence comes from Glebionis coronaria, assembly GCA_025667525.1. Classification (NCBI taxonomy): domain Eukaryota; kingdom Viridiplantae; phylum Streptophyta; class Magnoliopsida; order Asterales; family Asteraceae; genus Glebionis; species Glebionis coronaria. The sequence goes on from CM046880.1 coordinate 412,927,958, forward strand.
TACCAATTTTGTATGATTAAAACCAACCCCACGATTCTTGCTGTAAAAATGAATTTTCGACTTAGAATGAAAGAATAAAGAGACGGTTTACCTTAGTTCGATTAGGAATGAGATATGAACACGATTAAATCGACGACGAGAAACAAAAACTTGTTCTCCTGCTTGTTCTAGCCGGCGGCCACCAAGGAAAACACCGAACCCTACTTTTTTTTTCTTTTTTCTTTTTCGTTATAATGAAAGGGAGGGACGTTTTTTTGTTCCTGATGTTTAGTTGGTAAGATGGGCTGGGCTAAAAGCCCATTACTCTTCTTTGTTGTTTAGATAAACATGTAGTATACATATGTTTCCCTTTTTTTTAAATCCCGTGACATAATATTAGCTCGTGCTCGTGTTTTAATTTTCTGAAACGTAAACTTTATTTTCTGAATAAAGTACTAACGTAATATTGAATAACCATTATTACTTATTTATAAGCGTTAATTATTTTCTGAATAATCAAATTACTTCACGATTTAATATAACTGCGACTACGTATTTTTTTAAGGTTCTTGTATTATAAATACGGGTTTTACAATTCTTCCCCTCTAAAAAAATAATTCGTCCTCGATTTAAGGATGGGATTATGCTGCGGTTTTACAATTCTCCCTCTCTAAAAGGAAAATTCGTCCTCGAATTAAAGGTAAATTAAGCTGGTGAAATTTATATAAGCTGAAAGACACAAAGACTGAAAGGACAAGAAAGCTGAAAGACATATAAGCTGAAAGACCATTCGTCCTTGATTTATAACATATTGCTGCTGAAAGGGTATAACGTGACATGATTGAAGTGAATATGAAACGTAACATGTCTGGAAGAACTTAAATGGATTAATTGAAGGAAAATGGATGAGAGGTCCGGATGGACTCCTCCGTTTCGAGTGGCTTCCCGCCCGAAACGATTCCTTAGAAGGTCTAAGCATAATAACAATCTTAGTCCTGATGACCTTGTCCTTATGATGCTGAATGGTTTCTGGTTCCATACTTAAGATGGATTTTCTGAATCTGATGGAATGAACAAGCTATAGCATGTAGTATACATGAAACCGTACATACAAATATCCTGAGAAAATAACATTTATATCTCTGAGCAAACTGCTAAAAACATATAGGGACGGACTACGTGAACAATTGTGAACGTGTTACGTGAGCAATTGTGAACGTGGTTCACGATTATATGAGTAACACTGGGCATGTAGTATATTATGAATGTGATACATGAAACATACTGTGAACGTGATATTAGGAAATATCATGAACATATGCTGACTGAGGAAAGAATTCCAAATGATACGCCCTGGGACGTGAAACGTCTGCCAGGGTATGGAGAAGCTCTGCTAACTTGAGTCTGGTTCCTTAAGCTTCCTGTAACCGAATTAGGTAATAAACTGTGAAATGTGTATCGTGAGATAGAACACGAATCTGATCGTGAACAATGTCATGAACGCGAATCGTGAATTTAAATCACGAGATATCATAAACATGAACTGAAACAGCATCATACTGTGAATGAGATGTAAATGTGAAAGTGAAAATAAACGTGAACGTAAGGTGAATGTAAACATATACGTGATTGTGAACATGAATTCTGTCTGGTATGATGGTCGATGGAATACCTTGAATTCGAATAATTTACTACTAAATTTTCTACAGCTCCGCTACTGCGTAATCCATTCGGATGAAAGAAACCGCGCAAGATGATGACATGGTTAACGATGACTTAGATAGTACCATACTTGTTCTGAGCCTGTGGTAATTGATAACAATTTCATGGAATTTCGTCTCATTTCTGCTCAGACATTTCTAAAGATTGTAGTAACTCACTAACATGACGGCGTTCTATCTCGAACGTGTGGTATGTCAGGCATCTAGATATGAACATAGCTGCATCAATGTGTGATACTGCTTCTATAAACATCCTGCCTGGGATATGGAACATTTTGGTGGAAATCTGTTTGAATAGCCATGAAAGAATTTTTAGTGAGAGCTGCCAGCAATTTCTGTTGTAGCAGTCAGTTGAGTTCTAGAAGATTTTGTACCTCATTCACAGGCGTCGGTCGGGACCATCAGGTGATGGCCTTCACCTTCGCAGGATTGTCTGAAATTTCTTTCTGCTGAAATAGGGTGGCTCAGAAATGCCGCTTTGTTCATCTGGAACTCACCTCTGGAAAGTTGCGTATATAATTTTATCTTATCGGAGAATCTGCGGGGTCGTGAAAAGATGATTCTCATGTTCTTGGGAGATCAGAATGTTATCAATGAATGTACTGACAATTTTGTCTGAGAAATCATGGAAAAATTTTATTCATGAATTTCACACTATAGTTGGAGTATTAGGGAGCTCGGAAGTATAATCAAAATTTGGAAAGACCATAACGTGTGCAAAAGCAGTCTTGGAAACATCATGTTCTTTCTCTCACCTCTGATGGTAACATGATCGGAAATTGTTCTGAAAATGTTTAAGACATCGCAGCAGATCAGATAAGATTTCTATACGTGGAATGCAACATCGATTAAGAATGGCGATCTGGTAAATTTTTCGGTGGTCGATACATGATCTCATGTTACCGACCTTCTTTCTGATAGACAGGAACGGTGCACTTCCTGGTGGTGCGCCAGGGCGAATAGAGCCTCATTCCGGTAATTCTTGCAGCAAATACTGTGTGACAATCCGTCAATTTCAGGTCGTTATTTTAATCTCGACTATTAAGTATTATATGTTTACTTTAATGAGAATTTTAAATTATTGGCTAACCGAGAAGGTTATGACTTGAAACTAGCGTGAGAATGTCGATTGGATGAAAACCGGCAAGGAATACGTTAGGTATCGATATTATATTCTCAATTTATCATAAAAATGATTTTTATTATATTTAATCTTTATTTCTCGTGTTTTACGTTTTAACGAATGACGAGAACTATTAGTGATCGCGATACCGACGGATGCCCAAATATTTATGTTTTATTATCAATTGTCTCGATATTTTATATTTTCGACGTTTTCGATTTAACTACGTTTAAAGTCGTGTCGAAGTGATATTATTATTTTTAAGAAGCGTTTTAACTTTTAAAAAGTATTTTTACGATACCCGAGTCCCGTAAATATTTTCAAAATTTAATATTTACATGTTCTACCCTTTAACTTAATTAATTACTTTTTGGTCCGAAACTATACCTAATTTGTAAAATTGGTCCCTCCACTACCTACTATATAAACAAAATATTTTACCAAACCTTCCACTAACTCATTTTAAAAACAATAAAATTTACAAATCTCTCTCTTCTTCCTCTTGTTTGCCGTCCACCCCATCACCAAAAACCACCAACAAAAATCAATTTCTAGCTTGATTCATCCAAATCAAATAAAAGACCCACTTTTCAAATTCAACAAGGATCATTTTGATATAAATTTTTCCAACATGCATTCACTTATTTTTCTTTTCAAATTTTGGTGAAGAACATGTTGTTTGATCCATTTGTATGGTTAAAAATGTTGTTATTATTATTATATTTGAATTGGGATGGTGTTGCATGTATGACTTTTATATATTTGGTTTTTATTAGATTGAGTTTGAGGGTGTTAGGAGTTAGTTAAATGTGTTATGATAATATTAGGGTAATATTAGGAGTATGTAAATTGTTAAAATGGGTTGAAAAATTATTTTAGTATGATTTTTAAAGAGATAATTTTAGGCAGTAACTTAAAGGGAATTTTTAAATTACTTATTTTAATAAACTTGTTAAACTAATAAGATAGGGTCGTAGAGAATTTCGTTAGCTTCGATTTGATATAAAGTAGGACTTTCAACTCCAAACGAGTGCGAAGTTACAACAATTTTAGTATTCGTGTACCGGGAGACGAGTATCGGCACAATCCGAAAATTGTTGTCGATATTTGGATCGAATCTCGGGGACTGTAGAATGAGTTTTAAAAATGATCAAGTACTGATGTAAGTTGCTAAACCTCAGATCATGAGTCTATTTTTAAACCCAACTGTCTGGTTTTTATAACACGAAGGTGTGTCGGGCAGAAGGTCTTAGAAGTAATATTTTTGAATGAAACTTGAACTGAGTCTTCTTCATATTATGTGTGAGTTTGTGACCAAGTTTTGTCGAAATCGGACAAGTCTAGATAGGGTAGATTGGTGTGTACATTTGGAGTGTACATGCTGATTGGTATTTTGGACATGTAGTTCAATAATCATGTGGCGTGAGTTGAATATTCGCCATTGGACATGGGGATTTACTCAAGTGTTAAGTCAATATATAAATGACTTAGCTACTGGTCCAAGGGAAGTAAAACGATAATTTGACTTGCGTTGACTTGGCGTCTTAGGACGGGTCAATATCGAGAGTGTAATTGTTTAAAAGAATAGTGTTGAATAAAAGGGCATAGTAATAACACTTGTATTATTAAATTTTTCGGGATTGTTTTGGTTGTGTAATTTTGATTTTATATTATTTAAGTATGATATATATACTTAAGTCGATTACTAACGAACGCGCCTTATTTGGTAGGTTGCGGTTTTCGTGTTTAAACGGGCATCACTAATCGTCGGCGATCGTCTCATTACCACTATTGGCTAAGGTGGGTCTATAGCCTCGCTTTTAACATGTTTACTTGTTTTATAAAACCCGCGAGGGGGATAACATGCTTATTTTATTAAAAATAATGGGTACAACGAGAAGTTGTGGAAATCCAATTAATGGGTGCAACGAGAAGTTGTGGAAACCCTATTTACTTGAAAAGTATTTATTGAAATTGAAAAGTACAACTATAAGTTGTGGTAAACTCATGATTGTTTTAAAATTGAACACAAGGAACTTAATTGTATGTTTAGATGAAAGTTATTACATATGTTTGTTTAGCCTTAAAAGACCCATGAATCGTGAATTGTTAATCGAAGTAACGCTAATGCTATGGATAGATCTATCGGGGTGACGCCCAGTCCGGTCGCGATTAGCTCTCGCGTGGTGTTGTGATGCACTAGTAATGAAACATCGGATGCATTGTATAAGAGAAATATACACACTTGGCTAGGTGTGTTGGGCTGAAATAATATATGTTAACGTTCAATGTCACGAGACTTATGTAATGACACGATAATTATGTCCGTACAACATAATTGTCTTTGATAAATTATTAACCATGGAAGGTTATTTTGAATACTTGTATTCTCTTTATTTAAATTAAACTCTATAGATTCACTCGGCAAATTTTGCTGACTTTTTATTAACATGTTTTATCTTAGGTCCATATAGAAGGCACTTGAGGAAGGCGGTTTCGTGAAGCTTGCTTATTGAAATGTTTTGGCCCGCTTTTATAAATTATATCCATTCAAATAATTTTTACCATTTCCTAGGTTTTGTAAATTTGAATTTATCTGGGACCGTGTATGAAATTGTACTTTTATTGAATGAAAATGGATGGATGTTTGTTAAAATGACTTGTTTTGAGCCGTTTTCTATGATTATGAGATTGAACCATGATAGTAACACCCAATGACCCTTTCGCTGATATGACCAAAATTTGGGGGTGTTACAGATTGGCATCAGAGCTCAAGTTATAGAGAACGAAAAGATTTTCCAAAAATGAATTTTTGAAATCTTTTAACTATAACTGTTGCAAGCGAAACCTCCGAGTTGCCAATGGACGAGAATGAAAGTATATATATATATATGGGATTATATATCTGATATAATCTTTATCGATTATTTGAACTTGTGAATTACAAGGTATGTTTTCATTTATTTAATTATAAATGATAATTTTATATTTATACGAGATTTATACGACGTAGATTGTCACGAAGCCACCCTAGTCATTTTAATGCTAGCGCCGAAGCTATTCCTGAAATTAATCCTGTTATTCTCAAGATTAACTAAGTTGTGGATATACATGATCCCAACGAAACGGTTAATATTCTTGCTGATATTCTTTTGGTTACAAGGATTTTGATTTCCTTGGTTCTTATTCTTGATTTATCGATCCGTTCATTTCGTTTAACAAATTTAATTTGCATTTTCATTAATCTTCGACATTATATTCTTTTGATAAAAACAAGCTTGTCTAAGATGGTACTATTGATTGTTAGGAATTGAGATTGATTTGTATGGTATTCACATGCCAACCAGGATTCCATATCATATCACTGATCATTTTCTGTTAAATCAGTTTCTCATTTGCTTCGATCTTGATCTCTTGCATTAAGCTGGCGATGCTTAAATAAAGTGATTTATAATCGTTGAAATAAATTGGCCATTTATTTGAACAAGGAAATTATAAATTGTTGAACTACAAATTTCTGAATCTTATTCGGAAGGACTTGATCAATCCATGGAAATAATGATTCATAAAGGTGTGGGCTTAAGCATATAGCGTCTGCGTGATTAAACACTTATTAACTCATAATTCGTTTGCTCGATTCATTCTTCGATTTTGTTCCTTTAATTCCTTGATCGTGAAATGGTTATATTGGGGTTTTTCCAAAACCGCCAATTGAGGAGGATATCAAGCGTCTCTGAAAAACACTGAAGAAATCTTCTTCTAGTGGGACCGAGGAGCCTTCTTAGCCATGTGAATTACCTAGTAAATCTTGTGAATTAGTTTATCAATTGTAGTATCTTCTCATTAATCCCTAACTAAATTGTGACAACAGTTAGTAGGACTAGTCTTTTAAGTTGTATGACATTAGATGATGATTATCCATAATGTTGACAATACGACTTGTACTAGTTTGTGATCAATGGAATGACTATCTTTTGATTCCTAATTCTACATCGTTCTATTATTATCTTTCTTTGCTTTTCTCTTGTAAATTTATGTGTATAATGCAATCATTGAATGAATACTCATTATGATTTGATTTGCGTTACACAAGACTCATGCAGTCAATGAAAGCTATGACTGAAGCACGAATGCACCAAGTTATTAGTGAATAAGTTGCTGTATCTTTAGTTAAACTTATGGCCAACATGAATGATGGATCTAGATCTAGAGCTGAAGCTACAACTGGTGGGACTGGAACCGGTGGAGCTGAAGCTGGAGCCGATAATGTTCGTGGTACGGATGGAACAGATGTGCCCGACGTTAGAGGCTATAACTACACTTTATTCGTTAACTCCAAACCGTAGACTCTTAAGGGGACTAAAGATGATGGAGGATTGTGTCAGTTATTGAAAGCTGGCGTCAGTCTTTCGAATCAGTGACCCTAATCAGGAGGATAAGGCGTAGTTTGAAATCGCTACTCTCCAAGGTCGTGCATTAATTTGGTGGAATGGCAGACTTGCTTCCATAGGTATCGTTACTTATGGGACACCATGGACTAAGGTGTGGAAACGGTTAACTGAGGAGCTTGTCCTTGAAGTATTTCCAAAGTATGGAGCAAGTGTTGTACAATCTGAAACTGTAGGGAACTAACATTGGTAGATGTATCAAGTGTTTCCATAAGTTGACTCTTTTATGTCCAAGAATTATGGCACCCGAACCGTCAAGGTCAAGCCGTATATTCATGGCTGACCAAGAATATATGCGGTGATGTGACTTCTTCTAAGCCAATTGCTTTTGTGAACTTGTCTGCGTGGCTTATTAGCTCATGGGACACATAATTCAAGGCAAGGCTGACAAGGTCACTGAAGGGAAAAATAATTCCAAATTGAAAATTCTTTTCGTGCATTAGAGCTTGTAAGTATATCGAAAAAGGTTTTGGATTATTCATGGCTTAGGTATCGTAGAAGGAATCGTAAAGAAAGTGAGTAGAATTACTCTAGTCATTTATGACTATTCTGAAGTGTTTCTGGAAGGTTTGCCAAGGCTTCCGCCTCCAAGGCAAATAGAATTCTTAATTGATCTAATTTCTGGTGCTGCAACTGTGGCACATGAGCCATATTCATTAGCACCCTATAAGTTGAGGTAATTATTTTTGCAGTATTAAGAACTATCTGATAGAGGTTTTAGTCGATCGAGCTTGTCAGTTTGTAGAACTCCTATTCTATTCGCTAAGAAGGAAGATGATTTGTTTCGTATGTGTATCGATTACCGAGAGCTGGATAAGCTAACGATCAAGAATCGTTACCCGCTTCTATGAATTGATGATCTATTTGATCAACTTCAAAATTCACGTGTTTTCTCCAAGATTCTGGTGTTTCCTCCTAGATTGACCTTTGTTTTGCTTATCCTCAACTTCACATACGCGAGGAAGATATTCCTATTACGGCGTTTAGAACTTGTGATGATCATTATGAGTTTAGTGTTATGCCATCTGGTTTAACCAGTACACCTGCTGTATTCATTGACTTAATGAATTGTATGTGTAAGTCGTGTCTTGATAAATTCGTAATCGTTTTCTTTGATGATATCCTAATTTGCTTGAAGAGCGAGGAAGAACATGCCGAACACTTAGGGATTATCTTGAACTTGTTAAAGAACGAAAAGATGTACCCAAAATTCCTAAAGTGTGATTTTTGGCTTGGTTCTATACAACTTCTCTGTCATGTGATTGACAAAAGTGGCATACATGTTGATTCTGCGAGAATCGAAGCCCTCGAAAATTTGAATGTTCCAACTATTCCAACTGAAGTACGACAAATTCTAGGTTTGGCTGGTTATTACTGAAGGCTTATTGAAAGATCCTCTTTGATATCAAAACCATTAACTAAGATAACTAAAAAGAATGAACCGTATGTGTGGGGCGATAATGAAGAGAAAGCTTTTCAGACCATGAAAAGAAAACTCTGCAGCACGCCGATCTTATCGTTACCTGAAGGAAGTAAAGATTTTGTTGTTGATCGTGATTCATCTCTCTTATGATTTGGGGTTGTTTTGATTTGTATATGCTTGTAGGAAACCTAGGAAGAATGAGGAAACTGCTCAACCCATGACTTGTAATTGGGTGCGGTGATTTTACTCTTCGTCTATTGAGATATTAATTGTATGGCACTAAGGTACGGTATCCACTTATAGTAAGAGCCTACAATGTATTCTGGAATAAAAGAGGTAAATAAGCCTTTTAAGTGATTACGATTGTGTTATTCGTTATCATTCGTGAAGTTGGAGCAAATTACAATGGATTCATTGTTAAGCTCTCGAAAACTCAGTCTCAATATGACTCGAGTTCTGTCAATGTTGATTGATTGACTCTGCTCATTTTGTTTCGATAAATAAATCGATCGTGCTAATTAAGGATCGGTTGTGAACCACTCGTAGTAGACATAGAAGTTATGATAATGTGAAGCGAAAACCTTTGAAATTCGAGGTAGGTGGAAAAGTTATGCCAAGGCTATCACCCTGAAAAGGAGTTATATATTTTGGAAAACATGGGAAGTTATGTCCCCATTAGTCTGGACCATTCGAGATAATATCGAGAGTAGGTCCGGTGGCATGAAAACTTAAATTACCTCGAGAGCTACAAGGAATTCACAATACTTTTCATATGTCGAACCTAAAGAAGTTTCTTCCTGACGAAGATCTTATTATCTCTCTTGATGAAGTATGAATCGACGGTAAGTTGCATTTCATCAAAGTACTTGTTGATATTATCGATAAGGAAGTTAGGCAACCGAAGCAAAGTCGAATTCCTATTGTTATGTGTGATGGAACTCAAGACGAGGACCAAAATACGTTTAACTCTTTGATTTCAACGAGCGATCGAGGAAGAACGCAAGTTGATATTCGGGACGAAGATCCCAATTTGGTGGGGATAATGTGACAATCCGTCAATTTCAGGTCGTTATTTTAATCTCGACTATTAAGTATTATATGTTTACTTTAATGAGAATTTTAAATTATTGGCTAACCGAGAAGGTTATGATTTGAAACTAGCGTAAGAATGTCGATTAGATGAAAACCGACAAGGAATACATTAGGTGTCGATATTATATTCACAATTTATCATAAAAATTATTTTTATTATATTTAATCTTTATTTCTCGTGTTTTACGTTTTAACGAATGACGAGAACTATTAGTGATCGCGATACCGACGGATGCCAAATATTTATGTTTTATTATCGATTGTCTCGATATTTTATATTTTCGACGTTTTCGATTTAATTACGTTTTAAGTCGTGTCGAAGTGATATTATTATTTTTAAGAAGCGTTTTAACTTTTAAAAAGTATTTTTACGAAACCCGAGTCCCGTAAATATTTTCAAAATTTAATATTTACATTTTCTACCCTTTAACTTAATTAATTACTTTTTGGTCCAAAATTATACCTAATTGGCAAAATTGGTCCCTCCACTCCCTACTATATAAACAAAATAATTTACCAAACCTTCCACTAACTCATTTTAAAAAAAATAAAATTTACAAATCTCTCTCTTCTTCCTCTTGTTTGCCGTCCACCCCATCACCAAAAACCACCAACAAAAATCAATTTCTAGCTTGATTCATCCAAATCAAATAAAAGACCCACTTTGCAAATTCAACAAGGATCATTTTGGTATAAATTTTTCCAACATGCATTCACTTATTTTTCTATTCAAATTTTGGTGAAGAACATGTTGGTTTGATCCATTTGTATGGTTAAAAATGTTGTTATTATTATTATATTTGAAGTGGGATGGTGTTGCATGTATGATTTTTATATATTTGGTTTTTATTAGATTGAATTTGAGTGTGTTAGGAGTTAGTTAAATGTGTTATGATAATATTAGGGTAATATTAGGAGTATGTAAATTGTTAAAATGGGTTGAAAAATTGTTTTAGTATGATTTTTAAAGAGCTAATTTTAGGCAGTAACTTAAAGGGCATTTTTGAATTACTTACTGTAATAAACTTGTTAAACTAATGAGATAGGGTCGTAGAGAATTTCGTTAGCTTCGATTTGATATAAAGTAGGACTTTCAACTCCAAACGAGTGCGAAGTTACAACAATTTTAGTATTCGTGTACCGGGAGACGAGTATCGGCACAATCCGAAAATTGTTGTCGATATTTGGATCGAATCTCGGGGACTGTAGAATGAGTTTTAAAAATGTTCAAGTACTGATGTAAGTTGCTAAACCTCAGGTCATGAGTCTATTTTCAAACCCAAGTGTCGGTTTTGTAAACGGAATTGTTTAGATATGTCAAAATGGTTTTACAAGTAAAAGGCGTAAAACTGTCCGGTTTTTATAACACGAAGGTGTGTCGGGCAGAAGGTCTTAGAAGTAATATTTTTGAATGAAACTTGAACTGAGTCTTCTTCATATTATGTGTGAGTTTGTGACCAAGTTTCGTCGAAATCGGACAAGTCTAGATAGGGTAGATTGGTGTGTACATTTGGAGTGTACATGCTGATTGGTATTTTGGACATGTAGTTCAATAATCATGTGGCGTGAGTTGAATATTCTCCATTGGACATGGAGATTTACTCAAGTGTTAAGTCAATATATAAATGACTTAGCTACTGGTCCGAGGGAAGTAAAACGATAATTTGACTTGCATTGACTTGGCGTCTTAGGACGGGTCAATATCGAGAGTGTAATTGTTTAAAAGAATAGTGTTGAATAAAAGGGCATAGTAATAACACTTGTATTATTAAATTTTTCGGGATTGTCTTGATTTTGTAATTTTGATTTTATATTATTTAAGTATGATATATATACTTAAGTCGATTATTAACGAACGCGCCTTATTTGGTAAGTTGCAGTTTTCGTGTTTAAACGGGCATCACTAATCGTCGGCGATCGTCTCATTACCACTAGTGGCTAAGGTGAGTCTATAGCCTCGCTTTTAGCATGTTTACTTGTTTTATAAAACCCGCGAGGGGGATAACATGCTTGTTTTATTAAAAATAATGGGTACAACGAGAAGTTGCGGAAATCCCATTAATGGGTGCAACGAGAAGTTGTGGAAACCCTATTTACTTGAAAAGTATTTATTGAAATTGAAAAGTACAACTATAAGTTGTGGTAAACTCATGATTGTTTTAAAATTGAACACAATTAACTTAATTGTATGTTTAGATGAAAGTTATTACATATGTTTGTTTAGCCTTAAAAGACCCATGAATCATGAACTGTTAATCGAAGTAACGCTAATGCTATGGATAGATCTATCGGGGTGATGCCCAGTCCGGTCGCGATTAGCTCTCGCGTGGTGTTGTGATGCACGAGTAATGAAACATCAGATGCATTGTATAAGAGAAATATACGCACTTGGCCAGGTGTGTTGGGCTGAAATAATATATGTTAACGTTCAATGTCACGAGACTTATGTAATGACACGATAATTATGTCCGTACAACATAATTGTCTTTGATAAATTATTAACCATGGAAGGTTATTTTGAATAATTGTGTTCTCTTTATTTAAATTAAACTCTATAGATTCACTCGGCAAATTTTGCTGACTTTTTTTTAACATGTTTTATCTCAGGTCCATATAGAAGGCACTCGAGGAAGGCGGTTTCGTGAAGCTTGCTTATTGAAATGTTTTGTCCCACTTTTATAAATTATATCCATTCAAATAATTTTTACCATTTACTAGGTTTTGTAAACTTGAATTTATCTGGGACCGTGTATGAAATTGTACTTTTATTGAATGAAAATGAATGGATGTTTGTTAAAACGACTTGTTTTGAGCCGTTTTTTATGATTATGAGATTGAACCATGATAGTAATACCCAATGACCCTTCCGCTGATATGACCGAAATTTGGGGGTGTTACATACTGTAACTCTTTTAAACTCAGTTGAAGCCCTGCGATTAAGAGTTCTGAAAATAGGTTTTGTACTTGAGACAAGATCTATGTAGAATTCTGTTTCGTGGTTAGAAAGGAACTTCTGAAAAACATTATGAGATTACGTCTGGGAGCTCTTGAGTAATCTGCTGGTCATGAGTTTAAGGAATTTCAGAAGTGAATTTATAACTGGTGGCTAGACAGTCTTCGTAGCTATGGACTGCTAAGTCATGCGCTTGTAAGGTAGAAACAATTTGTACTGATTTTTCTGGCAGAAATATAATGAATATATATTTGGGATTTAGTAAGATGGATCTTGTCGTTAACTGAAAGGATAACTTTAATAACCATGGTTGGTACTGTGGAGTCTTTTCTGGCTGAGAGACAGGTAACTACCTGATTTAAAATAAAGCTGGCATAGGAACATGTGAAGTAAACATGGCGATTTTTCCCTGAATGTGTTCGTCTGTAACCTCACAAAATGAATACTGCGTGTTTAACCTGAATAATACTCTAGTGGTGGTGACTGAATTTTTAATGATCTGATTCATGTGTGGTATAATAGAACGGGTATACCCCTTTCTGAAGGGTACCCTGAATTACTGAGGACCTGGTTTAGAAACATACTAGAGTTATGAGTTCTGACTCGTATTTTGAGAAAAGATTCGTATGACGTTTACCATGAGTGGTGTCCTGATATGAGTTTTTCGAAATGATACATGAGACCTATGTCTTGACTGATGTCTTGACACGTGTTTTAGTAGATGAATCTGAACAAGGCTGAAAATTTTTGGTAACTGCTAGGATTGGCGGACCGGTTAGACTACTGACCTCTTGTATTTCTGGTCACGTCCGTTCTGGAGTTCCAATGGTTACTGACTGATTAATTATAAGCACGGTGGTTGTCACTACTGCTTTGTCTGTCACTTTATGACGGTCATTATCATGACCGTGATTCATGTAAATATTATGCTGAGTGGCCGACTGGGTTCCGGTTCCCACTTTTCTGAATGAAAGGTTAGCTGAGTGAAGTTTGACGTCTAGCTGAGAAGGTAAAAGCATGGAATGGAATGGTAGCGTCTGATAGTTAAAATATGTTCTTTTCAGAAATTTCAAATTTATAGTTTTCGTCCTAGTTCTACAGAGTCTTTACAGTATAAATGGCATCAGCATCTTGAGAAATCTCCAAAGTATCAGCAGCATCAGCATTTGTGAGGTCTTCAAAGTGTTAGCAGCATCAGCATCTGGTAAAATCTTCAACTCACGAGCAGCATCAACATCTGGTAGAATATCGACAAGTGGAAACGCCTGAGATGATTGAGGACCGACTAGCAATATCCATAGAGTAGGGTACCTAGAGTACACCTGGGCTACTGTACATGAAGTACAAAGTAAATACTGTACATGGAGCATATCTGAGACGCTGTACGTTGAGTACTCATGAAATGTTGTACATGTAATATAACTTAGACACTGTACATGGGGTACAGATGGAATACTGTACATGGCACTGGTGGAAACTTTATGGAATGATCAATACTGGTGCCACTTGTCTGACATGATCAAGGATTAAATTGATTTAAACGGTAGTAAACTAAACTGAAATGGGTAACATGATAGCCTGATAATTCCTGCATAGACTTAATACTGGTTTTATAGAGGTTCAAGAATATGATTAAACAGAATTTAACAATGGTCAGCATGAAGACATGACTGATGAAGACCAGAACATGATTTATCATGAAATAAGATTTCACTTTAGTCCTTTTGTATCTTATCATGAAAACATCATCACCTTGCTGAAAACATAATCCTCGTAAGGAGACATGAACTTAATCAACATGAAAACGACATCCAATTGAGAGTATAAACTTGACTGAGACAAATAACATAGAAGAATAATCAACTGAGGTTTAATATCAACTGATGTGGACGGCTATGGTTCAATCCACAGAATTCTAAGAAGAAAAAAAAATGTGACTAGGTATGGGCTATTCTGGTTCGATCCATACTTGTCAAAATTTATAAAATGTCATGATATGAGCAAAGGTGAACGTCTATGGTTCAGTTCACAAAATAATACTCAACCGAAAGCATGAAAATTGACCTGAATAGTGGTGAACGTTTATGGCTGGTTCACCAAGTAATATTTGACTAAAAACATGAATCTGACATGAGTAAGGATGAACGCCTATGGTCAGTTCATCCATACAAAAATCTGAACGGCAAGGGTGAACGCCAATGGTCGGTTCACCAAAACGAAAATTCGCTAAAAAGCACATGCGACTAAATATGGCCAGTCATGTACCAGCCTTTTACTTAGTCAAAAACTTTAAGAAATACCGACTGATAACTGAAGAAAACTGACTGATAAATGCATGAGAAACATGAAAATGACAACGCCAAAATCTGGGAAGTTCCTGGTGACTACCCACTAGTCACATGTCAAGTTTTAGAGCCTACAGGTCGAACCTTGCGCTCTGATACCATAATTGTAACACCCCACTTGGATAAGTGGACCGTTACGTGTATTTATGGCATGTCATCAAAGCATAAGGTAAAAGTCCTAGAGCATTAATTGACCATAACAGAAATACCGGAATCAAACATCGGTAATCCAACCTAAGCTCAAAACATGAAAAATAAAAATACTGAAGGAAAGGACTAAACAATGTCCAAATAAGCAGAATAATGTAAGAAGTGCATAAAGTAAGAAGTCCGGATAGCTTCCATTCAATGCACATGCTCTCAGAATCCTAAGAGCGTCCTGGTGTACCTGCCGTTAGAACATGAAAGAACTACGGCTGAGCATAACGCTCAGTGAACGTATATAAATCATGATAAGGAATTACTAAAATGAAACAGATGATAAAATACTGGAGCTGTAAGACTGATAAGTAAAGTTGCAGCAGAAATCTATGTATAATCTTTAAAGTCTGATTTGTATGTAATAAAGATGAACTGTTATTTGTTAAATCTAAAAACATGCATTTACTGTATTTTAATTGCCAGAGCTTATATAGGTCATGTGTTGTAACAACGGTACATGAATAACTTGAGGGGTGACCTCGTCATGCTATAGAGGGGTGACCTCTAAATGTTGTAGAGGGGTGACCTCTAAATACTGTGCTGGGTGGAGGGATCAGCTCGAAAGTGAAGGATGTAGAGCACACACCACATTCACCCTGATAACTGTAAACTGATAAGCCTAGGATGCATCCATACGCCCCACTAAAAATACTGATAAAATGGCCAAACTGAGCTGAGTGGGACGATGCAGGATATCACTCTCCTGCATGTGAGTCACGACACCGGTGCCTCTAGTGCCATGGTTACGGTACCTCCGTAACTAGTACATAAACTGGCCATGCTTGTATATAATGCTCAGGCAATATCTTAGTTATTTAAATAATTTTTGATAATTTATAACATGTACTGGGGAAAACATTTGGCTGCAGACGGGAAATCCTAATCATGCATAGAAGGGAAGTCCTTACTGAAAGGACGAAAAATCCGTACCTCGTGTCCAGTGACTGACTGAAGAAAAACTGAACGAATTCTACGCGGGCTTCATGGAAGCTACAATAATAATAGGCACGAATTAGTTAACTGATACTTATTTAATTGACTGATCTTATCTGTTTCTCATTTATTTATTTTATTTCTGGAATTTTGTACGCTTATTAACTGATAAATCTGATCTTTCTTATAATTCTTTTTAACGTATTATCGTTCTACTATTAACTACAGTATAACATGTATTCCTGACGTTATAATATTTTTATATTTAGTAACCTGTTATTAATAGAAAGTTTCCTAAATTAAAACGTTTCCCAAAATCATTAATTAAATCATAAGTTAAGTCCGACTTTTAATTAGTTAAAAGGACAAAGTTAAAATCAATTTAGTCTTACTAACTAAATAATTAAAATAACAAATATATTTAATTTTATTTTTAAAACTTATTTATAAAATGATTTAACCAAAGCTTAAATAGTTCCCACTATTAGTCTTAAGTTTCCCACTGCTTATATTATATTCCACTGCTTTTGTTGTATTCCCACTGTTTGTTTACAGTTCCCACTGCTATTTATAAGTTCCCACTGTTTTGTTAATCCAAACACCCCCTTAATGTTTGTACCCTCTCTCCAGCAAACCAAACACCCCATGGTCGCTGTTTGTTGCTGTTGTCACACAACCAACTCGCACCCTCCCTTGTGGGTCGCGACCTGGCCAAAAACGAGCACAGCCACCACCACACCCTACTTAGGTCGCGGTTGGGCCAAAACCAATACACACTGTTGGGCGATCTAAACCCAAACACACCCTACACAAACAACACGCCTCCTGCTTGTTCCTGCAGACCTAAAACACACCCTTTTGTGCTTCTGCCTGCTGCCGAGGACACCTAGATCACCACCGAGACCCCTGGTGGTCTCGGTTCACGTGTAACATCCAAACCGGACTGTTTTTAATACCAATTTATATGATTAAAACCAACCCCACGATTCTTGCTGTAAAAATGAATTTTCGACTTAGAATGAAAGAATAAAGAGACGGTTTACCTTAGTTCGATTAGGAATGAGATATGAACACGATTAAATCAACAACGAGAAACAAAAACTTGTTCTCCTGCTTGTTCTAGCTAGCGGCCACCAAAGGAAAACACCGAACCCTATTTTTTTAATTTTCTTTTTCGTTATAATGAAATGGAGGGACGTTTTTTTGTTCCTGATGTTTAGTTGGTAAGCTGGGCTGGGCTAAAAGCCCATTACTCTTCTTTGTTGTTTAAATAAACATGTAGTATACATATGTTTCTCTTTTTTTTAAAATCCCGTGACATAATATTAGCTCGTGCTCGTGTTTTAATTTTCTGAAACGTAGACTTTATTTTCTGAATAAAGTACTAACGTAATATTGAATAACCATTATTACTTATTTATAAGCGTTAATTATTTTCTGAATAATCAAATTACTTCACGATTTAATATAACCGCGACTACCTATTTTTTTAAGGTTCTTGTATTATAAATACGGGTTTTACATCCTTCATCAGAACGACAACTATCCTCCCCCGCCTAGCATTTTCCCCATGGAAGGAAGGAATAGGCTCATGAGAGAGTACTACACCATTAGACAACGACCTGAGGAAAACAACAATGACTTCATGCAGCGTTTCCTTCGATTCGTCGGTGTCCTGAGAGCAGCCGCGGATACCACTGAAGAGCAGGCACAACATTTTCGTTGGGCCCTTTATCCAATGATTGCCAATAACTTAGAAGGTGCTTCGTTGGATACAGTAGCACAAGTGGCCGATGCAGCACGTAAGCTGGAGATGCTGCAGGAGAGAGATGAGTTCGGGGAAGCAGAGAGACCCGATAAGAGGTAAACATTCGTATTCAAGCGGTGACCACTCCGTATTATTTTAGTATATGTCAATATTTCATCTCTTTAAATTGTATCTTCCAGGCAGAGGACTGGGGACCGGTCTCAGCCGGCTACTCAGCAGCAGCCTAATCAGCCCAAGGGAAACGGTCAGACTAACGACCGTTCTGCTACGGATAGGCGTGGCGGTAATGATAATTACCGTAACAACGCTGGACAATCCAACAGCAGCAGGTCCTTATACTTACGCATTTTCTTATGATTACATCTTATAATTATTAATTCTGACACATTAACAAATCTTCTACCAGGAATCATGGTAACGGTAGGGACCAGAACCAGAGAGGTTCGCAGCCTAACCATCCAGCTATCACGGGTATTCAACCTTACGATTATCTGCATTGTCCTTTGTACCCTATTATCATGTCTCATGTATAATGTTTTATCAGGTTCTCAGCCAGTCAGGACACCTGCTAGAGGATATACTCATCCTCTTTGCTCTACTTGCCACCGTAGGCACCCATGGCCATGTCGCCGCGACAGTGACGCATGCTTCAAGTGTGGTCTTCCTGGACATCGCATGAAGGACTGCCGTAAGGGCGAGATGGAGGGCACATCGGGACATGCTTATACCAAGCCGCCTCCTACTACTAGGCGCGTTTACACGACATCTTGCGATCAGGCCAACAAGTCTACAGGTACTGATGAGATGGCATTTATACATGATCTCATCGTTCTTTTCGGGCTTTAAATGCATAAAAATGTCATAAAATACCATATATATGCTTGTGTTTGTTTACTTGTGTATTTTAGGTATGGATATCGTGAAAAAGACAAAAGATCACAAGTTACAAGGAAAAACGGACACAAGAAACGAAGCCGTACAAAGAACCGGGCCCTAATCATGGAAATCTCAACAAAATACCTTGAAGACTTGAAGACAAACAAGATTGATCCTCATTTATTGAAGAAATGACACTTAAAACCCTTGTATATTAATAATTACAAGTTTGGTCCCTTAAGTTTGTCAAAATTACACAAAAGGTCCTTCAACTTTGAAGAAATGGCAAGATTAGTCCCTCAACAAATCAAAATTGCCAACAATGGTCCCTCATAAAGTCAAAGATGCAATGAAGACCTTTGAAGATCAAGGATGTTCAAAATCAGCCCTTGCAATATTCAAAAACATCAAATATAACCCTTGAAACACCTTTTGAAAAGTTATGTGCCAAAATTGCCAAATGATGAAAGTTGTTACAAGCTTAATGGGGCGCTGATAGACTTTTATCCACAAATGCCAAAAGAAAGGAAAGAGGAGGGCTAAATGTGTGCATACTGAAACATTTAAACACACAAACACGCGCCAAACAACTCCACTCCACCAAAAACGGATCAAAAGGACAACTATTCACCTTTACAGCCTAGGTTTTACACAACTTAAAACAAAGGGTAAAATGAAATTACCCAGGCACACGTTTGATTCACACATGCAGGAACCTATCCCACACACAAAACCCTCATCTCCACTCACTATGGACCCCACCCCAATACCCTTTCCACCAATCAGCAAGCAACTTAGCCTCCAAGTCATGTGACGTGTCAAGATCAACAGCTGAGAGCCTTTGCTTGATCACAAAGCTAAAATGAACGTGTAGGATCATTTTGGACAGCTCAACAACAACAAACGTACTCAAGGACTTAGGGCATTTAGGGAATTTCACATCTAGGGTTTATGAACAGTGTAGCATTGGCATTTGCCTATAAAAAGACTCCTCAACATGTGAGAGAGCTTTTGTTCCAGTTTTAGGCTATCAATCTTTGTAATTCCTTTTTAAGTTAAATAAAATTTGAATTTCTGAAATTGTGAAATCTCTTTTTGATTTAGTTAAAAGTTTGGTGTTTGAGTAGCCTAATTCTGAGTTCCATTTGATTGTGAAGGCCTACCTTAATCTTGTGGTTAAGGCACGTCTTGTTTCATAAGGTTTTTAAGGTTTGAAAACCTTGAAATCCTAGGTTCTGTTTTGGTTATTTTGTGTACTAACCCTTGACCATTAGCTATAAGCTCTTACAAGCTTGTTGACAGCAAGCTTGTGAAGGGATTAGAGCCCTTGGTTGAGTTGTTTGCTGTTTGTGTTGAAGGTATAAAGTCCTTGAGGTTCTACTTTGAACCATCAACCAAGGCAGTTTGCATCACCTTTGTTGAAGTACCTTGGTCTTGTTCTAGTTGTTGAACAAGGTCCAAGGAGCATTGCTGGCCTTCCTAGGATGTTGTGGAAGGCAGGTATAATCTCTTGTTAAGATTCCCCTAAAAATTTCATGTTTATGACTGTTTTTGATTTGGTACTTTGATTTTGAGTATTGGTGTTTGTGCTGGTGATTTTTGAGTTTGATTGTGTTATTTGCTATTGTTTAAGTGTTTTTGATCATTAAAATTAGTAGGTTATTAGTTAAAATCAGAAGTTCCTTTGTTAAGTGCTTGATTAAGGGTTGTTTGGGATTACTGGTTATCAAGGCCTTGTGGCCTTGTGCCCTTGGTTCTTAGAGTTTGGGTGGTCTAAACAAGTCATAATATACAAGTTTTTGCCATTGGTTCACTTTCTGAAAGTTTGAAAAAGGGATTCTAAGTTTTGTAAAAATCTGATAAAATTGGTTTTGAATTTGGTCAAACACATCAGATCCAATAACTTCTTTGTTAGTTGGATCTAAGGTCTGAAATTTGGTTTAGGAATAGTTTGGGTGATAAGCTATCTATTGGTTATCTGCTTGTTGAATTTGGTTGCTTATTGTGGTTTTTATAGCTTATCAAAAGTTGCTGAAGTGGTCATTGTTGGGAATAAATTATGGGTCAGTTCACTAGACGTTGATAAGAAGAATTCAAGCGTTGATAAGATGACATTGGACGCTGACAGCCAAGCGTTGACATTTGAAGAAGTCAACGCTGACAGCCTTGAAGACTAGCACTGATGGAATATATCTTCATACGAATCTTTTTGTTTATTTGTTTCTTTATTTGTGTATGGTAAAGATAAGCTCGACATTGTATTTTCCATTATTATCTTTACCTAGAATAGTTGATTCGTAGCTTATTGTACAAGACTTCTTAATCTATAAAAGAAGATCTTTTAGATTAATGTTAATCATCAGTTATAATAAGTTTTCACAAGTTAAACCTCTTTCATTGTAATCAAGTTCGATCATTCTAATACAAGTGAAAGTTTGTTTAACATCTTTGTGTTTTAGATTAAGTGTTAATTCCGCATAACACTTAGTTACTTTATTCATAAGCAAAGGTTTCTCTACGTGTATTACTTGATCTAATCTCGTATACACAAAGCTTAATCGATCTAAGTTTGGGATCAACAAGTGGTATCAGAGCTTGTTGAGAAACTTTTGATCTTTAAGTAACGCAAGAACCCTAAAACACCAAAAACCCTAAAAATCCTAAAATTCTCAAAACCCTAAAAACATCATGTCTGGCTCAGAACAACCTCCTGCTCCTGTTTTGCTTCAAAACAACACCACAAACCCTAGTATCAAAATTCCCATGTTTGATGCCAGGAACTTCGAGCTTTGGAAGTCCAATTTTGAGCAATATGTAGCCATCCATGACTACACTCTTTGGGAGATTGTTGAATATGGGAACACATTCAACAAAGCTCAAAAGATTGCTAATGCTATTGCCACAAGGATAGCTGTTCCTAATTGTCCTGAAGCTGATAAGAAGGAAAAGCCTGAAGATGGAAGAGCTGTATCTGCTGAAGATATAGCCAAGAAAAGGGTGGACATGAAAATTTTGAACATCATGAAACACGCCTTGGGTCATGAGAATCAGCACAAGTACAAACGCTTTGAGTCTGCAAAAGAGCTTTGGGAAGCTCTTGAAGTAGCACATGGTGGCAATGCTGACACAAAAGAAGAAAAGAAGAAGCAACTCATGCATGAGTATGCTGTCTTTAAGGCTCAACCCAATGAGAATCTCAGCAGTGTGAGAAGTAGACTGCTTGACATTACAAGTCAACTTTCCTTCATGGGAACACAGATTGATGACCCTGACTTGAATGCTACTTTTCTCAAAAGCCTTGGTGATGTATGGAAGATTGAGGCAAGATCCATTCTTGTCAATAACACCCACAAAACCTCTAGGTTTGATGACATCTTCAACAAACTAAGACTGTTGGAGAATGAATGGCTTTTGGAGAGTGATAATAAATCTTCCAGTAGCAACATGGCCTTCTTCTCACAAAGTGAAGGTCAATTTGATTCCATGAACTCTTATGGACATCCAGTCACTGGATCTGCATGTGACAACGCTGGATCACATCCTATCAGCGTTGGAACACATCCTGTCAGCGCTGGATCATATCCTGTCAACGCCTCATACTCAAGCGTTGACACTCACAACTTTGGCACTGATAGAATTAAACCTGCTGGTTTAGATCTAGATACTGTGTGTGCATTCATTGCTTCTTTGCCCAGTGATTCAAGGATTACATATGAAGATCTTGAGCAGATAAGTGATGAGCAATTGGAAGAGATGGACATCAAGTGGACTATGGCTCTTGTAAGTTTAAGAGCAAACAGGTTTAATAAAAGGTTCAAGAAGAAGATGACCTTTGATGCTAAGGATGTTGCTGGATTTGACAAATCCAAAGTTGAGTGCTACAATTGTCATCGTATGGGGCACTTTATGAGGGAATGTAGATCTCCAAGAAGATCTGATGCTGGTAAGCCTTCAAGCCAAATGGTTAAGAGCCAAGATTCCAAGGCCATGGTTGCTGTTCAACAAATTGATGGTGTTGGAGGATGGGACTGGAGCTGGAACTTTTTGGCTAAGGATGAGGAAGAGGACAGAGCTTTGGTTGCTGAAGTTAAAGAAGAGCATGTTGAATATGCTCTCATGGCACACTCCTCCTCTTCATCAGATAATGAGGTATATGATGACGCTTTCTGTTCTAAGGGTTGTCGTTTAAATACTGAAAAACTAAATCAAGAGATAGTAAAATTATTAGATGAGGCAAGTGCTGAAAGATGCAAAGTATCTAATTATCAAATTGCTCTCACCCAAACAGAAAAGACAGTAGCTGAGTCTAAGAAAATGGAGTTTGATTTAAAGGATAAAATAAATATCTTAAAACATGAGTTACATCAAAGTAAAGATATTCAAGATATCACAAACAGGGTTAATCTTGATTTGATAGCTAAGTTAGATGAGGCTAACAAAAATAAAGATAATGTGAGTCTTAAAATCCAGAGATTTGATAAGGCCACACAAACCCTAGGAGAGTGTGTTAGCAAACAAAGAGACTCTAAGGACATGAGTGGGATTGGGATGAAAGATTATACTGGTGTTCCACCACCAGCTGGGGATTTCTATGGTGTCCAATCAAAGGACTTATCTTGGACTGGCTTGCCAGAACTCCAAGAGAAGGAATTCATTCCTCCACCTAGAGTGACTTCCCCAGTTGAAGAATATAAACAAAAACTGACTGACCTAGATGAGTGGAAGAAAGCTAACCACACTTTGTTTGTTAAGGGAGGGTTATTGTGTGAAAGTCCAAATGAGCCCACACCAATCACGAGCCATGATCCTACACCTATCAAAATCACACACCCAACCACTGGCAAAGCTGTTGACCTTGGCCCACAAACTGTTAGAAAACCTAGTGTTAAGTATGCAGAGATGTATAGGAATACTAGGTCACCAAAAAGCCAAGTTAGTAACCATGGAACAGGATTCTTTGCTTCTAGGCCTAAGACTATGTCTAGAAAAGCTTGTTACACTTGTGGTAGCTTTTCACATTTGGCATACAAATGTGTCAACGCTTCAAATGTCAACGCTGATAGGAACCATTTCAGCGCTGACAAAAGTCAACATAGGTCAAACACTGTCAGACCCAATACCTTTGTGAACAAAAGTTCACAAGTTGTTAGACCAGCCCCATTCTTTTCTAGAGGGTCTAACACACATGGCCTAAGACCTTTCCAAAAGTCAAACACTTGGTCCAATAGGCAATGGGTTCCTGTAGCAAACCCTAGGTTTAACGCTAATAAAGGCAATCGGGGCGCTGACAAGAACAATTTCAGCGCTGACAGACACACTGCCAAACCTAGGTATTTGCAACCACAGGGAAATGGGTCTAAAGCTTCTACTAGCTTAACATGGAGACCAAAACAAGACCAAAACCCTAATTCTACTGGACTTTCTATGACATGCAACAGGTTTCATTATATTTCAAAGGTCATGTCAAGACCAATTGGGGTTAACTGGGCATTTCATCCAAAAAGGGATGAAAATGGGGTTGTTATGAGAACCAAGTCTGTTCTTGTTGAACAACCATATGAATCCAAGTCTTCCAAGGCTTGGGTTCCCAAAGAAAACTAATGTGTTTTCTTTATGTGAAGGGCATTCAAAAGAAGATCAATGATTATGGATATTGGGATAGTGGATGCTCAAGGCACATGACAGGAAAGGAAGACTATCTGACAAACTTCACTCCTATTCAAGATGGTGATAAGGTATACTTTAGAGGGGGCTATGGCACCATCACAGGGAAAGGAACCCTTATCACCAATAATATACGTTTTGAGAATGTCTTCCTGGTAAAAGAACTGGATTATAATTTGTTTAGTGTATCACAAGTGTGTGATAACAAAAATAAGGTTCTTTTCACTGATACTGAGTGCTTGGTGTTAAGCAAAGATTACAAGCTCCCTGAGGAGAAATACATAGAATTTAGAACACCAAGGCATAAAGACATATATAATGTGAATCTTAATGGAATTAAGATGAATAATAAAATGATGTCATATTTTTATGCTAAAGCTTCAGTAGATGAAAGTAATCTTTGGCACAGGAGATTAGGGCACATAAACTTTAAAAATATCAATAGACTTGTGAGACTTGGTTTAGTTGATGGTTTGCCTGAAAAAGCTTTCCACAATGACCACACTTGTGTTGCATGTCTTAAGGGCAAGCAGCACAAGGTCTCATTCAAATCTAAACAGGTGCACTCTAGTTCTAAACCACTTCACTTATTGCATATGGACCTCTTTGGTCCAACTAATATAGAAAGTTTGAAGGGTAAATCATATTGTTTTGTCATCACTGATGATTTTTCCAGGTTCACATGGACTTTCTTTTTAGCCAAGAAAAGTGAAACTGCCCAAAGTTTGATTAATTTCATTACCCAGATTGAAAAGAAGAATGGTAATGAGGTCAAAATTCTTAGAAGTGACAATGGGGGTGAGTTTAGAAATCAGTTGTTAGATGATTTTTGTGCCAAGAAAGGGATTACTAGGCAGTTTAGCATAGCTAGAACCCCACAGCAAAATGGGGTTGCTGAAAGGAAGAATAGAACCCTAATTGAAGCAGCCAGAACCATGTTGGCTGATGCCCACTTTCCTATAGCCTTTTGGGCTGAAGCTGTTAACACAACTTGTTATGTTCAAAATAGGGCATTGGTCAACAAAATACATAATAAGACACCTTATGAGTTACTTTGGGGAAGGAAGCCAAATATTGGCTTTCTCAAGCCTTTTGGTTGTCATGTAGTTGTTTTAGAAACTAGTGATGCCCTAGGTAAATTTGATGCAAAAGGTGATGAAGGCTATTTCATGGGTTATTCAGTGCAGAGCAAAGGATATAGAGTTTACATTAAAAAGGAAAAACGTATACTTGAAAAAGTACATGTTAGGTTTTTAGAGAGTAAACCTAGTGATCCTGAAAGTGGTCCAAATTGGTTGTTTGACTTGGAACCTTTATCTAGAGCTTTAAATTATATGCCTGTTACTAATCCAGACATTGTGAAGGTAACTTCAAGTGTTTTGGAAAAGAGAATTGGTAATGTTTCAGGTACACAGGTTGCTAAGAAGGATGGACCACCAGCAGTTGAGTCATCTCCCACACAAGAATATGTTACATTTCCTATATGGACAGATGAGTATTATGCTACTGCTAGAAAGAATGATGGTGGTTCTTCAATACCACCAGTTGATAACATGCATGGTCATTCAGGCGCTGACAACAACAATTCTGGCGCTGACAAGACCACTTCAGACGCTGATGGCTCAAACGTTGACAACAATGATTCTGGCGCTGACAAAAGTAATTCCAGCGCTGACAAGCATAGACAGAGAAGACGTGGTGCATCTATGGAGATTGATAGAGGCCAAGTATACGGCTGAAGCACCTACTTCAGCAAATGGAATAAGACTATGGCA
Organism: Glebionis coronaria; assembly: GCA_025667525.1. Lineage (NCBI taxonomy): Eukaryota > Viridiplantae > Streptophyta > Magnoliopsida > Asterales > Asteraceae > Glebionis > Glebionis coronaria. The sequence goes on from CM046880.1 coordinate 412,954,259, forward strand.
CACATTTTTGACTTTGTGTGGTCCAAGGGAAGCAGATCCTGCTATATGGAAGGATCTTGAAGATGACCTCGGTGGTCTTCATTGGAGGCTTTATTCTACTTGTGGTGTGTTTCATTTGAGCTCTACAAAGTTTTCAGAGTATCTACTTGTGGATGCTGACTATTTCTTGTCCAAAGAAGTATTGGAGAAGATGAAGGAGACACCCTTGGAGATTGATTACACTAGTGACGTGGCCAAAGACTTGATTCGATATGTTTATCACCAACATAAGAAGTTTTTGTAAGATTCCTCCTAAGCCTTAAGTTTTTATTCAGAAACTTGATCATTGGAATAGATATCAAGTTTAGGGGAGGATTGTTGGGAATAAATTATGGGTCAGTTCACTAGACGTTGATAAGAAGAATTCAAGCGCTGATAAGATGACATTGGACGCTGACAGCCAAGCGTTGACATTTGAAGAAGTCAACGCTGACAGCCTTGAAGACTAGCACTGATGGAATATATCTTCATACGAATCTTTTTGTTTATTTGTTTCTTTATTTGTGTATGGTAAAGATAAGCTCGACATTGTATTTTCCATTATTATCTTTACCTAGAATAGTTGATTCGTAGCTTATTGTACAAGACTTCTTAATCTATAAAAGAAGATCTTTTAGGTTAATGTTAATCATCAGTTATAATAAGTTTTCACAAGTTAAACCTCTTTCATTGTAATCAAGTTCGATCATTCTAATACAAGTGAAAGTTTGTTTAACATCTTTGTGTTTTTGATTAAGTGTTAATTCCGCATAACACTTAGTTACTTTATTCATAAGCAAAGGTTTCTCTACGTGTATTACTTGATCTAATCTCGTATACACAAAGCTTAATCGATCTAAGTTTGGGATCAACAGTCATTTGCATCAGCAAAGTGACCACCTCAAATTGTGCTTGCATTTGTTTGCCTAATGTATGACTTGTGACTTTGCTGCTTGGAACTTGTTCATGTGCTGCTTGTGATTGGTTTTTGCTATTTGGTTTGCTTTGTTCATAACTAATAAGCTCACTGGCTTATTGGCTTATTTGTGCCAAAATTCATCAAGTTTACCCAACTGGTAAGCCTTGATTCACAAAGTTTGCACTCAAACCTTGACCAGCAGGGTGAAAAACAAGTCCTTACACTTCATTAAGTCTGTCAACGCCTTCTTTGTTCCTGTCAGCGTTTGATTATAACTTATCAGCGTTTGACTTTTGGTCAAACTTGGTTTTCAGCTTATTTGAATCTGTTTTGCTTATTGGTACATGCAACAACTTAGTTTTTGTAATAGAACTCATTTTTCTCAGCTTAATATCAAGTCTGGAAGTTTACAAGTCTTTTGGTTAAGCTTTTGCTAGGAAACTAGCTTATTTGGCTTTTTCAGCCAGCTTATCTGTTCTTACAGCTTATTCTACTTGGCTTTTTGTGATTTTCTTGATTGATTATTCTTAGTTAAGCTATTTGTGAGCTTTTGCAACAAACTAGAGCTTCTGAGGTGCATTATTTCTCAAACCCGACTATTTTGTCGTTTTGTGGATTTTTGCTTTTCTATTTTCTGGCTTATTGAGTGTGCTTATTGGAAATTTCTTTTGACAGATCTCTTAAGCATCCAAAAAGAGGGTTGTGTGTCAAATTAGAGATTATGGCATTAGCTTGTGGCTTAATGGGCTGAAAAGCCCAATAAGAATAAGCTTGGTGTTTAATAAGCTGTGATAAGCACATTTTCAGCTTTTGGGCCTTTAGAGTTTTGTTCTTAGAATTAAATTTTAAGTCAGATAGGGCTTTTCCAAGTCAATTGGGCCAAGTTTGACTTTTTGGGCCCAAAAGCCCATTTGTGTTGACTGAATTTGGATTTGGCCCATTTGAGGGCCCATTAGGGGTATTCTGGTAATTTCACTTTCATTTTCTGATTATTTAGGTTAAAATAAACTAGTTTGCAAGTTTTTAGAATTTTTTATAATTTTTGGATTTTTAATATTATTTTATTATTATTTTTTAAATTTCACATTTTCCAACTTTTTACATTTTTCTTAGGTTAAATACATTAAAATAGGGATTTAGCAACTTTTAGAATAATTTTATCACTTATAGATTAATTTTTATAATTATTTTAAGTTTTAATAGTTTTTAATTCATTTTAAATAGTTTTTATTAGTTTTAAAATTTCTAAAAATAGTTTTTAATCATTTTAGGTCATTTTAGAGGTTTATCAATTGAAAAAATCTTTATTTGGGCTTTTTGATAATTTATTTGATTTTTAGGGCTTTAATTAGCATTTAAAAATTGAATATTTAATTATTTAAAATGTTTGAAAAAGTTTTGATAATTGGTAAACTCTTAGTTTATTATTCTTGATTTTTGGTGAATTTTTGGTAATTTTTAGAATTTATTTTATTTTTGGTGATTTTTTAGGTTCTACGTCTTAACTTTCTAATAGTGATTTTTAGTTAATTTTTATTTTTACGTCTTCGTCATTTTCTCTTCTAATCCCCTTCTAAACCAATCATTAATCACAAACATTTGGCAAGTTTTTCACACACATATACCTCCTTGGGAAACGAACTTACACACCATTAAGGGTCATTAGTGTTGATTTTTCCTAAAGTCATCACTCGATACTTACCGCTTTTACGCCTTTTTCCTAAAAGGTGTATTTTACCACAATCAATTTTGGCGCCGCTGCCGGGGAGGTGTGTCGTGATTAATTTGAATTGTTGTTTTTAATATTAACCAAATAGTATTTGTATTAGTAGAACTCTACTAATACGTATTATCGGTTTTCTTGGTTTTTCTTGTACAAATATTATTACTATATTGTATTAAGTATCACAACCAATAAACAATATCTCCAAAAGTGTGAAAACACAACCTTAATTGGGATTTGATCTCCTAATTATTGTATTCGAATCTCAAACAAAAAGAAAAGGCAAAAATAGATAAATACTTTCGTGAAGCTCGATTTTGAAAGATACGAACTATAAGGTGGGTATAAGGCGGGTATTATAAAATACACCCTAAGGAAAAAGGCTCTTAAGTGCTTCGCGCCGCCTCGTTTCCCCGCTTGCTTGTGAGTAAAGGCTAATCGAGGGTTTTGCCGCCCAAAGTATTATTACGTATACTATATTTGCTTGGTTTTCTTTGTGATTAAACCCTCTTGAACAATTTGTTTTTCACCAAAGTTCTAAAGTCATTAGAAGACGTTCACTCCACGTGATCGTTTTCATTCCTTTGAGGCTTCTTTAATCAAGAGTTTGATTCGAGGAGAGATTTTGTAGATTGTTGTCTACGAAGATACACCAAAATCCAAAAAAATTAAATATCATCAAAAACACAAAAAAAAAAAATTGAAAATTCACAAAACACCTAAAAAGAATCTTCTTTGCTCACCTCATTCTTCGTGAAGTTTATGATCACTCGTAATCAAGCAAAACGAGCTCGTAAACGACTTCAAAAGCAAGCCAATCAAGAGACGTTGATTGTTGAAGAACCTCCAATTGTTGAACCTATTGTAGAACAAGAAGTCGTCATGGCTAATCGTACTATGATGGAGTTGCTACAAGCACCCACCGAGGGTTTTGGAGAGGCTATTGTGATTCCCGCCATCCTTGCGGAGAATTTCGAGATTAAGACGGGTTTAATGTCGATGTTGCAAGCAAATAAGTTTAGAGGTCACGAGAAAGACAACCCGCATTACCATATTAGGAATTTCAACCGTCTCACCGCCACTAGCAAATTTAAGGATGTTCCACATGACGCCATTAAGATGATGTTGTTTCCATACTCGTTGGATGGACCCGCGAAAATTTGGCTCGAGAAAGAACCGCCAAATTCGATTTTGACATGGACCGATCTCGTTTCTAAGTTTGTGAACAAGTTTTTTCCACCATCTAAAACAACACACTTGAAAAATGAGATTTCACGATTTGTGCAAAGAAATAATGAAAGTTTTTCAATGGCATGGGAACGCTTTAAAGAAATGTTACATGAATGTCCACACCATGATTTTACGGAATTGCATCAAGTGGATACTTTTTATAATGGGCTTAATGATCATGAACGAGATTATTTGAACGCCGCCGCGGGTGGTAATTTTTTGTGCAAGACGACAAATGAGGCTTTACAAATCATTGAAAATAGATCTAAGGTTTATAACCCTCGTAACACACCGAGTGTTGCCAATATGGGTTCGTCATCTTCGTCACAATCGTCTCGTAGCATTAACGCCTTACATGATGAAGCTAATGAGGAAAATCGGTTTTTTGATAGATTTGCTAATCTAATGTCCCATTGGAAGGCTCAAGAAGCTTCCAATTCCGCTTCGGTTAAAGCGGTTGCTAAGAGTTGTTTATCTTGTGGGGGAGCTCATGATCTTTCCGAGTGCATTACCGCGGATGGTAACACTTCGAGTGCTTATGTAGCAACGGGAACTTACAACCAAAACGGCCAAGGTTCCCGCCAAAATCAAGCTCCACCAAACCAAAATGTTAACAATTATCGAAACAACAACCAAGGTAATTACCAAGGCAACACACGCAATTACAACAAAGGGAATTATCAAAGTGGGAATGGACAAATCTCTAATCAAAACCAAAACCGTGATTTTCAAAACACTACACAAGGTTTTCAAAATGCTCACACTAAAAATTTGCAAGGAGAATTTTTGGATTATGCAAAAGCAAATGATGCTAAATTTGATAACATGCAACGTGAGATGATTAGCTTAAGGTCCGAGTTGAAAAACGAGCTTAAAAATGAACTTGCTAATGAACTTAAAACTCATGCAAACAAAATGGAAGGAAATGTCCAACGTCTTCAACAAAACCAACAAAAGATGGAATTAGGACAACATGAGATTAAACAAGAGTTATTAAAAGCGGATGCTAGGCAATCAAAATTTGAGGACCGAATGGCTAAGATGTTTGAAGCAATCATGTGTAAACCCTCTTCTTCGGGTGGTCTTCCTAGTGATACCATTGCAAACCCGAAGGGAGAAATGAAGGTTATTACTACACGAAGTGGTAAAACTTTCAAGGAACCAATCTCTCGTACAAGTACTTCTAAGGAGAAGGAAATCGAGAAAGAACCCGAGGTGATGGTCGAAAAGGAGCACATTACAATCCCACGAAGTACCGCTCATACCACACCTACGGTTGAACCAATATCAATTGTGGAACCCGAGTTTCCAAGGCCATTTCCTAATGACCAACCCACACCACCTTCACCTTTACCCTACCCTTCAAGACGAAACAAAGAGAAGTTGCAAGAACGTAACAAACAACAAATCGAGCTTTTTATAAAAATGTTTCAACAAGTGCATTTTGATGTGAGTTTAGCCGACGCGTTGTTATATATGCCTCGTTTCGCTTCCACTTTTAAAAGTATGATGAGCGATAAGGAAAAGCTTTCAAAGCTTGCTAATTGTTCTTCGGTTTATCTTAACCGCATACCGGAAAAAGTTGGTGATCCCGGAAAGTTTCTCATTCCTTGTGACATACAAGATATGAAAGAATGCCTCGCCTTGGCCGATCTTGGTGCGAGCATTAATTTGATGGCATTTTCCATTTGGAAATCGCTTTCGCTTCCGGCTCTCATTCCTTCGAACATGTCCATCGAGATGGCCGATCATTCTACGATTATGGCATGTGGAGTAGGCGAAGATGTTTTCGTGAAAGTGGGGAAGTTCTACTATCCCGTTGATTTTATAGTAGTCGACATCCCCGCGGATCCTCAAGTTCCTCTAATTTTAGGTCGATCATTTTTAGACACTTCGAGATCGCTTATCGATGTTCATGCGAGAACTATCACTTTGAGATTCAATGAAGAGGAACTTGTTATAAACGCTACTCAAAACTCGAAACCTTCTCATGTTTATGCAATAGCTACCATCAATCACATTGACATCGTTGATGTGGTTTGCGATGAGTTTTCACAAGAAGTGTTAGGTTTTTCCGATAGCTCGTCAAGTGGCAATCCCACTATTTTGGATCCGATTCTTGCTAATTCCACACCAAATCTCACTCCATTCCAAGGAGGCGATTTCACTTCAAATGAAATCGACAATGAAGATGAGGTGTTGATTAGTGATGATACTTCTATTCCACCATTTCTTTCGCCAATGGAAGTTATGAGTGTTGAACCAAAATCTTCAATCAAGGAACCACCTATCCTTGAATTGAAAGATCTTCCTTCTCACCTTGAATATGCATTCTTGGAAGGTGATGACAAGTTTCCGGTTATTATTGCAAAAGGTCTTGCTAATGATGAAAAAACCGAGCTCTTGAAAGTTCTTAAGGCTCACAAAGGGGCAATTGCGTGGAAAATATCCGACATTAAGGGTATTGACCCAAAGTTTTGTACTCACAAGATTTTAATGGAGGAGGACTACAAACCCGCAATTCAAAGTCAAAGAAGGGTGAATCCCAAAATTCACGATGTCATTAAAAAGGAGGTCCTTAAACTCCTTGACGCGAGAATGATTTATCCTATATCCGATAGCCCATGGGTGAGCCCAATCCATTGTGTCCCTAAAAAGGGAGGAATGACCGTTGTGCCTAATGAAAACAACGAGTTAATTCCCACTCGTGTTGTGACCGGTTGGAGGGTGTGTATTGACTACCGAAAGTTAAATGACGCCACTCGTAAAGACCACTTTCCTTTGCCCTTCATGGATCAAATGTTGGAGCGACTTGCGGGAAATGAATTCTATTGCTTTTTAGATGGTTTTTCTGGTTACTTTCAAATCCCTATCGACCCTCGTGATCAAGAGAAGACTACGTTTACGTGTCCTTATGGAACGTTCGCTTATCGTAGGATGCCTTCCGGACTTTGTAATGCACCCGGTACGTTTCAACGGTGTATGATGGCGATTTTTCACGATATGATCGAGAAGTCGATGGAAGTGTTTATGGATGACTTCTCGGTGTTTGGTAATTCGTTCACGTCATGTTTATCTAATCTCGAACAAATGTTAAAACGTTGTGAAGAAACCAATCTTGTGCTTAATTGGGAGAAATGTCATTTCATGTGTAAACAAGGAATCGTCTTAGGACATAAGGTGTCGAAGGCGGGGATTGAGGTCGATAAAGCTAAGGTAGACGTCATCGCCAAGTTACCTCATCCCAAAACCGTTAAGGGAGTTAGGAGTTTCCTAGGCCACGCGGGCTTTTATCGTCGTTTCATCAAGGACTTTTCGAAGATTTCTCGTCCTATGACACACCTTCTCGAGAAGGATGCTCCTTTTAACTTTAATGAAGATTGTGTTAAGGCTTTCGAGACTCTAAAAAGGAAATTTACCGAAGCTCCCATTCTTGTTGCTCCTAATTGGGAATTACCCTTTGAAATCATGTGCGATGCAAGTGATTATGCTATAGGGACCGTCTAAGGGCAACGTTATGACAAGCATTTTCGTCCTATCCACTATGCTAGTAAGACGATGACCGAGGCTCAATTAAAGTACACCACAACGGAAAAGGAATTCCTTGCCGTGGTCTATGCTTTTGAGAAATTCCGACCTTATCTCGTCTTGACTAAAAGCATTGTGTATACCGACCATTCGGCTATCAAGTATCTCTTAGCTAAGCAAGATGCTAAGCCGAGATTGCTTCGTTGGATGCTCCTCCTCCAAGAATTTGATGTCACCGTGCTTGACAAAAAAGGAGCCGAGAATCTAGCGGCCGATCATCTCTCTCGTCTAGAAGATCCTCACAAAGATGTTTTCGAGAACAAGGAAATTACCGAAACATTTCCTCTTGAGACTCTCGGTGTAGTGAATTCTAAAGACACCACCCCATGGTTTGCCGACATTGCAAATTACCATGCGGGCAATTTCATAATCAAGGGTATGACGACACAACAAAAACGAAAATTCTTTCGTGACGTCAAGTTCTATTTTTGGGACGACCCTTATCTCTTTCGGATTTGTGCGGATCAACTCGTTCGGCGTTGTGTGTTTGGTGCCGAAGCTTCTAATATCCTTAGAGCTTGTCACGAGGGACCCACGGGTGGTCACCACGGTGCTAATCTCACGGCTAAGAAAGTGTTCGATGCCGGTTTCTTTTGGCCTTCTATCTATCGTGATGCACACGCACTTGTGAAGTCGTGTGATTCGTGCCAACGTCAAGGAAAATCGTCTCAACGTGATGAAATGCCGCAAAACATAATTCAAGTGTGTGAGGTTTTCGACATATGGGGAATAGACTTTATGGGGCCGTTCCCATCGTCTCATGGCAACAAATATATCCTCGTCGCGGTGGACTACCTTTCTAAGTGGGTGGAAGCTAAGGCTTTGCCCACTAATGATGCTCATGTGGTAGTGAAGTTTTTGAAGCAACTATTCTCTCGATTCAGAACCCCTCGTGCTATTATAAGTGATCGTGGAACCCATTTTTGTAATGACCAATTCGAAAAGGTTCTAAAGAAATATGGAGTTACACATCGTCTTTCTACGGCTTATCACCCGCAAACGAGTGGGCAAGTCGAGGTTTCGAACCGAGCTTTGAAGAGGATTTTAGAGAGGTCAATTGGAGAAAACCGTGCTTCATGGTCCGACAAACTCGATGACGCTTTATGGGCCTTTAGGACCGCTTATAAGACAACTATCGGTTGCACTCCTTATAAGTTAGTCTATGGGAAGAATTGTCATTTGCCCATTGAATTGGAGCATAAGGCATATTGGGCCCTTAAGCATGTAAATTTTGACTTGAAGACCGCGGGAGATCACCGGAAAATACAATTAAATGAATTGGATGAATTAAGGGACAACGCTTATGAAAATTCATTAATTTTTAAAGAAAAGACTAAAAAGTTTCATGATTCAAAGATTAAAAACCGGATTTTTAACGTTGGTGATCAAGTGTTGCTTTTTAACTCTCGTCTTAAGATATTTTCCGGGAAATTGAAATCTCGTTGGTCGGGTCCGTTCACCATTACACAAGTGTTACCATATGGGACCATTGAGCTAGCTCAAGATGATGGTCCTAATTTCAAGGTGAATGGACATAGGCTTAAGCACTATTTTGGTGGGGAAATTCCTTCAATGGTTGCCCCCGACCAAGACACCTTCCCCAATGATAATTAGCATTGAGGGGATCGAGTCGAGCTCATGACTCGGTAATCAAAAACAAGGTGCCTCGTGGGGGAGATCCCATGCTTATCTTTTATGCTCACTATTCACTAATAAGGGGACTTGTACCCTTTCAACTCGTTGTCTCGTGGTTGTTTGTGATTGTGTTATCTAGATCATCATCATCATCTATGATTGAAGACTCTCGTGTTCGTTTACGTGAGCCTCCATCGTTCGTTTGAAGAAGTTTTTCACGAATCCATGACATATTCTTTATTGTTCTAACAATTATCTTTTAGCATACTTAATAAACGGCTTTAGATATATTGTTGATCACCCTTTCCATGCTAGATCCTAAGCATTCGACTCTTCGTCTCTAGTATGGGGGTGCTCCACCTTTAGACTCGAAACATTGAGGACAATGTTTACTTTTAGTATGGGGGGGTGAATAGATACTTGCTTTGCTACGCCCTCACGCTTTCCAATTTTCAATGTTTTGTTTTGATAATAAGGCTAAAAATGGCCAAATTTTGAAATTTTTTTAGTTTTCATAAGTGTTTTTAAGACACGAATGTATATTTTCCGATGGGTAGAATAAGAGTTAATTTTTGACTTGATGGGCATTTGGAGCCATTTACATTCCTTAACTCGCTCAATTCAAGTTTTGCTAGACTTTTATATAGGGAGCTTTAAAACGCGAAAGTCTTAATTCATACGGGTTAAGAACAAGAACTTTTCGCAAGTTCCTATAATTGATTCTAGAAAGTCACTTATCAAGGGAACTATAAAACGCATTCTCTAAACTTGAAAAAGTCCAAGAAAGTGCATGATCCTATAGGTGGCTTGAAAACCCAAAACTTTGATTTGATATAGTCTTAATGAAAGCTAATCCAAATTTGGCTTAATTTTGACTTGCATGGCTAAGTATTCACGAGTCTCTTTAATTAGAGGTCTTTATATAGTGAAGAACGAGAAATGATAGAGTTAGACAAGTGATCATGCTAAACGTAGAACATGAAAATGTTCTTTCAAAAACTCATATGTTTTTAATTGTGGCTTTTTCTTCCCATAAGATCAATGCATTAGGAATAAATCATAATTGCAATAAGTAAGGTCGTACGATTTGAAAGGTTACTTAGCCTCTAGCGCAAGATCGTTTAAAAGTTGCTCGGGGTTGAATAGAGTTCATAGCCAAGGCATAACTTATTGAAGCGGGACGCGAAGATTGGCGATTATCTAAAAAGGCCCTAAGAAGGCATGAGGAGCTCTATTTTTGCTAAAGATCCAAAGATGATGTGAAGTATCATTATTCTTAAATCAATATGAAGGATTGAGACACACGACGAGAAGCAATTACTCCCCTAAAGAATGGAGAAAGTCTATCCAAAAAGACCCTAACAAGGTATGAGGATAAATATATCCAAGTCCGAAAAGGAGGCGGATCGTTGTATATCAAAATCCAAAGTAAAGATTGAAGAAAAATGATGAAGTCGTAGTCCTATATGAAGAATCTCTCAAAAACGTCAAGTGAAGAAATCCAAATATATGAAGAGAAGACCATAATTTCAAGAACGTCTTCCCAAGATTTGAAGTATGAAGTACATGCCAAATATCGGTCCGAGAAAGGTCTCAAATCGTGAAACGAGTTATGCCAAGATATGAACTTAAGGAGATACACGAGAAGCCGTTTTAAAAGATTTTGTCCTTCGACTAACTATTGATCAAATCGTGCTACTTTACTTTCGGACTAATAACTACTCAAATAAGTCAATATGAATCACTTGTGATCCATGACAAATAGATAAAAAATGCTAGTAACCCATTTCCTTTTATAATAACTAGGATTGCGGGGAGAAAAAGTATTACACAAATTTGGACGTATGAGTAGTGTTAGCATTGTGACTTGTACCAACAATGATCTTGTTTTTGCACTTAGCATGGAATGTATGACAATCAAGGATGACGAAGTTTACTCTAAGGGACATTAACTTGTTTCTATTCTTTGACCCTAAAAGTCATTTTTTGTGATGAAAATCATACATTATGTCTTTACACATCATCGTAGTATGTTGCATGTCTTTTACTATTTAATAAAGGTTAATAAAATTGAACTTTGGTGATGCTTAGATACTTTATTCTAGCATTGCGTGAGGGCACGACAATGGCTTAGTATGGGGGAGTGATGAGATGGCATTTATACATGATCTCATCGTTCTTTTCGGGCTTTAAATGCATAAAAATGTCATAAAATACCATATATATGCTTGTGTTTGTTTACTTGTGTATTTTAGGTATGGATATCGTGAAAAAGACAAAAGATCACAAGTTACAAGGAAAAACGGACACAAGAAACGAAGCCGTACAAAGAACCGGGCCCTAATCATGGAAATCTCAACAAAATACCTTGAAGACTTGAAGACAAACAAGATTGATCCTCATTTATTGAAGAAATGACACTTAAAACCCTTGTATATTAATAATTACAAGTTTGGTCCCTTAAGTTTGTCAAAATTACACAAAAGGTCCTTCAACTTTGAAGAAATGGCAAGATTAGTCCCTCAACAAATCAAAATTGCCAACAATGGTCCCTCATAAAGTCAAAGATGCAATGAAGACCTTTGAAGATCAAGAATGTTCAAAATCAGCCCTTGCAATATTCAAAAACATCAAATATAACCCTTGAAACACCTTTTGAAAAGTTATGTGCCAAAATTGCCAAATGATGAAAGTTGTTACAAGCTTAATGGGGCGCTGATAGACTTTTATCCACAAATGCCAAAAGAAAGGAAAGAGGAGGGCTAAATGTGTGCATACTGAAACATTTAAACACACAAACACGCGCCAAACAACTCCACTCCACCAAAAACGGATCAAAAGGACAACTATTCACCTTTACAGCCCAGGTTTTACACAACTTAAAACAAAGGGTAAAATGAAATTACCCAGGCACACGTTTGATTCACACATGCAGGAACCTATCCCACACACAAAACCCTCATCTCCACTCACTATGGACCCCACCCCAATACCCTTTCCACCAATCAGCAAGCAACTTAGCCTCCAAGTCATGTGACGTGTCAAGATCAACAGCTGAGAGCCTTTGCTTGATCACAAAGCTAAAATGAACGTGTAGGATCATTTTGGACAGCTCAATAACAACAAACGTACTGAAGGACTTAGGGCATTTAGGGAATTTCACATCTAGGGTTTATGAACAGTGTAGCATTGGCATTTGCCTATAAAAAGACTCCTCAACATGTGAGAGAGCTTTTGTTCCAGTTTTAGGCTATCAATCTTTGTAATTCCTTTTTAAGTTAAATAAAATTTGAATTTCTGAAATTGTGAAATCTCTTTTTGATTTAGTTAAAAGTTTGGTGTTTGAGTAGCCTAATTCTGAGTTCCATTTGATTGTGAAGGCCTACCTTAATCTTGTGGTTAAGGCACGTCTTGTTTCATAAGGTTTTTAAGGTTTGAAAACCTTGAAATCCTAGGTTCTGTTTTGGTTATTTTGTGTACTAACCCTTGACCATTAGCTATAAGCTCTTACAAGCTTGTTGACACCAAGCTTGTGAAGGGATTAGAGCCCTTGGTTGAGTTGTTTGCTGTTTGTGTTGAAGGTATAAAGTCCTTGAGGTTCTACTTTGAACCATCAACCAAGGCAGTTTGCATCACCTTTGTTGAAGTACCTTGGTCTTGTTCTAGTTGTTGAACAAGGTCCAAGGAGCATTGCTGGCCTTCCTAGGATGTTGTGGAAGGCAGGTATAATCTCTTGTTAAGATTCCCCTAAAAATTTCATGTTTATGACTGTTTTTGATTTGGTACTTTGATTTTGAGTATTGGTGTTTGTGCTGGTGATTTTTGAGTTTGATTGTGTTATTTGCTATTGTTTAAGTGTTTTTGATCATTAAAATTAGTAGGTTATTAGTTAAAATCAGAAGTTCCTTTGTTAAGTGCTTGATTAAGGGTTGTTTGGGATTATTGGTTATCAAGGCCTTGTGGCCTTGTGCCCTTGGTTCTTAGAGTTTGGGTGGTCTAAACAAGTCATAATATACAAGTTTTTGCCATTGGTTCACTTTCTGAAAGTTTGAAAAAGGGATTCTAAGTTTTGTAAAAATCTGATAAAATTGGTTTTGAATTTGGTCAAACACATCAGATCCAATAACTTCTTTGTTAGTTGGATCTAAGGTCTGAAATTTGGTTTGGGAATAGTTTGGGTGATAAGCTATCTATTGGTTATCTGCTTGTTGAATTTGGTTGCTTATTGTGGTTTTTATAGCTTATCAAAAGTTGTTGAAGTGGTCATTTGCATCAGCAAAGTGACCACCTCAAATTGTGCTTGCATTTGTTTGCCTAGTGTATGCCTTGTGACTTTGCTGCTTGGAACTTGTTCATGTGCTGCTTGTGATTGGTTTTTGCTATTTGGTTTGCTTTGTTCATAGCTAATAAGCTCACTGGCTTATTGGCTTATTTGTGCCAAAATTCATCAAGTTTACCCAACTGGTAAGCCTTGATTCACAAGGTTTGCACTCAAACCTTGACCAGCAGGGTGAAAAACAAGTCCTTACACTTCATTAAGTCTGTCAACGCCTTCTTTGTTCCTGTCAGCGTTTGATTATAACTTATCAGCGTTTGACTTTTGGTCAAACTTGGTTTTCAGCTTATTTGAATCTGTTTTGCTTATTGGTACATGCAACAACTTAGTTTTTGTAATAGAACTCATTTTTCTCAGCTTAATATCAAGTCTGGAAGTTTACAAGTCTTTTGGTTAAGCTTTTGCTAGGAAACTAGCTTATTTGGCTTTTTCAGCCAGCTTATCTGTTCTTACAGCTTATTCTACTTGGCTTTTTGTGATTTTCTTGATTGATTATTCTTAGTTAAGCTATTTGTGAGCTTTTGCAACAAACTAGAGCTTCTGAGGTGCATTATTTCTCAAACCCGACTATTTTGTCGTTTTGTGGATTTTTGCTTTTCTATTTTCTGGCTTATTGAGTGTGCTTATTGGAAATTTCTTTTGACAGATCTCTTAAGCATCCAAAAAGAGGGTTGTGTGTCAGATTAGAGCTTATGGCATTAGCTTGTGGCTTAATGGGCTGAAAAGCCCAATAAGAATAAGCTTGGTGTTTAATAAGCTGTGATAAGCACATTTTCAGCTTTTGGGCCTTTAGAGTTTTGTTCTTAGAATTAAATTTTAAGTCAGATAGGGCTTTTCCAAGTCAATTGGGCCAAGTTTGACTTTTTGGGCCCAAAAGCCCATTTGTGTTGACTGAATTTGGATTTGGCCCATTTGAGGGCCCATTAGGGGTATTCTGGTAATTTCACTTTCATTTTCTGATTATTTAGGTTAAAATAAACTAGTTTGCAAGTTTTTAGAATTTTTTATAATTTTTGGATTTTTAATATTATTTTATTATTATTTTTTAAAATTCACATTTTCCAACTTTTTACATTTTTCTTAGGTTAAATACATTAAAATAGGGATTTAGCAACTTTTAGAATAATTTTATCACTTATAGATTAATTTTTATAATTATTTTAAGTTTTAATAGTTTTTAATTCATTTTAAATAGTTTTTATTAGTTTTAAAATTTCTAAAAATAGTTTTTAATCATTTTAGGTCATTTTAGAGGTTTATCAATTGAAAAAATCTTTATTTGGGCTTTTTGATAATTTATTTGATTTTTAGGGCTTTAATTAGCATTTAAAAATTGAATATTTAATTATTTAAAAGGTTTGAAAAAGTTTTGATAATTGGTAAACTCTTAGTTTATTATTCTTGATTTTTGGTGAATTTTTGGTAATTTTTAGAATTTATTTTATTTTTGGTGATTTTTTAGGTTCTACGTCTTAACTTTCTAATAGTGATTTTTAGTTAATTTTTATTTTTACGTCTTCGTTATTTTCTCTTCTAATCCCCTTCTAAACCAATCATTAATCACAAACATTTGGCAAGTTTTTCACACACATATACCTCCTTGGGAAACGAACTTACACACCATTAAGGGTCATTAGTGTTGATTTTTCCTAAAGTCATCACTCGATACTTACCGCTTTTACGCCTTTTTCCTAAAAGGTGTATTTTACCACAATCAGGTACCATCACTGGAATCTTGTATATGTATGGTCAAGCTGCATGTGTTCTGTTTGATACCGGTGATACTCACTCGGTCATTTCTACTGCGTATGCCAAGAATGTTAGGATACTCCGCATGCCACTAGAGAATAGACTCAGTATTTCCACGCCTTTGAGAGACTCTGTACTTATAACCCATGTGTACAAGAGCCTTCCCCTAGAGTTTGACGACAAGGTTCGTCCTGTTGACGCACTTTCGCTAGACATGAATGATTTTGACATGATTTTGGGCATGGATTGGCTATCCAAGCATCATGCTACCATAGATTGCCATTCATATCGAGTCATTTTCGGTGATGTTAATGCGCCAGAGTACATTCATAACGGGTTCGTACCCGACAGGTCTATACAAATCATATCAACCCTGCAAGCACGTGCACTACTTTCACATGGTTACGAGGGTTATCTAGCTACTATTCATGACATGGATGCTGAATCCCCATCAATTCAGGATCAACCGATAGTGTCAGAATTTCCAGATGTGTTTCCAGAAGAACTTCCGGGCATACCACCTGCACGTGAAGTGGAATTTAATATCGAGCTCATCCCAGGAGTTGAGCCGATTTCCAAGGCTCCTTATCGCATGGCTCCCATAGAGTTAAAGGAGCTGAAGGATCAACTGCAAGAACTTCTGGAACGAGGTTTCATTCGACCGAGCGCATCTCCATGGGGCGCACCGGACTTATTGGTTAAGAAGAAGGATGGCAGTATGCGTCTTTGCATAGATTATCGCGAGCTCAACAAGATTACCATCAGGAATAGGTATTCACTCCCACGTATAGACGATCTGTTTGACCAACTCCAAGGGGCCAAACATTTATCCAAGATTGATCTAAGGTCAGGCTATCATCAGCTACGGGTTAAGGAGCAGGACATCGCCAAGACTGCTTTCCGTACACGCTATGGCCACTACGAATTTGTAGTCATGCCATTTGGCCTTACCAATGCTCCAGCAGTGTTCATGGATTTGATGAACATAATCTTCCATGAATTTCTGGAAAAGTTTGTCATTGTCTTCATCGATGACATCCTGATTTTCTCTAAGTCCAAGGAGGAACACGAAGACCATCTTCGTACAGTACTACAGATTCTTCGCCAGAAGCAGCTGTATGCTAAATTCTCCAAGTGTGAGTTCTGGTTAGAGAAGGTGGCATTCTTAGGTCACATTGTATCAGCAGAAGGAATCGCTATGGATCCAGCGAAGGTTGAGGCTATTACTAAGTGGCCGAGGCCGACATCAGCGACTTAAGTCCGCAGTTTCTTAGGCTTAGCTGGTTATTACCGTAGGTTCGTGGAGAACTTTTCCCGCCTAGCACTACCATTGACCAAACTGATGCGGAAAGGGGAGAAATTCGTCTGGACTAAAGAACGAGAGAAGAGCTTTGAAGACCTGAAGCAGAAGTTAGTATATGCACCGATTCTTACTCTCCCATCTGGTACGGTTGGATTTCAAATCTACAGTGATGCATCGGGGAAGGGACTTGGCTGTGTTCTCATGCAACATGGGAAAGTGATCACGTACGCTTCACGGCAGCTTAAGCCTTATGAGGAAAATTACCCTACGCATGACTTGGAACTTGCAGCAGTCGTGTTTGCGTTGAAGATATGGAGGCACTACTTATATGGAGAATCATGTGACATTTTCACGGACCACAAGAGCTTAAAGTATATCTTCACTCAGCGTGAATTGAACATGAGACAGAGGAGATGGTTAGAGCTGTTGAAGGATTATGACATTAATCTACAGTATCATCCCAGCAAGGCGAATGTAGTGGCAGATGCACTTAGCAGAAAGTCCGGAATGATCAACGACATTGAGATTGAGGAGGAAATCATAAGAGACTTGGAGCGACTAGACATAGAGATCATGGTACGTGAACAACACGTTTACTGGGCTAATCTTAGAGTAGATACCGAGTTACTCTCTAAGATCAAGGAAGCTCAGAAAGATGATGGAGAAATCTGGGCGATAATTCAGAATTATGAGAAGCAGACAGAGTTCAGAGTAGATGTAGATGGTATCTTATGGCAGGACACGAGACTTTGTGTTCCTGATGATCAAGAACTCCGGGAAGCCTTGTTAGCTGAGGCTCATAGCTCCCCATTTTCTATCCATCCTGGTTCGACCAAGATGTACCATGACATCAAGCAGTACTTTTGGTGGAGTGGTATGAAACAGGATGTTTCCACTTACGTCTCCAAATGTCTTACCTGCCAGCAGGTTAAGATCGAGCATCAGCGATCTGGTGGTCTTCTTCAACCGTTAGATATTCTAGAGTGGAAGTGGGACAAAATCACCATGGATTTTGTTACTGGTCTTCCGCCAACCAAGAGGAAGCACGATGTAATTTGGGTTATCGTTGATCGACTTACCAAATCAGATCATTTCTTACCGATCCGCAAGGAAGATTCGATCAGTAAACTCGCTGATACTTACAGAAGGGAGATCATGAGACTTCACGGTGCTCCATCCAGCATCGTCTCAGACAGAGATCCTCGTTTCACTTCGTGATTCTGGAGAAGTCTGCAGAAAGCTTGGGGTACACAACTTAAGCTTAGCACGGCTTTTCATCCTTAAACAGACGGGCAGTCAGAGCGAACGATTCAGACATTGGAAGACATGTTAAGGTCATGTGCGTTGGAATGGACGGGTGATTGGGACGAATACATCTGTTTGGTGGAGTTTGCATACAACAACAGTTGGCACGCAAGTATCAAGTGTGCTCCTTTCGAGATGTTGTATGGCAGGAAGTGTCGCGCCCTAATCTGCTGGGATCGGGTTGGCGAGCGAACACTTGAAGGACCAGAAATCATAGAGCTGACTAATGAGAAGGTCGCAGTAGCTAAGCAGAAACTGGAAGAAGCACAGTCACGTAAGAAGAGCTACACAGACAAGCATCGTAGGGATTTACATTTTAACGTAGGAGATCACGTTTTCCTTAAGGTTTCGTCGGCACGTGGTGTTAGACGTTTTGGAATTAAAGGGAAGCTCAGTCCTTGTTTCATCGGACCGTTTGATATCATTGAACGAGTCGGTGAAGTATCTTACCGTTTAGCGTTACCTCCACATCTTTCTCATGTACACAATGTTTTCAATTTGTCCTTACTCAGAGGGTACCAGTATCATCCCCTTCACATGGTTCAGTATCCACTGGAACAGATTCGTGAAGATCTCACTTTCATAGAAGAACCCGAACGAGTTCTTGACAGTAAAGAACGAGTCATGAGAAGGAAGACGATTCCATTCGTCAAAATCCTTTGGAGGGATCATACCGAGCGGGAAGCCACTTGGGAAACAGAGGATTCTATCCTGGCTTGTTACCCTCATTTCATATTTTGAATTCGGGTATGTTCTTCTTTTCCAGTTTACTTTATCTATAATTCGGGGACGAATTATTCTTTTTAGGGGGGAAGAGTTGTAAAACCCGCATGCTTTTACCATGAATAGTACCCTTACTATAGTACGTACATGATTATAACTTTCCTTTTATAGCACGTTTACGTTTCATGAACAAGAATTACAAGTATTACGTACGTGTTATAACACGATAACTATTTATTACGTATGAACTCACGATAATTATTTCAATAATAATTAAAATCACGAACATACGAACATGAAATCATGAACGTAAATTAATCACGAGCTAATATTACGTATGTATGTATATTTATTACGAGCACGAATAAATATATTAAGTCACGAACGATAACTAATCAAATCACGTAAAAACACGAACACGAGAACACACTATTATTTTAGACACGGAAAATGTTCAGGTTTCCCCCATGTGGGCCCCATACCCGCAGACACAACAAGGAAACATGGGCCAAGCCCATGCAAATTTACTAACTAGGGAAAAAGGGAAAAACATGTTTCATTATTTACAAAATTTTGAAAACAAGCAAAACCCTAAAATCCTTTTCTTCTTCCTTTGGTTATTTTGGCCGCCGGGTATAGGAACACCAAGGGGTGTTTCGGTTTGATTTTGGTCTTTGATTTATTGCAAGGATCGTTGTGTGTTCATCATTCTTTGATTCACGTAATCAGTAAAAACCCTAACCTCTTTTCTTTTATGTTTTGATTATTTATCACATAAAATCATGAATGCTTTTTAATAAACTAATTAAAAACAAGATATAACATGCTATTAAATCATGGGGTTTAAATCTATTTAGGGTTAAGGAGTGTTTTGTTTGTGGCCGACGCCTAACCAAGCCCTAAGAGGGGTCTCGGCTTGGCTTAAACTCACACCACCGAGACCTTAAGGTCTCGGTTTGGTGGTGGTGGTGTCACGGTAGCAACAAGGACAAGGGAAACCCCGACTTAGGTTGGGGTATGGTGGTGTTTACGGGTCTGGTTCATGGGTTTAAAACACGGGTCCGGTTCACACATGTTTTGAATAAAACACGGTCCGGTTCATGAGTTATGTTTTTTTTCAAGGTTTAATATTTGTACAAGTTATATTATTTTTGCAAGATTTAAATTAAATTAATTAAAAGCATGAACATAATTAATTTAATTTACATGACTTAGGTTATTAATTTTATTATTAACACATGAATTATAACCTAAGTATTTTATCTTTTAGTTAGACTATATAATTAATTAATTATTAAAACTATGACTTATAATTAAATAATTTACATGATTTAGTTATATTATTTATAGATAACAATACATGTTTTAACCTAAGTATTTTACCTTTTTATTTAATTAAATCATGTTATATTTAATTAATACTTTAACCTATAGTTTATTTAATTTACATGATATAATTAATAAACTATATTATATAATCACATGACTTAGAATATTAATCAGTAAACACTTAAGCTTATATAATTAGCTTAATTATCCAGCTTATATCTAGCTATGGAAACTTTCTATTTTTAGAAACTTATTTAATTAAGGCAACTAATCTATTTATGGAAACTTTCTATTTTTAGAAACTTATCTATTTTAAGCCGTAATTCTATTTTTGGAAACTTTCTATTTTTGGAAACTTTCTATTTTTGGAAACTTTCTATTTTTAGAAACTTTCTATTTTTAGTAACTTTCTATTTTTTGGAAACTTTCTATTTTAGGAAACCTGCTATTTTTAGAAAGTTACTTATTATTACACAACAAGTATAATATACATTAAATACAAGTAATACTTAATCAGAATAGACAGAATATATGATAAGCACAGTATAAAGCTTAAATTAGTAAAACATGACATGAACATATAAAACAAGCTAAGACATGATATAAAATCAGTTAGATACTCAGTAATTAGATACTTATACACGTATGTATTTATGTAGCAATAGTGATACCGAAGTAGGACTGTAACACCCCATTTTGATAAATGGAATGTCACGCGTAATTATGGCGTGTCATCAAAGCATGCAAGGTAATATGTAGTAAAACATACATGACCATAGGGAAAACCGGAATCAAACATCGGTTCCCAAACATAAGCCCAAAACATAACAAAGTAAATGAACTGAATGAAAGACTAAACAAGCATAAATATATGAAGGAAACAGGAGAAGAAGTCTATGGCAGCTTCCATCCTATGCATGTCCTCCAAATGCTCGAGTCTTGGGTACCTGCCGTTTTGGGACATGGAAAGGAAAGTAACGGCTGAGCAAAACGCTCAGTGCACGGATATACTATATAGCATGAAATAGGATAAGCATGTAACATATAACAGCGGAAGGCTAAGTTCTGAGTAAACTGATTAAGTATTAAGAAAACTGGTTTTATAGTTTGAAAAGCCTTATGTTTATCTTATGAAAACTGTTTTAACATAAATATACCATAGCCCATATAGGTCATGAAAAGGTCACGTGCATGAATACTTGTAGGGGTGACCTCATCATGTTGATTAGAGGGGATGCCTCTAATTAATATACTGGTTTGGGTAGGAGGGATCAACTCCTTGTGAAGGATGCAAGGCACACACCACATTCACCATGATATACTGAATAAAACATGTAACTAGGATGCACCCATACGCCCCACATGATATAATAATATGGCCAAAACTGAAAAGGGACGCCACGAGCAATCACTCCGCCGTGGGGAAGTCATAACATTGGTGCCTCCAATGTTATGGTTATGGTACCTCCATAACTAGGTGAAACTGGTCATGCTTGTATATGGCTATAGATTATGCTAATTAAACATAAGCAGTTCAAAACAATAAAACAAATACTGGGGAAAACAGTTGGCTGCATACGGGGAAATCCTAATAAGGAAAGAATGTCCATACTGAAAGGACGGGAATCCGTACCTCAAGTCCAGTGAATGAACGGAAGAAAGACTCCTACTTCTGGATCACTAACGCTACATGAATACACACGTGTATAAGTATCGAATCACTGATTACGTACTGGGTTTTATGTCTCATCTTAGCTTACTTGGTATGTTTTAGGTCATGGTTTACTGTTTAAAGCCTTAAACTGTGTTTATCTTGTATTCTGATTAATCTGATTAAGTATTACTGGTATTTCATGTATTATTATACTTACTATGTAATAATAAGTAACTTTCCAAAAATAGCAGGTTTCCAAAAATAGAAAGTTTCCAAAAATAGAAAGTTTCCAAAAATAGAAAGTTTCCAAAAATAGAAAGTTACCAAAAATAGAAAGTTTCCAAAAATAGAAAGTTTCCAAAAATAGAAAGTTTCCAAAAATAGAAAGTTTCCAAAAATAGAAAGTTTCCAAAAATAGAAAGTTTCCAAAAATAGAAAGTTTTTAAAAATAGAATTTACTACTTAAAATAGATTAGTTTCTAAAAATAGAAAGTTTCCAAAAATAGATCAGCTGCCTTAATTAAATAAGTTTCCATATATAGAGGGTTTCCATGATTAGATTAGCTGCCTGAAATAGATAGATTTCCATATATAGAAGGTTTCCATTATTAGATTAGTTGCCTTATTTAATTAAGTTTCTATAAATAGAAGTTTCCATAATTAGAATTAAGCTGGTTACATAAGCTAACATATAAGTCTAAGTGTTTATAAGCTTATTTCTTAAGTCATATGATATAGTGTATAGTTTAATTATTATTTCATGTATTTTAATTAAACTATAGGTTAAGCATTTTAATTAAAGTATAACATGTTTCAATTAAAATGGAATAAAAATACTTAGGTTAAAATGTGTATTATTATGTATTAATAATATAACCTAAGTCATGTCTAAATTAATTAATTATAAGCATGGTTTAAAATAATTAATTAATTATAACTCATAACATAAAAAATACTTAGGTTAAATTAATATCATGCTAAACTAATAATTAAAAATAACCTAAGTCATGGTTTAATTAATATCTCATGTTATTAATTAATTTATATCCTAAGTTCATAATTCATAATATTAACATGTAGCATAAATCATGTTTTAACCAGCGAACCATGAATCGGGCATGAACTCGACACCGTACCCCGAGCCAACTCGGGGTACTTGTGTCCCCTTGCTGCCGTGGGTCCCACACGCACCAACCAAGACCAAAATGGTCTTGGTGGTGGTCGGCTAAAAACAAACCGAACCCCCCCTCGGGTTGGTTATACTAGGCGGCCAAAAACAACACCCTCATAAATCATTCCTTGATTTTAATTAACCCCAAAACATGTTATATCTATGTTTAATTATCATGTTTTCACAAAAATAAAAATAACATGTTCATGAAAATAATTAAAGATTAAAAAGAAATGAAAAGAAAGGTTTAGAATGATATACCAATACGTAGCTTGAAAGAGGATGAACAAACACGGTTTCTAGCACTTGTTTTTATGATCAAAATCAACCAACACCCCCTTAAGGTGGTGTTAAAGGTGGCGGCTACAAAAGGGAAGAGAGGAGGGGAGAAGAAATTTTTTAGGTTTTGTGATTATTTCCTTGGAAAGTGAAAAATGAAAGTAGTTTTTACCCTTTACCCCCCTTTCATGTAAACTTGATGGGCTTAGCCCATTTCTTGATTGTAGCCGTGGGTATGGGGCCCCACATGGGGTACCCGTACCTTTTCTCGTGTCCCGATGTTTCGTGTTCGTTCGTGGTTAAACGTGTTCGTGTCTAAAGTGTTTCTGTTTATTTTATCATGAAGTTTATCGTAATCTTAACGCTCGTAATTATATTATATGTATTTACGTAATTATTTTAGTTCGTATTTTAAATGGTGATCATGATTTAATTATGTTCACGTGACATATATATCAACTGTTTATCATGAGTTCGTACGTAATCGATACTTATCATGTCATACACGTATGCACTTGCTTGATTATTAGCACATGAATGTGATCAATACTAAATAAGGTAAGTTTTAATCTAGGACGTACGATCCTAAGGGCACTATTCATGGTAAAAGCATGCGGGTTTTACAATTCTTCCCCCCTAAAAAGAATAATTCGTCCCCGAATTATAGATAACGTAACTGGAAGCGAAACATACCCGAATCAAACTGGAGAGGTATGCAAAATAACGGAAATGAAGGTGACATGGTAGAAGGGAACGTGGGACGTGACATGTCTTGAAAAGACATGGAACGTGACGTGACTGCAAGGACATATCTAATCGATAAAAGAAAAATGGATAAGAAGTCCGGATGAACTTGTCCGTTCCCAAGTGGCCTCCCTCTTGGAACGGTTCCTTCAGAAGATCCTGACACTAATGATAAATCTTGGTCCTCCTGACCTTGACTTGGAATACGAAGAAATTCTTGGTTATCAACGGAAGGTAGATCCCCTAACTTCGATCGAGGAAAAAGAGTTAACGTGCAAGGGTAACTGAAACGTTACGATGCAAGACAATCTGACTTAACTGATAATTAGAAACGATGCGCGAGACATAAAGAAACGTAGTACGTGAAAAATTTTGAACGTGATACGTGAAAAATTTTGAACGTGCTACGTGGAGATATGGCGAGTGTAGTATGAGTAAACATATCGTGATACATGATACGTATAACATATTTTGATCATGATATGAGGAACGTGGAATGAACATGACATGTGAGACATATCGTGATCATAGAATATAATGGCGGTAACGCCAAACGCTACAAGGTGAGACGTGGAATATGACGTGAAACGTCTATCTGATGATGGAGAGTTATACTAAACTTGGGTCTGGTCTCACAAGTTCTTGCTAACTTCCAGAATGAGAAAAGAAATGAACGTAAAATCGTAAGCCAAAATACGATCATGAACGTGAATAGTGTCATGAACGTGAGCGCGAAAGCAAGTCGTGGAATTAGAATGAAGACGTGAAGTAAGTTAGGAGTACAATTACGAATCTTTGTCAGACCCGATAGCAGAGGGATTGCCAAGTGATCAGATGAGCCTTGGCTGGAACATGTTCGTTCAATCTGTTGGTTCTGAAATCCGTACAGATGTAAGGATTCTGCAGACTTGATCAAACTGTTGACAATAACCCAAATAGCATCATGCTTCTTCTGAGTTTGCTGAAATATGGTAACTAAAATCCATGGAGATCTTGTCCCTTTTCGATTCACAATTTCATATGATGAAAACATCCCAGTTTGTTGGTGTCCTATCTTAACCTGTTGGTATGTCAGGTACCTAGATATGAACGTAACTGTATCTTGCTTCGTAGAACTTGATACCTAGGAGTTTGTGAAACTCTGAATCTCTGAATCTAGACTTCTCCTAGCGTATAATTTTCTAGAACACCTAATGTAGTGTAGGGTTCTCTCCTTTACGCATAAGCTGAGTCATGGTAAGATTAACCATAGAAACCCATGTGATTCAGTGTGTCACTGTAATGAAACAGAATTGATATTAGAATTTTTTTTTTTTTTTTTTTTTAGGGTAAAATTTCTCTTGTCAAGAATTTGCAACATAGTGCAGATATGGTCTTCCTGTTCTTCTCTAGGCTTAAATGAAATCAGGTTATCCTCAATGAAAATGCTGATGAATTTGTTTAGGAGTTCATGGAAACTCAATTTATTAAGTCCATAATGCGGTTGGAGCATTGATGAGACTAATTCAAAATCATAAATCTAGCATGACCGAGTCGTGTACGAATGGCAGTCATGGACATGTCCTGCTTTTTCACTCGTCATTGTTGGCAGCATGATCGTGAGTTCGATCTTGGAAAAGTGATTAACACCATACGGTTGATTGGACATGTTGTCAATATGTGGAGGAGAATAACGGTCATGAATGGTGATTTGCTTAAGTCGACGGTAGTCGACACATAATCTCATGGTACCATCCTTCTCCTTGTAGGTTCTCCTGGAATGTATAGGAAGACTTTGACATAATCAACTGGCTATGCGTAAAAGAGTTAAGTGGTCGTGTCTTACTGACAGCTAGAAAATTTTAGCAATTATGGCTAACAAAGCACGTGCTTGAAAAGCATAGATAATTTGTACAGATTTTCCTGATGGAAATCAAGCTGAATGTATTCAGGAGCCTGAACATTACTGTACATAATTATGAATCATAGCATGGTGTGGTGTTCATAGTACATAATTAGGATAAAATTCATCTCGTGTCTGTCCGAGGAAATGCGTTAGCAGCTTGGATCTTATCATTAAGCTGAAGGAAAACCTTCGTATGCGTGGGAATACGAAAGGCGTCCTTCATGGTTATGAATATATGAACTATGGTGAAAGAAATGAAAGTGACATCGGCAACGTGACAGTTCTCACTGATGCGCCGATAATGGTATTGAAATTCTTGTGGCCTGATTAATACATGGCACAACAACATAGATATACCCTTGGAGGGTACCCTGAATTTCTTAGAACTGTTCCATAATTAGACGTGAGTCAGGTGTCTTGACTCGTGTCTTGAGAAATGTAAGCGTGACATATGTCTTGACTGGTATCTTGACATGTGTCCTCAGAAAGTATACGTGAGACATGTGTCTTGACTGATGTCTTGACATGTGTCTCGAGATGTGAAACAAATATAACCACAATATAAGGTTATTATGCCAAAATTGGCGGATCGGTTGTACTACTGATCATTTGTATGTCTGATCACGTCAGTGGCCGGAGCCTCGGTTGTGATTTCTAGGATAGTTTCTGTCATAGTAGTGGTTACTATCATCTTGTCTGTCGGTTCCATGACGGTCATTCTCATGACCGTGACTCATGTAACTATTTAGCTGAGTGGCCGGCTGGTACTGGTTTGCACTCATATGGCTGAAATGATAGCCGAACGACGTGTGACATGTAACTATGAATTTGGGACAATGATTGATGGGAATTGTCTGATGGTGAAGCATCTTCTCGTCCAATTGCTCTGCTCCGACGCCTTTGTCTTCGTCTTTTAGGATCTCCAGGTTGTGAACAGCATCAGCATCAGCATCTCGTAGCGTCTCCGAACATCAGCAGCATCAACCTTCAGTAACATCTCCAAGCTATGAGCGGCATCGACAACCTTGTAGAATATCAGCAAGTGAACATACGCCTGAGATGATTTAGAATCGACTAGCGAATACTCGTGAAGTATTGCAAGTGGAATACACATGGATTAAGGTACATGTAATACACATGAAATACGGTACGTGGATTACACATGGAATGCACATGAAATGATCGGTATGGGCTCGATCATTTATCATGAATTAAGGAAAGTAAACCTGTTAAACGGTTAGGAAAATCATCATGATAACCTGGCAGTATTAGCATAGACTTCATTCTGGTTGCATAGAGAAACGCTAAAGTGTGGTTACACAAAATTCAACGATGATTTGCCTGACAGCATGATCAATGAAAAACCAACCATGACAATCATGAAAGCAGAATTCAATGAAATCCAACAATTTCTTGCGTGAAAGCATAAATAACAAAAGAGGCGTAAGACGTAATCAACATGAAAATGGAATTATCATGAAGGAACATAAAACGATCTATCATAAAGGAGTGTATAACATATTCAGCATGAAACCGAAGTTAACCATGACAGTATGAGAACATACTTGACATAAAAAAAAACATAGTAACTTATGAGGGGACATGAAAAAAATTTTATGCCAATAAATCATGAGAAAAATTTTATGCATGAAAACAGTGCATGAATGCGTAATGTAGTTTATAAAAACCTTTTATATGTGCGAGGGGACGCCTATGGGTCGGTCCCAAAACAAAAGACATGGCGAGGGGACGCCTATGGGTCGGTCCCAAAGTTAAAAGTTTCGATAAAAGCACATGCGACTAAATAGGGCCAGTCCTGTACCAACCATTACTTAGTCAAAATTCCTGCAACAGATGACATATGATATAAATGCATGAATGCATGAAACATAAATAATTAAAATCATTGTCAAAACTTAACAGAAAAAATTTTATGTGAAAAATGTGAACTACTGGGGTTCAGTCCACATAATCACAGTTCACGAGGAACGTCATGCATAGACAATGACACATAACTAAGTATGGATGACGGTTGTTCATTCCATATTAGTAAAACAATACTTGTGAAAACATCATGGTCAAAACAACAAGGTGCTGAAGACGTCATGGTTAAAACAGAAAGGTGCTGAAAACGTCAATACGTGGAATAACAAGCGTTGACTTAGGAAGCTCCTGGTGACTACCCACTAGTCACAGGTCAAGTTTTAGAGCCTACAGGTCGAAGCCTTGGCTCTGATACCATAATTGTAAAACCCCATTTTGATAAATGGAATGTCACGCGTAATTATGGCGTGTCATCAAAGCATGCAAGGTAATATGTAGTAAAACATACATGACCATAGGGAAAACCGGAATCAAACATCGGTTCCCAAACATAAGCCCAAAACATAACAAAGTAAATGAACTGAATGAAAGACTAAACAAGCATAAATATATGAAGGAAACAGGAGAAGAAATCTATGGAAGCTTCCATCCTATGCATGTCCTCCAAATGCTCGAGTCTTGGGTACCTGCCGTTTTGGGACATGGAAAGGAAAGTAACGGCTGAGCAAAACGCTCAGTGCACGGATATACTATATAGCATGAAATAGGATAAGCATGTAACATATAACAGCGGAAGACTAAGTTCTGAGTAAACTGATTAAGTATTAAGAAAACTGGTTTTATAGTTTGAAAAGCCTTATGTTTATCTTATGAAAACTGTTTTAACATAAATATACCATAGCCCATATAGGTCATGAAAAGGTCACGTGCATGAATACTTGGAGGGGTGACCTCATCATGCTGATTAGAGGGGATGCCTCTAATTAATATACTGGTTTGGGTAGGAGGGATCAACTCCTTGTGAAGGATGCAAGGCACACACCACATTCACCATGATATACTGAATAAAACATGTAACTAGGATGCACCCATACGCCCCACATGATATAATAATGTGGCCAAAATTGAAAAGGGACGCCACGAGCAATCACTCCGCCGTGGGGAAGTCATAACATTGGTGCCTCCAATGTTATGGTTATGGTACCTCCATAACTAGGTGAAACTGGTCATGCTTATATATGGCTATAGATTATGCTAATTAAACATAAGCAGTTCAAAACAATAAAACAAATACTGGGGAAAACAGTTGGCTGCATACGGGGAAATCCTAATAAGGAAAGAATGTCCATACTGAAAGGACGGGAATCCGTACCTCAAGTCCAGTGAATGAACGGAAGAAAGACTCCTACTTCTGGATCACTAACGCTACATGAATACACACGTGTATAAGTATCGAATCACTGATTACGTACTGGGTTTTATGTCTCATCTTAGCTTACTTGGTATGTTTTAGGTCATGGTTTACTGTTTAAAGCCTAAAACTGTGTTTATCTTGTATTCTGATTAATCTGATTAAGTATTACTGGTATTTCATGTATTATTATACTTACTGTGTAATAATAAGTAACTTTCCAAAAATAGCAGGTTTCCAAAAATAGAAAGTTTCCAAAAATAGAAAGTTTCCAAAAATAGAAAGTTTCCCAAAATAGAAAGTTACCAAAAATAGAAAGTTTCCAAAAATAGAAAGTTTCCAAAAATAGAAAGTTTCCAAAAATAGAAAGTTTCCAAAAATAGAAAGTTTCCAAAAATAGAAAGTTTCCAAAAATAGAAAGTTTCCAAAAATAGAATTTACTGCTTAAAATAGATTAGTTTCTAAAAATAGAAAGTTTCCAAAAATAGATCAGCTGCCTTAATTAAATAAGTTTCCATATATAGAAGGTTTCCATGATTAGATTAGCTGCCTGAAATAGATAGATTTCCATATATAGAAGGTTTCCATTATTAGATTAGTTGCCTTATTTAATTAAGTTTCTATAAATAGAAGTTTCCATAATTAGAATTAAGCTGGTTACATAAGCTAACATATAAGTCTAAGTGTTTATAAGCTTATTTCTTAAGTCTTATGATATAGTGTATAGTTTAATTATTATTTCATGTATTTTAATTAAACTATAGGTTAAGCATTTTAATTAAAGTATAACATGTTTCAATTAAAATGGAATAAAAATACTTAGGTTAAAATGTGTATTATTATGTATTAATAATATAACCTAAGTCATGTCTAAATTAATTAATTATAAGCATGGTTTAAAATAATTAATTAATTATAACTCATAACATAAAAAATACTTAGGTTAAATTAATATCATGTTAAACTAATAATTAAAAATAACCTAAGTCATGGTTTAATTAATATCTCATGTTATTAATTAATTTATATCCTAAGTTCATAATTCATAATATTAACATGTAGCATAAATCATGTTTTAACCAACGAACCATGAATCGGGCATGAACTCGACACCGTACCCCGAGCCAACTCGGGGTACTTGTGTCCCCTTGCTGCCGTGGGTCCCACACGCACCAACCAAGACCAAAATGGTCTTGGTGGTGGTCGGCTAAAAACAA
Organism: Glebionis coronaria; assembly: GCA_025667525.1. Classification (NCBI taxonomy): domain Eukaryota; kingdom Viridiplantae; phylum Streptophyta; class Magnoliopsida; order Asterales; family Asteraceae; genus Glebionis; species Glebionis coronaria. Next base: position 412,984,302 of record CM046880.1, read on the forward strand.
ACCGAACCCCCCCTCGGGTTGGTTATACTAGGCGGCCAAAAACAACACCCTCATAAATCATTCCTTGATTTTAATTAACCCCAAAACATGTTAGATCTATGTTTAATTATCATGTTTTCACAAAAATAAAAATAACATGTTCATGAAAATAATTAAAGATTAAAAAGAAATGAAAAGAAAGGTTTAGAATGATATACCAATACGTAGCTTGAAAGAGGATGAACAAACACGATTTCTAGCATTTGTTTTTATGATCAAAATCAACCAACACCCCCTTAAGGTGGTGTTAAAGGTGGCGGCTACAAAAGGGAAGAGAGGAGGGGAGAAGAACTTTTTTAGGTTTTGTGATTATTTCCTTGGAAAGTGAAAAATGAAAGTAGTTTTTACCCTTTACCCCCCTTTCATGTAAACTTGATGGGCTTAGCCCATTTCTTGATTGTAGCCGTGGGTATGGGGCCCCACATGGGGTACCCGTACCTTTTCTCGTGTCCCGATGTTTCGCGTTCGTTCGTGGTTAAACGTGTTCGTGTCTAAAGTGTTTCTGTTTATTTTATCATGAAGTTTATCGTAATCATAACGCTCGTAATTATATTATATGTATTTACGTAATTATTTTAGTTCGTATTTTAAATGGTGATCATGATTTAATTATGTTCACGTGACATATATATCAACTGTTTATCATGAGTTCGTACGTAATCGATACTTATCATGTCATACACGTATGCACTTGCTTGATTATTATCACATGAATGTGATCAATACTAAATAAGGTAAGTTTTAATCTAGGACGTACGATCCTAAGGGCACTATTCATGGTAAAAGCATGCGGGTTTTACAAGGACTCTCTTCCGTTCGTCTTCTTCGTTCACTGGACACAAGGTACGGATTCTCCGTCCTTTCAGTATTGACATTCTTGCCTTATTAGGATTTCCCCGTATGCAGCCAACTGTTTTCCCCAGTATATGTTTTATTTGTTTTTGAATTGCTTATGTTTAATTAGAATACCTAAAGCCATATACATGCATGACCAGTTTCACCTAGTTATGGAGGCACCATAACCATAACACTGGAGGCACCAGTGTTATGACTTCACCACGGCGGAGTGATAGCTCGTGGCGTCCCTTTCAGCTTTTGGCCATTTATTATATTATCAGGTGGGGCGTATGGGTACATCCTAGTTTACATGTTTTCAGCAGATTATTCAGTGTGCATGTGGCGTGTGCCTTGCATCCTTCACAAGGAGCTGATCCCTCATACCCAAAAACCAGTATATTAAATTAGAGGCAGCCCCTCTAATTTGTATGACGAGGTCACCCCTCCAAGTATTCATGCACGTTGATATTTCATGACCTATATTGGCTAATGGTAAAATATGTTAAACAGTTTTTACAAGATAAACATAAGGCTTTTCAAACTATAAAACCAGTTTTACTAAGATATAACCAGGTTATCCAGGACTTAGTCTTTTCTGTTGCTTCATGTTTATATGCTTATACTGTTCATGCTATACTTGTATATCCGTGCACTGAGCGTATTGCTCAGCCGTTTTCCTTTTCATGTTCCCAAAACGGCAGGTACTCAGGGACGCTCGTAGACTTTAAGCGTACGTGCATATGGACTGGAAGCTTTCTAGCCTTCTTTACTTTATTTATTTATCTATACTTTGATACTCATTTCCATAGACATTGTTTAGTCCTTTCATTTACAGTACTTATGTTTGTGTGTGATGAGTTTCTACTTTTGGGATACCGATGTTTGATTCCGGTATTTCCTTTATGGTCATGTAATGTTTAGACATTTATCCTTGTATGCTTTGATGACACGCCATAATCACGCGTGACATTCCATTTATCAAAATGGGGTGTTACAAGAAAGTTAGCGAATTTAAACGGTTTAGGTTAGACATAAATGTAAATGAGAATACCGACACGATGATTTATAGTGGTTTGGTCACGAAGTTCCTCTTCGCCCTACTCCACTCCTCAGTATCCAACTCGGGGGTTACTTCACTAGTCAACAAGCTCCTTTCAAGGCGGACAAAACCATACATGTTGCATACATCATTTCAGACACTAAGTTAGATTTCGAGTCCTAATCTTAAGTAGGACCAACCTACACACGTCGCCTACTTCCTAATTTTTGACACAAGGCTAAATGTCGAGTTCTAATCTTAGGTAGAACCAATCTACACCAATGGTTATGTTTTATGGCTCAACATAACAAACCTTGTGTACACACCACTTAGATCTAAGACTCTAACACTATATCCAAGTATATACATAACTTGGATCTACACTCCTAACATCTAATCCAAGAATACCCATCACATGGATTTACAAACACACCCAAGTGTACCCATCAATTGGATCTACTACATATACATCAAGTCCAAGCATACACAACTTAGATTTTATGATTTATATTGTAGTAAAAATATAATCATGACAAGATCTATAGAAGAAGAGATCTCATTAGGTTATGATCCAAACACTTCATAGTGATGAAAGTGCTCTTCTCTTTGCACTTGAGAGGATGAGAGGATTTGAGAAGAGAATCACATCTTGAAACTAGATTAATCTACCAACTATTCAAGGATCGAGAGAATGTGCAAAAAGGGTTTATTAAAAAGTTAGATATGATCCACTATTTATAAGACAAGGGAGCAAAAACTATATTTTCCCGCGTCTCATTTAATACCCCCGCGACTCAATACCAATAATGAACCGCGGGTACCTATAATGATCTGTGGGCTCTAGACTCTGCTCCCTTTTGTCCTTTAGTGGGGAAAGTACATCTGGTGAAGAATTTACCTAAAGGGAATATCCTTTATCCATTTGGAATATCCTAAATTCAAATTTCTATATTCTTTCTAATAAAACATTTTCTTAAAAAAAGGTTATTTAAAAAATACTTTTTCACTTTAATTAAAAGTGAGTTTAAAAAAGAATATTTATTCCTTGATCACTTAGTAAGGTTAATGACTTGTTTATTCATACCTTGAGTGATTCTTGACGAATGCGTGCTTGGAGGTGTCAAGAGAAGTATGCATATGGATGTATAAGTGTTTACGAGTATCTTACACATTTTACACAATGTATTGCAACTTATACATTTGTCGTCAACAAAATATAAAGAGATTATATCGATTAAACATCGTAATGTTTGTACTAACAATCTCCTCCTTTTTGATGATGACAAACAAGTAAAGCATAACGCATACTGAAATGTATAAGTTACTCATTTACATTTACTTCTCCCTCTTTTGTCGAAGCAAAAAGGTAGTCGACGCTTGAAGAAGAGAAGAATCAACGTCGAGAGAACTTGCATCCAAAATGGTAGTCTTCATTTGTAGAAGAGGAGGATCGACTTCGAGAGAGCTTACATCCAAAAAGGTATTCATCGCTTGTGGTCATCAGTTGAGAGGAAAGAATCTTAACTGTAAACCCATCATCCAATTAGATTGAACTTGCGTCATCCTAGTAAAGTCTTCAATCATTACTGGTTAACCAACTTCATGCATAATAACAAGCTTATCTACGAGCTCCCAATAACTCATTTCTTGCAAGATGTTAAATGAATGCTATTTAAGTGAGTCAACGACCGCAAATGTAATGATTAGAACACTTGAAAATGCTCGCCTTGATATGAGCTCCCCCTTGCTTGAGACACCAATAAAGCAAGAATAGTGATGAGCTACAAAAATGTGTTAGAGATGTCTTACAAAGCAAAGTTAGTAGACAAGAGCATATATAGCAAAGTCCCCAAGCGGAATTAGCTTAAATAACTCGAGTTCAAAGAGACGGACTCAAGATGAAGCTAAAACAATCTTAACTAATAGAAGTATCAAAATTTTGACAGGTTAAGAAAAAATAAGCGGGTTATTAGATAGAAAAGAGAACCCAGCTTATTTTTGGTGACACCAAAATATATAAAAAGGACTAAGAGAGAAAAGAGATGTCCAATTTATATAAGAAAGAAAATATTGTCGAGAGGACATACTCCACTTTAATATCTTGGCAAGAATACCAAACTAAAGAGAGTATGACAAGGACAATATAAAAATTCCACATAGTTGAAAAGAGAGGAAGAATGACTATGAAAGAAAAGAAAACAAGGAAGATTAACATGACATTTTCACAAACAATGACAAGCATTAGAGAAATTAATGTGCACGCGATGCTAATAATACCAAAATTGTGTGTGTCAAAAGAGATAAAAGAACACGACACAACAATTTGGTAACTCAATAGAACTCAAAGCGAGAAAAGATTCTTCATGTTCTTCACTTTCAAGAAAGTGGAAACAAATGAAAAAGAATGACAATTACATAATGCAAATTACTTAAATATTTCGAATGAAATAATTAAGTTGCCAAAAAAATCGAGAAAAAATAATAGTCACAAAACCATTAGAAGAAAGAAGAAGCCCTAAGGCAAAGAGATGAAGAAAGAGATAAGACTCTAAGAAGACTCAAAAGAGCTCAAAAAGATATGATAGAGTTAGCCCAAAATCTAACATATAATCAAGTAAGCACATAGGAGGATGCATGAAATGCTTAATGTAATCATAGAAGAAGGATAAACATTAAGAATAGATCCTAGTAAGTGCCATTTTAAACAAAAAGGAGATGACGGTTTACTTAGCATTCGACAAAGTAAAACCTAACTCAACTAAGCATGCACATTCAAGAAAATGTTCCATCACTCCTAGACCTAAACGCAAAAAGGTTTGAGCACATAGATTTAAGCATGTAATCATAATCATGGTATACACATAGGTTTGAGCATGTAGGAGCAATTAACCAAGCATCAAAACAATAATCATAGAGATTAATGTGAAAGGCTAAATGTTATCTAGAGAATTATCATGAGAAAGCATGCCTAATTAATTCAACATTAAACCAATGTAGATAAGGTGCATAATTAACACGTAAGATACGAAAAATGACACGCAAGAAACATGATTACTTACATAGAGAACACTAAGTAAAACATGTTAGCACATAGCATTTAAGGGCATATATCGGTTAGACACATCTAAGAGATATGATATTGAAATTGCTAGACAAAGACAAAACCTTTATAATAAGCATGCATTCAATAACTTAGAAATTAAGAATGGAGCATAAGGATAAACATGAAGATATATAAGCATGTAACAAACAAGCAAGTTATCAATTTAGATATCACATATCAAACTACACGAAGTGTAAATCTCCACAAAGAATCCTAATTCTTGCTAGTTTAAAAAAGAGGATTCAAAATAAGAGAAAAGAAAGAAGCACAAGATGGATGGTGTAAAACATATGATACACCACATGCCCAAAGTTTCGTAGCTCTTATCAATCATTGTGAATGTTCAAAGAACAATTACATGACGAGGAAAGGGTGTGGCTCGACTCAACTTAGTTAGAAACGAAGGAAGAGAGATACGAGAGATACTCGACTTAGAAAGGCATGATTAAAAGAAAGAAACACGAGATTTTAAGTAGTGTTTAGCTAAAAAAGGAAAACAAAGAATCTTGAATAAAACTGGTCAAAAAGAGAAAAAGACCATAGCGAACAACGGACTCACTGGTCGTAGTTTGTTACATATAGCCGCGGTTGTTATCAATAATGCACTGCTGGTTCATTTAAGGAACCGCAAACAGTGGCTGTCCAAATTCGATTATAGGCTCAAAATAAAATCACTTGGTCAAACAATTTAACATACTTTGATAAATGGATTGAATGTCAGTTTTCGGATATGAATTTTAACAATTGTAATTTCAAGTTAAAATTACTTGAGTATTTCGAATGAAATATTTAAGTTCTCAATCTTACTTAGAGAGGAATTATTAGAATCTAACCTTCCTTGACAACCGAGTGAATTAAAAGACGAGAAGAAGAAAAGAGACCAAAAGGAGAAGATAAATAATACCTCTTAGAAAAAGACACTTTGAAAGAAACTAAAGAATAAGAGACTTCGAGCTAGTGCCATGCCTTTCCGACGAATGAAGAAACGACTTTGGAGATGAATAATACCAAGCTTTTTTTTTGTTTCATACAGTAAGAACATTTAAATAAATGTCTAAAGCTCATACAAAAGTGAGCAAGGATATAAATCCACTTTCTCTCCCTCATGATCGGATTAAGAACAATGTTATGGGTGACAATGTCAATACCCTAGCAATGTTTCAATCCCATATGTGTAGTGTCTTAAATACATCGTATGATGTATTTAAGTGTTTCAAAGGATTTAATAATCATCTTAGAAACAAGCTCAATTGCACATGCTACAGATGATGTAAGGCCTACTTGCCATGAAAGACTAAAAACTATATAAATCATGTCTGTATACTTTAAGCTTCAAGTAACTCACATTACACCACCCATGTGAGTCAAGTATCTGAGATAATGAAATTTTGACAGAGTAGGAGAAAAGAAGCAAGCAAGACACAAAGGAAAGAACACCAAAGGTCAATTAGCACGTAAGATCAATTAACACGTATGAAAAAGGCTAACAAAAATCCTAATGGTTACAAGTTAAAAACACTCCTGATGACATACAAAGTTCATCAATGTAAACTATCATTAGTCATATTTAGGAAGAGCCATTTACTCAATTTAGAGAATGAGTATGAGACTATCACTAGAGGTGCTCAATTAAGGCTAAGCACGGCCATCTTTACGAGTTATACACTAAACCAACTTCTTACATGGAAGCAAATCAACCGTTAGGTCAAAATTGAATTTAGTGCAATAGATTCTCTAGTAGTCATTCTCAAGTTAGACAAAATATAATTCCTACATTTTCCTAATGAAGTGTAGCAAAGATGAAATCTATATAACCACACAATGCATGACCTAATGGAGTTTAAGAATGCACCATTACATATCTTGACAATACGAATCTAGTTAAGGTTATTTACCTTAATAGATCTTGAGGCCATTAACATTGAAATGTATAAACAAAGTTTACATAATTTGTTAGAACAGTCTTGATTGGAACATCCAAATTTTCGACTTCATTGTGTATTTTAAGCAATTATTAAAAGAATTTTTCTAACAATTTGAACAAGTAGACTTAATATAACATCATCAACACAAGTGTGAGTTATGATCCGATGCATATTCATAAGAATCCAAATTCTTGTGAACACTCAAAAAATATGTCAATTAGATTCGATAATAATATCAATCATAATTTGAATAATGAATTGATATATATTTGAAATATTTCTTGATCTCCACTAACACTCCTTTAAGAGAAAATAACTAGAGTGATTCATGTCTTATAGTGAGGCATTTATCTACTTGAAATAATAACACAATGATAGTATAAGAAGACCCTTTTCAATAGATTTGACAAGCTTACATAGCTTTCGAACCTATGAGTGTTATTAAACATAACGAGGTATACAAGATGTTTATGTAAGATTTGTAAACCTAGATATGTTGATCCTATATGCAATGCACAAATAATGTTGCAAACAAAATGCAAGAAGTCTAGCAAAAATCCTACTTAGGAAACACTAGACACTAACAAATACCAAGCAAGACACAAGAGATTAGACATATAAGAAACTATACTACCAATAGAAATGATTACTTAATAATGTCTATTAATAAAAACAACACACAAAAAAACACACAATGTTGATCCCAAACTTAGATCGATTAGCTTTGTGTATACGAGATTAGATCAAGTATAACACGTAGAGAAACCTTTGTTATATGCTTTGTGAATCTAAGTATTATGCGGAATTTAATACTTAAACAAGAACACAAGATGTAAACAATACTTTCACTTTGATTATCAATGTCGAACTTGCTTACAATGAAAGATGTTTACGAATGAAAAACTTAATGAAAACTTGATACAAAACATTAACCTAAAGGCCTTCTTTTATAGACTAAGAAGCCTTGTACAATAAGCTACGTATCAACTATTCTAGGTAAAGATAAACATAGAAAATACATTGTCGTTTCTATCCTTACTAGAAGTATTCTAGAACATAATAAACATGTAGCTCACATCTTCCATCAGTGCTTGTCTTCAATCTGTCAACGCTTGACTTTAACTTGTCAACGCTTAAGCTGTCAGCGCTCACTTTGCTCTTGTCAACGCTTGAGTTGTTCTTGTCAGCGTTCAAGTGATCTGGCCTTAATTTATTCCCAACAATCCTCCCCTAAACTTGATATCCACTCTTATGATCAAGTTTCTGAATAAACATTAAGAACTTGGAGGAGGCTGACAAACCTTATCATATTGGTAATAAATAAATCTGATCAAATTCTTTGCCACGTCACTTGTATAGTCTATCTCCAACTGGGTGTCCTTCATCTTTTCCAAAACAGCCTTGGATATGAAATACTGAGCATCTACAAGTAAATACTCAGCAAACTTTGTAGAACTCAAATGGTATACACTAGCAGCTGAATATAACCTCCATTGAAGACTACTGAGATCATCTTCAAGATCCTTCCATATTTCAGGATCTTCTTCATTTGTCCCACACATCCTTTTGAATGTGGTCCAAAGTTTTATTCCATTGGCTGAAGTTGGTGCTTCAGCCTCATACTTGGTCTCTAGCAACCTCCAAAGGTCCACCAAGTCTTCTCTATCACAACTTGCAAATAAAGATATGAGAGTGGTAAAAGTGTGTACCTCCTTGCCAAATCTTCCAATCTTCCAGAATCCACATTCATCTTCATCATAACTCACAATTGGATTTCTGGAATCTAGTGGTAACACATGCACCATATCTGAAGCTTCTAATGGGGAGAGCTTGAGGCTCTTTCTAATGACTGCTTCACTTGGATATAGTTGATTCATATCTTTTGGAAACTCAAGTGTAAATCCCTTCTTCACTGGTCTAGGAACTATCATAGCTTTCTTGATTTCCATCTCTTCTGCAAGTTGCTCCTTTCTTTCATCTGAAAGAAGTCTGAAAGTGTTTTCTTCCTGCACTTTCACCCAAATAGGATAAGCCCTATGTTCCAACTCATCAAATGTCAAAGCCTTCAGCTTCTGATGTGTCCATCCAACTCCATGACATTTGAGCAACATAAAGTAGAGCTTCCTTCTATCCCTTTTCAACTCAGAGAGAATGTTGCTTGCCTTGTGCTTCAAGATCACCTTACAATCCTTCTGAACTCTAAGAAGAATTTCCAAACCCCATATCTGATCTGAAATGGTCAAGTCTGGATTATCCATACAGCTTTCTTCCCAAGAATTGTACATCTGAACCACCTCTGGCATATCAAAATCAATCTGCAACTTTAAATCTCTCAGCTTTTCCCTAGCAAGCTCATCACCATACTCAAGTCTTTCTGGTTCAACAATCATCACACTTGAATCTGAGCTAGCTCCATCACTTTCTTCTTCAGAAGTCACAACAAATGGTGACTTTTCCTTTTCACCTTGTTCCATCATTTGCTCAGCCAATCTTCTATCAAATTCAACCTGAGCTGCATTCTTTGGAACAATTTCTTCTACCAACTTTCCCTTACCCTTATCTGATGGTGCAATGGTTGGTAAGGTAGATGGTAATACCTGAGTAGGAACATCCTTGATGATAGATGATGACTGGAATACATCACCTCCATATGCAGATCTGTCAACGCCCAAATTTCCTCTATCAGCGCCCAAAATACTTCTATCAGCGTCCAAACTTGTCTTGTCAACGCTCAAATATTTTCCCTCAGCGCCTTGTGTAACCTCTCTCAACATATCTGTAAATGATAAATTTAAATTGGTTGGAGAGATCAAGGACGTATCAAAACCTGTTTGTTCCTTCAAAGTAGTAAGAGCTTTAGCAACATCCAATGATTGACCATCTTGACTGCTCTTATCACTCAGATTTATTTGATCTTCCTCCCCTTTGGAAGACTCCTCCATACCTCCCTTTGCATGAGCACTCTCCAAAACAACAATCCTCTCCCTCAATTCCTTGAGTTCAAGGCCTTGGTTGCTGACAATTTGTACTAAGTCTGCATTCTGCTTTTGCAAGCTAATGCAGACAGCCGTCAATTCCAATAGAGTCATTGGTTCCAGTATGCTCTCTTCTAAAATGGGAATTTGACCTCCCAAGTCAGATTCATTGGGCATGGATGAGGACTTAATGATGGTGGGACTGCCTTGGCCAGCTTCTAAGCCAGAACCAATAGTCCCAGCCTCATCCAGGTCACCAGCCACACTTGTGGTGGTGGTTCTCTCTGCTTCATGGCTAGGACCACCAGAGGAGAACTCTCCAGCAGTCCTTTGGCGTTTAAACAACCTATATTCAGGTGGTGTGGAAGATGGTGTAGAAGAAGGTGTAGATGTGGGTTGGTTAAAGGGTGTTTGGGATTGTGATGGTTGGGTGTCAGCGGTGGAAATAGGCACATCAACGCCCACATTAGATGTGTCAGCGTCAAAGGGTTCTTGGTCTATTTGCATTTGGTCAGGTGAGGGTAAAGGTTCAGGAATAGGTTCAAGTTGTGGGTGAGGGTCAATATGAGGTTAGGGGCCTGGTTGGGGTTGTGCTGCTGCAATAACAGCAAGCATAGCTGGGGTTAAAGGTAAGTCTCTATGAGGTGGTGAATTCATCTTGGTAAAAATAGCTTTCTTTTGTTCAGGGATTTTATAAAAATCATTGTGATCCCTTGAACAATATCTTTGATCATCAAAAATCATTTGCAGAAAACGGGGATAAGCAAAAGTCATTTTTGTCCCCTTGTTTTTACACATTCCTTCAAAAATCATTTTAGACCAGTTATATTTTTGCCATGTTGCAATACACACAATAGCAGTTGCAATGGATCTATTGATCTCATTGTGTGCAGTACATTTGGGACTCAAACATTGAAGGAGAATGTGAATGAGGTACTTCCAGGCTGGGGGAAATTCCTGCTTATGATACTTATTAAGAGTACCTTCATCAGGAATAGGGTATCCCAAAGCCCTAAGCCCTTGTTCTATTTCAGTTATGGGAAGAATGGTTATACCATCAGCATCATTAAGATGCAAGGCCTGGCGTACCAAGGCCTCAGTAACCACCCAAGATCTCCCATGAACAATAGAAGTTAATGTGGTCACTCCATTAACTGTTAAGGAACTTACAGTGTTCCAAAACTGTTTAATGTGTGTGACTGGAATGAGTGGTGCATGAGAAAGAGCATACCTTAATGGGGATGCGTTCAAATACGCCACCATTTGTGTGTATTGAGGGAACAAAGTATTATCAGCAACAAGATAAGCAATCATGTTGTGTTGAGACTTGAACCCCAAATCCAATTCTGCTGAGTTAAATCTTGGTGCCATTGATGAAAGCTGTTAATTTGAAGTATAGAAGATGAAGGTTGATAAGAGAAAAATGTTAGACAAGAATTATAGATACCCTGTTTTAAAAATAGGAGCCAAATTTATAGGAGTGGATGAATGCATGTGATTGGCCCAAAAAGAGGCAAAGATTTTCAAAAATTAATCATGAAAATATTGAAAAAGTTATAAGTTATCTCATGCATTTAATGAAAGTAACAACTCCTAAAATTACGGCTTGAAAATATGTCAAAAAGTAACAACTGGGTAGGTCCCATTGATTGTCAACGGTCAAAAATAACCCATCAACGCCCAACGGCTATAATCTTGTCAACGTTCGCCTAAAGCCATGTCAGCGTCCAATTTGGTCACAACAACGCTTGGAAAAATCTTGTCAGCGTCCAAAAATAAAATTGTTTTAAAAAGTGAAAAATGACCTTAACAAGTAATTTATCCTAGAGAAGATAACCAAAAGCTGATAATTATCATAGGGCGGCAAGCACTGTCCAGTTATGCACACTTGCATAAGCAAGATAAACACAACAGTCCTCTAGTGTCCCTTGCTAACCAAAATTCTTAACAACCAAGTTACCTTATAAAATCCTTGTTACTCCCAGGTAAAACCCATAACAAAGTAATTCCCAAGTCTCCCAACAGACCACAACCAATTCTAGGCCAAAAATGTCTTGGCAGCATGCAAAGTTGATATACTATGCATGCTACAGTGCCTCATGGTTTAGTAAAACTAACCCATACTCACCTGTGGACACAATCTAGAATTGTGATAAGAGTATCATATGGATACCCAAAAATCCTAAAGGTTCCTAAAACCTCCCCTTAAACAAAGATACAAAGAGTTTGCCAAAAATATGCATGAACATAAAAAATTTATGTCAAGATAGGAATGAAACATTCCAACCATCATCCATAAACAAAAAACATGTCCAAATGCTTCTCCTTTGATCCATAAGCAACTCTGTATCCAATGGTATACTACTAACACCATCTGCACATTTAGATTGAAAACCACAAAACTAACATTGTTGCTGACAACGCCCCGATAACACATAACAGCGTTGAAGGAAGCTTTGTCAGCGTTAGACAATGATATTGCTGACAACGTTGCAAAAACACTTATCAGTGTTCAAACAACCTTTGTCAGTGTTAGAAAAATATAGTGGAAAATCTAAATTATCAATAAGACCAATAATAATAATACATCATCCTGTACATACTTTTACAAAAAGAATCCAAAACACATACTTAAGTGAGATTAACCATTCCAATACTTGTTACCAAGTACTGAAATCTTCCAGTATCAAAAGGTTTAGTTAATAAATCTGACACATTTTCCTCAGTGTCAACCCTATCTGGATGTATTAAACCTTTCTCAAAGCAATCTCTTATAAAATGGTGTCTAATTTCTATGTGTTTAGTTTTAGAATGATGCACAGGATTCTTAATGATGCATAAAGTACTATTATTGTCAACAAATATCTTAGTATGCATGAAGTTATACCCATAATCCAACAGCTGGTTCTGAATCCACAACACTTGACCACAACATGCTGCTACAGCCACATATTCTGCTTCAGTTGTAGAGTTAGCCACCACTGTTTGTTTCTTGCATTGCCAAGATATTAATCTGCTCCCAAGAAATTGACATCCACCAGTTGTGGATTTCCTATCAAACTTGTCACCACCATAATCACTATCTGAATATGCAATCAGCTCCAATGGTGAATCCTTTGGGTACCACAAACCAAGAGTAGGAAAACATCTTAGGTACCTAAAGATCCTCTTCACAGCATAAAGGTGACATTCTTTGGGAGTCACTTGATGGCGTGCACATGCACACACAGCAAACATGATATCAGGTCTGAAAGCAGTAAGATACATCAAGGATCCAATCATGGATCTATAATGCCACACACAGCAAACATGATATCAGGTCTGGAAGCAATAAGATACATCAAGGATCCAATCATGGATCTATAATGCCTGACATCAACATCTTTCCCATCTCCAATCTTTCCCCAAGGGTGTTCTCTATCCATAGGAGTAGAAGCCCTCTTTTCATGTGGAGAAAAGCCAAACTTCTTCAAGATTTCAGCAACATATTTGTCTTGGGAGATGAAGATACCATCTTCTTTCTGCTGAACTTGTAAACCAAGAAAGAAGTTCATCTCCCCCATAGCACTCATCTTGAATTTGTCTGTCATGAGCTTGGAGAAATCCTCACTCATCTTTGGATCAGTAGACCCAAAAATGATATCATCAACATAGACCTGCACAAGCAACACATCTTTGCCTTTCTTCTTTGTAAATAGTGTCTGATCTATGGTGCCCCTCTTGAATCCATTGTCCACCAAATAGGTAGACAAAGTACCATACCATGCTCTAGGGGCTTGATGAAGGCCATACATAGCCTTTTTGACTCTATACACTTTGTCTGGATGCTCAGGATCCTCAAAACCAGGAGGTTGCATGACATAAACCTCTTCAATAATGGTGCCATACAAGAGTGCACTCTTTACATCCATTTGATAGACTGTAAAGCCCATGCAAGATGCATAGGCTAGAAAAATCCTAATAGCTTCAATCCTTGCAACTGGTGCAAAGACTTCTTCATAGTCTATCCCCTCCTCTTGTGTATAACCTTGAGCCACTAACCTTGCCTTGTTTCTGACCACAATACCTCTTTCATCTCTTTTGTTCCTGAGAACCCATCTTGTCCCAATTGGTCTGACATATCTAGGACAGTCAACCAGCTCCCAAACATCCTGAATAGCAAATTGGTGAAGCTCATCCTGCATTGCTTCCACCCAACTTGGTTCTTTGAGAGCATCAAATATCTTCTTGGGTTCTTCTTGTGACAGAAAACATGCAAACAAACATGCTTGTACAAGAGGGGTATCAACCTTGTTATGTATATTGGCAATAAATCCACCAAGATTTTGATGGGATCTTCTTGTCTGAACTGGAGTCATAACATCACCAATGATTTGAGATGGGGGGTGATTCTTCATTGTGGAAGTGAGAACTCCTCCTTCAAAAAGTCTGGTGTCCTCAACTTCACGCTCCATGTTGCCAATATCTTCTTCATCAGACTCTCTTTGATCAACAGGAATCTCTTCATGGACATTGGAAGGTCCACCTTGTTCAAAATTAGAAGAGAAAAGATGTGCAAAGGTGTTGTCAACGTCTGAACCTTGTTTGTCAGCGCTTGGGCTAACAACGCTTGAACTGTTGTTGTCAACGTCTGAGCCATCAACGTCTGAATTGCTCTTGTCAGCGCTTGATTTACCTTTGTCAGCGCCTGAAGAACCATGCATGTTTGTATCTGGTGGTATTTGGAAACCACCATTATCTTGTCCAGCAGCAGCAGCAGCAGCAAAAGCATCAGTCCAAATGGGAATTGTGACATATTCAAATGTAGGAGATGCCTTTTCTGCTTGTGATCCAACCCTTTCATCAACCTGTGTACCTGAAACATGAACAACTTGTTCTTCCACAACATTTGAAGTTACCTTCACAATGTCTGGATTAGTGACAGGCATATAATTTAAAGTTCTAGATAAGGGTTCCAAATCAAACAACCAATTAGGACCACTTTCAGGATCACTAGGTTTATTCTCTAAGAACCTAACATGTACTTTTTCAACAATACGTTTGTCCTTCTTAAGATAAACCCTATAACCCTTGCTCTGCACTGAATACCCCATGAAGTAACCTTCATCACCTTTTGCACTAAATTTCCCTAAGGCATCACTAGTGTCTAAGACTACTACATGACATCCAAAAGGTCTGAGAAAACCAATATTAGGTTTTCTTCCCCAAAGTAACTCATAAGGTGTCTTGTTCTGAATTTTGTTAACCAATGCTCTATTTTGCACATAACATGCTGTATTAACAGCCTCAGCCCAAAAGGCTATGGGAAAGTGAGCATCAGCCAACATTGTTCTGGCTGCTTCAATTAGGGTTCTATTCTTCCTTTCAGCAACCCCATTTTGTTGTGGGGTTCTAGCAATACTAAACTGTCTAGTAATTCCCTTCCTGGCACAAAAATCATCTAGCTTCTTGTTCCTAAATTCTCCACCATTATCACTCCTAAGCATCTTAACCTCATTGCCAGACCTTTTCTCAATTTGAGTGATAAATTCAATAAGAACATCAGCTGTGTCACTCTTCATAGCTAGAAAGAATGTCCAAGTAAACCTAGAAAAGTCATCAGTGACAACAAAACAATATGACTTGCCATTCAAACTTTCTATATTAGTTGGACCAAAGAGGTCCATGTGAAGCATATGAAGAGGTCTGGAACTAGTATGCACCTGCTTGGACTTGAATGAGACCTTGTGCTGCTTGCCTTTAAGACATGCAACACAAGAGTGGTCATTGTGGAAGGCCTTCTCAGGCAAACCATCAACTAAACCAAGCCTCGCAAGTCTATTTATATTTTTAAAGTTTATGTGCACTAGTCTCCTGTGCCACAAATTACTTTCATCTACTGAGGCCTTAGCATAAAAACAAGACATCTTTGCATTCACTTTAATCCCATTTAAATTCACATTGTATATGTCCTTATGCCTAGGTGTTCTATACTCAATATACTTCTCATCAGGGATCTTAAAATCCTTGCTTAACACCAAACACTCAGTATCAGTGAAAAGAACCTTATTTTTGTTATCACACACTTGTGATACACTAAACAAATTATAATCCAGTTCTTTTACCAGGAAGACATTCTCAAAACGTAGATTATTGGTGATAAGGGTTCCTTTTCCTGTGATGGTGCCATAGCCCCCTCCAAAGTATACCTTATCACCATCTTGAATAGGAGTGAAGTTTGTCAGATAGTCTTCCTTTCCTGTCATGTGCCTTGAGCATCCACTGTCCCAATATCCATAATCATTGATCTTCTTTTGAATGCCCTGCACATAAAGAAAACAAATTAGTTTTCTTTGGGAACCCAAGTCTCAGAAGACTTGGATTCATCTGGTTGTTCAATAAGAACAGACTTAGTTCTCACAACAACCCCATTCTCATCCCTTTTAGGATGAAATACCCAGTTAACCACAATTGGTTTTGTAATGACTTTTGAAATATAGTTAAACCTGTTGCAAGTCATTGAAATTCCATTATTATTAGGGTTTTGATCTTTCTTGGGTCTCCATGTTAAGCTTGAAGAAGCTTTAGACCCCTTACCTTGTGGCTGCAAATACTTAGGTCTGGTCACGTTTCTGTCAGCGTTGGATTTTGTCCTGTCAAAGCTGAAATTACCCTTGTCAGCGTTGAACCTAGGGTTTGCTACAGGAACCCATTGCCTATTGGACCAGGTATCTGTCTTTTGAAAAGGTCTTTGTCCATGAGTGTTAGACCTTCTAGAAAAGAATGGGGCTGGTCTAATCACTTGTGGACTTTGCTGCACACAAGGTCTGGGTCTGACAATGTTTGACTTCCTAACAACGTTGACTTTCTTCCTATCAGCGCTGAAATTGTTCCTATCAGCGCTGACTTTGGGAGCGTTGACACACTTGTATGCCAAATGTGAAAAGCTACCACAAGTATAACAGGCTTTCTTAGAAACATTCTTAGGTCTAGAAGCAAAGAAACCTGTTCCATGATTGTTAACTTGGCTCTTGGGTGACCTATTATTTCTATACATCTCTGCATATTTAATGGTAGGTCTTTTAACAGTGTTGGAGCCTAGGTCAACAGCTTTACCAGTAACTGGGTGAGTAACCTTAATGGGTGGGGATTCAATGGGACTTTCACACAGCAAACCTCCCTTAACAAATAAAGTAGGGTTAGCTTTCTTCCACTCATTTAGGTCAGTCAGTTTTTGTTGATACTCTTCTACTGGGGTGACAACTCTTGGTGGAGGAATAAATTCCTCTTCTTGGCATTCTGGAATACCAGTCCAAGATAAATCCTTTCTAAGGACACCATAGAAGTCACCAGCTGGTGGTGGAACCAGAGAGTAATCATTCTCATTCATCCCAAGCCCAGTCATATCCTTAGGATCTCTTTGTTTAGCTACACAGTCTCCTAGGGCTTGGGTGGCTCTATCAAATCTTTGAATCTTGAGGTCAACATTATCTTTATTCTTAATGGCCTCATCTAACTTAGCCTGTAGGTCTTTATTGACCTTTGACATGATATTTCTAATATCCATACTACCCTCTAGCTCATGTTTTAAGATATTTATCTTATCTTTTAAATCAAATTCCATTTTCTTGTATTCAGAAACGGTTTTCTCAGTTTCAGTAAGAGCTAGTTGGTAATTGGATAATTTACACCTTTCAGTGCTCATATCCTCTTTTAGTTTTAACACTTCTTTGTTAAGTCTATCAGTGTTTAACCTACAACCTTTGCTACAAAAAGCATCATCATATACCTCATTATCAGATGAAGAGGAGGAGTGTGCCATGAGAGCATATTCAACATGCTCTTCTTCTTCAATGTCAGCAATCAAAGCTTTGTCCTCTTCAGCATCCTTAGCCAGATAGATCCAATCCCATCCAGTACCATCAATTCCTTGAACTGCAACCATGGCTTTGGAGTCTTGAGCTTTAACAACCTGACTTGAGGGTTTGCCAGCATCAGATCTTCTAGGAGATCTGCATTCCCTCATGAAGTGCCCCATGCGATGACTGTTGTAGCACTCAACTTTGGATTTATCAAATCCAGCAGTGTCTTTAGCATTGAAGGTCATCTTCTTCTTGAACCTCCTATTCCACCTATTTGCTCTTATACTAGCAAGAGCCATGTTCCACTTGATGCCCATCTCTTCCAAGTGTTCATCACTTATCTGCTCAAGGTCCTCATATGTAATCACTGAACCATTGGGCAAAGAAGTAATGTAAGCACAAACAGTATCCAAATCCAAGCCAGCAGGTTTAACTCTTGGTGAGTCATTCATGAATGTGTCAGCGTCTGAAAAGGAGACGTTGACAGGACTTGTTCCAGCGCTGACAAATGGTGATCCAGTAACTGGATGCATAAAAGAGTCCTGCTGATTGAATTGACCTTCACTATGAGAAAAGAAGGCCATGTTGCTGGTGCTAGCTTTGCTTGAAAGAGTTTCATCTTCCAACAATCTTAGTTTGTTGTAGATGTCATCAAACGAAGAGCTCTTGTGAGTATTATTGGCAAGAATAGATCTTGCCTCAATCTTCCATGTCTCACCAAGACTTTTCAGAAAAGTAGCATTGATGTCAATATCACCAACTTGTGTCCCCATGAAGGACAATTTGCTTGTGATGTCAAGCAATCTGCTTCTCACACTGCTCAGTTTCTCATTGGGCTGAGCTTTGAAGACAGCATAATCATGCAGAAGTTGCTTTTTCTTTTCTTCCTTAGTTTCTGCATTACCACCATATGCAACTTCAATTGCTTCCCAAAGATCCTTAGCAGATTCATAGCTTCTATATTTGTGCTGATTTTCTTGTCCCAGAGACACTTTCAGAATATTTAGGGCTTTCATGTCAGCCCTTTTCTTTGCAATATCTTCAGCACTTACAGCTCTACCATCTCCAGGTTTTTCTTTCTTATCTTCATCAGGACATCCTTCAACAGCTGTTCTTGTCGCAATGGCATTCAGAATCTTTTGAGCTTTATTGAATGAGTTTCCATATTCAATAATGTCCTAGAGTGTGTAGTCAAAGATCCCTAGATATTGTTCAAAGTTAAACCTCCATAAGTCAAAGTTGGTTGCATCAAGCATGGGAATCTTGATGTTTGGTAAGGATGAAGAGGAGGACATGATGTTTGCTTCAGACATGATGTTTTTAGGGTTTTGAGAAAATTAGGGTTTTGGTGTTTGTATATCGTTCTGGTGTTCTTCAAAGATCAAAAGTTCCTCAACAAGCTCTGATACCACTTGTTGATCCCAAACTTAGATCGATTAGCTTTGTGTATACGAGATTAGATCAAGTATAACACGTAGAGAAACCTTTGTTATATGCTTTGTGAATCTAAGTATTATGCGGAATTTAATACTTAAACAAGAACACAAGATGTAAACAATACTTTCACTTTGATTATCAATGTCGAACTTGCTTACAATGAAAGATGTTTACGAATGAAAAACTTAATGAAAACTTGATACAAAACATTAACCTAAAGGCCTTCTTTTATAGACTAAGAAGCCTTGTACAATAAGCTACGTATCAACTATTCTAGGTAAAGATAAACATAGAAAATACATTGTCGTTTCTATCCTTACTAGAAGTATTCTAGAACATAATAAACATGTAGCTCACATTTTCCATCAGTGCTTGTCTTCAATCTGTCAACGCTTGACTTTAACTTGTCAACGCTTAAGCTGTCAGCGCTCACTTTGCTCTTGTCAACGCTTGAGTTGTTCTTGTCAGCGTTCAAGTGATCTGGCCTTAATTTATTCCCAACACACAAAAATAATTGTCTTAACACATAAAAGCATTCGTCCTTATTTTGAGTGTTAGATACAACAAAGTATACATAGTTTGATTTTATTTGAAAATAGTTTTCGACACATTTCAAAATTTAATTAAGTTCAACCCTTTGTAAAATATATCAATTTTCAAAGATATACCAACAAGAGATGTCCAACTTAATAGAATAGAGTAAAACATAAGTTTTACGATAAACCGAGACTTAATTCTTTGGATAAAGAATAGAACATAGAAAATCCAAATTTTAAAGTCCGAAAAAAATGTTTCGAAGTATTTTAAATTAAAGAAGACTTAATTACGTTCGAAATGACGGGTGGCACGACTTCTACGGACTTGCGGTTCATTTTATATGATTTTTCAATTTTTTTGTAGAAATCAGTGTCAGACTGACCGCGGTTCATTATTGATAATGAACCTCAGGGAAAAATTAAAGATCCGCGGTCAGAGGAAAAAAATGATTTTTTGAAGCAAATCATTTGGTGATATGACGGAAAGACGTAATACTCTAAAAAATCTTTTTCCACACGTAAAACTCGTGTTTTAAAGTTAATTCGGACACAAAAGATTTTATACTTCCAAACATGAAAAGATTTATTATCAAGCTATTATAAAAAGTTTATTTAACACCAAAATTGTACATATAAAACAATTAAACACATTTAATATGTAATCACTCTTCATGGAAATTTTGACACAATGGACCGTCTTTGTTTAATAAACCATTTGTTTTGAAAACAAAGGAAAAGATCATTCCAAGCTTTAAAGCACAATATACGTCAAATTTTTTGAATAACCAGGCTCTGATACCAATTGTAGAAACGTAGAAGGGGAGGGGTGAATACGTTTCTTATCAAGATTTTAAAACTTTTTCGTATAAGCAACTGGCCGCGGTTCAATAAACAACACCACGGTTCTTTATCAATAAAGAACCGCGGGTCCATTAAGGAACCACCGTCAATGGACAAAAAACATTGTTACCTTTTAAACCTTAACAATCTTTTTTTTATAAAATACTTGATTAAGCTTGACTTAATATGAGATGTGTTTGCTATATATAATAACTATAAAAAATAAGTAACTAAACACACAAACACATCAAGTCAAGAGTACATCGAGCAATAGTCTAAACATTAAGCACACACGTACTAAGCCATTGCTTTTCCGCAACTAAGATGTTTAGATTATGGGATGCACACAACAACATACAAAAAGTAAATAATGCAACTATGAAAGTAAAGATATAAATGTAAAGAGATAAATGTAAAGGAGATTACCGACACGATGATCTATAGTGGTTCGGTCACGAAGCTCCTCTTCGCCCAACTCTACTCCTCGAGTACCCAACTCGAGAGTTACTTCACTAGTCAACAAGCTCCTTTCAAGGCAGAGAAAACCATACACGTCGCTTACATCATTTTCGACACTAAGCTAGAAGTCGAGTTATAATCTTAGGTAGGACCAATCTACACGCGTCACCTACTTCCCATTTTTTGACACAAGGCTAGAAGTTATAATCTTAGGTAGAACCAATCTACACCAATGGTTATATTTTATGGCCCAACATTACGAACCTTATGTTTTATGGACTAAACACATAAACCATCTAGATCTAAGTACACACCACTTAGATCTAAGACTCTAACACTATATCCAAGTATATACACAACTTGGATCGACACTCCTAAAACCTAATCTAAGGATACTTAATACTTGGGTTTGCCTCGTATGAAAGTTGTTGTTCCAGTCTTTTTGAATTGATTACTGGTTATTAGTGCGACTCAGTCGTTCTTGGTGGAAAATAAAATGGGTTTGGTTATCTATTTTAAGCTACAACTGAAAATTGTCTTTGAGTAAAATAAAAGCTTTTTTAAAAATTAAACTAAAAGTTATTTAGAAAAACACATAAAACTTAAAACTTTGTTAAAACTAACAACTTAAAAGTTTTTAGATCGGAATAAATTTAAACAAGCTATCGGAATGTAACAAAGTTAAATCTGTCGGAATGTAGTGCAAATAAAACCATGAGAATGTCCAAGTAAGTTCCATCGAAATGTAGGTCAATCGGAATACACTATCTATCGGAATGTCCAAGGTATCAGAATACAAGAGATCACTTCTGTCGGAATACAAAACTGACGGAAAGTCACTAACAAAAATTTGGCAGAGTATCGACTTAAAATAACCTTAAGACCCGTTGGAATATACGATTGCAATGAGCGATCGCAATCCCGATCGGAATAAGGGGGACAAATCTTAGATCGTAAAGTAGAACCACAAATGGTTATTGCGATACTAACAACTGTCGAAATGTGTACAACCCCCAATATTGCGATGGAGCAAAACTTAATCCGAAAATGGAGATAAGCTGAAATTTCAATAAGCAGTGCCAATAAACACTTGTCAAAAACTCAACAAGGCCAATAATAAGGAGACACAATAAGCTACGAATGGAAAACTTATCAAATCACCAAATAAGCAAACTTTCTAAGACTAACTTTTAAAGGATCAAACTTTTTAAGAAAACTAAAAAGCAATAAGCTATATATATGAAATAAGCTAAGAAGCACAACAAGCTTATAGCCTATACCGTATAAAAGCTTAGTAAGGAATCAAAAGTTTAACTTTTTAATCACTAAAACATCAAAACCAAACATAAATCAAGGATATTTCGGATCAAAATCAAAGTAAAATCAAGAAAGGAAGAAAAAGATTGAAACTTAAAAGCTTAAACTTGAACTTTTGATTAATCAAACTCAAATACAAAGATTAAAATAAAACTTAAAATTGAAAGAAAAGATGAAGTTTAGTGAGAGAAAGTTAAACACTTTCTCTCTCTAAAATGAAAACTAAAGAAAGGAAAATAACTAGTTAAAAAATACTAACTAACACCCTCCTAATGTGTCATTAGGAGGGTATATATAGGGAGTGGGGAATGCATGTGTGCTTTCTTCTTTCTTTCTTTTCTTCTCGACTCGATCTAAATTCTTTGTCTTTCTCGACGTCGTCTCGGGATTTGTCGATGTAAATTGAACTTGTCTAGTAATTTTCTTCTTCTATTAGACTTGAGTTCTTCGACTTCATTAACTTCCGTCTTTAGACTTTTTCTTCGATAAATCTTCAGAATAGGCCTTGGACTTCCGTTCTTTTTGCACTCTTGATCTTTTGACTTCGTCTTTTCTCGTTTTCTTCGATAAAAGCCCGTGAAAGCCCGTGTTTTCTTCCTTTTTCATCTTTTGGTCCTAAAACACAATAAAAACACAAACCACGCATAATTCCGACATTTACGACATAAAATACACGTTTTGGTCTTGTTATTATTGGAAATAAGTGGTAAAAGGATAAGTGTTTTCACACTTATTAAATCCCCTACACTTGACCATTACAATGCCCTCATGCAATGCATTAATTTTAAAGCACGATTTACATTTTCCATCATAAATAACCCACCTTGGCCTTTATTAAATACTAAATATTAAGGAAAAAATAATAAAAAAAAATTGGAAACAAGTAAAGAAATCAAAGACTTACATTGGGGTTTTGGTTGTCATGAATGTTTATCATCCTCAAGTTTCACGTTCCCTATACCAAGCTTAAAAACGAGATCATTGTTAATATAAGTTAGCAAACTAACACAAACTCATGTCGGCCAATTATTCACTTAGACTCCCTTATTCCTAGGTGTATCTGTTATATTTTAATATTGTCTTAAATGATCACGAGGATACATTGTTTGACTTATTCCGATAGTTTATTAGGCTGAAAATAAAGTAGGACGATTTAATCAATAGTTAGCTAAAGGACACAATCTTTTAAAACTGCTTCTCGGGACCTCATAAAGTTCATATCTTGGCGTAACTCGCTTCACGATTTGAGACCTTTCTCGGACCGATATTTGGCAGCGACTTCATACTTCAAATCTTTGAGAGACGTTCTTGAAATTATGGTCTTCTCCCATAATAGGAATTTATTCACTTGAAGTTTTGAGAGATTCTTCATCTTTGGACCATGACTTCTTCATTTTTCTCCAATCTTTATTTTGGACTTTGATATACAACGATCCGCCTCCTTTTAGGACTTGGATCTATTTATCCTCATACCTTGTTAGGGCCTTTTTGGATAGACTTCTCCATGATCTTTAGGGGAGTATTTGCTTTTCGTCGTGTGTCTCGATCCTTCATATTGATTTTTGATAAATGATTCTTCACATCACTTTTGGATCTTTAGCAACAAAATGTAGCCCTCATGCCTTGTTAGGGCCTTTTCGGACTCGCCAATCTTCGCATCCCGCTTCAATAAGTTATGCCTTGGCTATGAACTCTAACTAATACCGAGCAACTTTTAAACGATCTTGTGCTAGAAGCTAAGTAACTTTTCAAATCGTACAACCTTATTTATTGCAGATAAACTTATTAGCAAGCGATGGGATAATAGGCTTATAATCAACTCACATAAATTCACGAAAGAATACCAAACTTATTATTGACTCTATCATCTCTCGTTCTCCATAATTTAAAATCTCAAGGAATGAGACTCGTGGATGCTTACCCAATTAAATCAAAGTTTTGGGTTTTTGAGTCATCTATAGGATCTTGCAAACTCTTAGACTTCTTAAAGTTTAGAAATCGCATTTTAAAGTTCCCTTGATAAATGACTCTCTAGGATCAATTATAGGAACTTGCGAAAAGTTGTTGTTCTTAACCCGTGAGAGTTAAGACTTTCGCGTTTTAAAGTTCCCTATATAAAAGCCTAGCAAAACTTGACTTAAACACGTTAAGGATACTAGCTAGAGTAAACTTAGATAAGTATACTCGGGTTGAGTAAAAATATTCACAACTTTGAAAAATTAAAACCACTTTATTAAAATATTTATTCTAGCAAAGAAAGTAAATAACAATAACAAAGGAAAAACTACTAGGCCAAAATAGATCAAAAGTTTTGAAAAATGTCGAAAAATCAATTTTCTGGTTAAAATGAGGACAAATGCAAGGAAAAGACCACTTACTTCGATAGAAGTCCCCCGTACACTTGATATAAACATTGTCCTCAATGTTTAAGCATGTGGGAGTAAACTCCCCTACACTTATGACATTGTGCACTTTGTTTAAATCTTGCTAAGGAAAGGACAACCAAAGTGATTTCAATGTGAATCATATAAGATATGAAATATTGAATCACGACAGTTTAGGATAAAACTAGGAAGACGGGTACACGGGATCACGGTTCGTCAAAAGTCATCAAAAGTACTCTTTAAGCTTGAATCCCTGCACAGAAGAAGAAACAAGACAACAAACACATACGGGGCTCCCCCTACACTTAGTATGAAAATGGTAAAAGATAGATCACGGGTTGCCACCCGAGAAGCGCTTGTTTTTGTTAACCGAGTCATGATCCTGACTCGACCCAGAACTTAATTCAAGGGAAACGTGGTGAGGGATGGAATCATCTCATGAGAGATGTCCTCACCAAATACAACTTCACGCGCTGGCCATTCACCTTAAAATTGGGCCCATTTGGCTGAGAAAGCTCAATGGTGCCATATGGGAAGACTTTAGCGACGGTAAATGGACCAGACCAGCGGCTCTTCAACTTTCCCGTGAAGATCTTCAACCGAGAGTTAAAGAGTAAAACTTGATCACCAACGTGGAACTCTCGGTTCTTAATCCTTGAATCATGGATGATCTTGTTCTTCTCCTTGTAGACCAATGAGTTCTCATAAGCTTCATTCCTCAATTCATTTAGCTCATTGAGTTGAATCCTCCGAAGATCGCCGGCTTTGTTTATGTCGAAGTTAGCCCACTTCAAGGCCCAATATGCCTTATGTTCCAGCTCGATAGGGAGGTGGCATGCTTTCCCGTACACAAGACGATAAGGTGTACAACCAATCGGGGTCTTATAAGCGGTACGGAAAGCCCACAAAGCATCATCTAACTTACCGGCCCATGAGGCATGATGCTCTCCCACAGTACGCTCAAGAATTCGCTTCAATCCACGGCTAGATATCTCGGCTTGACCATTTGTTTGAGGATGATAAGCGGTGGAAAGACGGTGATTGACACCGTACTTAGCCATGACTCGAGCAAATTGATCATTGCAAAAATGAGTCCCGCGGTCACTGATGATAGCACGAGGAACACCGAATCGAGCAAAAAGCTGCTTCAAAAAGTTCACAACCACCCTCGCATCGTTCATAGGGAGAGCCTTAGCTTCAACCCATTTAGAAAAGTAGTCAACGGCTACGAGGATGTACTTGTTCCCTTTAGACGATGGAAATGGCCCCATAAAGTCGATACCCCATACATCAAAGATTTCACATTCTTGTATGAAATTTTGAGGCATCTCATCTTTATGTGTGATCTTTCCTTGTCTTTGGCAAGCATCACAATGTTTAACCATTTCATGAGCGTCATGATAAATGGTGGGCTAATAAAATCCAGAGTCAAACACTTTCTTCGCAGTATAATTTGGACCAAAACGACCACCGGTGGGTCCTTTATGGCAAGCTTCAAGAATTTCTAAAGCTCCGGGTCCATCAACACATCGGGGAATAATCAGATCAGCACATTGTTTGAAGAGATAAGGGTCATCCTAAAAGTAAGTGTTAATATCTTTAAAGAACTTCTTCTTTTGTTGGGATGTTAACCCTTCGATAAGGATACCACCCGCTAAGTAGTTTGCAATGTCCGCAAACCACGGGGTGATTGGAATTGATAGACATTTAGGCCTCAAGGGGAAAAGAGTCATTGATCTCTTGATTCGGATGATCCCCTTGATAAGGATCCTCAAGTCTACTTAGATGATCCGCGGCTAGGTTTTCGGCTCCCTTCTTATCACGAATTTCAATTTTAAATTCTTGAAGGAGCAAAACCCAACGAAGAAGTCTTGGCTTAGAATCTTGCTTAGTCAACAAGTACTTCAACGCGGAATGATCGGTGTAAACGATGGTGGTGGAAAGAACAAGATAGGGGCGGAATTTCTCAAAAGCATACACTACAGGTAAAAGCTCTTTTTCGGTAGTGGTATAATGCAATTGAGCCCCCGTCATTGTCTTGCTAGCATAATGGATTGGTTGGAATTGTTTTTTCACTCTTTGGCCCAAAACCGCTCAAATAGCAAAATCGCTAGCATCACACATCAATTCAAAAGGTAGCTCCCAATTAGGGGTAACCAAGACCGGTGCCTTAGTTAGCTTGTCCTTAAGAAGATTGAAGGATTCAAGACACTCTTTAGAAAAGATAAAAGGAGTATCTTTTTTCCAAGAGGTGGGTCATCGGGCTAGCGATTTTAAAAAAATCTTGAATGAATCGACGATAGAAGCCCGCATGACCAAGGAAACTTCTCACACCCTTCACAGTTGAAGGTGGAGGTAATTTGGCTATTACATCCACTTTAGCACGGTCCACTTCAAGACCGGCTTTGGAGATTTTGTGTCCAAGAACAATGCCTTCTTTTACCATGAAATGGCATTTTTCCTAATTTAGAACAAGGCGAGTGTCTTCACACCGCTTAAGCATGCATTCCAAATTGGCAAGGCAATGAGAGAAAGAATCACCATAGACCGAGAAATCATCCATGAAGACTTCCATAGTTTCTTCAACCATGTCATGGAAGATAACCATCATACACCTTTGGAATGTCCCAGGAGCATTGCAAAAGCCGAAAGGCATTCTTTTATAAGCAAATGTTCCATAAGGACAAGTGAATGTGGTTTTCTCTTGGTCTTTGGGATCGATGGGAATTTGAAAATACCCGGAGAAACCGTCTAAAAAGCAGTAATAGTCATTACCCGCTAGACGTTCAAGCATTTGGTCCATGAAAGGAAGGGGAAAATGATCCTTTCTCGTAGCATCATTGAGTTTGTGATAGTCTATACAAACTCTCCACCCTGTAATGAGACGAGTAGGAATCAACTCGTTGTTTTCATTGGGCACAACGGTGATTCCTCCTTTCTTAGGCACATAATGGACGGGACTAACCCATGGTGAATCCGAGATAGGGTAGATCATGCCCGCATCAAGAAGTTTGATAACCTCTTTTTTGATAACGTCATGGATCTTGGGATTCACCCTTCTTTGGCTTTGAATAGTGGTTTTAAAGTCGTCCTCCATGAGAATTTTATGTGTGCAAAAGTGAGGATCAATTCCACGAATATCGGAGATTTTCTAAGCAATCGCTTTCTTGTGATTCTTCAGTACGGCGATAAGTCGAGATTTTTCTTCCTCTTTCAAGTCCTTTGCGATGATGACGGGTGACTTCTTGTTGTCTTCAAGGAAAACGTACTCGAGATGAGACGGTAGGTCCTTAAGCTCTATATCCGGAGGATTTTCGATGGAAGGCGTAGTCAAATTCGGTTCATCGATAAAGATATCCTTAGGAGATGGTGGAGAAATATGGTCCTCATTAAGAAGTTTCTCAATGGTACGAATGTCTTCATCCCAATTGGAGGGAGAATCATCATATTGCAAGTCCACATCTCCCAAAGTTGTTTCAAATTCTTTCAAGATGAAATCACTTTCTCCAAATGGAGTTAGTGATGGAGCAATAGAGGCAACGGTCTCAACAATGGGTAGAGAAGAAGAACCACTTTTACAAGCGTCTTTAAAATGTTCTTCACAAGCCTCATCAAGAACTTCAATGAAATTAACACTCTCGGTTTCATAAGGTTGCTTAGAAAGTTTACCCATGTTGAAGACGATTTTATCGTCACCAACTCTCATGATTAATTCGCCTGCGTACATCAATGAGAGTGCGACCGGTCCTCAAGAATGGACGTCCAACGATTAATGGAACACGGGGATCCATAAGTAGTCAACGACAACAAAATCCGCCGGAATGGTGAATTTTACGACACCAACGAAGACGTCTTCGGCTATCCCCACTGGATAAGCAACCGTACGGTTAGCTAATTCCAATGTCATTCGGGTAGGGACTAGCTCGGGTAGAGATAATTGTTTCCAAACACTTAATGGCATTAAGTTTATACTAGCAGCTAGATCGGCTAGGGCCATACAATTCTCTACCCCGGGGAAGTTGCAAGGAATGAGAAAACGACCCGGATCACCAAGTTTGGTGGGTAATTTATTTAAGAGCACTACAGAGCAATTCTCATTAAGTTGGGTCTGAGCGATGTCAAGAAGTTTCTCCTTATCACTGAGAAGATCTTTAAACATTTTAGCATATTTGGGCATGTGAGCGAGAGCCTCAGCAAAGGAGATATTGAAATTCAGTTGTTTAAACATTTTGAGAAAGTTAGAAACCTGAATATCATCCTTGTTCTTCAATTTCTCTTTCCTCAACCTCGAAGGATAAGGTATATTGGGTTGAGATGAAGGCTTTGGGATAGAATTCTCACTCACATCCTTGGGTGGTGGAGGGGTGGAAGTAGAAGTTGGAGGAATTGGAGAAGTAGACTCATTTTCCTTTGTCACAATCACCGGTGTAGGTGTAGGAAGCTCGGGTTCCTTTAAACCTTTTCTACTGCGAGTGGTGATTGCTTTCATCTCCCCTCTTGGATTAGCAACGGTGTTACTCGGAAGAGAACCCGAAACAAAGGCTTGATTACTTGGGAAGAAACTAGCCATCATGTTCCTTAAGTCATTCGTTTGACTTGCCAAAGTGTTCCGCATATCGGCTCGAAGATCATTCCCTTGTTTCACCATATCTGCTTTCATGTTGGCCATTTCCCGCTGAAGATTCTGCACTATCACATGATTAGTCCTCATGTAAGTTTCAACGTCTTGATGTAATGCGATGGGTTGGTTGGGAGGAGGAGCATGGTAGGCAGGTGGTTGATAAGCGGGTTGTTGGTAAACTTGGTTGTTTCTTTGAGGTGGATATGGGGTTCTTTGGGTTTGATATTGATTTGGAGCACGAGGTTGGTTTTGATTGTTGCGATTGAGGTTGTTTGGGTTTTGTGGGGGAAAACCGGGTGGTGAAAGAAAGTTGTTTGAGAGATAGCTGTGCAAATTGCTGTCACCTTGAGGACGTGCGTGATAGCCTCCGGTAGCAAAGTTACCGTTGGCGGCATACACATTTTCCGGATTGTCATGAGTCGAAGGACAATCGGTGTATGAGTGAGGTCCCCCGCATATTTCACATGATTGACTCAAAGCATTAGCTTGGGCACTGATTTGTTTGGCATTGTTGGCGGTTTGGAGAGCAAGTGATTCAACAAGCGAAGTAAGCTTATCAATTCTCTTGTCGCTCTCATTAGTGCTAGCACTAGCCACATTAGTCCGAACACTCTTGGTTTGCACTCTAGACTTGTTCTCAATAATATCCCAAGCGGCATTAGAAGACTTAACCAAAATATTACCCCCCTAAGAACTATTTAGTGAATCTTGGTCATTCATGCTTAAACCATTGTAAAAAGTATTAATTTGATGTACTTTTGTGAAACCATGTCGTGGACACTTTCTTAAAAGTTCCTTAAAACGGTCCCAAGATTCACTAAATGTCTCACCGTACTTTTATTCAAATGTAATGATTTCATTCCGCAAAGAGGTAGTACGTGAGGGTGGGAAAAAGTAGTTGATGAATTTAGTCTCTAAATCCGTCCACGTAAGAATACTTTGTGGTTGTTCCTTATCAAGCCAATCCCGGGCTTGTCCCTCTAAGGAGAAAGGAAAAAGTTGCAAGCGAATCACTTCTTATGAAACCCCATTGTACTTAACCGTATTGGTGAGTTGAAGAAACCTTTTTATATGGTCATGAGGATCATCAAGTGAACGCCCCAAGAAAGGTTGAGCAGAGACCATTTGAATGAAGCCGGATTAGAGTTCAAAATTGTTGGCTCCAATCTCAGGTATGACAATAGCATCGGTGTTCCCCTCTACGTGCGATTGCAAAAGCTCGATCATTGGTTGATTGTCCATGGTGACAATAGGTGGAGTAATGACTTCGGCTTGAGCTGCTTTCTTCTTACGAGCACGAGTACGCATACACACCTACAAAAAGAAAAGAAAAATAGACAAGAAATATTTTTGGTTTTTTATGTTTTTCTATTTTTTTGTATTTTTGAAAATTTCATATTTTTAGGATTTTTGAAAATTTTAAGCAAGAAAAATAACGTTCAAAGATGAACGGATCCCAAAATCCAACGCGTCTCTCACTTAAAACCGTTAATCTTAACGAAAAGAGCCGGCAGCGGCGTCATTTAATACTTGGGTTTGCCTCGTATGAAAGTTGGTTGTTCCAGTCTTTTCGAATTGATTACTGGTTATTAGTGCGACTCAGTCGTTCTTAGTGGAAACTAAAATGGGTTTGATTATCTATTTTAAGCTACAAATGAAAATTGTCGTTGAGTAAATTAAAAGCTTTTATAAAATTAAACTAAAAGTTATTTAGAAAAACACTTAAAACTTAAAACTTTGTTAAAACTAAAAACTTAAAACTTTTTAGATCGGAATAAATTTAAAACAAGCTATCGGAATGTAACAAAGTTAAATCTGTCGGAATGTAGTGCAAATAAAACCATAAGAATGTCCAAGTAAGTTCCATCGGAATGTAGGTCAATCGGAATACACTATCTATCGGAATGTCCAAGGTATCAGAATACAAGAGATCACTTCTGTCAGAATACAAAACTATCGGAAAGTCACTAACAAAAATTTAGCAGAGTATCGACTTAAAATAACCTTAAGACCCGTCGGGATATGCGATCGCAATGAGCGATCGCAATCCCGATCGGAATAAGGGGGAAAAGCTTAGATCACAAAGTAGAACCACAAATGGTTATTGCGATACAAACAACCGTTAGAATGTGTACAACCCCCAATATTACGATGGAGCAAAACTTAATCCGAAAATGGAGATAAGCTGAAATTTCAATAAGCATTGCCAATAAGCACTTGTCAAAAACTCAACAAGGCCAATAATAAGGAGACTCAATAAGTTACGAATGGAAAACTTATCAAATCACCAAATAAGCAAACTTTCTAAGACTAACTTTTAAAGGATCAAACTTTTTAAGAAAACTAAAAAGCAATAAGCTATATATATGAAATAAGCCAAGAAGCACAACAAGCTTATAGCCTATACCGTATAAAAGCTTAGTAAGGAATCAAAAGTTTAACTTTTTAATCACTAAAACATCAAAACCAAACGTGAATCAAGGATATTTCGGATCAAAATCAAAGTAAAATCAAGAAAGGAAGAAAAAGATTGAAACTTAAAAGCTTAAACTTGAACTTTTGATTAATCAAACTCAAATACAAAGATTAAAATAAAACTTAAACTTGGAAGAAAAGATGAAGTTTAGTGAGAGAAAGTTAAACACTTTCTCTCTCTAAAATGAAAACTAAAGAAAGGAAAATAACTAGTTAAAAAAAACTAACTAACACCCTCTAATGTGTCATTAGGAGGGTATATATAGGGAGTGGGGAATGCATGTGTGCTTTCTTCATTCTTTCTTTTCTTCTCGACTCGATCTAAATTCTTTGTCTTTCTCGACGTCGTCTCGGGATTTGTCGATGTAAATTGAACTTGTCTAGTAATTTTCTTCTTCTATTAGACTTGAGTTCTCCGACTTCATTAACTTCCGTCTTTAGACTTTTTCTTCGATAAATCTTCAGAATGGGCCTTGGACTTCCGTTCTTTTTGCACTCTTGATCTTTTGACTTCGTATTTTCTCGTTTTCTTCGATAAAAGCCCGTGAAAGCCCGTGTTTTCTTCCTTTCTCATCTTTTGGTCCTAAAACACAATAAAAACACAAACCACGCATAATTCCGACATTTACGACATAAAATACACGTTTTGGTCTTGTTATTATTGGAAATAAGTGGTAAATGTAACGCTCTCATTTTTCGTATCGGGACAGCGGAAGGGTCTTTTAGAGTGTTACGGGATAGCACAATAACTCCAATCATAGACAACACATAAAAATGGTTGTACAAGGTTCAACATACATTCATTCGATAAAAAGTTTTAAAGTTTACAACAGGTCCCAAGTTATACAGGTCATTAAGTTTACAAAACATAGATCGAATGAGCATTTTTAATATTATGTGGGCCATCAGAGTCGATCTCCATCCGGATTACCTTCAAGCACCTGAGATAAAAACATGCAAAAATCATATCAGCGAATGCCGAGTGAATTCATAGAGTTTAATAAAAACCGTTATATAAAACAATCGTTAAAATCAGAACACAAGTATAATATCTGAAGTAAGTCCACGTATTGCTAGTCAGGCAATAAATCAAGCATACATCTTAAACCGTCCATGAGACCGTAGTCTCAATATTACCATTATAGGTAATATTATCATCGTTATTAGCGTCGTATCATATCGGATATTTAGATTATATAGGATACATTTTATTTGATTTGGATTATTACTAGCCGCATGACATTGTTACCTTACTATGAAAATAGCGGGCCGCGAACCCGACAAACAATTTGCCCATCTAAGTTAGCGTGTCGTCACAAAAATCACGTTATGGAATCTTCTCATACATAAATTCGCTTACCAATCAATGTGGTACGTCGGGGATCAACCGTCAAGGCGCGAACTGGGGTGATCGTCCCCAAATAGTACTATCAAATGCATAAGCGTCTACCAAATCTTGGTAGTTCACAATTCATGCTAATGGGACTTTAAGTGACATAACCTAACTACTAATAATCCTTTTTGTCTCGTTTATAGGGTCATAGCATCATTCGGGTCCATATCATTAAGCATACCATCGGGACTACTTGTGTTCTATTTTTATAAAATCTAGCATGTTATCACCCTCGCGGTTTTACAAATCATTTTATAAAACATTTAAAAGAGTGCGAGGCTATGAACTCACGTTGATAATGAAAGGCGGATTATCGGCTACGGGCGTGCTTCGGTCACGGAAACCTATATAAATAATAATCGGTCTTAGACTCTTGTCCAATGACTTTTATCAAAATAACAATATACATATGATGATTTTTGTACATATGATGATGATCAAGTGGGTTTATATATCCTTGTTTACTCATTTTAGTGTTTACGTTTTGGTAACTTTTTACTAGTTTACTAGTTTTACCTATTTATCTATTTTAAGTCCAATAAGCTTAGTATAAGTTCTTTAACTTGTTTTAATCCATTTTATACCTATATTATCAGTATATATACTTTCCATTTTGGGCCCAAATGGGTTAAGCACAATAAGTTCTTTTTATAAGTGTTTAACTTATTTAGTCCAATTATTAGTCCAATATGCTTAGTTAGCTTGTTAATGTCCGTATGTCCTATAGTTCGGGTTTTATCCGTTTTTACTTGTATTAGTTACTTATATATCAGTATATGACTTTTAAAAACTTTACATTAGACGGGTTTGATCGTCTAAGTTTTAATTGGCGAAAAACGTTAATTTTACGGTAATAGCCGAAAAGTCGTAAAAATCAAGTTTATAGTTTTTATTACTTATAAATATTATTCCACTACCATTTATATAATTTATCCATTTATTCAACCTTTTTCATATTTATATAAATAAGTTTCATAAGTTAGTGTTTTTATTTTACATTTTATACAATAAAATTTGAGTGCTTATATAATAATAATAAACATTAATTCTCAAAATATGATTTTTATTTTCATGTTCACCATTTTTATCATATCTAGAGTTATATAATGAATTGGAAGCTCATTTTTGGATGGCATGATCTTCATATTATGTGCTACATTTAACTTAGTTATAGCTACTGCTCATTTTAAGTTTATCTATGCTTAACAGTCCCTACAAAACAGCTTATTCAGATTTGCATACTCATCTTGTTTTGATCATATCTCACTCATTATAATGATTCTATTGCATGGCCAACTCTCACATGTGTATAACATCTTGTACTTACTGTAAATGGATCATACCATGCAAGTTTATCAGTTCAAGTTTTAGTTATATACTGTTTTTATACAGCCAACTAAATAATCATGATTTTAGCCTTATTTCTTATAGTTATTAACCTTTTTAAGCATATTTATCAACACTTGATCCCCACACAACATTTTTATCATCATATATTCATCATATACATATACAATAATAAAGAAAATACATTTGTTCTTTACAAAAATAACAAGAGAAAATGGAGAGGATGATCTTCTTTACCAACCAAGTGTATTTCTTGTTTTTGGAAGACAAGAACTTGATGAACACCACAAGTAACTCCAAGATCATCAAACACCAAGAACAATAGTTGAGAAATCAGCCCTAGGACACAAGCAAATCACCTACTTTGTTGTTAAAATGGCCACCAAATGATCAAGGCTTCAAGGTAACTCCATGATAGAGCTAGATAACATGTATTTCATGGCTAGAAAAGATCAAAAGGGGTGTTTTGTGCTTCAAAGTGGACGGCAAGGTGAAGGTTTTTGAGAGAGTTTTGAGGTTGTTTGCATGTATGGAAAGATGGTATGTGTGAAGTGGTTGAAGGTTTGATGGTTTTAGCTAGTATTGGCTTAAGGTGTAAGCTTAGAGTGTAAGCTTAGTTACACTTGTAAAAACTTAGCTAACATGATGCCACATCCTTAGATGTGGTGTCATGTGTTGTCCCATTTAAGCTAGTGGGGTGGGATAATGTATTTTGTCCTACCTCAATAATTTACGGGTATTCCTCGATTCTAGTTTTCTCGATTTGCGTGCCCTCGGGTCGTTTTACGAAAAACGTTTTTATAAATTATGAATCAACGTCACAAAACGAATCCAATAAAAATTGTCTCATCAAAAACGGAGTTCAAAAACGTAAATATGTAATCCTAAGGTTTCCGGTTTAATCGTAAAAGACGCTAAATTATGCACGTAAGCCCAAATTTAAAATCCGTAAATTGTGAGTTCGTCAACCAACACAAAAATAAGTTTCAAAATATTATACGAGAAAATATTTCACTACCTGAAAATGTTAGATTGTCACAGCTTTTGCTCCTAAAAGGGATCAACGTCCTCGTGATCCATTTCATTTGGATGTCCGTTTCTTATTGAAATCGAAGACGTGCGGATATTTCTTCCACATTTCATCCTCTCGTTCCCAAGTATACTCCGGTCCATGCTTTGAATTCCATCGGATCTTGACAATAGGTATCCGACTTTGTTTCAGTTGCTTTACCTCACGATCCATAACCTCTACGGGCTCTTCGATAAAATGCAACTTCCCATCTATTCGAACCTTACCTAACGGAATTTTCTCATCACTCACTGCTAGACATTTCTTTAGATTAGATACATGGAATGTGTTGTGAACACCATGATGTTCTGGGGGTAACTCTAGTTTGTAAGCCACCGGACCTACTCTAGATAAAATCTTAAAGGGTCCAATATAACGGGGATTCAATTTCCCTCGCTTTCCAAATCTGATAACGCCTTTCCATGACGATACTTTCAACATTACTTGGTCACCTACTTTAAACTCCATTGGCTTCCACCGCACATCCGCATAACTTTTCTGTCTACTACGGGCAGTCAACAACCTATTCTTAATCTGAACTATCATCTCCGTAGTCTCCCGGATCAATTCCGGTCCCGTGAGCTGGGTATCCCCAACTTCACTCCAACATACAGGAGATCTACACTTCCTACCATACAAAGCTTCAAACGGTGCAGCCTTAATACTAGAATGGTAACTATTGTTATACGAAAATTCTGCTAACGGCAAATGTTTATCCCAATTTTTACCAAAGTCTAACACACAAGCTCTCAACATATCTTCAAGTGTTTGTATCGTCCTTTCACTCTGCCCATCAGTCTGGGGGTGATAAGCAGTGCTCATGTCGAGATTCGTTCCCAAAGATCTTTGGAGAGATTTCCAAAAATTCGATGCGAATCTAGGATCTCAATCTGAAATGATCGATACAGGCACTCCATGCTTGC
The DNA here is from genome assembly GCA_025667525.1 of Glebionis coronaria. NCBI lineage: Eukaryota > Viridiplantae > Streptophyta > Magnoliopsida > Asterales > Asteraceae > Glebionis > Glebionis coronaria. Next base: position 413,020,862 of record CM046880.1, read on the forward strand.
ATACAACATTCTCAATGTATATACGAGTCAGCTTCTCCAGTGAGAACTACTGTTTAACCGGAATGAAGTGTGCTGATTTGGTCAGTCTGTCGACAATAACCCAAATCGAGTTGTTTCCAGATAATGTTCTAGGAAGCTTGGTGATAAAGTCCATCGTAATTCGCTCCTACTTCCATTCAGGAATCTTTGGTTGTTGAAGTAGTCCTGAGGTCTTTTGATGTTCAGCTTTAACTCTAGCACAAGTCAAGCATTGAAGAACATACATAGCTATGTCAGCTTTCATATTCGGCCACCAGTACAACTTCTTCAAATCATGGTACATTTTATCAGATCTCGGATGAATGGAATACTTACATTTATGAGATTCTAACATAATCAAATCTCTTAAGCCTCCAAACTTAGGTATCCACATACGACCTCTTAAGCATTTCACTCCATCAGCTCTAACCTCTAAAGGATCTCCTTCTCCTCGGAACCCTTCATTAACAAAATTTTCCTTCTTACAAGCTTCTATTTGCACATTTCTAATTTGCTCAGGCAAATTATTGTGCACGGTCAAGACTAGAGAACGTATCCTGATAGGCTCTCTATCTTCCTACTTAACGCATCGACAACAACATTGGCTTTTCCTAGGTGATATTTTATATCACAATCATAATCACTTAACAACTCTATCCATCTTCGTTGCCTCATGTTCAATTCCTTCTGATCGAGAATATACTGTAGGCTTTTGTGATCGGTGAATACCGTACACTTGGTGCCATACAGATAATGTCTCCACAACCTAAGAGCAAAGACTACAGCTCCTAACTCAAGATCATGAGTAGTATAATTCTCCTCATTCTTCCTTAATTGCCTAGAAGCATAAGCTATCACTTTCTCTCTTTGCATCAAAACAGCTCCATAGCCTCTAAGAGATGCATCACAATACACTACAAAATCTTCACTCCTGTCGGGTAATGATAAGATCGGCGCACTACATAATTTTTGCTTCAATGTCTGAAATGATCCATCTTCATCACTTCCCCAAACGAAAGTTTTATTCTTCAGGGTAAGCTTAGTCAAGGGTTTAGCTATCAAAGAAAATTCTTTAATGAATCGCCTATAATAGCCAGCCAATCCTAAGAACTGTCGCACTTCCGTTGGCGTTGTCGGTGCAAACCAATTCTTAATAGCTTCAACCTTTGATGGATCAACATGAATTCCATCTTTGTTAATCACATGACCAAGAAATTGCACAGAATCTAACCAAAAATCACATTTCGAAAACTTAGCATACAACTTTTCATCCTTCAACAAATTCAAAACAATCCTTAAATGTTCTCTATGTTCATCTTCATTCTTAGAATAGATTAGAATATCGTCAATAAACACAATCACAAATTTATCCAAGTAGGGCTTGCACACTCGATTCATTAAATCCATGAAAACCGCAGGTGCGTTAGTTAACCCAAATGGCATTACTTGAAATTCATAGTGTCCATAACGAGTTCTAAATGCAGTTATAGGAATATATTCTTCACGGACGCGAAGTTGGTGATATCCTGACCGCAAATCTATCTTAGAATACACACTAGATCCTTGCAGTTGATCAAACAAATCATCAATCCTAGGTAAAGGATATCGATTTTTAATTGTCAACTTATTCAGTTCCCTATAATCAATGCACATACGGAAAGATCCATCCTTCTTCTTAACGAACAAGAGTGGAGCTCCCCAAGGCGACGAGCTCGGTCGAATAAAACCTTTATCAGACAACTCCTTAAGTTGCTCAGATAACTCCTTTAATTCAGAAGGGGCTAATCGGTAAGGCGCACGTGCCACCGGTGCAACACCAGGAATTAAATCGATTCGAAACTCTACTTGCCTTATCGGTGGAAGTCCGGGTAAATCTTTAGGAAATACCTCAGGAAATTCATAAATAATAGGTACATCTTCCAATCGTTTCTCCCTAGACTCATTCCCGGTCACTTGGGCTAAGAATAACTCACAACCGTTCCTGATGTACTTTCGGACTTTAATACATGAAACGATTTTCAAACGGGATTCACCTGGATTACCATCAATTACTAACGTCCTATTCCTAAGAGGAATCTTAACCTTCTTCTCTCCACATAAAATAGTGGCATTATTCAGCGACAACCAATCCATACCAATAATAATATCAAAACTACCTAATTCTATCAACATCAAATCAATCGGAAAGGAATAGTTCAAGAGATTTAGAGAGCATCCTTCTAATAGCTTATTAGTTTTCACTAATTTACCAATAGCCAATTCCACCTCGTAACTGGTATTTATCTCAACAGGTTCAATGTCAATAAGGGCACTAAATTTAGTGGATACAAAGCTCCTATCAGCACCCGAATCAAATAAAGCAACAGCATGATGATTGTTGAGTAAAAACGTACCGGTAATGACATTCAGATCCTCTTTCTTCACCTCAATTGTTCCAAGTTGATAGATACCACCCTGGGGGTTTCTTCCAGGTACAATCGCTTTCAACTTGGGGCATTCCGATTTCCTATGACCTTCTTCATTACAGTTGAAGCAAATGGTTCCCTTCTTACACCTTTCAACCTTGTGTCCAAGCTTTCCGCAATTTTGGCACTTCCAGCAGTCGCCAGCATACCTCTTGTTGCCACACTTAGGACATCTATCATCGTTGCGCGGTGTATTGTAGGTAAGAGCATTTGCATTCCCCTTTCTCTAGTTCTAACGGCGATTGAAATTCTTCCTATTATCACCTCTATCTACACGATCACCGTCACCTTTTCTTTTCTCACCAACACGGGCTTCGTCTTCCCTATCCTGAACTATCTGTCCAATGAGTTGGTAGGCCATCGAACAGCATCATCAATGGTCAGTGGTTTAGATGATGTCACGTCCCCCCGGATATTCCTGGTCAACCCTTTAATATATTGCTCAATTCGGATCTCTTCGGGTTCAACCAATCGAGGACATAGCAAGGCCAACTCATGGAATCGGTTCGTGTAACTATCAATGTCCACACCTTTCATTCTCAAATGAATCAACTCTTGTTCTAACCTAATGATCACACTACGAGGACAAAACTCCAAAGTCATCCATTTCTTAATTTCAGCCCAAGGAGTAGCATTAGCAGCATCAAGACCCATGAAAGCAATTCTCCCGTTCCACCAAGTCAACGCACGACCTTTAAGAGTAGCCATAGCAAAAGTCACCTTATCTTCCTCCTTACACTTACTAATCCGAAACACCGACTCAATCTTCTCAATCCACTGGCTTAATCCTACAACACCTTCAGTTCCATTAAAAGGTAGAGGTTCACACTTCATGAACGTCACATAAGTACAACCACCAACTTCAGGTGCATTAGTTCCAAGTCCTCCTACATTTCCTCCAGCATTAGCATTCACATTATTAGCATTCACATTCACATTAGTACCGCCAATTCCACTACCGCCAGCTCCACTACCGCCAGCTTCATTTCTAGCATTTGCCATAAGTTCAGTCATAGATGCGGTAACTTGCTCCATAATAATCCTACGTACATCATCCTTAGTCACAGCCTTCTTGGGCGGCATAGTTCTATAATTTCACAATTTCAAAGTATTAAGCATTCACCCAACAAAGGATTCATATAATATGGATTGAATTCATAATCAAGATACAAATAAGGCACAATATGGAATTCAAGACAAGATACATATTTCATTCGATTTGAAACAAAAGTATTGTCTTAGTACATCCCATATCAAAGTTCTAGCACTATATACACTCAAAATTCGTGCCAAGTCTACTACTAACAAGTCGGTTCAGTCAAAGCTACAAAAGTACAAAAGATACAAAGGTCACTACTAAATACAGACTGGTCTACTGAGAACCGCCAGATGGTCCATCATCCATCGTCTTCTGAATCTTTGTCGGACGATCACTAGACACATCTTCAGCTGGGCGCTTACGGATCACTCCTCTTTCAACCATGTCAGCATAAAATCTACTGTTCCAACCCACGGATATATTCAACTCCTTTTCAGCTTTCTCACGCATCGCACGAGCTACACTCAACTGAATCTCCATAGAATTCACCTTTTTATTCATTTCAGCAAACTCACCACTTTCCAACGCCGATAACCTCCTAAAAGCCTCATTCAAACCACGTTCTACATCAGTCAAATCCAAACTAAGCAATTCCCATTCTTTATCACCAACCTTAGTCTTCGACTCCAAATAAGCAACCTGAGTCTGAACAACACCTAACCCAATCTCTGTCATACAACTCTTAACACGGGAAGCATCTAGATCACGTCTCAAGGCCCATGGTGCAAGACCATCAATATGAGTAGCCTCTCGAGCACTAGACGACTCTCCTATCTCACATCTACGAGTAGAAATACCCTCAATACCGTCAGGTGCATTATCATCCTCATCCTCCTCTGAATCAGAATCAGATTCAGACGACTCAGACATTTCATCCCTAGGTAGCTCAACCTCAGAATCAGACAAATAAACTGGTGGGGTTAAAGGCTCGCCCTCTGGAACATCATAAGGATAAATAAGCTCGGCTTCCTCATCATCATAGACCTCAACGTCTATACCTACATCCTCCTTGACATCCTCGTCGTCAATCTCATCATCTAAATTATCTAACCCAATCTCATCATCATTCTCTATATCAACATTCTCAATCTCATTCTCTACCAAGTCAACCTGAGGGGCAATCTGATCTCCTAGTCCTAACTCGGGCTCGGGATCCTCAAATGGTTCCTCCTCATCATCCATATCATAATCTACTAAGTCTAAATAAGGATCATCATCTACATTAGGTTCGGGAATAGCATGGGTTTCTACAGGAATATTAGGGTCAGCCATGACAATCTGCATTTATATATATATCTCGTATTAGGATAACATACTAGTTAAACAATTACATAATAAAATCACGATATATACATATATATAAATTAAATTATATATATCAAAATATATATCTTCTCTTTAGGGCTTGTTGGTAACATCGGAGATCTCTGACACCGTTATAGTCAAAAGATTTTTCAAATATTTTCTCAAATGTTCATTGTCAAAAGATTTTGAAAAGTTTTGTTCAAAGCTTGGTTTTTAAAATCTTTTGTTCTCTATAACGAGAGCTCTGGTACCAAACTGTAACACTCTCATTTTTTGTATCGGTACAGCGGAATGGTCTTTTAGAGTGTTACGGGATAGCACAATAACTCTAATCATAGACAACATATAAAAATGGTTGTACAAGGTTCAACATACATTCATTCGATAAAAAGTTTTAAAGTGTACAACAGGTCCCAAATTATACAGGTCATTAAGTTTACAAAACATAGATCGAATGAACATTTTTAATATTATGTGGGCCATCAGAGTCGATCTCCATCCGGATTACCTTCAAGCACCTAAGATAAAAACATGCAAAAATCATATCAGCGAATGCCGAGTGAATTCATAGAGTTTAATAAAAACCATTACATAAAACAATCGTTAAAATCAGAACACAAGTATAATATCTGAAGTAAGTCCACGTATTGCTAGTCAGGCAATATATAAATCAAGCATACATCTTAAACCGTCCATGAGACCGTAGTCTCAATATTACCATTATAGGTAATATTATCATCGTTATTAGCGTCGTATCATATCGGATATTTAGATTATATAGGATACATTTTATTTGATTTGGATTATTACTAGCCGCATGACATTGTTACCTTACTATGAAAACAGCGGGCCGCGAACCCGACAAACAATTTGACCATCTAAGTTAGCGTGTCGTCACAAAAATCACGCTATGGAATATTCTCATACATAAATTCGCTTACCAATCAATGTGGTACGACGGGGATCAACCGTCAAGGCGCGAACTGGGGTGATCGTCCCCAAATAGTACTATCAAATGCATAAGCGTCTACCAAATCCCGGTACTTCACAATTCATGCTAATGGGACTTTAAGTGACATAACCTAACTACTAATAATCCTTTTTGTCTCGTTTATAGGGTCATAGCATCATTCGGGTCCATATCATTAAGCATACCATCGGGACTACTTGTGTTCTATTTTTATAAAATATAGCATGTTATCTCCCTCGCGGGTTTACAAATCATTTTATAAAACATTTAAAAGAGTGCGAGTCTATGAACTCACGTTGATATGAAAGGCGGATTATCGGCTACGGGGGTGCTTCGATCACGGAAACCTATATAAATAATAATCGGTTTTAGACTCTTGTCCAATGACTTTTATCAAAATAACAATATACATATGATGATTTTTGTATATATGATGATGATCAAGTGGGTTTATATATCCTTGTTTACTTATTTTAGTGTTTACGTTTTGGTAACTTTTTACTAGTTTACTAGTTTTACCTATTTATCTATTTTAAGTCCAATAAGCTTAGTATAAGTTCTTTAACTTGTTTTAATCCATTTTATACCTATATTATCAGTATATATACTTTCCATGTTGGGCCCAAATGGGTTAATCCCAATAAGTTCTTTTTATAAGTGTTTAACTTATTTAGTCCAATTATTAGTCCAATATACTTAGTTAGCTCGTTAATGTCCGTATGTCCTATAGTTCGGGTTTTATCCGTTTTTACTTGTATTAGTTACTTATATATCAGTATATGACTTTTAAAAACTTTACATTAGACGGGTTTGATCGTCTAAGTTTTAATTGGCGAAAAACGTTAATTTTACGGTAATAGCCGAAAAAGTCGTAAAAATCAAGTTTATAGTTTTTATTACTTATAAATAATATTCCACTACCATTTATATAATTTATCCATTTATTCAACCTTTTATATATTTATATAAATAAGTTTCATAAGTTAGTGGGTTTTTATTTTACATTTTATACAATAAAATTTGAGTGCTTATATAATAATAATAAACATTAATTCTCAAAATCTGATTTTTATTTTCATGTTCACCATTTTTATCATATCTAGAGTTATATAATAAATTAGAAGCTCATTTTTGGATGGAATGATCTTCATATTATGTGCTACATTTAACTTAGTTATAGCTACTGCTCATTTTAAGTTTATCTATGCTTAACAGTCCCTACAAAACAGCTTATTCAGATTTGCATACTCATCTTGTTTTGATCATATCTCACTCATTATAATGATTCCATTGCATGGCCAACTCTCACATGTGTATAACATCTTGTACTTACTGTAAATGGATCATACCATGCAAGTTTATCAGTTCAAGTTTTAGTTATATACTGTTTTTATACAGCCAACTAAATAAGCATGATTTTAGCCTTATTTCTTATAGTTATTAACCTTTTTTAAGCATATTTATCAACACTTGATCCCCACACAACATTTTTATCATCATATATTCATCATATACATATACAATAATAAAGAAAATACATTTGATCTTTACAAAAATAACAAGAGAAAATGGAGAGGATGATCTTCTTTACCAACCAAGTGTATTTCTTGTTTTTGGAAGACAAGAACTTGATGAACACCACAAGTAACTCCAAGATCATCAAACACCAAGAACAATAGTTGAGAAATCAGCCCTAGGACACAAGCAAATCACCTCCTTTGTTGTTAAAAATGGCCACCAAATGATCAAGGCTTCAAGGTAACTCCATGATAGAGCTAGATAACATGTATTTCATGGCTAGAAAAAATCAAAAGGGGTGTTTTGTGCTTCAAAGTGGACGGCAAGGTGAAGGTTTTTGAGAGAGTTTTGAGGTTGTTTGCATGTATGGAAAGATGGTATGTGTGAAGTGGTTGAAGGTTTGATGGTTTTAGCTAGTAGTGGCTTAAGGTGTAAGCTTAGTTACACTTGTAACAACTTAGCTAACATGATGCCATATCCTTAGATGTGGTGTCATGTGCCGTCCCATTTAAGCTAGTGGGGTGGGATAATGTATTTTGTCCCACCTCACTAATTTACGGGTATTCCTCGATTCTAGTTTTCTCGATTTGCGTGCCCTCGGGTCGTTTTACGAAAAACGTTTTTATAAATTATGAATCAACGTCACAAAACGAATCCAATAAAAATTGTCTCATCAAAAACGGAGTTCAAAAACGTAAATACGTAATCCTAAGGTTTCCGGTTTAATCGTAAAAGACGCTAAATTATGCACGTAAGCCCAAATTTAAAATCCGTAAATTGTGAGTTCTTCAACCAACACAAAAATAACTTTCAAAATATTATACGAGAAAATATTTCACTACCTGAAAATGTTAGATTGTCACAGTAAAAGGATAAGTGTTTTCACACTTATTAATACTCATCACTTAGATTTACAAACACATCCAAGTGTACCCACCACTTGGATCTACTACATATACATCAAGTCCAAGTATACACACAACATGGATTTCATGATTTACATTGTAGTAAAAATATAACCATGACTAGATATATAGAAGAAGAGATCTCATCATGTTATGACCCTAACACTTCATAGTGATGAAAGTGTTCTTCTCTTTACACTTGAGAGAATGAGAGGATTTGAGAAGATAATAATATCTTAAAACAAGATTAATCTACCAACTAATCAAGGATCTAAGGTGTGTGAAAAACTGAGAGAGAATGTGCAAAAAGAGTTTATTAAAAAGTTGGAAATGATCCGCTATTTATAGGACTGTAGAGCAACGGCTATTTTTTCTCGCGGCTCAATATCAATAATGATACGTGGGTACCTATAATAATTCACGGGCTTTAGACTCCGCTCTCTTTTGTCCTTTAGTGGGCAAAGTGCATCTGGTGAAGAATTTACCCAAAGGAAATATCCTTTATCTATTTGGAATATCCTAAATTCAAATTTCCATTTTGTTTTTCATAAAACATTTTCTTATTAAAGTTATTTAAAAAATACTTTGTCACTTTAATTAAAAATGAGTTTTAAGAAAATATTTAATCCTTGATCATTTAATAAGGTTAATGACTTGTTTATTCATACCTTGAGTGATTCATGACAAATGCGAGCTTGGAGATGTCGAGAGAAGTACACATATGAATGTATTAGTGTATACGAGTACCTTACACATTTTACATAATGTATTGTGACTTATACGTTTGTCTACAACAAAACATAAAGAGATTATATCGATTAAACATCGTGATGTTTGCACTAATACTATACACCTTGATACTTGCAATGGTTTGAAAGCTTATAATACTTGGCTAAGTGATGAGACCTCAAACATTGAGAGAATTTTATTTTCCATTCTAGTTTGATCTTCCTCCATTCTTGCTATATTTTGTTCCCACCTCTCTTGATTAAGCTCAATTTCATGCTCTCGTTGTCTCAAAACAGCTTCAAATTCATTTTCAACTCGGTTTTTAAGGAAGCCATTTGCTCTATGTGAGTTGCCATTTGAGTTGCCATTGGTTGTCGAATCATCGTTGTTACTTCATCATTATGTCTCATATAATTAAAAAAAGTGTTTCGATTCATTTCATCATGTTGTTTATCTTCACAATAATAATAAGAAATCACATGATGAATAAGACGAACTCATTTTGAGAATTAAACGAATAGATGGTTAAAGAAGAGAATTATGAAAATAGAAAGAAAAGTAGAAGATTATTTTTGTGTTTTTGGTTTTTCAATTTTTTTTGGTATTACGTAGATAATAAATCTACAAAATCTCTCCTCAAATCAAATATCTTCGATTAGAGAATCCAAGGGAATGAAGGTAATTACGTCAAGTTAAAACCTTCGTTCGACTTTGAACATTGGTGGAACACCAAAACGTTTCGAGGGTTCAATAATACAAGAAACAAAAATAGATTATTAATACTTGAGTTTGGCAAACCCTTAATTAATCTTCAATTTATTAATACGCACAAGCGAGCAGAGAAAACTAGGCGGCCCGAAGCACGTAAGAGCATTTTTTTCTTTAGGTCGTGAAATACAACCGCCTTATACTGTCACACCCCACCATGGCGGAATATGGGGCGCAACGTAATGGATATCATCACAACATGGCGTGTCTATAGAGATAAATATATGAAATAGCAAAAGTCATAAAACGGTGACACGAAAGTCATGACAATATCTCAACAAATGCAGGAGTCTAGGTAAGTAGGTAACAGTCCTACCACTTACCCAAGACAAACAAATAACATAACCAAAACAAACATATGTGTGCCACAGTATCACTTATTAAATGAACAAATAAAAACTAAGAAGGAAACGTGGATCTCCTTCTAAATGCATTCCTACGCTCTCCAAATCCTAGCCACTTATGTTCTCATGCTTAACCATAGTATCACCTGAAAGAGACACTAAAATACGTCAACATAAAGTTGGTGAGAGTCATAGGTTTAGACTCAAACGCCAAAATCATACCAAAAGCTGTGAGTACAATCAAAGTTTAAAACATATGCACAATGTGATACTAACATGTATTAACAACTATCATACAAGAATTAATCAATTAAACCAACACTAAGGCTCCCAGCCATACCATACACCATACTCCCACAGGTATCCAAACACCTATGAACCAATCCCCAAGGCCCCGTCTTGCCAATAACCCCTTGGTACCAAGTCAAAAACATAAACAATCAAGAAACAACTAGCAGTTAATCACAAAAGTATGCACACTAATACAAGGCTTTTACACCAAGTATCAAAATGTTATCGTCCGATATCTCTTCGAATTGACTATTGGTAGAAAGTGCGACTCAATTGTTCTTGGTGGAATGATAAATGGTTTGGTTGATTATCTATTTTAAACTAATAGCAAATAAATGTAAATGTCGTTGAGTAAAGTAGAAGTTTAAAGATTAAACTAAAGTGACGAGTTAAAAATAAATGAATGAAAACTCAAAGACAATATTAGAAAAATACTTGAACACTTAATAAATCTAAAACTTGAAGACTTTGCAAAAAAACAAGAAATTAAGTCCGTCGGAATCCCTGGTCGGAATCCCTGGTCGGAATCCCGTCGGAATGTATTGTCGGAATAACAAAAAAAAACCTTTGGTCGGAATACTGCAATCGGAATATGGGACAAAGAAGCTAATCGGAATGTGGTAAAATTTGCCCAATCGGAATAACCAACAAGTTAGTCTAATCGGAATGTTACAAACTATCCACAATCAGAATATCAACAAAGGATTCAGATCGGAATGCTATGCAAGAAACATCCAATCGGAATGTGCCTTAAAACCCTAATCCGATCAATACGATCGGAATAATGGCTGCAAATCGGAATACAATAAACCCTTTTCCGATTTGGAGATCGGAAAGAGGGGGTGGTGATCGGAATGCTAGATCGGAAAGGGGTTTACCCTTTCCGATTACCTTTTGATTCGAAATAAGCAAGCTATAAGCTATAGGAATAAGCTCAAACTAAAACTTGAACAAATCTAAAGTAAAACGGACTGAATAAGCACAAACAACAACTTTTCAACTTAAAATAAGCAATCTTATAAATCAAACAATAAAAAGATGAACTTTTTAAGAAAACTTTTAAAAAGTAAACAAGCTAAACATATAAATAAGCCAATAAGCACAAAGATCTTAAAGCTTATTCGTATGAAAACTTAAGTAGGAATAAAAAGATTAACTTTTAAGCACGAAAACATTAAGAACAACACGGATCAAATGTAATTCGCACCAAAAGTAAACTAAAATCAAAGAAAGGTAGAAAGAGATGAAAGATTAAAAGCTTAACTTGAACTTGATTAATGAAATCAACAATACACAAAGGTTTAATCTTGAAAGATTAAAAGAAAGAAAGATGAAAACTTAGTGAGAGAAAGTTGAGAACTTTCTCTCTCTAAAAACTAGAAAAGAAAAAAATGAAAAATGAAACTAACTACTAAAAACTAACCACCCTCCTAATGTGTATTAGGAGGGTATTTATAGGAAAAAATGGGAAGGAGTGCATGTGTTGCCTCTTCTTTCTTTCTTTCTTCACGTCTTCTCGACTCGATTTAATTCTTTGTCTTTTCTCGACGTTGTCTCAGGATTTGAACTTTTCTTGATAATTTTCTTCTTTAATTTAGACTTAAGTTCTTCGACTTCATTAAACTTCCGTCTTTAGACTTTTTCTTCGATAAATCTTCAGAATAGGCCTTGGACTTCCGTTCTTTTTGCACTCTTGATCTTTTGACTTCGTCTTTTCCCGTTTTCTTTGATAAAAGCCCGTGAAAGCCCGTGTTTTCTTCCTTTTTCATCTTATGGTCCTAAAACACAATAAAAACACAAACCACGCATAATTCCGACTTTTACGACATAAATTACACGTTTTGGTCTTGTTATTATTGGAAATAAGTGGTAAAAGGATAAGTGTTTTCACACTTATTAAATCCCCTACACTTGACCATTGCAATGCCCTCATGCAATGCATTAATTTTAAAGCACGATTTACATTTTCCATCATAAATAACCCAACTTGGCCTTTATTAAATACAAAACTTTTAAGGAAAGTAAAAAGATAAAAACAAGTAAAGAAATCAAAGACTTACATTGGTTTTCGGCTGCCAGAACGTTTATCATCCTCAAGTTTCACGTTCCCCATACCAAGCTTAAAAACGATATCATTGTTATTATAAGTTAGCAAACTAACACGAATTCATGTGGGCCAATTATTCACTTAGACTCCCTTATTCCTAGTTGTATCTCTTATATTTTATCTTTGTCTTGAATGATCACGAGGATGCATTGTTTGACTTATTTCGATAGTTATTTAGGCCAAAAATAAAGTGCATGATTTAATCAATAGTTAGCTAAAGGAAAAAACCTTTTAAAACTGCTTCTCCGGACCTCATAAAGTTCATATCTTGGCATAACTCGCTTCACGATTTGAGACCTTTCTCGGACCGATATTTGGTAGCGACTTCATACTTCAAACCTTGAGAGACGTTCATGAAATAATGGTCTTCTCTTCATAATAAGAATTTCTTCACTTGAACTTTTTGAGAGATTCTTCATATTTGGACCACGACTTCTTCATTTTTCTCCAATCTTTATTTTGGACTTTGATATACAACGATCCGCCTCCTTTTAGGACTTGGATCTATTTATCCTCATACCTTGTTAGGGCCTTTTTGGATAGACTTCTCCATGATCTTTATGGGAATATTTGCTTTTCGTCGTGTGTCTCGATCCTTCATATTGATTTTCGATAAATGACTCTTCACATCACTTTTGGATCTTTAGCAACAAAATGTAGCCCTCATGCCTTGTTAGGGCCTTTTCAGACTCTCCAATCTTCGCATCCCGCTTCAATAAGTTATGCCTTGGCTATGAACTCTAATTAATACCGAGCAACTTTTAAACGATCTTGGGCTAGAAGCTAAGTAACTTTTCAAATCGTACAACCTTATTTATTGCAGATAAATTTATTAGCAAGCGATGGGAGAATAGGTTTATAATCAACTCACATAAATTCACGAAAGAATACCAAACTTATAATTGACTCTATCATCTCTCGTTCTCCACAGTTTAAAATCTCAAGGAATGAGACTCGTGGATGCTTAGCCAATTAAATCAAAGTTTTGGGTTTTCGAGTCATCTATAGGATCTTGCAAATTCTTAGACTTTTTCAAGTTTAGCATTCACATTTTAAAGTTCCCTTGATAAACAACTCTCTAGGATCAATTATAGGAACTTGCGAAAAGTTCTTGTTCTTAACCCGTGAGAGTTAAGACTTTCGCGTTTTATAGCTCCCTATATAAAAGCCTAGCAAAACTTGAATTAAACACGTTAAGGATACTAGCTAGAGTAAACTTAGATAAGTAAACTCGGGTTGAGTCAAAATGTTCACAACGTTGAAAAATTTAAAAACACTTTATTTTAGCAAGGAAAGAAAATAATCATAACAAAGGAAAATACAACTATACAACTAGGCCAAAACAGATTAAAAATTTTGAAAAATGTCGAAAAATCAAATTTTCTGGTTAAAATGAGGGCAAATTCATGGAAAAGACCACTTACTTCGATAGAAGTCCCCCTACACTTGAGATAAACATTGTCCTCAATGTTTAAGCATGTGGGAGTAAACTCCCCTACACTTAGGACATTGTGCACGTTGTTTAAATCTTGCTAAGGAAGGGACAACTAAAGTGAATTCAATGTGACATATAAGATATGAAATATTGAATCACAAAAGTTTAGGATAGAACCGGGAAGATGGGAACATGAGATCACGGTTCGTCAAATGTCATCAAGATGCTCTTTGAAACTTTTAATCCCTACACAGCACAAGAAACAAGACAACAAACACATACGGGGCTCCCCCTACACTTATTATGAAAGTAGTAAAGGATAGATCACTGGTTGCCTCCCGAGAAGCGCTTGTTTTTGATCACCGAGTCACGAGCCTGACTCGACCCAAAATTAGTTCATGGGAAACGTGGTGAGGGATGGAATCATTTCATGAGAGATGTCCTCACCAAAGTACAGCTTCAAACGCTGGCCATTCACCTTAAAATTGGGCCCATTTGGCTGAGAAAGCTCAATGGTCCCATATGGAAAGACTTTGGCGACGGTGAATGGACCAGACCAGCGGCTCTTCAACTTGCCCGAGAAGATCTTCAACCGAGAGTTAAAAAGTAAGACTTGATCACCAACATGGAACTCTCGGTTCTTAATTCTTGCATAATGGATGATCTTGGTCTTCTCTTTGTAGATCAGTGAGTTCTCGTAAGCTTCATTCCTCAGTTCATTTAGCTCGTTGAGTTGAATCTTGCGAAGATCACCGGCTTTGTTGATGTCGAAGTTAGCCCACTTCAAGGCCCAGTACGCCTTGTGTTCCAGCTCGATAGGGAGGTGGCATGCTTTCCCGTACACAAGACGATAAGGTGTACAACCGATCGGGGTCTTATAAGAAGTACGGAAAGCCCACAGAGCATCATCTAACTTATCGGCCCACGCGGCGCGATGCTCTTCCACAGTACGCTCCAAAATTCGCTTCAATCCACGGTTGGAAATCTCGGCTTGACCATTGGTTTGGGGATGATAAGCGGTGGAAAGACGGTGATTGACACCATACTTAGCCATGACTCTTGCAAACTGATCGTTGCAAAAATGAGTCCCGCGGTCACTGATAATAGCACGAGGAACGCCGAATCGAGCAAAGAGCTGCTTTAAAAAGTTCACAACCACCCTCGCATCGTTCGTAGGGAGAGCCTTAGCTTCAACCCATTTAGAAACGTAATCAACGGCGACGAGGATGTACTTGTTCCCTTGGATGATGGAAATGGCCCCATAAAGTCGATGCCCCATACATCAAAGATTTCACAATCTTGTATGAAATTTTGAGGCATCTCATCTTTATGTGTGATCTTGCCTTGTCTTTGGCAAGCATCACAATGTTTAACCATGTCGTGAGCGTCACGATAAATGGTGGGCCAATAGAATCCAGAGTCGAAAACTTTCTTCGCGGTGTAATTGGGACCAAAGTGACCACTGGTGGGTCCTTTATGGCAAGCGTCAAGGATTTGTACCGATGCCGGCCCATCAACACATCGACGAATAATCAGATCAGCACATTGTTTGAAAAGGTAAGGGTCGTCCCAGAAATAATGTTCAATATCTTTAAAGAACTTTTTCTTTTGTTGGGACGTGAGCCCTTCCTTGAGAATCCCACCCGCTAAGTAGTTTGCAATGTCTGCAAACCACGGGGTGTCATCGAGATTAGAGTTGATAGACATTAAGGCCTCAAGGGGAAAAGAGTCATTGATCTCTTTGTTCGGATGATCCCCTTGATAAGGATCCTCAAGTCTACTGAGATGATCCGCGGCTAGGTTTTCGGCTCCCTTCTTGTCACGAATTTCAATGTTGAATTCTTGAAGGAGCAAAACCCAACGAAGAAGTCTTGGCTTAGAATCTTGCTTAGTCATCAAGTACTTCAACGCGGAATGATCGGTATACACGATGGTGATAGAAAGGACAAGATAGGGGCGGAATTTTTCAAAAGCATACACTACAGCTAAAAGCTCTTTTTCGGTAGTGGTATAATGCAATTGAGCCCCCGTCATTGTCTTGCTAGCGTAATGGATTGGTTGGAAGTGTTTGTTCACTCTTTGGCCCAAAACCGCTCTAATAGCAAAGTCGCTAGCATCATACATCAACTCAAAAGGTAGCTCCCAATTAGGGGTAACCAAGACCGGTGCCTTAGTTAGCTTATCCTTAAGAAGATTGAAGGATTCAAGACACTCTTTGGAAAAGATGAAAGGAGTATCTTTTTCCAAGAGGTGGGTCATCGGGCGAGCGATTTTAGAAAAATCCTAAATAAAACGACGATAGAAGCCCGCATGACCGAGGAAACTTCTCACACCCTTCACGGTTGAAGGTGGAGGCAATTTTGCAATAACATCGACTTTAGCACGGTCCACTTCAAGACCGGCTTTGGAGATTTTGTGTCCTAGCACGATGCCCTCTTTTACCATGAAATGGCATTTTTCCCAATTTAGAACAACGCGAGTGTCTTCACACCGCTTAAGCATACATTCTAAATTGGCAAGGCAAGCAGAGAAAGAATCACCATAAACCGAGAAATCATCCATGAAGACTTCCATAGTTTCTTCAACCATGTCATGGAAGATAGCCATCATACACCTTTGGAAAGTCCCAGGAGCATTGCATAAGCCGAAAGGCATTCTTTTGTAGGCAAATGTTCCGTAAGGACAAGTGAATGTAGTTTTATCTTGGTCTTTGGGATCGATGGGAATTTGAAAATAACCCGAGAAACCGTCTAAGAAGCAGTAATAATCATTACCCGCTAGACGTTCAAGCATTTGGTCCATGAAAGGAAGGGGAAAATGATCCTTTCTCGTAGCATCATTGAGTTTGCGATAGTCTATACAAACTCTCCACCCTGTAACGAGACGAGTAGGAATCAACTCGTTGTTTTCATTGGGAACAACGGTGATTCCGCCTTTCTTAGGCACACAATGAACGGGACTAACCCACGGTGAATCCGAGATAGGATAGATCATTCCCGCATCAAGAAGTTTGATAACCTCTTTTTTGATTACGTCATGGATCTTAGGATTCACCCTTCGTTGACTTTGAATAGTGGGTTTAAAGTCGTCCTCCATGAGTATTTTGTGTGTGTAGAAATGAGGATCAATTCCACGAATATCAGAGATCTTCCAAGCAATCGCTTTCTTGTGATTCTTCAGCACGGCGATAAGTCGGAATTTTTCTTCTTCTTTCAAGTCCTTAGCGATGATGACCGGTAACATCTTGTTGTCTTCAAGGAAAATATACTCGAGATGAGACGAAAGATCCTTAAGCTCTAAATCCAGAGGATTTTCGATGGACGGCGGAGTCAACTTCGGATCATCGGTAGAGATATCCTTAGGAGATGGGGAAGAAGTATGGTCCTCATTGAGAAGTTTCTCAATGGTACGAATGTCTTCATCCCAATCGGTAGGAGAACCATCATACTTAAGATCGAGAGGACCCAAGCTAGCTTCAAAATCATCTAAGTCACTGTCTCCAAAAGGAGTCAATGACGGAGCAATTGAGGCAACGGTCTCAACATTGGGTAGAGAAGAAGAACCACTTTTACAAGCGTCTTTGAAATTTTCTTCACAAGCTTTATCAAGAACATCAATGAAATTAACACTCTCGTTTTCCGAAGGCTGCTTAGAAAGTTTACCCATGTTGAAGACGATTTTATCGTCACCAACTCTCATGATTAATTCGCCAGCGGCTACATCAATGAGAGTGCGATCGGTCCTTAGGAATGGACGTTCAACGATTAATGGAACACGGGGGTCCATCTCGTAGTCAACGACAAGAAAATCCGCCGGGAAGGTGAATTTGTCGACACCAACGAAGACGTCTTCGGCTATCCCCACTGGATAAGCAACCGTACGGTTGGCTAATTCCAAAGTCATTCGTGTGGGGACTAGCTCGGGGAGAGATAGTTGCTTCCAAACACTTAAAGGCATTAAGTTTATACTAGCACCCAGATCGGCTAGGGCCATGCAATTCTCTACTCCCGGGAAGTTTCAAGGAATCAAGAAACGACCCAGATCACCAAGTTTGGTTGGCAATTTCCTTAAGAGCACTGCGGAGAAATTCTCATTAAGTTGGGTTTGAGCAATATCGAGAAGTTTCTCCTTATCAATGAGAAGATCTTTAAACATTTTAGGGTATTTAGGCATGTGAGCGAGAGCCTCAGCAAAGGAGATATTGAAATTCAGTTGTTTGAACATTTTAAGAAAGTTCGAAACCTGAATATCATCCTTGTTCTTCAATTTCTCTTTCCTCAACCTCGAAGGATAAGGTATGTTGGGTTGAGATGAAGGCTTTGGGATAGAATTCGCACTCACATCCGTGGGTGGTGGAGGGGTAGAAGTAGAAGGTGGTGTAATTAGAGAAGTAGAAATTGGAGGAATAGAAGATGGAGGATTTGGGGAAGGAGACTCGTTTTCCTTTATCACAATCACCGGTGTAGGTGTAGGAAGCTCGGATTCCTTTAAACCTTTTCCACTGCGAGTGGTGATTGCTTTCATCTCCCCTCTTGGATTAGCAACGGTGTTACTCGGAAGAGAACCCGATCCAGAGGCTTGATTACTAGGGAAGAAACTAGCCATCATATTTCTCAAGTCATTCGTTTGACTTGCCAAAGTGTTTCGCATATCAGCTCGAAGATCGTTTCCTTGCTTCACCATATCTGCTTTCATGTTGGCCATTTCCCGCTGAAGATTTTGCACGATCACATCGTTCGTCCTCATGTAGGTTTCAACATCTTGGTGTAAGGCTGTGGGTTGGTTGAGAGGAGGAGCATGGTAGGCGGGTGGTTGATAAGAAGGTTGTTGGTAAACTTGGTTGTTTCTTTGAGGTGGATATGGGTTTCTTTGGTTTGGATATGGAGTTGGAGCATGTGGTTGGTTTTGATTGTTGCGATTAAGGTTGTTTGGGTTTTGTGGGGGAAAACCAGGTGGTGAAAGAAAGTTGTTTGAGCGATAGCTGAGCAAGTTGCGGTCACCTTGAGGACGTGCTTGATAGCCTCCTGTAGCATAGGTACCGTTGGCGGCATACACATTTTCCGGATTGTTGTGAGTCGAGGGACAATCGGTGTATGAGTGAGATCCCCCGCATATATCACATGATTGGCTCAAAACATTAGCTTGGGCATTGAATTGTTTGGCATTGTTGGCAGTTTGTAAAGCAAGCGATTCCACAAGCGAAGTAAGCTTATCAATTCGTTTGTCGGCATCACTAGTATTAGCATTTGCTACATTAGTTCTAACACTCTTGGTTTGAACTCTAGATTTGTTCTCAATAATATCCCAAGCAGCATTAGAAGACTTAACCAAAATATTACCCCCCGAGGCACTGTTTAGTGAATCTTGGTCATTCATGCTTAAACCATTGTAAAAAGTATTGATTTGATGTACTTTTGTTAAACCATGTTGTGGACACTTTCTTAAAAGTTCCTTAAAACGGTCCCAAGATTCACTAAAAGACTCACCGTACTTTTGTTCGAAGGTAATAATTTCATTCCGCAAAGCGGTAGTACGTGAGGGTGGGAAAAAGTAGTTGATAAACTTGGTCTCTAAATCCGTCCACGTAAGAATACTTTGTGGCGGTTCCTTATCAAACCAATTACGGGCTTGTCCCTCTAAAGAGAAAGGAAAAAGTTGCAAGCGAATCACTTCTTGTGATACCCCATTGTATTTAACTGTATTGGTAAGCTGAAGAAACCTTTTAATGTGTTTATGAGGATCATCAAGTGAGCGGCCCAAGAAGGGTTGAGCAGAGACCATTTGTATAAAGCCAGATTTGAGTTTAAAGTTGTTGGCTCCAATCTCAGGAATGACAATTGCATCGGTGTTGCCTTCTACGTGCGATTGCAAAAGCTTGATCATTGGTTGATTGTCCATGGTGACAATTGGTTGACTAATGACTTCGGCTTGAGCTACTCTCTTCTTACGAGCACGAGTACGCATGCACACCTACAAAAGGATTAGAAAAATAGAAAGGAAATATTTTTGGTTTTTATGGTTTTTTAATTTTTTTTTTGTATTTTTGAAGATTTTATATTTTTTAGGATTTTTGAAAATTTGCAAGCAAGGAAAAGAACGTTCAAAGATGAACGGATCCCAAAATCCAATGCGTCTCTCACTGAAAACCTTTAATCTTAACGAAAAGAGCCGGCAGCGGCGCCATTTAATACAAGGCTTTTACACCAAGTATCAAAATGTTATCGTCCGATATCTCTTCGAATTAACTATTGGTGCGACTCAATTGTTCTTGGTGGAATGATAAATGGTTTGGTTGATTATCTATTTTAAACTAATAGCAAATAAATGTAAATGTCGTTGAGTAAAGTAGAAGTTTAAAGATTAAACTAAAGTGACGAGTTAAAAATAAATGAATGAAAACTTAAAGACAATATTAGAAAAATACTTGAACACTTAATAAATCTAAAACTTGAAGACTTTGCAAAAAACAAGAAATTAAGTCCGTTGGAATCCCTGGTCGGAATCCCGTCGGAATGTATTGTCGGAATAGGCTGATCGGAATAACAAAAAAAAAACCTTTGGTCGGAATACTGCAATCGGAATATGGGACAAAGAAGCTAATCGGAATGTGGCAAAATTTGCCCAATCAGAATAACCAACAAGTTTGTCTAATCGGAATGTTACAAAATATCCACAATCGGAATATCAACAAAGGATTCAGATCGGAATGCTATGCAAGAAACATCCAATCGGAATGTGCCTTAAAACCCTAATCCGATCAATACGATCGGAATAATGGCTGCAAATCGGAATACAATAAACCCTTTTCCGATTTGGAGATCGTAAAGAGGGGGTGGTGATCGGAATGCTAGATCGGAAAGGGGTTTACCCTTTCCGATTACCTTTTGATTCGAAATAAGCAAGCTATAAGCTATAGGAATAAGCTCAAACTAAAACTTGAACGAATCTAAAGTAAAACGGACTGAATAAGCACAAACAACAACTTTTTCAACTTAAAATAAGCAATCTTATAAATCAAACAATAAAAAGATGAACTTTTTAAGAAAACTTTTAAAAAGTAAACAAGCTAAACATATAAATAAGCCAATAAGCACAAAGATCTTAAAGCTTATTCATATGAAAACTTAAGTAGGAATATAAAGATTAACTTTTAAGCACGAAAACATTAAGAACAACACGGATCAAATGTAATTCGCACCAAAAGTAAACTAAAATCAAAGAAAGGTAAAAAGAGATGAAAGATTAAAAGCTTAACTTGAACTTGATTAATGAAATCAACAATACACAAAGGTTTAATCTTGAAAGATTAAAAGAAAGAAAGATGAAAACTTAGTGAGAGAAAGTGGAGAACTTTCTCTCTCTAAAAACTAGAAAAGAAAAAATGAAAAATTAAACTAACTACTAAAAACTAACCACCCTCCTAATGTGTATTAGGAGGGTATTTATAGGAAAAAATGGGAAGGAGTGCATGTGTTGCCTCTTCTTTCTTTCTTTCTTCACGTCTTCTCGACTCGATTTAATTCTTTGTCTTTTCTCGACGTTGTCTCGGGATTTGAACTTGTCTTGATAATTTTCTTCTTTAATTTAGACTTGAGTTCTTCGACTTCATTAAACTTCCGTCTTTAGACTTTTTCTTCGATAAATCTTCAGAATAGGCCTTGGACTTCCGTTCTTTTTGCACTCTTGATCTTTTGACTTCGTCTTTTCCCGTTTTCTTCGATAAAAGCCCGTGAAAGCCCGTGTTTTCTTCCTTTTTCATCTTATGGTCCGAAAACACAATAAAAACACAAACCACGCATAATTCCGACTTTTACGACATAAATTACACGTTTTGGTCTTGTTATTATTGGAAATAAGTGGTAAAAGGATAAGTGTTTTCACAGTTATTACACACATAAGTCCATTACCAACGCCAAACATTCATAGCATAAGTTATAAATAACAACACAGTGTCTCTTCCATCCCATCTGGAAGTAAAAAACAATAGTAAACATGGGACTATGAAACTCACCTGATTGCTTCTCCAAAAGTCCTCGCACTAGTAAAAGCTAACAAACCAAAAGCACATAATCAAAACATGAACCAATCACTAAGATGGCTCATCAACCTATGATGGACATCTAATCTCCTCGCATATAAATACCTCATTGATAAGCTCTAAACACCCCATTACCCTTCCCTAACAATTCCTTAACTTGGTTAAGTTTGATAACTATCCCGTTCATATTTTACACAAAACAGTCCCAATTTTTAGGTCTCAAAACTACAAGTCAAACGCCCACCTAAACATATCCATTCTCTATGTAAATAGAATATTTATTCCCTTACATATGTTAGCTAACACCTCCCACTTGACCCAACCTTAAAGCTACTGTTAAGTCCCCGATATATATATATACTTTTATCATTCCAGATTTACTGATTTTAAACATACAAAAAGTTTGTTATGATTAGGGGGTCTTACCCTAAACCACAACCTTATCCCCAATGCAGATACTTACTATAATATATAAACCATCTCTCATGTTCGTTCGAAGATCCCAATGCAACCCTAAGTACCCCAAACAACCCAAAACTTAAAAAGAAAACAGGCTGACTTCAAAACTGTTTTGACCTCTGACTGTTGTAACCTATTTTTGACCCACTTCCCGACCTCCAATTTAGTTCTCGTTTCTTGCATTGGAAAGCCACTTCAATTACCTTTTCAGAGATACTTGGATCGTAAAATAAGAGTTTGTAGAACTCCCAATATGATCAAAACAATTGACTCAAAATTCTTCCCAGTTTTTAAAAACGGGTTTAATCAAATTAACTTAATTAATTATCCATAACCCCATTAAATACAAGCCCTAGTTTATGTAGTCATCATATTATGATTAATATAACATTAATTTACTGTTTTAAAATTAAACCCTAACCTAAATCCATCATAAGATGATTAAAGAAAACATAAAAACAATTTAATTGAAAAGGGTTATGAAGGTTTTACCTTTAATTTAATGGAAGATGAAAAAAACTATGAAAACCCTAAAAATACTCCTCTAGCCGTCGACTATGGTGTTCTAGGAAGAAAAATATGGCTTTTGTTTTTAATTAAGACATTATATAGGGTATGGGTGAACCCAAGTCCAACCCATAACCTACTTATCTTTTCCTTTTCTTTTTTCTTTCTTTTAGTCGGCCTAAACCGCCCTATGTATGTATTTTTATTTTTTTTTCTTTTTTATTGTTAAATAATACAATACTAATATTACCTTAATTTGCCTTAATTTGTTTCAGCTCCTAAAGCTTCCAAAACCTCAAAACCGTAAAACTAGTCAAATTTACGCGTTTTACCGTAAAAGACGTAAAATATACACTTTTATAAAAAATCTCAAATTTTGAAATAAACATTATAACTAAGTCCTAAATGAATTAAAACCATCCCGAAAAATATTCATATGACTAATTACCTCATCCGAGACCTCTAAATGCTAAACCATAAATCCTAAAAAACTACTATTACTATAATACTTATACGTATACGTAAACACCAAAATATCACCATTTCATTTCATAGTCACTAACTGTGAGCTCATGAACATGAAATAACCGTTACTCGATTTACTTATGAGTACTCTATACTCATAAACGATAACCACACCAACCTCGTTCACACAAAATAAACACGTAAACACACAGATCAAGTAGTCACACATAAAATAACCTAAAAATAGGACCAAGTGACGAACCTCAAAACCACGGTTGTCACATCACTCCCTCCTAATAGAAATCTCGTCCCGAGATTTACTCCTTAGGATCGTCATTAACAAACAGCTGAGGATACTTATTCCTCAAAAACTCTTCCCGTTCCCACGTGAACTCCGGTCCACGTTTTGAATTCCACCTAACCTTAACTAACGGTATCTTACTTCTTTTCAATGTTTTAACTTCACGGTCCATAATCTCTATCGGCTCTTCAATAAAACAAAGGCTCGCATCTATACTAATATCGTCCACCGACACTTGCAAGTCAGTTCTTGCCAAGCATTTCCTCTAGTTTGAGACATGAAACACATCATGTACACTACTCAACTCTTCCGGTAATCTCAACCTATACGCCACTAGCCCAATCCTTTCAAGGATTTCAAATGGACCCACAAATCTAGGCGCTAACTTCCCTTTCTTCCCGAACCGCATCACCCCTTTTCATGGTGAAACCTTTAGCATAACCTTGTCCCCAACCTCAAATTCCAACGGCTTACGCCTCTTGTCCGCATAGCTCTTTTGTCGATCCCTAGCCGCCTTTAATTTTTCCTTAAGCACAGTTATCGCATCCGTAGTCTCCTGTACCATCTCCGGTCCAATTAGTTGACTACTTCCTACTTCAACCCATAGCAACGGTGACCTACACTTCCTACCATAAAGTGCTTCAAACGGTGCACACTCTATACTAGCATGGTAGCTATTATTGTACGAGAATTCTGCCAACGCCAGATGATTCTCCCAACTTCCTACAAAGTCTATCACACACACCCTCAACATATCCTCTAACGTTTGTATAGTCCTCTCACTCTGTCCATCCGTCTGCGGATGATAAGCTGTGATCATATCCAGTCTCGTACCCAAGGCTTTCTGCAATAGTCCCCAAAACCTAGACGTAAACCTGCTATCCCTATCCGATATGATCGACACCGGCACCCCATGTTTTGCCACCACATGTTCCAAGTATTTCTTGGCAAACCTTTCCATCTTATCATCCTCCTTTATTGCCACAAAATGGGCAGACTTAGTCAGTCTGTCCACTATTACCCAAATCATGTCATTACCACTGTTAGACCTTGGTAGTTTTGTAATGAAGTCCATGGCAATATTCTCCCACTTCCACATAGGAACCTCTGGTTGTTGCAGTAATCCTGATGGTCTTTGATGTTCAGCCTTCACCTTGGCGCAAGTCAAACACTCACTAACGTACAAAGCTACATCATTCTTCATTCCTGGCCACCAATACATATCTCTCATGTCCCGATACATCTTATCAGCTCCTGGGTGTATCGAATACCTCGACGTATGAGCTTCATCCAATATAACCTTCCTTGTATCACCAAACAACGGAACCCAGATTCTATCCAAGTAATACTTGCAACCATCTCCTCTTTCTTCCATGTACTGATCCATAGTATGTAGATTTTCTTCAACCAGCCTCTCCTCCTTAACGGCCTCTACTTGTGCTGCTCGAATTCTATCTCTAAGGGTTGTCTGAATAGTTATGCTCATTGCCCTTACTCTTTTAGGTTTTAGCCTCTCCTTCCTACTTAGAGCATCCGCCACCACATTGGCCTTTCCAGGATGGTACTTAATCTCACAATCATAATCACTAAATAACTCCAACCACCGCCTCTGCCTCATGTTCAAATATTTCTGATCAAAGATGTGCTACAAGCTTTTGTGATCAGTATAGATCACACTTTCTGTCCCATACAAGTAATGTCTCCATATCTTAAGAGCAAAGACTACAGCCCCTAGTTCCAAGTCGTGTGTGGTTTAATTCTTCTCATGGTTTTTCAATTGTCATGATGCATAAGCTATGACCTTATCTCGCTGCCTAAGAACACATCCTAAACCCTGGTTGGACACATCACAGTAAACCACAAAATCTTCCACCCCTTCTGGTAAGGACAAGATCGGTGCATTACACAACCTATCCTTTAGTGCCTGAAACGCTAGCTCTTGCTCTTCGCCCCATTCATACTTCTGATTCTTTTGGGTCAACAATGTCAAAGGCTTTGATATTCTAGAGAAATTCTTTATAAATCTTCTGTAATATCCTGCCAAACCTAAAAATGACCTTATTTCTGACGGTGTAGTAGGTGCCTTCCAATCCTTCACGGCTTCAATCTTCTTTGGGTCTACATGTATGCCATCATTGTCGATTACATGCCCTAGAAATTGTACTTCTTGCAGCCAAAATTCACACTTGGAGAACTTCCCATAAAGTTTCTCCTTCCTGAGCAGTTCCAATATCGACCTTAAATGTTGGTTGTGCCCCTCCTCCATCTTAGAGTAGATAAGTATGCCATCAATGAAGACTATGACAAACTTATCCAGATATGGCTTGCACACTCGGTTCATTAGGTCCATGAACACTGCTGGCGCGTTTGTCAATCCAAATGGCATAACGGTGAACTCAAAGTGTCCATACCTTGTTCTGAACGCGGTCTTTTGTATGTCCTCCTCACAGACCCTTAGTTGGTGATAACCGGACCTAAGGTCAATTTTTGAGAAGTATCTTGCTCCTTGCAGCTGATCAAATAAATCGTCAATCCTTGGGAGAGGATAACGGTTCTTAATGGTCAGCTTGTTCAGTTCCCGATAATCGATACACATCCGGAATGATCCATCCTTCTTCTTAACGAATAGCACTGGCGCTCCCCATGGAGAAGAACTTGGTCGAATGAAACTCTTATCCTGTAATTCCTTGAGTCGCTCGGCTAATTCTTGCATCTCTGACGGTGCTAGACGATATGGTGACTTCGCTACGGGTGTTGCCCCGGGTACTAAGTCAATCTTAAACTCTACTTGTCTCACCGGTGGTAACCCCATCAAGTCATCCGGGAATACATCGACGAACTCTCTTACTACTCGAATCTTATTGATTTGTGGCTCATCATCCTTGGCATTCATAATGGACCTGGTCTTCTTCTCCTTCCTTTCTCCATACACGTATAACACTGATACATGCATTTTCATTGGGGTTCTAAATTCGTCTCGGTATCTCCTCGAATTGATCACAGCTCAAAGTGGAATGATTTGTTCTTGGTTAATAAAAAAGGGTGTTGGTTTGTTTATCTATTTTAAGCTAATAGCAAATAAATTTAAGTGGCGTTGAGTAAATTATAAGCTTTGAAAGATTAAACTAAATTGATTAGGGCAATACTTAAAACTTAAAACTTTGTAAAACTTTAAAATCTAAAAACTTGGTCCATCGGAATATTGCAAATGAAGGTCCATCGGAATGACAAAATCATAACCATCGGAATACATAAATGTAAAGCTGTCGGAATGTTAAAGTCAGTTCTGTCGCAATGTGCATCTATCGGAAAGATCTAGATCGGAATGTATGAAATCTAAGCACCCCTATCGCGATATTGTTCTGATCGGAATGTTGTACCAGATCGCAATGTTGCTGTCGAGAATTGGGCAGAGTTTCGACTTAAAAAGGACCTTAATCCCGTCGGAATGTGCGATCGCAATAAGCGATCGCAATCCCAGATCAGAATAAGGGGGAATGACAACCGATCGCAAAGTAAAACCACAAAGGGTTATTGCGATCAAAATAAGCCGTCGGAATGTGTGTAAACCCTGATATTGCGATGGAAGGAATGTAATTCCGAAATTGGTGGCAACTTAAAAAACTCAATAAGCAAAATCAATAAGCTAAGTAATTCGAAACTTAAATAACTTAAAAAGCTTAAATTCGATAACTTGTAAAACGTAAACAATTATAAACCGTATGAAACGAACTTAAAAATGATTAAAACCCTTGTGAAATCCGAAAAGTAATAAGCTAAACTTGAAATAAGCTACTAAGCATTAAGAGTTTATAGCCTATACACGTAAGAGCTTAACAAGGAGTAAAAAGACTACCCTTTCAACCTTTAAACACCAAACGAAATCAATCCGTATGGATTATGGTTTTCGGATCAAAAGCAAAGTGAAACCAAGAAATGAAGAAGAAGATTGACGAACACAAACTTAAACTTAAACTTTTAATTAAAAGAACTCAAAGTACAAAGATTAATGAGAAGCTTAAAATTTGAAAGATTAAAACAAAGAAAAATCTAGTGAGAGAAAGTTTGGAACTTTCTCTCTCTAAAACTAGAGAAATGAAAAACTAAAACTAAGACTAACTAAGTGCCCCAAATTTGTGAAGTAGAATCATATATATAGGCGTGTGATGTGGGCTTTGTGAATGGGCTTTTGTTTGGGCTTCTTTTCTCCTTCCTTCTTAAGTCTTTACGTTTCTTTCAAATTAACGTTTCTGACTTTGGATTTTGAGAAGTGCCGGTGAATAATTCCAACTCGTCTTATAATCTTTTGTTTAATAGACTCGAGTTCTTCGACATATATGAATCTTCCATCTTTGGCTCTATTCTTCGATAAATCTTTAAATAGGCACAATGACTTCAAATCTTTTGCATCTCTTGGACAATAGACTTCGTCTTGAGTCTTTCTCCTCGATAAAACCCGTGCAATCCCATGTTTTCTTCAATATTCATCCGGTTGACTCTGAAAACACAATAAACACAAAAACCACGCATAATTCTAAACAAATGATATTAAATACGTGTTTTGGTCTCATTTTAGCCAGAATTAGGTGGTAAAAGGATGGGTGTTTACACACCTATCAAATCCCCTACACTTAACCATTGCCAAACCCTCATGCAATGCTTAGTGATAAAGCAAATTTACATTTTTATCATAATCAATCAACCTTGGCCTTATTAATATACTGCTAAACAAAAATGAAAGTACTAAGAGAAATTAAAACATTAAAGTAAACAAAAGGATAGAAAATAGCTACGTGGAAATAACTTGCAAAGAGATCTAAGACTTACATTAGGGCTTCGGTGCTGCGAAGATTTATCACCCTCAAGTTTCACGTTCCCCAAACTAATCTTAAAAACGAGATCATTGTTATTATAACTTAGCAATCAAACACTTACACACATGGCTTAATTAAATGCTTAAACTCCCTTATTCCTAGGTGTATCTCTTATATTTTATTTTTGTCTTAGAATGATCATGAAGATGCATTTTTGGACTTATTTCGATAGTTTATTTAGGCTGAAAGCAAAGTAGGACGATTTGATCAATAGTTAGCTAAAGGACAAAATCTCTTAAAACTGCTTCTCGGGATATCAAAAAGTTCATATCTTGGCATAACTTGGTTCACGATTTGAGACCTTTCTCGTGTCGATATTTGGCATGTACTTCATATTTCATATCTTGAGAGACGTGCTTGAGATAATGGTCTTCTCATCGTTAATAGAGTTTCTTCACTTGGAGACTTTTGAGGGGTACTCCAACTTTGTTGACCACGACTTCATGATTATTCTTCAATCTCTAATTGGGATTTTGAGATACAACGATCCGCCTCCTTTTCGGACTTGGATCTATTTCTCCTCATACCTTGTTAGGGTCTTTTCGGATAGACTTCTCCATGATCTTTATGGGAGTTGATTGCTTTTCGTCGTGAGTCTTGATCCTTCATATTGATTTTGGGAATAATGCTTTTCACATCACTTTGGATCTTCAGCAATTAAATGGAATCCTCATGCCTTGTTAGGGCCTTTTTGGACTCGCCAATCTTCGCGCCCCGCTTCATAAGTTATGCCTTGGCTATGAACTCTTATCATTACCGAGCAACTTTTAAACGATCTTGGGCTAGAAGCTAAGTAACTTTTCAAATCGTACGACCTTACTTATTGCAGATAAATTATTAGCAAGTAATGGGAGAATAGGCAGATAATTACACCAAGTGAGCTTGCGCAAGAATACCGACTTATAATTGACTCTATCATTTCTTGTTCTCCACAATTTAAAATCTCAAGTAATGAGACTCGTGGATTCTTAGCCTAATAAACCAATTAAGGTCTACATGGTTAAGGATACTAGCTAGAATAAACTTGAATAAGTCTATTCGGGTTGAGTCAAAATAATCGCAACGGGCCTAATATGTCAAAGACTTCTAAACTAGCTACACCACTTTATTAATATTTTTGACTTTATTGCGGGATATATACATATGAAAGCAACGATAAAAATTTAAAAATTACGAATAAATGGCCAAAGTTAATTAAAAATTTGAAAAATGTTGAAAAAGATGATTTTCCGGTTAAATGAAGGCATTTTCATGGAAAAGTCCACTTAAAACTTCGATAGAAGTCCCCCCTACACTTAAGATAAACATTGTCCTCAATGTTTAAGCATGGGGGAAAAGTCTCCCCTACACTTATGACATTGTGCACGTTGGTTAAATCAAGCTAAGGAAGAGACGACTAAAGTGATCAATTTCAAAATGTGAGTATGAAGAAAATTGAATCACGATAGTTGAGAGATAGAACCGGATTTCGGATAACACGGAAGCACAGTTCTTCAAAGGTTCCAAAAGTGCATTCATCCCTGTAATCACATCACCACATAAATACAAACACCTATATAGGTCCCCCTACACTTAGGAGGTTAAAACGGAAAAAGATAGATACTCGGGTTGCCTCCCGAGGAGCGCTTGTTTTTGATAACCGAGTCACGAGCCTGACTCGACCCAAAATTAGTTCATGGGGAACGTGGTGAGGGATGGAATCATCTCGTGAGAGATGTCCTCACCAAAGTACAACTTCACTCGTTGGCCATTCACCTTAAAATTTGGTCCATTAGGTTGAGCGAGCTCGAGAGTACCATATGGAAAAATTTGGGCAATGGTGAATGGGCCGGACCAACGAGATTTCAGCTTGCCCGAAAAGATTTTCAACCGAGAGTTGAAGAGTAAAACTTTGTCTCCAACTTGGAACTCTCGGTTCTTAATCTTAGAGTCGTGAATGAGCTTAGTCTTCTCCTTATAGATAAAAGAGTTTTCATAAGCCTCATTACGGAGTTCATTCAGCTCATTGAGTTAGATCTTGCGTAGGTCACCGACTTTGTTGATATCAAAATTAGCCCACTTCAAGGCCCAGTAAGCCTTGTGCTCCAACTCAATGGGGAGGTGGCACGCTTTCCCGTACACGAGACGATATGGTGTAAAACCAATCGGAGTCTTGTATGCGGTACGAAAAGCCCACAAAGTATCATCAAGTTTGTCAGCCCATGAGGTACGATGCTCTCCCACGGTTCTTTCCAGAATTCGCTTTAATCCTCGGTTGGATATTTCAGCCTGGCCATTAGTTTGTGGGTGGTAAGCGGTGGAAAGACGATGATTTACACCATACTTAGCCATGACTCTTGCGAATTGGTCATTGCAAAAATGAGTCCCGCGATCACTAATAATGGCACGAGGCACACCGAATCTAGCGAAAAGCGATTTCAAAAAGTTACAAACCACCCTTGCGTCATTAGTAGGTAAAGCTTTGGCTTCAACCCACTTTGAAACGTAGTCAACGGCAACAAGGATGTAATTGTTTCCTTTAGAGGAAGGGAATGGCCCCATAAAGTCGATACCCCAAACATCAAAGATTTCACATTCTTGTATGAAAAAGGCATCTCGTCTTTATGTGTGATGTTGCCTTGTTTTTGGCAAGCATCACAACGTTTAACCATATCGTGAGCATCACGATAGATGGTGGGCCAATAAAATCCTGAGTCAAACACTTTTTTGGCGGTGTAGTTGGGACCAAAGTGACCACCGGTGGGTCCTTTGTGGCAAGCGTCAAGGATTTCTAAAGCTGTCGGTCCATCAACACATCGGCGAATAATCAAATCAGCACATTGTTTGAAAAGATACGGGTCATCCCAAAAGTAAGTCTTAATGTCTTTGAAGAACTTTTTCTTTTGCTGGGATGTTAACCCGTCAACGAGAATTCCACCCGCCAAGTAGTTTGCAATGTCCGCAAACTACGGGGTTTCATCAGAAGTCTAGTTGATAGACATTAAGGTCTCCAGGGGAAAAGAATCATTGATCTCTTTGTTCGGATGATCCCCCTGGTAAGGATCCTCAAGTCTACTGAGATGATCCGCGGCTAGGTTTTCAGCTCCTTTTTTATCGCGAATTTCGATTTTAAATTCTTGGAGTAGCAAAACCCAGCGAAGAAGTCTTGGTTTAGAATCTTGTTTAGTTAACAAGTACTTCAACGCGGAATGATCGGTGTAAACGATTGTGGTGGAAAGGACAAGATAGGGGTGGAACTTTTCAAAAGCATAGACAACAGCTAAAAGCTCTTTTTCGGTTGTCGTATAATGCAATTGTGCCCCCGTCATTGTCTTGCTAGCATAGTGGATTGGTTGGAAGTGTTTATTCACTCTTTGGCCCAAAACCGCTAAAATAGCAAAGTCACTAGCATCGCACATCAACTCGAAAGGAAGCTCCCAATTAGGGGTAACCAAGACGGGTGCCTTAGTTCGATTATTCTTAAGCGAGTTGAAGGCTTCGATACACTCTTTGGAAAAGATAAAAGGAGTATCTTTTTCCAAGAGGTGGGTCATTGGGCGAGCGATTTGAGAAAAATCTTTGATGAATCGACGGTAGAAGCCCGCATGACCAAGGAAAATTCTCACACCCTTCACGGTTGAAGGTGGAGGCAACTTGGCGATAACATCGACTTTAGCACGGTCCACTTCTAGACCGGCTTTGGAAATATTGTGTCCTAGCACGATGCCCTCTAATACACGTGATTTTACTCGTTGAAAGTTCGTTTTCTCGGTATCTAATCGAATTGATTTCCGGTTAATTGTGTGAGATTAGTTGTTCTTGGTAAATCAATATTTTTGGTTTTGGTAAATTAAATGTGCAATACTATAAAATAAAGGACGAGGAATTAAATCCAAAACTAGTTAAAACGTAAGACGGTGCAATATTTAAAACTTGGAAAGTAAATGATGAGAACTTAAATGACGTAAAAGTAAAACTAAGCGAAAAGTAAATGGACAACTAAATAAAAATGCAAGACGTAAACAAAAACGAGGAAAGTTAATACTTAAACTAAAACAAACTATTAAAACAAATCAAAACATCAATCGGAATGAAGAAAAAGGTCCTGATCGGAATGTTGGAAAGGAGTCCAATCGTAATAAGTTCCGATCTGACGATCGGAATACAAAGCTTAGTATCAATCGGAATGTCCAACACAAGAGACCAATCGGAACACTGGAGTAATCACTCCAATCGGAATGTGCAAACAGGAAGCTAATCGGAATAAGTGAAAACTTGCCATAATCGGAATATACGAACAAGCTCCAATCGGAATGATGGCAAATGGGGCAAATCGGAAAAACATTAAACCCTTTTCCGATCATAAGATCGGAATGAAGGTTGTGCAGGTCGGAAAGTGGCGATCGGAAAAGGGTTTTAAAACCCTTTCCGATTTGTCTCTTGGTCCGAAAATAAAGGCAAGGCTTAAAGCTATTTGATTAAGCTAGAACCAAAACTACACGAATCAATAATGAAAAATGACTAAATAAGCTCGAACATCAACTTATCCAACTTAAAATAAACAAGCTTTTAAAATCAAAACATAAAAAGATGAACTTTTAAGCACGAAAACATGAATGAACAACACAGATCAAATGTAATCGCACCAAAAGTAAACAAGAATCAAGAAAGGAAGATGAAAGATTAAGATAAGAAAGGCAAAGAGTAAAGATCAAATAATGAAAACTTACTTGAAAATTAAAATGATTAAAAGTGCATAACAATTAATTAAAGTGAAAGAAATGAAATGACAAGAAATGAAAATGGTGGAAGAGTGGTTTGTCAAGCCACCAACAACTTGAAAAATGAAGACTAATGGCCTATTTATAGTGGTGATTAGGGAGGGGCTTAGGAAGCTTCCTCCCTCTTTCCTCTTTTCCTTAATTGCGTCATTAGGTCCCTCCTTTCTTTAATCTTCTTAAATCTTGGACTTAAATGATTTTGCCTCGGGATTTCTTTGAACTCGCCTTGTATTTTCTTCATAAATAAGATTCGAGTTCTTCGGCTTTTAGTAAACTTCCGTCTTTTGACTTTTTCTTCGATAAATCTTCAGAATTGGTCTTGGACTTCCGTTCTTTTTCCACTCTTGATCTTTCGACTTCATCTTTCGTCTTTTTCTTCGATAAAAGCCCGTGAATGCCGTGTTTTCTCCACTTTTCACCTTTTCATCCTAAATCACAACAAAAACACAAACCACGCATAATTCCGACAAAAATGACATAAAATACACGTTTTGGCTCGGTTTATTATTGTAATTAAGTGGTAAAAAGATAGGTGTTTTCACACCTATCAAATCCCCTACACTTAACCATTGCAATGTCCTCATGCAATGCATTAGTTACAAAGCACTTTTACATTTTTCATCTCAATCAATCCACGTTGGCCTTTATTAAAGAGATAGAAAATTATAAACATTCAAAGTAAAGAAATCAAAAACATACCTTGGGTTTTGGAAATGTCGTGAATGATCATCATCCTCAAGTTTTCACTTTCTCCAAACCAAGCTTAGAAACGAGATCATTGTTATTATAAGTTAGCAAACTAGCACGAACTCATGAGGGCCAATTACTCACTTAGACTCCCTTATTCCTAGGTGTATCTCTTATATTTTATTTTTGTCTTAAATGATCACGAGGATGCATTGTTTGACTTATTTTGATAGTTATTTAGTCTGAAAATAAAGTGAACGATTTAATCAATAGTTAGCTAAAGGACCAAATCTTTTAAAACTGCTTCTCGAGACCTCATAAAGTCCATATCTTGGCATAACTCGCTTCGCGATTTGAGACCTTTCTCGGACCGATATTTGGCAGCGACTTCATACTTCAAATCTTGAGAGACGTTCATGAAATAATGGTCTTCTCTTCATAATTGGAATTTCTTCACTTGAACTTTTTGAGAGATTCATACTTGGACCACGACTTCTTCATTTTTCTCCAATCTTTATTTTGGATTTTGATATACAACGATCCGCCTCCTTTTATGACTTGGATCTATTTATCCTCATACCTTGTTAGGGTCTTTTCGGATACACTTCTCCATGACTTTTGGGGAGTATTTGCTTTTCGTCGTGTGTCTCGATCCTTCATATTGATTTTCGATAAATGATTCTTCACATCACTTTGGATCTTTAGCAACAAAACATAGCCCTCATGCCTTGTTAGGGCCTTTTCGGACTCGCCAATCTTCGCGTCCCGCTTCAATAAGTTATGCCTTGGCTATGAACTCTAATCCATACCGAGCAACTTTTAAACGATCTGGGGCTAGAAGCTAAGTAACTTTTCAAATCGTACAACCTTATTTATTAGCAGATAAATTTATTAGCAAGCGATGGGAGAATAGGCTCATAATTAACTCACATAAGTTCACGAAAGAATCCCAAACTTATAATTGGCTCTATCATCTCTCGTTCTCCATAGTTTAAAATCTCAAGGAATGAGACTCGTGGATGCTTAGCCTATTAAATCAAAGTTTTGGGTTTTCAAGTCGCCTATAGGATCTTGCAAATTCTTAGACTTTTTCAAGTTTAGAAATCGCATTTTAAAGTTCCCTTGATAAACGACTCTCTAGGATCAATTATAGGAACTTGCGAAAAGTTCTTGTTCTTAACCCGTGAGAGTTAAGACTTTCGCGTTTTATACCTCCCTAAATAAAAGCCTAGCAAAACTTGACTTAAACACGTTAAGGATACTAGCTAGAGTAGACTTAGATAAGTAAACTCGGGTTGAGTCAAAAGATTCACAACGTTTGAAATTAAAACCACTTTATTGAAATTTATTCTAATAAGGAAAGAAAATAACTATACAAAGGTAAAAACTAATGGGCCAAAATAGATCAAAAATTTTGAAAAATGTTGAAAAATTGATTTTCTGGTTAAAATAAGGACAAATACAAGGAAAAGACCACTTAACTTCGATAGAAGTCCCCCCTACACTTAATATAAACATTGTCCTCAATGTTTTAGCATGTGGGAGTAAACTCCCCTACACTTAGGACATTGTGCACTTTGTTTAAATCTCGCTTAGGAAGAGACAACTAAAGAGATTCCTATTTTAATATTGAGAAATATAAAATAGTGAATCGATAAGAGTTTAGGATAGAACCGGGAAGAAGGGAACATGGAATCACGGTTCGTCAAAAGTCATCAAGAGTGTGTCTTTGAAGCTCTAATCCCTGCACATGATAAGAAAGAAAGCAAGAAACACCACGGGCCTCCCCCCTACACTTATGGTGAAAACAGGAAAGATAGATAGATAATTGGGTTGCCTCCCAAAAAGCGCTTGTTTTTGTTAACCGAGTCACGAGCCTGACTCGTCCCCGAATTAAATGGTCCATGAGGAAGCCTCAAATGTAATACCAGGATCAGAGACCTTGTCCTCGTTCCCGGTTGACATCAACAAAGGAGAGGCGGGGGAATAAGTCTTGAATGGGAGAAAAACCCTTTCAACATACGAAAAGTATGTGAATTCAAGATCCACGGGAGGTGGGGTGGGTAAAGTAAGCACATTGTCCTCCCCCAAAGACAATAGATGCTGATCAAGCGGCAAAGCCGTATTGTTATCAATCATAGCATAATCAATGTCACCTCCCGGGTCAAAGCACTCATCCTCCGTGATAGTGGTTAAAGGGGATGATGAAAGGTGCTCGGGAGGGGGACTTAGGTCAATACTTTCCTGCAACGAATTATCAAAAATAATGTCCCCCTCCGTGTCAGAATCATCAATACCTGGAGGGATGGAGTGGATATCGATTTCTTCCAGCAATGGGTCATTATCTTCAACGGAAGGAATAGATGGAGGTAAAGACTTGGAAAGAGAAGGAGAAGTCAACTCTTTGATTTGAGCAATAAGAAGGTGCACTTTCCGTAATCTATCGCGAAGAAGCACGTCTTCCACCTCATCCATAAGATCATGTTCATCGGTGAACTTCTCGTAAACCGGAGAGAATAAATCGTCATTGTCTGCATCTCCCAGTGGAGATTGAGAAATTTCAAAAGTGAAATTCTCATAGTTTGGAGAAAAATCGTCATCACTAGGATCGACCTCTTTCGTAAGAGCAACGTCGTCCTCAGGCTCCATAGCAGGTAAGTCACAAACCTCATCATCCAATACTTTATCGAGACCAACATCACTAAGCTCATTCAACGAATCTAGATCCTTAGATGCAGTAGGAACATCGACAGTAGGAGCAGCAACTTCAGAAGATTGGTTGAAAGTGTAGACATAATCGTCGTCATCATCATCATAATAGATGGGACGAGTCCAGTTAGGAGTGACGTAGTCGGTTAACTCTTCCTTGATAACCTCCACATCTTTAAGAAGCTCATGCAACAACTTTTGTTGTTCATCGCCCCGAGTATGTTCAATTTCACCAATTCTATCCCACGCTGTAATTAAACATTTTGGTGTAGAAAAGAAGGGAAAACGACTAAATTGGCTCAAAAAGGTGTCGGTGGTTTTCAAGGTTTCGTCCACATCAAGCAACGGTTGCCTTTCTTGATGCAAGTCAGCTCGGAGTTGAGCTAGACTTTCTAGAATGCCATTCAAAGAAGTGAGTTGTTGATCAAGACTAGTTTGCTGAGAGGATTGATGATTGAGGGTGTGATGTGGGGGCTCACGGTTATAGACACTAGGATGATAGCACGGTACTTTCTCAAAGATTTGCGACGGATCACAAGAAGAAGCATCGTGAGGGCCCCCACAAATATAGCACCAAGGGTATGGAGAGAAACTGGGTGCCTCTTGTTGATAGCTATTATCATTGTCATAATTGTACCCCGGTTCTTGCCCGTGTCTATACAGGTATTGAACCGGGCACGAAACATGCCAATGAGAATCGCTTCCACAATAGATGCACGGGGGAACAGGAGGTAGGTTCAAAAAGTACGAATTAGTCGAGTTGCACAAAGGACAAAATCCGGATTGTGTGTAGTCGATATCGTTTCCGCACCGCTCACATGTACACCATTGACAAGAGTTGTTCTCATATAATTGTTTCCCACACCGGACGCAATGGACATAAAAATCCATAAAGAAAGATAGATAAGCAAGAAGAATATTTTTGGTGCAAAACTTAGAAAAAGAAATGCTTTTTATGATTTTTCAAATGTTTTTGGATTTTTGAAAATTTTTGACAAGAAAAATAACGTTCACAAGTGAACGGGTCCCAAAAGCCAACGCTTCTCTCACAAAAAACTTTCGATCCTCACGAAAAGAGCCGGCAGCGGCGCCATTTTAATACACGTGATTTTACTCGTTGAAAGTTCGTTTTCTCGGTATCTAATCGAATTGATTTCCGGTTAATTGTGTGAAATTAGTTGTTCTTGGTAAATCAATATTTTTGGTTTTGGTAAATTAAATGTGCAATACTATAAAATAAAGGACGGGGAATTAAATCTAAAACTAGTTAAAACGTAAGACGGTGCAATATTTAAAACTTGGAAAGTAAATGATGAGAACTTAAATGACGTAAAAGTAAAACTAAGCGAAAAGTAAATGGACAACTAAATAAAAATGCAAGACGTAAACAAAAACGAGGAAAGTTAATACTTAAACTAAAACAAACTATTAAAACAAATCAAAACATCAATCGGAATGAAGAAAAAGGTCCTGATCGGAATGTTGGAAAGGAGTCCAATCGGAATAAGTTCCGATCTGACGATCGGAATGCAAAGCATAGTATCAATCGGAATATCCAACACAAGAGACCAATCGGAACACTGGAGTAATCACTCCAATCAGAATGTGCAAACAGGAAGCTAATCGGAA
This sequence comes from Glebionis coronaria, assembly GCA_025667525.1. NCBI lineage: Eukaryota > Viridiplantae > Streptophyta > Magnoliopsida > Asterales > Asteraceae > Glebionis > Glebionis coronaria. Next base: position 413,059,245 of record CM046880.1, read on the forward strand.
TAAGTGAAAACTTGCCATAATCGGAATATACGAACAAGCTCCAATCGGAATGATGGCAAATGGGGCAAATCGGAAAAACATTAAACCCTTTTCCGATCATAAGATCGGAATGAAGGTTGTGCAGGTCGGAAAGTGGCGATCGGAAAAGGGTTTTAAAACCCTTTCTGATTTGTCTCTTGGTCCGAAAATAAAGGCAAGGCTTAAAGCTATTTGATTAAGCTAGAACCAAAACTACACGAATCAATAATGAAAAATGACTAAATAAGCTCGAACATCAACTTATCCAACTTAAAATAAACAAGCTTTTAAAATCAAAACATAAAAAGATGAACTTTTAAGCACGAAAACATGAATTAACAACACGGATCAAATGTAATCGCACCAAAAGTAAACAAGAATCAAGAAAGGAAGATGAAAGATTAAGATAAGAAAGGCAAAGAGTAAAGATCAAATAATGAAAACTTACTTGAAAATTAAAATGATTAAAAGTGCATAACAATTAATTAAAGTGAAAGAAATGAAAGGACAAGAAATGAAAATGGTGGAATAGTGGTTTGTCAAGCCACCAACAACTTGAAAAATGAAGACTAATGGCCTATTTATAGTGGTGATTAGGGAGGGGCTTAGGAAGCTTCCTCCCTCTTTCCTCTTTTCCTTAATTGCGTCATTAGGTCCCTCCTTTCTTTAATCTTCTTAAATCTTGGACAAAAATGATTTTGCCTCGGGATTTCTTTGAACTCGCCTTGTATTTTCTTCATAAATAAGATTCGAGTTCTTCGGCTTTTAGTAAACTTCCGTCTTTTGACTTTTTCTTCGATAAATCTTCAGAATTGGTCTTGGACTTCCGTTCTTTTTCCACTCTTGATCTTTCGACTTCATCTTTCGTCTTTTTCTTCGATAAAAGCCCGTGAATGCCGTGTTTTCTCCACTTTTCACCTTTTCATCCTAAATCACAACAAAAACACAAACCACGCATAATTCCGACAAAAATGACATAAAATACACGTTTTGGCTCGGTTTATTATTGTAATTAAGTGGTAAAAAGATAGGTGTTTTCACACCTATCACCCTCTTTTACCATGAAATGGCATTTTTCCCAATTAAGAACAAGTCGAGTGTCTTCACACCGCTTAAGCATACGTTCTAAATTGGCAAGGCAAGTAGAGAAAGAATCGCCATAAACCGAGAAATCATCCATGAATACTTCCATAGTGTCTTCCACCATGTCATGGAAGATAGCCATCATACACCTTTGGAACGTCCCAGGAGCATTGCATAAACTAAAAGGCATGCGTTTGTAAGCAAATGTTCCATAGGGACAAGTGAATGTGGTCTTTTCTTGGTCTTTGGGATCGATGGGAATTTGAAAATACCCGGAGAAACCGTCCAAGAAGCAGTAATAGTCATTACCAGCAAGACGCTCGAGCATTTGATCCATGAAAGGAAGAGGAAAGTGGTCTTTTCTCGTGGCATCATTGAGCTTGCGATAATCAATACAAACTCTCCACCCAGTAACGAAACGAGTGGGAATCAACTCGTTGTGTTCATTGGAAACAACGGTTATTCCGCCCTTCTTGGGCACACAATGGACGGGACTTACCCATGGCGAATCCGAAATAGGGTAAATCAAGCCGGCATCGAGAAGTTTAATAACCTCTTGTTTGATGACGTCATGAATTCGAGGATTAACCCTTCTTTGGCTCTGGATTGTGGGTTTAAAGTCATCTTCCATGAGAATCTTGTGAGTACAAAAGTTCGGATCAATTCCGCGGATATCGGAAATTTTCCAAGCAATTGCCTTCTTATGATCTTTAAGCACCGCGATGAGGCGAGATTTCTCTTCTTCTTTCAAGTCTTTAGCAATGATGATGGGCGACTTCTTCTCTTCTTCAAGGAACACGTACTCAAGATGGGGCGGCAACTCCTTAAGTTCTAAATCCGGAGGATTTTTGATGGGAGGCATTTTAAAAGTCGAGGCATCGATGGCAATGACCTTGGGAGATGGTGGAGAAATTATGTCTTCTTTAAGAAGGTTCTCAATGAGGCGAAGATCTTCATCCCAATTGGTGGTAGAATCATCATTAGCTAAGTTCACATCTCCCATGGTGGCTTCCAAATCTTTCCAAAGGAAATCACTTTCTCCAAATAGAGATAGTGATGAGTCAATAGAGGAAACGGTCTCAACATTGGGAAGAGAGGTAGCAATACTTTTACAAGCATCTTTGAAGTGTTCTTCGTAAGCCTCATCAAGAACATCAATACAATTAACACTCTCGTATGAATAAGGCTGTTTAGACAACTTGCCCATGTTGAAGACGATTTTATCGTCACCCACTCTCATGATAAGCTCACCGGCTTCAACATCGATGAGAGTGCGACCAGTCCTCAGGAATGGACGACCAACATTTAATGGCACACGAGGGTCCATATCGTAGTCAACAACGACGAAATCGGCAGGAAAAGTGAATTTGTCGACTCCTACAAAGACGTCTTCGGCTATCCCCACTGGATAAGCAACCGTACGGTTAGCCAGTTCCAAAGTCATTTTGGTGGGGACTAGCTCAGGGAGAGATAAATGCTTCCAAACGCTGAGAGGCATTAAGTTAATACTGGCACCTAGATCGGCTAGGGCCATGCAATTCTCTACTCCCGGGAAGTTGCAAGGGATTAAGAAACGACCCGAATCACCAAGCTTAGTTGGCAATTTCCTTAAGAGCACTACAGAGCAATTCTCATTAAGTTGTGTGTTAGCAATATCAAGAAGCTTCTCCTTGTCACTAAAAAGATCTTTGAACATTTTCGCTTACTTGGGCATGTGAGCGAGATCCTCAGCGAAGGAGATGTTAAAATTCAATTGTTTAAACATTTTGAGAAAGTTCGAAACCTGAATATCATCCTTGCTTTTGAGCTTCTCTTTCCTCAACCCAGATGGATAAGGTATATCGGAAGGAGAGGAAGGCTTTGGGATCGAAGGATCACTCACATCCTTGGGTGGAGGAGGGGTAGAAGTAAGAGGTGGAGAAATTGGGGAAGTAGAAGGATTAGGAATAGGAGCAGGTGACTCGTTCTCCTGAGTCACAATCACCGGTGGAGGTATAGGAAGCTCGGGATCCTTGGTACCTTTGCCACTGCGAGTGGTGATTGCTTTCATCTCCCCTCTTGGATTCGCAACGGTGTTACTCGGAAGAGTACCCAAAGAAGAGGGTTGATTACCTTGGAAAAACTAGACATCATGTTCTTTAAGTCATTCGTTTGACTATCCAAAGTGTTTCTCATATCAGCTCTCAGATCGTTCCCTTGTTTCACCAGGTCTGCTTTCAAGTTGAGCACTTCCCGCTGAAGATTTCCCACGATCACATCGTTAGTCCTCATGTAGGTTTCCACTTCTTGGTGTAAAGCGGTGGGTTGGTTGGGAGGAGCATTGTATGCGGGTGGTTGATAAGCAGGTTGCTGGTAAACTTGGTTGTTTCTTTGAGGTGGATATGGTTGTTTGTGAGGTGGTATGTATGGTGCACGAGGTTGTTGTTGTTGTTGAGGAGGGCGGTTGAGGTTTTGTTGTTGGTTTGGGTTGTTAGGAGTAAAACCGGGTGGTAAGAGATAGTTGTTCGAACGGTAGCTAAGCAGGTTGCGGTTACCTTGAGGACGAGCTTGATAAGCGGGTTGAGGATAGGTGCCATAAGCTGCATTCACATTTTCAGAAGGGTAGTCTTGGGTGGCAGTACAAGTGGTGTAAGAGTGAGGACCCCCACATATCTCACATGGTTGGCTGACAGCATTGACTTGAGCGTCTTTAGCATTTTTGACGTTGATGTTGTTGGTGTTGCTGGCGGTTTGGGTAGCAAGCGATTCAAGAAGCGCAGTGATTTTGTCAAGTCGCTTATCGCTGTCACTAGTACTAGCACTAGCGACATTGGTCCGAACACTCTTAGTTTGCACACGAGACTTATTCTCAATGATATCCCAAGCAGCATTGGAAGTCTTAGCCAAAAGATTACCCCCGAGGCACTGTTTAGTGAATCTTGGTCGTTCATGTTTAAACCATTATAAAAAGTATTAATTTGGTGCAGTTTGGTAAAACTATGTTGTGGGCATTTTCTCAAAAGGTCTTTGAAACGGTCCCAAGATTCACTAAACGACTCATCGTACTTTTGTTTAAAATTGATAATTTCATTCCGCAAAGCGGTAGTAAGAGAGGGTGGGAAAAAGTAGTTGATAAACTTGGTCTCCAAATCCGTCCACGAAAGAATACTCTGTGGCGGTTCCTTAGCAAGCCAATGCCGGGCTTGTCCCTCTAAAGAAAAGGGAAAAAGTTGTAAACGGATTACCTCTTGTGGAACACCATTGAATTTGACCGTATTGGTGAGTTGCAAGAATCTCTTGATGTGGTCATGTGGATCATCAATGGTACGCCCCAAGAATGGTTGAGCAGAGACCATCTGGATAAAACTGGATTTGAGCTCAAAGTTGTTGGCTGCAATCGCGGGTATGACAATTGGATCATTGTTACCATCTACATGTGCTTGCAGAAGTTCAATCATCGGGCGATTATCCGGTAGAGGCTCATTGTTGTTGTTATTATTGTTGTTGAAAGGTGGGTTGTTATTGTTATTATTATTGTTTTGAGGTGGGTTATTGTTGTTGTTTTGTACACCGGCCATGTCTAAGTCTTCGAGAGGCTCGGGCTCTTGATAAGACGCTGATCGTGTACGCATGCACCTGCAAAAAAACTAACAAGGCAAAAACAAAGCAAAAATATTTTTGGTTTTTATGTTTTTTAATTTTTTTAGGATTTTTGAAAATTTTATATTTTTTTTGTGTTTTTGAAAATTTTTATGAAAAAGTAACGTTCACGGGGAACGGATCCCAAAATCCAAGTTCTCACAAAAAACTGTTGATCTTAACGAGAAGAGCCGGCAGCGGCACCATTTGATACATGCATTTTCATTGGGGTTCTAAGTTCGTCTCGGTATCTCCTCGAATTGATCACAGCTCAAAGTGGAATGATTTGTTCTTGGTTAATAAAAAAGGGTGTTGGTTTGTTTATCTATTTTAAGCTAATAGCAAATAAATTTAAGTGGCGTTGAGTAAATTATAAGCTTTGAAAGATTAAACTAAATTGATTAGGGCAATACTTAAAACTTAAAACTTTGTAAAACTTTAAAATCTAAAAACTCAGTCCATCGGAATATTGCAAATGAAGGTCCATCGGAAGACAAAATCATAACCATCGGAATACATAAATGTAAAGCTGTCGTAATGTTAAAGTCAGTTCTGTCGCAATGTGCATCTATCGGAAAGATCTAGATCGGAATGTATGAAATCTAAGCACCCCTATCGCAATATTGTTCTGATCGGAATGTTGTACCAGATCGCAATGTTGCTGTCGAGAATTGGGCAGAATTTTGACTTAAAAAGGACCTTAATCCCGTCGGAATGTGCGATCGCAATAAGCGATCGCAATCCCAGATCGGAATAAGGGGGAATGACAACCGATCGCAAAGTAAAACCACAAAGGGTTATTGCGATCAAAATAAGTAGCCGTCGGAATGTGTGTAAACCCTGATATTGCGATGGAAGGAATGTAATTCCGAAATTGGTGGCAACTTAAAAAACTCAATAAGCAAAATCAATAAGCTAAGTAATCCGAAACTTAAATAACGTAAAAAGCTTAAATTCGATAACTTGTAAAACGTAAACAATTATAAACCGTATGAAACGAACTTAAAAATGATTAAAACCCTTGTGAAATCCGAAAAGTAATATGCTAAACTTGAAATAAGCTACTAAGCATTAAGAGCTTATAGCCTATACACGTAAGAGCTTAACAAGGAGTAAAAAGACTACCCTTTCAACCTTTAAACACCAAACGAAATCAATCTGTATGGATTATGGTTTTCGGATCAAAAGCAAAGTGAAACCAAGAAATGAAGAAGAAGATTGACGAACACAAACTTAAACTTAAACTTTTAATTAAAAGAACTCAAAGTACAAAGATTAATGAGAAGCTTAAAATTTGAAAGATTAAAACAAAGAAAAATCTAGTGAGAGAAAGTTTGGAACTTTCTCTCTCTAAAACTAGAGAAATGAAAAACTAAAACTAAGACTAACTAAGTGCCCCAAATTTGTGAAGTAGAATCATATATATAGGCGTGTGATGTGGGCTTTGTGAATGGGCTTTTGTTTGGGCTTCTTTTCTCCTTCCTTCTTAAGTCTTTACGTTTCTTTCAAATTAACGTTTCTGACTTTGGATTTTGAGAAGTGCCGGTGAATAATTCCAACTCGTCTTATAATCTTTTGTTTAATAGACTCGAGTTCTTCGACATATATGAATCTTCCATCTTTGGCTCTATTCTCCGATAAATCTTTAAATAGGCACAATGACTTCAAATCTTTTGCATCTCTTGGACAATAGACTTCGTCTTGAGTCTTTTTCCTCGATAAAACCCGTGCAATCCCATGTTTTCTTCAATATTCATCCGGTTGACTCTGAAAACACAATAAACACAAAAACCACGCATAATTCCAAACAAATGATATTAAATACGTGTTTTGGTCTCATTTTAGCCAGAATTAGGTTGTAAAAGGATGGGTGTTTACACACCTATCAAACACCTTATTATCACCTATAGGGATCTTAACAATCTTTTCATGACACATTAGCTCAGCCCTATGCTTAACCAATACATCCCAATGATCACATCGAAGCTCCCATGTCCTAGAGGGATTAAATCTATGGTGAACTTAAATTCTCCCAACTCTAATTTGCAGTTTAAAAATATCTCATCTACCTCTTCTTGCTTACCACTAGCTATCTCAATCACATACCCTGGTTTCGCTACACTAGGGTTCATATTTAACAAAGGCACGAATTGAGAAGACACAAAACTAAAATCTGCCCCAGAGTCAAAAATAATCGTAGCGAGGTGATTGTTAACAGAAAACGTACCCGTCACTACATTCGGGTCCTGAACCGCTTCTACTGCATTTGCAAGGTAAACCCTACCTCCATTACGATTTCCCTTATTCTGATTTCCTTTGTTCCTGTTCCAGTTCCGATTCCCAGTGTTTCCATTGTTGCGGTTGGCATTGTTCCGGTTTCCACCGCCTTGGTTTCCTAGATTCCCTTCCAAAGCTAGCTGGCCTCTGTCCTGGTTGGTTGCCCCCACCAATCTAGGACACTCCCTCTTAAAATGCCCGGGTTGTCTACTCAAAGCAGTTTCCCCCGGTTACATTCATCTTCACAGACTGGATTGGTGTTGCGTTCCTGTTAGGTGCTTCACAGTTCCTAGCAAAGTGTCCCGGTTTCTGGAAATTGAAGCATATCTGGCATGGTGTACCTCTTGGATGGAACCAAGAGCAGGTTCGGCAAGCAGCATTGTTGTTGTTCGGATTTCCAGAACCTTGAGGTACTCTCATGGCAAAATTTCTTCCATCTTTTGCCTTCTTAACATTTTTCCAGTTGGTGTCAGGCGATTTCGCGGCTTCTGGCTCCTTTCTTTTATCCCCCGCCTTTACCAAGGTTCCACTAGATACCGCCTCCTCAATAAGTATTCATGCTGTAAGTATAGCTTGCTGTATCGTGTTAGGTTGAGTAGCCTTGATCATTCCCCTAATCTGAGTAGGCAATCCAGCAATGTACCGCTTGATTATGTTTGCCTCAGGGGTAACCAAATGGGGAACCAACTTTGCCAATTCATGGAAGCGATCCGTGTAATCTGCATGAGCCGCTCCAATTATAGCATGTCCCCAAAACTCATTTTCCAGCTTCTCCATCTCATTGCTTGGACAAAACTCCGTAGTCATAAGAGCCTTAAAATCGGCCCAAGCCATAGCATTTGCAACAACTCTCCCTCTTGCTTGAACTTGAGTATTCCACCAAGTTAAAGCCTTCCCTACCAGTGAACCAGTTACATACATGACCCTTTGATTGGGTAAACAACCACTCATCTGAATCACATTTTCCATCTTCTCAATCCATTGGGTAAGTACTACCGCGCCGCCCTTCCCATCATACTCTTTTGCACCACAAGAGGTGAATGCCTTATAGCTACAACCATTGTTTCCACCTCCTCCTTGACCATTGTTGTTGTTGTTGTTCAGGTTATTAGTCACCTGCTCAACAATGGTTGGTATTATGTTGGCCATTTGAGCAGCAATCAAAGCAGCCAAATCAGGATTTCGATCACCACCACTTCCCCCAGCACCATTTCGCGTATTCACCATGCTATAGTAAAAACATGACACCCGTTAACAACTACCAAAATACCCATATAGTACACTTACCACCATGCACACGCCTAAGCATAACCATACGTACTACCAACATCTACTATACAAGCATGCATCAACTCTCTTTCATGCAATCATACTTGAAAGTCCAGTGGTGTTGTGGCACATATATAATTATGTAGGCCTCCATAATTATACATGTTCCCTTTTACCAATGTACTCCCTCCTATGATGACACTTATAAGAAATTAATACTACACATAACACATAATCCATCAACTCACAAGCACATAACCACACAAAATAAGATCCAAAACTCCATTTATTAAAATAACATAGTCAAAAACTTGAAACATCACAAATCCATGGTCTAGCTAAACTAGCGTAGACATAATCCAAACGAAAACATAAATAATTCTAAGGCATGCCGCCCATAAGAGTCAGAAAAGATTTAAAACAGATAACTATTGGATGCAGTGGATTCGGTATCAGATTCTCCTCCTCCATTATTGTTATCCTTTGGGTAAACTGGTCTAGTCTTGACAGTCCTCAATAGTACTTCCTTATTCCCTTCCTTAGCCGTTATCGTTAGGACAGTCTTATAGACCCACACATTGTTCACTTTCACCTTAGACATGCATTCTATCGCCTCACATGGATCCCACTCATCTGGAATTCTCCTCCTATAGTTTGTACATCTGTGGCATCCTAACCTCGTAATTCCTGTGGCTTTCACCACCACTACTTGGCTCTTAAGGGGCATGACTTAAATATCAGAAGAAAATATCACTCATCAGATACATAGTATAACATAACAAAAGCAGATGCTATCATGCACCAAATTATATACTATAACATACATTTCTAGCAAAGTACAAAAATGACTAGCGTGGACGATGGTAGTTAAACCCGAACTAGTCAAAACTCGAAAGGAAAATAATATGTGGCCAAGTATGAACCATATTAGTTCCTAACTTAACAACATCACAAAATAACATCCAAACACATCAATTATTATAAAATGCACACATACTCCTATGACGCCTATATGAAGGGACCCTTAAGCTATAGACTAGGCTACGCGACTAGGCAACCTAATTCTCTATAACCATTGTCTCTGATACCATTCTGTCACACCCCACCATGGCGGAATATGGGCGCGACGTAATGGATATCATCACAACATGGCGTGTCTATAGAGATAACTATATGAAATAAGAAATGTCATAAAATGGTGACACGAAAGTCATGACAATATCTCAACAAATGCAGGAGTCTAGGTAAGTAGGTAACAATCCTACCACTTACCCAAGACAAACAAATAACATAACCAAAACAAACATATGTGTGACACAGTATCACTTATTAAATTAACAAATACAAACTAAGAAGGAAACGGGGATCTCCTTCTAAATGCATTCCTACGCTCTCCAAATCCTAGCCACTTATGTTCTCATGCTTAACCATAGTATCACCTGAAAGAGACACTAAAATACGTCAACATAAAGTTGGTGAGAGTCATAGGTTTAGACTCAAACACCAAAATCATACCAAAAGCTGTGAGTATAATCAAAGTTTAAAACATATGGACAATGTGATACTAACATGTATTATCAACTATCATTCAAGAATTAATCAATCAAACCAACACTAAGGCTCCCAGCCATACCATACACCATACTCCCATAGGCATCCAAACACCTATGAACCAATCCCCAAGGCCCCGCCTTGCCAATAACCCCTTGGTACTAAGTCAAAAACATAAACAATCAAGAATCAACTAGCAGTTAATCACATAAGTATGCACACATAAGTCCATTACCAATGCCAAACATTCACAGCATAATTTATAAATAACAACACAGTGTCTCTTCCATCCCATCTGGAAGTCAAAAATAGTAGTAAACATGGGACTATGAAACTCACCTGATTGCTTCTCCAAAAGTCCTCGCACTAGCAAAAGCTAACAAACCAAAAGCACATAATCAAAACATGAACCAATCACTAAGATGGCTCATCAACCTATGATGGACATCTAATCTCCTCCCATATAAATACCTCATTTATAAGCTCTAAACACCCCATTACCCTTCCCTAACAAGTCCTTAACTTGGTTAAGTTTGATAACTATCCCGTTCATATTTTACACAAAACAGTCCCAATTTTTAGGTCTCAAAACTACAAGTCAAACGCCCACCTAAACATACCCATGCTCTCTGTAAAGGGAATATTTATGGCCTTACATATGTTAGCTAACACCTCCCACTTGCCCCAACCTTAAAGCTATTGTTATGGCCCCGATATATATATATATATATATATATATATATATATATATATATATATATATATATATATATATATATATATATATATATACATATACTTTTATCATTCCAGATTTACTGATTTTATACATACAAAAAGTTTGTTATGATTAGGGGGTCTTACCCTAAACCACAACCTTAGCCCCAATGCAGATACTTACTATAATATATAAACCATCTCTCATGTTCGTTAGAAGATCCCAATGTAACCCTAAGTACCCCAAACAACCCAAAACTTAAAAAGAAAACAGGCTGACTTCAAAACTGTTTTGACCTCCGACTGTTGTAACCTGTTTTTGACCCACTTTCCAACCTCTAATTTAGTTCTCGTTTCTTGCATTCGAAATCCACTTCAATTACCTTTTCAGGGATACTTGGATCGTAAAATAAGAGTTTTTAGAACTCCTAATATGATCAAAACAAATGACTCAAAATTCTGTCCAGTTTTTAAAAACGGGTTTAATCAAATTAACTTAATTAATTATCCATAACCCCATTAAATACAAGCCTTAGTTTACGTAATCATCATATTATGATTAATATAACATTAATTTACTGTTTTTAAATTAAACCCTAAACTAAATCCATCATAAGATGATTAAAGAAAACATAAAAACAATTTAATTGAAAAGGGTTATGAAAGTTTTACCTTTAAATTAATGGAAGATAAAAAAAACTATGAAAACCCTAAAAATACTCCTCTAGCCGTCGACTATGGTGTTTTAGGAAGAAAAATATGGCTTTTGTTTTTAATTAAGACATTATATAGGGTATGGGTGAACCCAAGTCCAACCCATAGCCCACTTACCTTTTCCTTTTCTTTTTTCTTTCTTTTAGTCGGCCTAAACCGCCCTATATATATATGTATTTTTATTTTTATTTTTCTTTTTTATTGTTAAATAATACACTACTAATATTACCTTAATTTTCCTTAATTTATTTCAGCTCCTAAAGCTTCCAAAACCTCAAAACCGTAAAACTAGCCAAATTTACGCGTTTTACCGTAAAAGACGTAAAATATACACTTTTATAAAAAATCTCAAATTTTGAAATAAACTTTATAACTAAGTCCTAAATGACTTAAAACAATCCTGAAAAATATTCATATGACTAATTACCTCATCCGAGACCTCTAAATGCTAAACCGTAAATCCTAAAAAAATACTATTACTATAATACTTATACGTATACGTAAACACCAAAATATCACCATTTCATTTCATAGTCACTAATTGTGAGCTCATGAACATGAAATAACCGTTCCTCGATTTACTTATGAGTACTCTATACTCATAAACGATAACCACACCAACCTCGTTCACACAAAATAAACACGTAAACACACAGATCAAGTAGTCACACATAAAATAACCTAAAAATAGGACCAAGTGACGAACCTCAAAACCACGGTTGTCACATATACCTACCTTATAGTTTGTATTAATCAAGATTAAAGCAACTAAGAGTATTTATCTATTTTGCCTTTCTTTTTGTTTGAATTCGATACACCCAATAATTACTAGAACGCTAACTATTGGGGTGCATTTTCACGCTTGTTGGGAGATATTTTGTGTTTACTTGTGATACGTAATACAATATAGTAATAATATTCACAATAAAAAAAACGAATAACAAACGATAATACGTGTAATTAGAGTTCTAATTACCTGTATATTAGTATGGCTAACAATAAAAAAGACTTTTCTGATAATGACACACACACCTCCCCGGCAGCGGCGCCAAAAACTGATGTAAGGATTTTGTACTTGTCTTAGAAAAACAAGTAAAAACGATAAGTATTAGAAATTACGTTTAGGAAAACGTAAAATCTGATAAGTGAGTTCGTTCACGGTGGAGGTATATATGTTTTGTCCAAATTAAACTTTTTGATTTAATTATTGCTTGGAAATGAGAAAAGAATGAAAAGAAAAATACGGATTACGCTAAAAATAAAAACTAGAAGAAACGCGTTTTCATGCAAATCGAGGCAAAAAATACTTGTCCAAAAAATTATTAAAATTACAATTAATCCTAAATACTATAATTAAGATTGAAAAATCAATAAAAACTTTTTTACACTTTTTATTTAATTATTATTTAATTTTAAAGTCTAATAAAAGACCTAAAATTAAAAATAACAAATAAAAAGCCCGAATTAAGATTTATTAATTGTAAACCTTAAAGATATTAATCTTATGTTAAAAAGTATTTTTCAAAAATTTTAAAAATAAATTAACTATTTTTATTGACTTTTATAAAAACATAAAATGAAAGATGAATAAAAAATAATAAAACAATTGGGAAAAATCCCAAACTTTTTCAGAAAATCTTAAATGCTATCTAAAACCTAGGAAAAATAGAAAGGATGAAAAAGCTAAATAAAATAAGCCAAAAATCCCTTGATAAGTTACTGATTATATTAAAATGGGGAAAGAAAATAGCTAATAAAGAAATGAATTTCCAAAGTGTATATTAAGAGGAAGCTTGGTACACTGGTAAGACGTGGGACTCCCACACGATGGGTCACCCATTCGAATCCAGACCAAGTTCTTTTTGTTCGTTTACTTTTTTTTTGGACAAAGGCACCCCCACAAGGTTTCTGTTTATGAGGAGTCAACAATAAGCAAAAAGAAATAAGAAATAAGCCATTTAAGCCACAAATTCAGCACAGTTAAGCAGTTCAATTAGCACACTAAAAACGTATTGCCCGATATCTGGAATACAAGTTAAGACTTGTTGTCAGATATCTGGCAAGACACAAACATAAACATGTCGGACATATGCAATTAACAAGTATTTTGATGAACTACAAAATGAGAAATAAGCTAGTATAAGCTGTTATTTTAAAAACCAACTATCAGCAACCTTGAACTATCTTATGACTAACAAATCACCAAAATTTAACACCTAAATCAAAGTCTAACTATAGAAAATACTATCTGATTGTTTCTGAGCTATTTGGTGTTCAACCCTTAGCACAATTGAACCACAGTTATGTAGCTATGAACATTCAACTACCAAACTTCATCCAGTTCACAAATACAAGCAATAAAACATCACTTGGGTTCATACATCATAGATTCACACACCATCAGTAAAAAAAGACAGATTTTCATACAACTTTGCAAAATGAGATCTAAACTTTCCAAATCAAACCAAGAGCAATTTTAACTAGAGTACCCTAGAACTAAGTGTGCAGGAAGTTGTTTTCAGTTTTCTTGTCACCCACAAGCTTTAACAGACTCACCCAAACACCGCTTTAAGTGATTGATTTTAAAAATTAACAAAGCAAAAGAGATTTTTAAAGATTTAAATAGCAAGAAAACAACTTAAATAGGTCTAAAAACTTATATTGAGCATATTCAAACGACAAACAAGCAGTCACAAGTCATGCATAGCATATTCACTTAACACCGAATTCTTCAACAAAAATTAAAAAGAGGGAAAGAAAGTTGTGCACCTTCCTCACTCACAATCTAAGTGAGGGTCAGCAAATCTCTCTTAAGTCCTATTTACAACTTCATAGGCCTAAGAGTGTCTTAAAATGGGTTGAAAACCCCTTGAATACAACAGTCAAGGGTAAAAATTCACAATGACCTTTTGATGTCATGTAGATGGCTGTTTTGAATCACACTTCAAAAACAAACAAGGAAACAAGCTCCAAAAACTCTTTCAAACGCTGAGGGTTAGGAAGCTTATGATTGAGCTTATGGAGATAAGTTGTTAGTACCAAATAAACAAGAAAAACATATTCTTTCTCAAATAATTTTGGAACAAGAGCAAAGTAATAAGTAACCAAATGATGTAACAACTTGAAATTTTCAGGTTTATTATAATAAGACGTGCTCGTTTGTAAGACGTTTCACTTATTAACGGTTCGTGCCGTTCGTGAATATTATTTAAGCTTTTGAGAATTCCTGTATCCACTACTACTTAAGTCACATAATTGAGTTCGTGTATGTGTCCAAGTCATGTGACATAACTTTTTATAACGAACATGTCGTCCGAGTTCTTTTAATTTACAATATGAATCCTGGGCCGAAGCCGAATCAAGATAAAACATACTAGAATAGCAAACTAAAAATAACAACTCATGTACATAGACTTCATAAACTGTTATTTGTAAATGGTCAAACAAGGTCAAAACTGAACCTATAATAAGCTCCCACTAGCCATATCAGTCCAACACATTTGCCTAAAATGCCTATTATGGGTATGTCACAAGACACCCAAAACCGGATGGGACTTAACCCTATGCCGCGAATACAAACTTAAATACAGCCATGATTAACAAGTCTTAAGGACATAAACAAAACACATCACAACATAATATGGCCAGTCCAAAGGAGTTTTGAGCAAAGATACTGAGTCTCCAGCCAAGCCTTCACCCTGTCCGAATCCAACATAGCCGAAACCCCAAAAGTTCTTCTTTGTGAGTCCCCTATCCTCTCTCTGGCATCCATGTTTATATCGCTTATATGTGCTTGACCAAAACCTAGGAAAAGAAGAAGTCATGTGTTAATAAGTATAACCGAACCATTATAAATATCAAAACTAATGAAACATGATAAGTCTAACCAATGAATACCATTAGGAAACCCATTTAGCCAACCGAATGCAAAGACACCAATCGATCCAAACCTTATTTTCTGTCAAGACCATACCAAGACCACCTCCATGTTTTATTGTCATTTTGTTTAAGAATACTAACAAATTATAGTAATGGTAGTAAATGAAAACCCAGTTAACCAAACCACATACTAATCGGCCGAAAACCCTAACCGTTTAAATACCAGTATCAAATATAGAAATTAACAAGATGTAATCATGTTAGAAACCCCCAAATTCACCATAGGATTCGCGGTTTTAAAAACCCACAAATTGTTCAAACCCTAATTTCTATAAATTGATTTAAAACCCTAATTAGACCAAATCTATACATGAATTAATTAGTTAATTAGACTAAAAACCAAGAATGAACAAAACCCTAATTTGACCGAAACCCTAATTTAGTAAATTCGTTTAATTAATGAAATTAATTTATTTTTATGAAAGAAGACAATGATTAACTATATATAAACGCAAGATCTAACAAAACCCCCAAATTATATGAAACCCTTAATACAAGAGATTTTGTATGTAAAAAGTTATCGTCCGATCTTTTCGAATTGATTACTAGTTATTAGTGCGACTCAGTCGTTCTTGGTGGAATATAAAGGATTGGTTATCTATTTTAAATTAAAGTAAAATGACAATGAAAAATGTAAATGGAAATGTAAAAGCAAATGTAAATGTCGTTAAGTAAAAGTGGAAGTTTGAAATTTAAAACTAAAAATTAATACTTAAAAGTAAATGACGAAAAATTAAAAACTTTAAAAAGTAAATTTTAAAAACTAAATAAATATGAAGGCTTCAAAATAAAACTAAGTTAAGAAAATTACTCTAAGTAAGAATGGGGGGAAAGATTAAATTGACAATTAAAAGTAAAAATAGAAAATAGAAACTAAGACTCGATCGGAATATACTAGTGCCGGAATCCCATCAGAAAGCAACAGTCGGAATCCTGTCGGAAAGTGCCAAAATGGAATTCTATCGGAAAGTAGTGAAAACCAAAGATATCGGAATATATGAAGAACACAACTATCAGAATAAGTCAAATGAAATCCCATCGGAGTGTCCAATAAACACCTCCGTCGGAATCTAAGTCGGAAAACCAGTCGAAATCATAAACCCTAATCCGATACTAGGTATCGGAATATTAGTGGGACTATCGGAATAATGGTCGGAAAAGGGTTTCCCCTTTCCGATGGAGTATAACTAGTAATAAGCAATCAATTAAGCTAACTTTTAATAAAAATCAAAATCCAAAACTTAACTAACTATTTAATGAAAATAACTAAATAAGCATAAGTAAAAACTTACAAAACTCTAAATAAGCAAACCTTTTAAATCAAACTTTTAAAAAGACAAAACTTTTAAGAAAACTTTAAAACAAATAAGCTAAATACAAAATAAGCCAATAAGCATGTCAAGCTCAAAGCTCAATTCGTATTAAAACTTATAGATGAATAAAAAGATAAACTTTTTAATCACATGAACTCCAAGATGAAACAAAATCAAAGATTATCACGAATAAAAGATAAAAAAATAAAAAAAGGTAGAATAAGATTAAGATCAAAACTAGATTAAACTTTTTAAAAGTAAAGATTAGACTAAAACAAGAAAGAAAATAAAAGATGAAGTTTTCCTAGTGAGAGAAAGTTAGACACTTTCTCTCTCTAAAAATTAAAGCTACAAAAGAAACATGAAGACTAACTAACAACTAACTAACACCCTCCTAATGTGTCATTAGGAGGGTATATATAGGAAGTGGGGAGTGCATGTGTTGATTCCTTCTTTCTTTCTCTTTCTCGTCTCGAGATTTGTCGATATAAAATGAACTTGTCTTATAATTTCTTCAATAATTAGACTTGAGTTCTTCGACTTCATTAAACTTCCGTCTTTAGACTTTTTCTTCGATAAATCATCAGAATTGCCCTGGACTTCCGTTCTTTTTGCACTCTTGATCTTTTGACTTCGTCTTTTCTCGTTTTCATCGATAAAAGCTTGTGAAAGCCCGTGTTTTCTTCTGTTTTCATCTTTTGGTCCTAAAATACAATAAAAACACAAACCACGCATAATTCCGACATTTACGACATAAAATACACATTTTGGCTTGGTTATTATTATAATTAAGTGGTAACAGGATGGGTGTTTTCACACCTATCAAATCCCCTACACTTGACCATTGCAATGTCCTCATGCAATGCATTAATTACAAAGCAAGTTTTACATTTTCCATCACAATCAATCCACATTGGCCTTTATTAAAGAGATAAAATATTTAAAGGAAGAAAACAAGTAAAAAATATCAAAAACTTACCTTAGGGTTCTGGAATGTCATGAATGATTATCATCCTCAAGTTCACGTTCCCCATACAAAGCTTAAAAACGAGATCATTGTTATTATAAGTTAGCAAACTAACACAAACTCATGTGGCCCAATTATTCAAATAGACTCCCTTATTCCTAGGTGTATCTCTTATATTTTATTATTGTCTTGAATGATCACGAGGATGCATTGTTGACTTACTTTGATAGTTATTTAGGCTGAAAATAAAGTAGGACGATTTAATCAATAGTTAGCTAAAGGACAAAATCTTTTAAAACTGCTTCTCGGGACCTCATAAAGTTCATTTCTTGGCATAACTCGCTTCACGATTTGAGACCTTTCTCCGACCGATATTTGGCATTGACTTCATTCTTCAAATCTTGAGAGACGTTCATGAAATAATGGTCTTCTCTTCATAATAGGAATTTCTTCACTTAAAGTTTTGAGAGATTCTTCATACTTGGACCACGACTTCTCCATTTTTCTCCAATATTTACTTGGGATTTCGATATACAATGATTCGCCTCCTTTTAGGACTTGGATATATTTATCCTCATACCTTGTTAGGGCCTTTTTGGATAGACTTCTCCATGATCTTTACGGGAGTGTTTGCTTTTCGTCGTGTGTCTCGATCCTTCATATTGATTTTTGATAAACGATTCTTCACATCACTTTGGATCTTTAGCAACAAAATGTAGCCCTCATGCCTTGTTAGGTCCTTTTCGGACTTGCCAATCTTCGCATCCCGCTTCAATAAGTTATGCCTTGGCTATAAACTCTAATGTAAAGCTTTTGCCCGTATAAAAATTAATTTTTTTGTCGTGTGTCTCTTCCAATTGAAAACTGGATTAACTATGCGACTCAGTCGTTCTTTGGTGAAACAAATAGTTGTGTCGTTGTAGTATTTACAAGTGCAAAACAATTAGAGTAAATGACGTTAAAGTAAAATCTAAGTCTAATTTAAAGTAAATGACAAGTATTTAAAAACGTGACGAGAAATTAAAGGGCAATTAAAAGTAAATAATGCAAACTTAAATCTAACTAAGGCAAACTTAAAACGCAACTAAAACTTAAAACTAAGGCAAGACTAAAATAAATCTAAGGCAAATAAACTTAAAGTGCGACTAAGGAAAAAGACGGAAAAAATAAAGCTTGAAATTAAAAATCAAAGACAAAAACTAAAAAGAACCTGAAAACAGCTCATTCGGAATAATCCTTCGTTCGGAACAATCACTCATCCGGAATGTCACCTTCGTTCGGAATGATTCTTCTTCGCTCGGACTATTACCAAAATCCTTGATCCGGAACAAATTCTCTATTCGAAATATGTCACTTATCCGGAATAAATCCTTCGTTCGGAACTTTTGCTGATTCGGAACTTCAATTGGTTCGGAACTTCCTAAACCAAAGCCTTGATTCGGAACTTCTTGATTCGGAACCCTTGGTTCGGAATTTTCTGATTCGGAACTTGCTGATTCGGAACTTTCGAATGTTCCGAACGAAACACTTCTTCACTGATCCAAAATACTTCCGAATGAACAAATAGTTGATCCGGAACTTTAAATGTTCCGAATGAAGGTGTTGATCCGGAATAAATAGTTATTCCGAATAAAACTCCTTGGTTCGGAACTTTTTCTTGGTTCGGAACTTCTACTGGTTCGGAATAGGTTCCGAATGAGCAAGTGTCGACTCGAAGGAACTTCTCTTGATCCGGAACTTCTTGGTTCGGAACCCTTGGTTCGGAACTATCAAGGAATAAACCTTCACTCTGAATCTTGGGTAGGCTTGGTTCGGAACTTCACCTGGGAATCACAGTAACAGAAAAAAGCGAAGAACAAGGAAACACAGTATACACGAATCTAATCACAATTTAACCAAATCAAACAAAAGATTAAATCAAACTAATCACAAGGAATCTACTAAACATAAACAAACAATCCAAATCAACAAAACTAACAAAACTAACCAAAATAATCAAAACCCACTTAAATAAATCAACAAAAATCAAGAACTTGAACATAAACAATAAAGCATGAAGATTAAGATCAAATAAAGAAAGGTAGATAGGAGATTAACAAGAAAAAGTAAAGATTGACAAGAATTAAAAGAGAAACTTACTTGAAATTAAATGTAATTAAGGTGCAAGACAATTAAGGTAAATGACATGTAATTAAATGAAAAGTTAAGTAAAATGGAAGAACTAATTGTCACTATTAGCCAACAAAGAAAAATGCTAATCTAGTCTAATCTATATATAGGGGAGGATTAGGGAGTGCTTAGGAAGCTTCCTCCCCTCCTTCATTTCTTCTTAATTGCATGATTAAGTCCCTCAAGCCTTTAATCTTCATTTAATTGCACCATTAGTCCTTAAGCCTTTTAATCTTCTTAAATCTTGGACTTTTAATGACTTTTGGCTCGGGATTTCTTCAAACTCGTCTTTTAATTCTTCAATAAATTAGACTTGAGTTTTTCGGCTTTTGATAAACTTCCGTCTTTTGACTTTTTCTTCGATAAATCTTCAGAATTAGTCTTGGACTTCCGTTCTTTTTGCACTCTTGACTTCTTGACTTCGTCTTTCATCTTTTTCTTCAATAAAAGCCCGTAAATGCCCGTGTTTTCTCCACTTTTCACCTTTTCGTCCTAAATCACAACAAAAACACAAACCACGCATAATTCCGACATAAAAGACATAAAATACACGTTTCGGATCGGTTATTATTGTAATTAAGTGGTAAAAAGGATGGGTGTTTACACACCTATCAAATCCCCTACACTTGACCATAGCAATGTCCTCATGCAATGCATTAGTTACAAAGCACGTTTACATTTTTCATCATAATCAATCCATGTTGGCCTTTATTAAAGAGATAGAAAACTAAAAACATTCAAAGTAAAGAAATCAAAACATACCTTGGGTTTTGGAAATGTCATGAATAATCATCATCCTCAAGTTTTCACTTTCTCCAAACCAAGCTTAAAAACGAGATCATTGTTATTATAAGTTAGTAAACTAACACGAACTCATGTGGGCCAATTACTCACTTAGACTCCCTTATTCCTAGGTGTATCTCTTATATTTTATTGTTGTCTTGAATGATCACGAGTATGCATTGTTGACTTATTTCGATAGTTATTTAGTCCGAAAATAAGGTGAACGATTTAATCAATAGTTAGCTAAAGGACAAAATCTTTTAAAACTGCTTCTCGGGACCTCATAAAGTTCATATCTTGGCATAACTCGCTTCGCGATTTGAGACCTTTCTCGGACCGATATTTGTCAGCGACTTCATACTTGAAATCTTGAGAGACGTTCATGAAATAATGGTCTTCTCTTCATAATTGGAATTTCTTCACTTGAAATTTTGAGAGATTCTTCATATTTGGACCACGACTTCTTCATTTTTCTCCAATCTTTATTTTGGACTTTGATATACAACGACCCGCCTCCTTTTTGGACTTGGCTTTATTTATCCTCATACCTTGTTAGGGCCTTTTCGGATAGACTTCTCCATGACTTTTGGGGAGTTTTTGCTTTTCGTCGTGTGTCTCGATCCTTCATGTTGATCTTTGATAAATGATTATTCACATCACTTTTGGATCTTTAGCAACAAAATGTAGCCCTCATGTCTTGTTAGGACCTTTTTGGACTCGCCAATCTTCGCATCCCGCTTCAATAAGTTATGCCTTGGCTATGAACTCTAATCCATATCGAGCAACTTTTAAACGATCTTGGGCTAGAAGCTAAGTAACTTTTCAAATCGTACAACCTTATTTATTACAGATAAATTTATTAGCAAGCGATGGGAGAATAGGCTTATAATTAACTCACATAAATTCCCGAAAGAATACCAAGCTTATAATTGGCTCTATCATCTCTCGTTCTCCACAGTTTAAAATCTCAAGGAATGAGACTCGTGGATGCTTAGCCTATTAAATCAAAGTTTTGGGTTTTCGAGTCGCCTATAGGATCTTGCAAACTCTTAGACTCTTTCACGTTTAGAAATCGCATTTTAAAGTTCCCTTGATAAACGACTCTCTAGGATCAATTATAGGAACTTGCGAAAAGTTCTTGTTCTTAACCCGTGAGAGTTAAGACTTTCGCGTTTTATAGCTCCCTATATAAAAGCCTAGCAAAACTTGACTTAAACACGTTAAGGATACTAGCAAGAGTAAACTTAGACAAGTAAACTCGGGTTGGGTCAAAAGATTCACAACGTTTGAAAATTAAAACCACTTTATTAAAGATTTATTCTAATAAGGAAAGAAAATAACTATACAAAGGTAAAATCAACTATACAACTAGGCCAAAATAGATAAAATTTTTTGAAAAATGTCGAAAAATCAAATTTTCTAGTTAAAATGAGGACAAATACAAGGAAAAGGCCACTTAACATCGATAGAAGTCCCCCTACACTTAATATAAACACTGTCCTCAATGTTTAAGCATGTGGGAGTAAACTCCCCTACACTTAAGACATTGTGCACTTTGTTTAAATCTTGCTAAGGAAAAGACAACTAAAGAGATTCATATTTTAATATTGGAAAATATAAATTAGTGAATCGAAAAGAGTTTAGGATAGAACCGGGAAAATGGAAACACGGAATTACGGGTCGTCAAGAATCATCAAGAGTGGATCATTGAGCGCTCGAATCCCTGATTAAGAGAGGAGAGGAAATAGAAAACACCAAGGGGTCTCCCCTACACTTAGGATAAAGAAAGCGAAAAGATAGATACATGGGTTGCCTCCCAAGAAGCGCTTGATTTTTGTTAACCGAGTCGTGAGCCTAACTCGACCTTGATTACCATAGGAAGAAGCATGAAACATATCCACCGGGATCAAAGACATAGTTTTCGTCCATCAAATAGCACAAGCTTAAGGCGAACAAGGCAAGCCAAAGAAGAATAGGCAAGGTTCCCTTAAGCAGCGATGGAGCACGGTGGGAGTAAGTATGGTGAGGTGCAAGCATGTCTTTAATAGTTCCAAAGATTTTTCCTTTTATTTCATCAAGTGGATACTGAGATGGGTGAAGAATATCAATACCGGGGTCGAACACCTTTTCCTTTAAGGGAAAATAGCACTCAGGCTCAGCAGAGTGTGAAGAAGATCCGCGAAGAAGATGCAGAACCTCGTCCTCAGAAGGTGGACAAAGAGGTGTTAAATCATATGTGCTGCGGATGGGGGTTTCGACCGGTTTCTTCTCCTTAGAAAGAATTTTCTTCAAATCCAAAGTAGGATCAAGACGATAATATTCAAAGTCTAAAGGAGGAGCATCACTCTCATGAGGGAAGTACGTATTGAGAAACGTAGAGAAGTCTTCCTCAAATGAGTAATCATCCAAAGTAGGATCAAGTGATGGCGGAGGATCTTCATCATGAGAAGAATCGCTCGAGAGAGTATCGGCCTCATCAAAATCATCATATGTGGGCAGGTCGGGATACTCGGAAGTACAATCATCAAAATCATCCGAATCTGAGCTAGAATCATCATCATAAGCATCAAAGATCGGTGGAGAATCATAAATGGGAGAATTTTCCAAATTGGAGAGAGAATCATCCACATCATCTTCAAAAAGTGGATTATCAATGCAAGACTCGAATAGAGGATTGTTGTAGATGACAAAATCATCGAGCACATCAATCATATTCGTAGATTCTCGTCCATAGGATTTGCTTGTAAGCTTCCCCATTTTAAAAACTTGGGCATCATCCCCGACTCTTAAGATTAACTCACCTTCGGCAACATCAACTAGAGCTCGTCCGGTTCTCAAGAATGGCCGACCAAGTATTAAAGGAATACGAGGGTCCATTTCATAATCAACAACGACAAAGTCGACCGGGAAAGTAAATGTGCCAACTTTAATGAACACGTCTTCGGCTATACCAACGGGGTAAGCGAGAGTGCGATTTGCAAGTTCAAGAGTCATCTTTGTTGGAGTAAGGTCGGGTAATGATAGTGTTTTCCAAACACTCAAAGGCATAAGATTAATACTAGCCCCGAGATCATCAAGGGCAGTAAATTCTTCGGTTTTGTTAAAAAGGCAAGGCAACACAAAACGACCGGGATCTCCAAGCTTTTCCGGAAGTTCTTTAAGAATAACTGCAGAACAGTTTTCATTTAAGCGTGTGTTGGCGAGCTCAATCAACTTCTCCTTCTTGTTAAGCAATTCCTTGAATGCTTTGACAAATTTCGGCATGTGGACAAGTGCTTCAACAAGGCTAATGTTGATGTTCATTTGAGAGAGCATCTTCACATAGCTCGACACTTGAGAGTCATCCTTGGTTAGCATTTTGGTCTTGCCTAGCCGTGAAGGATAAGGGATATTGGGTTTGGGTGGTGAAGGTGAAGGCGTAGCAGGTAAAGGTTGAGATGTTGAAGGGTTCTTCTTGGGAACATCGTCATGACGAGGCGGAGACGGTAATGGTGCACTAATACTAGGTGTAGGAGGAGTAGGGATAAATGGTGGTGGAGGAGGTGTAGATGAAGGGGGCGGGATAGGTGGTCCTACGATGGTAACTCCACTACGGGTAGTAATAGCACTCACATTTGCTCGCGGATTGGTGACGGTGTTTGAAGGTAGATAACTTGAAGTAGAAGGTTGAGTTGTGGGCAAGAAACTAGCAAGCATATTCTTTATATCATTTGTTTGAGTGCTGAAGGAGGATTAAATATTATCTCGAAGCTCAGATCGAATGTCATTTCCTTGCTTGGTAATATCTCCTTTCAAGTTAATAATTTGGCTCTGCAGATTCTTGATTTGCTCACCTTGGGTTCTCATTATGGCTTCAACATCCAGATTAATGGGTGGGGCTTGTTGGGCGGGTGGGTGATAAGGATTATAAGCTTTTGGTGGGATTTGGTTGCTTCTATTATAGTTGTTGGCGGGGTTTTGGTTTTGAGGAGAAAAACCGGGTGAAAGGTAGTTGTTGGACCGGTAACTCAGCAAATTTCTATCCCCTTGAGGTCGAGCTTGGTAATTTTCCGGTGAATAATTACCATAAGCTGCATACATATTTTCCGGATTTCCTTGAGTAGAAGGACAATCGGTGTATGAGTGTGGACCGCCGCATGTTTCACAAGAAGGTGCAACCGCTTTAACTTGTTGTTGTTGGTTTGAAGCGAGAAGCAAGATACTTTTGCTCATTTCAGTCATCATGCGGGTGAGTTCGGTCATATCATGGTTTGCTGAAGTAGAAGAGACATTGACTCTCGGGTTGTTCCTTGAAGAAGCGGAGGAATCCCAGTTTTTATGGTGAGTAGTCATGTTTTCAATAAGCTCTCTACACTCCTCGGGTCTCCTTTTCATAAATGTGTCACCGGCGGCTGCATTAATCGTATCACGATCTCGAAAAGTCAATTCGTTGTAGAAAGTATCAATCAATGTGATCGGAAGCATGTTGTGGTTTGGACAACAATCGATCAAGACATTATATCTTTCCCAAGCATCAAAAAGAGATTCATCGGGGTCTTGCATGAAACCGCTAATTTGATTGCGAAGGCTCGTGACCATGGATGGTGGAAAGTAGCGCGACAAAAAGCGTTGAGTCATGTCATCCCAAGTATGAATTGAATTCTTCGGGAGACGATCAAACCATTTCTCGGCATGATGTGATAAAGTATGTGGAAAGAGTTGTAGGCGAAGAACATCCATTGTGGCACCAGGCAACTTCATGCTTTGGGTGATTGTAATGAACTTGTCGAGGTGTTTGTTGGCATCATGATCAGGCATTCCTCTAAAAGGATTTGTTTGCACTTGCTGAATCATGTGGTGCTTCAACGAAAACTCCGGAGCCGTGATTTGCATCGGCGCAATCGGTCCTCCTCGTCCAAACATGGTAGGTTGACAACGCTCCTCCATTGTCCGAAGATCGGGCTGTGGAAGAACATTGTTGTTGTTATTATTGAGGTGCGGTGGATTATTGTTGTTGTTAACACCTGCCATACTTAAATCTTCTCGAGTTTCGGGCTCTTGATAAGTAGAAGATCTAGTACGCATACACCTACAAAGACAAAAGAAAACAATACCAAACACAAAGAGAATATATATACACAATAAAAATAAAATCTTTTTGGATTTTTGAAATTTTTAATTTTTATGGATTTTTATCAATTTTTAATTTTTATGGTTTTTTTTAATTTTTTATGCAAGAAAAATAACGCTCACAAGTGAACGGATCCCAAAAAGCAACGCGTCTTTCACAGAAAACCGTTAATCTTTACGAAAAGAGCCGGCAGCGGCGCCATTTTAATGTAAAGCTTTTGCCCGTATAAAAATTAAGTTCTTTGTCGTGTGTCTCTTCGAATTGAAAACTGGATTAACTATGCGACTCAGTCGTTCTTTGGTGAAACAAATAGTTGTGTCATTGTAGTATTTAAAAGTGCAAAACAATTAGAGTAAATGACGTTAATGTAAAATCTAAGTATAATTTAAAGTAAATGACAAGTATTTTAAAACGTGACGAGAAATTAAAAGGGCAATTAAAAGTAAATAACGCAAACTTAAATCTAACTAAGGCAAACTTAAAACGCAACTAAAACTTAAAACTAAGGCAAGACTAAAATAAATCTAAGGCAAATAAACTTAAAGTGCGACTAAGGAAAAAGGCGGAAAAATAAAGCTTGAAATTAAAAATCAAAGACAAAAACTAAAAAGAACCTGAAAACAGCTCATTCGGAATAATCCTCCGTTCGGAACAATACTCATCCAGAATGTCACCTTCGTTCGGAATGATTCTTCTTCGCTCGGAATATTACCAAAATCCTTGATCCGGAACAAATTCTCTATTCGGAATATGTCACTTATCCGGAATAAATACTTCGTTCGGAACTTTTGCTGATTCGGAACTTCAATTGGTTCGGACTTCCTAAACCAAATCCTTGATTCGGAACTTCTTGATTCGGAACCCTTGTTTCGGAATTTTCTGATTCGGAACTTGCTGATTCGGAACTTTTGAATGTTCCGAACGAAACACTTCTTCACTGATCCGGAATACTTCCGAATGAACAAATAGTTGATCCGGAACTTTGAATGTTCCGAATGAAGGTGTTGATCCGGAATAAATAATTATTCCGAATAAAACTCCTTGGTTCGGAACTTTTTCTTGGTTCGGAACTTCTACTAGTTCGGAATAGGTTCCGAATGAGCGAGTGTCAACTCGAAGGAACTTCTCTTGATCCGGAACTTCTTGGTTCGGAACCCTTGGTTCGGAACTATCAAGGAATAAACCTTCACTCTGAGTCTTGGGTAGGCTTGGTTCGGAACTTCACCTGGGAATCACAGTAACAGAAAAAAGCGAAGAACAAGGAAACACAGTATACACGAATCTAATCACAATTTAACCAAATCAAACAAAAGATTAAATCAAACTAATCACAAGGCATCTACTAAACATAAACAAACAATCCAAATCAACAAAACTAACAAAACTAACCAAAATAATCAAAACCCACTTAAATAAATAAACAAAAATCAAGAACTTGAACATAAACAATAAAGCATGAAGATTAAGATCAAATAAAGAAAGGTAGATAGGAGATTAACAAGAAAAAGTAAAGATTGACAAGAATTAAAAGAGAAACTTACTTGAAATTAAATGTAATTAAGGTGCAAGACAATTAAGGTAAATGACATGTAATTAAATGACAAGGAAAGTAAAATGGAAGAACTAATTGTCACTATTAGCCAACAAAGAAATATGCTAATCTAGTCTAATCTATATATAGGGGAGGATTATGGAGTGCTTAGGAAGCTTCCTTCCCTCCTTCATTTCTTCTTAATTGCATGATTAAGTCCCTCGAGCCTTTAATCTTCATTTAATTGCACCATTAGTCCTTAAGCCTTTTAATCTTCTTAAATCTTGGACTTTTAATGACTTTTGGCTCGAGATTTCTTCAAACTCGTCTTTTAACTCTTCAATAAATTAGACTTGAGTTTTTCGGCTTTTGATAAACTTCCGTCTTTTGACTTTTTCTTGGATAAATCTTCAGAATTGGTCTTGGACTTCCATTCTTTTTGCACTCTTGACTTCTTGACTTCGTCTTTCATCTTTTTCTTCAATAAAAGCCCGTAAATGCCCGTGTTTTCTCCACTTTTCACCATTTCGTCGCATAATTCCGACATAAAAGACATAAAATACACGTTTCGGCTCGGTTATTGTTGTAATTAAGTGGTAAAAAGGATGGGTGTTTACACACCTATCAAACTCTAATTAATACCGAACAACTTTTAAACGATCTTGGGCTAGAAGCTAAGTAACCTTTCAAATCGTACAACCTTATTTATTGCAAATATATTTATTAACAAGCGATGGGAGAAAAAGCTTATAATCAACTCACATAAATTCATAAAAGAATACCAAACTTATAATTGACTCTATCATCTCTCGTTCTCCACAATTTAAAATCTCAAGGAATGAGACTCGTGGATGCTTAGCCTATTAAATCAAAGTTTTGGGTTTTCAAGTCATCTATAGGATCTTGCAACTTCTTAGACTTTTTCAAGTTTAGAATTCGCATTTTAAAGTTCCCTTGATAAACGACTTTCTAGGATCAATTATAGGAACTTGCGAAAAGTTCTTGTTATTAACCCGTAAGAGTTAAGACTTTCGCGTTTTAAAGTTCCCTATATAAAAGCCTAGAAAAACTTGACTTAAACACGTTAAGGATACTAGCTAGAGTAAACTTGGATAAGTAAACTCGGGTTGAGTCAAAAGATTCACAACGTTTAAAAATTAAAACCACTTTATTAAAATTTATTCTAGCAAAGAAAGAAAATAACTATACAAAGGTAAAACTACTAGGCCAAAATAGATCAAAATTTTTGAAAAATGTCGAAAATTCAATTTTCCGGTTAAAATGAGGACAAATACAAGGAAAAGCCCACTTAACTTCGATAGAAGTCCCCCAACACTTAATATAAACATTGCCCTCAATGTTTAAGCAAGTGGAAGTAAACTCCCCTACACTTAGGACATTGTGCACTTTGTTTAAATCTTGCTAAGGAAAAGACAACTAAAGTGATTCCTATTTTACTATTGAAGAATATAAAATAGAGAATCAAAAGAGTTTAGGATAGAACCGGGAAGACGGGTACACAGAATCACGGGTCGTCAAAAGTCATCAATAATGTATCTTTGGAAACTCGAATCCCTGCACATGATAAGAGAGAAAACAACAAACACATACGAGGGTCTCTAATACATGACTTTTGCTTAGCATTGCTTTAGCATTTGTGTACTGATAACTAGGTTTTACCTAATTAAAAAGATTCTTTGTCGTGTGTCTAATCGAATTGAAAACTGGTTTAACTATGCGACTCAGTCGTTCTTTGGTGAAACAAAAGGTTGTGTCGTTGTAGTAATTAAAAGTGCAAAACAATTAAAGTAAAAGGGCGTTAAAGTAAATCTAAATCTAATTTAAAGTAAAAGGCAAGTATTTAAAAGCGTGACGAAAAGTAAAAGGCACTTAAAATAAATGACGCAAACTTAAATCTAACTAAGGCAAACTTAAAATGCAACTAAAACTTAAAACTAAGGCAAGGCTAAAATAAATCTAAGGCAATTAAACTAAAAGTGCGACTAAGTAAAAAGGCGGGAAAAATAAAGCTTGAAAATTAAACACCGAAACTTAAAAACTGAAATTAAAAGAACCTGAAAAATAGCTCATCCAGAATAATACCCTCATGCGGAATAAACATTCATCCGGAATGTCACCTTCGTTCGGAATGTTCTTCTTTATTCGGAATATCAACCAAAACTCTGATCTGGAATAAATTGCTTACACGGAATATGTCACCTATCCGGAATAAACTTCTCTATTCGGAATATAGCTTTGATCCGGAATATCTCTTGATCCGGAATAATATTCCGAATAGAACTCCTTGATCCGGAATATGTCACTTATTCTGGATGGAAGCCCTTGATCCGGAATATTAGGTTTATTCGGAATGTCTGATATTCCGGATGAATCATTTGATCCGGAATAATAAATTATTCCGAATAAACTAATTGATCCGGAATGTTCTTGCTGATCCGGAAAAATGCCTTTATCCGGAATATTGGATATTCCGGATGAATCACCTTGGCTAAAACCTTGATCCGGAATATGTGGTTGATCCGGAATAAAAGGTTGATCCAGAATGTTTGGATATTCCGGATGAAATACTTGATCCGGAATAATAAATTATTCCGAATAAGCACTATTGATCCGGAATGTCTTATATTCCGGATGAACTATCTTTATTCGGAATAAACTTCACAAAACCTTGATGCGGAACTTACTGTTGATTCGGAATAACCTGGGAAAAGACAGTAACAGAACAACGAAGAACAAGGGATACCAAGAAACACACGAATCTAAAAAAAACTAAACAAAGTCAACCACAAGATTAAATCAAACTAATAAATAAACATCTAATAATCATAAACAAACAATCCAACACAATCAAACTAACAAATCTAACAAAAATAATCAAAACCCACTTAAATAAATCAATAAAAATCAAGAACATGAACATAAACAATAAAGCATGAAGATTAAGATCAAATAAAGAAAGGTAGATAGGAGATTAACAAGAAAAAGTAAAGATTGACAAGAATTAAATGGAAACTTACTTGAAATTAAATGTATTTAAGGTGCAAGACAAGGTATTTAAATTGGACAAGAAATTAAATGACATGTATTTAAATGTGCAAGTAAATAAAATGGAAGAAATAGTGTGTCAAACTATCCAACAAAATGAAAATGATTATCCTAATGACTATTTATAGGGGAGGATTAGGGAGTGCTTAGGAAGCTTCCTACCCTCTTTCATTTCTTCTTAATTGCATGATCAAGTCCTTAAGCCTTTAATCTTTTGTTAATCTTCTTAATACTTGGACTTTGTCTTGGGATTTCTATAAACTCGTCTTGAATTTTCTTCATAAATAAGACTTGAGTTCTTCGGATTTTTGTAAACTTCCGTCTTTTGACTTTTTCTTCGATAAATCTTCAGAATTGGTCTTGGACTTCCGTTCTTTTTGCACTCTTGACTTCTTGACTTCGTCTTTCGTCTTTTTCTTCGATAAAAGCCCGTAAATGCCCGTGTTTTCTCCCCTTTTCACAATTTCATCCTAAATCACAACAAAAACACAAACCACGCATAATTCCGACATAATTGACATAAAATACACGTTTTGGTCCAGTTATTATTGTAATTAAGTGGTAAAAAGGATGGGTGTTTACACACCTATCATGTACTCGATATGTTTCTCGGTATCTAATCGAATTGAGCACGGTTAATGGTAGAATAGTCGGTAATGGTCACAAAAAGGGGAAGTTGATATTATATATTTTAAACTAAAAGGGTAAGTGCGAAACGTAATTAAAATAAGCTAAAAGCAAATCTAGAAAAACTGTCACTTTTTCTCTAAAAATAGAAAAACACTTAGCCCATCAGAATGCCCCAATCGGAAAAACGTAATGAATTTAAAACTTGAAAACTTAATAAAAACAAACAATTAGCCCATCGGAATGCCCCAATCGGAATCACGTCGGAATAATGCAGTCGGAATGTTATCGGAATACACCAAAAGGAATATGATCGGAATGTGTCAATCGGAAAGCAATCGGAATAGGGCAAAATTGATCTCTGTCGGAATAATTAAATAGTAAAGCTATCGGAATCAAATCAATCGGAATATCACAAAAAAATTGTTGTCGGAATCCAGATCGGAATCACGATCGGAATCCAGAAACCCTATTCCGATCCTTGTGATTGGAATAATATTGGTACCCGTCAGAATATAAAAGTTCCTTATTGGAATGTATGGTCGGAAAGGGGTTTACCCTTTTCTGATGGTATGTATTTTGCAATAAGCCAAGTTAATAAGCTATTTTTATAAGCTCAAACTAAAAAATAAC
Organism: Glebionis coronaria; assembly: GCA_025667525.1. Classification (NCBI taxonomy): domain Eukaryota; kingdom Viridiplantae; phylum Streptophyta; class Magnoliopsida; order Asterales; family Asteraceae; genus Glebionis; species Glebionis coronaria. The sequence goes on from CM046880.1 coordinate 413,090,630, forward strand.
CAAATTTATAACGAGAAGAACTAATAAGCACAAATAAGAACTTTTTAAACTTTAAATAAGCAAACTTTTTAAATCAAACCATAAAAAGATTAAACTATTTAGAAAAATGAAAAGTAAATAAGCTAAATACAAAATAAGCCAATAAGCATGATAAGCTCAAAGCTTAATCCGTATAAAACTTAGATATGATTAAAAAGATAAACTTTTTGATCACATAAACATCAAGATGAAACACGATCAAGATTATAACGAATCAGAAATCAACTTTTAGAAAATAAAGAAAGGTAGAAGAAGATTAAAGATAAAAAGCTTAACTTGAACTTATAGATCAATGATTCCAAAATACAAGATCAAATCAAAGCTTAAACATGAAAGGAATGAAAAGATGAAATTCTAGTGAGAGAAAGTTAAACACTTTCTCTCTCTAAAAATAAAACTACTAAAATTGAAAATGAACTAATTAACTAACACCCTCCTAATGTGTCATTAGGAGGGTATATATAGGAGGTGGGGAGGTGCATGTGTTGCTTCCTTTTTCTTTCTTCACGTCTCGACTCGATTTAAATTCCTTGTCTTTCTCGACGTCGTCTCGGGAGTTGAACTTGGCTTATAATTTTCTTCTTCAGACTTGAGTTCGTCGACTTCATTAAACTTCCGTCTTTAGACTTTTTCTTCTATAAATCTTCAGAATAGGCCTTGGACTTCCCTTCTTTTTACATTCTTGATCTTTTGACTTCGTCTTTTCTTGTTTTCTTTGATAAAAGCCCGTGATAGCCCTTGTTTTCTTCCTTTTTCATATTTTTATTCTGAAACACAATAAAAACACAAACCACGCATAATTCCGACTTTTACGACATAAAATACACGTTTTGGTCCTGTTATTATTGGAAATAAGTGGTAAAAGGATAAGTGTTTTCACACTTATTAAATCCCCTACACTTGACCATTGCAATGCCCTCATGCAATGCATTAGTTTTAAAGCACATATTATATTTCTCATCATAAATAACCCACCTTGGCCTTTATTAAATACTAAACTTTAAGGAAACTAAAAAGATAGAAATATGTACAAAACAAGTAAAGAAATCAAAGACTTACATTGGGGTTTTGGCCGTCATGAATGTTCATCATCCTCAAGTTTCATGTTCCCCATACCAAGCTTAAAAACGAGATCAATGTTATTATAAGTTAGCAAACTAACACAAATTCATGTGGCCCAATTATTCACTTAGACTCCCTTATTCCTAGGTGTATCTCTTATATTTTATGATTGTCTTGAATGATCACGAAGATGCATTGTTTGACTTATTTCGATAATTATTTAGGCTGAAAATAAAGTGGGGCGATTTAATCAATAGTTAGCTAAAGGACAAAATCTTTTAAAACTGCTTCTCGGGACCTCTTAAAGTTCATATCTTGGCATAACTCGCTTCACGATTTGAGACCTTTCTCGGACCAATATTTGGCAGCGACTTCATACTTCAAATCTTGAGAGACGTTCTTGAAAATATGGTCTTCTCTTCATAATAGGAATTTCTTCATTTGAAATTTTTTGAGAGATACTTCATATTTGGACCACGACTTCTTCATTTTTCTCCAATCTTTATTTTGGAGTTTGATATACAACGATCCGCCTCCTTTTAGGACTTGTATCTATTTATCCTCATACCTTGTTAGGGCCTTTTTAGATAGACTTCTCCATGATCTTTAGGGGAGTATTTGCTTTTCGTCGTGTGTCTCGATCCTTCATATTGATTTTCGATAAATAATTCTTCACATCACTTTTGGGTCTTTAGCAACAAAATGTCGCCCTCATGCCTTGTTAGGGCCTTTTCAGACTCGCCAATCTTCGCATCCCGCTTCAATAAGTTATGCCTTGGCTATGAACTCTAATTAATACCGAGCAAGTTTTAAACGATCTTGGGCTAGAAGCTAAGTAACTTTTCAAATCGTACAACCTTATTTATTGCAATTAAATTTATTAGCAAGCGATGGGAGAAAAAGCTCATAATCAACTCACATAAATTCATGAAAGAATACCAAACTTATAATTGACTCTATCATCTCTCGTTCTCCACATTTTAAAATCTCAAGGAATGAGACTCGTGGATGCTTAGCCAATTAAATCAAAGTTTTGGGTTTTCAAGTCATCTATAGGATCTTGCAACTTCTTAGACTCTTTCAAGTTTAGAATTCGCATTTTAAAGTTCCCTTGATAAACGACTTTCTAGGATCAATTATAGGAACTTGCGAAAAGTTCTTGTTCTTAACCCGTAAGAGTTAAGACTTTCGCGTTTTAAAGTTCCCTATATAAAAGCCTAGCAAAACTTGAATTAAACACGTTAAGGATACTAGCTAGAGTAAACTTAGATAAGTAAACTCGGGTTGAGTCAAAAGATTCACAACGTTGAAAAATTTAAAACCACTTTATTGAAAATTTATTCTAACACAGAAAGTAAATAACGATAACAAAGGGAAATACTACTATACTACTAGGCCAAAATAGATTAAAAATTTTGAAAAATGTCGAAAAATCAAACTTTCTGGTTAAAATGAGGGCAAATTCATGGAAAAGACCACTTACTTTGATAGAAGTCCCCCTACACTTGATATAAACATTGTCCTCAATGTTTAGGCATGTGGGAGTAAAATCCCCTACACTTAGAACATTGTGCACTTTGTTTAAATCTTGTTAAGTAAAGGACAACTATAGGGATTCCTATTTTAATATTGAAGAATATAAAATAGTGAATCAAAAGAGTTTAGGATAGAACCGGGAAGATGGTTACACGGGATCACGGTTCGTCAAAAATCATCGAGAATGGATCTTTGAAGCTTTAATCCCTGCACATCAGAAGAAACAAGACAACAAACACATACGGGGCTCCCCTACACTTATTATGAAAACGGTAATGGATAGATCAACGGGTTGCCTCCCGAGAAGCGCTTGTTTTTGTTAACCGAGTCACGAGCCTGACTCGACCCAGAACTAATTCAAGGGAAACGTGGTGATGGATGGAATCATCCCATGAGAGATGTCCTCACCAAAGTACAGCTTCACACGCTGGCTATTCACTTTAAAATTTGGCCCATTTGGCTGAGAAAGCTCAATGGTGCCATAGGGGAAGACTTTGGCGAAGGTAAATGGACCAGACCAACGACTCTTCAGCTTGCCGGAGAAGATCTTCAACCGAGAGTTAAAGAGTAAAACTTGATCACCAACGTGAAACTCTCGGTTCTTAATCCTTGCGTCATGAATGATCTTGATCTTCTCCTTGTAGATCAATGAATTCTCATAAGCTTCGGTCCGCAGTTCATTGAGCTCGTTGAGTTGAATCTTCCGAAGATCACCGGCTTTGTTGATGTCAAAATTGGCCCACTTCAAGGCCCAGTATGCCTTATGTTCCAGCTCAATAGGGAGGTGGCATGCCTTCCTATACACAAGACGATATGGAGTGCAACAAATTGGAGTCTTATATGCGGTACGGAAAGCCCACAAAGCATCATCAAGCTTATCGGCCCACGAGGCACGATGCTCTCCCACAGTTTGCTCAAGAATTCTCTTCAGTCCACGGTTAGATATATCGGCTTGACCATTTGTTTGGGGATGATAAGAGGTGGAAAGACGGTGATTAACACCGTACTTAGCCATGACTCGAGCAAATTGATCATTGCAAAAATGAGTCCCGCGGTCACTGATGATAGCACGAGGAACACAGAATCGAGCAAAAAGTTGCTTCAGAAACTTCATAACCACCCTCGCATCGTTCGTAGGGAGAGCCTTAGCTTCAACCCATTTAGAGACGTAGTCAACGGCTACGAGGATGTATTTTTCCCTTTAGATTATGGAAATGGCCCCATAAAGTCGATGCCCCATACGTCAAAGATTTCACATTCTTGTATGAAATTTTGAGGCATCTCATCTTTATGTGTGATCTTGCCTTGGCGTTGGCAAGCATCACAATTTTTAACCATCTCGTTAGCGTCCCGATAAATCATGGGCCAATAGAATCCCTAGTCAAACACTTTCTTCGCGGTGTAATTAGGACCAAAGTGACCACCGGTGGGTCCTTTATGGCAAGCTTCGAGAATGTCTAAAGCTGCGGGTCCATCAACACACCGACGAATAATCAGATCAGCACATTGTTTGAAGAGATAAGGGTCATCCCAAAAGTAAGTCTTAATATCTTTAAAGAACTTCTTCTTTTGTTGGGATGTTAACCCTTCGATTAGAATACCACCCGCTAAGTAGTTTACAACGTCCGTAAACCACGGGGTGTATTCAAGATTGGAATTGATAGACATTAAGGCCTAATGGGGAAAAGAGTCATTCATCACTTGATTCGAATGATCCCCTTGATAAGGATCCTCAAGTCTACTTAGATGATCCGCGGCTAGGTTTTCGGCTCCCTTCTTTTCACGAATGTCGATTTTAAATTCTTGAAGGAGCAAAACCCAACGAAGAAGTTTTGGCTTAAAATCTTGTTTAGTTAACAAGTACTTCAATGCGGAATGGTCGGTATAGACAATGGTGGTGGATAGAACAAGATAGGGGCGAAAATTCTCAAAAGCATACACTATAGCTAAAAGCTCTTTTTCTGTAGTGGTATAATGTAATTGAGCCCCCGTCATTGTCTTGCTAGCATAATGGGTTTGTTGGAAGTGTTTGTTCACTCTTTGGCCCAAAACCGCTCCAATGGCAAAGTCGCTAGCATCATACATCAACTCAAAAGGTAGCTCCCAATTAGGGGTAACCAAGACTAGTGCCTTAGTTAGCTTCTCCTTAATAAGATTGAAGGATTCAAGACACTCTTTAGAAAAGATAAAGGGGGTATCTTTTTCCAAGAGGTGGGTCATCGGGCGAGCGATTTTAGAAAAATCTTGAATGAATCGACGATAGAAGCCCGTATGACCAAGGAAACATCTCACACCCTTCACGGTTGAAGGTGGAGGTAATTTGGCTATGACATCAACTTTAGCACGGTCCACTTCAAGACCGGCTTTTGAGATTTTATGTCCAAGCACAATGCCTTCTTTTACCATGAAATGACATTTTTCCCAATTTAGAACAAGACGTGTGTTGGGACTTAGGATCTAGACTCATCTAGGATATGATAACAATGATTGTAAGCACAGCGGAATATAATAAAGAACACAATCAAAGTTATGAACAAGGCTTTCTTATTCATAAAATACTAATAAGCTACTACTACTAGCTCCTGGTGCCTTATAGGCTCGACACCAGGAGGAACACACACACACCTTTAGTTTACATTGTATATGAATGAATGCTCAACATGTGTGTCTAACCCTCTTTATATAATAGAGGGACTAGGGTTTACAAGCCAAACCCTAGCTTATTAACTAAGCTAACCTAATATTACATATTAGGTCCTTATTGTTTCTTCTGTCTTCATCTCTGTCTATAGGTTTTGTAATCATCAAATCTGTATGTCCCAACAATATTCCCCTATTTGATATTACAAAACAATGTGCATGAAGAAACAATTCTCGAACATGTCATCACGATAATAAGCTGCACATCTAACTATTCTTCCCCTTTTTGTAATCAGCAAATAGGGTCTTGTGCAACTCGTAGACGCTTCCCCTTAAGTGATGCATGTAGATGGTTAAGTATATAAACAATCATACTAACCATCTCTTGAATCTTGAACTCAGTGGCATAGATCATTTCTTCCTTCAGTATGAAAAAGACATGCTTATTACAATATCATGTAATAAAATGTCTTTGAATAATTCTTGTAGTCAATATATGCATGGCGATCACATGCAATGGCCGATAGTCTCAGTGAGCTCTGACGGATCAACCAGAAACCACTCGATGCTTATGATCATGCTAATTTTGTGATGATCATATCATGAACTGTATGGTATCATATGCCCCCCAAATATTTGTAAAAGAGCGTGTAACTGTTCCAGTTAAGAATTATAGCATAAACTGAACCTCCGAAACGATCTATACCCCTCGTCAAGATGAACTTCCCCTTTTTTTTTTTTTTTTTTTTTTTTAAATGAACAGCATGAACCAGCAAAACCACCAGAAGAAAACATAACGTACCAGTAGGAACTACCAGTAGTAACGACCAGTAGGAACAACTAGTAGGAACGACCAGTAGTAACGACCAGTAGGAGCGACCAGTAGGAGCTACCAGTAGGAACGACCAGTCGTAACGACCAGTAGGAACCGACTAGTAGGAATCCACCATGAAGGCTAAGCTTCCCCTCGATCCATGTATGCTTCCCCTGAAGAAATGCATGTCCAATCCGATAGGTACCTTGGAGTGATCACTAATGAAGAAAATCAAGTAGAACCAATTTGATGAAGAAGTGGAACCTCCCAAACTTGTGTCTTATATCATGCATTTTATCCAGTTTTTGGTACACGGGAACGGATAACCCTCACAACTATGAGCCAACTGTTAGCTATAACAATATATTTAGTCAAAATGATATATTTTTGATCAAAATGACAAGGTGTATTGCACACCAACAGTTTTTGGTACATGGGAACTGCTAACCTTCACAACTATGAGCCAGTTGTAAGCTGTAACAATATATTTAGTCCAAAGACAAGGTGTATTGCTCACCTAAATGCTGATATAATAAGAAACACATTTGTGAAACTCAACTATAACATCAAATAAATAATCAAGCATCAACTTTAATAACCAGAAGGAACCATAGCTCACCAGTAGCAATGACCAGTAGTAACGAAAACCTACCAGTAGCATCTCGAACCCCGTTCTACTTTTTTTCCAATTTTTTTTTATTTTTTTTTTATTTTTTATTTTTTTTATTTTTTTAACCCACATTCTATCACCAAGTTGTTGCTGTTGCTGTCTCAAATATGTCGCCAAAAACTGTTTCTCCAATATAATTCGTGACTCATGAACTGTCACTAATACTGTTGCTGACCTGTCACTGATCAAAATAGAACAAAAGATAGAAATATATATGGACGGTATTAGACAGAGAGTACAATGAACTTTCCATATTTATGTTTCTACGAGCCTGTAGCAACCAAAATCATACCCATAGTATCACGTCCCAAATATATATCTTATGTCCTGTATCCCGTGAAGTTAGGAACTCACGTCTATTTCAAAATTGAGATGTGACCCTATCTTTTGAATGGACTCCACGCAAGGATATGAAACTCAACCCTAAAAATCAGGGATCTCATTCAATCAATAGCCGAATGTTTTAAATGCAGCCACGTCCAAAAATATACAAGATAAATGCATATCTCGAAAATCAAGGAACTAATAAATACGTATAAAGCTGCTTCTACACTTTTTGACTTTGGTATCACACCCTAAAAATCAGCATCATGGACCCTTGTACTGCATCATATATCACGTCAAGAATTCAAATGACATCCCTACATAGTAGGAGTCATAATATATCCATAATGTGTGTAGGTCATAACTGCTTCATTTAGCATACGATTTGACTTTGTTATAACATCTACACGTCACATCCGAAAATAACTCGTATCCCATAAATGACGCCCCATAATAGCTCATATCCCAAATACGTAGGAGAATAAATTTCAGCACAAAGTATGAGAAGAATATACATTTATTTAAGCGTACCTCCATATCTCCTGCTGATTGTAATTCTTGCATACGAATCAAGTAAAACCAGTAATTCCTGCTGAGTTTGTGAAGCAAAGACATTTGTCGTCCTCTCCAAGCACACGTCCTAGTCGGAACATAGTACAATTCAAATTGTACAAACCTTATCATCACATGACTGTCTTGTCACACTTGACACGAATGAGCAAAACACTGACCACAATACCATTTTCCCCATCTGCTTATGTCAGCATGGACCACATGAAATACTTTCACCTTTGAATCCATGTTTACGTGAATCTTCTTGAAATCACCAATGAATCAAACAGAAGTAAACCCCACATGAGAAGTTTGTAAATCTTACTGTTTGAACAAACATGTGAACAAGAAATCTTTATATACGTCACAATCACAAGAAGGAAAACAGTCACATTCGGGTTTAATATTAGGGTTTATTCACAAAACCCTAAAAACACGTCTCACAGCAGCCATAGTCAGGATCTTACTAGGGTTCATCATTGATTCGAAAATCAACTCCCCAAAGCTAGTAGAACAACATCATGAACAGGAACGCAGCAACCTAATAACGAACCTACTGTCTCCACAAAAAATGAATCTAGGGTTTTATTAGAAACCCTAAGTATTAAGAACAGTAGCATCAAGAAACAGCAGCCACATCAAATAACTAGCAGCAACATGATAGTAACAACAGGAACACATTCGAATCATCTAGGGTTTGTTGGGAAAAACACTAGATCAGGAGGTGCACCATTTTATTAAAACAGAAAATACATGAAAACCTTGTAGATCAACCAGATCGAGAGCCAACAAGCTCTGATACCACTTGTTGGGTCTTAGGATCTAGACTCATCTGGGATATGATAACAATGATTGTAAGCACAGCGGAATATAATAAAGAACACAATCAAAGTTATGAACAAGGCTTTCTTATTCATAAAATACTAATAAGCTACTACTACTAGCTCCTGGTGCCTTATAGGCTCGACACCAGGAGGAACACACACACACCTTTAGTTTACATTGTATATGAATGAATGCTCAACATGTGTGTCTAACCCTCTTTATATAATAGATGGACTAGGGTTTACAAGCCAAACCCTAGCTTATTAACTAAGCTAACCTAATATTACATATTAGGTCCTTATTGTTTCTTCTGTCTTCATCTCTGTCTATAGGTTTTGTAATCATCAAATCTGTATGTCCCAACAACGTGTGTCTTCACACCGCTTATGCATGTGTTCTAAATTGGCAAGGCAAGTAGAGAAAGAATCACCATAGACCGATAAATCATCCATGAAGACTTCCATAGTTTCTTCAACCATGTCATGGAAGATAGCCATCATACACCTTTGGAAAGTCCCGGGAGCATTGCATAAGCCGAAAGGCATTCGTTCATAAGCAAATGTTCCATAAGGACAAGTGAATATGGTTTTCTCTTGGTCTTTAGGATCGATGGGAATTTGAAAATACCCGGAGAAACCGTCTAAGAAGCATTTCGTCCATAAAAGGAAGGGGAAAATGATCCTTTCTCGTTGCATCATTGAGTTTGCGATAATCTATACAAACTCTCCACCCTGTAACGAGACGAGTAGGAATCAACTCGTTGTTTTCATTGGGCACAACGGTGATTCCGCTTTTCTTAGGCACACAATGGACTAGACTAACCTATGGTGAATCCGAGATAGGGTAGATCATTCCCGCATCAAGAAGTTTGATAACCTCTTTTTTGATAACGTCATGTATCTTGGGATTCACCCTTCTTTGGTTTTGAATAGTGGGTTTAAAGTCGTCCTCCATGAGAATTTTATGTGTGCAAAAGTGAGGATCAATTCCACGAGTATCAGAGATTTTCCAAGCAATCGCTTTCTTGTGATTCTTCAGCACTTTGATAAGTCGAGTTTTTTCTTCCTCTTTCAATTCCTTAGCGATGATGACGGGTAACTTCTTATTGTCTTCAAGGAAAACATACTCGAGATGAGACGGTAGGTCCTTAAGCTCTAAATCCGGAGTATTTTCGATGGAAGGCGTAGTCAAATTCGGATCATCGATAGAGATTTCCTTAGGAGACGGTGGAGAAATATGGTCTTCATTGAGAAGTTTTTCAATGGTTCGAATGTCTTCATCCCAATTGGAGGGATAATCGTCATATTGTAAGTCCACGTCTCCCCAAAGTTGCTTCAAATTCTTTCAAAAGGAAATCACTTTCTCCAAATGGAGTTAGTGATGGAGCAATAGAGGCAACGGTCTCAACAATGGGTAGAGAAGAAGAACCACTTTTACAAGCGTCTTTGAAATGCTCTTCACAAGCCTCATCAAGAACATCAATGAAATTAACACTCTCGTGTTCAGAAGGCTGCTTAGAAAGTTTACCCATGTTGAAGACGATTTTATCGTCACCAACTCTCATGATTAATTCGCTCGCGGCTACATCAATGAGAGTGAGACCGGTCCTTGGTAATGGACGTCCAACGATTAATGGAATACGAGGGTCCATCTCGTAGTCAACGACAACAAAATCCGTCGGAAAGGTGAATTTGTCGACACCGACGAAGACATCTTCGGCTATCCCTACTGGATAAGAAACCGTACGGTTAGCTAATTCCAAAGTCATTCGTATGGGGACTAGCTCAGGTAGAGATAATTGTTTCCAAACACTTAATGGCATTAAGTTTATACCAGCACCTAGATCGGCTAGGGCCATACAAATCTCTACCCCGGGGAAGTTGCAAGGAATGAGAAAACGACCCGGATCACCAAGTTTGGTGGGTAATTTCCTTAAGAGAACTGCGGAGCAATTCTCGTTAAGTTGGGTCTAAGCGATATCAAGGAGTTTCTCCTTATCACTGAGAAGATCTTTAAACATTTTAGCATATTTCGGCATGTGAGCGAGAGCCTCAACAAAGGAGATGTTGAAATTCAGTTGTTTAAACATTTTAAGAAAGTTAGAAACCTGAATATCATCCTTGTTCTTCAACTTCTCTTTCCTCAACCTTGAGGGATAAGGTATATTGGGTTGAGATGAAGGCTTTGGAATGGAATTCTCACTCACATCCTTGGGTGGTGGAGGGGTGGGATTGGAAGGTAAAGGAGTTGGGGAAAGTTGTTCTTTTTCCTTAGTCACAATCACCGGTGTAGGTGTAGGAATCTCGGGTTCCTTTAAACCTTTGCCACTTCGGGTTGTGATTTCTTTCATCTCCCCTCTTGGATTAGCAACGGTGTTACTCGGAAGAGAACCCAAACCAGAGGCTTGATTACTTGGGAAAAACTAGCCATCATATCCCTTAAGTTATTCGTTTGAATGCTCATAGAGTTTCTCATATCGGCTTGAAGATCATTCCCTTGTTTCGCCATGTCATTCCTTAGCTCGGCTCGAATATCGTTCCCTTGTTTCGCCATCTCACCCTTCAAGTTAACGAATTGGCTTTGAAGATTCGTCACCATCTCTCTATTGGTCCTCATGTAAGTTTCGAGGTCTTGGTTCAATGCCGTGGGTTGATTGAGAGGCGGGGCTTGGTAAGCTTGATTATTTCCTTGAGGTGGATATGGGTTTCTTTAGGATTGTTATTGATTAGCAGCTCGAGGTTGGCTTTGATTGTTGTGGTTGAAATTCTTTTGGTTTTGGTTTTGAGGAGAAAAACCGGGTGGAGACAGAAAGTTGTTGGAACGATAACTTAGCAAGTTACGGTCTCCTTGAGGACGTGCTTGATAGCCTCCCGTAGAAAAGTTACCGTTAGCGGCATACACATTTTCTGGATTGTCAAGAGTAGAAGGAAAATCGGGGTATGAATGAGAACCCCCGCAAATCTCATAAGAAGTTGCTACAGCTTTAGCTTGTTGAAATTGGTTCGTAGCCATGGTTAAGAAGTTCTTGTTCATCTCAGCTACTTGGCGAGTAAGTTCGGTTATCTCTGAGTTGGATTATGTAGAAGAAACATTGGCCCTCTGGTTATTCCTTGAAGATGTAGATGAATCCCAATTTTGTGGTGAGTGGTTAATGTTGGGATTTTGCATGTAAAAAAGTTCTTTCTCGTGGTCTAATCGAACTGATTTCCGGTTAAAAGTACGACTCAATTGTTTTTGGTGAAAAAGAATATTTTTGGTTGTTTTAAAATAAATGTGCAAGACGTAAAAGTAAATGACGTTAAAGTAAATCTAACTCTAATTTAAAATAAATGACAAGAATTTAAAAGCATGACGAAAATTAAAAGGCACTAAAAGTAAATAACGTAAACTTAAAACTATCTAAGGCAAACTTAAAACGCAACTAAAACTTAAACTAAGGCAAAGCTAAAATAAATCTAAGGAAAAGTAAAGCTTGAAAATTAAAAACAGAAAGTTAAAAACTGAAATTAAAAAGAACCTGAAAACAGCTCATCCGGAATAATCTTTCGTTCGGAATAATCACTCATCCGGAATGTCACCTTCGTTCGGAATGATTCTTCTTCACTCGGAATATTAACCAAAAACCTTGATCCGGAATAAATCCTTTATCCGGAATATGTCACTTATCCGGAATAAAGTCTTGATTCGGAATACTTAAGCTTGATCTGGAATGTTGCTGATCCGGAATAAACCAGTTGATCCGGAATAAAGTTCTTGATCCGAAATGAAAAGAGAATATGGTTGATTCGGAATAAGGACCTTGATCCGGAATAATCAAGTATTCCGAATGAAGATCTTGATCCGGAATAACAAGTATTCCGAATGAAGAGCTTGATCCGGAATAACAAGTATTCCGAATGAAGAGGCTTGATCCGGAATAATCAAGTATTCCGAATGAAAGCCATTGATCCGGAATATAAAATATTCCGGATGGACAATCTTGATTCGGAACAATTTCAACACCCTTTTGATTCGGAAAGAACTTGTTGATCCGGAATGTACCTGGGAAACAGAAACAGAAGCGAAGAACACAGGATACAAAAAGAAACACGAATCTAAACAAAATCAAGCAAATCAAACCAAAAGTTTAAATCAAACTAATAACAAATAATCAACTAATGATAATCTATCAAACCAAAACAATCAAACTAACAATACTAACCACAATAATCAAAACCCACTTAATAAAATCAATAAAATCAAAAACATGAACATAAACAATAAAGCATGAAGTTTAAGATCAAATAAAGAAAGGTAGATAGGAGATTGACAATAAAAATAAAGATTGACAAGAATTAAAAGGAAACTTACTTGAAATTAAATGTATTTAAGGTGCAAGACAATTAATTAAATGACATGTCATTAAATGTGCAAAAATTAAAGTGGAAGAGCATAGTTTGTCAAACTAGCCAACAAGAGAAATGTAAATCCTAATGTTCTATTTATAGGGGAGGATTAGGAGGTGCTTAGGAAGCTTCCTCCCCTCTTTCTTCTTTCCTTAATTGCATGATTAAGTCCTTGTCTTCTTAATCTTTTGACTTTAACGACTTTGTCTCGGGATTTCTTTAAACTCGTCTTTTAATTCTTCAATAAATTAGACTTGAGTTCTTCGGCTTTTAGTAAACTTCCGTCTTTTGACTTTTTCTTCGATAAATCTTCAGAATTGGTCTTGGACTTCCGTTCTTTTTGCACTCTTGAGTTCTTGACTTCGTCTTTCGTCTTTTTCTTCGATAAAAGCCCGTGAATGCCCGTGTTTTCTCCACTTTTCCCCTTTTCGTCCTAAATCACAACATAAACACAAACCACACATAATTCCGACATAAATGACATAAAATACACGTTTTGGCTCGGTTATTATTGTAATTAAGTGGTAAAAAGGATGGGTGTTTACACACCTATCAAATCCCCTACACTTGACCATTGCAATGTCCTCATGCAATGCATTAGTTACAAAGCACGATTACACTTTTCATCATAATCAATCCATGTTGGCCTTTATTAAAGAGATAGAAAAATAACAAAAAAAGTAAAGAAATCAAAAGCATACCTTAGGGTTTTGAAAATGTCATGAATGATCATCATCCTCAAGTTTTCACTTTCTCCAAACTAAGCTTAAAAACGAGATCATTGTTATTATAAGTTAGCAAACTAACACGAACTCATGTGGGCCAACTATTCACTTAGACTCCCTTATTCCTAGGTGTATCTCTTATATTTTATTGTTGTCTTGAATGATCACGAGGATGCATTGTTTGACTTATTTCGATAGTTATTTAGGCTGAAAATAAAGTGAACGATTTAATCAATAGTTAGCTAAAGGACAAAATCTTTTAAAACTGCTTCGCGGGACCTCATAAAGTTCATATCTTGGCATAACTCGCTTCGCGATTTGAGACCTTTCTCGGACCGATATTTGGTAGCGACTTCATACTTCAAATCTTGAGAGACGCTCATGAAATAATGGCCTTCTCTTCATAATAGGAATTTCTTCACTTGAAGTTTTGAGAGATTCTTCATATTTGGACCACGACTTCTTCATTTTTCTCCAATCTTTATTTTGGACTTTGATATACAACGATCCGCCTCCTTTTTTGACTTGGATCTATTTATCCTCATACCTTGTTAGGGCCTTTTCGGATAGACTTCTCCATTATCTTTAAGGGAGTACTTGCTTTTCGTCGTGTGTCTCGATCCTTCATATTGATTTTCGATAAATGATTATTCACATCACTTGGATCTTTAGCAACAAAATGTAGCCCTCATGCCTTGTTAGGGCCTTTTCGGACTCGCCAATCTTCGCATCCCGCTTCAATAAGTTATGCCTTGGCTATGAACTCTAATCCATACCGAGCAACTTTTAAACAATCTTGGGCTAGAAGCTAAGTAACTTTTCAAATCGTACAACCTTATTTATTGCAGATAATTTTATTAGCAAGCGATGGAAGAATAGGCTCATAATTAACTCACATTAATTCACGAAAGAATACCAAACTTATAATTGGCTCTATCATCTCTCGTTCTCCACAGTTTAAAATCTCAAGGAATGAGACTCGTGGATGCTTAGCCTATTAAATCAAAGCTTTGGGTTTTCGAGTCATCTATAGGATCTTGCATACTCTTAGACTTTTTCAAGTTTAGAAATCGCATTTAAAAGTTCCTTTGATAAACAACTCTCTAGGATCAATTATAGGAACTTGCGAAAAGTTCTTGTTCTTAACGCGTGAGAGTTAAGACTTTCGCGTTTTATAGCTCCCTATATAAAAGCCTAGCAAAACTTGACTTAAACACGTTAAGGATACTAGCTAGAGTAAACTTAGATAAGTAAACTCGGGTTTAGTAAAAAGATTCACAACGTTTGAAAATTAAAACCACTTTATTAAAATTTTATTCTAATAACGAAAGAAAATAACTATACAAAGGGAAAAACTAATAGGCCAAAATAGATCAAAAATTTTGAAAGATGTCAAAAAATTGATTTTCCGGTTAAAATGAGGACAAATACAAGGAAAAGGCCACTTAACTTCGATAGAGGTCCCCCCTACACTTAAGATAAACATTGTGCTCAATGTTTAAGCACGTGGGAGTAAACTCCCCTACACTTAGGACATTGTGCACGTTATTTAAATCTTGCTAAGGAAGAGACAACTAAAGAGATTCCTATTTTAATATTGAGAAATATAAAATAGTGAATCGAAAAGAGTTTAGGATAGAACCGGGAAAATGGGAACACGGAATCACGGTCGTCAAAAATCATCAAGAGTGTGTCATTGAGCGCTCGAATCCCTGCACATGATAAGAAAGAGAACAAGAAACACCACGGGGCTCCCCTACACTTATGGTGAAAATAAGGAAAAATAGATAAATAATTGGGTTGCCTCCCGAAAAGCGCTTGTTTTTGTTAACCGAGTCACGAGCCTGACTCGTCCCCGAATTAAATTGTCCATGGGGAAGCCTCAAATGTAATACCGGGATCAAAAACCTTGTCCTCGTTCCCGGAGGAATATAACAAAGGAGAGGCAGGAGGATAAGTCTTGAATGGTAGGAAGGTCCTTTCAACATACGAGAAGTATGTGAAATCTTGATCCACGGGAGGTGGGGTGGGTAAAGGAATCACATTGTCATCCTCCAAAGACAATGGATGCTGACCATTTGGCAAAGCCGTAAGGTTATCAATCATAGAACGGTCATCGTCACCCCCCCCGGTCAAAGCACTCATCCTTATTTCCCGGAGAGTGAAATTGATACATCACCCGCTTGGGCTGCATTCAATAGGATGAGGGGGCAATATAGTATGAGAAGTAAGAGAAGAATTACCTTCCATCCGTGTCACCTGTCCAGTAGAGTCAAATCTATCCACCTCTGCTATAGAAGGGGGCATGGCTAACAAAGTACGCTCATCAATAGCAAGTGAAGCAGAGCTATCAATGTCCTCAATCCCTTCATCAAAGAGAGGATTCACCTCACTAGATATGTAAGCATCATCAAAATCAAATAAAGGGTTCGAATAAATCTTGAAAGTTTCCTTCGGAATGTCTTCATCGGATAGTGACTCGTCATCACTAGAAGTAAAATCATCATCTTGATCAAAAAGAGGATTAAAGAAAGCCAAAGAATCCTCTCCCAAAGTGTTGGTGGAAGGAACATCATCAGAAGAAAGTGCATCATACTCATCGTCACTGTCGGATGTCAACTTAGATTTACTTGGGATTGGGACAAGGTTATCAGCACTAGACTTTATGAATTCGTCGGATTCCTTTGCAGGAATTGTGATAAGATCCTTATCCCCTAGGATGGGTGAATCCTTAGGCTCCAGATCCGGCAAGTCGGGAGAAGGAATAGAATTCTCATCGTTCCACGAAATAGGACTCTCATCGTCATCACTATCATAATAATATGGAGGCACAAGAGGAGGAGTATAAGCATTAAGGTTAGATACTTGCTCTTGTTGCTGATCCGCTTGACATTTCTCCATGATCTTGTTGCAAGCTTTTTGAACTTTTTGAAAGGTGTCAAAAAGTGTGGCCATTTGCTCAGGAGGAAGTGCACAAAAGGGTTGATGATTGACGGTGTGACGTGGGGGCTCAAAGTTATACGCACTGGGATGATAGCACGGAACTTTCTCAAAGACCTTCGACGGATCACAAGAAGAAGCATCGTAAGGGCCCCCACAAATATAGCACCACGGGTATGGAAAAAAACCCGGTGCAGCTTGAGGATAAGGATTGTCATAGACGGGAGAAGGTGAGAAAGTATTGTAAGAGGAGAAGTATGAATTTGTTGAATTGCAAAATGGACAAAATCCAAATTGTGTATCGTCGATATCAAAACCACACCGCTCACAAGTACACCATTGACATGTTTGAAAACCATGCCATGGTCTCCCACACCGTACGCAAGACGAATCCATGAAGAATTATAAATAAGAGGGGTAAAGAAAAGAATTAAACATAATAGATGATAAAGAGGAATATTTTTGGTGCAAAACTTTGAAAAAGAAATGCTTTTTATGATATTTCAAATGTTTTTGGGGTTTTTTGAAAATTTTTGACACGAAAAATAACGTTCACGAGTGAACGGATCCCAAAAAGCAACGCGTCTCTCACAGAAAACCGTTAATCTTTACGAAAAGAGCCGGCATCGGTGCCATTTTAATGTAAGGCGATTTTGCATGTAAAAAATTAATGTTCGTTGTGTTGGTCTAATCGAATTGATCTTGGTTTAACTATGTGACTCAGTCGTTCTTTGGTGAAACAAATAGTTGTGTCGTTGTAGTAATTAAAATGTGCAAGATTTAAAAGTAAATGACGTTAAAGTAAATCTAACTCTAATTTAAAATAATGACAAGAATTTAAAAGCATGACGAAAATTAAAAGGCACTAAAAGTAAATAAGGTAAACTTAAAACTATCTAAGGCAAACTTAAAACGCAACTAAAACTTAAACTAAGACAAAGCTAAAATAAATCTAAGGAAAAGTAAAGCTTGAAAATTAAAAACAGAAAGTTAAAAACTGAAATTAAAAGAACCTGAAAACAGCTCATCCGGAATAATCCTTTGTTCGGAATAATCACTCATCCGGAATGTCACCTTCGTTCGGAATGATTCTTCTTCACTCGGAATATTAACCAAAAACCTTGATCCGGAATAAATCCTTTATCCGGAATATGTCACTTATCCGGAATAAAGTCTTGATTCGGAATACTTAAGCTTGATCCGGAATGTTGCTGATCCGGAATAAACCAGTTGATCCGGAATAAAGTTCTTGATCTGGAATGAAAAGAGAATATGGTTGATTCGGAATAAGGACCTTGATCCGGAATAATCAAGTATTCCGAATGAAAGGCATTGATCCGGAATATAAAATATTCTGGATGAACAATCTTGATTCGGAACAATTTCAACACCCTTTTGATTCGGAAAGAACTTGTTGATCCGGAATGTACCTGGGAAACAGAAACATAAGCGAAGAACACGTGATACAAAAGAAACACGAATCTGAACCAAATCAAACAAATCAAACCAAAAGATTAAATCAAGCTAATAACAAATAATCAACTAATGATAATCTATCAAACCAAAACAATCAAACTAACAATACTAACCACAATAATCAAAACCCACTTAATTAAATCAATAAAATCAAAAACATGAACATAAACAATAAAGCATGAAGATTAAGATCAAATAAAGAAAGGTAGATAGGAGATTGACAATAAAAATAAAGATTGACAAGAATTAAAAAGAAACTTACTTGAAATTAAATGTATTTAAGGTGCAAGACAATTAATTAAATGACATGTAATTAAATGTGCAAAAATTAAAGTGGAAGAGCATAGTTTGTCAAACTAGCCAACAAGAGAAATGTAAATCCTAATGTTCTATTTATAGGGGAGGATTAGGAGGTGCTTAGGAAGCTTCCTCCCCTCTTTCTTCTTTCCTTAATTGCATGATTAAGTCCTTATCTTCTTAATCTTTTGACTTTAACGACTTTGTCTCGGGATTTCTTTAAACTTGTCTTTTAATTCTTCAATAAATTAGACTTGAGTTCTTCGGCTTTTAGTAAACTTCCGTCTTTTGACTTTTTCTTCGATAAATCTTCAGAATTGGTCTTGGACTTCCGTTCTTTTTGCACTCTTGAGTTCTTGACTTCGTCTTTCGTCTTTTTCTTCGATAAAAGCCCGTGAATGCCCGTGTTTTCTCCACTTTTCCCCTTTTCGTCCTAAATCACAACAAAAACACAAACCACGCATAATTCCGACATAAATGACATAAAATACACGTTTTGGCTCGGTTATTATTGTAATTAAGTGGTAAAAAGGATGGGTGTTTACACACCTATCAGTGGTCATGTTCTCTATAAGCTCTCTACAATCCTCAGGTCTTCTCTTCATGAATGTACCACCGGCTGCAGCATTAATCGTATCACGATCACGAAAAGTTAATCAATTATAGAAAGTATCAATCAAAGTAATGGGGAGCATGTTATGGTTTGGACAACGGTCGATCAAGACATTATATCGTTCCCAAGCATCGAAAAGCGACTCATCAGGTTCTTGAGTGAATCCACTGATTTGGTTGCGAAGACTAGTGACCATGGATGGTGGAAAGTTGCGCGACAAATTTTTTTGAGTCATTTCATTCCATGTTTGAATTGAGTTTTTGGGAAGACGATCAAACCATTTTTTGGCATGGTGGGATAAAGTGTGTGGAAAGAGGTGAAGGCGAAGAAAATCCATGGAAACACCGGGAAAATTCATGCTTTGAGTGACGGTGATGAACTTGTCGAGATGTTTGTTGGCATCATCATCAGTTAATCCGCGAAAAGGGAAAGCGTTTTGAATTTGCTGGATCATGTGATGCTTCAACGAAAACTCAGGAGCCGTGATTTGCATCGGCGCAATCGGTCCTCCGCGTCCGTTCATGGTGGGTTGACAAAGCTCCTCCATTGTGCGTAGGTAGGGTGGGGGAACGTTGTTGTTGTTGTTGTTATTGTTATTCAAATTGGGGTGGGGTGGGTTGTTATAATTGTTATGCACACCGGCCATATCTATGTCTCTAAGAGTCTCGGGATCAGGATAAGACGTAGATCGAGTACGCATACACTAAAAGGAAATAAAATATTTTTGATTTTTTCTTTTTTATTGTTTTTGGATTTTTGAAATTTTTTTATTTTTTTAGGACTTTTGAAAATTTTATATTTTTTAGGATTTTTGAAAATTTTTGTGCTTGAAAATAACGTTCCTAAAAGAACGGATCCCAAAATCCAATTTCTCACTAAAAACCGTTAATCTTTACAAAAAGAGCCGGCAGCGGCGCCATTTAATACATGACTT
Organism: Glebionis coronaria; assembly: GCA_025667525.1. Taxonomy (NCBI): domain Eukaryota; kingdom Viridiplantae; phylum Streptophyta; class Magnoliopsida; order Asterales; family Asteraceae; genus Glebionis; species Glebionis coronaria. Next base: position 413,110,462 of record CM046880.1, read on the forward strand.
TTGCTTAGCATTGCTTTAGCATTTGTGTACTCGATATCATTCTCAGTATCTAATCGAATTGATCACGGTTAATGGTGGAATAGTCGGTAATGGTCACAAAAAGGGGAAGTTGATATTATCTATTTTAAACTAAAAGGGTAAGTGTGAGACGTAATTAAAATAAGCTAAAAGCAAATCTAGAAAAACTGTCACTTTTTCTCTAAAAATAGAAAAACACTTAGCCCGTCGGAATGCCCCAATCGGAAAAACGTAATGAATTTAAAACTTAAAAACTTAATAAAAACAAACAGTTAGCCCATCGGAATGCCCCAATCGGAATCACGTCGGAATGATGCAGTCGGAATACTATCGGAATACACCAAAAGGAATATGATCGGAATGTGTCAATCGGAAAGCAATCGGAATAGGGCAAAATTGATCTCTGTCGGAATAATTAAATAGTAAAGCTATCGGAATCAAAGCAATCGGAATATCACAAAAAACTTGCTGTCGGAATCCAGATCGGAATCACGACCGGAATCTAGAAACCCTATTCCGATCCTTGTGATCGGAATAATATTGGTACCCGTCGGAATATAAAAGTTCCTTATCGAAATGTATGGTCGGAAAGGGGTTTACCCTTTTCCGATGGTATGTATTTTGCAATAAGCCAAGTTAATAAGCTATTTTTATAAGCTCAAACTAAAACTTAACCAAATTTATAACGAGAAGAACTAATAAGCACAAATAAGAACTTTTTAAACTTTAAATAAGCAAACTTTTTAAATCAAACCATAAAAAGATTAAACTTTTTAGAAAAATGAAAAGTAAATAAGCTAAATACAAAATAACCCAATAAGCATGATAAGCTCAAAGCTTAATCCGTATAAAACTTAGATATGATTAAAAAGATAAACTTTTTGATCACATAAACATCAAGATGAAACAAGATCAAGATTATAACGAATCAGAAATCAACTTTTAGAAAATAAAGAAAGGTAGAAGAAGATTAAAGATAAAAAGCTTAACTTGAACTTATAGATTAATGTTTCCAAAATACAAGATCAAATCAAAGCTTAAACATTAAAGGAAGGAAAAGATGAAATTCTAGTGAGAGAAAGTTAAACACTTTCTCTCTCTAAAAATAAAACTACTAAAATTGAAAATGAACTAATTAACTAACACCCTCCTAATGTGTCATTAGGAGGGTATATATAGGAGGTGGGGAGGTGCATGTGTTGCTTCCTTTGTCTTTCTTCACGTCTCGACTCGATTTAAATTCTTTGTCTTTCTCGACGTCGTCTCGGGAGTTGAACTTGTCTTATAACTTTCTTCTTCTATTAGACTTGAGTTCTTCGACTTCATTAAACTTCCGTCTTTAGACTTTTTCTTCGATAAATCTAAAGAATAGGCCTTGGACTTCCGTTCTTTTTACATTCTTGATCTTTTGACTTCGTCTTTTCTCGTTTTCTTCGATAAAAGCCCGTGATAGCCCGTGTTTTCTTCCTTTTTCATATTTTTATCCTGAACCACAATAAAAACACAAACCACGCATAATTCTGACTTTTACGACATAAAATACACGTTTTGGTCTTGTTATTATTGGAAATAAGTGGTAAAAGGATAAGTGTTTTCACACTTATTAGTCTCCCCCTACACTTATTATAAAAAACGGATAAAAAGGAGAGATACTGCGGGTTGCCTCCCGAGAAGCGCTTTTTTTGTTAACCGAGTCGTGAGCCTGACTTGACCTTGATTAGCATAGGAAGAAGCTTGAAACATATCCACCGGGATCAAATACATGGTTTTCGTCCATGAAATAGCACAAGCTTAAGGCGAACAAGACAAGTCAAAGAAGAGTAGGCAAGGTTCCCTTAAGCAAAGATGGAGCACGGTGGTAGCAAGTGTGATGAGGTGCAAGCATATCTCCATAAGTTCCAAAAATCTTTCCTTTTATTTCATCAGATGGATACTGAGATGGCTTAAAAATTGCAATATCGGGATCAAACACCTTTTCCTTTAGGGGAAAATAACACTCCGGCTCAGTAGACCTTGAAGAAGATCCGCTCATAAATCTCACAATCTCATCCTCAGAAGGTGGATAGAGAGGTGTCAAGACAAAAGTACTGCGGATATCGGTGTCTTCCGGTTTCTTCTCCTTTGAAATGGGTTTTTGAATATCCGAAGGAGGTTAAAGACCATAATCAAAGTCCAAAGGAGGAGAATCATTCTCATTGGTGAAGTATGTATTAAGGAAAGTGGCAAAATCTTCCTCAAATGAGTAATTATCCAAAGCATCAATAGTGTTTGGTGGAGGATCTTCATCAAAAGTAGGAGTAAGGTCATCATGAGAAGAATCACTCGAGAGAGTATCAAAATCATCAAAATCATCATAAGTTGGTATGTCTGGATACTCTGAAACAAAATTATCATAATAATCGCCATTGGAACTAGAGTCATCATAGATCGGTGGAGAATCATAGATTGGTGGGGGATCTACATTGGGGAGAGAATCATCAAAATCATCCACATCGTCTTGGAAAAGTGGATTATTATGGGAAGACTCGAAAAGAGGATTATCATATACAACAAAGTCATCAAGCTTAAAACTTTCCAAAGTAGAAGTAAGCTCTTCTTGAATCACATTAATCATTTTCGCGGATTCTTTTCCATTTGTCTTACTTGTAATCTTACCCATCTTAAAAACTTGAGCATCATTCCCGACCCTTAGAATTAATTCACCTTTGGCAACATCGACTAGAGCTTTTCCGGTTCTCAAAAATGGCCGTCCAAGTATTAACGGAATTCGAGGGTCCATTTCATAATCAACAACAACAAAATCGATCGGAAAAGTGAATGTACCAACTTTAATAAACACATCTTCGGCAATACCAACGGGGTAAGCGAGAGTGCGATTTGCTAGCTCAAGAGTCGTCTTCGTTGGAGTAAGGTCGGGTAATGATAGCTTTTTCCAAACACTTTAAGGCATCAAATTTATACTTGGCCCGAGATCGGCTAAGGCAGTAAATTCTTCATCTTTTTTAAAAATGCAAGGCAACACAAAACGACCGGGATCTCCAAGTTTTTCCGGAAGTTCTTTAAGAATAACTGCAGAACAGTTTTTATTTAGGCGTGTGTTGACAAACTCATCCATCTTTTCCTTCTTGTTAAGCACTTCCTTGAATGCTTTGACAAATTTCAGCATTTGGACAAGTGCTTCAACGAGGCTAATGTTGAAATTCATTTGAGAGATCATCTTCATAAAAGAAGTGACTTGAGCATCCTCTTTAGTAAGCAATTTGAACTTGTCTAACCGAGAAGGATAAGGGATGTTGGGTTTAGGTGGTGTAGGTGTAGAAGGTGAAGGTGTAGTAGGTACACGTTGAGATGTTGAGGGTTGAGAAGTAGAAGGTTTGGAGGTGGTAGGTGGGGTTGGTGGAGGGTTTTGCTTGGGTACTTCTTCAGTAAGAGGTAGAGACGGTAATGGAGAACTAGTACTAGGTGTGGTAGTAGGAGGGATAAATGGGGGTGGAGGAGGTGTAGATGGAGTAACAGGAGGAGGGGTAGAAGGTCCTACTAAAGTTTCTCCACTTCGAGTAGTAATAGTACTGACATTCGCTCCAAGGTTTGTTTCGGTGTTAGAAGGAAGAGCACCTTGGGGGGCGAAGGGTTTGTAACATTTGAACGAATTTCCTATCCGTGGACTCTTGAATATGTCTAGTAGATTATTGCATTTCTTGCATGATTTTCTCATGTTCATTCAATTTTTGCAAAACCAATTCCATTGGCGGATGAGGTAAATTGAACCCTTGTTGTTGAAAAATTTGGTTTGGGTATTGGTTATAAGGTGGAAAATCTTGAGGATTGAAACCTTGGTGTTGAAAACCTTGGTTTTGCATGTGATAGTTTCCCTGGTTTGCATTGGAGCCCCTCACATTAGCATTTTGTGGAACATTTTCTCTTGGTGGCCCTTGGTTGTTATGGGTAGGTGGTGGTGGTCTTTGCTGAAAACCGGGTGGAGCCAAGTAATTTGTCGAGTGGTAAGACAAGTGATTAACATCGACATTAGGCTTGAAATGAACTCTCTCGGTGTTGTTGTAAGCATACACTTCCCCGTAAGATTGATCATAAGCTTTATCACAATTAGCATAAGAGTGTGGCCCACCACAAGTTTCAGAAGTTATAGTAATAGCACTGTTGGTTTTAGCATTATTAACGGCTTGTAAAGCAAGTGCCTCAACAACCGTAGTAAGCTTATCAAGTCTCCTTTCGGTGTCACTAGTGCTAGCAATAGCCACATTAGCCCGAACACTTTTGGTTTGCACTTTAGATTTATTCTCAATAATATCCCATGCGGCATTAGAAGACTTAACCAAAATGTTACCCCCCCGAGGCACTATTTAGTGAATCTTGGTCATTCATGCTTAAACCATTGTAAAAAGTATTAATTTGATGCACTTTTGTAAAACCATGTTGTGGACACTTTCTTAAAAGTTCCTTAAAGCGGTCCCAAGATTCACTAAATGTCTCACCGTACTTTTGTTCAAAGTTAATGATTTCATTCCGCAAAGCGGTAGTACGTGAGGGTGGGAAAAAGTAGTTGATGAATTTGGTCTCTAAATCCGACCACGTAAGAATACTTTGTGGCGGTTCCTTATCAAGCCAATGTCGGGCTTGTCCCTCTAAGGATAAAGGAAAAAGTTGCAAGTGAATTACCTCTTGTGAAACCCCATTAAACTTGACCGTATTAGTGAGTTGAAGGAACCTTTTGATATGGTCATGAGGATCATCAAGTGTACGCCCCAAGAATGGTTGAGCAGAGACCATTTGAATGAAGCCGGATTTGAGCTCAAAGATGTTGGCTCCAATATCGGGTATGACAATACCATCGGTGTTGGCCTCTACGTGCGATTGCAAAAGCTCGATCATTGGTCGATTGTCCATGGTGACAATAGGTGGAGTTTCGACTTCGGCTTGAATTGCTTTCTTCTTACGAGCACGGGTACGCATACACACCTACAAAAAGAAAAGAAAGATAGACAAGAAATAAATTTTTTTTTTTTTTTGGAATTATGAAATTTTTTGAAAATTAGATAAGAAAAATAACGTTCAAGAATGAACGGATCCCAAAATCCAACGCGTCTCTCACAGAAAACCGTTAATCTTCACGAAAAGAGCCGGCAGCAGCGCCATTTAATACAAGAGATTTTGTATGTAAAAAGTTATCGTCCGATCTTTTCGAATTGATTACTAGTTATTAGTGCGACTCAGTCGTTCTTGGTGGAATATAAAGGATTGGTTATCTATTTTAAACTAAAGTAAAATGACAATGAAAAATGTAAATGGAAATGTAAAAGAAAATGTAAATTTCGTTAAGTAAAAGTGGAAGTTTGAAATTTAAAACTAAAAATTAATACTTAAAAGTAAATGACGAAAAATTAAAAACTTTAAAAAGTAAATTTTAAAAACTTAATAAAAATGAAGGCTTCAAAATAAAACTAAGTTAAGAAAATTACTCTAAGTAAGAATGGCGGGAAAGATTAAATTGACAATTAAAAGTAAAAATAGAAAATAGAAACAAGGACTCGATCGGAATATACTAGTGCCGGAATCCCATCGGAAAGCAACAGTCAGAAAGTGCCAAAATGGAATTCTATCGGAATGTGTATAAAAGAAAGCTATCGGAAAGTAGTGAAAACCAAAGCTATCGTAATATATGAAGAACACAATTATCAGAATAAGTCAAATAAATCCCATCGGAGTGTCCAATAAACACCTCCGTCGGAATCTTAGTCGGAAAACCAGTCAAAATCATAAACCCTAATCCGATACTAGGTATCGGAATATTAGTGGGACTATCGGAATAATGGTCGGAAAAGGGTTTCCCTTTTCCGATGGAGTATAACTCGTAATAAGAAATCAATTAAGCTAACTTTTATTAAAAAGCACAATCCAAAACTTAACTAACTATTTTATGAAAATAACTAATTAAGCACAAATGAAAATTTACAAAACTCTAAATAAGCAAACCTTTTAAATCAAACTTTTAAAAAGACAAAACTTTTAAGAAAACTTTAAAACAAATAAGCTAAATACAAAATAAGCCAATAAGCATGTCAAGCTCAAAGCTCAATTCGTATTAAAACTTATAGATGAATAAAAAGATAAACTTTTTAATCACATGAACTCCAAGATGAAACAAAATCAAAGATTATCACGAATCAAAGATAAACAAAATAAGAAAGGTAGAATAAGATTAAGATCAAAACTAGATTAAAATTTTTAAAAGTAAAGATTAGACTAAAACAAGAAAGAAAATAAAAGATGAAGTTTTCCTAGTGAGAGAAAGTTAGATACTTTCTCTCTCTAAAAATTAAAGCTACAAAAGAAAAATGAAGACTAACTAATAACTAACTAACACTCTCCTAATGTGTCATTAGGAGGGTATATATAGGAAGTGGGGAGTGCATGTGTTGCTTCCTTCGTTCTTTCCCTTTCTCGTCTCGAGATTTGTCGATATATATTGAACTTGTCTTATATTTTCTTCAATAATTAGACTTAAGTTCATCGACTTCATTAAAATTCCGTCTTTAGACTTTTTCTTCGATAAATCATCAGAATTGGCCTTGGATTTCCGTTCTTTTTGCACTCTTGATCTTTTGACTTCGTCTTTTCTCGTTTTCATCGATAAAAGCCCGTGAAAGCCCGTGTTTTCTTTCTTTTTCATCTTTTGGTCCTAAAACACAATAAAAACACAAACCACGCATAATTCTGACATTTACGACATAAAATACACATTTTGGCTTGGTTATTATTATAAAAATTAAGTGGTAACATGATGGGTGTTTTCACACCTATCAACCCTAATTTTTGATTTATTCTAATTCGAATTTGAATCATCTAATTAAGTATCAAATCGAATGTTTTAAACCAAGAAAACCTTTTGATTCGATAGATTAATCAAGTAAACATAAGAAAACGTTTTGAGAAAGGTTAATAAGATCAAAACTTATCTTTTTGGAGAAATCATCAATAGATGATACGAAATCAATATCAAGAATCAAATTAAACACGTGTGAAGAGGAAACCCATGTCGTACGAACCATAATCAAATCCAGAAACACATAGATGTGATGTTTTAGAATGGATTTATATACATATTGGGTAGATTGAGATGAATCTGGGTATATAGATTTTACCAGAGAGAGAGAGATAAAAATGAGGCGATGGAAACTGTGTGTGGGTGTTTTGTGTCGAGAGTGATAGACATAGTAATAATAATACTTGCATCCCCTGTTTCTTGTTTGTATCGCCCACTGCTGGGCCGGGTTGGGTAAGGAAGCCATGGGTTAAGCCCATGTGTTACTTGTGAGATTGGGCTGCCCTATTTTGGACTGTGTTTATAAAAGCCCAAACGAATTTATGTTTATACATTGTTAAGCTAAAACCCGTTAATAAACGCGTAGTATTTTTCGACTCTTCGTAAACGAAATATAAAGTCAAGCACGCTAATACGAAGCTTTTCCACTAAGTATCAAAATTCGTTGTTCCAAGTCTTTTCGAATTGACTATTGGTTAAGAGTGCGACTCAATTGTCTTTTGGTGAACAAGAGAATGGTTTAGTTTGTTTATCTAATTTAAACTAAAAGCAAATAATTGTCGTTGAGTAGTGATTAAAGCTTTTGAAATTTAAACTAAAAGTTATTTAGAAAAAAGACTTAAAATATAAAACTTTGTAAAACTATAAAACTTAAACAATCGAAATGCAAAACTGAATTCTATCGGAATGTGCAAAATTCATGACCATCGGAATGTGATTAAAACCAAGCCATCGGAATAATTCATCTTAATAGTCATCGGAATACCAAAGTCTATTCTGTCGCAATGCTGTTCTATCGGAATGCAAGGTATCGGAATGTTGATGTCGCAATATGGTCTTATCGGAATGTCAGATCGGAATAACATAAACACTTCAGTCGCAATGTGCTCTGTCGGAATACAAGCTACAAAAATTAGGCAGAGTTTCGACTTAACAAGACCTTAAATTCCGTCGGAATATGCGATCGCAATGAGCGATCGCAATCCAGATCGGAATAAGGGGTAAAATAACAAGTGATCGCAAACTAAAACCACAATGGGTTATTGCGATCGAAACAAGTAGCCGTCGGAATGTGTAGAATCCCTAATATTGCGATGGAAGGCAAAAGTAACCCGAAATTGGTGGCAAGCTGAAAACACAATAAGCACATACAATAAGCTATCTTATCCGAAACTTAAATAACTCAATAAGCTTAAATTTGACAAGTTTTAAAAACATGAAATCATAAACATTATAAAAGAAGCTTTAAAAAGACAAAACCTTTTTTTTAATAATCCGAAATGTACTAAGCTAAAACATGAAATAAGCCAATAAGCATAAAGAGCTTATAGCCTAGACCAAATGAAAGCTTAATAAGTAGTAAAAAGATTAAACTTTTAACCACTTAAACAAAATCAAAATCAATCCGAAATGATTATGAACTTCGGATCAAAATCAAAAGTAAATCAAGAAATGAAGAAGAAGATTAATGAACAAAAGGATTAACTTGAACTTGTAATTAAATGAAATCCAAATACAAAAAGTTTAAACTTAAAAGATTAAAAGAAAAGATGAAAAACTTAGTGAGAGAAGTTGGGAACTTTCTCTCTCTAAAAACTAGAAAGGAAGATGAAAACTAAAACTAGCTAACCACCCTCCTAATGTGATTAGGAGGGTATTTATAGGCTAAGTGGGAAGTGCATGTGTGGTGTGCTTCCTTCTTTCTTTTCTTCTTGACTCGATTTAATTCTTTGTCTTTTCTCGACGTCGTCTCGGGATTTGAACTTCGTCTTAGTAATTTTCTTCTATAATTTAGACTTGAGTTCTTCGACTTCATTAAACTTTCGTCTTTAGACTTTTTCTTCGATAAATCTTCAGAATAGGTCTTGGACATCCGTTCTTTAAGCACTCTTGATCACTTGACTTCGTCTTTTCTCGTTTTCTTCGATAAAAGCCCGTGAAAGCCCGTGTTTTCTCCCTTTTTCATCTTTTGGTCCTAAAACACAATAAAAACACAAACCACGCATAATTCCGACTTTTACGACATAAATTACACATTTTGGTCTTGTTATTATTGGAAATAAGCGGTAAAAGGATAAGTGTTTTCACACTTATTAAATCCCCTACACTTGACCATTACAATGCCCTCATGCAATGCATTAATTTTAAAGCACGATTTACATTTTCCGTCATAAATAACCCACCTTGGCCTTTATTAAATAAAAAAATAGAAACAAGTAAAGAAATTAAATACTTACATTGGGTTTTTGCCTGCCATGAACGTTTATCATCCTCAAGTTTCACGTTCCCATACCAAGCTTAAAAACGAGATCATTGTTATTATAAGTTAGCAAACTAACGCGAATTCATGTGGGCCAATTATTAACTTAGACTCCCTTATTCCTAGGTGTATCTCTTATATTTTATTTTTGTCTTGAATGATCACGAGGATTCATTGTTTGACTTATTTCGATAGTTATTTAGTCCGAAAATAAAGTGAACGATTTAATCAATAGTTAGCTAAAGGACAAAATCTTTTAAAACTGCTTCTCGGGACCTCTTAAAGTTCATATCTTGGCATAACTCGCTTCACGATTTGAGACCTTTCTCGGACCGATATTTGGCAACGACTTCATACTTCAAATCTTTGAGAGACGTTCTTGAAATTATGGTCTTCTCTTCATAATAGGAATTTCTTCACTTGAAGTTTTGAGAGATTCTTCATCTTTGGGCTATGACTTCTTCATTTTTCTCCAATCTTTATTTTGGACTTTGATATACAACGATCCGCCTCCTTTTAGGACTTGGATTTATTTATCCTCATACCTTGTTAGGGCCTTTTTGGATAGACTTATCCATGATCTTTTGGGGAGTTTTTTCTTTCGTCGTGTGTCTCGATCCTTCATATTGATTTTCGATAAATGATTCTTCACAACACTTTTGGATCTTTAGCAACAAAATGTAGCCCTCATGCCTTGTTAGGGCCTTTTCGGACTCGTCAATCTTCGCATCCCGCTTCAATAAGTTATGCCTTGGCTATGAACTCTAATTAATACCGAGCAACTTTTAAACGATCTTGGGCTAGAAGCTAAGTAACTTTTCAAATCGTACAACCTTATTTATTGCAGATAAATTTATTGATGGGAGAATAGGCTCATAATTAACTCACATAAATTCACGAAAGAATACCACACTTATAATTGACTCTATCATCTCTCGTCCTCCACAGTTTAAAATCTCAAGGAATGAGATTCGTGGATGCTTAGCCTATTAAATTAAAGTTTTGTGTTTTCGAGTCATCTATAGGATCTTGCAAATTCTTAGACTTTTTCAAGTTTAGAAATCGCATTTTAAAGTTCCCTTGATAAACAACTCTCTAGGATCAATTATAGGAACTTGCGAAAAGTTCTTGTTCTTAACCCGTAAGAGTTAAGACTTTCGCGTTTTAAAGCTCCCAATATAAAATCCTAGCAAAACTTGACTTAAACACGTTAAGGATATTAGCTAGAGTAAACTTAGATAAGTAAACTCGGGTTGAGTCAAAATATTCACGACTTTGAAAAATTTAAAACTACTTTATTGAAAATTTATTCTAGCAAGGAAAGAAAATAACCATAACAAAGGAAAATACAACTATACAACTAGGCCAAAATAGATTAAAAATTTTGAAAAATGTCGAAAAATCAAATTTTCTGGTTAAAATGAGGACAAATTCATGGAAAAGACCACTTACTTCGATAGAAGTCCCCCTACACTTGATATAAACATTGTCCTCAATGATTAAGCATGTGGGAGTAAACTCCCCTACACTTAGGACATTGTGCACTTTGGTTAAGTCTTGCTAAGGAAAGGACAACTATAGTGATTTCAATGTGAACATATAAGATATGAAAAATTGAATCACGACAGTTTAGGATAGAACCAGGAAGATGGGAACACGGGATCACGGTTCGTCAAAAGTCATCAAGGTGCACTTTGAAGCTTGAATCCCTGCACAGAAGAAGAAACAAGACAACAACACATACGGGGCTCCCCCTACACTTATTATGAAAGCAGTTAAGGATAGATCAATGGGTTGCCTCCCGAGAAGCGATTGTTTTTTGATGACCGAGTCACGAGCCTGACTCGACCCAAATTTAGTTCATGGGAAACGTGGTGAGGGATGGAATCATCTCATGAGAGATGTCCTCACCAAAGTATAGCTTCAAACGCTGGCCATTCACCTTGAAATTGGGCCCATTTTGCTGAGAAAGCTCAATGGTGCCATATGGAAAGACTTTGGCGATGGTGAATGGACCAGACCAACGGCTCTTCAACTTGCCCGAGAAGATCTTCAACCGAGAGTTAAAAAGTAAGACTTGATCACCAACGTAGAACTCTCGGTTTTTAATCCTTGCATCATGGATGATCTTGGTCTTCTCTTTGTAGATTAGTGAGTTCTCGTAAGCTTCATTCCTTAGTTCATTAAGCTCGTTGAGTTGAATCTTCCAAAGATCACCGGCTTTGTTGATGTCGAAGTTATCCCACTTCAAGGCCCAATATGCCTTATGTTCTAGCTCGATAGGGAGGTGGCATGCTTTCCCGTACACAAGACGATAAGGTGTGCAACCAATCGGGGTCTTATATGCGGTACGGAAAGCCCACAAAGCATCATCTAACTTATCGGCCCACGCGGCACGATGCTCTCCCACAGTACGTTCCAAAATTCGCTTCAATCCACGGTTGGAAATCTCGGCTAGCCCATTGGTTTGGGGATGATAGGCGGTGGAAATACGATGATTAACACCATACTTAGCCATGACTCTTGCAAATTGATCATTGCAAAAATGAGTCCCACGGTCACTGATTATAGCACGAGGAACACCAAATCGAGCAAACAGCTGCTTCAAAAGGTTCACAACCACCCTCGCATCGTTCGTAGGAAGAGCCTTGGCTTCAACCCATTTAGAAATGTAGTCAATGGCTACGAGGATGTACTTGTTCCCTTTATATGATGGAAATGGCCCCATAATGTCGATGCCCCATACGTCAAAGATTTCACATTCTTGTATGAAATTTTGAGGCATCTCCTCTTTATGTGTGATCTTGCCTTGGCGTTGGCAATCATCACAATGTTTAACCATTTCGTGAGCGTCACGATAAATGGTGGGCCAATAGAATCCAGAGTCAAACACTTTCTTAGCGGTGTAGTTGGGACCAAAGTGACCACCGGTTGGTCCTTTATGGCAAGCATCAAGGATTTGTAAAGCTTCCGGCCCATCAACACATCGACGAATGATCAGATCAGCACATTGTTTGAAGAGATAAGGGTCATCCCAGAAGTAAGTCTTAACATTTTTAAAGAACTTCTTCTTTTGTTGGGATGTTAACTCTTTGATGAGAATACCACCCGCTAAGTAGTTTGCAATGTCGGTAAACCACGGGGTGTCATCAAGATTTGAATTTATAGACATTAAGGTCTCAAGGGGGAAAGAGTCATTGATCTCTTGATTCGGATGATCCCCTTGAGAAGGATCCTCAAGTCTACTTAGATGATCCGCGGCTAGGTTTTCAGCTCCCTTCTTGTCACGAATTTCAATGTTAAATTCTTGAAGGAGTAAAACCCAGCAAAGAAGTCTTGGCTTAGAGTCGTGCTTAGTCATCAAGTACTTCAACGCGGAATGGTCCGTGCACACAATGGTGGTGGATAAAACAAGATAGGGGCGAAATTTTTATCAAAAGCATAGACAACAGCTAAAAGCTCTTTTTCGGTTGTCGTATAATGCAATTGAGCCACCGTCATTGTCTTGTTAGCATAATGGATTGGTTGGAAGTGTTTATTCACTCTTTGGCCCAAAACTGCTCCAAGAGCAAAGTCGCTAGCATCGCACATCAACTCAAAAGGTAGCTCCCAATTAGGGGTAACCAAGACCGGTGCCTTAGTTAGCTTATCCTTAAGAAGATTGAAGGCTTCAAGACAGTCTTTGGAAAAGATGAAAGGAGTATCTTTTTCCAAGAGGTGGGTCATCGGGCGAGCGATTTTAGAGAAATCCTGAATGAAACGACGGTAGAAGCCCGCATGACCCAGAAAACTTCTCACACCCTTCACGGTTGAAGGTGGAGGTAATTTGGCTATGACATCCACTTTAGCACGGTCCACTTCAAGACCGGCATTAGAGATTTTATGTCCCAGCACAATGCCTTCTTTTACCATGAAATGACATTTTTCCCAATTTAGAACAAGGCGAGTGTCTTCACACCGCTTAAGCATGCGTTCGAAATTGGCAAGGCAAGAAGAGAATGGATCACCATAGACCGAGAAATCATCCATGAAGACTTCCATGGTTTCTTTAACCATGTCATGGAAGATAGCCATCATACACCTTTGCAATGTCCCAGGAGCATTGCACAAGCCGAAAAAGGCATTCTTTTGTAAGCAAATGTTCCATAAGGACAAGTGAATGTGGTTTTCTCTTGGTCTTGGGGATCGATGGGTATTTGAAAATAACCCGAGAAACCATCTAAGAAGCAGTAATAGTCATTACCCGCTAGACGTTCAAGCATTTGGTCCATGAAAGGAAGGGGAAAATGATCCTTTCTCGTAGCATCATTGAGTTTGCGATAGTCTATACAAACTCTCCACCCTATAACGAGACGAGTAGGAATAAACTCGTTGTTTTCATTGGGCACAACGGTGATTCCGCCATTCTTAGGCACACAATGGACAGGACTAACCCACGGGGAATCCGAGATAGGGTATATCATGCCCGCTTCAAGAAGTTTGATAACCTCTTTTTTGATAACATCATGGATCTTGGGATTCACCCTTCTTTGGCTTTGAATAGTGGGTTTAAATTCGTCCTCCATGAGAATTTTATGTGTGCAAAAGTGAGGATCATTTCCACGAATATCGGAGATTTTCCAAGCAATCGCTTTCTTATGATTCTTCAGCATGGCGATAAGTCGGGATTTTTCTTCTTCTTTCAGGTCCTTTGCGATGATGACCGGTAACTTCTTGTTGTCTTCAAGGAAAACGTACTCGAGATGAGACGGAAGATCCTTAAGCTCTAAATCCGGAGGATTTTCGATGGATGGCGTAGTCAACTTCGAATCATCGGTAGAGATAGCTTTAGGAGACTGTGGAGAAATATGGTCCTCATTGAGAAGTTTCTCAATGGTACGAATGTCTTCATCCCAATTGGATGGAGAATCGTCATATTGCAAATCCACATCTCTCAGAGTTGCTTCAAAATCTTTCAAGAGGAAATCACTTTCTCCAAATGGAGTTAGTGATGGAGCAATAGAGGCAACGGTCTCAACAGTGGGTAGAGACGAAGAACCACTTTTACAAGCGTCTTTGAAATGTTCTTCAAAAGCCTCATCAAGAACGTCAATAGCATTAACACTCTCATATGAATAAGGTTGCTTAGAAATCTTACCCATGTTGAAGACAATTTTATCGTCACCAACTCTCATGATTATTTCGCCCGCGGCTACATCAATGAGAGTGCAACCGATCCTCAAGAAGGAACGTCCAACGATTAATGGAACACGGGGATCCATCTCGTAGTCAACGACAACAAAATCCGTCGGGAAGGTGAATTTGTCAACGCCAACGAAGACGTCTTCGGCTATCCCCACTGGATAAGCAACCGTACGGTTAGCTAATTCCAAAGTCATTTTGGTGGGGACTAGCTCGGGGAGAGATAATGGCTTCCAAACACTTAAAGGCATTAAGTTTATACTAGCACCTAGATCGGCTAGGGCCATGCAATTCTCTACTCCCGGGAAGTTGCAAGGAATTAAGAAGCGACCCGGATCACCAAGTTTGGTTAGCAATTTCCTTAAGAGAACCGCGGAGCAAATCTCGTTAAGTTGGGTCTGAGCATTGTCAAGAAGCTTCTCCTTGTCACTTAGAAGATCTTTAAATATCTTCGCATATTTAGGCATGTGAGCGAGAGCCTCGGCAAAGGAGATGTTAAAATTCAATTGTTTAAGCATTTTGAGAAAGTTTGAAACTTGAATATCATCCTTGCTTTTTTGCTTCTCTTTCCTCAACCTTGAAGGATAAGGTATATCGGATGAAGAGGAAGGATTTAGAGGAATAGGATCACTCACAATCGCGGGTGGTGGGGGAATTGGGGTAGAAGGCAAAGGAGGTGAGGAAAGTTGCACTTTTTCCTTGTTCACAATCACGGGTGGAGGTGTAGGAAGTTCGGGTTCCGTATAACCTTGTCCACTACGAGTGGTGATTGCTTTCATCTCCCCTCTTGGATTAGCAACGGTTTTACTCGGAAGAGTACCCGAAGAAGAGGGTTGATTACCTTGGAAAAGCGAACCGATCATATCTCGTATGTTATCCGCTTGAGTGCTGAAAGAGTCTCTCATGTCTGCGTGAATATCATTGCTTTGTTTCGCCATGTCATTCCTTAGCTCGGCTCGAATATCACTCCCTTGTTTCGCCATGTCTCCCTTCAAGTTGATGAATTGACTCTGAAGATTCGTTACCATCTCTCTATTAGTCCTCATGAACGTCTCGATGTCTTGATTCAACGCCGTTGGTTGATTGAGAGGTGGAGCTTGGTACGCTTGAGAATTTCCTTGAGGTGGATATGGGTTTCTTTGGGATTGATATTGATTGTTAGCACGAGGTTAGGATTGGTTATTTCGGTTATAGCTTTGTTGTTGGTTTTGGTGTTGAGGAGTAAAACCGGGTGGTGAAAGATAGTTGTTTGAACGATAACTTAGCAAGCTACAGTCTCCTTGAGGACGAGCTTGATAGGCTCCCGTGGGATAAGTACCGTATGCCGCGTTAACGTTTTCACAAAAATTGCCTTGAGTAGAAGGACAATCATTGTAAGAATGAGGACCACCGCATGTGTCACAAGAAATAGCAACGGCTTTAGCTTGTTGAGTGTGGTTATTAGCCAAAATTTGCATATTTTTGCTCATTTCGATATTGGCTCGTTCCATGACGGACATGTCGGTGGTGGAAGAAGTAGATGAAACATTGACTCTCGGTTTAGATCTTGAGGATGCGGATGAATCCCAATTCTTGTGGTGAGTAGTCATATTTTCAATCAACTCTCTACATTCCTCTGGTCTCCTTTTCATAAAAGAACCACCGGAGGCGGTGTTGATCGTGTCATGATCACGAAAAGTGAGACCATTGTAGAAAGTATCAATGAGAGTGACGGGGAGCATGTTGTGATTTGGACAACGGTCGATCAAATCATTGTATCGCTCCCAAGCATCAAAGAGTGATTCATCATTGTCTTGCATGAATCCACTAATTTTGTTACGAAGGCTCGTGACCATGGATGGTGGAAAGTAGCGCGACAAAAAGCGTTGAGTCATGTCGTCCCAAGTATGAATAGAATTCTTTGGGAGACGGTCAAACCATTTTTCGGCATGGTGAGAAAGCGTGTGGGGAAAGAGTTTAAGGCGAAGTACATCCATAGAAACACCGGGCATCTTCATGCTTTGGGTAATGGTAATGAATTTGTCGAGGTGCTTGTTGGAATCATCATCCGGCAATCCGCGAAATGGATTAGTTTGCACTTGTTGGATCATGTGATGCTTTAACGAAAACTCCTGAGCCGTGATTTGCATCGGCGCAATCGGGCCTCCACGTCCATTCATGGTGGTTTGACACAATTGCTCCATTGTTCGTAAATCAGGTAGGGGATCATTGTGGTTGTTGTTATTGTTATTCAAATTGGGTAGAGGTGGGTTATTATTGTTGTTATGAACACCAGCCATATCTAAATCTTCACGAGTCTCGGGCTCAGAATACTTTAAATATCTAGTACGCATACACCTGTAGAAGAAAGAGATACCAAAGAAACAGAGAATATATATATATATATATATATATATATATATATATATATATATATATATATATATATATATATATCATTTTGGTGCAAAACCTTTGGAAAAGAATTGCTTTTTATGATTTTTTTTCAATGTTTTTGTATTTTTGAACAGTTTTTAAATTTTTATGGGTTTTTTGAAATTTTTGAACTTGAAAATAACGTTCCCGAAAGAACGGGTCCCAAAATTCAATGCGTCTCTCACTAGAAATCGTTAATCTTAACCAAAAGAGCCGGCAGCGGCGCCATTTAATACGCAGCTTTTCCACTAAGTATCAAAATTCGTTGTTCCAAGTCTTTTCGAATTGACTATTGGTTAAGAGTGCGACTCAATTGTCTTTTGGTGAACAAGAGAATGGTTTAGTTTGTTTATCTAATTTAAACTAAAAGCAAATAATTGTCGTTGAGTAGTGATTAAAGCTTTTGAAATTTAAACTAAAAGTTATTTAGAAAAAAGACTTAAAATATAAAACTTTGTAAAACTATAAAACTTAAACAATCGAAATGCAAAACTGAATTCTATCGGAATGTGCTAAGTTCATGACCATCGGAATGTGATTAAAACCAAGCCATCGGAATAATTCATCTTAATAGTCATCGGAATACCAAAGTCTATTCTGTCGCAATGTTGTTCTATCGGAATGCAAGGTATCGGAATGTTGATGTCGCAATATGGTCTTATCGGAATGTCAGATCGGAATAACATAAACACTTCAGTCGCAATGTGCTCTGTCGGAATACAAGCTACAAAAATTGGGCAGAGTTTCGACTTAACAAGACCTTAAATCCAGTCGGAATAAGCGATCGCAATCCAGGTCGGAATAAGGGGTAAAATAACAAGTGATCGCAAAGTAAAACCACAATGGGTTATTGCGATCGAAACAAGTAGCCGTCGAAATGTGTAGAATCCCTAATATTGCGATGGAAGGCAAAAGTAACCCGAAATTGGTGGCAAGCTGAAAACGCAATAAGCACATACAATAAGCTATCTTATCTGAAACTTAAATAACTCAATAAGCTTAAATTTGACAACTTTTAAAAACATGAAATCATAAACTTTATAAAAGAAGCTTTAAAAAGACAAAACCTTTTTTTTAATAAACCGAAATGTACTAAGCTAAAACATGAAATAAGCCAATAAGCATAAAAAGCTTATAGCCTAGACCAAATGAAAGCTTAATAAGTAGTAAAAAGATTAAACTTTTAACCACTTAAACAAAATCAAAATCAATCCGAAATGATTATGAACTTCGGATCAAAATCAAAAGTAAATCAAGAAATGAAGAAGAAGATTAATGAACAAAAGGATTAACTTGAACTTTTAATTAAATGAAATCCAAATACAAAAAGTTTAAACTTAAAAGATTAAAAGAAAAGATGAAAAACATAGTGAGAGAAAGTTGGGAACTTTCTCTCTCTAAAAACTAGAAAGGAAGATGAAAACTAAACCTAGCTAACCACCCTCATAATGTGATTAGGAGGGTAGTTATAGGCTAAGTGGGAAGTACATGTGTGGTATGCTTCCTTCTTTCTTTTCTTCTCGACTCGATTTAATTCTTTGTCTTTTCTCGACGTCGTCTCGGGATTTGAACTTCGTCTTAGTAATTTTCTTCTATAATTTAGACTTGAGTTCTTCGACTTCATTAAACTTTCGTCTTTAGACTTTTTCTTCGATAAATCTTCAGAATAGGTCTTGGACATCCGTTCTTTAAGCACTCTTGACTTCGTCTTTTCTCGTTTTCTTCGATAAAAGCCCGTGAAAGCCCGTGTTTTCTTCCTTTTTCATCTTTTGGTCCTAAAACACAATAAAAACACAAACCACGCATAACTCCGACTTTTACGACATAAATTACACGTTTTGGTCTTGTTATTATTGGAAATAAGCGGTAAAAGGATAAGTGTTTTCACACTTATTACACGCTTAGGTTATCATGCATTTTATTTATAAACTACTCGTTTTGTAACACGGCCAATATACTTAACTAGGTCGTGGATAACGTGGTCGTATTCTCGAGCTCTCTTGCATTTTCATCCATTTGATTGATACGCGAGGTGAGTGTATAACCCCACTTTTAATTTCTTTTAACTCTTTGGGGTGAGATCATTTCTTGTTTTTACGGATGAACATAAGTACCTTATAACTCATACGTGCCTACATGATGTCTAAGTAGCGATACCCCTAGATGCTTTTGCCCACTATCATGAACCGTTAATTAGTTTGTGTAAGCACAAATGTTATGGATAGATCTATTGGGATTGGCCTCCCTATCTAATGTTGGTTGCGTGACCAAATTGGATACAAATACATTTGAGGTTGTTACGAATACTTTGGGGTAGTATTTGCTTGGGCTCTCATATTATGTTGCTAGTACGGTTAATGTTTCGGTGTCATGAGCTTAGACGTAAGATATCATGAACGTATGCTATTTGATGATAATCTTGTATTTGTTATAAGATTATTTTCCGGTTTCCTAACTAAAATCTTATGGTTCATCACACTACTTATACTTAAACCTATAAACTCACCGACCTTTGTGTTGACGTTTTAGCAATGTTTTACTCAGGTGTCACGGCGGAGGAGTGACGTGGTTGTGCTATGGAGATAAATAAATACTATCATGATTTATCTATGAGACTTGATTAAAATGTATGACATTTGGAAACTTGATTTATGTTATCATGATGTGTAAAACAATTCTATTTGGGACCTATTTTATCTTTGTGTTTTATTAATGAAAAATGACTTTTCTTAGTTATTATTGTATCTATGTCTTATGGTTATCATGACAGTCACATCCTCGTGTAATTGTACACGTGGGCCAAATTGATGGTGTGACAGATTGGTATCAAAGACATGGTTATAGAGAACTAGGTTACTTTTATAAAAATCATTTTTACAAAGGTTTTGGTCAAAAATGAAATTTTGGAAAAAGAGTAATACTAGACTATAACTACCTCTCCATCTCCATGGACCACTTCACTTCACGCCTTCGACAAGTAAGTTGTAAGTTAAGATTACGTTATATTACCTCGTTACATCTATTACTACACTATTACATCGTTACAAGTACTAAATAACGTAATTTATAACTCTATGCATAATGGCGTGTGCCATGCTATATGAACGCAAAATCGATATTATTTCGAGGCTACTTGAAATCCTATGCTAAATGGTTTGTGCCATGCTCTATGAATACAAAATTGAATTTTATTTCGACGCTACTTGAAACTTTATGCTTAATGATTTGTGACATGCTATACGAATGCAAAATTGAAATTTTATTTCGACACTACTTGAAACTTTATGCTAAATGGTTTGTGTCATGCTATACGAATGCAAAATTTGAAATTTTATTTCGACACTACTTGAAACTTCATGCTAAATGGTTTGTGCCATGTTACGAAAAATGCGAAATATATATTATTTCAACTCAAATGGTTTGTGCCATGCTATTAATCATGTATCAACATGTCTTAAAATTTTCGTGCTAAATGGTGTGTGCCATGACAAACTAAAGTTACAACATATTGCAAAATTGATTTATTCTTACACATGCCTTTCTTGATTTGGCAGTGACATGTCTATATCGTCCGAGGATTCGTTGTACTACTTGAGCTCATCTACGGATGGAGCACGACGCGAGTCCTCTACTAGTGGTGCTTCACCTTTATCATCCACTCGAGGAGAGCCAAGTGCTCGTGCACCTACTCGCTCTTCGCCACCACCACTCATTTGCTACACAAGGCGTGGGAAGGCACCCATGATTCCTCCATCCACTTCATCATCTCAGGCCCCTCGCCAACACCGTACCGCGAGGATGTCCGTGAGAGCTTCTATGATTGGGAAGAAGTTGGCTGCAAGACACGTGAGCTCTACCCGTACTACCCGCAAGTCTTCAAGGTCACCATCCGTGAGAGTGCCTCCTAGGCACAATGCCTCTTTTCAACCCACTATGCCCATGCCACCCCCACCTTTTGGCTTTAATGGAGCCGAATGCTCCGCGGCCGCCGAGGCACGTAGAATGCCCCATCATCGTTTTACTAGGCTTGCTAATTTACGAGGCAAGATGACCCATGTGCTTTGCAACATGGGTGCACTATCTTACGAGTCATTGGTGAGACTCGAGACTTGTTACGAGGTGGTCATCACGGATTTGGGTAGGAATGTCCCACCCTCACCCGACCGTTTCGCGGGACTAGCGAGGAGGGTCGAGGACCAACATTACGAGATCTGAGCTTTGTGCACCCTTCTACATAGGGCATTGATTGATTTATCCGAGAGGATTACGGCCATTGAGCACCGTTTCTATTAGATTTATGTTTAGTTCATTTGTGTACACTTTCATTCCAAATTTTCCCTCCATGTTTTGTAATCCCTAAGAATTCTAAAACTATGTGTTAACTCTTTGTATTTCCTTTTAATCGTGGAATGAAATATTTATGCACTACATGACTTGTGATCACCTCATTGTTGCTTATGATATTGTGTTTTGAAGAATACCCGTACCCTCTAGCCATTAAACTTACAATCCTAACCTTTCCATGAACTTTGTTGTGAATTTAGGACTATGGCACCAAAAACCCTCAAGAATAGAGTCGACCCGACTCCGGCCGCACCCATCACTATCGACCCATCGGTGTTGAGCCAAATGATAGCCGATGGAGTTTCCGCCGCCCTTGCCGCCAACGAGACAAATCCAAGCACGCAAGAGGAAACCAATCAAGTGCCAATTCTGGTACCTGCTACTCGGGCGTGCTCGTACAAGGAATTTCGTTCATGCTTCACTAGCACTTTTAATGGTACCGAAGGTGTAGTGGGCCTTGCACGATGGATTGAGAGACTTGAATCTCAATTTAGTGTGAGCAATGCCACCGAAGGTGACAAAGTGAAGTTTAGCTCTAGCAACTTGGTTGATAGTGCATTGACTTGGTGGAATATTCATGTGAAAGCCGTAGGTTTGGAAGCGGCCAATGCTACTCCTTGGGCTCATTTCAAGGGAATGCTTCTCAAAAAGTATTTCCCTAGGAATGAAATAAAAAGATTGGAAGCCGAGTTGTGGAACCTCCGTGTACATGGAGTTTACTTGATCGCTTACACTCAACGATTCCAAGAGTTGAGATTGATGTGTCCCGAAATGATACCAAATGAGACACGAGCCGTAGAAAGATACATCGTTGTACTACCACCTTCAATCCGAGGAGATGCCATCTCCTCAAAACCCAATGATTTGAACGAAGCCATTGAAATGGCAGATGGTTTGATGGACTCCGTCACCTTGGAAAGTGGTGATAATAAACGGAAATGGGAAGGAAACCATGGCCCAAATCATGGTGACCACCCTAACAAACGCCAAGATTTGGTAAAAGAGGTCAACGTGAACGATGGATCCGGTTACCAAGGAAAACTACCGTTTTGTGGTAAGTGTGGGAAACACCACAATGGTGCATGTGGAGGCACGTGTCACAATTGTGGGAAACCCGGTCACTTCACCAAGGATTGTCTTAGTGCGCCAAAGCCCACGAACCAACGGAATCCTATCACTCCAAATACTCAATACGCGGATGTCACTTTCTATGGTTGTGGCAAAAAAGGTCACTTTAAGAATAGGTGTCCTAAAGCTACCACTCAAGGCCGAGGAAACCAAATCCGAGGCAACAATAACACCAACAACAACCAAGCTCGTCGACAACCTCGTCAAAACCATGGAAATCTGAACGGTCGAAACAATGGGAATCAAACGGGAGCACTGGGACATGTGTACGCTTTATGTGCCGAAGCGGCCATCCAAGAAAACAACGTGGTCACCGGTATGTTCCATATCAATAACATCTATGTTTCTGTATTATTTGATTTTGGTGCCGATAGAAGTTTTACATCCATTGCCTTTAGTGAACTATTAAATGTGAACCCTACCCCATTAGATGTCGACTATAATGTGGAATTAGTCGATGGTAAATCGATCACTACAAACACCGTAC
This sequence comes from Glebionis coronaria, assembly GCA_025667525.1. NCBI lineage: Eukaryota > Viridiplantae > Streptophyta > Magnoliopsida > Asterales > Asteraceae > Glebionis > Glebionis coronaria. The sequence continues at coordinate 413,133,355 of CM046880.1, forward strand.
TTAAGGGTTGTACCTTAAGCCTCCAAAATATTCCTTTCATCATCGACCTTTTACCTATCGAACTTGGAAGCTTTAACGTTATCGTTGGTATGGATTGGCTATCCAAGTACCATGCGGAGATAATTTGCCACGAAAAACAAGTCTGTATTCCCTACGAAATCCGAACCTTAACCGTCCTCGGTGAAAAGAACGGTGCGAAAGGCCGGGCTAGTTTAAATTTCATCTGATGTACTAAAACTCAAAAGTACATCAAAGAAGGTCGTCCTGTTTTCCTTATTCAAGTTACTAGTAAAAACGAAGCCGAACCGAAGGAGAAGAAAATTGAAAACGTCCCAATTGTTTGTGATTTTCCCAAAGTTTTTCCCGAAGATTTACCCGGATTACCTCAACTTCGCCAAGAAGAATTTCACATCGAACTAACTCCCAGAGCCGCACCCGTTTCAAGAGCACCTTATCGACTAGCGCCTCCCGAAATGAATGAATTAGCCGATCAACTAAAAGAGCTTAAAGGATTCATAAGACCGAGTTCCTCACCTTGGGGAGCCCCGGTTTTATTTGCGAAAAAGAAAGACGGATCATTCCGCATGTGCATCGATTATCGTGAATTGGACAAACTCACTATAAAGAATCGTTAACCTTTACCAAGGATCGATGATTTGTTTGATCAACTTCAAGGTTCGAGCATTTATTCAAAGATTGACCTTAGGTCGGGTTATCATCAACTTAGAGTTCGAGAAGAAGACATTTCAAAGACGGTGTTTCGAACCCGATACGGTCATTTTGAATTTAAAGTCATGCCATTTGGGTTAACCAATGCACCCGCGGTATTCATGGACCTTATGAACCGCGTGTGTAAACCTTATTTGGATAAGTTCGTGATCGTGTTTATTGATGATATCCTTATCTACTCTCGTAGTAAGGAAGAACACGAGGAACATCTAAAGAAAATTTTGGAATTGTTGAAACAAGAACAATTATACGCCAAATTTTCAAAGTGTGAATTTTGGATTCATACGGTACAATTCATTGGACACATGATCGATAGTAGTGGTATCCATGTGGATCCCGCTAAGATCGAAGCGGTAAAGGATTGGGCGACTCCTACGGAGATTCGCCAATTCCTTGGACTTGCCGGTTATTATAGACGATTTATCAAAGGATTTTCAAAAATCGCTAAGTCTATGACGGATTTGACTCAAAAGAACAAAAAGTTTATTTGGGGAGACGAACAAGAAACTTCTTTCCAACTCTCAAACAAAAACTTTGTGACGCGCCCATTCTCGCACTACCCGAGGGTAGTGAAGACTTTGAAGTATATTGTGATGCTTCGATTAGAGGTCTAGGTGCGGTTCTCATGCAAAGGAAAAAGGTCATTGCTTACGCTTCTCGAAAACTAAAACCGAACGAAGAAAACTACACTACTCACGATTTGGAGCTAGGCGCGGTTGTCTTTGCTCTCAAAATTTGGAGACACTACCTCTACGGAACTAAGTATGTAGTTTACACCGATCACAAAAGTCTTCAACATATCTTGGACCAAAAAGAGCTCAACATGAGACAACGACGTTGGTTGGAACTACTTGGAGACTACGATTGTGACATTCGTTATACCCGGGAAAAGCTAACGTTTTAGCCGATGTTTTGAGTAGAAAACCTCGTGAACGACCTCTAAGGGTTAGATCCTTAGTGATGACTATTGGCTTAAACATACCTGTAAAAATCTTAGAAGCCCAACAAGAAGCTATTAAGATAGAAAACATGGATAAAGAAGAAGCCGGTGGAATGATCCCCAAGAACCTCGTTGCACGTGCCGATGGAACATTGTGTCTTGACAATAGAAGTTGGTTACCTAGTTACGGTAATGTTCGATCTGAATCGCACAAGTGCAAGTATTCGATCCACCCCTGATCGGACAAAATGTACCATGACATGAAAATGTTCTATTGGTGGCCAAACATGAAAGCCGACATCGCGACTTATGTTGGAAAATGCCTAACTTGCACCAAAGTTAAGGTTGAACACCAAAAGCCTTCCGGATTACTAGTCAAACCTAGGATCCCGGAATGGAAATAGGAGATAATTACTATGGGCTTATTACCAAACTTCCTAAAACGTCCACAGGTTTCGACACCATTTGGGTCATCGTTGATCGTTTAACGAAGTCCGCACACTTTCTCCCTATGAAGGAAAACAACAAGTTGGATCAATTGGCACGATTATACTTGAAGGAAATCGTTGCTAAGCACGGCGTACCAATTTCTATCATATCGGACCATGTGATAACCCGAAACCGAGGTCATTGCTTAATCTTATTTTATGATTATTTTTGAAATTTTTGATGAGTTTATATGATATCTATTTTTGGAGGTTTAAGTTTAAACCGATGTTGGAAGACTTATATTTCATATTTAATAAGTATAAGGAGTATTAGCAAGCGTGATGTCGATGGATGCCAAATATTTTACGTTTTATTATCGGTTGTTCGATGTTTGTCATTTTTGATGTTTTCTTTTAAATGACGTGTTAAGTCGATTCGGGAGTCGATATTATTATATTTGAGGTACGTTTTAAATTTTTAAAAGTATCTTTATGAAACCCGAGCCCCGTAAATATTTTCAAAATTGACTAATAGTTATTTCCCGCTTTTTAGCTAACTATTTTCATTTTGAAACATAACTATTGCAAATTTACAACATTGGTCCCTCAACCACTATATAAAAGCCAAAATTTTCTCATAACACACACACACAAAATCACCAACTCAAAAATTTCTCTCTCCCCTTTCTTGTTCAAACAAAACATCACCCCCCTGTCTTTGATCATTTTTCACTCAACTTCTAAGATGATCTAAGCTAAAACAACACAAGACCCATCTTTATAATTTTAAGTAGATATTTTGTATAAAATTTGGGTACATACAAGAATTTTCATTTTTTCAAGTTGGTAGGTGGGAATTATGATCATGCATGTCATTTTTATGATGATCAAAGATGTTCTTGCTAAAAGTTTTGTTAAAAACTTGATTTTAATTTGAAGGTTTTGATTTTGATGATGATTCTAGTTTTATAGTTGATATATGTTAGTGTTAGGATTATGGGATGATCATAACTATGATTGGTTTTGGCTAAAAACATGATTTTATACAAGATTTTGAAGGGTATTTTACAACAGTAGGTAAACTGTAATTTTGGGAATTTTAGATTGTGCTAATAGTTTAACTTATAGCCTAGGGTTTTAGATAATTCTATTAGCTTTGATTTGATATAAAGTAGAGCTTCTAGCTCCAAACGAGCGTGAAGTTATGATGTTTTGATTATTCGTGTACCGGGAGACGAGTATCGGTACTACATATAGTTGTTGTCGATATTTGGATCGAATCTCGGGGACTATAAATTGAAGTTTTGAAATGAGTCACATACTGATAATGAAGTTTAAACCCTAGAGGGTGAGTTTATTTTACAACCCAAGGGTCGGTTTTGTAAATGGAGTCGTTTAAAGAAGTTAAAACGGTTGTATGAATTACTAACGTAAATCTGTCCAGATTTTATAGTTTGAAGATGAGTCGGGTAAAGAACTTTGAAAGTAATTTCATTTTATAAACTTGTTGGAGGACTTTCTATATATAGTAAGTTAGTTTCTCGAGTCGTTTCATAGACGTTTGACAAGTCTAAAAGGGGTAAATAAGCAAGTACATGTAGTATGTGCCGGCAAATTTTGTTAGAAGTGTAGAATGGTAAAGTAAATGTATAGAAGAGTGTAATAGAGTTATTTGTATCGTTTTCTCTTGAGTTTATCATGATTTTATGAGTTTGAGCTTGATGTTTTTATGTATGATTTATTTCTCGAGTCATTATTAATGAATGCCCCTTATTTGATAGGTAGCGGTTTCTCGTGTTTGAAAGGCATCCTCTATCATCGACGATCATCTCGCTAGATCTCTTGTACTAAGGTGAGTCTGTAGCCTCGCTTTTCATGCTAGCTACTAAATGTTTTATTACCCGCGAGGGGGATACATGCTATTTGAAAATAAATGAACACAACTCATGAGTAATTGTTGGACCCGAATGTTGCCTAAGTTGTTTACATTGTATTGAGTACCTTGTTGATAAAGACCTTCAATTCATGAGCCGTTAACTATATTCTGACTTGATGTTGTGAGTCGGGAATGGCCGCTTATTCTAATGATAGTACTATTGGGTTGACCACCCTATCTGAGACCAGGGCATTACGCTGAGTAACCTTTGGGAAGGATAATTTACGGGAATAAGAATGTGGTATTCTAGCAACTTATACCCTAGAGGGGCAATGGTTTTATTCTAGTCATGCCGGCATTTGGCGTGGGTGACTATTTGGTTAAGGGGTCGGTGTCATGAGCTTAAATACAATGTTTTGCCTTGAAATAGATTGTGTGTACCACAATTCTATATATGATTATGATTGATTTTCTTCTTGTGTTCAAATGTGATTTGATAAACCTATAGACTCGCTCAACATTATTGTTGACTCGTTTTAGCATGTGTTTCAGGTAATTGGAAGTGATGGAAGGCGGAGCTTTGCTGTGGAGGTTGTGGTTTGGCTTTTGGAAGAATGTTTGTCAAAAAACTATTTCTATCCTTTTATTGTTGAACAATTTGTTATATGTTTGTGTATTGTACTAAACTTGTTGGTTTGTTGGTCGAGATCCATGGGGACTAAACGCTTTACTCTGGTGTCGTTTTCGTACATTATGGGATGAAATTATGTTTTAGACCTATTATGAAAATCTTGTTTATATTTATGTGTAAACGTCTCACTTTTGAGTCGTTCTATATACCTTGTGTGATGATGCTTTTGTCTAGCACCCAATTGTGTATTTCCGCTCCGCAATGTAAATTGGGGGTGTTAGAGACTGGTAATCAGAGCTACAAGTTATAGAGAACTGGGTCGATTTTGAAAATTTTCCTAAACTATAACTTTGGTGTCAAAAGTATTTATTCTTCAAAAGCACACAACTCCTCTGCAATGCTCCGGTAAGATTACTTTTAGTTTTGTTATGTATTATAGATGTATCCCTCATAACTGAAATGATTTCCCGAGTATTTATTAAGTAAATACTACGATATTGTATTAGAATTATTGAAAGTACGCTGAGTGCTTGTCAGTATCATATTTTTTCTGCGAACATTGCATAAGCATCATTTGCATTGTGTTGCATAGCATGGATTACGTATAACATTTGCATAAGCATTGCATACTAATTTTTGTTTTATTAACAATGACCTTAAGTATCCTTGAACCCTTATAATTGTAGAAAATGGATGGTTTACCTCGTGAGGATGGATGGATTGACATGACTGATGTATTGGACGGTGAGGAAGTAGATAACTTTGGTGCTAGTGACGATGAGGAGCCTTATGAGTATTTTGATGATGGAATTGCTCCTACTGCAGTTGGACAGACCGATCCTGAAGTGATTCAAGGTAGTTATGTTCCAAGAGTTAATGTTGTGCCACAGACTGTTCCGTACTGTCAGCGACCTGTTGTATGTTCTTGGACGCCTACTTGTGATGCTTATATGAGCAGTTTGCCTGGGATTGAAATTGCTAGGGGTGATGTTCCTGTTGAGTCAAGTAATGCTGCTAGTGCTCGATCTATTCATGATGGCATATCTAATGTTTATTGTCCAGGTCCTATGTCTTATGATGATATTTTCTGGTTTCTCAAGAAGTTTGATAGATCTTTGTTGGAAAGGTATTTAGTTGAACCCGTGTGATTAGAAGGTTTGAGCAGAATGAGAAGAGATTTGACATGTTTGTTAATAGTATGAAGAGATCAGAGTTTGTTAGAGCAAAGGAAATAGATGAAGTTGTTAGGTTAAGATCAATGGTGTTGAATTTGAGTGGGCAAATTAAAAGGTTATGTGAGGAGCAACAAAGGAATGCAAGGTTGAATGCGTGGGGTTTGTCTATGAGATCTTTTCCTAGTAGAGGCGTAGTGATTCATGATGTGACAAGTCAGGTTGAAGCTCAAGTGATGATAGCAGCAGTGATGATGAACCGATGTGTAAGAAGCTGCGGGGATCAGATGATTAGTTCTTTTATGTTGTTTTTATTTAGCCTTGTTGTAGTACAACTTGTCACACTCCCAAAATATCAGAGTATAATGGCGACAAAGGAGTGGTGACGTCATGATTATCATACACACATAGTCACAAAGAACGACCTCTAAATGAGACGTTCGGAAAATTGATCACTTGTAATTAATAAAATAAGTTGTTTCAACAAAGTGCGGAAGCATAAACTGAATATGGTTACAAAACATAGTTTTCTCAAATGGTACAAATGATCGTTGTTTCAAAGAAATGACGGCAATGCATGAGACCTCATTTAGCATCTTCCTTCTTAATACCTGAGAAAAACATTGCTAAAGTGTCAACATAAAGTTGGTGAGTTCATAGGTTTAGTTAGTTTGAAATGTTTAATGAACCACAAGATTTTCCCAAAAGTGATGACAATATAACAAATACAAAGTCATCCTAAAAGTATTTATTACAGTCTAAGCTCGTGACACCGAAGCGTTAACAACACCGGCAGTATAATCATATAAATGTAGCCCAAACTAGATGCCTAAACCCACGACATCCTATATCAGATTCAAATGAAACTGTGCCCGCTTGTCCCCTTGTTGGACAAGACAGACAGGGACGTCAATCCCGATAGATCTATCCATAACATTCGCGCTTACACAAAGTAATTAACGGTTCACGATTCACGGGCCAAAGCAACTGGGTTTTTAGTGGGACCTAGACTAATAGATAAATCAGTAAATGCACTTGTGTTCAAACGTTAAAATCAAGCAATGTCTCACCCCAAAAAGCAGTGAAAATAGTAAAGTATGGGGCTATAAACTCACCTCGTAAATTCAGCAAAGAGAACGAAGATAAAATAGCTCGAGAGTACGGTTACGCTAGCCGCGACCTAATTAATTTAAGAATCGAGTTACGATACGAATACTTGTATGATTAACTGACTCGACACCCTAATTGTGCTTGACGAAACCATACATTTATGAAAAATACGATTTTACGGAAAAGTACGTTAAATAAAATCGGTTTATTAACGGGTCGGGTTTTACGGGTCAAAACATAACTTTAAATTTAACAAATTTCGTTTGGGCTTTAACTTAAATCAAATAAACACATAAGGCCCAAAATGGGTCCAACACATTTACCCAGCAAACCGGCCCAAGGTCCATAGACCCGGTCCGGCCCACCAGGCGGAATAAACAAGGAACGAAAGAGAGTATACGTGTGTGTTTACACACACAACCCCATAACTGGAGTTGACTCTCTCTCTCCTCTCTCGATATCTCCTCCACCGTCCCAAACTCTCTCTCTCTCTAAACCTAGATTGGTTTTATCCATTCCTAGGGTTATCATCTAATCAGTTGTGTTATAAGATTAAATATGGGTGGTTTGTGGTTCTTATATCGCGTGAGATGTGGGTTAATCCCCACATCGACCGTTTGGGTTTTTCTGATGGTGTTCTCCTTGCGGTTCGTGAATCAAATACCAAATCACAGATAAGTTTAATTTCCTTTATTCCTTTTTAAAAAGCTTTTAATTGATTTTCGATTTTATATATATCAGTGGGTTCAATTGATTCGTAAATACTTGTTGTAACTCATATGGTTCTCGGATTAATATGTGAATAAAATTAGGGTTTTGAAATATTTGGGGGTTTTCGTCAGAATCGGTTTAAAACATAATTAATTGGCGTTTTCATTCATAAAATCAAACTAATTTTAATATAAAGTCGATTTATAAAAATTAGGGTTTCGGTTAATTTGGGGGTTTTTGTAAAACTCACTTTTAATTAAATTAATTAAGGGGTTTGGGTTTAGATTAGGTTTAATTAGCATTTTAATTAATAAAAGTAAATCTAGGGTTTTCTGAAAATTGGGGGTTTTCATATTATCGAATGTTGCTCGTGTTTAGATGGTGTTTCTGAAATGTCTCGATGTAAATGAAATGTTTAAAAAGGATGTTACATGATTAGGGTTTCGATTGGGGTTTCTGTATACACGCGGCATGGTCAAGGTTTTCTGTAAAAGAAAGCTTGATTAATACATTTGGATTTGTTTGGTAAGAATGGTAATTAATTTGGCAGAAACTAGGACTTTGGTTGGTTTGTTTTGGTGCTCGGTTTGGTTCTTGATTGGGTCTCGGTTTGGTTAAACATGGGTCTCGGGTTGGTTCATGATTGAAGTCTTGTTTTGGTTGGACAAGGTCTCGGTTTGGTTCTAAGTTGGGTCTCGGTTTGGTTTCAGAATCGAGTCTTGGTTTGGTCTCAATCGGGTCTCGGTTTGGTCTAAAATGGGTCTCGGTTTGGTTGACAGCAAAATGATAACATAAACATGTTTGTATTTAAAAGTTTAGAAATTTACAGTTTTTGGTTAAAAGTATAAGTTCATTTCAATGGCTAACCGCGGTTTCTTTTATTTGTAGGTTCGTACAAAGACAAGCACAACTAGACTTCGAAAGTAAAACGAAAGGACAAAAGACTCACAAAGGGGATGCTACGTTCGGTTTTGCAGGTTCGGACAGAATGAAGACCTTTGGTTGTGCAGGTTCGGACGAGACGTGTAGGTTGGCTGGAACAAAACTTCTACTCAGGAGTTGTATGATGAAGACTTGTGCAGATTTTGATGTTTGTATTTTTTGGACTGTGATAACTTGTGATAATTTGTATTTGGACTTTGGACATTACTTTGGACTTGTATATAAGCTTGTATAATTAGTCTAGGGTTAGTGAAATTCTGGAAATGCTTGCTTGTGATATACCCAAAAGGGGTAAACTAGGCAAATGTGTTGTCCTTTAGTGGGGCAAATAACTATAAAGTTTGCAAGTGTAATGTAGACTTGTGACTGATTTGGGACACTTGTATGACAAGCTTTGACAAATAAATTGAAGGTTTAAATAATCAGTTACATACACATGCTGTGATAGTGATAAACTCGGCTCGGGTTCAATATATTTAGGTTTAGGCGCGACTGACATAACACGACAGCAAAACCGTTTAGCGTACGATCCCAAAACAAAAGACAATTGTGCGAGACGTTATCAATCTTAATAACTAGAGCAAATAAAACACACGGCACATCATAACATGCTCACAACTTGTATTGCATTCAACTAAATAGTCGCGAAACATAGAGATGTTACATATGCTCTCCCTAAAAAGGGCTTTGTCCGCAAAGCAAAGAAATTAACACGTTCATGACGACGACTAGTCGATAAGTAGTTAAAATACTCGTACTACACGAATAATTAAATGATGGAAATTTGACGAATGTCACAGTATTCCCATGTTTTAGAGATTTCGTCACGAAATCAAGACGTTGTTGTAGTAGGTTGGTTAACGAAAAGATGAGGATACTTGCTCTTGAATTGATCTTCACGTTCCCACGTGTATTCAGGACCTCTACGCGCGTTCCATCGGATTTTTACAATCGGTATACGGCTTTGCTTGAGTTGTTTAACTTGACGGTCCATGACTTCTACGGGTTCCTCTACGAAGTTGAGTTTGTCGTCGAGCTGAATCTCCTCCAAAGGGATAACGAGTGCTTCGTCGGCTAAGCATTTCTTCAGATTGCAAATGTGGAACACATTATGCACTCGGCTAAGTTCTTGGGGTAATTCCAAACGATAGGCTACGGGGCCAATCCTTTCTATGATCTTGAAGGGTCCAATGTAACGAGGGTTTAACTTTCCACGCTTTCCAAAGCGAATCACACCTTTCCAAGGTGAGACCTTCAACATGACTTTGTCACCAACTTCAAATTCAAGAGGTTTGCGTCTCATATCGGCATAACTCTTCTGTCGATCTCTTGCGGCTTGCATACGGCTCTTAATCTTAAAGATCTTCTCAGTAGTCTCGTGTATGATCTCAGGTCCAGTGAGTTGTGCTTCACCGACCTCTGCCCAACACACGGGTGAACGACACTTCCTACCATACAGTGCCTCGAATGGCGCTGCCTTTATGCTAGTATGATAACTATTGTTATATGAGAATTCCACCAAAGGTAGGTGTCTATCCCATCTATTTCCAAAGTCAATCACACAGGCTCTCAGCATATCTTCTAAGGTTTGAATGGTCCGTTCACTTTGACCGTCGGTCTGGGGATGATACGCAGTGCTCATATCCAACTGCGTTCCCAATGCCTTCTGCAGTGACTTCCAAAACTGCGAAGTAAATCGGCTGTCTCGGTCGGAGATTATAGACACAGGTACACCATGCTTCGTGACTACTTCCTCCAAGTATGTCCTTGCTAACTTATCCATTCCATCAGTCTCCTTGATGGGTAGGAAATGAGCCGATTTGGTGAGTCGGTCGACGATTACCCAAATCGTGTCGAACCCGGCTGCGGTCTTTGGTAGCTTGGTAATGAAATCCATAGTGATCCTTTCCCACTTCCATTCTGGCAGTTCGGGTTGGACCAATAATCCTGATGGTTTCATATGTTCGGCTTTGACTTTGGCACAAGTCAAACACTTGCTAACGTATGTAGCAATGTCCGCTTTCATGTTCGGCCACCAATACCACATCTTCAGATCATGATACATTTTATCAGATCCCGGATGTATGGAGTACTTTGACTTATGCGACTCATGCATAATCAAGGATCGTAGGTCGCCATGGCATGGTAACCAACTCCTATTATCAAGGCATAACGTTCCATCCGAACGTGCTTCCAACTTCTTCATCATTCCTCCAACATCTTCAGTCTTAAGCATTTCTTCCTCGACTGCTTCTTTCTGAGCCTTGAGAATTAAGGATGGAAGGTCTAAGTCAATGGTCATCACTAAAGCCTTCACCCTAAGAACTCTCTCCTTTCGACTCAAAGCGTCGGCCACGACATTTGCCTTGCCTGGGTGATAACGGATCTCGCAATCATAATCACTGAGCAACTCTAGCCAACGTCGTTGTCTCATGTTGAGTTCCTTTTGGTTCAAGATATGTTGTAGACTCTTATGGTCAGTGAATACAACACACTTAGTACCATAAAGGTAGTGTCTCCAAATCTTCAAGGCAAACACCACTGCTCCCAACTCTAGGTCATGAGTTGTGTAATTTTTCTCGTGCACTTTTAGTTGTCTTGATGCGTAAGCTATGACCTTAGTCCTTTGCATCAGTACTGCACCTAACCCTTTTATGGATGCATCACAATACACCACAAAGTCTTCGTTACCCTCAGGTAGGGCTAGTATCGGTGCTTCACACAACATCTGCTTCAACGTCTGGAATGCCAAATCTTGCTCTTCCTTCCACTCAAACTTCTTATCCTTTTGAGTCAATTCCGTCATTGGTTTAGCTATCTTAGAGAAACCTTCAATGAATCTCCTATAGTAACCAGCAAGACCTAAGAATTGACGGATCTCCGTGGGTGTTGTTGGAGTCGCCCAATCCTTTACAGCCTCGATCTTAGCAGGATCAACGTGAATACCACTGCTGTCGATCACATGACCAAGGAATTGCACTGTGTTTATCCAAAACTCACATTTGGAAAACTTTGCATATAACTTCTCCTTCCTTAGCAGCTCTAATATGGTCTTCAAATGCTCCTTGTGCTCTTCTTCATTACGAGAATAGATAAGGATGTCATCGATAAATACAATCACAAACTTGTCCAAGTATGGTTTGCAAACTCGGTTCATGAGATCCATGAATACCGCAGGTGCGTTTGTCAAACCAAAAGGCATAACTTGGAACTCGTAGTGTCCGTACCGGGTTCTAAAAGCCGTTTTATGAACGTCTTCCTCTCTAACCCTTAGTTGATGATATCCTGACCTTAAGTCGATCTTCGAGTATATGCTAGATCCTTGCAATTGGTCGAAAAGATCGTCAATCCTTGGCAATGGGTAGCGGTTCTTTATCGTTAGCTTATTCAATTCTCGGTAATCGATACACATTCTAAAGGATCCATCTTTCTTTTTGACAAATAAGACTGGCGCTCCCCAGGGTGAGGAACTTGGTCTAATGAAACCTTTGTCAGAAAGTTCCTTTATCTGTTCAGCTAACTCTGTCATCTCGGCCGGTGCTAGACGGTATGGGGCTCTAGCAACAGGCGCGGCTCCTGGTGTAAGCTCGATGTGAAACTCCACTTGCCGTGCTGGTGGTAGTCCGGGTAAATCCTCTGGAAATACGTCCGGAAAGTCTCTAACGATCGGTACATCTTCCACCTTCTTCTCGCGATCTTCTTCTCCTTCCGTTTGTGTTACTTGAACCAAGAATACCGGACATCCCTTCTCAATGTATCTTTGGGTCCTGATACATGAGATGACTTCCAATCTTGATCCATTCTTCACACCACTTCTTTTGCCTTGTATGATGAGTACGTCGTTTCCATAAGGAACACGGACACACTTCTCATGACATACAATCTCTGCGTGATGCTTCGACATCCAATCCATTCCAATGATGACGTCAAAACTTCCCAATTCTATAGGGAGTAGGTCGATACTAAACGAACGACCTTGTAGTCTTACACTACATCCTTTCAGAATAACGTCGGTGGTTACTGACTTCCCATCGGCTAATTCTACATTATACTTAACGTCTAACGCAGTAGGGGTAATATTTAGGCGTTCACTAAATATAGACGACACAAAACTCCTATCCGCACCAGAATCAAATAGTACTGAAGCATAGTTGTTATTGACTAGGAACGTACCAGTCACAACATTGTTGTCTTGCACAGCAGCTTCAGCACAGAGATGATACACTTTGCTAGGTGCCGTGAATCCTCCAGGAGTACTAGTTGTGGCTCGGTTATTCCCTCCTCGGTTCCCTTGATTCTGCTTCTGGTTCCCTTGGTTCTGATTTTGATTCCCTCGAATCTGGTTATTACGACCTTGGTTTCCACCGCTCGGACATTTGTTCTTGTAGTGACCTTTCTCTCCACATCCGAAGCAAGTGACATTTGCTCCTTGGCCACCTTGCGTTCCAGGTCCTCTTTGATTAGTAGCACGAGGTGGTGCTCGGCATTCCTTTGCCTTATGTCCCGCCTTCCCACAATTGTAGCACGTAGGGGGACATGCTCCTTCGTGGTGTCGACCACATTTTCCGCAGAAAGGTAGTCTCCCAGCGTAGTTCCCAGTATTTCCTTGTCCAGCAGTGAACACTCTTGCTACTTCTTGACGCTTGTTCTGGTTGTAGTTGCTTGGGTTGTTGTTGTTGGTATTGCTGTTGTAGTGGTTGCCAGACCACTTTCTTTTATCCCCAGTATTTTCTCCCAACTCCTGTACCACTTGGTACATCAGACTCTGAGCCATGTCGATTGCCTCGTGCAAATCAGTCGGCTTAGATGAAGTCACATTCCCTTTGATGCTCAAAGGTAGTCCTTCAATGTAGCGCTCCAACAATCGGTCATCGTTGGGCACCATTTCAGGACATAACAAAATCAGCTCCTGAAAGCGCTGATTGTAAGCAGTAAGAGCAGTACCCTTGACCTTTAGGTTCCACAGCTCAACTTCCATCTGCTTGACTTCATTTCGGGGACAGTATTTCCTCACGAACATAGCTTTAAATTCACTCCAGGGCGTCGTTTGGGCAACGTCAATGGTCACTGCACGAGCATAGACGTTCCACCAAGTCAAAGCACCATCCACTAACGTGCTTGACGCAAATTTCACCTTGTCGGCTTCAGCGACATTACTAATCCCAAATTGGGATTCTAGCTTCTCAAACCATCTGGTTAATCCTACTGCTCCTTCGGTACCTCGGAAACTTACTTGCGTAACTGCACGAAATTCCTTGTAGGTACAAGTACGTGCAATAGCATTTGTAGCTCCTTGGTTGGTCTCCTCCTGTGTGCTAGCTGTACGGTTTGCTTCAGCGGTCGCGAGTGCCTCGGCCACTCGTTCGGCTATCATTTGGCTTAACAGGGCAGTGTCAATTCCACCGGTAGCGGCTGGCGGATTTTGCGTTTCGGATCTTCTAACTGGCGCCATAATCTAACAAGGTAATAGGATACTAAGTTTTTGCCAGACATAACATGCATGGCACACACAACACAATTATGAAATGCTCCAAGATATAATACACAATATATAATGATCTCTCAATTTGCAACTCATAATATCATTCATGAAATCGTTTGATAATACATCATAGTTTGTCATAACATAATAAGAGAAAATAAAATACCAACTAGCTAAGACAAACTTCAAAGCTTAGTGGTCATACAGGGATAGGTCGATGGTACAAAATAAATCTAACTAGTGCCCTCACGGCGCTGATGAAGCTCCTTCTCCAACTCTGCTAATCTCCTCTCAACCACTAGCTCACGAGCCTGGGAATCTCTCAACCTAACATCGGTGTCATGACAAGCGGCTCTAAACCTCTTATCCAAGTCTGCAACAGGGTCATCCACTGGTGCCTCTAGTCCGCCTGTCTCCACCAATGGCTCCACTCCCCAACGGGTCATCAGGCTCTCAATCTCCTCAAGACGAGTGTTTGGCATGGATTCCATCTGATCAAGAACAGTAAGAAGCTGTCCTCGTAGACGGGTCACACATACTGTCAACACTGTCTCATCCCTGACTGGACTCTTCTTCGTCAGTGCTTCTAGCTTATCCTGCACTTCATTATACTCTTCACCTAAAGCCTCTACAGCATCCTCCAATCTGTTCAACCGTGTCGTCACACAACCATCTGCCGCCCCAAGCATCACCACCGTCGACGTAGCTCTCCTAGGAATAGGAGTCGTAGCTCTCGGTCCTGTAGAGATACCAGCGTCAGTAAGCATCTCCTGGTACACTGCAGGTACAGTCTCTGGTGGTGGTAGTAGTAATGGTGCCTCTGGGACAGAACTGGTAGGTGTGCGGGCTGCATGCCTGTCAGTGGCAGTGAAAGGTATGAGGGGTCTGTAAGGTGAAAGTGGTGGTCGAGAAGCTCTCCCCCGAAGACGTCGTCTCACATAGTAGAAAGGTAGAGTACCAGGTGCTGGAGCAGGAATAGCAGTCCTTTCTCCTTCGTCTTCAGATGAAGATGAGGAGATGTGTGCTAGGGAAACCTCAGGAGTAGCGGCATATGCAGTAGGAGGGTTCTCAGTGTCTGTGACCTCCATAGGCTCTCCTTCCCCATCTGTAAACTCCATCCCATCATCCTCTGTCTCCTCTACTGTCTCATCTCCAGTCACTGATGCCTGACCTGGTGACTGCACCACGTCAGTGTCCATGTCATCCTCTCCCCCGCCTTCTAGGCTAAGCACATCGTCAGCTGATGCGTCAGGAATACGAATCGGTGAATGACGAACTTCCTCAGCCTCTCTCTCTACATCATCATCTGAAACCATCCGGTACCACGGATATCCTGACGGCGATCCTCTAGGTAGTCCTACTGATGAACTGATGGTCGACTGCGAACTACGGTTGTAGTACGCTCCTGTAGACGTGGACTCATCGGATGAAGACATCGCTGTAATCATAAACAAAATAAAGGTGTGTAAATATCTCATAAAATTAGTCCATAAAAAGGACATTAACATAACATAGCAATCATTGTTGAATCCACATGTATCCCATATAACATAATTCAGATTTTGTTGTTGCACATGTAACCCATGTAAATATACCTCGTAATTGTTAATTCACATGTATCCCATTTATTACTTATGTATCTACATATACTTAATACTTACAATCTGTATGATAATCGATTAAACATAGAGCAGTTATAGTCTAGAATTACTAATGCAACCTAGTTCTCTATAACTAGTGCTCTGATACCAATCTGTCACACTCCCAAAATATCAGAGTATAATGGCGACAAAGGAGTGGTGACGTCATGATTATCATACACACATAGTCACAAAGAACGACCTCTAAATGAGACGTTCGGAAAATTGATCACTTGTAATTAATAAAATAAGTTGTTTCAACAAAGTGCGGAAGCATAAACTGAATATGGTTACAAAACATAGTTTTCTCAAATGGTACAAATGATCGTTGTTTCAAAGAAATGACGGCAATGCATGAGACCTCATTTAGCATCTTCCTTCTTAATACCTGAGAAAAACATTGCTAAAGTGTCAACATAAAGTTGGTGAGTTCATAGGTTTAGTTAGTTTGAAATGTTTAATGAACCACAAGATTTTCCCAAAAGTGATGACAATATAACAAATACAAAGTCATCCTAAAAGTATTTATTACAGTCTAAGCTCGTGACACCGAAGCGTTAACAACACCGGCAGTATAATCATATAAATGTAGCCCAAACTAGATGCCTAAACCCACGACATCCTATATCAGATTCAAATGAAACTGTGCCCGCTTGTCCCCTTGTTGGACAAGACAGACAGGGACGTCAATCCCGATAGATCTATCCATAACATTCGCGCTTACACAAAGTAATTAACGGTTCACGATTCACGGGCCAAAGCAACTGGGTTTTTAGTGGGACCTAGACTAATAGATAAATCAGTAAATGCACTTGTGTTCAAACGTTAAAATCAAGCAATGTCTCACCCCAAAAAGCAGTGAAAATAGTAAAGTATGGGGCTATAAACTCACCTCGTAAATTCAGCAAAGAGAACGAAGATAAAATAGCTCGAGAGTACGGTTACGCTAGCCGCGACCTAATTAATTTAAGAATCGAGTTACGATACGAATACTTGTATGATTAACTGACTCGACACCCTAATTGTGCTTGACGAAACCATACATTTATGAAAAATACGATTTTACGGAAAAGTACGTTAAATAAAATCGGTTTATTAACGGGTCGGGTTTTACGGGTCAAAACATAACTTTAAATTTAACAAATTTCGTTTGGGCTTTAACTTAAATCAAATAAACACATAAGGCCCAAAATGGGTCCAACACATTTACCCAGCAAACCGGCCCAAGGTCCATAGACCCGGTCCGGCCCACCAGGCGGAATAAACAAGGAACGAAAGAGAGTATACGTGTGTGTTTACACACACAACCCCATAACTGGAGTTGACTCTCTCTCTCCTCTCTCGATATCTCCTCCACCGTCCCAAACTCTCTCTCTCTCTAAACCTAGATTGGTTTTATCCATTCCTAGGGTTATCATCTAATCAGTTGTGTTATAAGATTAAATATGGGTGGTTTGTGGTTCTTATATCGCGTGAGATGTGGGTTAATCCCCACATCGACCGTTTGGGTTTTTCTGATGGTGTTCTCCTTGCGGTTCGTGAATCAAATACCAAATCACAGATAAGTTTAATTTCCTTTATTCCTTTTTAAAAAGCTTTTAATTGATTTTCGATTTTATATATATCAGTGGGTTCAATTGATTCGTAAATACTTGTTGTAACTCATATGGTTCTCGGATTAATATGTGAATAAAATTAGGGTTTTGAAATATTTGGGGGTTTTCGTCAGAATCGGTTTAAAACATAATTAATTGGCGTTTTCATTCATAAAATCAAACTAATTTTAATATAAAGTCGATTTATAAAAATTAGGGTTTCGGTTAATTTGGGGGTTTTTGTAAAACTCACTTTTAATTAAATTAATTAAGGGGTTTGGGTTTAGATTAGGTTTAATTAGCATTTTAATTAATAAAAGTAAATCTAGGGTTTTCTGAAAATTGGGGGTTTTCATATTATCGAATGTTGCTCGTGTTTAGATGGTGTTTCTGAAATGTCTCGATGTAAATGAAATGTTTAAAAAGGATGTTACATGATTAGGGTTTCGATTGGGGTTTCTGTATACACGCGGCATGGTCAAGGTTTTCTGTAAAAGAAAGCTTGATTAATACATTTGGATTTGTTTGGTAAGAATGGTAATTAATTTGGCAGAAACTAGGACTTTGGTTGGTTTGTTTTGGTGCTCGGTTTGGTTCTTGATTGGGTCTCGGTTTGGTTAAACATGGGTCTCGGGTTGGTTCATGATTGAAGTCTTGTTTTGGTTGGACAAGGTCTCGGTTTGGTTCTAAGTTGGGTCTCGGTTTGGTTTCAGAATCGAGTCTTGGTTTGGTCTCAATCGGGTCTCGGTTTGGTCTAAAATGGGTCTCGGTTTGGTTGACAGCAAAATGATAACATAAACATGTTTGTATTTAAAAGTTTAGAAATTTACAGTTTTTGGTTAAAAGTATAAGTTCATTTCAATGGCTAACCGCGGTTTCTTTTATTTGTAGGTTCGTACAAAGACAAGCACAACTAGACTTCGAAAGTAAAACGAAAGGACAAAAGACTCACAAAGGGGATGCTACGTTCGGTTTTGCAGGTTCGGACAGAATGAAGACCTTTGGTTGTGCAGGTTCGGACGAGACGTGTAGGTTGGCTGGAACAAAACTTCTACTCAGGAGTTGTATGATGAAGACTTGTGCAGATTTTGATGTTTGTATTTTTTGGACTGTGATAACTTGTGATAATTTGTATTTGGACTTTGGACATTACTTTGGACTTGTATATAAGCTTGTATAATTAGTCTAGGGTTAGTGAAATTCTGGAAATGCTTGCTTGTGATATACCCAAAAGGGGTAAACTAGGCAAATGTGTTGTCCTTTAGTGGGGCAAATAACTATAAAGTTTGCAAGTGTAATGTAGACTTGTGACTGATTTGGGACACTTGTATGACAAGCTTTGACAAATAAATTGAAGGTTTAAATAATCAGTTACATACACATGCTGTGATAGTGATAAACTCGGCTCGGGTTCAATATATTTAGGTTTAGGCGCGACTGACATAACACGACAGCAAAACCGTTTAGCGTACGATCCCAAAACAAAAGACAATTGTGCGAGACGTTATCAATCTTAATAACTAGAGCAAATAAAACACACGGCACATCATAACATGCTCACAACTTGTATTGCATTCAACTAAATAGTCGCGAAACATAGAGATGTTACATATGCTCTCCCTAAAAAGGGCTTTGTCCGCAAAGCAAAGAAATTAACACGTTCATGACGACGACTAGTCGATAAGTAGTTAAAATACTCGTACTACACGAATAATTAAATGATGGAAATTTGACGAATGTCACACAACTTATGTAGACTGGTACTGTAGTTTATGATGAAACTTAATGACTTTTAAGTTTGACGTGATGAAGGGTTGTAGTGACATTACTTGTCACAATTTTGTGGAAATTTTCCAATGCAATCCAAATTACCTTCATGACTTATGATTTGTCTTATTAGTTATTTTGTGATTTGGTTAATGATTCATTGTGAACTGTGTTGTTGGTGCATGTAGTATCCATGTTACATCTTGAGAGAGAAATTCTTCTTCTTATCTTGATATGAATACTTACTTGTTCTTTTTCTTCTGTGTCATCACAGGGAGGAAGGAGTTGGGAGGCATTTTTTCTGACTTTACTAAATTGTTGTTTGGTTAGTTTCCTAAAACATGCCACCTAAATTGATAACTGCTACTGTTAATACCATGATTGAGCAAGCTATTGCTAGAGCTCTGGAAGCTGAATGTGCTGCGAGGAACCAAGAGACTGAGAATAGGAATGATGTTGGTCAGTTTAGAGTGAATGTTGCAAATCCAGTTGCAGGTAATGCTGATGAACCAGCGGGAGGAAATGCTGCAGGGCAAGTTGGAGGTAATGCTGCTGTTCAGCAGATTCAAAAGGAATGTTCTTATGCTAGTTTCATGAAATATGGACCTACCCAATTTCGTGGTACTGGTGGTGCTTTGGAATTAAGGAGGTGGATTGAAAAGATTGAAAGTACTTTTGAAATCAGTGGATGTTTAGAAGCCAGTAAGGTGAAATTTGTTGCAGCTACTTTTCAGGATAATGCATTAAGCTGGTGGAATAGTCAGGTAGCTACTGTTGGATTGGTTGAAGCTAATGCTAGAACATGGACTGTGACCAAAGGACTGTTAACTACTAAGTTTTGTCCTGAGGAAGAGTTAGGTCAGTTAGAGGATGAGTTGAGGCATTTAGTGCTGAGGAACAATGATATTGTGGCTTATACAAGGAGATTCTCTGATTTATGTTTGTTGTGTCCTGATGCTTTTGCTGATGACCGTAAGAAGATGAAGCAGTATATCAGAGGTTTATCTAGTAATATCAAGGGAGAGACTACTTCGTCGAAACCCAAATCATTTGATGAAGCTGTTCAGATGGATCATGCTTTCATGGATGTAAAGCTACAGGATCCAAAGGATAGTATTGCTAAAGGGAATAAGAGAAAGGGGGAAGTTGCACACTCAAACCAAGGACAGAATCGTGGTGGTTATCGTAGCAACAATAACCAAGGACCGAATAGGAATCATCAATACAATTTGAGAAGGAATGATGGTGTTCATGCTGCCACTGGAACTCAAGGTAACAAGGTGAATCCGAAGTGTGGTCGATGTAATCTGTATCATATTGGAAATTGTCCACCTGCTTGCAACAAGTGTGGGAAGGCCAGACATAAGATGGCAGATTGTGGAAACAAGGGTGTGGCCACTGGAGCCAATGCTGTTAAGGTAGTGAACTGTTCTGGATGTAGAGGTCGTGGACATAAGAAAGGGAACTGTCCGAGGATTGGCATGCAACAAGGAGGCAATGTTGTTGTTGTTGCTGCTGGGACTGCTGCTCCAGCCTATGTCGTGGGAGATGCTGACAAACCTCAAGGGCCAAATGTGGTGACTGGTACGTTCATACTAGATGCTTGTTATGCTAGTGTGTTATTTGATTCTGGATCCGATAGAAGTTTTGTAGATGTTAGATTTAGTCAGCTATTGGATAGAGAACCAGTGAGATTGACAACTAGTTATAAGGTGGAGTTAGCTGATGGTAAGGTTGTACGTACTAGTTCTATACTGAAAGTTTGTTCCTTGAAGTTAGGTAATTATGTGTTTAGTATTCATTTGATGCCTATATAATTAGGCTCTTTTGGAGTGATTGTTGGAATGGACTGGTTAGTTGGTAATGGTGTAGTGATTGTTTGTGGAGAGAGATTAGTTCAGATACCGCTAAGGAATAGGGTATTGACTGTGAAAGGTGATGAATGTACTTCTCGTTTGAGAGTTGTTTCTTGATTGAAGATGATGAGATATATAGAAGCAGGTTGTGATGTGTTTCTTACACAGATAAGTAATGATGGTGTGAATGAAAGGAATTTGGAGGATGTTCCTGTGATTAAAGAGTATCCTGAGGTTTTCCCTAAAGATTTTCCAGGATTACCGCCGCATCGTGAAGTGGAGTTTCATATTAATTTAGTGTCGGGAGCTGCGCCAGTTGCTCGTGCACCGTATCATTTAGCTCCATCTGAGATGAAAGAATTATCTGATCAATTGAAGGAATTGATGGATAAGGGATTTATTAGACCGAGTTCGTCGCCGTGGGGTGCTCTTGTTTTGTTTGTTAGGAAGAAAGATGGTTCTTTTAGAATGTGTATTGATTATAGAGAGCTTAACAAATTGACTGTCAAGAATCGGTATCCATTGCCGAGGATTGATGATTTGTTTGATAAGTTGCAAGGATCAAGTCTATACTCGAAGATCGATTTGAGGTCTGGTATCATCAATTAAGAGTTAGGGAAGAAGATATTCCTATAACAGCTTTCCATACTCGATATGGACATTTTGAATTTCAAGTGATGCCTTTTGGATTAACGAATGCGCCTGTTGTATTCATGGATCTGATGAATCGTGTATGTAAGCCGTATTTGGATGAGTTTGTTATCGTATTCATTGATGATATTCTCATTTACTCCAAGAGTGAAGAAGAACATGAGAAACATTTGAGAACAATTTTGGAATTGCTGAAGAAAGAGAAGTTGTATGCGAAGTTCTCTAAGTGTGAATTTTGGTTGAAATTAGTGCAATTTCTGGGGCACGTGCATGATAGTGAAGGTGTTCGTGTGGATCCTGCTAAGATTGAGGTAATCAAAGATTGGTCAGTGCCAACGACGCCGACTGAAGTTCGCCAATTTCTTGGTCTAGTTGGGTATTATAGAAGGTTTATTGAGAAGTTTTCACTAATTGCTAAACCGTTGACCAAGCTTACTGAAAAGAATCGAGTGTTTGAATGGGGATTGGAAGAGGAATCTACATTTATTACGTTGAAGGATCTGAGGATTTTGTAGTGTATTGTGACGCGTCTCATAAAGGATTTGGAGCTGTGTTGATGCAAAGGGAGAAAGTAATAGCATATGAATCGATACAATTGAGGAAGCATGAAGAGAATTACATTAGTCATGATTTAGAACTTGGGGCTGTGATTTTTTCTTTGAAGCTATGGAGACACTACTTGTATGAAACCAAGTGTGTGGTTTTCACTGATCATAAGAGTCTGCAATATATTTTGGTTCAAAAGGAATTGAATATGAGGCAAAGGAGATGGGTTGAGTTGCTGAGTGATTATGACTGCGAGATTCGTTACCATCCTTGTAAAGCGAATGTGGTAGCTGGTGCACTTAGTAGAAAGGAAAGAGATAAGTCTATAAAAGTTAGAGCTTTGGCAATGATGGAAAGTGTTGATTTGACAGAAGCGATATTGAAAGCCCAAGCTAATGGTTTGAAGGAAGAGAATATTGAGGCAGAAAATTTGGGTAGAATTTTGAAACCATTGTTTGAAGTAAGGTCAAATGGATTGAGATATTTTGAGAATAGGATTTGGTTACCATTGTGTCCGTATAAGGAAGGTTCTTTAGGAGTGCGAGATTCGGTGATGAATGAATCTCATAAGTCGAAGAATTCAATACATCTTGGATCGGACAAGATGTATCAAGATCTTAAGAAAGTTATTGGTGGCCGAATATGAAGGCATGTATAGCACAGTATGTTAATAAGTGTTTAACTTGTGCGAAAGTGAAATCTGAACATAAGAAACTGTTAGGATTATTAGTGCAACCTGAGATTCCTGAGTGGAAATGGGAGAATATTACTATAGATTTTATGATAGGTTTGCCAAGACTGCTAGTGGTTGTGATATGATATGGGTGATTGTAGATAGATTGACTAAGTCTGCTCACTTTTTACCAATAAAGAAGACGGATAGTATGAAGAGGTTAACAACAGTGTACGTGAAAGAGATTGTTTGTCAACATGGTGTGCCTTTTTCGATAATTTCTGATCGTGATAGTAGGTTTACTTCAGAATTTTAGAAATCTTTGCAGAAAGCAATGGGAACGGAGTTATGTTTGAGTACAACATATCATCCAGAAACTGATGGACAAAGTGAAAGAACGATTCAAACGTTAGAGGATATGATTCGTGCGTGTGTGATTGACTTTGGAAACGGTTGGGATAAGCATTTGCCATTGGTTGAATTTTCGTACAATAAAAGCTATCATGCTAGTATTAAAGCCGCACCATTTGAAGCTTTGTATGGAAGTAAGTGTAGATCTAAGTGTGTTGGAGTGAAGTAGGAGAAAGTCAATTGACTGGACCTGAAATGATATTTGAGACGACTGAAAAGATTGTGCAAATTAAGAAGCGTTTGTTATCTGCCAGAAGTAGACAAAAGAGTTATGCTGATAACCGAAGGAAACCGTTAGAATTTGAAGTAGGAGACATGGTTATGCTGAAGGTATCTCCATGGAAAGGAGTGATTCATTTTGGAAAAAGAGGAAAGTTGAGCCCGAGATATATTGGACCATTTAAGATTATCCAAAGGATTAGATTGGTTGCTTATAAGTTAGAGTTGCCTGATGCACTAAAGGCTATTCATAGTACTTTTCATGTGTCTAATCTGAAGAAGTGTTTAGCTGAAAGGGATGTGGTGATTCCATTGGAGGAAATTAAACTTGATGATAAGTTGTATTTTATAGAGGAACCTATAGAGATTATGGATAGAGAAGTTAAGAAATTGAAGCATAGTAGGATTCCGATTGTGAAAGTGAGATGGAACTCTAGACGTGGACCAGAGTTTACCTGGGAACGAGAGGATTTCTTTAAGAATAAGTATCCTCATTTGTTTAGGAAGGATTAAGAGCCACGGATGTCGCTCTTTTTAAGAAGGAGGGGATGTGATAACCCGAAACCGAGGTCATTGCTTAATCTTATTTTACGATTATGTTTGAAATTTTTGATGAGTTTAAATGATATCTATTTTTGGAGGTTTAAGTTTAAACCAATGTTGGAAGACTTATATTTCATATTTAATAAGTATAAGGAGTATTAGCAAGTGTGATGTCGATGGATGCCAAATATTTTATGTTTTATTGTCGCTTCTTTGATGTTTGTCGTTTTTGATGTTTTCTTTTAAATGACGTGTTAAGTCGAGTCGGGAGTCGATATTATTATATTTGAGGTACGTTTTAAACTTTTAAAAGTATCTTTATGAAACCCGAGCCCCGTAAATATTTTCAAAATTGACTAATAGTTATTTGCCGCTTTTTAGCTAACTATTTTCATTTTGAGCCATAACTATTGCAAATTTACAACATTGGTCCCTCAACCACTATATAAAAGCCAACATTTTTTCATAACACACACACACAAAATCACCAACTCAAAAATTTCTCTCTCTCCTCTCTTGTTTAAACAAACCGTCACCCCCTTGTCTTTGATCAATTTTCACTCGATTTCTAAGATGATCTAAGCTAAAACAACACAAGACCCATCATTATAATTGTAATTAGATCATTTTGGTATAAAATTTGGGTACATGCAAGAAGTTTCATTTTTTTCAAGTTGGTAGGTGGGAATTATGATCATGCATGTCATTTTTATGATGATCAAAGATGTTCTTGCTAAAAGTTTTGTTAAAAAATTTATTTTGATTTGAAGGTTTTGATTTTGATGATGATTCTAGTGTTATAGTTGATATATGTTAGTGTTAGGGTTATGGGATGATCATAACTATGATGGATTTTGGCTAAAAACATGATTTTATACAAGTTTTTGAAGGGTATTTTACAACAGTGGGTAAACTATAATTTTCGGAATTTTATGTTGCGATAATGGTTTAACATATAGCCTAGGGTTGTAGATAATTCGATTAGCTTCAATTTGATATAAAGTAGAGCTTCTAGCTCCAAACGAGCGTGAAGTTATGATGTTTTGATTATTCGTGTACTGGGAGACGAGTATCGGCACTACATATAGTTGTTGTCGATATTTGGATCGAATCTCGGGGACCATAAATTAAAGTTTTGAAATGAGTCACATACTGATAATGAAGTGTAAACCCTAGAGGGTGAGTTTATTTTAAAACCCAAGTGTCGGTTTTGTAAATGGAGTCGTTTAAAGAAGTTAAAACGGTTGTATGAATTATTAACGTAAATCTGTCCGGATTTTGTAGTTTGAAGATGAGTCGGGTAAAGAACTTTGAAAGTAATTTCATTTGATAAAATTGTTGGAGGACTTTATATATATAGTAATTTAGTTTCTCGAGTCGTTTCATAAACGTTTGACATGTCTAAAAGGGGTAAATAAGCTAGTACATATAGTATGTGCCGGCGGATTTTGTTAAAAGTGTAGAATGGTAAAGTAAATGTATAGAAGAGTGTAATAGAGTTATTTGTATCGTTTTCTCTTGAGTTTATCGTGATTTTATGATTTTGAGCTTGATGTTGTTATGTATGATTTATTTCTCGAGTCATTATTAATGAACGCGCCTTGTTTGAAAGGCATCCTCTAAAATCGACGATCATCTCGCTAGATCTCTTATACTAAGGTGAGTCTGTAGCCTCGCTTTTCATGCTAGCTACTAAATGTTTTATTACCCGAGAGGGGGATACATGCTATTTGAAAATAAATGAACATAAGTCATGAGTAATTGTTGGACCCGAATGTTTCCTAAGTTGGTTACATTGTATTGAGTACCTTGTTGCTACATACCCTAAATTCATGAGCCGTTAAATATATTCTGACTTGATGTTGTGAGTCGGCAATAGCCGCTTATTCTAATAATAGTACTATTGGGTTGACCACCCTATCTAATACCAGGGCATTACGCTGAGTAACCTCTGGGAAGGATAATTTACGGGAATAAGAATGTGGTATTCTAGTAACTGATACCCTAGAGGGGAATGGTTTTATTCTAGTCATGCTGGCATTTGGCGTGGGTGACTATTTGGTTAAGGGGTCGGTGTCATGAGCTTAAATACAATGTTTTGCCTTGAAATAGATTGTGTGTACGACAATTCTATAAATGATTATGATTGATTTTCTTCTTGTGTTCAAATGTGATTTGATAAACCTATAGACTCGCTCAACCATTATTGTTGACTCGTTTTAGCATGTGTTTCAGTTAATAGGAAGTGATGGAAGGCGGACCTTTGCTGTGGAGGTTGTGGTTTGGATTTTGGAAGAATGTTGGTCTAAAAACTATTTCTATCCTTTTACTGTTGAACAACTTGGTATATGTTTGTGTATTGTACTAAACTTGTTGGTTTGTTAGTCGAGATCCATGGGGACTAAACGCTTTACTCTGGTGTCATTTTAGTACATTATGGGATGAAATTATGTTTTAGACCTATTATGAAAATCTTGTTTATATTTATGCGTAAACGTCTCACTTTTGAGTCGTTCAATATACCTTGTGTGATGATGCTTGTGTCTAGCACCCAATTGTGTATTTCCGCTGCGCAATGTAAATTGGGGGTGTTAGAGACCGAGACGGTCGATATCGCTCAAGATTTTGTCAATCTTTCCAAGAAGCGTTAGGAACGCAATTGGACATGAGACCAGCTTATCATCCTCAAACGGATGGCTAAAGCGAAAGAACCATCCAAACTTTAGAAGATATGCTTCGTGCATGCGTAATCGACTTTGGAAACGGATGGGATCGACACTTACCATTAGTAGAATTTTCGTACAACAATAGCTATCACACTAGCATTAATGCGACACCGTTTGAAGCACTTTACGGTGGAAAGTGTCGTTCGCCCGTTTGTTGGGCGGAAGTTGGTGATGCACAACTTACCCGTCCAGAAATTATTCATGAGACAATAGAGAAAATCGTACAAATCAAGAGTCATATGCAAGCGGCTCGTGATCAACAAAAATGTTATGCCGACAAGAGACGAAAGCCTTTGGAATTTAAAGTTGGAGATCGAGTAATGTTGAAAGTCGTGCCATGGAAAGGTGTAATCCGTTTTGGCAAACGAGGGAAGCTAAACCCACGATATATTGGACCGTTCAAAATTATTTAACGCATAGGTGACGTTGCCTATCTTTTGGAGTTACCTCAAGAACTTAATCGTGTGCATAATGTTTTCCACATTTGCCACATGAAGAAATTCCTATCCGACGAAACACTCGTTATACCAATGGATGAAATCCAACTCAACGACAAACTCGTGTTTGTTGAATAATCCGTCGAGATTATGGAACGAGAAGTTAAACGAGTCAAACAAATTCGTATACCTATTGTTAAAGTGCGTTGGAATGCACGACGAGGACCCGAATTTACTTGGGAACGTGATGATCAATTCAAAGCGAAGTATCCTCATTTGTTTACTAATGAAGTGTCGACATAAATGTATCGTTTGTTTTTCTTTGCGGACAAAGCCCTCTTTAGGGAGAGAGAATGCAACAACTTGAAATTTTCACGTTTATTATAATAAGACGTACTCGTTTGTAAGACGTTTCACTTATTAACGGTTTGTGCCGTTCGCGAATATTATTTAAGATTTTGAGAATACCCGTATCCACTACTACTTAAGTCACATAATTAAGTTCGTGTATGTGTCCAAGTCGGGTGACATAACTTTGTATAACGAACATGTCGTCCGAGTTCTTTTAATTTAAAATATGAGTCCTGGGCCGAAGCCTAATCAAGATAAAACATACTAGAATAGCAAGCTGAAAATAATAACTCATGTACATAGACTTCATAAACTGTGATTTGTAAATGGTCAAACAAGGTCAAAACTGAACATATAATAAGCTCCCACTAACCATATCAGTCCAACACATTTGCCTAAAATGCCTATTATGGGTATGTCACAAGACACCCAAAACCGGATGGGACTTAACCCTATGTCGCGAATACAAACTTAAATACAACCATGATTCACAAGTCTTAAGGACATAAACAAAACACATCACAACATAATATAGGCAGTCCAAAGGAGTTTTGAGCAAAGCTACTGAGCCTCCAGCCAAGCCTTCACCCTGTTCGAACCCAACATAGCCGAAACCCCAAAAGTTCTTCTTTGTGAGTCCCCTATCCTCTCTCTTGCATCCGTGTTTATATCGCTTAGATGTGCTTGAGCAAAACCTAGGAAAAGAAGAAGTCACGTGTTAATAAGTATAACCGAACTACTATAAATCTCAAAACTACTGAAACATGATAAGTCTAACCAATGAATACCATTAGGAAACCCATTTAGCCAACCGAATGCAAAGAAACCAATCGACCTAAACCCTTATTTTATGTCAAGACCATACCTAGACCACCTCCATGTTTTATTCTCATTTTGTTTAATAATACTAACAAATTAGAGTAATGGTAGTAAATGAAAACCCAGTTAACCAAACCACATACTAATTGGCCGAAAACCCTAACCGTTTAAATACCAGTCTCAAATATAGAAATTAACATGATGTAATCATGTTAGAAACCCCCAAATTCACCATAGGATTCGCGGTTTTAAAAACCCCCAAATTGTTCAAACCCTAATTTCTATAAATTGATTTAAAACCCTAATTAGACCTAATCTATACATGAATTAATTAGTTAATTAGACTAAAAACCAAGAATGAACAAAACCCTAATTTGACCGAAACCCTAATTTAGTAAATTCGTTTAATTAATGAAATTAATTTATTTTTATGAAAGAAGACAATGATTAACTATATATAAACGCAAGATCTAACAAAACCCCCAAATTATATGAAACCCTAATTTTTGATTTATTCAAATTCGAATCTGAATCATCTAATTAAGTATCAAATCGAATGTTTTAAACCAAGAAAACCTTTTGATTCGATAGATTAATCAAGTAAACACAAGAAAACGTTTTGAGAAAGGTAAATAAGATCAAAACTTATATTTTTGGAGAAATCATCAATAGATGATACGAAATCAATATCAAGAATCGAATTAAACACGTGTGTAGAGGAAACCCATGTCGTACGAACCATAATTAAATCCAGAGACACATAGATGTGATGTTTTAGAATGGATTTTTATACATATTGGGTAGACTAAGATGAATCTGGGTATATAGATTTTACCAGAGAGAGAGAGAGTTAAAAATGAGGCGATGGAAACTATGTGTGGGTGTTTTGTGTCGAGTTAAGTGACAGACAGAGTAATAATAATACTTGCCTCCCTTGTTTCTTGTTTGTATCGCCCACTGCTGGGCCGGGTTGGGTAAGGAAGCCATGGGTTAAGCCCATGTGTTACTTGTGAGATTGGGCTGCCCTATTTTGGACGGTGTTTATAAAAGCCCAAACGAATTTGTGTCTATACATTGTTAAGCTAAAACCTGTTAATAAACGCGTAGTATTTTTCGAGTATTCGTACGAAATATAAAGTCAAGCACGCTTAGGTTATCATGCATTTTATTATGAACTACTCGTTTTGTTACATGGTCAAAATACTTAACTAGGTCGTGGATAACGTGGTCGTATTCTCGAGCTCTCTTGCATTTTTATCCATTTGCTTGATACAGGAGGTGAGTTTATAGCCCCACTTTTAATTGTGTAGAAACTAGAAGGGGGGGGGGGGGTTGAATAGTTTCTTATATTTACTTGTTAAAAGATGGTTTTCAAAAAATCTTTTTTCTCAAAACCTTAGACTTAAGGAAATATGTGAAATAATCTTATGCACAATATGAACAATGATAGTGTAACTAAACTAATACTAACTATATATATGCACAAAGAATAAAGAATATAAAGAGTTAAGGGTAAAGAATGATCAAACCAAACACCAAGGATTTATAGTGGTTCGGCAACGAAGCTCACTCCTCGTTCCTACTCCACTCCTCGAGTACTCCTTACTCGAGAGTTCACTACACAACAAGATCCTTATGGTGGAGAAAACCGTACACGTTGCTTAACCAATTTCCGACTCTAAGCTAAAAGTCGAGCCCTAATCGTAGCTAGAACCAATCTACACAACTATACTTAGTACATACACAACTTCCAAATAGACACAACTACTTGGATCTTCACAACTGTGACACAACAACAAATGTATAAGATTTAATCTTCAAAGTATCTTTGGTGGTGGACTCAACACTTCACAAGGACAATGTTCTTCTCTTTGCACTTGAAGAGGAAGGGATGGATGGGATAGATTCACTTCTAAACAAGTAGTAATCAAACAAATGATCAAGGATTTGAGTGATTTAAGAAGTATGTTTGAATCTGGAATTTTATGTGCAAAAGAGGTGAAGAGAAAATCGGAGAAAGGTCCACTATTTATAGGACAAAGGGCCAACGGCTATATCTGCCCATGGTTCCTTATCTCTGCCGGCGGTACCTTATCGATAAGGAACCGCCTAGGCACTAGGGAACCGCCGGAGTAGACTCCGCTCCCTTTTTGTCTTTTAGTGGTGGAGGTCTTATCTGATTATAAAATATCCTGAAAGAATATTCCAAATCAAAAAAGAATATGCCATTTTCAAATTTTCAAATATTTAATTTAATAAAACATTTTCTTAAAAAGAAAGTTTAATTAAAAACTTGTCACACTTAATGAAAGGTGAGTTTTAAGAAAAGATTAAATCACTTGATCACTTGATTAAGGTTAGTACTTGTTTATTCATACCTTAAGTGAAAATGGGTAAAATGAAAAAAACTTGAACTCAATAATTCGTTTTTTTTTGTTTTCGTAAATGCTTGTTTTTACATATTGTCGTAATCAAAACTAAGCGAGACCGAAAAATGCAAGTAACGTTTTTAAGCATTATTTCATTAACAATCTCCCCTTTTTTTATTCCGACAATACATAAACTCAATCACACAAAAACAAGATTTTCAAAGACGAGTTCATTCATTTCTCCCCCTTTGTCAAAGCAAAAAGGTTGCACAAGTCGGTGTTGAAGAGACAGACTTTGCAAACACTCCCCTTTGGTGTTTACTCCCCCTTGCTTGGGGCACCGAGGAATCGAGATATGGTGACAAGCTACATAGAAGGGTTAGTTGAACAAAAGAGACAACCAACAAGAGATAGCTATAGGTCACAAAAAAATAAAAAGAGAAGAAAACACAAAGACTAAGATCCAAGTGAAGTCATATAAAATAAAAAGAATCATACAAAGATGTATGAAAGAGGAAATAAGCTAAAAGCATAAATCTAATCCTAGTTAATCTAGAATTCTAAGATTTGCTTGAATAAGGTGTCTTGTGGATAAGCAACCAATGCGTATATGAAAGACAAGGTAGTGGCGGAAGGTGGTGGTGGTGGCTTGGTAGAGATCTCATAATCAAAGTGAAGAGGAGGCTTGATTAAGAGACTCTTGATGTAGCTCAATGATACAATGATTTGCAATGGTTCGGATTAAGATCTCGGTATCTCCTCGAATTGATCTCGGTTCTAAGTGGAATGATTTGTTCTTGGTTAATAAAAAGGTGATGGTTTGTTTATCTAATTTAAACTAATAACAAGTAATTAAGTGTCGAAGAGTAAACTTAAAGCTTTAAAAGATTAAACTAAAAAGACGAGTTTAAAAATAAATGCTTGAAAACTTAAAGGTAAGATTAGAAAAATACTTGGACAATGAATAAAACTAACACTTGAAAGCTTTGCAAAAACAAGAAATTAAACAAACAATTTAACCCAAATCGGAATATCACTAAAAGACCCAGATCGGAATATATTCCGATCTGATGATCGGAATGTATAGGAATACGACTGATCGGAATAAAGGACTAAAAAGGGGCAATCGGAATACTACTAAAAACACTCCAATCGGAATAACTGAAAACTGGCCAATCGGAATATCGGGATAAATTCACAATCGAAATATATCAAAACTAGTCTTAATCGGAATGTTTAAAAATTACACTAATCGGAATAATGGAACAGAGCTGATCGGAATACTTAAAAGTAAGCTACCATCGGAATAAACCAAAACCCTTAGATCGGAATATGGAGGATGCCACCAATCGGAATATGAAAACCCTTTTCCGATCACTGCGATCGGAATAAGGTGCTGATGTGCTGGTCGGAATGACCCAATCGGAAAGGGGTTTATAACCCTTTCCGATGCCTATGTGATCCGAAAAATAAGCAAGGTAAATAAGCTATTTCAATAAGCTAATACCCAAACTAGCTCGAATCTAATATGAAACAAATCAAATAAGCATAAGTAACAACTTATCTAAACTTCAAATAAGCAAACTCATAAATCAAATGATAAAAAGATAAACTTTTTAAGAAAACTTATAAATAGTGAATAAGCAAAACTAACAAATAAGCCAATAAGCACAAGGATCTTAAAGCTTACTCGTGTAGAAACTTAAGGAAACATAAAAAGATTAACTTTTTAAGCACGAAAACATAGATGAACAACACGGATCATAAGTAATTCGTACCAAAAGTGAATCAAAATCAAGAAAGGTAGAATGAGATTAAAGATTAAAAGCTTGAAATTAAACTTGATTAATGAAAAACAATACAAAGGTTTGATCTTTAAAGTAAGAAAGATGAAAACTAGTGAGAGAAAGTTTAGAACTTTCTCTCTCTAAAACTAGAGAGAATGAAAACTAAAAACTAACTAAAAGACTAACTCCCTCCAAATTGT
Source organism: Glebionis coronaria (assembly GCA_025667525.1). Lineage (NCBI taxonomy): Eukaryota > Viridiplantae > Streptophyta > Magnoliopsida > Asterales > Asteraceae > Glebionis > Glebionis coronaria. Next base: position 413,165,966 of record CM046880.1, read on the forward strand.
GAAGTAAAGTCCTATTTATAGGCATGTGATGGTGGGCTTGTGAATGGGCTTTGGTTTGGGCTTCTTTTCTTCTTTCTTCTTCAGTCTTCACGTTTCTTTAAATAAACGTTTCCGACTTTAGATTTTGAGAAGTGTCGGTGAATAATTCCAACTCGTCTTATAATCTTTTGTTTAATAGACTCGAGTTCTTTGACATATATGAATCTTCCATCTTTGGCTCTATTCTTCGATAAATCTTCAAATAGGCACAATGACTTCAAATCTTTTGCATCTCTTTGACAATAGACTTCGTCTTGAGTCTTTTTCCTCGATAACACCCGTGCAATCTCATGTTTTCTTCAATATTCACCCGGTTGACTCTGAAAACACAATAAACACAAAAACCACGCATAATTCCAAACAAATGATATTAAATACGTGTTTTGGTCTTGTTTTAGCCAGAAATAAGTGGTAAGAGGATGGGTGTTTTCACACCTATCAAATCCCCTACACTTAACCATTGCCATGCCATCATGCAATGCTTAATGATAAAGCAAATTTACACTTTTCTCATAATCAATCAACCTTGGCCTTATTAAAATATTACTAAATAAAAATTAAAGTGCTAAGAGAAATCAAATCTTTAAAGTAAACAAAAGGATGGAAATAACTTGCAAAGAGATCAAGGACTTACATTAGGGCTTTGGTGCTGCGAAGATTTATCATCCTCAAGTTTCACGTTCCCCAAACTAAGCTTTAAAACGAGATCATTGGTATTATAAGTTAGCCTATCAAAACACTTACACACATGGCTTAATTAAATGCTTAAACTCCCTTATTCCAAGGTGTATCTCTTATATTTTATTTTTGTCTTAGAATGATCATGAAGATGCATTTTTGGACTTATTTCGATAGTTATTTAGGCTGAAAGCAAAGTAGGACGATTTGATCAATAGTTAGCTAAAGGACAAAATCTCTTAAAACTGCTTCTCGAGATATCAAAAAGTTCATATCTTGGCATAACTTGGTTCACGATTTGAGACCTTTCTCGGGCCGATATTTGGCATGTACTTCATACTTCATATCTTCGAGAGACGTTTTTGAGATAATGGTCTTCTCTTCGTTAATAGAGTTTCTTCACTTGGAGACTTTTGAGGGGTACTCCAACTTTGTTGACCACGACTTCATGATTATTTCTTCAATCTCTAATTGGGATTTTGAGATACAACGATCCGCCTCCTTTTCGGACTTGGATCTATTTATCCCCATACCTTGTTAGGGTCTTTTCGGATAGACTTCTCCATGATCTTTATGGGAGTTGATTGCTTTTCGTCGTGAGTCTTGATCCTTCATATTGATTTTGGGAATAATGCTTTTCACATCACTTTGGATCTTCAGCAATAAAATGGAATCCTCATGCCTTGTTAGGGCCTTTTCGGACTCGCCAATCTTCGCGCCCCGCTTCATAAGTTATGCCTTGGCTATGAACTCTTATCATTACCGAGCAACTTTTAAACGATCTTGGGCTAGAAGCTAAGTAACTTTTCAAATCGTACGACCTTACTTATTGCAGATAAATTATTAGCAAGTGATGGGAGAATAGGCAGATAATTATACCAAGTGAGCTTGCGCAAGAATAACGACTTATTATTGACTCTATAATTTCTCGTTCTCCATAATTTAAAATATCAAGTAATGAGACTCGTGGATACTTAGCCTAATAAACCAATTAAGGTCTACATGGTTAAGGATACTAGCTAGAATAAACTTGGATAATCCATTCGGGTTGAGTCAAAATAATCGCAACGGGCCTAATATGTCAAAGATTTCAAAACTAGATACACCACTTTATTAATATTTTTGACTTTATTGTGGAATATATACATATGAAAGCAACGATAAAAATTTAAAAATTACGACTATATGGCCAAAGTTAATTAAAAATTTGAAAAATGTTGAAAAAGATGATTTTCTGGTTAAATGAAGACATTTTCATGGAAAAGTCCACTTAAAACTTCGATAGAAGTCCCCCCTACACTTAAGATAAACATTGTCCTCAATGTTTAAGCATGTGGGAAAAGTCTCTCCTACACTTATGACATTGTGCGCGTTGGTTAAATCAAGCTAAGGAAGAGACGACTAAAGTGATCAATTTCAAAATGTGAGTATGAAGAAAATTAAATCACGATAGTTGAGAGATAGAACCGGATTTCCATAACACGGAAGCACGGTTCTTCAAAGGTTCCAAAAGTGCATTCATCCATGTAATCACATCACCACACAAATACAAACACCTATATAGGTCCCCCTACACTTAGGAGGTTAAAACAGAAAAGGATAGATACTCGGGCTGCCTCCCGAGGAGCGCTTGTTCTTGATAACCGAGTCACGAGCCTGACTCGACCCAAAATTAGTTCATGGGGAACGTGGTGAGGGATGGAATCATCTCCTGAGAGATGTCCTCACCAAAGTACAACTTCACTCGTTGGCCATTCACCTTAAAATTAGGTCCATTAGGTTGAGCGAGCTCGAGAGTACCATATGGAAAAATTTGGGCAATGGTGAATGGGCCGGACCAACGAGATTTCAGCTTGCCCGAAAAGATTTTCAACCGAGAGTTAAAGAGTAAAACTTTGTCTCCAACTTGGAACTCTCGGTTTTTAATCTTAGAGTCGTGAATGAGCTTAGTCTTCTCCTTATAGATCAAAGAATTTTCATAAGCCTCATTACGGAGTTCATTCAGCTCTTTGAGTTGGATCTTACGTAGGTCACCGGCTTTGTTGATATCGAAATTAGCCCACTTCAAGGCCCAGTAAGCCTTGTGCTCCAACTCAATGGGGAGGTGGCACGCTTTTCCGTACACGAGACGATATGGTGTACAACCAATCGGAGTCTTGTAAGCGGTACGAAAAGCCCACAAAGCATCATCAAGTTTATCAGCCCATGAGGCACGATGCTCTCCCACGGTTCTTTCAAGAATTCGCTTTAATCCTCGGTTAGAGATTTCAGCCTGGCCATTAGTTTGTGGGTGGTAGGCGGTGGAAAGACGATAATTTACACCGTACTTAGCCATGACTCTAGCAAATTGGTCATTGCAAAAATGAGTCCCGCGATCACTAATAATGGCACGAGGCACACCGAATCTAGCGAATAGCGATTTCAAAAAGTTACAAACCACCCTTGCGTCATTAGTGGGTAAAGCTTTGGCTTCAACCCATTTGGAGACGTAGTCAACGGCTACAAGGATGTATTTGTTTCCTTTAGAAGAAGGGAATGGCCCCATAAAGTCGATACCCCAAACATCAAAGATTTCACATTCCTGAATGAAATTCTGAGGCATCTCGTCTTTATGTGTGATCTTGCCTTGTTTTTGGCAAGCATCACAATGTTTAACCATCTCGTGAGCATCACGGTAAATGGTGGGCCAATAAAATCCCGAGTCAAACACTTTTTTGGCGGTGTAGTTGGGACCAAAGTGACCACCGGTGGGTCCTTTGTGGCAAGCGTCAAGGATTTCTAAAGCTGCCGGTCCATCAACACATCGGCGAATAATCAAATCGGCACATTGTTTGAATAGGTAAGGGTCGTCCCAGAAATAATGTTCAACATCTTTAAAGAACTTTTTCTTTTGTTGGGATGTTAACCCTTCCTTTAGAATTCCACCCGCCAAGTAGTTTGCAATATCCGCAAACCACGGGGTTTCATCAGAAGTCGAGTTGATAGACATTAAGGTCTCCAGGGGAAAAGAATCATTGATGTCTTTGTTCGGGTGATCCCCTTGGTAAGGATCCTCAAGTCTACTGAGATGATCCGCGGCTAGGTTTTCAGCTCCTTTTTTATCGCGTATTTCGATTTTAAATTCTTGGAGAAGCAAAACCCAGCGGAGAAGCCTTGGTTTGGAATCTTGTTTAGTTAACAAGAACTTCAAAGCAGAATGATCGGTGTAAACGATTGTGGTGGAAAGGACAAGATTGGGGCGGAACTTTTCAAAAGCATAGATCACAGCTAAAAGCTCTTTTTCGGTTGTCGTATAATGCAATTGTGCCCCCGTCATTGTCTTGCTAGCATAGTGGATTGGTTGGAAGTGTTTATTCACTCTTTGGCCCAAAACCGCACCAATAGAAAAGTCGCTAGCATCGCACATCAACTCGAAAGGCATCTCCCAATCAGGGGTAACCAAGACGGGTGCCTTAGTTAGCTTATCCTTGAGCAAGTTGAAGGCTTCAAGACACTCTTTGGAAAAGATAAAAGGAGTGTCTTTTTCCAAGAGGTGGGTCATCGGGCGAGCGATTTGAGAAAAATCTTTGATGAATCGACGGTAGAAGCCCGCATGACCCAGGAAACTTCTCACACCCTTCACGGTTGAAGGTGGAGGCAACTTTACGATAACATCGACTTTAGCACGGTCCACTTCAAGACCGGCTTTGGAGATTTTGTGTCCAAGCACGATGCCCTCTTTTACCATGAAATGGCATTTTTCCCAATTAAGAACAAGGCGAGTGTCTTCACACCGCTTCAGCATACGTTCTAAATTGGCAAGGCAAGCAGAGAAAGAATCGCCATAAACCGAGAAATCATCCATGAATACTTCCATAGTGTCTTCCACCATGTCATGGAAGATAGCCATCATACACCTTTGGAATGTCCCAGGAGCATTACATAAACCAAAAGGCATGCGTTTGTAAGCAAATGTTCTATAGGGACAAGTGAATGTGGTCTTTTCTTGGTCCTTAGGATCGATGGGAATTTGAAAATACCCGGAGAAACCGTCTAAAAAGCAGTAATAGTCATTACCCGCAAGACGCTCGAGCATTTGATCCATGAAAGGAAGAGGAAAGTGATCTTTTCTCGTAGCATCATTGAGCTTGCGATAATCAATACAAACTCTCCACCCAGTAACGAGACGAGTGGGAATCAACTCGTTGTGTTCATTGGAAACAACGGTTATTCCGCCCTTCTTGGGCACACATAGGACGGGACTTACCCACGGCGAATCTGAAATAGGGTAGATCAAGCCGGCATCTAGAAGTTTGATAACCTCTTGTTTGATGACGTCATGAATGCGAGGATTAACCCTTCTTTGGCTCTGGATTGCGGGTTTAAAGTCATCTTCCATGAGAATCTTGTGAGTACAAAAGTTTGGATCAATTCCGCGGATGTTGGAAATTTTCCAAGCAATTGCCTTCTTATGATCTTTAAGCACGGCGATGAGGCGAGATTTCTCTTCTTCTTTCAAGTCCTTCGCGATGATGACAGGCGACTTCTTGTTTTCTTCAAGGAACACGTACTCGAGATGGGGCGGCAACTCCTTAAGTTCTAAATCCGGAGGATTTTCGATGGGAGGCGTTTTCAAAGTCGGAGCATTGATAGCAATAACCGTGGGAGATGGTGGAGAAAGATTGTCTTCTTTAAGAATGTTTTCAATGAGTCGAAGATCTTCATCCCAATTGGTGGTAGAATCGTCATTAGCTAAGTTCACATCGCCCATGGTGGCTTCCAAATCTTTCCAAAGGAAATCACTTTCTCCAAATAGAGATAGTGATGAATCGATAGAGGAAACGGTCTCAACATTGGGAAGAGAGGTAGGAATACTTTTGCAAGCATCTTTGAAGTTTTCTTCACAAGCCTCATCAAGAACGTCAATACAATTAACACTCTCGTTAGAATAAGGCTGTTTAGACAACTTTCCCATGTTGAAGACGATTTTATCGTCACCCACTCTCATGATAAGCTCACCGGCTTCAACATCGATGAGAGTGCGACCGGTCCTCAAGAATGGACGACCAACAATTAATGGCACACGAGGGTCCATGTCATAGTCGACGACGACGAAATCGGCAGGAAAAGTGAATTTGTCGACTCCTACAAAGACGTCTTCGGCTATCCCCACTGGATAAGCAACCGTACGGTTAGCCAATTCCAAAGTGTGGGGACTAGCTCATGGAGAGATAATTGCTTCCATACGCTTAGAGGTGATAACTAAAATTTTACCTAGTTATAAATTATAGATTAAGTTTGTGTTCTCGGAATCTTAACGAATTGATCTAGGCTCCTATGTGTGACTTAGTTGATCTTTGGTGAAAAAGAATATTTTTGGGTGATTTTAAATTTAAATGCAAAGACTTAAAAGTAAAAGTGCTCTTAACGTAAATCTAAGTCTAATTAAAGTAAAGTGCAAGTATTTAAAAACGTGACTAAAATTAAAGGGCACTAAAGTAAATCGACGTAAACTTAAATCTATCTAAGGCAAACTTAAAGTGCGACTAAAACTAAGGCAAATAATCTAAAAGTGCAATTAAATAAAAAGGCAAGTAAAATAAAGCTTGAAGATAAAAATCAAAGACAAAAGCTAATAAGAACCTGAATACAGCTCATTCGGAATAAACCTTCGTTTGGAACAATCACTCGTCCTAAATGTCACCTTTGGTTGAAATGATTCTTCTTCACTTGGAATATTACCAAAATCCTTGATCCGGAACAAATTGGTCTGAATATGTCACTTATCCAAAACAATGTTCCGTTCGGAACTTGCTGATTCGGAACTTGTAAATCTTGCCTTGATTCGGAAGTATTTTGTCACTCCTTGATTCGGAACTTTCTGAATGAACCTTTCTTGAGTCGGAAGATTTCCCTTGGTTCGGAACTTTGGAAGTTCCGAATGAACAACCTTGACTCGGAAGTTTTTGACTTCCGAATGAACAGCCTTGATTCGGAACTTTGGTCCTTGATTCGGAACTTTGAGTTGATTCGGAACTTTTGAAAAGTTCCGGATGAAACCCTTGGTTCGGAACTTGGGAAGTTCCGAATGAGTATGTTTGGTTCAGAAGTTTTGGACTTCCGAATGAAGAGTCTTGGTTCGGAAGTTTTGACTTCCGAATGAACAAGCTTAATCTTCCGGATGAAGCCTTGATTCGGAACTTTAGAAGTTCCGAATGAACACTTTCCACCTTCTTGGTTCGGAACTTTTTCTGGAAATATCAGAAACAAAGCAAACACACCGAAGAACAAGGAACATACAGTAGCAGATATAAACAAAAAATTAAACAAAATCAAACACACGGATAGATTAAAACAGTAACGAATAAACAAATAAGCATCAACAAACAATCAAAAACACGAAATCAAACAACTTTTACCACAATAATCAAAAACCACTTGGATCAAAATAAAAGCATGAACATGAACATAAACATAAACACATAAATCAAAGAATAAGAAAGGTAGATAAGAAATTGACAAGATAAAATAAAGATTTGACAAGAATTAAAATGAAAACTTACTTGGAATTAAATGGTAATTAAGGTGCATAACATGAATTTAAATGACATGAAAAGTAAATGACAAGATATGAAAATGGTGGAAGACTAATTGTCACACTTAGCCAACAAAATGAAATGTTTACATCTAATGACTATTTATAGGGGAGGATTAGGAAGCTTCCTCCCCTCTTTCCTTTTCTCTTAATTGCAAGCTTAAGTCCCTTCTTTTATTAATCTTCATTAATTGCGTCATTAGTCCTTTTCTTCTAATCTTCTTTAAACTTGGACTTAAGGGACTTTTGACTTCGGGATTTCTTCGAACTTGTCTTTGAATTCTTCAATAGACTTGAATTCTTCGGCTTTTGATAAACTTCCGTCTTTTGACTTTTTCTTCGATAAATCTTCAGAATTGGTCGTGGACTTCCGTTCTTTTTGCACTCTTGACTTCTTGACTTCGTCTTTCATCCTTTTCTTCAATAAAAGCCCGTAAATGCCCGTGAATGTCCGTGTTTTCTCCACTTTTCACCTTTTCATCCTAAATCACAACAAAAACACAAACCACGCATAATTCCGACATAAAAGACATAAAATACACGTTTTGGTCCGGTTATTATTGTAATTAAGTGGTAGAAAAGATGGGTGTTTACACACCTATCAAATCCCCTACACTTGACCATTGCAATGTCCTCATGCAATGCATTAGTTACAAAGCAAGATTACACTTTTCATCATAATCAATCCACGTTGGCCTTTATTAAAGAGATAGAAAATTAAAGACATTCAAAATAAAGAAATCAAAAGCATACCTTGGGTTTTGAAAATGTTATGAATAATCATCATCCTCAAGTTTTCACTTTCTCCAAACCAAGCTTAAAAACGAGATCATTGTTATTATAAGTTAGTAAACTAACACGAACTCATGTGGGCCAATTACTCACTTAGACTCCCTTATTCCTATGGGTATCTCTTATATTTTATTATTTGTCTTGAATGATCACGAAGATGCATTGTTTGACTTATTTCGATAATTATTTAGTCTGAAAATAAAGTGCACGATTTAATCAATAGTTAGCTAAAGGACCAAATCTTTTAAAACTGCTTCTCGGGATATCAAAAAGTTCATATCTTGGCATAACTTGGTTCGCGATTTGAGACCTTTCTCGGGCCGATATTTGGCAGCGACTTCATACTTCAAATCTTGAGAGACGTTCATGAAATAATGGTCTTCTCTTCATAATTGGAATTTCTTCACTTGAAGTTTTGAGAGATTCATACTTGGACCACGACTTCTTCATTTTTCTCCAATCTTTATTTTGGACTTTGATATACAACGATCCGCCTCCTTTTATGACTTGGATCTATTTATCCTCATACCTTGTTAGGGTCTTTTCGGATACACTTCTCCATGACTTTTGGGGAGTTTTGCTATACGTCGTGTGTCTCGATCCTTCATATTGATTTTTGATAAATGATTCTTCACATCACTTTGGATCTTTAGCAACAAAACATAGCCCTCATGCCTTGTTAGGGCCTTTTCGGACTCGCCAATCTTCGCGCCCCGCTTCATAAGTTATGCCTTGGCTATGAACTCTCGTCATTACCGAGCAACTTTTAAACGATCTGGGGCTAGAAGCTAAGTAACTTTTCAAATCGTACAACCTTATTTATTAGTAGATAAATTTATTAGCAAGCGATGGGAGAATAGGCTTATAATCAACTCACATAAATTCACGAAAGAATACCGAACTTATAATTGGCTCTATCATCTCTCGTTCTCCACAGTTTAAAATCTCAAGTAATGAGACTCGTGGATACTTAGCCTATTAAATCAAAGTTTTGGGTTTTCGAGTCGCCTATAGGATCTCGCAAATTCTTAGACTCTTTCAAGTTTAGAAATCGCGTCTTAAAGTTCCCTTGATAAACGACTCTCTAGGATCAATTATAGGAACTTGCGAAAAGTTCTTGTTCTTAACCCGTGAGAGTTAAGACTTTCGCGTCTTAAAGCTCCCTATATAAAAGCCTAGCAAAACTTGACTTAACACGTTAAGGATACTAGCTAGAGTAAACTCGGGTTGAGTCAAAAGATTCACAACGTTTGAAAATTAAAACCACTTATTCAACATTTATTCTAGCAAAGAAAGAAAATAACTATACAAAGTTAACAACTAATAGGCCAAAATAGATCAAAAATTTTGAAAAATGTCGAAAAATTGATTTTCCGGTTAAAATGAGGACAAAAACAAGGAAAAGACCACTTAACTTCGATAGAAGTCCCCCCTACACTTAAGATAAACATTGTCCTCAATGTTTAAGCATGTGGGAGTAAACTCCCCTACACTTAGGACATTGTGCACGTTGTTTAAATTTCGCTAAGGAAAAAACAACTAAAGAGATTCCTATTTTAATATTGAGAAAATATAAAATAGTGAATCGAAAAGAGTTTAGGATAGAACCGGTAGGAAGTAGAACATGGAATCACGGGTCGTCAAGAATCATCAAGAGTGGATCATTGAAGCTCGAATCCCTGATTAAGAAGTGAGGAGAGGAAATAGCAAACCAAAGGGTCCCCCCTACACTTATGGTAAAGAAAGCGAAAGGATAGATGCATGGGTTGCCTCCCAAGAAGCGCTTGATTTTTGTTAACCGAGTCATTAGCCTGACTCGACCTTGATCATCAACGGAAGTAGCATGAAACAAATCCACCAGGATCAAAGACATAGTTTTCATCCATCAATAAGAACGAGCTTAAGGCGAACAAGGCAAGCCAAAAGAGAAGTGACAAGGTTCCCTTAAGCAGTGATGGAGCACGGTGGAAGCAAGTATGGTACGGTGCAAGCATGTCTTCAATGGGTCCAAAGATTTTTCCTTTTATTTCATCAGGTGGATACTGAGATGGCTTAAAGACTTCAATACCGGGGTCGAACACCTTTTCCTTTAGGGGAAAATAGCACTCAGGCTCAGCCGAGTGTGAAGAAGATCCGCAAAGAAGCACAACCTCGTCCTCAGAAGTGGGACAAAGAGGTGTCAAATCATACGTGCAACGGATTTCGGTGTCGACCGGTTTCTTCTCCTTGGACAAAATGCTCTTCAAATCCAAAGTAGGATCAAGACGATAATGTTCAAAGTCCAAAGGAGGTGCATCACTCTCATGAGGGAAGTATGTGTTGAGAAATTCAGAGAAATCTTCCTCAAATGAATAATCGTCCAAAGTAGGATCGAGTGATGGTGGAGGATCTTCATCATGTGAAGAATCGCTCGATAGAGTATCAGCCTCATCGAAATCATCGAAAGTGGGCAGCTCGGGATACTCAGAAGTAAAATTAAAATCATTTGAGTCTGAGCTAGAATCATCATCATCATAAGCATCGAAGACCGGTTGAGAATCATAAATGGGTGAAGCGTCCAAAGTAGGGGGAGAATCGTCCACATTATCTTCAAAGAGTGGATTGTCAGTGGAAGACTCGAATAGAGGATTGTCATAGACGGTAAAGTCATCGAGCACATTTATCATATTCACTGATTCTCGGCCTCCAAAATATTTGCCTGTAAGCTTCCCCATTTTAAAAACTTTAGAATCATCCCCGACTCGTAAGATTAACTCACCTTCGGCCACATCTACTAAAGCACGTCCGGTTCTCAAGAATGGCCGACCAAGTATTAGAGGAATACGAGGGTCCATTTCATAATCAACTACGACAAAATCGACCGGGAAAGTAAATGTGCCAACTTTAAGAAACACATCTTCGGCTATACCAACGGGGTAAGCGAGAGTGCGGTTTGCAAGTTCGAGAGTTATCTTTGTTGGAATGAGGTCGGGCAATGATAGTGTTTTCCAAACACTCAGTGGCATCAAATTAATACTAGCCCCGAGATCAGCAAGGGCAGTAAATTCTTCAGTTTTGTTGAACACGCAAGGCAACACAAAACGACCGGGATCGCCAAGCTTTTCCGGAAGTTCTCTAAGAAGGACTACAGAGCAGTTTTCATTTAATCGTGTGTTGGCGAGTTCAATCAGCTTCTCCTTCTTGCTAAGCAATTCCTTGAATGCTTTGACAAATTTCGGCATGTGGCAAAGTGCTTCAACAAGGCTAATGTTGATGGTCATTTTAGATAGCATATCCACATATTTCATTACATTATAGTCATTCTTGGTTAGCTCGTTGGTCTTGCCTATGCGAGAAGGGTATGGGATTCTGGGCTGATAAGGGTTAGGTGGAGGTGTAGTTGGTGAAGGTTGTGATGTTGAAGGGTTCTTCCGAGATACATCGTCATGACGAGGCGGAGACGGTAATGGTGTACTACTACTAGGTGGAAGAGAAATAGGGATACATGGTGGTGGAGGAGTTGTAGATGATGGTGGTGAGTCAGGTTGATTGACAATGGTAATTCCACTACGCGTAGTTATAGCACTCACATTAGCTCGCGGATTAGTGACGGTGTTTGAAGGTAGAGAACCCGAGGAAGAAGAAGGTTGAGCTTCGGGCAAGAAACTAGCCAATAGATTCTTTAATTCAGTTGTTTGAGTGATGAAGGAGGATTGAAGGTTTTCACGAACCTCGGTTCTGATGTCATTACCTTTCTTCAAGATATCTCCTTTCAAATTGATTATTTGGCTCTGTAGATTCTTGATTTGCTCACCTTGAGTTCTCATGATTATGTCAACATCGGGGTTAATGGGTGGGTGTTGTTGGGTGGGTGGTTGATAAGGGTTAGAAGCACGAGGTGGGATTTGGTTGCTTCTATTGTAGTTGTTGGCGGGGTTTTGGTTTTGAGGAGAAAAACCGGGTGAAAGGTAATTGTTGGAACGGTAGCTCAGCAGGTTTCTATCCCCTTGTTGTCTAGCTTGGTAATTTTCCGGTGAATAATTACCGTAAGCTGCATACACATTTTCCGGATTTCCTTGTGTCGAAGGACAATCGCTGTATGAGTGAGGACCGCCACATGTTTCACAAGGATTAGCGACCGCTTTAACTTGTTGTTGTTGGTTTGAAGCGAGAAGCGTAATACTTTTGCTCATTTCAGCCATCATGCGGGTGAGTTCGGTCATCTCAAGGTTTGCTGAGGTAGAAGAAACATTGACTCTCGTGTTGTTTCTAGAAGAAGCAGAGGAATCCCAGTTCTTATGATGAGTAGTCATATTCTCTATTAACTCTCTACACTCCTCGGGTCTCCTTTTCATGAATGTGCCACCGGCGGCTGCATTAATCGTATCACGATCTCGAAAAGTCAATCCGTTGTAGAAAGTATCGATCAAGGTGACCGGAAGCATGTTGTGGTTTGGACAACGGTCGATCAAGACATTATATCTTTCCCAAGCGTCGAAAAGAGATTCATCAGAGTCTTGCATGAAACCGCTGATCTGATTGCGAAGGCTTGTGACCATGGATGGTGGAAAGTAGCGCGAAAGAAAGCGTTGAGTCATATCATCCCAAGTGTGAATGGAATTCTTCGGGAGACGATCAAACCATTTCTCGGCATGATGCGATAAGGTATGTGGGAAGAGTTGTAGGCGGAGAACATCCATTGTGGCCCCAGGCAACTTCATGCTTTGGGTGATTGTAATGAACTTGTCGAGGTGTTTGTTGGCATCATCATCAGGCAATCCTCTAAATGGGTTTGTTTGTACTTGCTGAATCATGTGGTGCTTCAACGAAAACTCAGGAGCGTTGATTTGCATCGGCGCAATCGGTCCTCCTCGTCCAAACATTGTTGGTTGACAAAGTTCCTCCATGGTCCGAAGATCGGGCTGTGGAAGAGCATTGTTGTTATTATTAAGGTGCGGTGGTTGATTATTGTTGTTAACACCTGCCATATCTAAATCTTCTTGAGGCTCGGGCTCTTGATAATTAGAAGATCTAGTACGCATACACCTGAAAATGCAAAAGAAAAAGAAACCAAACACAAAGACAATATATATACACAAGAAAGATAAAATCTTTTTGTATTTTTGAAATTTTTAATTTTTATGGTTTTTTATCAATTTTTAATTTTTATGATTTTTGAATTTTTTAGGCAAGAAAATTAACGTTCACAAGTGAACGGATCCCAAAAAGCAACGTGTCTAGCACAGAAAACTGTTGATCTTAACGAAAAGAGCCAGCAGCGGCGCCATTTGATAACTAAAATTTTACCTAGTTATAAATTATAGATTAAGTTCGTGTTCTCGGAATCTTAACGAATTGATCTAGGCTCCTATGTGTGACTTAGTTGATCTTTGGTGAAAAAGAATATTTTTGGGTGATTTTAAATTTAAATGCAAAGACTTAAAAGTAAAAGTGCTCTTAACGTAAATCTAAGTCTAATTAAAGTAAAGTGCAAGTATTTAAAAACGTGACTAAAATTAAAGGGCACTAAAGTAAATCGACGTAAACTTAAATCTATCTAAGGCAAACTTAAAGTGCGACTAAAACTAAGGCAAATAATCTAAAAGTGCAATTAAATAAAAAGGCAAGTAAAATAAAGCTTGAAGATAAAAATCAAAGACAAAAGCTAATAAGAACCTGAATACAGCTCATTCGGAATAAACCTTCGTTTGGAACAATCACTCGTCCTAAATGTCACCTTTGGTTGAAATGATTCTTCTTCACTTGGAATATTACCAAAATCCTTGATCCGGAACAAATTGGTCTGAATATGTCACTTGTCCAAAACAATGTTTCGTTCGGAACTTGCTGATTCGGAACTTGTAAATCTTGCCTTGATTCGGAAGTATTTTGTCACTCCTTGATTCGGAACTTTCCGAATGAACCTTTCTTGAGTCGGAAGATTTCCCTTGGTTCGGAACTTTGGAAGTTCCGAATGAACAACCTTGACTCGGAAGTTTTTGACTTCCGAATGAACAGCCTTGATTCGGAACTTTGGTCCTTGATTCGGAACTTTGAGTTGATTCGGAACTTTTGAAAAGTTCCGGATGAAACCCTTGGTTCGGAACTTGGGAAGTTCCGAATGAGTATGTTTGGTTCGGAAGTTTTGGACTTCCGAATGAAGAGTCTTGGTTCGGAAGTTTTGACTTCCGAATGAACAAGCTTAATCTTCCGGATGAAGCCTTGATTCGGAACTTTAGAAGTTCCGAATGAACACTTTCCACCTTCTTGGTTCGGAACTTTTTCTGGAAATATCATAAACAAAGCAAACACACCGAAGAACAAGGAACATACAGTAGCAGATATAAACAAAAAAGTAAACAAAATCAAACACACGGATAGATTAAAACAGTAACGAATAAACAAATAAGCATCAACAAACAATCAAAAATACGAAATCAAACAACTTTTACCACAATAATTAAAAACCACTTGGATCAAAATAAAAGCATGAACATGAACATAAACATAAACACATAAATCAAAGAATAAGAAAGGTAGATAAGAAATTGACAAGATAAAATAAAGATTTGACAAGAATTAAAATGAAAACTTACTTGGAATTAAATGGTAATTAAGGTGCATAACATGAATTTAAATGACATGAAAAGTAAATGACAAGATATGAAAATGGTGGAAGACTAATTGTCACACTTAGCCAACAAAATGAAATGTTTACATCTAATGACTATTTATAGGGGAGGATTAGGAAGCTTCCTCCCCTCTTTCCTTTTCTCTTAATTGCAAGCTTAAGTCCCTTCTTTTATTAATCTTCATTAATTACGTCATTAGTCCTTTTCTTCTAATCTTCTTTAAACTTGGACTTAAGGGACTTTTGGCTTCGGGATTTCTTCGAACTTGTCTTTGAATTCTTCAATAGACTTGAATTCTTCGGCTTTTGATAAACTTCCGTCTTTTGACTTTTTCTTCGATAAATCTTCAGAATTGGTCGTGGACTTCCGTTCTTTTTGCACTCTTGACTTCTTGACTTCGTCTTTCATCCTTTTCTTCAATAAAAGCCCGTAAATGCCCGTGAATGTCCGTGTTTTCTCCACTTTTCACCTTTTCATCCTAAATCACAACAAAAACACAAACCACGCATAATTCCGACATAAAAGACATAAAATACACGTTTTGGTCCGGTTATTATTGTAATTAAGTGGTAGAAAAGATGGGTGTTTACACACCTATCAAGAGGCATTAGATTAATACTGGCACCTAGATCGGCTAGGGCCATGCAATTCTCTACTCCCGGAGGGTTACAAGGGATTAAGAAACGACCCGGATCACCAAGCTTGGTTGGCAATTTCCTGAAGAGAACTGCATAGCAATTCTCATTAAGTTGGGTGTTAGCAATATCAAGAAGATTCTCCTTGTCGCTAAGAAGATCTTTGAACATTTTCGCGTACTTAGGCATGTGAGCGAGAGCCTCAGCGAAGGTTATGTTGTAATTCAATTGTTTGAACATTTTAAGAAAGTTCGAAACCTGAATATCATCCTTGCTTTTAAGCTTCTCTTTCCTCAACCTAGATGGATAAGGTATATTGGAAGAAGAGGAAGGATTTGGGAGTATAGGATCACTCACATCCTTGGGTGGAAGAGGGGTAGAATTAAGAGGTGGAGAAATTGGGGAAGTAGAAGGTTGGGGAATAGGATCAGGGGACTCGTTCTCCTTAGTCACAAGCACCGGTGGAGGTAGAGGAAACTCGGGTTCCTTGGTACCTTTACCACTGCGAGTGGTGATTGCTTTCATCTCCCCTCTTGGATTCGCAACGGTGTTACTCGGAAGAGTACCCGATGAAGAGGGTTGATTACCTTGGAAGAAACTAGCCATCATGTTCTTTAAGTCATTCGTTTGACTATCCAAAGTGTTTCGCATATCAGCTCTCAAATCGTTCCCTTGTTTCACCAGTTCTGCTTTCAAGTTGCCCACTTCCTGTTGGAGATTGTCCACGATCACATCGTTAGTCCTCATGTAGGTTCCAATGTCTTGGTGTAATGCGGTGGGTTGGTTGGGAGGAGCATTGTGTGCGGGTGGTTGATAAGCAGGTTGCTAGTAAACTTGGTTGTTTCTTTGAGGTGGATGTTGTTGTTTGTGAGGTGGTATGTATGGTCCACGAGATTGTTGTTGTTGTTGAGGAGGGCGGTTGAGGTTTTGTTGTTGGTTTGGGTTGTTAGGAGTAAAACCGGGTGGTGAGAGATAGTTGTTGGAGCGGTAGCTAAGCAGGTTGCGGTCACCTTGAGGACGAGCTTGATAAGCGGGTTGAGGATAGGTACCGTATGCTGCATTCACATTTTCAGAAGGGTAGTCTTGGGTGGTGGTACAAGTGGTGTAAGAGTGAGGACCCCCGCATATCTCACAGGTTTGGCTAACAACATTGACTTGAGCGTCTTGAGCGTTTTTAGCATTGATGTTGTTGGTGTTGCTGGCGGTTTGGGTAGCAAGCGATTCAAGAAGCACAGTGATTTTGTCAAGTCGCTTATCGCTGTCACTAGTACTAGCACTAGTGACATTGGTCCGAACACTCTTGGTTTGCACACGAGACTTATTCTCAATGGTATCCCAAGCAGCATTGGCAGTCTTATCCAAAAGATTACCCCCCGAGGCACTGTTTAGTGAATCTTGGTCATTCATGCTTAAACCATTATAAAAAGTGTTAATTTGGTGCACTTTGGTAAAACCATGTTGTGGGCATTTTCTTAAAAGATCTTTGAAATGGTCCCAAGATTCACTAAAAGACTCATCGTACTTTTGTTGAAAATTAATGATTTCATTCCGCAAAGCGGTAGTACGAGAGGGTGGGAAAAAGTAGTTGATAAACTTGGTCTCCAAATCCGTCCACGTAAGAATACTCTGTGGCGGTTCCTTAGCAAGCCAATGTCGGGCTTGTCCCTCTAAATAAAAGGGAAAAAGTTGTAAACGGATTACCTCTTGTGGAACACCATTGAATTTGACCGTATTAGTGAGTTGCAAGAATCTCTTGATGTGGTCATGTGGATCATCAATGGTACGTCCCAAGAATGGTTGAGCAGAGACCATCTGGATAAAGCCGGATTTGAGCTCAAAGTTGTTGGCTGTAATCGCGGGTATGACAATTGGATCATCGTTACCATCTACATGTGCTTGCAGAAGTTCAATCATCGGACGATTATCCGGTAGAGGCTCATTGTTGTTAAGAGGAGGATTGTTATTGTTGTTGTTATTATTGTTGAGAGGTGGGTTATTGTTGTTGATTTGTAAACCGGCCATGTCTAAGTCTTCGAGAGGCTCGGGCTCTTGATAAGACGTTGACCGTGTACGCATGCACCTGCAAAAGAACTAACAAGGCAAAAACAAAGCAAAAATATTTTTGGTTTTTATGTTTTTTTTTAATTTTTAGGATTTTTGAAAATTTTTATATTTTTTTGTGT
Source organism: Glebionis coronaria (assembly GCA_025667525.1). NCBI lineage: Eukaryota > Viridiplantae > Streptophyta > Magnoliopsida > Asterales > Asteraceae > Glebionis > Glebionis coronaria. The sequence continues at coordinate 413,183,478 of CM046880.1, forward strand.
TTTTGAAAATTTTTATGAAAAAGTAACGTTCACGGTGAACGGATCCCAAAATCCAAGTTCTCACAAAAAACTGTTGATCTTAACGAGAAGAGCCGGCAGCGGCGCCATTTGATACAATGATTTGCTATGGTTCGGATTAAGATCTCGGTATCTCCTTGAATTGATCTCGGTTCTAAGTGGAATGATTTGTTCTTGGTTAATAAAAAGGTGATGGTTTGTTTATCTAATTTAAACTAATAACAAGTAATTAAGTGTCGAAGAGTAAACTTAAAGCTTTAAAAGATTAAACTAAAAAGACGAGTTTAAAAATAAATGCTTGAAAACTTAAAGGTAAGATTAGAAAAATACTTGGACAATGAATAAAACTAACACTTGAAAGCTTTGCAAAAACAAGAAATTAAACAAACAATTTAACCCAAATCAGAATATCACTAAAAGACCCAGATCGGAATATATTCTGATTTGATGATCGGAATGTATAGGAATACGACTTATCGGAATAAGGGACTAAAAAGGGGCAATCGGAATACTACTAAAAACACTCCAATCGGAATAACTGAAAACTGGCCAATCGGAATATCGGGATAAATTCACAATCGGAATATATCAAAACTAGTCTTAATCGGAATGTTTAAAAATTACACTAATCGGAATAATGGAACATAGCTGATCGGAATACTTAAAAGTAAGCTACCATCGGAATAAACCAAAACCCTTAGATCGGAATATGGAGGATGCCACCAATCGGAATATGAAAACCCTTTTCCGATCACTGCGATCGGAATAAGGTGCTGGTGTGCTGGTCGGAATGACCCAATCGGAAAGGGGTTTATAACCCTTTCCGATGCCTATGTGATCCGAAAAATAAGCAAGGTAAATAAGCTATTTCAATAAGCTAATACCCAAACTAGCTCGAATCTAATATGAAACAAATCAAATAAGCATAAATAACAACTTATCTAAACTTCAAATAAGCAAACTCATAAATCAGATGATAAAAAGATAAACTTTTTAAGAAAACTTATAAAAAGTGAATAAGCAAAACTAACAAATAAGCCAATAAGCACAAGGATCTTAAAGCTTACTCGTGTAGAAACTTAAGGAAACATAAAAAGATTAACTTTTTAAGCACGAAAACATAGATGAACAACACGGATCATAAGTAATTCGTACCAAAAGTGAATCAAAATCAAGAAAGGTAGAATGAGATTAAAGATTAAAAGCTTGAAATTAAACTTGATTAATGAAAAACAATACAAAGGTTTGATCTTTAAAGTAAGAAAGATGAAAACTAGTGAGAGAAAGTTTAGAACTTTCTATCTCTAAAACTAGAGAGAATGAAAACTAAAAACTAACTAAAAGACTAACTCCCTCCAAATTGTGAAGTAAAGTCCTATTTATAGGCGTGTGATGGTGGGCTTGTGAATGGGCTTTGGTTTGGGCTTCTTTTCTTCTTTCTTCTTCAGTCTTCACGTTTCTTTAAATAAACGTTTCCGACTTTAGATTTTGAGAAGTGTCGGTGAATAATTCCAACTCGTCTTATAATCTTTTGTTTAATAGACTCGAGTTCTTCGACATACATGAATCTTCCATCTTTGGCTCTATTCTTCGATAAATCTTCAAATAGGCACAATGACTTCAAATCTTTTGCATCTCTTGGACAATAGACTTCATCTTGAGTCTTTTTCCTCGATAACACCCGTGCAATCCCATGTTTTCTTCAATATTCACCCGGTTGACTCTGAAAACACAATAAACACAAAAACCACGCATAATTCCAAACAAATGATATTAAATACGTGTTTTGGTCTTTTTTTAGCCAGAAATAAGTGGTAAGAGGATGGGTGTTTTCACACCTATCACTCAACTCCTCGTAGATGTGTGCCATAGCAAGATGTTGATATTGACAACAATGACAATATGTACCATGGTGCATGACATTATCATGAGAAGGAGGAAGAACACTAAAGGGTGGTGGTGGAAGAAAAGATATTCCACAATCAACATTCTTGGTAGGAGAAATGTGATTAAGAGTGTTCTTGGGTGAATTTAGATTGAAAGTGTTCTTGGGTGAGTTGGGATTGAAAGCAATTAGGGGAAATGGAGGAGAATCAAGGCTTTCATTAGGAGAATAAGACATTTTGGGATGTGAAGTATGGAAAAATGCTTATGGTTAAATAGGGAAGGCTCAAGGTATTTTTAGGGTGGTCAAAGGGTTGAAACAAATATTCCCAAAAGTTTTGGAACAAATTTGGAATTTCAGTAATACCCGAAAAAGGAAGCATTGTACGCGGTTCCTTATTGCTTCTGGCGGTTCCTTATTGATAAGGGACCGCGGTTCATATATGGAACCGCCTACAGAGGCTGTGTTTTGGTGGTGAAGGAAGATTTTTCAACAAATCTTATTTTTCTAGTCTAAATTATCATAGGGATATGCCTAAAAGCAAAGATAGATAAAGAGAACACATACAAACTCACCAAATAGGGATTTGACCAAAATACATGGATTTTAAAATAACATCGATGTTGGAGGTGTGTAAGACAAGACCTTAAGTCATGACACAATGATCCTCCATGATTCTATCTTGTTCTTGCTACGTTTGAGAGAATCATACATATTAATTATGTAAGATCGAGATTAATAGCAAGAATAAAAAAAACGTTTTTAGATTGAATTAACAATGTCAAAACATTTCTTGAAAATTTTCGAAAGAGACTTTGAGGATTTTGAAAAGGAGAAGAGAATATTTCCAAGAAGAGTTTAGGAGACTCAATGACTCAAAGTGATAAAAAACTCAAAAGAAAATAAGAGACTCAATAAAAGGAAGGCAATTAAGGAATAAGTTCCATTAATCCTATACCTAGACGCAAGTAATTAAAGGGTTCCCTCTTAAGTGGCTTAGTGAAGATGTCGGCTAAGTTATCCTCGGAGGGTACCTTCTCAATTGAAATATTCCCCTTTTGAACATTATCCCTAAGGAAATGGTGGCGAATTTCTATGTGCTTGGTTCGCGAATGTTGCACGGGATTCTTGCTAAGGTCTATAGCACCTTTATTGTCGCACATGATGGGAACATCATCAAGAGAAATCCCGTAATCAACAAGCGCTTGCTTCATCCATAGAGATTGTTGGCATGCTTTTACGGCACTCACATACTCGGCTTCCGTGGTGGATATCGCAAGAGCGGTTTATTTCTTGGAGAACCAAGAAGTTAAACAACAACCCATGAAGGTACAAACACCACTAGTGCTTTTCCGGTCCACATAGTCTCCCGCATGATCCGAGTCCGCGTAGAGAATGGTTTCTACGCCGGTCCCTTTAGGATACCATAATCCTAAATGTATAGTACCCTTAATGTATCGGAAAATACGCTTAACCGCTTCAAGGTGAGAGGTTTTGGGAGCCTCTTGGAAGTGAGCACAAAGGCAAACACTAAACATGATATCCGGTCGACTTGCCGTTAGGTACAACAAACTACCAATCATACCTCTATATTTGGTGTTGTCTACCGACTCACAATCATCATCTACGGTGAGTTTAGTATCCGAGGCCATTGGGTTCTTCATTGGTCTAGATTCTTCTAATCCAAATTTCTTTAGCATTTCTTTAGCATACTTAGTTTGACTAAAGAAAATACCATCATCCATTTGTTTAATTTGGAGTCCTAAAAAGAAGTTAAGTTCTCCCATCATACTCATTTCAAACTCATCATGCATGATTTTGGAAAAGTCATCACACAATTCTTGACAAGTTGAGCCAAATATAATGTCATCAACATATATTTACACGATTATGATGTGAGAATCTTTCTTCTTTGTAAAGAGCGTGTTGTCTACCATCCCCATGGTATACTCATGTTTAACAAGAAACGCTTTAAGTCTATCATACCAAGCTTTGGGTGCTTGTTTAAGACCATAAAGTGCCTTCTTAAGCTTGTAAACATGATCCGGTTTCTCAAAATCAATGAAGCCAGGAGGTTGAGCCACATATACCACCTCATTGATCAAACCGTTAAGAAACGCACTCTTTACATCCATTTGTTGAAGCTTAAAGTCTAAGGCACAAGCGTAGGCTAAAAGGATTCTAATGGATTCTAATCTTGCTACCGGTGCATATGTCTCGTCATAATCAATCCCTTCTTGTTGATTATAGCCTTGAGCTACAAGTCTAGCTTTGTTACGAGACACAACACCATTCTCATCTAGCTTATTCCTATATACCCATTTGGTTTCTATAATGGTAGAACTTCTAGGTGGAGGAACAAGTTCCCAAACATCATTAGCAACGAATTGATTCAATTCTTCTTGCATCGCAATGACCCAACTCTCATCTGTCAAAGCTTCTTTAACATTCATTGGTTCAATCAAGGAGGCGAAACAAAAAAAGTTGCTTTGGTTTTGGACTTGAGATCTTAGGGTCCTTTGATTTAAGTCACCAATGATATTATTTAGAGTATGATCCTTAGACTCCTTAATGTTTACTTCCTTTTCAACACTAAGGTCTTCAACTCCTATTTTTCTAACCTCTTTGGCTTTAACTACTTCTACTTCATCCAAGTCATCATCAACCAATGGTGGTGTCTTGGGTAAAGGAGGGGTTTCATCAAAAGTCACGTTAAGTGATTCTTCAATTACGCCCGAGGTTCTATTGAGGACTGTGTAGGCTTTGCTAGTTTGGGAATAACCTAAAAAGATACCTTCGTAAGACTTTGGGTCGAACTTGGTAAGGTAGTATTTGGTGTTGAGGATAAAGCACTTGCTTCCAAACACCCTAAAGTATTCCAATGAGGGTTTCTTACCTTTAAGAATCTCATAGGGAGTCTTTCCTAGGAAAGGTCGAATAAGAATTTGGTTGAGAATATAAGTTGATGTGTCCACGGCATTGCGCCAAAACTTTTGAGGCAAAGATTGCTCGTTTAACATCGTCCTACTCATCTCTTGGATGGTCCTATTCTTCCTTTCAACTACCCCATTTTATTGTGGAGTGCGAGGAGCCGAGAAGTTATGGGTAATACCATGAGCTTCACAAAAGGCACCAAATTTCACTTCATTATCAAATTCCCTACCATGATCCGTCCTAATAGAGACAATTGGACATCCTAGTTGATTTTTAATTCTTCGACTAAAGATTTCGAAATGATCGACAGCTTCATTCTTAGATGCCAAAAATCTAGTCCAAGTGAATCTAGAATAGTCGTCAACTGTAACTAGGGTATAAAGGTTACCTCCATAACTCCTTATGGCGGAAGGTCCAAAGAAATCCATATGTAGGAGTTCTAAGCACCGAGAGGTTGAAACCAAATTCTTGGCTTTGTGACTTGAGTGAACTTGCTTTCCAACTTTGCAAGCATCACAAAAGAGACTATCAAACTTCATCTTTGGGAGGTGTCTTACCAACTCCTTAGAGACTAAAGATTGAATTAGACGCATATTAGCGTGACCTAATCTCCTATGCCAAAGAGTAGAACTATCATCTATAGTCGCAAGACATATGCTGTCTTTTGACTTCTTATTGACCTTCATGACATAAAGCCCATGCTTTCTAACACCTTTTCCAATGACCTTTCTATCTTTTACGATTTCACTGTCATGTTCTGAAAAGATGACCTTACACTTATTGTCACAAATTTGACCTATGCTTAAAAGGTTAAACCCTAAATTATCTACGTGCTCAACATTTTCAATGGTCATGGAGTCAAGAGAAACCGTACCTTAACCAATGATATTACCACGTAGACTACTAGCGAATGTGACGTTACCTCCATCATATGCTTTATAGCGCGAGAAAAAACTTTGATTACCCGTCATGTGTTTAGAACAACCAGTATCCTTAATCCACTCGTCGGGTTCCAAATCAATTCCCAAGCATATCTAGGTAACAACACACACGATCAAACATTTGGTCTCCAATATCTCTTGGGTCCAAAATTGTTAGTTCCAAACATCCCTTGCATTTGGTTGGGATGCATGAATGGAGGAGGGGTTCCTCATGGGGAACAAAAGGGAGGAGGATAATAATTCATATAACCATTTTGTTGTTCATTATTTCTCCTAGGTGTATTTGATCTTGGTTTAGAGTTGTGGTCATTCCTTCTAGGTTTTGGAGTTTTACTTCTAGGTCGTGAATTGTTTTGACTATCTTTTCTAGGTGTTGTCGTTCTACTTCTAGGCCTAGACTCATTCCGTACCCTTGGTGGAGTAGAAGATGGTCTTGATAAACTTCTATTTCCCATTAGAGGTTTACTCAAGGGCTTATAGAACTTATCAACGGCATTGACGTCAAGTATGGGTAATTTGACCTTGTTAACAATAAGATGCTTTGGTTGTTCACCTAAATTTGACTTTTCAGAAAATTCAAGATTTTCAACAAAAATTCTTTCTGGCCGCGGTTCCTTATCTAGGGTGGCGGTTCCATAGTGATAAGGAACCGCCCCATACAATCTGGGACCGCGTATAGCAGACAGTTTTTCTGAAAATCTGACTTGTTTAGGTTCACTGGTTGATGCTTCATTTGAGTTAAAACCTACACCAAGTCTTTCCTTAGAATGAATTTGTTTGTTTAACATATCATCAAGAGCACTAGTACCTTTCATGAACTTTTCCAGTTTAATGGAGGTGCTCTTGAGATTTTCATTCTCTAATCTAAGTTTCTCACAACTTACGCAACCTAAATCAACTTCTTTATTTTTCTCAAACTTGGCTAATTTTCCCCTAAGTTCATTGATCTCATTTTCAAGCTTAGTTTTGGTTGATTTTAAGGTTTTGTTCTTTTTTATGAATTTAAGGCTAAGTTTATGTAAATTATCATATTGGCCTTCTAATTCAATATCATCTAAGGTGGAGCTATCATTGCTATAATATTCGGTTTCGGAATGTACCTCTTTAGAAGTGTGAGCCGTAAGACATTTCTCCTCTTTGGGGTTGTCATCAACATCTTCACCGCTATCGCTCCAAGAACCACTAACGAATGCCGTGTGATTCTTATCGCGTGAGGGCTTTGGACACTCACTAATGAAATGATTTGGATCACCACATCTAAAGCAATTCCTATCACCTTTTTCGTTCTTGGCAAACCGATTCTTTGAGAATGGTTTCTTGTCATTGTTGGGTTGCCTCACGTGTTTACCTCGTGTTTTGAAGAACCTCTTGAAATCTCTCAGCGCCAATGCATACTCCTCGTCGTCGCTATCTGAGGAACTATCATGATCGCTTTGTGCCTTCTTGGATTTGAGTGCAAGAGAATTCCTTTCACTCTTGGTTTTCACCAATTCCGAGTCCTTCAAAATTATCATCTCATGAACCTTCAAGTTGCCTATGAGTTCATCGAGTGATAAAGTTGAGAGAGCTTTCGATTCTTTGATCGCCGTGACTTTTGCTCTCCACTTCGGATGTAAGGCCCTTAGAAACTTCCTAACATTGTTCTTTCTAGAAAAACCTTCATCAAGTGCTTTTAGACTAGTAATAATAGTGTTAAATCTAGCAAAAGCACTATCAATAGTTTCATCTTCTAAGATGACAAATTGTTCATATTGTTGGACAAGAAGATCGATTTTGCTTTCTTGGACTTGGCTATTACCTTGGTGGGTTACTAAAAGAGTGTTCCAAATATCTTTAGCGGTTTCACACATAAAAATCCTTTCATACTCTTTCTTAGGTAAAGCATTATAAATCACCATTTTAGGCTCATTATTTTTCGAAAGTTTCTTTTTAGTATCCTCATTAGCTTTATCAAAAGTGACTAATTCCTTTGTTTTAGAAACTTCATTAAATTGATAAGGTAAAAAATCACCATTGGTAATAACATGCCAAAGATCTAAATCTTTTGATTTCACATAAGTCTCAAATCTATTTTTCTAATAAATAAAACTATCGGTTTCAAAAAGTGGCGGTCTTTGCATAGATTGCCCTTCTAGGTACTTGTTGGAATCCATAGATCGATTCATGTTTTAAAATACAATATACTTTAAAAATACTTGAGCAACCCTCTCTGATACCAGTTGTAGAAACTAGAAGGGGGGGTTGAATATTTTCTTATATTTACTTGTTAAAAGATGGTTTTCAAAAAATCCTTTTTCTCAAAACCTTAGACTTAAGGAAATATGTGAAATCTTATTATGCATAATATAAACAATGATAGTGTAACTAAACTAATACTAACTAATATATATGCACAAAGAATAAAGAATGTAAAGAGTTAAGGGTAAAGAAAGATCAAACCAAACACCAAGGATTTATAGTGGTTTCGGCAACGAAGCTCACTCCTCGTTCCTACTCCACTCCTCGAGTACTCCTTACTCGAGAGTTCACTACGCAACAAGCTCCTTATGGTGGAGAAAACCGTACACGTTGCTTAACCAATTTCCGACTCTAAGCTAAAAGTCGAGCCCTAATCCTAGCTAGAACCAATCTACACAACTATACTTAGTACATACATAACTATACTAATTGTTGGAAATACGTTTTACGTATTCAGAAGGATCGGTCACTCCAACGATAGTCCATGTAATAGCTTGTAGTTTAGTTAACTCTCTTTATTTATCAAACAAACAAGCCTAGCCTACAACATGTGTAGGCCGGCCCAAATGTAAGCCCAAGCCCATGACAAGGGCTTGGGTATATAAACCCTCTCCTTTGTTGGAGAGGGTGTGTGGTTAATCATTTTTTCACATAGTTTACTCTTGTTTCTCTCTCTAGAATTGTGTGTAATACACCATCTCTCTATCTCTTTCTCTCTCTAAAACATAAGCAAGATTTACACTTCTTCAAATGGTATCAAGAGCCTTGGTTTGATTGGTTTGTTCTTGTGTTCTTGATTTTTAGTGATTTTTGATCTTAAAAACCCTCGTTTAAATTTTTTTTGTGTTTTTTTGTGGTTTGATCTTCACCAATATCATATACATATACGTGTTAGTGATTTGGGTTACTTGGATCGCTCAAAAACGCAAGATTTTTTGGTGTTTCGATTCATATTTGGCTTTAAGATTCGAATTTGTAAAAGTACAATCCAAGTTCCTTATTTTTCTCTTCATTTCGCAAATCTGGTACAATTTCGCAATTTTTGTGATAAATTGCGAATTTGAATCATCTATTCATTACGGATTTGTTCTATCGTACAGATTGCGAAATCTTTGTAAGATTCCACAATTACCATATTGCGGAATTGTTGGATAATTCCGGAATTGAGCAATATTGCGGAGTTAGGTCTCTATTGCGAAATTATGCCCTATTGCGGATTTAACCATTTATTGCGGAATTACATCTTAATTGCGAATTTGTTTGTTTTGCGGATTTTGTGCCATTGCGAAATTATTGTAAAATTCCGCAATAACCATATTGCGGAATCTTTGGATAATTCTGGATTTCTGTCCAATTGCGAATTCTTGTTTTTGCATTGCGAAATTGTGGTATTTGGGCATTGCGAATTTGAATCCTTTGAGTGATTGCGGAATTGTATTCATTTGCATATTGCGGAATTATACTCATTCTACTATTGCGGAATCTTGTCAAAGAGTGTATTGCGGAATCATTACACTTCACACATTGCGGAATTATATCAAATTACACATTGCGGAATTATTGGAATTTTTCAAGATTTTCGAAAAACGTGTTTTTGAAATTTTTTAACATGTGTGTAATTTTGCCTTGGAGAATTTTTGGTTTCTCGAGAACACTTATTTAGAGGATTTAACCATTTTTCTTCACTACTCAAGGAATTTAATCGACGACAACAAACACAATACCTTTCTTTCATTGATCGATCGACAAGTAATCTGTATCTTCATATATCATCGATTTTCAATGGAATTGTGTAATTCAACATCTCAAGAGGGAGAATTGCATCGAATGCAAGACAAAGCTAGAGAAAATGGTATAACTTTGTTTCGACTACTCCAGTCTCATCTAGTGACCATTTCTTGGTTTCAAGGAGGAAACGAATTTTTGACACTCTTCGGTCAAGACCGTTATATATTCATCGATTCAATATTCCTCAACTTGAACCAACTAGCTGAGGAACTTCACAAAGAAGACTTTAATCACTCTGCATCAGCATCTGCATATCAAGCTCTAGTGACACAACTTACGCACTTCTTCAAATTCAACATCGTTAAGTCTGACAATTCAGGGATATGTCAGTCATTTCTTCAGTACACACAAACGGAGGTTAAAGAGTTCCGTAGTACATTGTTGAAATTAATGACATCGGTCTCGTCTTCGATTTATGAAAGATCCCGACTTCAGCAAGCGTATGATAATGGAGTGCAAGAATCTACGATGCAGATGCAAGAAGAGAATGATCATACAATTGACAACTTGGAGCCTAAAGATTGCAAGAGCAAGGATTCGGGAGGAAAGCATGATACAAGCAGCATGTCAGGGATTGATGACACTATACCCGTATATGATGAAGAGTCTACAAATACGGTACAAATGAATGTGGTATATGATGTCTATGCCGATGAACTACCGCATGTTGCGCATTCCGAACCTAATTATGACAAACATGGGATGGAAAAGGGTGATAGTTTTACCACTTCAGATTCATCCGATGTGAGTCAAAATGGGGGAGAAATTGTTCAGAATGCTATAGTACATCATGATAAATGCTTTATGACTGCTTCTCTAACTGATTCTGATTCCAAGATTAAAGAGCTTGAAATGATTTTAGCTCAGCAATCTAAAGCTCTTGAGGATGCCAAAATTGAATTTTCGAAGAAAACGGATAAATTTGAAAAGTATTTTGAAAAAATTGAAAATTCAAACGTTATTCTAGAAAGAAAATTAAATCAAAAAATTCAAGATTCTAATGCTGAAAAAGATAATTTTGTGAAACAAATTACTTTGCTAGAATCTAAGTTGGCATCTCAAGATAAATTGCTTATAGATAATGAGAATTTAAAGGCCTAGGTTCAGGAAAAGGTTTTTGCTATAGCTGCGTTGAAAAACAAATTAAGGAAAACTAAAGGAACTAGTGTGGACACTAAGCTTGAAAAACCATCAATCTTGGGGAAACCACCTCAAATTCAGTCTGTTAGGCAACCGACTGCATTTAGATCCGAGCGACCAAAATCCTCGAGACCGCGGTTTGCCTCCCAAGTTGATATGGTTCATCTTTCTAGACCAGTCACTCCACCATCTAGGCCCAATGTGACTAAAACAGCTTTTGCAAGACCTAATCACATGATTGCATCTAGTCTCCCTAGACATAGTCCAAAGAATATGTCTCGAACTAGTTCAAATGACATTCGCCATACATTTGGTCTAAGGGAAGCTAAGCAAAAGACACAAGTAAGAGATAGGAATTTCAAACCTAGTCAGATGCCTTCTAGTTTACCCAACACTACTAACCGAAGCATGTCACATCCTAGGAGCATCAATCAATCATCTAGGAATTCTAGATCTTACTCGGACATTAAATATGCTACTTGTAAAACATGTAGGAGATGTGTCTTTAAAGCCAATCATGATTCTTGTGTCAAGAAATTACTTAATGAGGTGAACTCCCGTGCTAGACTTAAATCTCAGTGGGTAGCTAAAATCAAACCCATTGGTAAAATGTGGCGCCCTACTGGTAGAACTTTCACTCTTGTAGAAAACGAGTGCCCTTTAACTAGGATAGTCTCTGATTCTACTAAGACTACTAGGGAGGAAATTGAAAAGGAGGATACATCACTTAAGCCTGAACTTAAGATTTTCTATAAAAGGAAACGTTTACCAGCTAAGACAAGTGAATCATCTCCTCCGATCACCTCTTGCACAAGAAAAGAAAACTGTGAACCCCCACTTGCTTCTAAGATAGATATCGCTAACCCACATAAAAGCATACAAACTCCTAATGAGATTGCAGGTACCAAAGTCCACGTTCAACAAGAACACAGCGGTTCGATCTTTACATATCGTTCAACTAAGGACACTCTTAGAGTTTGGTTACTGAAGAAGCTGATATCAAAGAAACAAGTGTCTCAGGGGATTCACAGTTAAAGAAAGGAAAGTTTATCGCCGATGATAAACTTATCCTTACAACGAGAAATTAATTTTTCTCGGGCATGAGCTTATATAAAAAACATTCCAAGTTTTTAAGCTCATGCATAATGACTTACAGTTAAATATCAGACTGTAACTCGGACTTTAATTTTAGGAAAGCTTATCTTTAATGATAACTTATCCTCGTAACAGGAAATTAATTTTTCTCGGTCATGAGCTTGTAGTAAAACATTCCAGGTTTTAAGCTCATCAAGGAAAGTGTATCTTTTAAATAAGAGAACTTTTCTTCTCAACGAGAAATTCATCTTTCTCGGTCATGAGCTTTACGTTAAAACATTCAAAGTTTTTCAAGCTCATGAAAATGACTTCTAAGTAAATGTCAGCTTAGGACTCGTCCTTCGGATAAAAGGAAAGTTTATCGCTGATGGTAACTTATCCGTAACAACGGGAAGTTTACAACTTCTCGGACTTGAGCTCGTTTTGCAAGATATTCAACATCTTAAGCTCAAGTAATTGGTCTTCAAAACGTTGAACACAATTTTTCGAGAATTTCTCAAAAAGGGTTTTTCTAAAATCTTTCAAAATTGTGTGTTCAAAAATGTTTTGATAAAAAGAGCATGTCTTCTGGAATCGATAATATTTACGATACTAGAAATGTCATTCAATAATGACACGGGGTTGTAAATAAAGTTCGAGCAGAAATTCAAATGTTTTAAAACATGCTCAAAATGGTTTGCTATTATTTCAGATAGTAACCCGTTTTTCATTCTCAAGTCAAGCATTTCACCAGAAAGCTTTGACTCAACAACAGGAATTAATCTTCTCGGGCATGGTTTATTTTATAACCATGTAAGGGATTGTGTTTACGGAATAACACAATCTAACACGAATATATGTCCGTGTCAGTGCATTTATTTGTTAAAACAAGAGAAATCTTGTTTTTTATGAAGTTATCATCTCCACCAACCGTAGCAATTTACAATTGATATCTACATACTCGACGATGCGACTACTCAAACAGCGACTACAACTCTTTCAATAGAACACGGGTCAACAATTGAGGGGGAGCAATTGTCCAGCATTCAGAATCTTTGACCCCGAAAGTGCCAAGTTCACATGTTGGTGTCAAGACAACGATATCAATCGTACACATGGAGTCAAGAGATAACTTCAGACGTGATGAGGCGACCAACATTCGTGAACAAGAACCATGTGCCTCTTTCATATGATGTTCTCCATCATTGAGGTCCAACTTCATAAATCGTTAATCTTGTGAATACATTATCATATATGATCTTTGCACGTGATAAATACCTTACACTTGTGGTTAAAAGGTATTTAATTTACGTTTCAAGTACGCCCTCATTAATTTGAGGGGGAGCTTGTGTACTTCATGAAGATAATTGGATTTGCATTTTTCTTCCCAAATTTTCTTAAAATGCTATTAAATCAATTGATATTAAAAACATCGATTGGGTTAATATTTTTAATATGGGGGAGAAAATGTGATTTAATATGGGATATTATAACAAATGGTTTGACTTAATGAGCTGGCTCATCCCGACATGTGCGAAATGTTTTCGAATATCGTGGCATATGTTAAGGGGGAGCAAAATGGATTTGCATATCAAAAATGGATTTCATGGTGATTTATACTTACCCAAAACCTATTTATTTCACGATGATGAAGATTGTGGTGATATAAGGATGGTAGGATATGTTAAGTCCAATGATTCTTCTTAAACCGGAGGAATCTTCCCAAGGACATTCCATAGCTAGAAATAGTAGTCCTTAGGAAAGTTGGAGAAAGATTGTGAATGTAGCTGAATGTCGACCAAGTACTTAAGTTAGCACTGGAACAATCACAACAAGGTGCTAGTTATGACGTATTGGTAAGCATTGAAGGGGTTGAAGAATGAAAAAGAATTGTAAAGATAAAGGGTGTAAAGAAAGAAGCCCTCCTTACAACTTTAGGCAGAAACCGGGTCAACACATATGCTATTGAGATCATTTCAATGATGCTCGATATTGAAGATAGACATCATGGACCCAGTGATGCAATGCACAACCCATCCCAGCTAACTCAGATATCTCTTAAAAGATATTTGTTTTAATCACACGGAGACAACACGTTATCTATCGATTTATTCACTCCGAATAAATTGGTATTGAAATGGTGGCACTCCTCTCCAGCCTCCGATCACTAAAATCCAAAATGAACGATCGAGTCTAGAACCATTTGAGATCATCAAATATCTCATTAGGACACACTTTCATAATTCCTTGCTTCTTCACACACTGTGAAAAGTAAGAAAGATTTTAAGAGTCCTACGCAAAATCTTCACGATCTTGCCTGAACATCCGAGTAATACAAAAGTATTTACAATGAAGATGGAAATCCTTCTTGAGAGAATATCAAAAAGCTCATGGTAGGTGACTTGTGCGATTCTTTATGAATCAAGCTTGTGATAACTGGAAAGCAACAGTGGTTTAATTCTTAACTGAACTTAAACACCTTCCAGGCCTCTATGCGATATCTTAGTGATCTTGCCAGAACACTCAGAGTGATACCTTAGTGTTCACAGTGATGAGTGGAAATCCTTCTAGTGTTAACCTCAAACAGCACTTGGTAGGTAACTTGCAAGATTCTATACGAATCAAGCTCGTGACAACTGGAAAGCAACGATGGTGCAGTTCTTAATTGAATTTCACTTGTTCCAGGAACATGAATTGACGGCTTCAAATCATGCGGATATTATTATCTAAATGATTCACTCTTTATGTTCGCAGTCAGCTTTGGACGGTCGAGTAAAGAGAACGGGATTACCCGCGAAATCTTGTCAAGGAGATTTTTAATTAAATCTACCTGCCACAAGTACGATATTTTATATCGTCCAACGGTCTTCACCGACCGGAGGTAAAATGCTACCGAATTAGAATGAAATGTTCAAAGCCATTTCGTTCGTGTCTACTTATGTTGCGGCATTTGAAGACGGTGGCGTTGCGGAATCCAAGAAGAAGTCGTCCCCGCATGCTTATACTTTATGCACTTAATATCTCATTTAATTCAAGAAAGCCTAAAAGTTAAGCCTTCCGCTGTATCGAACTCTGAAGCTTTCAAGAATTACGAAGGTATAAGTATGTGGGACATGGAAGTCACGAAGAGGCGAAGATCACAAGTGATTGATGCACGAGATCAAGGCAAGGAAACATGCTCAAGACTAAAGTCAAAGATCACATCAAGCATATTCACAAGAACAAGATTGAAGACTCAAGCATAGATGCTAGGTTTAAGATTTTGTAAAAAGATGTGACCTCCCTTAGGGGGAGATTGTTGGAAATAAGTTTTTCCCAATAAAGTCTCGGTCACATCTTAGTTAGCATAGATCACGAGATATAGAATATTTAGAACATTGTCTCTTGGAGCGACCTCCCTTAGGGGGAGATTGTTGGAAATACGTTTTTACGTATTTATGAAGGATCGGTCGCTCCAACGATATATTAATGTATTGGGCTCGTGATCTAGTTAGTAAACATATAGCCCATATAGCCCACATGTAGGATGGGCTATATATACCCCCTCCTAGCATGTTAGGAGGGGTTGGTAATTCTCATTTTCACACACTTAATCTAATATTTCATTTTTCTCTCCAACCTCTCTCTACCTTTCTCTCTCTATTTCTTCATCTATCTCTCTCTCTCTCTTTAAATCATTACAACACAAGGATAATCCAAAGATTACGAGGACCTACAACAACTACTTGGGTCTTCACAACTATTACACAACAACAAATGTATAATATTTGATCTTCAAAGGATCTTTGGTGGTGGACTCAACACTTCACAAGGATAGTGTTCTTCTCTTTTCACTTGAAGATGAAGGGATGGATGGGATAGATTCAGTTCTAAACAAGTAGTAGTCAATCAAATGATCAAGGATTTGAGTGATTTATGAAGTATGTTTGAATGTGGAAATTTATGTGCAAAAGAGGTGAAGAGAAAATCTGAGAAAGGTCCACTATTTATAGGACAATGGGCCAACGGCTATATCTGCCCGCGGTTCCTTATCTCAGCCGGTGGTACCTTATCGATAAGGAACCGCCTAGGCAATAGGGAACCGCCGGAGTAGACTCCGCTCCCTTTTTGTCCTTTAGTGGTGGAGGTCTTATCTGATTATAAAATATACTGAAAGAATATTCGAAATCAAAAAAGAATATGCCATTTTCAAATTTTCAAATATTTAATTTAATAAAACATTTTCTTAAAAAGAAATTTTAATTAAAAACTTGTCACACTTAATAAAAGGTGAGTTTTAAGAAAAGATTAAATCACCTGATCACTTGATTAAGGTTAGTACTTGTTTATTCATACCTTAATTGAAAATGGGTAAAATGAAAAAACTTGAACTCAAGAATTCGTTTTTCGTTATTTTCGTAAATGCTTGTTTTTACATATTATCGTAATCAAAACTAAGCGAGACTGAAAAATGCAAGTAACGTTTTTAGACATTATTGCATTAACAAATTTCTTTTAACTCTTTGGGGTGAGAACATTGCTTGTTTTTACGGATGAACATAAGTACCTTAAAATTCATACGTGCCTACATGATGTCTAAGTAGCGATACCCCTAGATGCTTTATCCCAATATCATGAACCGTTAATTACTTTGTGTAAGCGCAAATGTTATGGATTGATCTATTGGGATTGGCCTCCCTATCTAATGTTGGTTGTGTGACCAAATTGGATACAAATACATTTGAGGTTGTTACGAATACTTTGGGGTAGTATTTGCTTGGGCTCTCATATTATGTTGCTAGTACGGTTAACGCTTCGGTGTCATGAGCTTAGACGTAGGATATCATGAGCGTATGCTATTTGATGATAATATTATATTTGTTATAAGATTATTTGTCGGTTGCCTAACTAAAATCTTATGGTTCATCACACTACTTATACTTAAACCTTAACTCACCGACCTTTGTGTTGACATTTTAGCAATGTGTTTCTCAGGTGTCAATGCGGAGGAGTGACGTGGTTATGTTATGGAGATTAATAAAAATTATCATGATTTATCTATGAGACTTGATTAAAATGTATGACATTTGGAAACTTGATTTATGTTATCATGATGTGTAAAATAATTCTCTTTGGGACCTATTTCTATCTTTGTGTTTTATGAATGAAAAATAACTTTTCTTAGTTATTCTTGTATCTATGTCTCATGGTTATCATGATAGTCACATCCTCGTGTAATTGTACACGTGGGCCAAATTGAGGGTGTGACAAATGACACTAAGATAAACTAAACACGCCCTTATACACCTCACTAGGGTTTGATTCTCAAAGAGATAATCACACCCTTATGATTAGTATATAAGGTTATGGGTCCAAGATTTAGCACAACAAACTTAACAAAAATTTTGGCTATAACTTCAAGTAAAATCAACTCAATTTGCAATAAATTTATAAGCTAAACCAATTCAAACAACTTGCATAAAATTAAATGGAACGCAGATTTTTACCAACTTTTTCATTAAACTTTTTGAAAAAGGGAATTACAAAATGAGGAACAAGAAAACTATGCTAGACTAAAGGAGCCTTTATATAGAGGCTTATAATTCGTCCTAGAACTATAAAGAAGCTAAGAACCCTAATGGTTGAATGTCCTCTTATGCCCTTGAGTCTTTGAGTTTTGAAATGGGTCAAATGGCACCCATTTGAAGTTGCAAGGACCCATGTGGTTGCTAGGCTTGCAAATGTGATCAAAACCCTTCATTTTGCTGTAGTGAACAAATAGTAGACGTGATTCGTTGATTCTCTGCCAATCCTTTGGAATCTTTGCCAACCCGTGATGAAGTGGGATGGGGGAGTGCTTGGGGGGTCACATGGCTGATGTGGAGGGTATTTTGAGAGTGTAACTATGTTAAGAAAACATTTAATCATAAATTTGGAAAATATTAACGTTTAATTTCAAGGGATTAATGATTTGAGTTTTTAGGGTTTATGTTGGAATAGTGCCATGTTTGATCTGTTTTGGGTTTTAGGAAAGTGTTAGGCGTGTTTAATTAGATAATACTAATTTAAACTTTGGGTCGGGTATGGTATAGGGCGGGCTAAGTGTTTGGGTTGGTCGGGTTAAGGCTGGATATGGGTTAAGAATTTGGTAGTTTTACCCCCTGAACTTCATAAACACTTACAAATCCAATCTTCAAACTTATGGCAACTTATTAGGGTTTTTCCTTTGATAAAACACTTTGATCAAATGGCAAATCAGTCCTTATGTTTGATAAATACATGAAAAGGAATTGATTTGTAACTCTATTGAACTTCAAGGGTCATTGATGTATATTTAGAAAACTTTAGGGACCAATCTTGTAATTTTAAGATTTACAAGGGTATAAAGTGTCAATTCTTCAAAGTTGAGGGACCATTCTTGTAATTTTCAATTCTTCAAGTACTTTTCTTGAAAAATCAATACTCGGGTCCGGTTCTTTGTGCGGCTTGTTTCCCGTGTTCGTTTTTGCTTGTTTCTTTGTGATCTTTTGGTCTTTTCACGATATCCGTACCTAAAATAACACAATGAACAAACACAATGGTTTTGTAAGGTATTTATGATAGTTTTCCATCTTTTAAGCCCGTTTATGGAAATGAGACTTTGTATAATTGAGGTCTCATCACTAAGCCTCCCATTTGATTTACTTTTTTCTAGCTGAGACACATATAACAAAACAAAATACAAACTCATCTCCTTTGTTCTTACATTCGGCTAAGGAAAGAAACAAGCAAAAACCTTTTACTTCCTTCCTCTTGATTCACGTTAATAAAACCCTAGTTTATTATTTGGTTAATTGTGGTCACGAGTAAGAGGACAAGAAGAAATGACTTGGTTGTGGTTCCTATGCTCGTTGGTTTGGGTTGAGTCGTGTTAGTTTTTTTATCGTGAATTGGGTGAAGTAATCATGTTTGTGGTTTGGTATTGTTTTAATCGTGTTCGTGCTATATTGTTCTTGTGTAAATCTCACGCGTCTAGGGTAATCCCTACCTACCTCGTCTCTTTACTTTTCGTATAGATTTAGTCTAAGTATGTTGTGCAAGTAATACTTGTAATGAAAACAAAACATGATGAATAGAAGCTACACTGAGACCTAGAGAAAAAAACTAGATTTATACTTCTGACGACATGTGTATGGGTTTGGTCAGAGGTTTATGGGACAAGTCACACGAGGGTGCATGTGATGAGGTGAATGTCGACTATGGGCCCTAGAAACTACGACTAGTAAACAAGTAAGGAAAACGTTTCATATGCGTGTGTTAAAAACAAATACTTTTCATATATTTAGACTTTATGTAAAAAGGCACCAAATGACCTCCTTGTGACAAAAAAAAATTTAACGAGGCCACCAGATGGCATGCCTCGTATTTCGTGTCAAAGCCAATAGTATAGAGATCATAATGAAAGTGGAATCACAAAAATCGACCTAGTGATGAAGTCATAATGAACGTTTGAAAACACTCCAACAAAACGTGATATTTTTGTAAAAACCGTGAATATTTTGGCCAAGTGTTGGACGCTTGAAACAATGGTGATCCGACCATATTAATACCTTTATCGACCACTTAACGACCTCGTCTTTCAAAACTTATATAACGAAAGTCGTAGACGGTTGTGCCGTCTACGAAACGCTATCTTTTGTTTACTCTAAGATCCTTTATTGAACGAGTTATACAAGTCTAAAAGTCGACCCTTGAAGCTGTCATAAACGTTTTTTCAAACACTTTAAGTACACATGTAATATGTTAGGCAGAAAACGTGCAAGTGACCACATTGTGGCCTCGTTTTTAGAGACCTCGACTCGGGAAACTCAATAAAAGTTATATACATCGTTGCCTAGTTTTTGACTATATTCTTAGTTTGCCTTGTAACTTACAATCAACCCATAATTAATTTTACAAAATGACTTTCGCGCATTTTTAATATATACTTTTACGTCACAATTAGTTAAATAGATTACGTAATAACTTAAACAAATTAGTTGATCACCTGTGTAAGACTAAAACGAAGGGATAGTCCAGTTACAAAAAACGATATACTTGACTTGTAGATTTTAAAACTTTTGGTTACGTAAAATTTGGTCAATGTTGACTTTTGACTTAATTAAATAGTATATTTTATTAAAATGACAATTTAACTTATAAATTGCACGCAAGCACATACTATGGGACTAACTGCAACATTTATTGTCGTTTTCACATATAGTAATACATACCTTATTTAATCAGGTTACGGATTACTTTGAGCTGTCATTTTCACGTGTCTACGTTTGTCCTATTATATCTTTGCTATTACTTTGAAGCGAGTTTCATAGCCCCACTGTTACTTGTTTTGTATAATTTTGGGTGAGAACAATTCTTGTTTTATGTATGAACATAAATGCTAAAACTTGATACGTTTACCTACTGAAGGTCTAAGTCCCCGATATCCTAGTTGCTTTTAGCCTACTAGTCATGAACCGTTAATTACTATGTGTAAGCGGAAATTTAATGGATAGATCTATTAGAATTGACATCTCTATCTAATCATGGCTGTGTGGTCAAATTAGATACACTTACATTTGATTCCTCGCGGATGTCCCAAGATAGGAATCTGTAAAGGATCATTTATATCTTGCTGGCTTAGTTAACGTAGGTGTAAACATATGCTATTTGATTATAGTCTTGTATTTGTTATAAGATTATATGTCGGTTGCCTGATTAAAATCTTATGGTTCATCACACTATTTAAACTTAAACCGATGAACTCACCAACCTTTATGTTGACGCTTTAGCAATGTCTTTTCTCAGGTATCAAGACAAAGGAATAACTTGGATTTCCATGGAGATAATAAAATTTATGACTATCGTTTATGATTTGAGCTATCATGTTGTGTCATACAAAACTCTTATTTATTTTGTCATGTTGTACTAAAATGCTTCTAAACCATGTTATTTGTTTTTAGTGAATTGAAACGACTTTTAAAGGTCTTTTTATTATTATTATGTCTTATAATATTCATGACAGTCATCCCCAATTAACCTGTGTACTCTGATAATTTGGGGCGTGACATTGTTTGTGTTTGTTTTTTTGAAAATGTATTTATGTTTATTTTTTAATAAAATGTGTTTGTGTTTGTGTTTGTGTTTGTCAAATTTTTTATACATATTGAAACTACAATCTATTTTTAATATATGAAAGTCTTGTTCGTTTAAAAATGGAAAAGAAAAAAAAATGTGGTTATAAAAAGTATAAGTTGCTGCAAGCAACTGACGCATTTGTTTTGGATGAGTTAAGTTAGTTTAAGTTAGGTGGGTAGAGAAAAACCTTCACCTTCTCTCTAAACTTGCTTTGTCTCTAAACTTGTTTTTGCCGGCTTCGGCTAGCCGTTTGGGTCTATTTCACCCATCTTCTGTATATGTTCTCTTTTCTTTGTTAAGGTTTTCTCCTAACTCCCACAATAATAGCCCCTTGCCTCTAAATTTGCCATCTCTTGTCTTCGTCTGCCATCCGCCACTGCTACTAGACCATCTGATGACTAGCTGTTGCATCAGATTTGTTAGATCTAAGAGCTAAGAGATCTGCTTTGGTCTGCTTCTCTTCTGCCACCGCCATCTACCTTCCACACCATCGATGGCTTGCTGCTTTGGGACTTTGTCTTAGATTAGTCTGGCTTAGGTTTGACTTTTTTAGGGATGTTATGCTTTATCTTCTATCTATGTTTTTGTGTACCTTGTGTATTTTTGCTCCAAGCTATACCTTCATACGGTTGTGTCTAAAAAAATCTCACATTAGTGATTCTCCCTCACCTTTGTATTGTGTTGTTGTCTTGTGTCACAACGTTTATGGTATATGCTTGATTTGGTTCAACTTGTTGCCTCATGTATTTTGTTTGACAAATCGGTTTTAATTTTTCTCTTTATGTTCAATGTAACCTGTTGTGTTCAATTTACCTCCATTCGTATAATGATATTTCTGTTAAAAAAATATTGTACCCTTTGTTCTTCAAAATTTTTAATTTATAAATGTCACAAAACTTAACTTCAAAACAAATTTATTTAAGTATTATCCATTATATCATTTAGCTAAAGTAAGTTTATTGTAATTTACTACTGTAATACCGTTTGGCTAAATCGTTGCTTGCACGGGTTCTCAAACTAGCATATACACCATACATCATACAAACTAAAATGGTACCCGTGCAATGCTGCGGCGAGTATCTAATAACGAATTTGAGACTAACAAATATTAATTTCTTACTCATTATAAAGTTACAAAAAATCGAATTAAAAACCGACTGAAATTGAAAAAGACTAAAAGTTAATAATAAATATATATCAAAATGGATATCAAATGAAAAAACACAAAATTTTAAAAAATATAGTAAAACTAAATTATAAAAATAATAAATAAATAAAAAGATTTTCAATATAAAAGAAAAATGTTATTTTAAAATGTTGTTACAAAAGGTTGTTACAAAAATTTGTTACAAAAGGTTGTTAAAAAAGTTTGTTACAAAAGGTTATACGAGTAGTTTATAATGTTAAGATATCAACAAATTGCTTTATTTAGTAGGTAAAAAAGTCTGAATTTTCAGCATTGCTATTTTAAGAAGATCTCAAATGTTTTATAAAGTAGTATAAATTATCAATTTTTCGATTTTGATTTTTTTTAAGTTTGTTTATCTTTTTACATATAAGTTAGATTTAAATTCATTTGGATATCAAACTTTATTTTGGATACTAAGGGACTAAATCTTCATCCTTCATCTCCATGTTAATCCAATGGATAAAATTAAACAAAAAACTCATTTTCCACATTTTTTTTAAACATTAATATCTTTTAAACCGTTAATCGTTATGCGAAAAAATACACCATTACGACAGTCATTTTCTACAGATATGCTATATGATATACTTTCGACAAATTTTTTTTTTCGTTTTTCACGTTTTTTTTTGTTGCCGAAAACTATCATATATGATACTAAATATCATATATGATAGTAACACTAATATCATATATGATATACTTATCATATACTACCTCCGTCCCATAATAAGTGTCCACTTTGACTTTTCTCGGTCTTTTTTTATACAACTTTGACTATAAATGATTTCATTTATTTTATATAACACCGGATGAAAGTTATATGTATGGATTGATATTTAAATGCATTTTCATTAAATATATTTTTCATCCGGTATAATATAGCACAAATGAAGATATTTATGGTCAAAGTTGAATAAGGAAGACCGAAAAAAGTCAAAGTGGACACTTATTATGGGACGGAGGGAGTATGATATAAACCAATATCATATATGATTCTGTAATAATTTGTAACATAACACTAATATCATATATGATATAAACCAATATCATATATGATTCTGTAATAATTTATAACATTAATGTCCTTTAAATACGTTGTGTTTTTTCACAATGATCAAATTCTACAAAAGTGATGGAAGCATAATAACCTAATTCTATGTTTCTTATTTGATGAGTATACCTGATTGATTGACTAATGATCACATTTTTTTTTAAATTGTGTGATTTCTATATGATACATTAGTTATCGTTGACAAAGTTTGTTTTGGAACGATTAGCAGTGTGAGAGTATTTTAAAATTTATTATTTGTTTGACAAAAGGAGCCGTTAGTTTTTTAATTTTCAGTAGTTGTTTGACAATAGGAGCGGTAGATATTTTGGAGCAGTTCTATTTTTTAAGAAAACTACTTTTTCAATGCTTGTTTAAGAAGTGGTAGCAAGTATCGTACAACTATAGCTACTGATCACTCATAGCTCACAAGTACTGTACAACTACAGCTCACTGCTACTGTTCTCAGTTACTGATCACTCATACTGCTCACAAGTACTATATAACTACAGCTCACTGCTCGCTCGTTTTGACAAACACGAAAGGAGAGATTTTGTGAGCCCCTAATTGTAGGGGTGTTCACGAGTCGGTTCGTTTCGGTTAATTAGACAATTTTAACTATCCATCGTGGTTCGGGTAGTTAATTGTACTACCCGAAACCGAACCGTACAAGGCGGTTAACCGGACATGCGGTTACCCAAAATGAGCGGTTACCCGCGGTTCGGGTTACGGCAAACCATTTATAAATTTCATCGAGTTTAAGTTTATAAATGATTACATTGCTTAGAACATAGAATGTCATCTTCGTATAATTCAACGAAACTGAATAGATAAAAATCATATAAAAGTTATTTCATTACAAAAATGGATTCGAATATTAATAAATAACATATTAACAAAGAGTATTATTCGATGTTTATAGATTACGATCACATTAACTAAGTTTTACATATAAATGTTTAACATTAAGAGTAAAAAATTAGTTGTACAATAAAAATAGTGTACTAATATAATTAATACATGTATTATTATTTGAATATTTATATAAAAAATTTCATGCATAATATGCGCGATTCGGTTCGGTTAACCACGGATATCTAAAAATGAAAACCGAAACCGACCCGTGATAAGCGGGTTTTTTCGGTTTCAGGTTTTTTTAGTTTTGGATTGAACGATTCGACTCGGTTCGTCGATTTCTCGGTTTTTTTAACACCCCTACCTAATTGTATGTATTATGGGAGGAAAGTCATAATCATGAAACACGAGTAATAACTAAATGGGACAAAAATGGATTATGAAAACAAAAAAGAAATATACATGATACTTTTGCCTTTTTATGTGACTTTAGCTAAAATATAAATAGTGAAATGCATTTTCTTTGTATAAGTTTGAAAGCCAGCTTCTTATACTTGATACCAGAACAGCAGGAATCAAGACTTGAATTTTGAAGTATTAATAACACGCATTGATGCATTCACATTTGACTTGGAGTCAAATCTTGACTTCACAAAGAGTAGCATGAACACAATCGCATCATTGGTAGTAACTTTTGACCCGCGCGTTATGGAATGATTATAGTTGTTTGTAATTTCATGAAGTGTAGTGTATATAGGAAGAAATTGGGGGCTACAATGAAACCTGTACAACACTATTATAACATGTTATACATGGCAATATGTGTTGAATGAGCAATATCACTTGACACTAATATAATATCTTAATTTCAGTAAAGATTCTAACCATTGATTTTGAGTTTTTTTTAGTAGAGGGACACATCGATATATCTTTGATTGTTATAAACAAAATATGGAAATATCTTTTATTACTACAATGAATCCTATATTCATGAACAACAGTTGAAGTGGTATCTACCTTGCTAGCATGTAACCTAAGAGGCTAAGAAAGTCTTCTCTTAAGAAGTAAAGTGGTGCCAAAATATTATTACGGTTATTAGAAAAGAAAAGTAACCATTATACTCGTGTTACTAAATTATTTGTAGGGTAATATTTGTACTAAAAATACTAAAATAAATGTTACAATATTCTCTAAAATCAATACTACATTCATGGAATACGATAACCTTACTTTGATTATCTTTCTTTTTCTTTCTAAATTTGTAACTTAGCACATTTGTTGATATACGTAACTGAGTTATATATAGAAGTGTTTGAGTATCAATTTTCACAAACAAAATATGATGAGATTATAGTTAAAAAATGACAGTGACAAAAGTTTTGAAGTTTATAGTTAGTTGTAAATGAATAAAATAATAGGCATGTAAGTAAATTTGAAACTAACGTAATTGATTTTTGTTACAAAGTATCAAGTTTTTACGGAGTAATTATGAATGTGACTGATTGAATTATTATAATGCTTGCGGAAATCACAGTATCCTTATACTGTATAAAGTAGTATAAAGTATATACTGTATAAAGTATGCCTTCAGCGATACATATCATAAATTGTTACATTTTGGAACTAATATGCATTCTATGAGGTTATTTTATTGATACTGGTGTAAGTAATTATGTCTCAAAGTTTGAACACTAAGGGGGTGTTTGGTTAAGCTTATGAGTGTGGCTAGGCTTATATTATATAAGTCATTTATGGCTTATATATAATAAGCTTATAAGCTTATGTTAAGTGTTTGGTTAGGCTTATTAAAATTAATAAAGTAAAATGACAAAAAAACATATGAATATTAAATTATGTAAGTTATTAAATGGGGTATAAAAGTCTTTTTATATGTAATAGTTATATAAGCCCACCCTTTGTTATAAAAGCCTCAAATTCTTGGCTTACCAAACCCCCCCTTATATAAGCTTATAAGCCTACTTATATAAGTTTAACCAAACACTTGATTTTGGCTTTTAAGCTTATATAAGCTAATAAGCTTATAAGCCCACTATATAAGCTAAAACAAACACCCCTTAAAATTAACTTTACTTTACATTTTTTATATGGTTTATTGATTTCATCAATATGCTTGTATATCGAACTGCTATTTTCTTATTGCTATTAAATACATAATCAAATTTTGGTGAAATATTATTGAACCTGTCCACTTTATGCTCAATTATAAGAAATAACTATGATCATATTTTTTCTCAAGTAAACATTTCGATGTGGACGTACTTGATGTAAAGCTGATTAAGTTTACTATATGACTTATTTATACATGTTTTTATTTTCTTGCATGTTAGACACTTGATAAGTTGATTAATAACATACCGTATTATTATTGCGTATTTTCTTTTATCATTTGATAATGTTATAAGGTAATGAGAATATTATACTAAAGTTTGTGTGAAAGATGAAGAGAGCTAATCAGAGAAATATGAGTTATTTATTATAAAAGGTGCTATTGAAGCACATGTGGCTATAAAGTATAAGTTTATGAGCCAAAATTATTGTAGTAATTGGCATATGATTGGTTAGACCATCCCGAGCTAATGATGATGCGAAATGTGTAAAAGAAACCTAAGTTTCTTCATAGATATATTTGATTGTTCTCAATGGAAGTTAGTTATTTACTTATTGCCACTCAAATAAGGACTTGATTCCTTACAATTTTGGAAAAGATAAAAAGGACATGTATGTAGGCCTATACATGTGCCATGCGGATCATTTTGAATTTTAAAATCGATGCATCGTCAAAATGATCATCAAATACGCAACTTCAAGTTGGGGGTGATTAGTGGCTTGATGTGAGCATGATTTTCCAAATATGATTATTGAGAATGGTGGTCAATACTTACAAGTATTGAGCAATTATTGGAATAAGTGTTGAACTTTAAGGTAGCTCATGTTCATACGCGAATTTCTTTTGTTGAAACGTTTCCAAAACGTATTCCGTTGATTGCAAAATCATTAATTATGAGAGCGAAAGTTTTGGTTTATGGGTAAATTTTTAACATATGAATTCGCATCTTGCCAAGAATTAATAATGAATCCTCCCCGTTATAATGGTGTTTGGTCACAAACCATAATTCCCATATGAGATTATGTAATTGTGCGACATATGTTATAGTGAATCCACCACAACGCACAAAATGGGATGTTGAAAATGATAATTCATTTAGGGGGAGAATAAGCAGCGAAAAATTTGGGAATAAATTATGATATTGAAATGTTGATCCTCACATAATGAATATGAACATAAAGTTGAAGGGGCAATTTATATTCCAAATGTAATAATTGCCAGACATGTCAGTGATATAAGTAAAGTGACTTGGTTAAATATGTGGCTAGTGCTCCAATTACAATGTATATACCGATGGTAAAATCAATGATTGCTAGTAAGTGTATGACACGTCTACAACGTGATACACTAATCGATTCCAAATAAAAATCCTCGAATGAATAGATGAAATGGAGCAAGAAAATTAAGATGGTCGAATCGAGTTAATAAAGACCCCATAATAGCCTTCAAAAGAGACACTAGACATAAGGGTAATTGTAACACCCCACTCTGATAAGTGGACCGTTACGTGTAATTATGGTGTGTCACCAAAACATGCAAGGTAATATGTAGTAAAACATACATGACCATAGGGAAAACCGGAATCAAACATCGGTCCCCAAACATAAGCCTAAAACATAAATAAAGTAAATGAAATGAACAAAGACTACACAAGAATAAATCTATGAAGGCAAAAGGAAAAGAAGTCTATGGCAGCTTCCATCCTATGCACGTCCTCCAAATGCTCGAGTCTGTCCTTGAGTACCTGCCGTTTTGGGACATGGAAAGGAAAGTAACGGCTGAGCATAACGCTCAGTGCACGGATATACAAGCATGGAATGAATAATATAAGCATGTAAAACATATAGCAGCGGAAATGTATATGTCCTGGAAAACCTGGTATAACTTCATAAAACTAGTTTTATATTTTGAAAAGCCTTATGTTTATCTTATGAAAACTATTTAACATGTTAACCATTAGCCAATATAGGTCATTGATAGGTGTGTAAACACCCATCCTTTTTACCACTTAATTACAGTAATAACCGAGCCAAAACGTGTATTTTACGTCTTTTATGTCGGAATTATGCGTGGTTTGTGTTTTTGTTGTGATTTAGGACGAAAAGGTGAAAAGTGGAGAAAACACGGCATTTACGGGCTAATATTGAAGAAAAAGACGAAATATGAAGTCGAGAAGTCAAGAGTGCGAAAAGAACGGAAGTCCAAGACCAATTCTGAAGATTTATCGAAGAAAAAGTCAAAAGACGGAAGTTTACTTAAAGCCGAAGAACTCGAGTCTTATTTATTAAAAATTTAAAAGACGAGTTCAAAGAAATCCCGAGACAAAACCATTTAAAGTCCAAGATTAATGAAGAATAAAGACTTAAGGACTAATGGTGCAATTAAAAGAAGATTAAAGAAGGAAGGACTTAATCTTGTAATTAAGAGAAAATGAAGGAGGGGAGGAAGCTTCCTAATCCTCCCCTATATATAGATTAGGCTAGTTAATTTTTTTTCTTTGTTGGCAATCGTGACAATTAGTTCTTCCACTTTTAATTACCTTGTCATTTAAATACTTGTCAAATTTAAATTCCTGTCTTGCACCTTAATTACCATTTAATTTCAAGTAAGTTTTTTCTTTTAATTTTTGTTAATCTTTATCTTTATCTTGTTAATCTCATTCTACCTTTCTTAATCTTTGATTCTATTTGTTTATGTTCATGTTCTTGATTGTTGATTGATTTATTTAAGTGGGTTTTTGATTATTTTGATTAGTTTTGTGAGTTTTATTGTTTTTGATTGATTGTTTATGCTTGATAGATGTTTTATTATTAGTTTGATTTAATCTTGTGGTTGATTTGCTTTAGTTTTGTTTAAATTTGTGCTATACTTTGTTCCTTGTTCTTCGGTATTATTGTTACTGTGTTTCCCAGGAAAACGAACCCAACAGCATTCCGAATAGAGGTTGTAAAAAGCTTCTTATTCGGAATATTCAATATTCCGAATAGGGAAGGATATTCCGAGTAGCAGAACATTTCGAATAGGGAGTTTATTCCGGATAGGGTCAGGATTCCGAATAGGTGACAATATTCCGGATAGTGAAACATTCCGAGTAGGCCAATTATTCCAGATAGGAATAATATTCCGAATAGGAGATTTATTCCGCATAACCAAACTATTCCGGATAGGGGACTTTATTCCGAATAGGACAGTATTCCGGATAGGAGAACTTATTCCGCATAGGGCTGGTTATTCCGGGTAAGGATTATTCCGCATAGGACAGATTATTCCGAATAGGCTTATATTCCGGATAGGGAACTTATTCTGGATAGGTGACATATTCCGAGTAAGCCTAATATCCCGAATAGGGGTTTATTCCGGATAAGCTGATTTTTAGGTTTCTTTTATTTTCAGTTTTATTTTCTGCTTTTTAATTTCGAGTTTTACTCTTCCCGCCTTTTTACTTAGTCGCACTTTAAGTTTATTTGCCTTAGATTTATTCTAGTGTTGCCTTTGTTTAAGCTTTAGTTTTAGTTGCGTTTTAAGTTTGCCTTAGTTAGATTTAAGTTTGCGTTATTTACTTTTAATGCCTTTCAATTTTAGCCTCGCTTTTAAGTACTCGCACCATTTATTTTAAATTAGATTTAGATTTACTTTCAAGTCATTTACTTTAATTGTTTCGCACTTTTATTTTAATATACTACAACGACACATTTTTGTTTCACCAAAGAACATCTGAGTCGCACATTAAATCCGGTTTTCAATTCGAAGAGACATACTTAAACGAACTTCAATTTTTATACGGGTGTCAAAAAACCTTGTATTAAAATGGCGCCGCTGCCGGCTCTTTTCGTAAAGATTAACGGTTTTCTGTGAAAGACGCGTTGCTTTTTGGGATCCGTTCACTTGTGAGCTTTATTTTTCTTGCATAAAAAATTCAAAAAAAAATCATAAAAATTAAAAATTGATAAAAATCCATAAAAATTAAAAATTTCAAAAATCCAAAAAGATTTTATCTGTATTGTGTATATATGTTGTCCTTGTGTTTGGTTTCTTTTTCTTTTGCATTTTCAGGTGTATGCGTAATAGATCTTCTAATTATCAAGAGCCCGAGACTCAAGAAGATTTAAGTATGTCAGGTGTTAACAACAACAATAATCCACCGCACCTCAACAATAACAACAATGTTCTTCCACAGCCCGATCTTCGGACAATGTAGGAGCTTTGTCAACCTACCATGTTTGGACGAGGAGGACCGATTGCGCCGATGCAAATCAACGCTCCTGAGTTTTCGTTGAAGCACCACATGATTCAGCAAGTGCAAACTAACCCATTCCGTGGATTTCCTGATGATGATGCCAACAAACACCTCGACAAGTTCATTACAATCACCCAAAGCATGAAGTTGCCTGGTGCCACAATGGATGTTCTTCACCTACAACTCTTCCCACATACTTTATCACATCATGCCGAGAAATGGTTTGATCGTCTCCCGAAGAATTCTATTCATACTTGGGATGACATGACTCAACTCTTTTTGTCGCGCTACTTTCCACCATCCATGGTCACGAGCCTTCGCAATCAAATCAGCGGTTTCATGCAAGATCCTGATGAATCTCTTTTTGATGCTTGGGAAAGATATAATGTCTTGATCGATAGATGTCCAAACCACAACATGCTCCCTGTGACCTTAATTGATACTTTCTACAACGGTTTGACTTTTCGAGATCGTGATACGATTAATGCAGCCGCCGGTGGCACATTCATGAAAAGGAGACCCGAGGAGTGTAGAGAGTTAATTGAAAACATGACTACTCACCACAAAAACTGGGATTCCTCTGCTTCTTCAAGGAACAACCCGAGAGTCAATGTTTCTTCTACTTCAGCAAACCCTGAGATGACCGAACTCACCCGCATGATGACTGAAATGAGCAAAAGTATCACGCTTCTCGCTTCAAACCAACAACAACAACAACAAGTTAAAGCGGTTGCTAATCCTTGTGAAACATGCGGCGGTCCTCACTCATACACCGATTGTCCTTCGACTCAAGTAAATCCGGAAAATGTGTATGCAGCTTACGGTAATTATTCACCGGAAAATTACCAAGCTCGACCTCAAGGGGATAGAAATTTGCTGAGTTACCGATCCAACAATTACCTTTCACCCGGTTTTTCTCCTCAAAACCAAAACCCCGCCAACAACTACAATAGAAGCAACCAAATCCCACCAAGAGCTTCTAATCCTTATCACCCACCCGCCCAACAAGCCCCACCCATTATCCCCGATGTTGAAGCCATCATGAGAACCCACGGTGAGCAAATCAATAATCTACAGAGTCAAATTATCAATCTGAAAGGAGATATCACAAAGCAAGGAAATGAGATTAGATCCCAGCTTCGAGATAATATCCAACCCTCCTTCAGCAATCAAACCATTGATTTGAAGAATATGCTTGCTAGTTTCTTGCCCGCAGCTCAACCTTTTACTTCGAGTTCTCTACCTTCAAACACCGTCACCAATCCGCGAGCAAATGTGAGTGCTATTACTACTCGTAGTGGAATTACCATTATCGATCCACCTATCCCACCACAATCATATACACCTACTCCACCACCATTTATCCCTACTCCTCTTACACCTAGTATTAGTGCACCATTACCGTCTCCGCCTCGTCATGATGATGTACGTAGGAAGGACCCTTCAACATCTCAACCTTTACCTACACCTGCACCCTCACCACCCAAACATAATATCCCTTATCCTTCTCGCTTGGGCAAGAACAAAAATGCTAACCAAGGAGGACTCTCAAGTGACGAGCTATATCAAGATGATTTCTCAAATGAACTTCAATATTAGCTTTCTTGAAGCACTTGTCCACATGCCAAAATTTGTCAAAGCATTTAAGGAATTGCTTAACAAGAAGGAGAAGCTGATTGAACTCGCCAACACACGCTTAAATGAAAACTGCTCTGCAGTCATTCTTAAAGAACTGCCGGAAAAGCTTAGAGATCCCGGTCGTTTTGTGTTGCCTTGCGTGTTCAACAAAACTGAAGAATTTACTGCCCTTGCTGATCTCGGGGCCAGTATTAATTTGATGCCTTTGAGTGTTTGGAAAACACTATCATTACCCGACCTCACTCCAACGAAGATGACTCTCGAACTTGCAAATCGCACTCTCGCTTACCCCGTTGGTATAGCCGAAGATGTGTTCATTAAAGTTGGCACATTTACTTTCCCGGTCGATTTTGTCGTTGTTGATTATGAAATGGACCCTCGTATTCCTTTAATACTTGGTCGGCCATTCTTGAGAACCGGACGAGCTTTAGTGGATGTGGCCGAAGGTGAGTAAATCCTAAGAGTCGGGGATGATGCACAAGTTTTCAAAATGGGGAAGCTTACAAGTACAACCTTTGGAGGACGAGAAACAGTGAATATGATTAATGTGCATGATGACTTCGTTGTCTACAACAATACTCTATTCGATTCTTGCATCGATAATCCACTTTTTCATGATGATGTGGATGATTCTCGCCCCAATTTGGACGCTTCTCCCATTTATGATTCTCCACCGGTCTTTGATGCTTATGATGATGATGATTCTAGCTCAGATTCGGATGATTTTGATGATTGTACTTCTGAGTATCCCGAGCTGCCCACATATGATGATTTTGATGAGGCCGATACTCTTTCGAGCGATTCTTCTCACGATGAAGATCCTCCACCATCACTCGATCCTACTTTGGACGATTACTCATTTGAGGAAGACTTATCTACGTTTCTTAACACTTACTTCCCTCATGAGAGTGATGCTCCTCCTTTGGACTTTGAAGATTATCGTCTTGATCCTACTTTGGATTTGAAGAACATTCTTTCAAAGGAGAAGAAACCGGTTGACACCAATATCCGCAGCACGTATGATTTAACACCTCTTTGTCCCCCTTCTGAGGACGAGGTTGTGCTTCTTCGCGGATCTTCTTCACACTCTGCTGCGCCTGAGTGCTATTTTCCCCTAAAGGAAAAGGTGTTCGACCCTGGTATTGACATTCTGCAGCCATCTCAGTATCCAACTGATGAAATAAAAGGAAACATCTTTGGAATTATTGGAAATCTGCTTGTACCACTTCACCCTTGCTTCCACCGTGCTCCATCGCTGCTTAAGGGAACCTTGCCTATTCTTCTTTGGCTTGCCTTGTTCGCCTTAAGCTTGTGCTAATTGATGGACGAAAACTATGTCTTTGATCCTGGTGGATATGTTTCATACTTCTTCTGTTGATAATCAAGGTCGAGTCAGGCTCATGACTCGGTTAACAAAAATCAAGCGCTTCTTGGGAGGCAACCCATGTATCTATCTTTTAGCTTTCTTTATCATAAGTGTAGGGGAGACCCGCTGGTTTGCTTTCCTCTCCTCTCTTCTTAATCAGGGATTCGAGCTTCAAAGATCCACTCTTGATGATTCTTGACGACCTATGATCCCGTGTTCCCTTCTTTCCGGTTCTATCCTAAACTCTTTTCGATTCACTATTTTTTATTTTCTCAATATTAAAATAGGAATCTCTTTAGTTGTCCTTTCCTTAGCGAGATTTAAACAAAGTGCACAATGTCCTAAGTGTAGGGGAGTTTACTCCCACATGCTTAAACATTCAGGACAATGTTTATCTTAAGTGTAGGGGGGACTTCTATCGAAGTTAAGTGGTCTTTTCCTTGTATTTGTCCTCATTTTAACCGGAAAATCAATTTTTCGACATTTTTCAAAATTTTTGATCTATTTTGGCCTATTAGTTTTTACCTTTGTATAGTTATTTTCTTTCCTTGTTAGAATAAATTTTTAATAATGTGGTTTTAATTTTCAAACGTTGTGAATCTTTTGACTCAACCCGAGTTTACTTATCTAAGTTTACTCTAGCTAGTATCCTTAACGTGTTTAAGTCAAGTTTTGCTAGGCTTTTATATAGGGAGCTATAAAACGCGAAAGTCTTAACTCTCACGGGTTAAGAACAAGAACTTTTCGCAAGTTCCTATAATTGATCCTAGAGAGTCGTTTATCAAGGGAACTTTAAAACGCAATTTCTAAACTTGAAAGAGTCTAAGAATGTGCAAGATCCTATAGGCGACTCGAAAACCCAAAACTTTGATTTAATAGGCTAAGAATCCACGAGTCTCATTCCTTGAGATTTTAAACTGTGGAGAACGAGAGATGATAGAGCCAATTATAAGTTTGGTATTCTTTCGGGAATTTATGTGAGTTAATTATAAGCCTATTCTCCCATCGCTTGCTAATAATTTTATCTGCAATAAATAAGGTTGTACGATTTGAAAAGTTACTTAGCTTCTAGCCCAAGATTGTTTAAAAGTTGCTCGGTATGGATTAGAGTTCATAGCCAAGGCATAACTTATTGAAGCGGGATGCGAAGATTGGCGAGTCCAAAAAGGCCCTAACAAGGCATGAGGGCTACATTTTGTTGCTAAAGATCCAAAGTGATGTGAAGAATCATTCATCGAAAATCAATATGAAGGATCGAGACACACGACGAAAAGCAAATACTCCCCAAAATTCATGGAGAAGTGCATCCGAAAAGACCCTAGCAAGGTATGAGGATAAATAGATCCAAGTCATAAAAGGAGGCGGATCGTTGTATATCAAAGTCCAAAATAAATATTGGAGAAAAATGAAGAAGTTGTGGTCCATAAATGAAGAATCTCTCAAAACTTCAAGTGAAGAAATTCCTATATGAAGAGAAGACCATAATTTCATGAACGTCTCTCAAGGTTTGAAGTATGAAGTCGCTGCCAAATATCGGTCCGAGAAAGGTCTCAAATCGCGAAGCGAGTTATGCCAAGATATGAACTTTATGAGGTCCCGAGAAGCAGTTTTAAAAGATTTTGTCCTTTAGCTAACTATTGATTACATCGTTCACTTTATTTTCGGCCTAATAAACTATCGAAATAAGTCAAACAATGAATCCTCGTGATTATTTGAGACAACAATAAAATATAAGAGATACTCCTAGGAATAAGGGAGTCTAAGTGAATAATTGGCCCACATGAGTTCGTGTTAGTTTGCTAACTTATAATAACAATGATCTCGTTTTTAAGCTTGGTTTGGAGAAAGTGAAAACTTGAGGATGATGATTATTCATGACATTTCCAAAACCCAAGGTATGTTTTTGATTTCTTTACTTTGTATGTTTTTAATTTTCTATCTCTTTAATAAAGGCCACTATGGATTGGTTATGATGAAAAGTGTAAACGTGCTTTGTAACTAATGCATTGCATGAGGACATTGCAATGGTCAAGTGTAGGGGATTTGATAGGTGTGTAAACACCCATCCTTTTTATCACTTAATTACAGTAATAACCGAGCCAAAACGTGTATTTTACGTCTTTTATGTCGGAATTATGCGTGGTTTGTGTTTTTGTTGTGATTTAGGACGAAAAGCTGAAAAGTGGAGAAAACACGGCATTTACGGGCTAATATTGAAGAAAAAGACGAAATATGAAGTCGAGAAGTCAAGAGTGCGAAAAGAACGGAAGTCCAAGACCAATTCTGAAGATTTATCGAAGAAAAAGTCTAAAGACGGAAGTTTACTTAAAGCCGAAGAACTCGAGTCTTATTTATTGAAGATTTAAAAGACGAGTTCAAAGAAATCCCGAGACAAAACCATTTAAAGTCCAAGATTAATGAAGAATAAAGACTTAAGGACTAATGGTGCAATTAAAAGAAGATTAAAGAAGGAAGGACTTAATCTTGTAATTAAGAGAAAATGAAGGAGGGGAGGAAGCTTCCTAATCCTCCCCTATATATAGATTAGGCTAGTTAATTATTTTTCTTTGTTGGCTAACTTGACAAATTAGCTCTTCCACCATTTTCATTTTCTTGCAACTTTATTTTCATGTTATTTTAATTAATTGTCTTGCACTTTAAATCCTTTAATTCAAGTAAGTGTTTTTAATTTTGTTGTTTAATCTTTATTTTCCTTTAATCAAGATTTTCTTTATCATTCTCATCCTACTTTTCTTGTCTTTGGTTTGATTGTGGTTCGGATTAAGCATTGATTTTGCTTAATCTTATTGTTTATTTGATTAAAAAGTTCATCTTTTTATGCTTTTCTAAGTCTTACACGGATTAAGCTTTGAGCTATTCATGCTTATTGGCTTATTTAGTGTTTAGCTTATTGTTTTTAGTTTTCTTAAAAAGTTTTGCCTTTTTAAAGTTTCTTTTATAAAGTTTGCAATTTTCATATTTAAAAGCTTTCAAATTTATGCTTGATTTCGTTTGATTAAGATTTGAATAAGTTCTTTTTCGTGTGCTTATTGGAAGTGCTTATTGAGACTTTGGCCTATCTCCATTTTCGGATTATTTGGTGTTCCATCGCAATATTGAGCTTTTACACATTCCGACGCCTCATTCCGATAGGTTGCTTGTTTGTATCGCAATAACCATTTGTGGTTCTACTTTGTGATAGCTTGTGTTCTCATTCCCTTGTTCCGATCGGGATTGCGATCGCTCATTGCGATCGCATATTCCGACGGAATTTAAGGTATATTGCGACGAAGTGCTGCCCAAATTTTGACAACCACATTCGGATAGAATTTGGCACTTTAATTATTCCGACAATTTTTATTTTTAGACATTCCGATAGTTCTTTTTTAAAACATTCCGATAGTTTTTATTTAATATTAGTATTCCGATACATTTCCTTAGCTTACAATTCGATAGTTAAAAAAAAAATATATTACAACATTCCGATACAAGCATCAACATTCCGATGGATTCAACAATACACATTGCGATGGAATTAAAGAAATGTCATGCTAGCTTGCTAGCTTACCCTTTTTTCCCGCCCAATTTGAGCTAGTAGGCTGCTAGCTTGAGCTAGCTGCCTGCTAGCTTGTTTATTTATTTATTTTGTTCCGTAATTGTTCAGTTTAATATGAAAGTTTTTTCGATTTTATTTTTGAAAGCTACGTATTTTTAGTTGAATTTTTCGTATATTTTTAAATTAATATTTTTTTTCGTAAAGTTCAAGTTTTATCTTTTATTTAGTACCCGCTTTAGGTTTTGCACCGTTTAGCTTTAAAGTACCATCTTAGTTTTATTCTCTCCTTTTTCATCAAGTAAACTTTATTTTCGAGTCGATAGTTAATTTTTTCGTTTAGTTTTATTTTAATTAATTGTTTCGCTTTAAATTTCGTTTTATTATTTGTTTTAATATTAGTTTTAATATCGTTTTAATTTTTAGTTTTTAATGTTCACCTTGTTTAACTTTTATTATTTGTACTTGTCTTTAGTTTGTTTTTAAATACTTTTCGCATTTACTTTTTAATTAGTTATAGATAATCAACTTCCCTTTTTCTTAACCAAAAACAATTGAGTCGCACTTTAAACCGGAAATCAATTCGTTAAGACACCGAGAAAACGAACTTTCTTACATACAAAATTCATACATTAGTCATGAATTATCAACGTACATGAATACTTGGAAGGGTGACCTCGTCATGCAAATTAGAGGGACTGCCTCTAATTTAATATACTGGTTTTGGGTAGGAGGGATCAGCTCCTTGTGAAGGATGCAAGGCACACACCACATTCAAACTGAGTAATCTGATGAAAACATGTAACTAGGATGCACCCATACGCCCCACCTGATAATATAATAAATGGCCAAAAGCTGAAAGGGACGCCACGAGCTATCACTCCGTCGTGGTGAAGTCATAACACTGGTGCCTCCAGTGTTATGGTTATGGTACCTCCATAACTAGGTGAAACTGGTCATGCATGTATATGGCTTTAAGTATTCTAATTACACATAAGCAATTCAAAACATATAAACAAATACTGGGGAAAACAGTTGGCTGCATACGGGGAAATCCTAATAAGGAAAGAATGTCCATACTGAAAGGACGAAGAATCCGTACCTTATGTCTAGTGAACGAAGAAGACGAACGGAAGAGAGCCCTACTTCGGTATCACTAACGCTACATAATACATACTTGTATAAGTATCTGATTACTGAGTACGTAACTGGTTTTATATCATGTCTTAGCTTGTTTTATATGTTCATGTCATGTTTTACTGATTTAAGCTTTATACTGTGTTTATCATATATTCTGTCTATTCTGATTAAGTATTACTTTTATTTCATGTATTAATATACTTGTTGTGTAATAATAAGTAACTTTCTAAAAATAACAGGTTTTCTAAAATAGAAAGTTTCCAAAAATAGAAAGTTTCCAAAAATAGAAAGTTTCCAAAAATAGAAAGTTTCTAAAAATAGAATTACTGCTTAAAATAGATAAGTTTATTAAAATAGAAAGTTTCCATAAATAGATTAGCTTCCTTCAATAAATAAGTTTCTAAAAATAGAAAGTTTCCATAATTAGATATAAGCTGGATAATTAAGCTAATTATATAAGCTTAAGTGTTTACTGATTATTATTCCAAGTCATGTGATTATATAGTATAGTTTATTAATTATTTCATCTGAATTAAATAAACTATAGGTTGCGGTATTTAATTAAATATAACATGATTTTAATTAAATAAAGGTAAAATAGTAAGGTTAAAACATGTATTATTATCTATTAATAATATAACCTAAGTCATGTAAATTATTTAATTATAAGTCATGGTTTTAATAATTTATTAATTATATAGTCTAATTAAAAGATAAATACTTAGGTTAGAATTCATGAATTAATAATTAAATAATAATCTAAGTCATGTAAATTAAATTAATCATGTTGATACTTTAATTAATTTAATTTTTAAGTCTTGTAAAAAATAACATAACTTGTAAAAAAAATAAACCTTGAAAAATGACTCATGAACTGGACCGTGTTTTAATCTAAACATGTGAACCGGACCCGTGACTAAAACCCATGAACCAGACCCGAAACATCACCATACCCCGACCGAGGTCGGGGTTTCCCTTGCCCTTGCTGCTGCCGTGACACCATCACCACCATACTGAGACCATATGGTCTCGGTGGTGCGAAATAAGCCAAGTCGAGACCCCCTTGGGCTCGGTTAGGCGTCGGCTAAACAACAAACACCCCTAAACCCTTGATTTGATTTAAACCCTATGATTAGAACATGTTTATATTACCTGTTTTTAATAAGTTTATTAAAAACATCATGATTTTATGTGATTAAATAAATCAAAACATAAAAAGAAAAGGTTAAAGGTTATACCAATGACGTGAAATCAAGAAGGATGAACACACACGATTTCTTGTAATAAATCCAATATCAAGATCAAACCGAATCACCCTTTGGTGATGTTAAAACCCGGCGGCCAAGGAGCAAAGAAAAGAAAAACTAGGGTTTTTCTTATTTTCTAAATTTTGTAAATAATGAACATGTTTTTCCCTTAACCCCTTATTTAGTAAAAATTACATGGGCTAAGCCCATGTTTCTTGTGTATCCGCGGGTAGGGGGCCCCACATGGGGTAACCCGTACTTTTCTCGTGTCTAAAATAATAGTGTGTTCTCGTGTTCGTGTTTTACGTGTTTTAATTAGTTACCGATCGTGACTTAATATATTTATTCGTGTTCGTAATAAATATATATACATACGTAATATTAGCTCGTGATTAATTTACGTTCATGATTTCATATTCGCATGTTCGTGATTATAATTATTATTGGAATACTTATCGTTGTGTTCATACGTTATAAATACTTATCATGTTATAACACGTACGTAATACTTGTAATTCTTGTTCGTGATACGTGTTCATGTTATATAAGGAAAGTTTTAATCCTGTACGTACGATCATAAGTGTACTGTTCATGGTAAAAGCATGCGGGTTTTACAACTCTTCCCCCCTAAAAAGAATAATTCGTCCTCGAATTATAGATAACGTAACTGAAAGAGAAACACACCCGAATTAAACTGGAAGGGTATGTATGATAAAAGGACTTGAAGGTGACATAGTAGAAGGAACGTGGAACGTGACATATCTTGAAAGGACATGGAACGTGACGTGACTGAAAAGACATGGAACGTGACGTGACTGAAAGGACATATCTAAACGATAAGAGAAAACGGATAAGAAGTCCGGATGAATTTGTCCGTTTCCAAGTGGCTTCCCTCTTGGAACGATTCCTCCTCAAGATCTTGACACAAATGATAAATCTTGGTCCTCCTGACCTTGACTTGAAAGCACGAAAAGGTCATGGTTATCAACGTACGATAGATCCCCTGAATTCGATTGAGGAAATAAAAATTAACATGCAAGGGTAACTGAAACATTACGATGCAAAACAATCTAACTTAACTGATAATTAGCATCGATGCACGAGACATATTGAAACGTAGTACGTGAAAAATGTTAAACGTGATACGTAAAAAAATTTGAACGTGATACGTGGAGATATGGTGAGGTAGTATGAGCAAACATATCGTGATCAATGATACGTGTAACATATCGTGAACGTGATATGAGGAACGTGGAATGATCATGACATGTGATACATATCGTGAACATGGAATACAACTGCGGTAACGCCAAACGCTATAAGGTGAGACGTGGAATGTGACGTGAAACGTCTGTTTGCGGATAAGAGGTAAACTAAACTTGAGTCATGTCTCTCCAGTTCTTGCAAAACTTCCCAGATTGAAGATGAACGTAGAATCGTAAGCCAAGATACGATCATGAACGTGAATAGTGTCATGAACGTGAGCGTGAAAGCAAGTCGTGGAATTAAAATAAGGGCGTGAGCATAAATAAGGAGCACAAATGTGGACTTTTGTCTGACCCGATAGCTGAGGGATTACCAAGTGATCGGGTGCGCCTTGGCTGGAACATGTCTAATCTATCTGTTGGTTCTTGAAATCCTTGTGGATGTAAGGATTATGTAGACGTATCAAACTGTTGGCAAGAACCCAGATAGCATCATGCTTCTTCTGAGTTTGCGAAACTCTGAGTGTCCGAATTAGGCTTTTCTAGCGTAGGATTTCCTGGAACACGTAATGTAGTGTAGGGTTCTCACCTTTATGCATAAGTTGATTCATGGTAAGATTAACCGTGAGGATCCATGTGATTCAGCGTGTCACTGTAATCAACCAGAATTTATATTAAAAAATTTCAGGGTGAAATTTCTCCTGTCGTAGAATTTGCAACATAGAGCAAATATGGTCTTCTTGCTCTTCTCCAGACTTTAGAGAAAGTTAGGTTGTCATAGATGAAAACAATGATGAATTTGCTTATGAGTTCATGGAAACTCATTCTTATAATGCTGCTGGAGCATTGATGAGACTAATTCAAAATCATAAATCTAGCATGACCGAGTCGTGTACGAATAGCAGTCATGGACATGTCCTGCTCTTTCACTCGTCACTGTTGGC
The DNA here is from genome assembly GCA_025667525.1 of Glebionis coronaria. Lineage (NCBI taxonomy): Eukaryota > Viridiplantae > Streptophyta > Magnoliopsida > Asterales > Asteraceae > Glebionis > Glebionis coronaria. The sequence continues at coordinate 413,225,181 of CM046880.1, forward strand.
AGCATGATCATGAATCCGATATTGGAAAAATGCTTAACACCCTAAATGAATCCGATCTTGTCAATACGTGGAGGAGAATAACGGTTATGAATGGTGATTTGTTTAAATCGACGGTAGTCGACACATAATCTCATGTTACCGTCCTTCTCCTTGAAGGTTCTTCTGGAATGTATGGGGAGATTTGGGAATACTCGTCTGGTTATGCGTAAAAGGAACTTCAGTGGTCGTGTCTTAACTGACAGCTAGAAAGTTTTAGCAATCATGGCTAACAAAGCACGTGCTTCTAAATCATAGATAATTTGTAAAGATTTTCCTGATGGAAAACCATGCTGAATGTATTCATGAGCCTGAACATTACTGTACAAAATCATGAATCGTAGCAGGGTGTGTTGTTCGTAGTACATAATTAGGATTAAATTCAACTTGTTTCTGTCCGAGGTAATGCTTTAGCAGCTTGGATCTCATCATTAGGCTGAAGGAAAACCTTCGTATACATGAGAATACGTATGGCGTCCTTTATGGTCATGAATATATATGAAATATGGGTGTAAGAAAATGAAAGTGTCAATCGAGCAACCGTGATAGTTCTCACTGATATGCCGGTGTTGGTACTGAAATCCTTGTGGCCTGATTAATACATGGCACAACGAAATGGGTATACCCTTTGGAGGGTACCCTGAATTTCTTAGGGATGCTCTAGGATTTAACGTGAGTCATGTGTCTTGACTCGTGTCCTGGAAATATACGCATGACATGTGTCTTGACTGGTGTCTTGACATGTGTCTTCTGAAAGCATACATGAGACATGTGTCTTGACTGATGTCTTGACATGTGTCTCGAGATGTGAAACAAATAGAACTACAAATATAAGGTTATTATACCAGAATTGGCGGATCGGTTGGACTACTGATCCTTTGTATTTCTGATCATGTTCGTGGCCGGAGCTTCGGTTGCGATTGCTAGAATAGTTGCTGTCATATTAGTGGTTACTATCGTCTTGTCTGTCAGTTCATGACGGTCATTTCCATGACTATGATTCATGTAACTATTCAGCTGAGTGGCCGGCTGGTACCGGTTTGCACTCATATGACTGAAACAACAACTGAATGACGTGTGACATGTAACTAAGAACTAGGGACAATGATTGATGGAAATCTTCTGGTGGTGAAGCCTCTTCTCGTCCAATTTCTTTGCTCTGACGCCTTTGTCTTTGTCTTGTAGGATCTCCAGGTTGTGAACAGCATCCGTATCTCGTAGCGCCTCCAAACATCAGCAGCATCAACCTTTAGTAACATCTCCAAGCTATGAGCGGCATCAACAATTTGTAGAGTATCAACAAGTGGAAATACGCACATGGGATAAGGTAAATGGAGTACACATGGACTACACATGAAATGATCAGTATGGGGGTCGATCATCTCACATGATTTTAAAGGAAAATAACTGGTTAAACGGTTAGAAAGACCATCATGATAACCCGGCAATGTCAGTATATACCTCATTCTGGTTGCATAGAGAAACGCTAACGTGTGGTTAAACGAATTTCAACGATGATTTTTCTGAAAGCATGATTAATGAAAACCAACCGTGACTATCATGAAAGCAGAATTTACATGAATTCCAACACCGTCTTGTATGGAAGCAAAAACAACAAAAGAGACGTAAGACATAATCACGTGAAGACGAAGTCATCATGAAGAAACATGGAACATCCCAATGTGAAGGAGTGTATAACATAATCAGCATGAAACTGAAGTTAACCATGACAGTATGAAAACATACTTGACATAAGAACATAGTAACTTATGAGGGGACATGAAAACAAAAATTATACCAATAAATCATGAGAAAAATTTTATGCATGAAAAACAGTGCATGAATGCATGATGTAGTTTATAACACCTTTATATGTGCGAGGGGACGCCTATGGGTCGGTCCCAAAACAAAAGACATGGCGAGGGGACGCCTATGGGTCGGTCCCAAAGTTAAAAGTTTCGATAAAAGCACATGCGACTAAATAGGGCCAGTCCTGTACCAACCATTACTTAGTCATAATCCCTGCAACAATGATACATGAAACATAAATAAATGAAACTCATCTGTCAAAACTTATCAGAAAAAAAAAAATTTATGTGACTAATTATGAACTACTGAGGTTCAGTCCACATAGTCATAGTTCACGAGGAAGGTCATGCCTGAAACCATGACATATAACTAAATATGAATGACGGTTGTCCATCCATATTAGTAAAACAATATCGATGAAAAACATCAAGGTTAAAACCTCAAGGTGCTGAAAACATCATGGTTAAAACAACAATGTGCTGAAAACATCAATTCATGGAATAACAAGCGTTGTCTTAGGAAGCTCCTGGTGACTACCCACTAGTCACAGGTCGAGTTTTAGAGCCTACAAGTCGAATCATTAGCTCTGATACCATAACTGTAACACCACACTTTGATAAGTGGACCGTTACGCGTAATTATGGCGTGTCATCAAAGCATACAAGGTAATATGTAGTAAAACATACATGACCATAGGGAAAACCGGAATCAAACATCGGTCCCCAAACATAAGCCCAAAATATAAATAAAGTAAATGAAATGAACAAAGACTACACAAGCATAAATCTATGAAGGTAAAAGGAAAAGAAATCGATGGCAGCTTCCATCCTATGCACGCCCTCCAAATGCTCGAGTTTGTCCTTGAGTACCTGCCGTTTTGGGACATGGAAAGGAAAGTAACGGCTGAGCATAACGCTCAGTGCACGGATATACAAGCATGAAATGAATAATATAAGCATGTAAAACATATAGCAACGGAAATGTATATGTCCTGGAAAACCTGGTATAACTTCATAAAACTGGTTTTATATTTTGAAAAGCCTTATGTTTATCTTATGAAAACTGTTTAACATGGTAACCATTAGCCAATATAGGTCATGAATTATCAACGTGCATGAATACTTGGAGGGGTGACCTCGTCATGCAAATTAGAGGGACTGCCTCTAATTTAATATACTGGTTTTGGGTAGGAGGGATCAGCTCCTTGTGAAGGATGCAAGGCACACACCACATTCACACTGAGTAATCTGCTGAAAACATGTAACTAGGATGAACCCATACGCCCCACCTGATAATATAATAAATGGCCAAAAGCTGAAAGGGACGCCACGAGCTATCACTCCGCCGTGGTGAAGTCATAACACTGGTGCCTCTAGTGTTATGGTTATGGTACCTCCATAACTAGGTGAAACTGGTCATGCATGTATATGGATTTAGGTATTCTAATTAAACATAAGCAATTCAAAACATATAAACAAATACTGGGGAAAATAGTTGGCTGCATACGGGGAAATCCTAATAAGGAAAGAATGTCCATACTGAAAGGACGGAGAATCCGTACTTTATGTCCAGTGAACGAAGAAGACGAACGGAAGAGAGTCCTCCTTCGGTATCACTAACGCTACATAATACATACGTGTATAAGTATCTGATTACTGAGTACGTAACTGGTTTTATATCATGTCTTAGCTTGTTTTATATGTTCATGTCATGTTTTACTGATTTAAGCTTTATATTGTGTTTATCATATATTCTGTCTATTCTGATTAAGTATTACTTGTATTTCATGTATTAATATACTTGTTGTGTAATAATAAGTAACTTTCTAAAAATAGCAGGTTTCCTAAAATAGAAAGTTTCCAAAAATAGAAAGTTACTAAAAATAGAAAGTTTCTAAAAATAGAAAGTTTCCAAAAATAGAATTACCGCTTAAAATAGATAAGTTTCTAAAAATAGCAAGTTTCCATAAATAGATTAGCTGCCTTAAATAAATAAGTTTCTAAAAATAGAAAGTTTCCATAATTAGATATAAGCTAGATAATTAAGCTAATTATATAAGCTTAAGTGTTTATTGATTATTATTCTAAGTCATGTGAGTATATAGTATAGTTTATTAATTATTTCATGTGAATTAAATAAACTATAGGTTAAGGTATTTAATTAAATATAACATGATTTTCATTAAATAAAGGTAAAATACTTAGGTTAAAACATGTATTATTATCTATTAATAATATAACCTAAGTCATGTAAATTAATTAATTATAAGTCATGGTTTTAATAATTAATTAATTATATAGTCTAATTAAAAGATAAATACTTAGGTTAAAATTCATGAATTAATAATTAATTAATAACCTAAGTCATGTAAATTTAATTAATCATGTTCATGCTTTAATTAATTCAATTTTTAAGTCTTGTAAAAAATAACATAACTTGTAAAAATAAATAAACCTTGAAAAATGACTCATGAACTGGACCGTGTTTTAAATCTAAACATGTGAACCGGAACCGTGACTAAAACCCATGAACCTGACCCGAAACATCACCATACCCCGACCGAGTTCGGGGTTTCCCTTGCCCTTGCTGCTGCCGTGACACCATCACCAGCATACTGAGACCATATGGTCTCGGTGGTGCGAAATAAGCCAAGCCGAGACCCCCTTGGGGCTCGGTTAGGCGTCGGCTAAACTACAAACACCCCTAAACCCTTGATTTGATTTAAACCCCATGATTAGAACATGTTTATATTTCTTGTTTTTAATAAGTTTATTAAGAACATCATGATTTTATGTGATGAAATAAATCAAAACATAAAAAGAAAAGGTTAAAGGTTCTACAATGACTTGAAATCAAAAAGGATGAACACACACGATTCCTTGTAATAAATCCAAGATTAAGATCAAACCGAATCACCCTTTGGTGATGTTAAAAACCGGCGGCCAAGGAGCAAAGAAAAGAAAAACTAGGGTTTTTCTTATTTTCTAAATTTTGTAAATAATGAACATGTTTTTCCCTTAACCCCTTGTTTAGTAAAAATTACATGGGCTAAGCCCATGTTTCTTTTGTAGCCGCGGGTAGGGGGCCCCACATGGGGTAACCCGTACTTTTCTCGTGTCTAAAATAATAGTGTGTTTTCGTGTTCGTGTTTTACGTGTTTTAATTAGTTACCGGTCGTGACTTAATATATTTATTCGTGTTCGTAATAAATATATATACATACGTAATATTAGCTCGTGATTAATTTACGTTCATGATTTCATGTTCACATGTTCGTGATTATAATTATTATTGGAATACTTATCATTGTGTTCATACGCAATAAATACTTATCGTGTTATAACACGTACGTAATACTTGTAATTCTTGTTCGTGATACGTGTTCATGTTATATAAGGAAAGTTTTAATCCTGTACGTACGATCATAAGTGTACTGTTCATGGTAAAAGCATGCGGGTTTTACAGTAATTTAGAAAACCCCGGGTACATGAAATACTATGAGATCTCAAAAAAATGATAGAATGCAATGTCTAGAAAAGTGTGGAATTGATAATAAATGAATCGACGTCGATGTATATGATAACGTGCATGATAATGTTGTTAAATAATATAGCGTTAAAGTGAATGTGAGGATCATGGATAAATGAATGGCCAAAATATAATGACGCGAGAAAATAATGAATATTTGAAGTCTCTTGTGATGGGACAAGTGTTTGAGACAAAGAGTCCATATACACAAATGTATAAAACTTATTGGATATGCATTAGTCTTTATGAGAAAGAAAAATTAAAATATGCATAAGTTGCAAATGATGGCACACATATATTTTCTCAAAGACTTAAAAATGATCATGTAGATACATGTTCACATGTGGTGGATCCACTAGTTATTTCATAAGTATGGCAATGTGACAAATAGTTTATATGCGTCTAAAAGATATATGATTAGAGCTCGTGATTTCATTATTGCATATAATATGCATGAAACATGTTAGAGATTATTAATGCTCAAGGCATATAAGAAACGTTCTCGAGAACTGTATTCATTGTGTTGAATTAATCATGATTTGGGCATTTATGTTCTAATCGCCTTAGTATGTAGTATTGTGCCAAATAAAGATTTACATGTATAAAGGCGACTTAATGCATAGAAAATGAATTTGGAACAAAAGACAAAGTTTGTCTTAGTTCCAGAATTGAACATCTTAAGGATGAAATATGTGTGCATCATGGATGCAAAAGACAAAGTTATATCTTTATGGATAAATGAATCTCATGTTTACGAGGTCACATGATGTTGGAAAGAACCCCGTGTTTTATAAAGATGATGATCACAATATCGATTTAGATATGTCATAATAGAATTTGTATGAAATATTAATTTTTGCTAATGGTCATACTTAGTGTTGGAAATAAATTATGTGCAAAGTTTGATGATGAACTTGAATATGATGTATGACGTATGTATATGCAAACGATATGTGTAAAGAGTGTTTGTTCATGTGATTTTATCAAGACACTTTAATATGCATTTCAGTGACTCAATGACCTTAGGTGATGTGATCATCAGGGGGAGAGAATATACGCGTTGCACTCTTTTTCCCTTGACCATGGTTTTGTCGCCACAGGAGTTTCCGGCAAGGTTTTTAATGAGGCAACATTCTTGGGCGTATAAAGAAGTTCTGTACTCTTTTTCCTTCATTAGATTTTTGTCCCACTGGGTTTTATCTAATAAGGTTTTAACGAGACATAATCCTAGTAGTTATCTTATTTAGAAGATTGTATCTTGTACAATACTCTATCTTGTATCTATATAAACATACCTCCATGTGAGATGAATCAATACAATTCTTATCTTTTCTTCTTGTTCATTGTTCTTTACTTTATTGTTTCACAATAGATACATCTTTGATGTATTTTTTTCGATTTTGTTTAGTTATGTTTGAGAAAAACAAATGTGATTTCATAAAATCACATGTGATTCGTGATACGAATCACATATTAATTTTTCAGACTTGATTTTAAGAAAATAAAAAATAAACCGTCGAAAGTATATAAATGTGCTTCTTTATAAAAGATAATTTAATTATCATCGCAATATTATGTTTTGTTTTTAGTTATTGGATCTATGCTAAATATTAGGTTCATGCTAAAAAAAATTAACGATTTATTAGCCCATTCAAGTGCAAAATTGTAAATAATTAATGGAATTTTAAAATTCTGTTACATAAGTTGTCACGATGTTTCATAATATCGTCATTCACCTTGTCTTTTAATCGAAAAGAAAGCGAAAAGTCGAAAAATGAAACACATGCTTTATCTCTCTTCTAATGTTTGAGATTCTATTCAAGAATCTATCACATTTAAAGTTGCATCAAAGCTAAACAAAATGAAATCAAATTTAAAAATACTTTTCGGCTTGATTCTTATCTGAAAACAAATAAATTTGGTTTTGGCTCAGTTTCGATTTTGTAAAGTACAAACTATATACATCCATAAAATTCTAACTAAACAATGATGTTCTAAATTCAACAAGGACGTGAAGTTGTATGCCAAATTATGCAGTCACCCTAATCGACCCTCTCTACCATGGTAAAAACGATAAACAAACAACCCCAATTCGATTTTCAAGTTAATCATTATTCCCTTTGCGTTTCATCCTTATTGTTTTTAATGTCCTGGAACTAATCTTCCTTGTTATGCAGATGATTGGGTCGTCTATACAATTTTTAGGGTTTCAAATTCTAAGCTTCTTTTGATTCGTTTTTTTATTTATGGGTTTGGTTATTGATTCTTCTTTGTTGGTTTATGGTGCTTGTTGGTTTATGGTTGATCGTTGTTGGGCCAATGAAAGTTTTAACTAGGGCCCTGTCTAGATTTGTTTAAATTAGACTAAGTGTTGAAAGGTCGCTGAGAAGACCAGCGACAGAGACTAGACCAGTGGAAGGCAAAGCCTCAGCTGGCACACCAGGATCATTCAAGTCAAAGACAACGTCAGAGAAGTCGAAGACAATCTGAAGTCAGACTCACCAGCGATTATGGATAGCTGGGATGTCAAAGGAATGCACTGGTGTTCAAGGATCTCTGAGTTGACAACACTCAGAGATCACTTAAGAACCCTAGAGACTTGGATTAAGCAAAGCTTATCCAACCCTTTATAGTTTAGGCGGGAGAATCTTACAAGTGTTTTGAGCGGGACAAAACAAGAGATTCAAGTCAATGCCTAGTACGACCTAGTGGGACAAAGGTGAACAGTTGGCAGAACTGTTCACCTAAAGTAGTTAAAGGCATGTCTCGATTTGGACATGCATTTAATACGTTGTACTCTTCCACTCAGAAGATGACACGTATCAACTACCCCCACTAAGGATACAACCTCGTACCACTATAAATAGGGGATGAGAAAGAAGTTAAGATTCAACCCTTGTGCTTGGAATCTTTATCTAAGTTCTTTCTCCTACTAGAACCACTGAGGCCTAAGCTGTCCATCAGCGACTCACTGGTTCTCTTGTAAACTTGAGTCTCGAATCAAGTTTACTTGTTCTAGGGTTCATTTCTTGTTGTTATTCAATAGGTGTATTCATAACACTTTGTAATACTTTGTTGATAATAGTTAATAAAGGGTTACTCGTTTGAAAAGTATATCTATTGTGTGTTATTGTTTTCGTGTCTTAGTTTCAACAATAGTTGTATTTTGGGACTTTTAATTGGTATCAGAGCGGTTTGATTTATAAAACTTTTCTAAAAACCGTTCTTGTTTTTAAAATCAAGATCCAAATATGACTGAAACTATGCTACCCATCCCACCACCGTTTGGTCAATCTAACCAAGCAAATACTTCAACAAACGCTCCAGCCACCACATCTACTACCATGCCTACACCTGTTGTAAGCACTGGTGTAAATGAGGATGATCTTCCACAACTTCTTGATAATCGTGGAGGGTCACATGTGTCAAATGTTCCAGCGTTTGATGAAGAAGATTTCTCAAGTTGGAAAAGTGAATTTCTTATATACTTAGATGGTCTAGAACCCTTCTTGTTTGAAATCTTAGAAAATGGTCCTTATATACCACTGGCTATTTCCTCTACACCAGAGAGGCCCATTAAGAAACCTGTTAAGCAATGGTCTCCCGCTGATAGACGTCTGGCTAACCAGGACAAGAGACTTAAAAGTATAATAGTCTCTTGCCTACCCAAGAACATTATGAAGTCCATCATCAAGTGCAATACCGCACAAGAAATGTGGACTGAGTTGGTTCTAGGGTATGAAGGACCAGAAGAGACTAAAGAGACCAAAATCCAAGCATTAAGAGTTAAGTTTAACACTTTCAAAGCCTTGGAAACTGAAACTGTTTCTCAAACTTACACTAGACTCAAGATCTTGCTGAATGATTTAGGTAACAATGGTGTTGTACTACCCAAGGCTGAGGTTAATGCCACTTTTGTAAACAGCTTGCCTAGGAAATGGCTTAGTCTTAACCAAACCCTGAGAGCAAATAATGCCATAAAAAATGATACTCTTGCTCAACTGTTTGGTAGATACAATTATGAAGAAGGACTGATTGACTCTATTTACAAATCAGAGACTGATAGGTTTGCTTCTCCTATATCTGGGTCAAAAGCTCTTGTTTCTAACCACTCTTTTCAGGATAGTGACTCTGACGTGGAAGAAGACACAAGAAGTAGTCAAGAATTCCTTGATGAATTACATGCTGAATTCCATGACAGAGCCCTCTTAGCTGACCAGAAGAGATACTACAAAAGATCTGGTAGAGTTGGTGCTGCCAAGATTGACAAATCCAAAGTGTCATGTTACACTTGTGGAAAGACTGGTCATTTCCAAAAGGACTGCTGGTCAAACAAGACATCTTCTCCCAGCTTTCCATCATCCAGCAAAACCCACAGCAAAAAGAAGTTTTCCTCCTCACCTTTCAAGCAATCCTCTCTCAGTGACTCTGAGGGTAAAAAGGACTACAAGGTAAAATACAAGGCCTTGAAAGCTGAGCTGATTAAACTCAATCAGAAAGCTGATGATGCAGCCAAGAAGAAGGATAACAAAAAGACTGAAAAAGGTCTAATAGCTACTTCTTTTGACTGGGATGATGAACCCCTCACCTCTGAGGATGAAGGAACCACCACCGTTAGAGCCTTTATGGCTGTTGCTGATGAAGAACCAGCGGTTGGTAAAAGTGAAACTAGATCAGGTCAATGGGTTGACATCACAATGAAAAAGGTACAAAGATTACTTTCCATGCCTGAGGGTCCTGACAGAGACCATGTCAGTGATTACACTTTAGTTGACCTCCATTTTGTAGAAGAACAAAGAAAAAATCTGTTAAATAAGTTTCAAAATCTCAAAAATGAGTTGAGTCTTTGTCAGTCCTAATTAGCTAATCTCAAACCTTTTGTGAACATCGCTAATCAACTTCAAAATGAGGTCAGCAAGTTGTCCATTGAAAATGAATCTTTAGCTGATGAAAACTCTGAGTTGAGAAAAACCATTAAAAAATGGAACCTTGCCCAGTCCACTGTGGAAGAAATAGTTGCTGAAACCATTCCAGGAAATGTGGTTCAAGCCATAGGGGGTAAGGGTAGGTTCAAAAACCACATTCCAGTGCCCAGTGTTAAATTTGTCCCATCAGAAGTCTCTTCTCCTCTCTCCACCTCTGTGGTTGAGAAGGACTCTGACAAAGAATCTGACGCATCAGCTACTCCCAAACTTGCTGGTGCTAACCCATCAGATTCCTTGCTTGGCCCAAAACCAGTTCTCAAAACCTCTGGGAACCTCACTTCCAAAGTTACTGATAAAGCACACAAGAAGGTTTATGTGGCCAAGAACACTGACATACCCACTTCTTCCCCCGAAGAGTTATCACCCACCAAGAAACTTCTCCTCACCCTGATGGAAGAGGTAAAAGGGTTGAAAGAAAAAATCAACCCCAAGGATAACAGTCCTTCTGTTAACTCCCTTGGTGAAAGCTCCAGCAGCTCAAATGGGAGAACGCTATTCAGGCCTTGCAAACACTGTGGGTTCAAAAATCATTCCTCAGATGATTGTTCCAAGAGACCCAAGTGTATCACATGTGAGTCCACTGAACACTCTTCTAGAGAGCATGAGGAGATCATCGATGTTCAAAGAACTCGAACACAGCTTAGATCTAAAACCCCTCACAGGCCCTCTAGAAGACCTGAGCAACCAAAATCCAGAGAAAGTTCCCAGGGATACAGGCCTAATCATCCCTGCAAATATTTTGGCTTTTATGACCACCACTCTGATGAGTGTGAACATTACCCTGGTTGTGACATCTGTGGCAGCATGCGTCATGAAACCAGGGATTGCAACCAAAGAGGGGGAGAAAGGCCCAGAAGACCCAATGTCGCCAGTCAGCGACAGCATGGACCCACTGGAAAGTGGGTTCGTCATAGAAACTAATCTGGTTTGTTATATCTATGCAGGCATACCTAAAGAAATCTGTTTGGTATTTGGATAGCGGGTGCTCCAAACACATGACAGGAATTAAACAATATCTGCATAGATATAAGAAGGAGCCTGGTCCAAAAGTAGTCTTTGGGGATGACTCCTCAGGGGCCACTGAAGGATATGGCTCAATGGATTGCAATGGATTAACCTTCACAAGGGTCGCTTATGTAAATGGTTTGAAGCACAACCTAATCAGCATCAGTCAACTCTGCGATGCTGGGTTCAAGGTTCTGTTCTCTAAGACCCAAGGAACTATCTTCAATCAGAACGATGATGTCGTTCTAATTGCACCCAGAAGAAGGGATGTTTATGTCATTGACATGACATCATCCCCTGAAGGAGAGAACACCTGTCTCTTTGCCAAAGCATCTGATAGCGAAAACTGGCTCTGGCATAAGAGACTCTCCCATCTCAACTTCAAAAACATCAACAAACTGGCAAAGAATGACTTGGTAGCTGGACTTCCCTCTCTGACCTTCAGCAAGGACAGACCCTGCTCAGCCTGCGAGAAAGGGAAGCATCATAGGGCTTCATTCAAAACAAAACAATCATTCTCCATTAACAAGTGCCTTCATCTTCTTCACATGGACTTGTTTGGACCAGTTAAACCTCAATCCCTCAATCACAACAAATATACCTTGGTCATTGTAGATGAATTCTCCAGATACACATGGGTATTCTTTCTTAAGAGAAAGAGTGATGCTGCTGAAAGAATCATGTCCTTCATCAGAGAAATAGAAAACCACAATGATTGCAGGGTAAAGGCTATCAGAAGCGACAATGGCACATAATTCAAAAACCATGCCATGGAAGCCTTTTGTGATGAAAAGGGTATATCACAGAACTTCTCAAACCCAGGAACCCCTGAACAAAACGGTGTCGCTGAAAGAAGAAACAGAACACTCATTGAAGCTGCCAGAACGATGCTCAGCGAATCTAGACTTCCTAAACAATTCTGGGGTGAAGCTGTGTACACAGCATGCTACACACAAAACAGATCCATTATTGTGAATAGACATGGCAAGACCGCTTATGAAGTGTATAGGAAGAGAGCCCCTGATGTAAGCTACTTCCATGTCTTTGGTTGCCCTGTTTTCATCACAATTACAAAGATCACCTGGGTAAATTTGATGAAAAATCAGATGATGGATTCTTCCTTGGATACTCTCCCACCTCCAGATCTTTCAGAGTATTCAATATTTGCAGGCAAGAACTAGAAGAGTCCATTCATGTCACCTTTAATGAAGCTGACGCTGTCATAACACACACCAACTCAGAGGATTGTGACATTGACTTCAATGAAGTTAAATCTTATCCCAAAAATGATTTCTCAAATCCTAAGGAATCATCTCAAAGTCGTCACAAGGATCTCCCATATGTTCAAGCTTTTGATCCTCACTCCATCTCTGACATCACTCCAGAGACTGTTGGTGTTGAATCTCTTACTCAAATCTCTGAAGAAAATGCTGATCCTGTCACTTTAGATATTCAATCAGATGAAGAGATCATGGACGAAGAGATTACATGTGATGAACCTCCATCACTCCCTGAACTTGAAGTGACTCCTGATCCCACAAAGACTCCTGCTCCATAATCCAAATGGAGTAGGAACCAAGATATTCTTCTAGTTAATATTCTTGGAGAACCCTCTGAGGGAGTCACCACCAGAGGAAAATTAAGAACTCTGGAAACCGCCTCGGCAAATGAATGCCTGTTTGCAAAGTTTCTCTCTGAGGATGAACCTAAGAACGTGGCTGCTGCTCTGCTTGATGAAGGCTGGGTTGTTGCCATGCAAGATGAACTCAATCAGATCAAGAGAAACAAGGTGTGGAATCTGGTTAAAGCTCCAGCTGATAAGCAAGTGGTTGGAACAAAATGGGTCTACAGAAATAAAAGGGATGAAGCTGGTATGATTGTAAAAAACAAGGCTAGGCTCGTGGTGTTGGGATATAACCAATCTGAAGGAATTGATTATGATGAAACCTTCGCACCAGTGGCCAGATTGGAAGCCATCAGAATCTTCCTAGCCTTTGCAGCTTATATGGGTTTCATGGTTTATCAGATGGATGTGAAGAGTGCCTTTCTTAATGGGAAACTTGCAGAGGAAGTATATGTCAGTCAACCCCCAGGGTTTGAAAACAGTGACTACCCAAATCATGTCTGCAGACTTCACAAAGCACTCTATGGGCTGAAACAAGCACCCAGAGCCTGGTATGAAACTCTCTCAAAATTCCTTCTTGAAAATAAATTTGTCAGAGGTACCATTGACCAAACCTTGTTCACCTATAGGTCCAAGGGTGACGTCATTTTAGTACAGATTTATGTGGATGACATAATTTTTGGTTCAACCAATGTTATCTTGAGCAAACAATTTGCTAAACTAATGACCAAAAAGTATGAAATGAGCATGATGGGGGAACTAACCTTTTTCTTGGGTTTTCAAATCAAACAAAATTCCAAAGGAATTTCTATTTGTCAAGAAAAATATGTTAGAGATTTGCTGAAGAAGTATGATATGTCTGATTGTGCATCAGTGAAATGCCCCATGCTTCCTCCCAACAACTTGGGAGCTGATGACTCAGGGGTCTCTGTTAATGAGACCTTATATAGAGGCATGATTGGGTCACTGATGTATCTCACAGCAAGTAGACCAGACATACAATTCTCCACCTGTCTCTGTGCTAGGTACCAAGCTAACCCCAAGGAATCCCACCTTGTAGCTGTCAAAAGAATTTTCAGGTACTTAAAAGGATCTCCCTCATTGGGTCTCTGGTACTCTAATGGTTCAGGCTTCGATCTTAAAGCCTACTCCGACTCAGATTACGCAGGGTGCTGCCTTGACAGAAAGAGCACCTCTGGTAGCTGTCAAATCCTTGGAGGAAAGTTGGTATGCTGGAGTGCAAAGAAGCAAAACTCTGTGGCTATGTCATCAGCTGAGGCTGAATATGTTGCGGCCGCTGGTTGCTGTGCTCAAGTTCTCTGGATGAAAAGTCAGCTGGCTGACTATGGAACTAATTATGAGCAGGTTCCCATATTCTGTGACAACACCAGTGCCATAGCCATCTCCAATAATCCAGTACTTCATTCCAGAACCAAGCATATTGACATCAGGTATCACTTTATCAGAGACCATATTCTAAAAGGTGATATTGAGCTACATTTCATACCCACTGAGTACCAGCTCGCTGACATTTTCACCAAGCCGCTGGCTGAGCCAAGTTTTACTCGGCTGGTCGCTGAGCTGGGAATGCTCAATATTGGCAAATAATCTGATGATGACCACTGTCTCTGGGCATTTAAGGGAATTGAATGTAACGAGGTAGTTACATTTCAATGGGAATGTGTATATTCTGATATTAAATTCAAATGATTGTCTCTTAATGCTACCAACTTTCCCGCTTTCCAAGGGGACAAGTATCCCATGAAAGGTCAAGGGGACCCACGTTTTTCTGAAAAGCTTAACTTTTGCATTTAATGCTCAAATTTTGGAAAACAACTCAACCTTTCAAAACCCTTGACCCAAAATCATTTTGTCATTTTAAAAATTTCCTAACACACACATTCCCTTTCATTTTCTTTAATCCTCTCACCACCTTCAATCTCTCAACAATGGCGTCTACTTCACCAAACCAAACCTTCGTCGTACAAGCCGCCACAAACGTTGATTTCGAGGTCTCTGATGGAAAGATTGCACTCAACAACTGTGTAGCCCTTCTTGAACACAACAATCCCCTCTACCATCCACTTTTCAACTTCCTCAAGAACTCCACCATCCACGAAGCTATCACCAAGGAACCCTCCACCTGCTACTCCTAATACTTTCGCGAGTTCTGGTATAGCGCTGAAGTTGACCAAACCTCTTCACACATTACCTTCAACCTTTCCACCCATCCTCAACCTCTCACCTTTGATTTCCCAACCTTTGCTAAAGCCATTGGACTCCCTTACAACAATAACATGTCAGCTTTGCCCACCAGTGCCACTGTGAGAAAAGCTCTGGCCACCCTTCAACCTCATGATGATCATGAACAACCTTTCACCGCTGCTGGCTTCCAAAGCAAATCTCTCATCAAGGTGAATTACTTCTCTCCCACATGGAGAACGCTGATGCTGTACATCGTAAAGTGTCTGGGAGGAAACACTGGATCACATGACCAACTCAATGGCTCCCAGCTAGCCATTGCATACAGCTTAATATGGGGTTTGGATATTGGAATCGCTCACATACTGTACACCGATCTCATCGCCAAGTTGGAAAACAAAGGAAAGAAGACTCGTGGGGCCACCATCTGCTACACCAGATATCTCTCTCTTGTCTTAGAAGATATTCTTGTTGAATCCTACACCAATGATGCTTTACACTCCTTTCCCTCTCATCACATCACCGCAGCTTCTCTGAAGACTCCCATAGAAAATGAAGTACCCCTTACCAGGCATATGATGAGAGTTGCTGGACTACTTGCTGAGGATGATGAGCCCTTGATCCCTCAACTTGAGGTGAATGCTGAAAGCACGATTGATAAGTCTCTGTCCAAGACCTCTGTGCAATCTACTTCTCAGCCCAAGGTGCTTAAGGAAAAGAAGAAGAAGAGGAAAGACATCCCCCTTTCCTCTGAAACCCCTTCTGTTAATCCTTCAAAGAAGACAAAGACAAAGAAGAACCCATCCCCTTCTCTGGTGGATGTGGTAGAAGAGCCCATTGCTGACAAACAACTAGTGTCTAGTGTCTCCATGTTAGCGAAGACGACTAAGATCCCTCTCCACGCTGATATCACTCAGGTATTAGTCTGACCTTTATTTTTCCTCTCAGAGGTCCACATACATTCACTCTCATTATCTTTAGGAGAGAGTGATGTAATTTAGAGTTTGCCTCAACTCTTAGCGTGTCTGTGTCAGCACCTAGATCTTTTAGGACTCTCTGTACACTCTGTCTTCACTAGGAAATGATTCACTTGTGCTCCTAACGCACCCCGATGATCCTTCAACCTTTGGACTGTGCTCTTGGCAAACAACAACCTGAGCACATATAAGTCCCGACCCAGAGTCTCTGCACTTCTCACTGACTCTGGGTCCCCATCATTATTAAAAGAGTCCTAAAGAATTTATTCTTTTGGAAAGACTGAATCATCACCCTCAGTCTTTCTAGGGGCAGCGATAAAAGGCGACCATCACCCTCATATTAATTCACAATCAAAAGAGTCCCAGGGAGTAATCCCTCAGGGGGAGCTGGATAATCACACCCAGCTATCCCAGGGGCAGAGAAAGGCGACCATTCCCATATCATTTTTCACAATAAAAGAGTCCCAAGGAGAAATCCTTCAGGGGGAACTGGATAATCACACCCAGCTATCCTAGGGGCAGCGAACGGCGACCATTCACCTCATAAGTTTCACATAAAAAGAGTCCCAAGGAGTAATCCTTACGGGGGAGCTGGATAATCACACCCAGCTATCCTAGGGGCAGCGAATGGCGATCCTTCAACATATCTGTTTCACATTAAAAGAGTCCCAAGGAGAAATCCTTAGGGGGGGCTGGATAATGATTGTAGAATTTTTGTATACCCTTTTAGGAAAAAGAGCAACAAAATAGCGATAAGTATTGAACAAATGACTTTAAGAAAAATCAAGTGTTAATGACCCAATCAAATAAAAAGAGAGAAAGTTCGTTTCCCAAGGAGGTATATGTGTGTGTTCTAACTTGTAATTATTTGAGATTAATATTGAGAAGAATGGGGATGAAAGGATGAAAAGACGGTTATGTTAAAATTACACTACGACGTAAACGTAAAGCCGTGAAAAACTACCCAAATTAAGAATTTAACTAAAACCAAAAAACAAAATAAATAAACGATTAAAAAGAAGTCAATAATGATATAAATAAAGACAAAAATCCAACAAAGATATTTTAAAACCTTTTATTAATTAAATATTTAATTTTAAATGCTAATTAAAGCCCTAAAATTAAATACAACTAATAAAAATGTCTAAAATATGATTTTATTGAATAATTACTTAAATTATATTATTAGAAGACTAAAAAGTAATTTTCTAAAAATTAAAAGCTATTAAAACTATTTTTAAAACTCTAAAAATGATTTAAAATGATTAAAAACTAATTAAACTTAAAATAATTATAAAAATAAATCTAAAAGCTATAAAAATATTCTAAAAATGGAAAAGGTCCTAATTATTGCTAAAGAATCTAGGAAAAATGAAAAAGAAAGAAAAATAAAACTTTGAATTTTTAATAATAAAATAATATTAAAATAATACTAAAAATAAAAAGTTTATAAAATTAATTCTAAAAAAATTTCTAAAATCTTAAAATAATCTAACTAAGAGAAAAATGCAAACTAAAGTTCCTAAACCCTTTTTAATAATTTTATAAAATTAATTAAAGTTTATAAAAAACCTTAAAATAATATAAAATTAAAAATTAAAGTTTATAAAACCAAAACTAGATGTAAACCTCAAAATATTATTTTAAAAGCTAAGAATAATTTTTCCTAAAAATTAAAACTCTTTTTTCTATTTTTTATTGATTTTTTAAAATACGGATAATAAATAAATACTAGAAAATAAATAAATAAAGGGAAAAATTTAAAAACTATCTAGAAAAATCTTAAATCCTATAAAGGTCCTAGGAAAAATCAAATAAGCCAAAAACACAAATCAAATAAGCTGGAAATGGGGGAAATAAGCCACGGCTTTATTTGAATAAGCTAAAAGAGAAAAGTGTTAAATAGCTATTGAAATGAAACTAAAACGTAAAAAGGCATCTAGATCAATGGTAGGGCACGCTACTCCTGAGCTACAGGTCGCGTGTTCGAGTCCGTTGCGGGTGACCTTTTTGCACTTTTTTCTTTTTTTATTTTTTTCTTTTCCAAACCAAATGTGACCTCTTATAAGCTAACAATCCAATCCAATTTCACTTTTTATGCAAGATTTAAACACAATGATGATCAAAACGTGGCCAGTTCTTAGTTTAACACAAGCAGGGTTACACTTGTGTTCTTGCTTGTAAATTTAGCCAAGAGGACTTGGCTGTGGGCTTACTTGGTGTATGATTTGGAACAAAGGGGCACCCTTGTGCTCTTTGGAGCACAAGGAGTCAATGTAAGCAGAAAGAAATCACCTAGCACACAAAATAAGCACACACAATGCCAAATAAGGTTGCTGATCTAAGTATGCAGGTCTGGTGGTAATTTTGACAGATTACAAGCACCCTATTGACTTTCAAAGGCTCAATTCATGAACACAATAGCACCAATCACCTAGCAAACCAACTACAATCCTTTATCAACCTATATCTTAGCAGATTTAACAAGATCAGCACCAAAATGAGGAAAAACAAGCAGATTATAGCCTAAGCAGATTTATGCTATTCTTTTTCTTTTTAAACTCACAACTTTTCTTCAAAACTCTCCAAACTTACTTACCAACTAACTAATAACCTAACTCAACCTTTAAGAACTATCTAACACGTTTTTAAATCACAACTCAAAACTTTTGCCCTGCTAAAACATGAATCCAAACACTCTTTTAAAACTCAGTTTCACACTTTTTCAAATCAAAAGCTTCTTAAACCTATCCAAACTGATTCATATGACATCTAACATGCATACTAATCCAAGAGAACTGAAATCCAACAGCTTAAACACACAATCAACACTTAATCACACAATACTCAATTTTTCTGAACTTTTCAAAAGGGAAAAGAGTGTTTACCTTAGAACCCTACATCAAGGGTTCTAGTGGATGTAAATCCACCTCCTTATACACCCGGGTGTATGCAGAACTCAATCAACAACACTCTTCAATCCTGCTCAAAGAAAATCAAAGAAAAGAAATTCAAGCAATAATATTATTATTCCGATTTTCTTTTTCTTCTTTCTTAAAACCTTTCCAAAAACTTTTAAAACTTCTTAACACGTTTCAAAAACACTTAATCACCAAACACATTAAACTTCTTAACACAGATTCCTTGAAACAATTTCTCACCAAAAGATCCAAAATAACACAAAACCTTTAAATAACTTTGAACCTCAAAGTTACTTAACCAAATTTAAAAATGGAACTCAATCTCTCTTCAACAGTAAATACCAACTTTAAATAAACATAAAAAGGAATTATATTGCTTAAAAACAAATACCAAACTTTTATTTTAATTAAAAAGGATTACAAAATTTTTGAAGAGAAATTGGAACAAAGGGGTTACCACAGGCTGGTCCTCCTTTTATACTACCTAAAGAACTCTCTAGAATGCTTAAAATCACAAACCCTAATCTAGAAATTCTCCAAAATGCCCCTTTACGTTTTTAAGTGTTGAGCTGTCAAATTTGATCCTGGACGTTCCTTTTTGCGTTGTGAGTAAGCAAATAACCACCACTGTTGATTTTGGACACCTCAACATGCTTGGAGGCCAAGGTGTGATGTGATTAGGTGAAAGGGAATTTGGGGGTAGGGTCCACAGTGAATGGGGTGAGGGTTTTATGCGTGGGATTTGTTTCTGTGTGTGTGAATCACACGTGGGCAAGAGTAATTGATTTTTACCCAAGGTTTAAGTGAGGTGAAAACTGGGAGTGAAAAAGATAAACAGTAAGTCTGTTTGATCCGATTTTGGGGGAAAAGGGATGTTAGGCGCGTTTTTGGTTTGAATGTTTGGGTTTGGCAACTTCAGTCCTTGTTCTTTGAGATTTTTGGCAAACAATGTTTTCAACCCTAGAAAACGTGTTTCCTTTGTAAATAACTTTCTACTTTTTACATTTTTGGCACAAATCTTTTGGAAAAAGGTTTCAAGGATCATTTTTGCCATTTTGAGTAATTTCAAGGGCTGATCTTGGACTATCTTGATCTTCAAAGGTCTTCTTTGTATCTTTGACTTCATGAGGGACCATATTTGACAAATTGATTTTGTTGAGGGACCAATCTTGTCATTTCTTCAAAGTTGAAGGACCTTTTTGTAATTTTGACAAACTTAAGGGACCAAACTTGTAATTATTAATATACAAGGGTTTTAAGTGTCATTTCTTCATTCTTGGAGGATCAATCTTGTTTGTCTTCAAATCTTCAAGGGTATTTGTTGAAATTTCCATGATTAGGGCCCGGTTCTTTGCACGGCTTCGTTTCTCGTGTCCGTTTTTCCTTGTAACTTGTGATCTTTTGTCTTTTTCACGATATCCATACCTAAAATACACAAGTAAGCAAACACAAGCATATATATGGTATTTTATGACATTTTAATGCATTTAAAGCCCGAAAAGAACGATGAGATCATGTATAAATGCCATCTCATCACTCCCCCATACTAAGCCATTTCCGTGCCCTCACGCAATGCTAGAATAAAGTATCTAAGCATCACCAAAGTTCAATTTTTATTAACCTTTATTGAATAGTAAAAGACTTGCAACAAACTACGATGATGTGTAAAGACATAATGTATGATTTTCATCACCAAAAGGTGACTTTTAGGGTCAAAGAATAGAAACAAGTTAATGTCCCTTAGAGTAAACTTCGTCATCCTTGATTGTCATACATTCCATGCTAAGTGCAAAAACAAGATCATTGTTGGTACAAGTCACAATGCTAACACTACTCATACGTCCAAATTGTGTAATACTTTTTCTCCCCGCAATCCTAGTTATTATAAAAGGAAATGGGTTACTAGCATTTTTTATCTATTTGTCATGGATCACAAGTGATACATATTGACTTATTTGAGTAGTTATTAGTCCGAAAGCAAAGTAGCACGATTTGATCAATAGTTAGCCGAAGGACAAAATCTTTTAAAACGGCTTCTCGTGTATCTCCTTAAGTTCATATCTTGGCATAACTCGTTTCACGATTTGAGACCTTTCTCGGACCGATATTTGGCATGTACTTCATACTTCAAATCTTGGGAAGACGTTCTTGAAATAATGGTCTTCTCTTCATATTTTGGAATTTCTTCACTTGACGTTTTTGAGAGATTCTTCATATAGGACCACGACTTCATCATTTTTCTTCAATCTTTACTTTGGATTTTGATATACAACGATCCGCCTCCTTTTCGGACTTGGATATATTTATCCTCATACCTTGTTAGGGTCTTTTTGGATAGACTTTCTCCATTCTTTAGGGGAGTAATTGCTTCTCGTCGTGTGTCTCGATCCTTCATATTGATTTAGGAATAATGATACTTCACATCATCTTTGGATCTTTAGCAAAAATAGAGCTCCTCATGCCTTGTTAGGGCCTTTTTGGATAATCGCCAATCTTCGCGTCCCGCTTCAATAAGTTATGCCTTGGCTATGAACTCTATTCAACCCCGAGCAACTTTTAAACGATCTTGCGCTAGAGGCTAAGTAACCTTTCAAATCGTACGACCTTACTTATTGCAATTATGTTTTATTCCTAATGCATTGATCTTATGGGAAGAAAAAGCCACAATTAAAAACATATGAGTTTTTGAAAGAACACTTTCATGTTCTACGTTTAGCATGATCACTTGTCTAACTCTATCATTTCTCGTTCTTCACTATATAAAGACCTCTAATTAAAGAGACTCGTGAATACTTAGCCATGCAAGTCAAAATTAAGCCAAATTTGGATTAGCTTTCATTAAGACTATATCAAATCAAAGTTTTGGGTTTTCAAGCCACCTATAGGATCTTGCACTTTCTTGGACTTTTTCAAGTTTAGAGAATGCGTTTTAAAGTTCCCTTGATAAGTGACTTTCTAGAATCAATTATAGGAACTTGCGAAAAGTTCTTGTTCTTAACTCGTATGAATTAAGACTTTCGCGTTTTAAAGCTCCCTATATAAAAGTCTAGCAAAACTTGAATTGAGTGGGTTAAGGAATGTAAATGGCTCCAAATGCCCATCAAGTCAAAAATTAACTCTTATTCTACCCATCGGAAAATATACATTCGTGTCTTAAAAACACTTATGAAAACTAAAAAATTTTAAAATTTGGCCATTTTTAGCCTTATTAGCAAAACAAAACATTGAAAGTTGGAAAACGTGAGGGCGTAGCAAAGCAAGTATCTATTCACCCCCCCATACTAAAAGTAAACATTGTCCTCAATGTTTCGAGTCTAAAGGTGGAGCACCCCCATACTAGAGACGAAGAATCGAATGCTTAGGATCTAGCATGGAAAGGGTGATCAACAATATATCTAAAGCCGTTTATTAATTATGCTAAAAGATAATTGTTAGAACAATAAAGGATATGTCATGGAATCGTGAAAAACTTCTTCAAACGAACGATGGAGGCTCACGTAAACGAACACGAGAGTCTTCAATCGTAGATGATGATGATGATCTAGATAACACAATCACAAACAACCACGAGACAACGAGTTGGAAGGGTACAAGTCCCCTTATTAGTGAATAGTAAGCCTAAAGGATAAGCATGGGATCTCCCCCACGAGGCACCTCGTTTTTTATTACCGAGTCATGAGCTCGACTCGATCCCCTTAAAATGTGAACATTTAGGGAAATTCATGGTGTGGTCCATTTTTGGTGGGGCTTACATGATAAACAAGGCCCAAAAAGCAACCGGTATAAAGGACTAAGTCCTTAAATGATGCAAAATACCAGGGTCGAAAATGGCGTTTTCGTTTTCATTGGAAAAACAAATTAACACCACTCCAACATGTGCCATAAACTCAAAGAGTTTGAAGAAAATAGATGAGAAATAGAAGGGTGAGACAATTGGTAAGACAAACGTTTGAGCTACTCGAGGTAGACTCGCACCAAGCAAATAGATATAGTTTCAATTTGTTGCATCGGTGGAAGACCGAGATTTCCCTTTACATGAAATTCCGGGATCGAATATCTCGTCCTCGGTGGACAAGGATGAGGGAACATAAGGGGCTTCCCCCATACTAGAACTACACAAAGCATCGTCAAAAGGAGTAGACGAGCTTGTAGTACTCAAAACATGTGGTGATGACGGAGTTAGATTTGTAGAAAAATCAATTAAATCACATTTAAGATCTTTTCTTTTTTTATCTTTTGAACTCTCTTTATGAAAACCCTTTTTGATTATGTCGAAAATATTCGGTGTTTCTAAGACGATGTTAGTCACACTAAAAATTCTCACATTTTGAAACCGTTTTGGTTTTGGTGGTGGCAAGTTCTCAAAACGTTTATCGACGAAGAAAACCTCCCCATCGGGGTCAACATATTCATCATCCGAAAGATCTTCCGTAGAAACCGGCAACTTATCAACACTTTTCAAGAATGAATGTTCGAGGTGAGGCGAAGGATTTTTTGATTCAAGTATTGACGGTTTCTTCTTTGTAGGTTTTGCACTCATAACCTCCACCGGCGGAGGAAATGGTAAATTGTTTTTGGCGACATTTCCTAAAACTCTTGGTGAAAATTCTTTGCAAATGACATTGGTCGAGTCACCATGGTTTAAAGTTGCAATAGAATAGACATGAGAAAGATTGGAGTTTTGTGTTGCATTGATGACAAGTTCTTCTTCATTGAAACGAAGGGTGATTTTTCGAGCATGAACATCGATAAGTGCTCTTGATGTATCCAAAAATGAACGACCCAAAATGAGAGGAACTTTTCGATCAATAGGAATGTCTACAACGATAAAGTCAACGGGATAGTAAAACTTTCCGACTTTAACGAAAACGTCCTCGGCTACTCCACATGCTAAAATCGTAGAATGATCGGCCATCTCGATAGACATGTTCGAAGGAGTAAGAGCCGGAAGCGAAAGCGATTTGAAAATCTCGAGAGGCATCAAATTAATACTAGCGCCAAGATCGGCCAAGGCGTAGCATT
The DNA here is from genome assembly GCA_025667525.1 of Glebionis coronaria. Taxonomy (NCBI): domain Eukaryota; kingdom Viridiplantae; phylum Streptophyta; class Magnoliopsida; order Asterales; family Asteraceae; genus Glebionis; species Glebionis coronaria. Next base: position 413,249,290 of record CM046880.1, read on the forward strand.
CCTCCATATCTTGTATAGCACACGGAATCAAAAATTTACCGGGATCACCGACTTTTTGTGGTATGCGGCTAAGAAAAACCGATGAACAACTAGACGTTTGTTGTAACTTCTCTTTGTTGTTAAGCATACTTTTGAAGTTTGCGGCGAATCGAGGCATCATGATAAGAGCGTCGGCAAAACTTATGTTAAAATGTAGATCACGAAACATTTTCATAAATAGCTCAAATTGATAATTGTTCCGTTCTTGTGCTTTCTCTTTGTTTCGTCTCGAAGGGTATGGTAAAGGTGGTGTGGGTTGGTCATTAGGCAACGGACTTGGAAACTCGGGTTCCACAATTGGTATTGGTTCAACCGTAGGTGTGGTTTGAGCGGTACTTCGTGGGATTGTAATGTGCTCCTTTTCGACCATCACCTCGGGTTCTTTCTCGATTTACTTCTCCGTAGAAGTACTTGGACGAGAGATTGGTTCCTTGAAAGTTTTACCACTTCGTGTAGCAACAACCTTCAATTCTCCCCTCGGGTTGTTAATGGTATCACTAGGAAGACCACCCGAAGAAGAGGGCTTACACATGATAGCTTCAAACATCTTAGCCATTCGGTCCTCAAATTTTGATTGCCTAGCATCCGCTTTTAATAACTCTTGCTTAATCTCATGTTGTCCTAATTCCATCTTTTGTTGGTTTTGTTGAAGACGTTGGACATTTCCTTCCATTTTGTTTGCATGAGTTTTAAGTTCATTAGCAAGTTCATTTTTAAGCTCATTTTTCAATTCGGATCTTAAGCTAATCATCTCACGTTGCATATTATCAAATTTAGCATCATTTGCTTTTGCATAATCCAAAAATTCTCCTTGCAAATTTTTCGTGTGAGCATTTTGAAAACCTTGTGTAGTGTTTTGAAAATCACGGTTTTGGTTTTGATTAGAGATTTGTCCATTCCCACTTTGATAATTCCCTTTGTTGTAATTGCGTGTGTTGCCTTGGTAATTACCTTGGTTGTTGTTTCGATAATTATTAACATTTTGGTTTGGTGGAGCTTGATTTGGACGAGAACCTTGGCCGTTTTGGTTATAAGTTCCCGTTGCTACATAAGCACTCGAAGTGTTACCATCCGCGGTAATGCACTCGGAAAGATCATGAGCTCCACCACAAGATAAACAACTCTTAGCAACCGCTTTAACCGAAGCGGAATTGGAAGCTTCTTGAGCCTTCCAATGGGACATTAGATTAGCAAATCTATCAAAAAACCGATTTTCCTCATTAGCTTCATCATGTAAGGCATTAATGCTACGAGACGATTGTGACGAAGATGACGAACCCATATTGGCAACACTCGGTGTGTTACGAGGGTTATAAACCTTAGATCTATTTTCAATGATTTGTAAAGCCTCATTTGTCGTCTTGCACAAAAAATTACCACCCGCGGCGGCATTCAAATAATCTCGTTCATGATCATTAAGCCCATTATAAAAAGTATCCACTTGATGTAATTCCGTAAAATCATGGTGAGGACATTCATGTAACATCTCTTTAAAGCGTTCCCATGCCATTGAAAAACTTTCATTATTTCTTTGCACAAATCGTGAAATCTCATTTTTTAAGTGTGTTGTTTTAGATGGTGGAAAAAACTTGTTCACAAACTTAGAAACGAGATCGGCCCATGTCAAAATCGAATTTGGCGGTTCTTTCTCGAGCCAAATTTTTGCGGGTCCATCCAACGAATATGGAAACAACATCATCTTAATGGCGTCATGTGGAACATCCTTGAATTTGCTAGTAGCGGTGAGACGGTTGAAATTCCTAATGTGGTAATGCGGGTTGTCTTTCTCGTGACCTCTAAACTTATTTGCTTGCAACATAGACATTAAACCCGTCTTAATCTCAAAATTCTCCGCAAGGATGGCGGGAATCACAATAGCCTCTCCAAAACCCTCGGTGGGTGCTTGTAGCAACTCCATCATAGTACGATTAGCCATGACGACTTCTTGTTCTACAATAGGTTCAACAATTGGAGGTTATTCTACAATCAATGATCCTTGATTTGCTTGCTTTTGAAGACGTTTACGAGCTCGTTTTGCTTGATTACGAGTGATCATAAACTTCACGAAGAATGGGAGGTGAGCAAAGAAGATTCTTTTTGGTGTTTTGTGGATTTTCAATTTTTTTGTGTTTTTGATGATATTTAATTTTTTTGGATTTTGGTGTATCTTCGTAGACAACAATCTACAAAATCTCTCCTCGAATCAAACTCTTGATTAAAGAAGCCTCAAAGGAATGAAAACGATCACGTGGAGTGAACGTCTTCGAATGACTTTAGAACTTTGGTGAAGACCAAATTGTTCAAGAGGGTTTAATCACAAAGAAAACCAAGCAAATATAGTATACGTAATAATACTTTGGGCGGCAAAACCCTCGATTAGCCTTCAAAATCAAATACTCACAAGCAAGCGGGGAAACGAGGCGGCGCGAAGCACTTAAGAGCCTTTTTCCTTAGGGTATATTTTATAATACCCGCCTTATACCCACCTTATAGTTTGTATTTTTCAAAATCGAGCTTCACGAAAGTATTTATCTATTTTTGCCTTTTTCTTTTTGTTTGAGATTTGAATATAATAATTAGGAGATCAAATCCCAATTAAGGTTGTATTTTCACACTTTTGGAGATATTGTATATTGATTGTGATACTTAATACAATATAGTAATATTTATACAAGAAAAAACCAAGAAAACCGATAATACGTGTTAAGGGAGTTCCACTTAACACAAATACTTATTATGGATAATATCAAAAACAAAAGCTTCCAAATTAAAGCACAACACACCTCCCCGGCAGCGGCGCCAAATTGATTGTAGAATTTTTGTATACCCTTTTAGGAAAAAGAGCAACAAAATAGCGATAAGTATTGAACAAATGACTTTAAGAAAAATCAAGTGTTAATGACCCAATCAAATAAAAAGAGATAAAGTTCGTTTCCCAAGGAGGTATATGTGTGTGTTCTAACTTGTAATTATTTGAGATTAATATTGAGAAGAATGGGGATGAAAGGATGCAAAGACGGTTATGTTAAAATTACACTACGACGTAAACGTAAAGCCGTGAAAAACTACCCAAATTAAGAATTTAACTAAAACCAAAAAACAAAATAAATAAAAGATTAAAAAGAAGTCAATAATGATATAAATAAAGACAAAAATCCAACAAAGATATTTTAAAACCTTTTATTAATTAAATATTTAATTTTAAATGCTAATTAAAGCCCTAAAATTAAATACAACTAATAAAAATGTCTAAAATATGATTTTATTGAATAATTACTTAACTTATATTATTAGAAGACTAAAAAGTAATTTTCTAAAAATTAAAAGCTATTAAAACTATTTTTAAAACTCTAAAAATGATTTAAAATGATTAAAAACTAATTAAACTTAAAATAATTATAAAAATAAATCTAAAAGCTATAAAAATATTCTAAAAATGGAAAAGGTCCTAATTATTGCTAAAGAATCTAGGAAAAATGAAAAAGAAAGAAAAATAAAACTTTGAATTTTTAATAATAAAATAATATTAAAATAATACTAAAAATAAAAAGTTTATAAAATTAATTCTAAAAAAATTTCTAAAATCTTAAAATAATCTAACTAAGAGAAAAATGCAAACTAAAGTTCCTAAACCCTTTTTAATAATTTTATAAAATTAATTAAAGTTTATAAAAAACCTTAAAATAATATAAAATTAAAAATTAAAGTTTATAAAACCAAAACTAGATGTAAACCTCAAAATATTATTTTAAAAGCTAAGAATAATTTTTCCTAAAAATTAAAACTCTTTTTTCTATTTTTTATTGATTTTTTAAAATACGGATAATAAATAAATACTAGAAAATAAATAAATAAAGGGAAAAATTTAAAAACTATCTAGAAAAATCTTAAATCCTATAAAGGTCCTAGGAAAAATCAAATAAGCCAAAAACACAAATCAAATAAGCTGGAAATGGGGGAAATAAGCCACGGCTTTATTTGAATAAGCTAAAAGAGAAAAGTGTTAAATAGCTATTGAAATGAAACTAAAACGTAAAAAGGCATCTAGATCAATGGTAGGGCACGCTACTCCTGAGCTACAGGTCGCGTGTTCGAGTCCGTTGCGGGTGACCTTTTTGCACTTTTTTCTTTTTTTATTTTTTTCTTTTCCAAACCAAATGTGACCTCTTATAAGCTAACAATCCAATCCAATTTCACTTTTTATGCAAGATTTAAACACAATGATGATCAAAACGTGGCCAGTTCTTAGTTTAACACAAGCAGGGTTACACTTGTGTTCTTGCTTGTAAATTTAGCCAAGAGGACTTGGCTGTGGGCTTACTTGGTGTATGATTTGGAACAAAGGGGCACCCTTGTGCTCTTTGGAGCACAAGGAGTCAATGTAAGCAGAAAGAAATCACCTAGCACACAAAATAAGCACACACAATGCCAAATAAGGTTGCTGATCTAAGTATGCATGTCTGGTGGTAATTTTGACAGATTACAAGCACCCTATTGACTTTCAAAGGCTCAATTCATGAACACAATAGCACCAATCACCTAGCAAACCAACTACAATCCTTTATCAACCTATATCTTAGCAGATTTAACAAGATCAACACCAAAATGAGGAAAAACAAGCAGATTATAGCCTAAGCAGATTTATGCTATTCTTTTTCTTTTTAAACTCACAACTTTTCTTCAAAACTCTCCAAACTTACTTACCAACTAACTAATAACCTAACTCAACCTTTAAGAACTATCTAACACGTTTTTAAATCACAACTCAAAACTTTTGCCCTGCTAAAACATGAATCCAAACACTCTTTTAAAACTCAGTTTCACACTTTTTCAAATCAAAAGCTTCTTAAACCTATCCAAACTGATTCATATGACATCTAACATGCATACTAATCCAAGAGAACTGAAATCCAACAGCTTAAACACACAATCAACACTTAATCACACAATACTCAATTTTTCTGAACTTTTCAAAAGGGAAAAGAGTGTTTACCTTAGAACCCTACATCCAGGGTTCTAGTGGATGTAAATCCACCTCCTTATACACCGGGGTGTATGCAGAACTCAATCAACAACACTCTTCAATCCTGCTCAAAGAAAATCAAAGAAAAGAAATTCAAGCAATAATATTATTATTCTGATTTTCTTTTTCTTCTTTCTTAAAACCTTTCCAAAAACTTTTAAAACTTCTTAACACGTTTCAAAAACACTTAATCACCAAACACATTAAACTTCTTAACACAGATTCCTTGAAACAATTTCTCACCAAAAGATTCAAAATAACACAAAACCTTTAAATAACTTTGAACCTCAAAGTTACTTAACCAAATTTAAAAATGGAACTCAATCTCTCTTCAACAGTAAATACCAACTTTAAATAAACATAAAAAGGAATTATATTGCTTAAAAACAAATACCAAACTTTTATTTTAATTAAAAAGGATTACAAAATTTTTGAAGAGAAATTGGAACAAAGGGGTTACCACAGGCTGGTCCTCCTTTTATACTACCTAAAGAACTCTCTAGAATGCTTAAAATCACAAACCCTAATCTAGAAATTCTCCAAAATGCCCCTTTACGTTTTTGAGTGTTGAGCTGTCAAATTTGATCCTGGACGTTCCTTTTTGCGTTGTGAGTAAGCAAATAACCACCACTGTTGATTTTGGACACGTCAACATGCTTGGAGGCCAAGGTGTGATGTGATTGGGTGAAAGGGAATTTGGGGGTAGGGTCCACAGTGAATGGGGTGAGGGTTTTATGCATGGGATTTGTTTCTGTGTGTGTGAATCACACGTGGGCAAGAGTAATTGATTTTTACCCAAGGTTTAAGTAAGGTGAAAACTGGGAGTGAAAAAGATAAACAGTAAGTCTGTTTGATCCGATTTTGGGGGAAAAGGGATGTTAGGCGCGTTTTTGGTTTGAATGTTTGGGTTTGGCAACTTCAGTCCTTGTTCTTTGAGATTTTTGGCAAACAATGTTTTCAACCCTAGAAAACGTGTTTCCTTTGTAAATAACTTTCTACTTTTTACATTTTTGGCACAAATCTTTTGGAAAAAGGTTTCAAGGATCATTTTTGCCATTTTGAGTAATTTCAAGGGCTGATCTTGGACTATCTTGATCTTCAAAGGTCTTCTTTGTATCTTTGACTTCATGAGGGACCATATTTGACAAATTGATTTTGTTGAGGGACCAATCTTGTCATTTCTTCAAAGTTGAAGGACCTTTTTGTAATTTTGACAAACTTAAGGGACCAAACTTGTATTTATTAATATACAAGGGTTTTAAGTGTCATTTCTTCATTCTTGGAGGATCAATCTTGTTTGTCTTCAAATCTTCAAGGGTATTTGTTGAAAATTCCATGATTAGGGCCCGGTTCTTTGCACGGCTTCGTTTCTCGTGTCCGTTTTTCCTTGTAACTTGTGATCTTTTGTCTTTTTCACGATATCCATACCTAAAATACACAAGTAAGCAAACACAAGCATATATATGGTATTTTATGACATTTTAATGCATTTAAAGCCCGAAAAGAACGATGAGATCATGTATAAATGCCATCTCATCAGATAATCACACCCAGCTTTCCTAGGGGCAGCGAATGGTGATCCTTCAACACATCTATCTCACATTAAAAGAGTCCCAAGGAGAAATCCTTAGGGGGGGGGGGGCTGGATAATCACACCCAGCTTTCCTAGGGGCAGCGACTGGCGATCTATAACTACATTATTATTTCACAACTGGTCAACTAATAACTCTTATCACAGGCTCACAATCTTCATCAGGAGCAACTTAACAATGATGATTACTCGATTGCTGATGATGAAACCGCTAAAGTTGCCACCATTGATATTGATGCCCTCTCAGACATTGAATCTTTGCCTGATGATGAAGTCTTTGTTGTAGAGGAAGGCACCTTCACCTCTGACTTTGAGGAAATGAGCACTGATGATTACAATCTATCTTCCATTGAGCTGAAGAATGCCTCTGTTCCATCACTACCAAATGTTCAGGAATTGGCTGCCAGAAGGCTATGGGAACAGAGATCTTGCTCACCTACACCCATTCCATTCCCCACCTTGCCAAACGTTTTGGAACTAGGGGCCAAGCAACAGAGTATTTACAATCCCGCAAGTCAGCACAAGTTCCCAGAATGAAAAATGTACAGGAATTGGCTGCTAAGGCTTTATGGCAAAAGAGAGGGGATATCAGCACCACAAAGCCCAAAACCACCAATGATGATCTCCTCTCTGAAATCCAAACCCTCACTCATGCTGCTGAGGAGCTCACCACCAATCTAGAGACTTCACTAACTTCATCAGTGGAATCCTCTACGACAGCTATGCTTCCACAACTGCTGAACGATGCTCTGAAGGCACACCTCCCTACTCTACTCAACCAGAGTCTTCAGCAGTATATACCCTCTGTTCTCACCTCAGCGGTGCAGGAAAATGTTGCAGCTATAGCTCAGGCTGCTGAACCCTCAAGGCGTCTTCTTCAGGAACTTCTCCAAGGTGAACTTAAGGAAATTTGCATATTTGTTCACAATGAGTTCCTTCGTTTCAATAAGGCAGGTTCAGGCATAGCACCTGCTGGGGCTATGCCTGAGGGGGAGAATTCTGCCTCCTCCTCTGAAGAAGATGAATCCACAGCTGAAATTCCAACACCCAAACCACTGAGATCTTTCAAATCCGCTGCTGAATCTGCGAAAGATAAGGGAAAAGGAATTGCTGTTGAGCAACCAGAGATAACCTTACACTCCCTTCAAGCTGAAGGTGGATCCACAGCAAGACCCTCTAAAAACTCTGAACTCAACAAATTTAAGAGCGCTGATGAACCACCACTCACCCCAGAGCAAGCAAAAGCCTAGATCATTGAACATCAAAGACTGGCAAACATCAGGGCCGCTGAACTGAGAAGCAAAGAAGCCTTGGACAAGCTCTCTCCCACTGCTAAGAAAGCTCAGCTTGTCAAGCTCAAGGAACTGGAGGACAAGAGGAACAACCTCTTGAAGGAATATCAAAGACTTGTCAACCAGAGAGCTGAACCCGGACGTATCACCAAGTATACATGTTTCACTGACAAAGACAAAAGGGTGGTAATGACTATTTATAGGGAAAATGACATACAGAACTACAAAGTCTCCAGTGACTTTAAACTCAGAGATCTGAGCCTCTCTGAGTGGTTGGAGTTGCTGGCTCTTGCCCAAAAGAAGACTGGGCCTGGTGCTGCCCAAATGATGAAAAACATACAAGCAAAACTTAATTGGGTAAGAGACACAGCAAAGAAACTGAAGGCACCCCTGCCTCCTCAACTTTCTTCTCAACCACCTCCTCAGCTGCAAAGAAAAAGGAAAACCCCAATGGGGCCTCTAATAGAAAGGTTGGTCACTGAAGATGTAGTGGTCGATGGGATGCAAAGGAACTTGGTCCTTCCCAAAGAAATCACCAAACCCATAGAAGGCCAAGTATACACAGAACCTGAGGCAGGTATGGTCTTCATAAATGGCAACTTTGATTATGCTTTTCAGCGGTTGAATGAGCTACCTCTGGCTTCAACCATTCAGCTAATCAGACTCAAGCAAGGCATCCTAAGGAATTGCAAAGAAGCTGATGAGTTTGATTTTGAAATTGAACTTGTCATTAACTCTAGGAGTGACAAAGTCGAAGCCCAGAGACTCTGTGATCAAGGCCTTGATCGCTGAAGAACCTATCTTTTTTTTTGTTTATGTTTTCACCCTAGGGTGCTATTGTAATAGACTAGGTTCATTCTGTTTAATAAAACTTTGAGGTATGTTTGTTAAATTATGTGTAAGAAGAAGCTGTGTACTCACTTACAATAATTTTAGACTTAGTATAATTTATAAACAAATAAGGGGAGATTGTTGGGCCAATGAAAGTTTTAACTATGGCCCTGTCTAGATTTGTTTAAATTAGACTAAGTGTTGAAAGGTCGCTGAGAAGACCAGCGAAAGAGACTAGACCAGTGGAAGGCAAAGCCTCAGCTGGCACACCAGGATCATTCAAGTCAAAGACAACGTCAGAGAAGTCGAAGACAATCTGAAGTCAGACTCACCAGCGATTATGGATAGCTGGGATGTCAAAGGAATGCACCGGTGTTCAAGGATCTCTGAGTTGACAACACTCAGAGATCACTTAAGAACCCTAGAGACTTGGATTAAGCAAAGCTTATCCAACCCTTTATAGTTTAGGCGGGAGAATCTTACAAGTGTTTTGAGCGGGACAAAATAAGAGATTCAAGTCAATGCCTAGTACGACCTAGTGGGACAAAGGTGAACAGTTGGCAGAACTGTTCACCTAAAGTAGTTAAAGGCATGTCTCGATTTGGACATGCATTTAATACGTTGTACTCTTCCACTCAGAAGATGACACGTATCAACTACCCCCACTAAGGATACAACCTCGTACCACTATAAATAGGGGATGAGAAAGAAGTTAAGATTCAACCCTTGTGCTTGGAATCTTTATCTAAGTTCTTTCTCCCACTAGAACCACTGAGGCCTCAGCTGTCCATCAGCGACTCATTGGTTCTCTTGTAAACTTGAGTCTCGAATCAAGTTTACTTGTTCTAGGGTTCATTTCTTGTTGTTATTCAACAGGTGTATTCATAACACTTTGTAATACTTTGTTGATAATAGTTAATAAAGGATTACTCGTTTGAAAAGTATATCTATTATGTGTTATTGTTTTCGTGTCTTAGTTTCAACAATAGTTGTATTTTGGGACTTTCAATCGTAATAATCTAAACCCTAATGTAGGTTAGGTTTAAAAAAATTTTTTGGCTTTTCGTGGTGTTTTTTGGTTATAAGTCCGTGTTATGCTTCTATTGATTAGGCTTTCTAGTTGTCTATGTAAAACGAAAAAGGGTTATTCTACGGGAGGGCAGTGGTAATGGTATTACGTTAAATGTCACACTTATTGTGACTAGCTCTATTTATGATATGGGTTATATGCATGTTTATTCTGTAGATGAAACTATTAGTAAACAAGCTGACTCTGGTTCTTTTCTGATCTGAATCGTTCGGGGCCTACGTCGTATGCTATGTTATTTACTAGTGAATCAAGTAAGAAAAGTGTGAGTTTTGTAGTCTTATTACATCGACGGGAAACGAGACAAGTGTGGTTTCCCGGTTGAAGTCTATCCGAGATACTAGTGAATGGTATGTTAATTCGGTTTATGGTTTCTTCTTTGGAAAAATGATGGCTTATCCCATTGTGCTAATATGTTGGGAACACTCGGAGTAAGTTTGGATTGGTGAAATCAACGCTTAGCTCGTCTACCTGATTATCTATCCCAAGTTTAGCTTTATGGATGGTATGAACGCAATGCTTGAAATGATACTTGGTTTATTCGTAATTGTCCAATTATGTTGAAAAAATGGGATCCAAATATGAATCTATTAAAAGACGATGATAATAATATTCCTCTTTGGGTTAAATTACATGGTGTCCCTACGATGATGTTTAGTGAGAGTGGTTAAGTGTAATTGTTACGAAACTCGGTACTCCCTTTGATGCTTGATTCTTATACTTCTAAAATATATATGCAATCATGGGGTATGTCAAGTTATTCTAGAGCAATGATTCATCTTAGTGTGGATGCGTAGTTGCAAGATACTATTTTAGCGGCAATGTCTAAACTTATATGTGATATTTTCTATTTGAGTACAATTCATGTTGAATATGAGTGGAAACCTCCTAGATGTTCGAGTGTATGACTTTTGTTCATGTGTTAGATGAATGTCCTAAGGCTACGAGATTAGAATGAGCAAAGAATGTGAGGAAGCCTCAGCAAGCTGCTAAGGGTGTATCAGTTGGCCTAATGTGAACTTTAGATCTGTTAACCAGGAATATACACCGACTTAAAAGAAGAATACCACTTGTAGTCATAGAAATAAGCAAGATTCGGCTCCTATTAAAGAGATTAGTACGTCAAATCCTTTCAATGCGCTTAATTTAGTTGAAAATGATGATGATAGTCTTAATCATGTAAAATCTAGTGTTACCCTTATGATTTCAAAAATAGATAAGATGGAAAGAAACATTAGTGAACGGAAATTTACTCTTATGGATTATGAAGGGAATCTAGTTACTAGGAAAAGGATTAAATATCGAGTGAGCTTGATTTCTAGGATGTTGTTAAACCTGTGGATGATGATATGGCAAAATTTCTAGCTGATAAATCGTCTGATATGTGATATAGGGCTAATAGTACGTTGGAAGATTGGAGGGACTCTTAAGAGAATGTTGATGTCGAATACGACCTATATCATGATATGTATGAAGTTTAGTACATTTTGTACAATCTTTGGTTTATAACTGATAATTATGTGTTGGACCAATGAAAGTTTTAACTATGGCCCAGTCTAAATTTGTTTAAATTAGAATAAGTGTTACGAGTCGCTGAGAGGACCAGCGACAGAGACCAGACCAGCGGATGGCAAAGCCTCAGCTAGCACACCAGGAACAATCAAGTCAAAGACAACGTCAAAGAAGTCAAAGATTATCTGAAGTCATACTCACCAGCAGTTATGGACAAGCTGAGATGTAGAAGGAATGTACTGGTGTTCAAGGATCTATGAGATGAAAATACTCAGAGATCACTTACAACCCTATGAAGACTTAAGCAAGCAGAGACTTTCTTTACCATTTATAGTTTAGGTGGGAGAATCTCCAAGGTATTTTGGGCGGGACAAAATAGGAGATTTGAGTTAAAGCCTAGTACGCAGGGGCAGAGCTACATAGGTGCCGGGTGTGGCACGGGCAACACCCATTTTGATGTCACGAAGTGCAAAAACTCTTCAAAAATGTTGTTTTTATGGTTTGTGCAACCCCCAAAAAATTTTGTGCTACCTTAATATCTTGCCATATAAATTCAATTAGCCTAAACAAAAATTTGTGCAACACCCTGTTAAAAATTCTGGCTCCGCCCTTGCTAGTACGACCTAGTGGAAAAAAGTGAACAGTTGGCAGAACTGTTCACTTAAAGTAGTTTAAAGGTATGTCTCAATATGGACATGTATTTAATACGTTGTATTCTTCCACTCAGAAGTTGACACATATCAACTACTCCCATTAAGGAGGAAACCTCGTACCACTATAAATAGGAGGGAGAAAGAATAGTTATTTAACCCTTGTGCTTAGATAAATAATCTAAGTTTATTTCTCCTTTTGGAACCTCTGAGCCCTCAGCTGTCTACCAGCGACTCATAGGTTCTCTTGTAAACTTGAGGTTTGAATCAGGTTTACTTGTTCTAGGGTTCATTTCTTATTGTCATTCAACGGGTGTATTCATAGAACATTGTAATACTTTGTTTATAACAGTTAATAAAGCATTACTCGTTTGAAAAGCATTTCTTTGTGTGTTCGTGTTTATACGAGTTATAGTTTCGACAATTGTTGTATTTTGGGTCTTTCGATTGGTATCAGAGCGGTTTGATTTATAAAACTTTTTATAAATTTTTCTTGTTTTTAAAATCAAGATCCAAATATTACTGAAACTATGCCTCCTATACCACCACCTTTTGGTCAATCTAGTCAAGCTAATACTTCGACCAACACACCGGCCACTACATCTACTACCATGCCTACACCTGCTGTAAGCACTATTAATAATGATGATGACCTTCCTTAACTTCTTGATGTTCGTGGGGGGTCACGTGTGTTCAATGTTCCAGCGTTTGATGAAGAAGATTTCTCTAGTTGGAAAAGTGAAATTCTTATTTATTTAGACGACTTAGAACCCTTCTTGATAGAAATATTAGAAAATGGGCCTTATGTGCCATTGGCCGTTTCCTCTACCCCTGAGAGACCCATTAAGAAGCCTGTTAAGCAATGGTTTCCAGCGGATAGACGTCTGGCTAACTAGGACAAGAGACTTAAAAGTATCATAGTCTCTTGCCTACCCAAGAACATTATGAAGTCCATAATTAAATGCAACTCTGCAAAAGATATGTGGAATGAATTGGTTCTAGGGTATGAAGGTCTAGAGAAAAAAAAAGAAACCAAAATCCAAGCCCTAAGACTCAAGTTTAACGCTTTTAAAGCTTTGGAAACAGAAACTGTTGCTCAAACTTATACCAGGCTTAAGACTTTGTTGAATGATTTAGCCCTAAGACTGAGGTTAATGCCACTTTTGTAAATAGTTTACCTAGTAATGGCTTAGCTTAAACCAGACCTTAAGAGCAAATAATTAAATCAATAATGATACTCTGGCTGTTTGGTAGATATAACTATAAAGAAGGGATAATTGATTCTATTTACAAATCAGAGACTGATAGGTTTACCACCCATATCTCCGGTTCGAAAGCTCTTGTTGCTAACCATTCTTTTTAGGACAACGACTCTAACATAGAAGAAGATACAAGAAGCAGCCAAGAATTTCTTGATGAGTTGCATGCAGAATTCAATGACAGAGCTCTTCTTGCTGATCAAAAGAGATACATCAAGAGATCAGGCAGAGTCGGAGCAGCCAAAGCTGACAAATCCAAAGTGATGTGCTACACATGTGGTAAAGCTGGTCACTTCTAAAAGGACTGCTGGTCAAATAAGACTTCCTCTCCAAGCTTTCCCTCATCCAGCAATGATCATAGCAACAAGAAGAAGTTTACTCCATCTCCCTTCAAGCAAACTTCTCACTCTGGCTCTAAGGGAAAGAAGGATTATAAGGTCAAAATAAAGCACTGAAAGCTGAGTTGGTGAAACTAAATCAAAAGGCTGATAAAGCAGCAAAGAAAAAATATAGCAAAAATACTGAAAAGGGTCTTATCGCTGCCTCTTTTGTTTGGGATGATGAACCTCTTACATCAGAGGATGAAGGAACCACTTATGTCAGAGCTTTTATGGCCGTCGCTGATGAGGAACTAGCTGTTGGAAAAAGCGAAGCAAGATCTGGTCAATGGGTGGATATCACCATGAAAAAGGTACAAAGATTGCTTTCTATGCCGGAAGGTCCTGATAGAGACCATGTCAGTGACTACACTCTGGCTGACCTCCATTTTGTGGAATAACAAAGAAAAAACTTGTTAAACAAATTTCATAATCTTAAAACTGAGTTAAATCTTTGTCAATCTGAGTTAATAAATCTCAAACATTTTGTGAATCTTTCTAACCAACTACAAAATGAAGTCAGCAAACTTTCCATTGAAAATGAATCTTTAACTGATGATAATGCTGAACTTAGAAGAACCATTGAAAATGGAACATAGGTCAATACACTGTGGAAGAATTGGTTGCTGAAGCCATTTCAGGGGATGTGGTTCAAGCAATAGGGGGTAAGGGTAGGTTTAAAAACCATATACCAGTGGCCAAAGTAAAATTTGTCCCCTCAGAGGATTCTTCTCCTATTTCCACCTTTGTGGATGAGAATGACCCTGATAAGAATTCAGATGGTTCCAGACCCTCACCAGGCTTACCCAAACTTGCTGGTGTCGATACATATGATTCCTTACTTGGCCCAAAACCTGCCATAAAAAACTCTGGGACATCTAACCTTACAGTTGCTGAGAAAGCACACAAAAAGGTTTTTGTGGCCAAAGAAACTACCAAACCTGTTCCTCCCACTAAAGAGCTTTCACCCACCAAGAAACTTCTCCTCACCCTTATGGAAGAAGTAAAAGGTTTGAAACAACAAATCAAACCTAGGGCAGACAGTCCATCTGTCAGTTCTCTTGGTGAAGGTTCAAACAGCTTAAATGGGAGAGCTTTGTTCAGGCCTTACAAACATTGTGGGTTTAAAAATCATTTGTCTGAAAACTATTCCAAGAAACCCAAATGTATCACATGTGAGTCCACTGAACACACTTCTAGCGAACATGAGGAGACCATTATTTTCCAAAAGACCAGAACTCAATTAAGGTCTAAAAATCCTTACAGGTCCTCTAGGAGGCCAGAACCCAAACCCAGAGACACTCCTCAGAGTTTCAGACCCTTTCCTCCTTGCAAATATTGTGGCTTCTATAACCATCACTCTGATGAGTGTGAACACTATCCTAGATGTGACATCTATGGTAGTATGCGTCATGAAACCAGAGATTGCAACCAAAGAGGGGGAGACAGAAACCAAAAAAGACCCAATGTCGCTGGTCAGCGACAGCATGGACCCACTGGAAAGTAGGTTCATCATCGAAACTAATGTGGTTTTGTTATATCTATGTAGGAATACTTGAAGAAATCTGTTTGGTATTTGGATATTGGGTGCTCCAGACATATGACAGGAGTTAAACAATATCTACATAGATATAAGAAGGAGTCTGGTCCCGAAGTAGTCTTTGGAGATGACTCCTTAGGGGCTACTGAGGGATATGGCTATGTGGATTGTAATGGAATCACCTTCACAAGGGTCGCTTATGTCATTGGACTGAAGCACAACTTAATCAGTATCAGTCAACTCTGTGATGCTCGTTTCAAAGTTCTTTTCACCAAGACCCAAGGAACAATCTTCAATCAAAATGATGATGTTGTTCTTATTGCACCTAGAAGAAGGGATGTGTATGTTATTGAGATGACATCACGTCTAGAAGGAAACAACGCCTGTCTCTTTGCCAAAGCCTCTGATAGTGAAAACTGGCTCTGGCACAAGATACTTTCTCACCTTAACTTCAAAAACATCAACAAACTGACCAAGAATGATTTAGTCGATGGGCTTCCCTCTCTAACCTTCAGCATGACAGACCATGCTCAGCCTATTAAAAAGGGAAGCACCACAGAGCCTCATTTAAAAACAAACAATCATTCTCCATAAATAAGTGTCTCCATCTTCTTCACATGGACTTATTTGGACCAGTAAAACCTCAATCCCTCAATCATAACAAGTACACACTAGTCATTGTTGATGAATTCTCCAGATTCACATGGGTATTCTTTCTTAAAAGAAAGAGTGATGCAGCTGAAAGAATAATGTCCTTCATCAGAGAAATAGAGAACTTCAATGACTGCAGAGTAAAGGCTGTCAGAAGTGATAATATCACTAAATTCAAGAACTATGCCATGGAAGCCTTTTGATATGAAAAGGGAATCTCACAAAACTTTTCAAACCCAGGCACCCCAGAACAAAATGGTGTCGCTGAAAGAAGAAACAGAACTCTCAGATAGGCAGCCAGAACAATGCTCAACGAATCAAGACTCCTAAAGCAGATCCATTATTGTAAAGAGACATGGCAAGACCGCTTATGAAGTGTATAGGAAGAGAGCCCCTGATGTAAGCTACTTCCATGTCTTTGGTTGCCCTTTTTTCATTCACAACTACAAGGATCATCTGGGAAAATTTGTGAAAAGTCAAATGATGGGTTCTTTCTTGGATACTCTCCTAGCTCCAGAGCTTTTAGAGTATTCAATATCCATAGGCAAGAACTTGAAGAATCCATTCATGTTATCTTTAATGAAGCAGATGTTGTCATTACTCACACCAACTTAGAGGACTGTGGCATTGGCTTCAATGAAGTTAAATCATATCCAAAGGATGATTTCTCAAATTCCAAGGAATCACCTCAAATATGTCACAAGGATTTCCCCTACGTTCATGCATTTGATCATCATTCAATCTCTGACATCAATCCAGAGGTTGTTGTAGCTAAATCACATACTCCACAACCCATAGAAGGAAATGCTGATCTTATCTCTCCAATCTCTCAAACAGATGAAGAGATCATGGATGAAGATATTATATGTGATGAACCACCATCATTCATTAAACCTGCTGTGACTCCTGAACCCACAGAGACTCCTGCTCCTCAATCCAAATGGATTAGAAACCAAGATATTCTTATTGTAAATATTCTTGGTGAACCTCTGAGGGAGTCACCAATAGAGGAAAGTTGAGATCTCTGGAAACTACCTTAGCAAATGAATGCCTTTTCGCTAATTTTCTCTCTAAAGATGAGCCAAAGAACGTGGCCGCTGCCCTACTAGATGAAAGATGGGTTGTAGCTATACAAGAAGAACTCAATCAAATTAAGAGAAACAAGGTGTGGACTCTGGTAGAAGCTCCAACTGGAAAGCAAGTTGTTGGAACTAAATGGGTCTACAGAAATAAAAGGGATGAAGCTGGCATGATTGTTAAAAACAAGGCTAGGCTTGAGGTGTTGGGTTACAACCAGTCAGAGGGTATTGATTATGATGAAACCTTCGCACCAGTGGCCAGATTAGAAGCTATCAGAATCTTCCTAGCCTATGAAACTTATATGGGTTTCATGGTTTACTAGATGGATGTAAAGAGTAGGGGTGCAAACGAGCCGAGCCGAGCCCGAGCTTAACATGGCTCGGGCTCGGCTCGAAACATAAATAGTAGGCTCGAGCTCGGCGATAGCTCGTCAAGCTTTTACCTTTAAGGCTTGAGCTCAGCTCGATTAGGATTCGAGCAAAGCTCGAGCTTAGCTTAAAAAGCTCGAAATTATATATACGAACCAAATTTATCATTATCGTTTACACACAACCACAAATTCTATGTATGTACTAACTTATGATAACAACTATCAATATATTATTTAAATTTTTATATAGATACTCTTTATAATAAGGCTAATACTCAAATCAACGTTTGCTTACTTATATAAAAATATATTTATACCAAGGCTAAAAAAAGCTCGATAAAGGCTCGAGCCAAGCTATCAAAAGCTCGAGCTCGGCTCATTATATGTTTTAAGCCATACTATTGGGCTTGAGCTCGGGCTTGGGCTCGATAAAAGCTCGGCTCGATCGAGTTGAGCGTGAGCTCGAGCTCGAATAGCTCGGTAAAAGTTCGGCTCGTTTGCACCCCTAGTAAAGAGTGTCTTTCTTAATGGAAAGCTTGTAGAGGAAGTATATGTTAAACAACCCCCCAGGGTTTGAGAACAGTGACTATCCTAACCACGTCTACAGACTTCACAAACCACTCTATGGGCTGAAACAATCGCCTAGAGCCTGGTATGAAACTCTATCAAATTTCCTACTTGAAAATAAGTTTGTCAGAGGTACTATTGACCAAACCTTGTTCACTTATAGCGCCAAGGGTGATATCATTATAGTACAGATTTATGTGGATGACATAATTTATGGTTCAACCAACATTACCTTGAGCAAACCGTTTGCCAAAGTTATGATCAAAAAGTATGAAATGAGCATGATGGGGGAATTAACTTTTTTTTGGGTTTTCAAATCAAACAAAATTGAAAAGGAAATTCATTTGTCAAGAAAAGTATGTTAGAGATTTGCTCAAGAAGTATGATCTATCTGATTGCGCATTAGTGAAATGCCCCATGCTTCCTCCCAACAATTTGGGAGCTAATGACTCAGGGGTCTTTGTTAATGAGACCTTATACAGAGGCATGATTGGGTCACTGATGTACCTCACAGCAAGCAGACCAGACATCCAATTCTCCACATGTCTCTGTTCTAGGTACCAAGTTAACCCCAAGGAATCCCACCTTGTAGCTGTTAAAAGAATTTCCAGGTACTTAAAAGGATCTCCCTCACCGGGTCTCTGGTATCCAAATGGATCAGGCTTCGACCTCAAAGCATTGAAGGAAAGTTGGTATGCTGGTGTGCAAAGAAACAAAACTATGTGGCTATGTCATCAACTGAAGCTGAATATGTCGCTGTCGCTGGTTACTGCGCTCAAGTTCTCTGGATGAAAATTCAGTTGGTTGATTATGGAATCAATTATGAAAAGGTTCTCATATTCTGTGAGAACACAAGTGCTATAGCCATCTCAAATAATCTGGTACTTCATTCTAGAACCAAGCATATTGACATCGGGTATCACTTTATCATAGACCATATTTTAAAAGGTGATATTGAGCTTCACTTTATAACCACTGAATACCAGCTCGCTGATATTTTCACCAAGCCTCTGGCTGAGCCAAGTTTTACTAGGTTGGTTGCTGAGCTGGGTATGCTCAATATTGGTAAATATATCTAATAAGTGATCTCTGTCTCTGGGCATTTAAAGGAATTGAATGTAACAAGGTAGTTACATTTCAATGGGAATTAATATATTCCAGTATTTAATTCAAATGATTTTCTTTTAATGTCAACAACGTTCCCGCTTTCCAATGGGACAAAAATCACATGAAGGGTCAAGAGGTCCCACGTTTTTCTCAAAAGGTAAACTTTTCATTAAATGCTTTAATTGGAAAACGGCAAAGCTTTTCACATACCCTTGACCCATTGTTATTTTCATCATCACAACTCATTATCTCATACACACACATATTTTTCATCTTTCTCTATCTCTCCAAAATCTTCAATCTTTCATCAATGGCATCTTCAACAACAAACCAATCCTTCACTGTCTTGGCCGCATCCAACGTAGACTTCAACATTAACGATGTAAAGATTGCTTTGAACAACTGTGTAGCCCTTCTTGAACACAACAATCCCCTTTACACACCATTGTTAACCTTTTTGAAGAACTCACCCATTGCTAAAGCCATCACGTGAGAACCTTCCACTTGCTACACACAATACTTGAAGGAGTTTTGGTTCTCCGCTGAAGTAGACCAAACTTCTTCAAACATCACCTTCAACCTCTCCACCCATCCACAACCTCTCACCTTCGACTTCAGTGACTTTGCTAAAATCATTGGTTTTGCTGTTAACAAAGATATGGCTGCCGTGCCAAGCAACGCCACTATGAAGAAAGCTCTGGCGACCGTTCGACCTCATGATGATGATAATAAACCCTTTTCATTCCTCGCCTTCCAAAACAAATCCTTGATTAAGTTCAACTATTTCTCGCCATTTGGAGAAACCTGATGCTATACATTGTTAAATGTCTGGGAGGAAACCATGGATCGCATGACCAGCTGAATGGATCTTAGCAGGCGATTGCCTACAGCCTAATATGGGGGCTTGAAATAAGGATCACCCATATTCTCTACACCGATATCATAGCCAAGCTAGAGAACAAAAGGAAGAAGAATCGTTTGGCCACCATCTGCTACACCATATATCTCTCTCTCATTATAGAGGATATTCTTGGTGAAACCTACACCATTGATGAACTTCACTCTTTCTCTCCCATTCACATTACATCAGCATCACTGAAGACACCCCTTGAGAACGAAGTGCCTCTTACCAGGCACATGCCGAAGGTAGCTGGGCTACTTGTACCAGACGAAGGAGAGCCGTTGATCCCTCATCTTGAGGTGAATGATGAAAGTATGGCTGACAAGTCTTTGTCCAAGTCCGTTGTGCAGTCTACTTCTCGGCCCAAGGTGCTGAAGGAAAAGAAGAAGAAGAGGAATGAAATCCCCCTTTCCTCTGAAGCCCCTTCTGTTAATCCATCCAAGAAGACCAATACGAAGAATAACCCCTCCCCTACTCTGGTGGATGAGGAAAGAGAGCCAATTGTTGACAAACAACCTGTGTCTAGCGTCTCCAAGTCAGCAGAGACGACTAAGAACCCTCTCGATGCTGATATCACTCAGGTAGTAGTCTGCCTTTATTTTTCTTCTTGGAGGTTCACAAGCAATCACCCTCAAAAGTTTGTACGAGAGGGTGATGAAGTTTAGGGTCTGCCTCAATCCATATAGTGTCTATGTCAGCACCTAGATCTCATAGGCCATCTGTACACTCTGTCTCTGCACTAGGAAATGACTCACTTGTGCTCTTAACGCACCCTGATAATCCTTCACCCTCTGGACCGTGCTCTTGTAAATAACAACTTTATTATATTATAAGTCCCGGCCCAGAGTCTCTGAACTTCACTCAGTCTATGGGTCCCTTCATGATCAAAAGAGTCCCAAAGATTTTATTCTTTTTGTGAGGCTGAATAATCACCCTCAGTCTTCCTAGGGGCAGCGATAAAATACGACCTTTACCTTCACATAATTCACAATTAAAAGAGTCCCACGGAGAAATCCTTCAGGGGAGCTGGATGATCATACCTGGCTATCCAAGGGGCAGAGAAAGGCGACCATTCCCATATCATGATTCACAATTAAAAGAGTCCCAAAGAGTAATCCTTCAAGGGGAGCTGGATAATCACACCCAGCTATCCTAGGGGCAGCGAACGACGACCATTCACTATATAATGTTCACAAATCAAAAGAGTCTCAAGGAGTAATCCTTAAGGGGGGAGCTGGATAATCACACCTAGCTATCCTAGGGGCAGCGAATGGCGACCCTTCACCATATTTTAATTCACAACAAAAGTGTCCCAAAGAGAAATCCTTAGGGGGGGCTAGATAATCACACCCAACTTTCCTAAGGGCAGCGACTGGCGATCCTTGACTTCATTATAAATTCGCCAACCGGGTACTAACAACTTTCATAACAGGAATTTAATCTTCATAAGGAACAGCTGAACGATGATGTATTCACCTATGTTGGTGATGACTTTGCTGAAGCCTCTACCATTGATCTCTCTGATGTGTTTGACATCGAATACATGCCTGCTGTCGAAGTGTTTATTATTAAAGATCACTCAGGGTTCAAAGACATGGAAGCTGATGACGTTCAAGTGTCATCAACTGAGCTGAAACCCATCCCATTCCTATCCATGATTAATTTTCAAGAACTTGCTTCCAAGCAGCTATGGGAACAACGACCCATTCCCCCAACCGAGTTCCATTCCCCACTATGCAGAATGTCATGGAGTTGGGGGCAAGGAAAGACTTGGAATTCTTGTAGAACCTTAAGCCCATCCATGTTCCAAGGTTAAGAGGGGAGACATCAGTATCACCAAGCCACTTATCACAAATGATGTTCTTCTCTCTGAGATTAAAATTCTCACCGATGTTACTAAGGAGCTGGCCACCAATCTAGAGACTTCCTTGACCTCCTCAATGGAATCTTCTCTCAAATCTCTGATTTTGAAAATGATGGGAACTGCTCTGCAAACTCATTTACCAGATGTTATGAATCAGAGTCTTCAGCAATACATGCCCTATGTGCTCACTGTAGTTGTCAATGAAAATGTTGCAGCCATTGCCAAGGCTTCTGAGCCATCAAGGCAGCTTCTTCAAGAGCTATTACAAGAAGAACTTAAGGAAGTATGTCTCTTTGTTCATCAATAATTCCTTAAGTTCAATAAAGCAGGATCAGGTACAACTACTTCTGGCGTTGTGCCTGAGGGGGAGAATTTTGCTACCTCCGCCTCTGGTGATGAAGAAGATATTGTATCTAAGGGGGAGCAGCTGCCAAAACAACCAAAACCTACAACACAACCTAAGTTAACCATCATCCCCACACCTACTCTTATCAGATCTTTCAAACCCACAAATGACACAAGGGATAGAGGCAAAGGCATAGCCACTGACGAACTAGTCATATCAATGCAATCCCTACAAGAAGAAGGAGGATCCACCAACAAGGTCTCTGACCTCAACAAATTTAGGAGTCCTGATGAGCCACCTATGACTCCTGAGCAATCCAGAGCCCAAATGATTGAACAAAAAAGGATTGCTGATATCAAGGCTGCTGAGCTCAAGAGCAAGGAGGCACTGAAGAAAATCATCTCACCCTCTGCCAAGGAAGCTCATCTCAACAAACTTAAAGAACTTGAAGCTAAAAGAAACAATCTTCGAAAGGAGTACAAGAAGACTATTAACCAGAGTGCTGAGCCAAGGCTGATCACCAAATACAACTGCTTCACTGACAAGGATGAAAAGGTGGTCATGACCATATACAAAGACAACCAGATAACAAACTATATGGTCAACAATGACTTCAAACTCAAAGAACTGGGTCTCTCAGAGTGGTTGGAACTACTGTCTCTTGCCCAAAAGAAGATTGGACCTGGTGCAATCCAAATGATGAAGAATATACAAGCAAAGCTTAACTGGGTAAGAGACACTGCTAAGAAGCTGAAACTCCCTCTGCCTCCCCAATTATCACAACAACAACAAACACAAGGACAAAGAAAAAGAAAGAACCCAATGGGGCCTCTTGTAGAGAAACTAGTCACTGAAGATGTTGTTGTAGATGGAATGTACAGAATACTTGTACTTCCAAAGGAGATCACAAAGCCCATAGGTGGACAAGTCTACTCTGAGCCAGAGAAGGGAATGGTCTTCATGAATGGCAATTGTGAATACTGCTTTCAGAGGGAGAATGAGCTACACCTGGCTTCAACTATCCAACTCATCAGACTCGAACAAGGAATTTTGAGAAACTACAAAAAAGCCAACGATTTTGAGTTCAAGATTGAGATGATCATTAACTCTAGAGCTGATAAAGTTGAAGCGCAGAGAATCTGCGATCAAGGCCTCGATCACTTAAGAACCTTTGTATTTTATTTTTCTTACACCACCTTATGAAACAAGGGGGTTGATGTTTTTCTAGAGAGAGAAAGTTAGAGAGAGAAGTGAAAGAAAACTCATATGTCGAAATGAAAGAAATAAACAACCAACACCTCTTTCCATGGTGGAAAGAGGTTTAAATACCCCAAGTCCTTAATGGACTTGGGCTTCCGGCCCATGAACATGCTCATGGGTCGGGCTATGTAATAAATGACACTTAACATTACTACGAGCCTATAACTACATTATTGGAGTGACCGAGACTTTCTATATACGTAAAACGTATTTCCAACAATCTCCCCCAAAGGGAGGTCACTCCAAATTTACAAAGTCCTAATCTAGCATGTTAGATCTTGTTCTTGAGCTCGTAGTCTTCTTTTCTTTCTTTTTCTTTTCTTTTGTGAATATGTGTTGAATGATATCAGCCTTTTGCTTGGAACACGTTCTTTTGGCCTTTCACGTGCAGTCTTTATTTTCTTGTGATGTTTGCCTCTTTGTGACTTCATGTCCCACACACTTATCCTTTGTTGAATTCTTGAAAGTTTCAGAGTCGATACAGCGGAAGACTTTTAGGTCATACTTTCTTGAATTTGCAGGAGTATTTGATGCTGAAGGAATAAGCATGTGAGGACGTCTTCAACAGGTACACCGCAACGCCACCGTCTTCAACTGGTACACAGCAACGCCACCATCTTCAACAGGTACACAGCAACGCCACCGTCTTTAACAGGTACACATCAACGACACGAATAAAATGGCTTTGACATTTTATTCTAATTCGGTAGCATTTTACCTCCGGTCGGTGAAGACCGTTGGACGATATTAGATATCGTACCCGTGACAGATAGTTTCAATTAAGTAACTTCCTGACAGGATTTCGCGGGTAAACCCGTTCTCTTTATTCGACCGTCCAAAGCTGACTGCGAACATAAAGAGTGAATCATTTGGATTAAAAATCCTTATGATTGAAGCCGTCAATTCATGAAAACCTGGAACAAGTGAATTTCAATTAAGATATTCACCATCGTTGCTTTCCAGTTGTCACAAACTTGATTCAAATTGAATCTTGCTTGTTACCTACCAAGTGTTGTTTGATGTTAACACTAGAAGGATTTCCACTCGTCACTGTGAACACTAAAGAGTGTCACTCTGAGTGTTCTGGCAAGATCATACGATAATGCGTAGAGGCCTGGAACGAGTTTAAGTTCAATTAAGAATTAAACTACCGTTTCTTTCCAGTTGTCTCAAGATTAGTTCGTAAAGAACCGCACGTGTTACCTACCATGAGCTTGTTTGATGTTGGCTCAAGCAGGATTTCCATCTTCACTGTAATACTTTCGTATCACTCGGATGTTCTGGCAATATTACAAGAATACTACGTAGGACTCATAAAAGATCTCTTACTTTTCACAGTGTGTGAAGAAGCAAGGAATAAATGGAAAGTGTCCTAATGAGACTTTTGATGATCTCGTGGCTCTAGACTCGATAGTGCGTTTTGAATTAGTGATCGATGGCTGGAGAGGAGTGCCACCTATTCAATATCAGTCTATTCGGAGTGAATAAACCAATAGATAACGTGTTGATCTCCGTGTTATTAAAACAAATACCTTTTGAGAGATATTTGAGTTAGCTGGGGAGGGTTGTGCACTGCATCACTGGGTCCATGATGGCTTTCTTCAATATCGAGAATCATTAACTAATGATCTCAATAGCATATGTATTGACCCGGTTTCTGCCTTAAGTTGTAAGGAGGGCTTATTTCTTTACACCCTTTATCTTTACAATTCTTTTTCATTCTTCAACCCCTTCAATGCTTACCAATACGTCATCACTAGCACCTTGTTGTGATTGTTCCAGTGCTAGCTTAAGTACTTGGTCTGCATTCAGCTACGTTCACATTCATTCTCCATCTTTCCTAGGACTTCTAGTTCTATCTACGGAGTTGTCCTTGGGAAGATTCCATCGGTTCTGATGAATCATTGGACTAATACCTATACCTACCACCCTTTTGTCACCACATCCGTCGTGAGTTAAGTGTGTTTTGGGTTGATATAGTCACCATGAAAAATCTTTGAAAAGATCACTTAAAGCACTTGTGATATTAAAATCAAAGTTTTTATGCCTTAAGTGTTTTTATCATCAAAAACGCTCCCCCTTAACTTGTGCATTACACATGTTAAGTTGGTTTATCTTTTAAGCCTTTTTCATTGTTTTAGCCAAGTATCATTAAGTCTCTTTAATCCCATTTTCTCCCCTTTCCAAAATGTTAACCACCAATATTTTGGATATTAATGGATTAACCGGTCTTTGGGTAATAAAATGAAATTAGATGTTGGCCAAAGAACATATTAATGCTCCCCCTCAAGTTAATGAGGGTAAGTTGTAGTGCTTGAGTATGATAGATTTTGAAAGATTTAGAATCTCGTGAGAAATTCTTGAAACATTTCATACTTTCACACTACAACAAGCCACAAAAGCACAATATTTACAATATTAACATATTCATAAATTAACCAATATGGAGTAGACCTGAAATAGTACGACCCATCAGATGGATCGGTCCACGAGCCTGTGATGTGCTCCATATGGTCTGCCCCCCACGAATCGTTCAATACTGTGGATCAACCGTTGATGCCTTAACTATTCCTCAATCACCTGGATGGTGTGGTTGGCACTCTTCTTAAATCGGCCTACCCATTGGTACTTTACTTCTGGAAGACCTTGTCCTGAGTTGAGCATCAACAGCTTGTCACGTACATGCTTGAGAGTGCCATCTCTGAACTTGTGTAGTTCTGAGAGTCGCATGTATTGCATGACCTCTGCTTTATTCAGGTAAAATATGCCCATCTCTGGTTTAAGCGTACCCATGTATGGTTCCTTATCTTGGTGAAAACGACTCATTGGTGTTGTGTGAGGTCGTTCTAGATTTAGCCTGGATTGGTAACTCTCTACCCCGACTTGTAAATCCTCAACCCTTTGCTTGATTACAATTCGATGAGTGAATTGGCGAATGTTGGAACTTAGGGCAATGACTTCATCGGGGTCTAAGTGAGGAACCTTGCCTTGAACCAAAAGGAGTAGAAAATCTTCAATATCTTCAAGTCGTAGGAATTGAAGATCCCCTTCACTGACACTATAAGTCTTACCGTCTTCTCGCTTGAATATGATGTCCTTCAAATACGAATATCCGAAGATATGGTGAAAGTTAACGCCCTGTATGCTGGAGATTCGACGGGTTGCACTTATAGGTGTACCTTGCTTGGTGTGATTGTAGAAGTAGTAAGCCAAATTCTTGTTGCCCCGCCAATGTGAAATGCCTAATTCCGCATATTGATCATATTCTTTGACAAGCTTTTTGCTCCATAGTTTTGAAACTTTATCTTCAATCCAAGGAATATCCTCCAAATTTACTGCTTTGCCCATTGTTAATGACGTAGCATACTTGTCCGCGCCGTTTTCTAAGTAGTCAAGATCACGGTTGGTGAAGTATTGCATTGGCAGATCCTTGGCGGCTGCAATAATTGAGGGTGTTAGTGGAAGAAGGATTGGAGCTTGTTCACCTGATGCTGTTGACTTGATTGCTTTCATGAGCTCATTAAAATGATATTCTCCCTCAGTTTCGGCAATCTTCATGGAAGTCCAGAAGTTCTTGTCTTTGATCGTTGTTTGAAGCATATTTGTATCAATGCTAGGCACTCCATATTTATCCATCAAGAATCCAGAGAATTCGATAGGATTATTGAGGAATTGTGTGAGATACGCCTTTTCACTGTCAGAAACTGTACGTGCGTTTGCTACCTGTGTAAGCCATGGCTGTACGAGAACCGTCTCATCAACAGTGAACGTGTCAGCAAACTCAGGATCTGGTTGATTTAACTCGTCAATATCCATATCAATGTAGTGCTGAGGTGGAGAGTTATGTATCACAGATGGTATCGGGTTGTCTTCTTACATAGGTTCGTGTTCAACAGGTGCTGTTGATGAGACATTAGTAGGAACGGGAAAGAAGAAGTACATGTGGATGTTTCTGTGTGATGCTGAACAGGAGTAGGCGGTGGAGAGTGATGTTCCACAGACGGTGATGGTTCGTCTTCAATCATTGGTTCGGCTTGTACTAGTGGTAGTATAGGATCTACTTGTGATACACTAGTAAGAGCTGGTTCAGATGACTTACCTGTGGTTTTGTCAGTGGTTTCACCATACTCGTCAGTGGTGATGTGTTCACTCTCAGCTTGTTTATCGACAACTTTTTCTTTTGAACGTGCATCAGATTCTTCAGATTCTTCTCCATTGGTGCCATTACCTTCATCCTTATCACCATCCCCTTTCTCCTTATCCTTACCATTCCCATTATCGTCATCCGCATCACTATCGTCATCCTCGTCTTCCCCGTCATCCTCATCGTCATCCTGATCCTCCCCATCGTCCTCATCCTCATCCTCGTCCTTGTCCTCATCCTCATCCTCATCCTCGTCCTCGTCATCATCCTCGTCCTCGTCCTCATCCTCGTCCTTTTCTTCTTCATTTTTATCAGAATGTTCTTCCTCCTCATTCTTTTCCTCTTCTTCCTCATTTTCTGACTCCTGTCGTTTCCGTTTCTTGGAAGATTGGGGAACTGCAGTAGAATCTTCTACTGGTGATGTGTTGGAAGCTTCCATTATGACCTTACTAAGAGCTCTTTGTAATTCGTGTTGAGCTTCTGTTATGGGTGACTCAATGTTGGTTAACCGAGTCTCCAAGGTTTGCATTAACTGTAAGTTAGTAAGGCCATTTGTGAATAATGCTGGAAGCTCCTGATGTACACATGCCCTAACTTCACGCTGGATGATGTTAGTCATGGAATCATTGAAGGAATCGAGAAATGCAGCATTTTCTTTGTCACGTGCGTCCTTTTCAGCAAGAAACTCGTTGTGTTGCTTTTGAAGTCTTATGACATTTACGAATGTTTCTTGAAGTTTGTTGTCATCACGTTTTTGTGTTCTTTCGTCACGTGACTTACTATGATTTATCCTTTTCTCCAGTGCCGCAATATTATTTGCCTGTGATTCCAGTTGTTTTTGGAGGTGCTGAATGAGTGGATCATTGATTGTGAGAAATGGAGTGGGAGTGGATGATAGTTGTACTGCTGTTGTTGTTGGTGGAGGAGTTACTGCAATTGCTAACGAGGTTGTGGATTGGATGGTGGTTGGTACAAGTTGTTCGAGGATAGGTGGCGATGTTGGTACAATCACTGGGGCAGTTGTTGGCACAAGAGGATCGACAATCGGAAGAGCATCGTTGTAATCACTTGGGTGGTGGTTAGTACAGGTTGATGGGTGACCGGTGGCGGCGTAGGTGTGATTACATGGATGGTGGTTGATACAGGTTGATTGATTACCGGTGATGGTGTGGGTGTAATTACTGGGGTGGTGGTTGATACAGGTTGAATGGTCTCGATTGTAGGTTCAATCGGCGGGACGGTTGTTACAACAGTGCTGAAGACTGGTGGTGGAGGGGGTATGTGTTGTTTAATAGGAAACAACGTCAGATGAGCATCTTCTGCTGCTATTATTGATGAAGGAGGTGCGAGTGGTTTGCTAAGATTGACGTCATCGTACAGAATTGTTTCCATATCTGTTCCACCTTCTAAATTTTGATCTTCATAATCGTAGTTGATATAATCATCTACGTTGTCATCATCTTGATTTGTTGGGTCTGTGAGATCTTCCTCTAGTCTGAGATCTTGTTCCTCTTCATCATTTGAATCGTCTGGATCTCCAAAAGCTTCCAGTGCTAACTCGGCCGGAGTTTTTGATCTAGAACCACTAATGGTTTTCTGTGCCTCCATCCTACTTAACTTTTGTGCAATGCGCATCTGTTTTTCTTCAGACATTTTTACTAAGGGATCTTGTTCATCTGCATCTTCATCACGTAGTTGCTCTTTCCCTTTAGCTTTACCTTTGGTTTGGGGTGAAGAAGTCTTTTGGCGTTTGACAACAGTCTTTTTCCTTTTACCCTTTTGTTTTTCGGATGGATCTGCGTTTGCCCTTTTAAATTGTGTTTCAATGTCCAGAAGCATTTGTTTGTAAGGTTCACTGTCCTTGATCCCGTCATTGATCATGGTGTCAGGCACTAAAGCTGGAAGTAGTGAGTACTTACTGGGATGTTTTTCGTCACCCATCTGATCCAACACATGGTCATCATCTGATGTATGGTAGAAGAAGTTTCCACGCTTGTCAATAGAAGGAACACTCTTCATGAAATGGTTGATTATAAGTTTTGTGAACCTTGGAAACGGAAGATGCAGTGATTTCTTCTTGGTACCGGTGAATTGGTAACACGCTTCTTGCCAAAGAAGTAGAGCATAATCCACTTTAGATGCAGTGTATAGGCCCCAAAGTATATGAGCCTGAGGTGGTCTCAGTTGGTCATAACCACGAGCCTTTGAAGTGAGGCACCTGGTTATGATGATGACGATTGCTTTCCATGGTTGACCAATGCGTGCAGTGGAGAACTGAGATAGATGTTGAATGTTACCCTCATAGTTTAGAGCTCTAAGTACTCGAAGCACTTCATCTATTTTTGGATTGGGCACAAACTTTTCTCCTTTTGCTAATTTTGGAAACTTGAACAATTTCCTGAATTGATTTAAATCAAGAGTAAAATTTTGCCTGTTGATTTTGAAAGTGATTGATATCTTAGATGCTTCCTTTGCGGCGGTAATCGATGCTGTGGCCCAAAATTCATGAATGTAGATTTCAGGAACTGATGCAGTAGCTCTAAGTGCATCTTTAATGGGTGACATGTCAAGAATGTCCATTGCAACTTTGAAGGCGGCAATTTTTGGATCAGAATCCTCTCTCAGACGAAAGTTGTTCTCTACAAGTGGTAGTCGGACATTTAGTGGTACTAATGCGAGGTCTGATTGTTGTTGTTGTTCTCTGGTGATTGACATGGTTCCTGCTTTGATGATATAAGCACAAATGATATACACAAAATATATATATCTTAAGTCTATACCAAGTTAAAGCATAGGGAATAAAACATAACAATTATTACCACATATAATAGAGAAGCAACATACAACCATGGTTCAGATGGACAAGGTCCTTACATACAACTACACACAGACATGCCAAAGACATTTTATTCTAAATGGATAACAACCTAGCATTAATTCTTAAAATATTTGGATATCTTGGTTGTCATAACCAGAACCTCAGTAGGTCTAGGTTTCATTTCTACTAACACCTCAGTAGGTCTTGGTTTATATTCAACCAAAACTTCAGTGGGTTTTGGTTTAGTTTCAACCACTACATCAGGAATTGTAGGATTTTCGTCAACCCAAACAATAGAAGGCTTGAACAGAGGGCAAGACAATGATGAAACTTTGTCTTCCATGGCCTGGAAACAAAACGCAAGACATTGAATAAGTAAATTTTATCTCTTTTGTTTACAGAGGAGTCAACTTATTAAATAAGAGGAACTTCTGTAATAAGAAACCTTTCAAGTATTCTTAAGAGATAAAATTAATTAATTTCAATAAAACTTGGTTTCGTGAAAGTTGCCCTAATTTACTTAAAGCCTAATAAGGAAATAATGCAATCTAGGTCGAAATCATTAGATAGTCTAAGGCAATTGCATAGTGTAAAGGCATGCTAGCTTAAAGTGATGGTGCAACAACAATCTTTTCGCAAATACTATAATTCCACTTATATAGGAAACAATCTAGCAACATAAGCAAAGAAGAATCTCTAATCTCATATTCCCAAATCGGAATGCTATACACCTCATCGGAATGACAATGTGCCACTCGGAAAGGACCAATCGGAAAGGACCAATCGGAAAGAACCAATCGGAAAGAACCAATCGGAAGGACCAATCGGAAAGGACCAATCGGAAAGAACCAATCGGAAAAGACCAATCTGAAAAGACCAATCGGAATATCCATTCTGAAAGTCCTATCGGAATGAACCGATCGGAATGACCTAATATAAAGCTAATCGGAATGTTCAGTCTGAGTGTCCAATCGGAATGACTTAATCGGAATATCCTAAAAAAATCCAATCGGAATATCCAAACTTAATGTCCGATCGGAATGAACCGATCGGAATGAACCGATCAGAATGACTTAATCAAAGGCTAATCGGAATGTCCTAATCTGAATATCCGATTGGAATGTCCGATCGGAATAACCGATCGGAATGACCAATCGGAATCTAAGCCTTTCTTCATCGGAATCTGGGCGGAGTTTCCTAGGTGGATCTAAACTTAGCGTTTTTTATGGTTTTTAGGCTGTTTTAAACAAATTCATACAAAACCAGTGTATAATACGTAAAAACGATTAAATCCCCTCTGTTTAAACATGATGTTTATCATGTTTACATCGAAACCCTAGATCAAATTGAGCAAACCGAGAAGAACAAAGATTGTTAGCACAGAAAGCATAGGCAATAGATATAGCACATGTTTTCTAAGGTTACCTTAGAAGAAATCACATCAAGAAACGCACAAGAAAGTGAGATGATGCAAGGTTTTTAAGAAAGAATAATGGCAGCTGAGATAAGTGTATGGTGTGTGGGAGAATCGTATGCAGGATAAACAAAAATGGGAGTGGAAGCTTTTGACTAAGGTCAAAGTGTCTAACCAATTTTTTTGCGAAAATTGCAGATTGGTCCCCCAAATTTGATGGATGGCATAAAACTAGTTATTAAAAACTAGTTATCAACACATTAAGGTCAACCGTTCTAACCATTATCCCGACTAATGAGACACGCCAATAAAACCTAATGCCAACTCAAAATAAACTCCATACAAGGCACACATTGCACATAATGCACATACGGAAAGATGATAGACAATATAATATGAAGACCAAATCGTGTTCAATATGAAATGATACTTGCTCCCCCTCAATTGGTGACCCGTTTTCTATTTAAAGAGCTGTAGTCATTGCATTTAATGGGACAATTATCATATGAAGGCATTTTCTGTGTAATGATTTTCTTAAACGATTTTTGGGGCAATAAGATTTCTCTTATTTTAACAAAATAAGTGCACTGAAACGTACACTTATTTGTGTTAGACCAAGTTATAAAGTAAACTTAGTCCCTTACAAGGTTTTCAAGTAAACCTTGCCTGAGAAATTAATTCCCGTTGTGAGCCAACGTTTTCAGAAGAAATACGTGACTTTAATGCGAAAGGCGGGTTGCAGTCTGAAATAACTACAAGCCATTATGGGCATGTTTTAAAAATGTACAACTTTTATACGGACTCTATTTATGGCGCCGTGTCAATTTTAATCGACATTTCTAAAGCCGTAAATATTACCGTACTAAAAGACATGCCCGATTTGAAAAGAAAAATATTTTTGGGTTTTCTTGGTTTTATATTTTTTATGGATTTTCTTGGTTTTATATTTTTTTATATTTTTCTTTTGATGGTTTAAGTATGTACTATAATATACAAGATCACGATCAAAGGATACTTGAGAATAGTTTACCAGTACTATTCTTCAGATTCTTCTGCCAACTCCTTAAGTGTCGCTGGTGAAAATGATTTCATGCCTAGCTTTTCGATCAAAAACTCTATGCGTCCTCGATCTAAGGCCTTTGTGAATATATCGGCCAGCTGATACTCGGTGTTGACGAAGTATAGTTCGATCACTCCATTTTCCACTTGCTCCTTGATGAAGTGGTAGCGGATGTCAATGTGCTTTGCTTGAGAGTGTTGAACGTAGTTACAGCATAGAACGATTGCACTTTTGTTATCACAGTACATCGGGATTTTGTTGAATCCAAGACCGTAGTCAGTCAATTGTGACCTCATCCAAAGAACTTGAGCACAACAACCGGACATAGCAATGTATTCAGCCTCAGTACTTGATATCGCAGCGCTTTTCTGCCTTTTTGATGCCCAACTAACAAGTCTATCTCCAAGGAGTTGCACACTGCCAGAAGTGCTACGTCTGGTATCTTGACACCCGGCATAATCTTCATCTGCATATGAAATTAGTGCAATAGAGGAATCCTTCGGATACCACAGACCATGATGAAGTGTTCCTTTTAGATACCGAAAGATCCTTTTCACAACATGTAAGTGCTTTTCGGTAGGCCGAGCCTGATACCAGGTACACATGCCTATAGCAAATTGCAAATCAGGCCTGCTAGCAGTCAGATAGAGAAGGGTGACGATCATTCCACGGTAAAGTTTAGGATCGACAGCTATCCCTTCCTTATCTTCATCTAACTTGGATCTCTCCACAATTGGAGTATCCACGGGGTCACAGTTTTCAAAGTGATATTTCTTTAAAGATTCAAGAGCAAATTTGGATTGATTAATAAAGATGCCTCTGGGATTCTGAGAAATTTGCAACCCTAAGAAAAATGAAATTTTTCCCATCATCGACATCTTAAAGCGTGTGGACATAATTTTCTCAAAACGGTCAGACAAACGTTGATTAGTAGCAGCAAATATTATATCATCAACATAAATTTGTACCAGTATCATGTCGTTGTCCTCCTTGAGAATGAATAATGTGGGGTCTACTTTGCCTTTGGAGAAGCCTTTGGAGATGAGATACGATGATAAGAGATCGTACCACGCGCGTGGAGCTTGTTTCAACCCGTAAAGAGCCTTCTTGAGCTTGTACACGTGATTAGGATACTCTGAATTGACGAATCCATTCGGCTGGCTTACATAGACATCTTCCCTTAATTCACCATTGAGAAATGCCGTCTTAACATCCATTTGGTAGACGATCATATTCATGTGAGCAGCATATGCAAGGAATAGTCTAATTGCCTCCAATCGTGCAACAGGAGCAAAGGATTCTTCAAAATCGATACCCAAAGCATGTTTGTAACCTCTAGCGACCAATCTAGCTTTGTTTTTCAGCACACTACCTAACTCATCGAGCTTAACCTTGTATACCCACAACAGTGTCAAGATTTCAACGTTGCTGGGTAACGGAACTAATTCCCACACTTCAAGACATTGGAATTCATTAAGTTCCTCTTGCATGGCTTCAATCCATGATGATTTGGTCATGGCTTGTTGCCAGTTTTTAGGTTCAGTGTCTGAAAGAAATGCATCAAAATAGCAATATAATGCATGTTCTTGGAGTTGATGGCGTGTTAAGACTGGTCGATCGATGTCACCAATAATATTGCGGATTGGGTGATCCTTTGTCCATTTAGTGTTGTGAGTTCAATCCGTGGTGGTCGGGAGTGAACGATTACAGGAGCTTCCTCTGAGGTAGACGCACCGGTAGGGTCTTCAGGTATATGTGAACCAAAGAAGGGAAGCTCTTGTAAGTGAGCATATTCTAGATCATGATCATATAGATCCTCTTCAACATCATTAGTAACGAGTGGGGGTGATGATTCAGGTGTTGTTTGAGAATTGGTGGGGGATGGTACATCTTGTTCAAGAGTAACAGTAGTTGCCTCAGATTGATTTCCATTATCTTGAGCAACCACTACGGGAATCGGAGCTACTGCTACGGGTGCTGGAGAATCATTACTCTGTGGATCAAATAATTCATCAAACATAGGTTGAAATAACTTATCCCACTCGGACCTTGTTGGTGGTTTGAATGATGGAGAAGTAGGGTTGTTGGGAATTAAGCCGGAACTAATTGTACCGGTTCCCATCTCGTGTAATGCGGGTTCAGAGCTGTGTTGCTCAGAAGCCATCGCTGTCAGCTCATCAAAATCGACATCCAAAGTTTCTACAATCTTGCCAAGACGACGGTTATAAATCCGGTAAGCTTTCTTTGCGGGTGAATATCCAATGAAAATTCCAATATCGGCCTTCGGTTGAAGTTTTCCCAGATTCTCACTATTTGTATTTGGATAGCAAAGTGCACCAAGCACATGAAGATATGAAATATCGGGTTTGTGTCCATGAAGTAGCTCATATGGAGTTTTACCATGACGTTTGCGAATGATAGAGCGGTTTTGGGTATAACATGCGGTTGCCACTGCTTCTGCCCATAAGAATAAAGGAGCATTCGCATAAATCAACATAGTTCGAGCAGCTTCCATAAGTGTACGGTTACGTCTTTCAACGACACCATTTTGTTGTGGAGTGCGAGCCACAGATGTTTCATGAGAAATACCAACCTTTTCATAATAACTTCGAAGAGTCTGATTAACGAACTTAGTGCCGTTATCAGTCCGAATGTGGCGAACAATAGCATTACGACGTACTTGGATCATCTTTAAGAAAGTAATGATATACTCTGGTGCTTGATCCTTGGATGCTAAAAACTTTACCCATGTAAACCTTGAGAAATCATCCACTATAACGAGGATGTATTTTCTACCACTCACACTAGCTGTACGCATTGGCCCGCAAAGATCCATGTGCAAAAGATACAGTGGTTCTTGGTTGGTGTCTTCTGCTTTAGGTTTGTAAGATTTCTTGGTGCTTTTACCCAATGAACACGCGGAACATAAATGATCCTTGTCAAACTTAAGTTTCGGAAGACCACGAACAAGTTCGTTTCTAGCCAAATGGTTAATAGCATCAAAGTTAAGATGAGATAACCGTCGATGCCACAACCATGACTTGGTCTTAGATGCTTTGGAGAGTAGGCAAACAGGAGAGGCGGCCATCATGTTTTGAATAGACAAAGTATAGAGATTATCCCCTCGAGAACCCTTTAACAAATCATTTCCTGCAAGATCGCGAATGAAGAAAGTATGTTGTCGAAAGGCCACTTCAAGGTTAGAATCACAGAATTGTCCTAATGAAAATAGATTGTGACCAAGTCCCTCCACATAATAAACCCTTGAAATCGTGACATTCCCAATTTGGTATTCACCATAACCCATAATCTTTGCAATATGGTCGTTGCCGAATTTTACCGTTCCTAGAAACTTGCTGACAAAATTTTTGAGCATCGAGCGGTCTCCAGTCATATGTTTGGAGCACCCCGAGTCCAAATACCAAAGAATAATTTGGACGACCTGAAAATATTACCAAACACAGACGATGTATCGGATTCTAATTGTTCTTCTAAGTTAGCAGGTACAGATACAGTTATCTTAGGTTTGCTATCAGACGAAACTTTAGGTTTCCAGATTTTCTTACTAGTGGTTGGCTTAGATTCTAGTTGTCTAGTATTCTGAGGTACTTTTTGACTAGGGACATTACCACTGGTAGGCACAGTAGTGGGGGCAGACCTAGTTAAAGGGCGCTTTTTCCATTTCTTAGTGCTAGTGTTCCTATTTAAAGGACGCTTAGACCTAACTTCCGTAGATGTGATCCTAGTTAAAGGGCACTTAGTTCCATTTGCAGTAAAGGTCCTACCAGTGGGTTTCCATTGCCACCCAACTTGGGTAAATTTCTTCCCTGTTGGAGTCCATTCAAGATTGTTCTTAATAGCATGCGTTTCATTCACGTGTTCAACAAGGCGTAAATCATGATGCTGAGAAAACATGCATTCATTACAATTCCAACATTTCGCATTAGAATTCACATTTTGCTTAGGTTTCCACTCATAAAGAGGACCTTTTGTCTTAGCTACATGATTCTTTTTATTTAAAACTGAAATAACGTTCCTAGGGTGCACTTCTACTTTCTTCTTCTCAGTCCTATTAGTGGAAGGCTTGATCCTATCTTTCTTTCCTCGAGATCCTTTAGCCATAGTGGACACAGTTACTCCTGTAGAAGCCAAGGGAACATTAGTTACAGATTTTAAAGGTGCCTTACTTGATGGTGCCAATGACGGTTTTACTCCTGGGGTCTTATTGAATGGAGTTACAACAATGGGTCGATTAGTGAGTAGTGCAGAACCTTGTTTTCTTATGTATTGCAAATATGCTAAGCAATATTGAACACGCTTAATATATTCATGAGCTGAATAGTAGTAACTGCTTGAGGGATCTAACGCATACAAATCATCTAAAATATCCCTAACAAGATCTACGTGCTTAGTTGCATTCCTCATATAATCATCGTAGGTAACCGGGTTTTTCTTATGGAGCGGGTTCTTATAAAGCACTAATGACTTGGTTGTTGGAGCACTAGAGGACGGTGCAGAGTTGTTAGCTAAGTTATTAACAGCTTCTTGTCGGGTGAGAAGAAGTGTCTCCTTTAACTCGGCCAAAACCATGTTTTTGTCTAAGAGCTGAATTTTTAGGTCAGAGGTTTCCTCACATTTCTTGTTCAGTTTGTCAATTAAAGACTTTTGCTCTGTCGCATTAAACGCGAGGTTTTCTTCTATTGAACCAGAAATTTGTGAGTCTCCCTTCCTTACTTGTTCACGCTCTCCTAGTATAGAATTAATTCTATTTTCTAGGACATGATTCTTAGTCTCTGCAGCCTCTAGTTCCGTTTTTGTTTCTAGTAATTCTCTCTTAAGTCTCATCATCTCTTCTTCTAAATTCTGAATAATCTGAATCATCTTGTCACTTGTCTCAACGGAGTTTCCACCATCATTTAGTTTTGAAAGAGTTTCATTTTTAGATTGATTCTCAATTTCAAGAGATATAGAATGTTGTTGAAGCTCGTTAAAACTTTTTGAAAGTGTATTATATGAATCTTGAAGCTTTAAAAATTCAGCGTTGGATTCATGACAAGAATGATTTTCTACAGTATTCACATTGTCAACAGTATTCACAGATTCATGCACAACATCACAAATATTCACAGTAGATGAAATTTTATGAGTATATTTAACAGTAACAACTTGCATCACTTCGAGAGACACCATATGTTCTAAAAAGCAGTCATATTCTGATAAAATCTTTTCCTTTTCAATTAAGTGTTGTTCGTAAGCATCATCCATTTTATTGAAAACTTTTTGAACTTCACCAATTTCAAAACTTAAATTACACGTTAGATTATAGACTCCTTGTTTAATATGGTCCACAAACGGAATGATCGCTTCTTCAAACACCGTTTTCATGTGTTCGAACGCCCATTCTCCAGCGGTTTGAGCCGTTGAAGTCGTACATTCCAAAATGACCTTGTCAAAATCGGTAAGGTATTACCCAATCTCTTCCAAGCTGAGCTTTACCGTACTAACCAGGGGAAGATTCTTAGGAATTTCCTTTGGTTTGTCCGAGTTGACAAGTGTAGGAATTATACTAAGGCATTCTCTAGTCGGCATGAAAGTGGATGTTTGGAGAGTTTTCTTTTTCATATTAAAACGAATTCTAAGATCTATTGTGGCATTTTTTGCATTCATTGAAGCATAATCATATTCTGGATATGTCGAAAGTAATTTTAACTGCTTTTCATCATATGGTGTCATGGAATCACTTGAGAACACTATCGGATCTAATACCAATCCTAACTTTGTTGCATCATAAAGTCGTGGGTTGTGGTTAAGCGCTTGCTTTGCATACCCCGGGTTAGGTGGTAAGTCTATAAGACGCGATAGATTGAACTCTTTAAATGATGCATGAAACAAGTGTACTAGATGTGAAGCGGCATATTGTTTTAAAAGCTTAATTTCCGTTTCTTTGATTCTTTCAGACGTCTTAATTTCCATTTCAAGCTGTTTGGACTCAAGAATTTCAAAATCCGTTTGAAGTTGTTGAAAATTAGTAACGACTGACTCTTTTTCTTTAAGCTCATTCGAAAGATTTGCTCTTAAACTTTCAATTTCTAG
The DNA here is from genome assembly GCA_025667525.1 of Glebionis coronaria. Taxonomy (NCBI): domain Eukaryota; kingdom Viridiplantae; phylum Streptophyta; class Magnoliopsida; order Asterales; family Asteraceae; genus Glebionis; species Glebionis coronaria. Next base: position 413,288,166 of record CM046880.1, read on the forward strand.
CAGATTGTCCATTTGAACTTTGCTAAACCTATCAAATTCAGGATTGGTTAAGGTTGTGGACACAGGAGTCATTTCCAAGGTTTTAACCTTGTCCTTATGCAAAGCAAGCTCGGCAGATAAAGTCTGATTAGCATTCATGGTTTCAAGGATTATACTATTAATTCTGCTAAGCAAAGATGCCGGGACACTAACCAAATCAGGTTGAGCAGACGAATTAATAGTCGTAAGAGCTCCCGGTTGTGGTTCACTCAAAGTCTGAGGACTTGCAATGTTATTTCTATCATTGTTTGTCTCGTCGATTGAGTTACTAACCACCGGAGGCTGTTCCGAATAGTCAGACATTTGCTCAACTTGATAAGGTACAATACTAGTATTTGTAGCAGTAGTTGGTACCTCCGAAATGGTATCAGTTCCATAGAGTGAAAGGTTTGCCATAAGAGCTGCTTTGGCGGTGTTAAGATCATCACAATCCGAGTCATATGCATCCAAATCATCACATTGATATGCAGCATTGTTGGTGATGACTGTTGTGAGACCATCAGTTTCCGCTACTCCCGGATCTGCAAGGAATGCCAATTCTTCGTCATCAAGCTCACGACCTTGGGCTTGAGCATTCACCAGGTAAATCTTCTCCTTAAACCATGTGTCGTCCCTTCTCCTCTTAGGATGCTTGCATTCTCGGGCCATGTGCCCTTCCCCTTTGCAGTTGTAGCAAATAACCACCTTCATTTTACCAGTGCTGTTAGCCCTTGTAGCAGTAGTATTGGATGAACGTGCACCAGCAGTAGACGAATTTGATCTCCCTTGAAGTGGTTGCACCATGACCCTTCCGTCCTGAATTGTTGCCTGTTGTCGAGAGTTAGACGAGTTCCTTAACTGATTGTTAGTTGGTGCTGAACCTCGGTAACCTCTTTTGTTCAAAGTTTGACTTAAATATGCAGACATCAGAGCAAGGATTTCAGTAGGGCTATCTCCTTTTCTAAATTCAGGGACAGGGATGTCATCTTCACAGTATAATGCTGATGCTGGTTGAGCAACAAACTGATTGGTTGGAGCACTTACTTGATGTGAGTAATGATGTTGAGGAGCCTCGAGTTGTGGATAGGTACTAGCAAGGTTGGTGGGAGGTTGATACGGTGAATATTGGTGTGAAGCATAAGGTGATGGGTGTGAATCTCCTTGTGATGCTGATGTTGCTGGTTGGTGATAAGATGTTGGCGGCGGTGGCAGAATCGAGTATTGTGGAAAGCTTGGTGTTTGATACACAGGTTGATATGATGATTTGTGCCCTAAAGCAAGCTGAGAGTTGTGGTATGACAGTGTAGGATGGTTTGCCAATAATGCCATTGGTTCATGATAAGGTCCCTGAGAAATTCGGTTTTGGATCACATGCTTCTCATGTTGTTGTAAGAAAGCATAGAGTTGATCTAAATTGGACTTGTGTAGATCACGAATCATTTTGACATCAGTCACATATTGACTCCATTCAGGGGGTAGTGTGTTCAAAAACTTGGTGTTTAACTGAAACTGTTCGATTCTTAGATTATAGACATTCATGTCATTCATCAAAGTGGTAAAACGCCAGTAAAAATCATGAAGAGTCTCCCCTGGAATGTATTGGAATCTATCAAACAAATCATATAGTTGGCATTCTCGTTCTTGCTTAGTGAGAGATGTCCCTTGTAGCGAAACCGCAAGTCGATCCCAAAGATCCTTGGCCACTTTATGTTCACTCACCATTCTAAAGATATCGGGTGGAAGGGCTTGAAGAATTGTCTGAATAGCCCTTTCATCGGCATCTGCAATGAGTTTGTTGGCATCGGTTAACTCATGATACTGCCTTGGCCTTGTCACATTGTTGACGGTAACGTCTCCCCAATCTAATGGACCTTTGTCAATTGATTCTAGCATAAGTCGACCACTTTGTTTGCCCATGATGTACGTTCTCATGCGACTTTGCCATGATTCAAATAAATCTTTGATGAGCAAAGGCGGGCGAGTATCGGTACCCGAAATGATCGATATATCGGTGAGTGAAGTCATAGTTGGCATAAATGAATGTGAATTCATTTTGTGATCCCTTGAAAAAAGATTATCAAAGATGATCGAACAATGAAATAAAGTTAAGTGTTTTAATGTTGTTAAAACAAAGATGTTGCGTGTTTTTGTGAAAAAATTACAAACTTGAAACGAAATCCTCTAAGTTGAAAATACTATCTCAATACCCAAACTTCTTAGTCTCAATGTGAAAATCTCAAAGTGTCGTAAGTCTCAAAATTAATCCGTCGAAATGCTAAAAGTAACCAATCGGAATGTTATCTAAAGCCCTGATCGGAATATTGTCTAATCGGAAACCTAGTCGGAATATCTTCCAATCGGAATGATAACTGAACCCTGGTCGGAATGTCGTCCAATCGGAATACTTAACCAATCAGATACCTTGTCGGAATACTTACCTATCGGAAACCTTATCGGAATACTTACCAATCGGAACCTTGTCGGAATACTTACCAATCGGAACCTTGTCGGAATACTTACCAATCGGAAACCCTGTCGGAATACTTACCAATCGGAACCTTGTCGGAATACTTACCAATCGGAAACCCTGTCGGAATACTTACCAATCGGAATGATGTAGAATACCTGGTCGGAATGTGAAACTACACCCCCTAATCGGAATACTTAACTATCCTCCTATCGGAATACAGATTGGAATATGTAAACCCTTTTCCGATTTGACTGATTGGAATCCCTAAACCATTTTCCGATTATGCTGATCGGAATAACGGTACTGTTACGAAATTTTGAGGCTAAAAAATGAGATTTTCGACAAGAAAACCGTGATTTGAACCAACCCAAAACACCCAAAACACTACTAAAGGTATTTAGAAGATATATGGAGCACTTGGAAAGTCAAAAACACGAAAAAAAAATTGAGACTTGGGTAAAGATCAATCAAAAACACATGAACACACCAAAGTGAACATGAACAACACAAAACCAACCTTTATTTCATCCCATGCTCTTGATACCAATTTTAGAACAATGATAATCTTGTGAAACAAGGGGGTTGATGTTTTTCTAGAGAGAGAAAGTTAGAGAGAGAAGTGAAAGAAAACTCATATGTTGAAATGAAAGAAATAAACAACCAACACCTCTTTCCATGGTGGAAAGAGGTTTAAATACCCCAAGTCCTTAATGGACTTGGGCTTCCGGCCCTTGAACATGCTCATGGGTCGGGCTATGTAATAAATGACACTTAACATTACTACGAGCCTATAACTACATTATTGGAGTGACCGAGACTTTCTATATACGTAAAACGTATTTCCAACACACTGGGTGTCTATGTAATAGGTTAGGTTCTTTATGTTTAATAAAACTCTGAGTTATGTTTGTTAAATTATGTTTAAGAAGAAGTTGTGTACTCACTTACAATAATTTTAGACATAGTATAGTTTATAAACAAATAGGGGGAGATTGTTGGGCCAATGAAAGTTTTAACTATGGACCAGTCTAGATTTGTTTAAATTAGACTAAGTGTTACGAGTCGCTGAGAGGACCAGCGACAGAGACCAGATCACCGGATGGAAAAGCCTCAGCTGGCACACCAGGAACATTCAAGTCAAAGACAACGTCATAAAAGTCGAAGATTATCTGAAGTCATACTCACCAGCAGTTATGGACAAGCTGTGATGTAGAAGGAATGTACTGGTGTTCAAGAATCTCTGAGATGACGATACTCAGAGATCACTTACAACCCTATGAAGACTTAAGCAAGCAGAGGCTTGCTTTACCATTTACAGTTTAGGCGGGAGAATCTCCAAGGTATTTTGGGCGGGACAAAATAGGAGATTTGAGTTAAAGCCTAGTACGACCTAGTGGGACAAAAGTGAACAGTTGGCAGAACTGTTCACTTAAAGTAGTTTAAAGGTATATCTCAATATGGACATGTATTTAATATGTTTTACTCTTCCATTCAGAAGTTGACACGTATCAACTACTCCTACTAAGGAAGCAACCTCGTACCACTATAAATAGGAGGGAGAAAGAAGAGTTATTCAACCCTTGTGCTTGGATAAATAATCTAAGTTTCTTTCTCCCTTTGGAACCTTTGAGCCCTCAGCTGTCTACCAGCGACTCATAGGTTCTCTTGTAAACTTGAGGCTCAAATCAAGTTTACTTGTTCTAGGGTTCATTTCTTATTGTCATTTAACGGGTGTATTCATAGCACTTTGTAGTACTTTGTTTATAACAGTTAATAAAGCATTACTCGTTTGAAAAGTATTTCTTTGTGTGTTCGTGTTTATACGAGTTATAGTTTCGACAATTGTTGTATTTTGGGACTTTCATTATGGAATCATAGTTCGAAGTTGTAAGAAGCATTAGATTTATGCATGTTATGTGACGTTGTAGTCTAGTCTTTTTATGCGTTTCTTCCTTTAAGGAAGTTAGATGCATATATATGTAATGGACGGATATGTGGAAATCACCCACATCCTTTATAGTTAATTGTTTTTTGGCGTAATAAAAACAAGATACCATCTTAAAGTCATTAGAAGAATCTAAATGTAGAGTCGTGGGCTCTTTTACTTATGAAATAATGTGAATAATATAGGTTTTAAGTGATCTCAAAATGAAAGTCACTCTCTTAATTTTCCTTTATGCAACTTGTCATTCAAATTGCCAGCAATCCTGTTTTTCACGAGAAAACAAAATATTTTGAATATGATGTACAACAAAAGTACGCGCAATAAGTTTGGCATACGTGACCTTTTTAACAAATTAAATGAAAGGAGGATGTTGAAATCAAATTTGATATGTCACATGTCAAAGATTATTTCCTTATTTGTTTATCCTTATCTCATGAAAGGAAGTATATTGGAATAAAGACAATAGGTTATCTAGGAGTAAATAAGAACAAAAAATTTCGTGGCAATTTAGTGAATGGAAGAACTTGGAGGGCTGTAATATACTTCGGGTTTTCATATAATATCTCCTTGTCACTAGGGTTAAAATTTTTACCTCTCTAAACCTTAACACCAATTTCATAATTATAAATAGTTGTGCATATTATTATTCCTCATTTCTGTTGGTTTGATTATTGATGTATCGTGTGACTGTTATCTCAAAGATAACCTTCACAAGCATTTGTGTATTACTATATCATTTTAGTTATTAATAAATAAGGTAATCTTGTCGACTGATTCATTACTTTTGATTAATAACTTATTGTTTTTATACTCATTTCATGAAAACCATAAGTGTTATTTTGAGCATGAACGCGTACGTCTGATGACGATACATAGAGGCATTTGACATCGTTTTACCATATTTTTATTGGTAAAGTGATCATTTGTTCATGTGATATCTTTAATTTAGTGCAGCTAAACTTTATGCGATTTTCACCAGCCAATTTCACGACTAACATGAAAAGATAAGCTATTTTATGTTGATAGATATTTGAAATATTTTATGAAACTTTTTTATGCTTAATCATAATTTGATTCACAGTTTACTTGCAAATAAGAAATTGTGGATGTGGTTTTGGTTTTTACCATAATATGCGCCATTTAAAGTCTTTGTGGCAGCATTTGTTATGAAAAAAAGGTAATTGAGTCTTTTCATGTGAGAGGTTGGACCCGATTATGTACAATAACTCATTAACCTTAAATAATTTGAAATTAAAAGACCTTTTAAATATGATATAAGTTCATTTGGATACTAAACTTTTCTAAGATATTGAGAGACCCATCCCTACCTTCCATTTTTATTTCATCCAATGAATAAGATTAGATCCTAATTTACACTACAAGGTTATTTTGGTCTTTTCATGCACAGTATATAATATTTTTTTTAACAAGCCCTCATTTACTTTACACACATCTATGTGTTTCCTCTCTCTCTACATCACAAATCTACTTTCCATCACATCTAATAATCACCGGTAGCACTTCGTTCCTTCCGATTTACATCATCTTCACTTTTATAATCACGTCATCTATTTTTATTTACATTTATTTGTCTAAATTAGCCAATCTCAATCAGTTAGTTTTAAAATGGTAATTATTTTTGAATTTATGTTTAGCGAATTATTTAATTACAAGTTATCTGATTTGACGCAAATTGATACCAGTTTTTGAATGTTTATATTTAATTTAAACTTTGTTCTGTATGTTAAAGGTATTATGCGATTGCCGCGTAAAGCGTCAGAATTGCCTGGCGGTATATAATTAACGATAAGATATTTCAAGGTAAAATTAAAAGGCAATTGAAATATCGTACCATTTGAGATAACATTCTAACACGAGACTTTAAAGTGTGTGATAAAAGAATGAATGAAAGGAACTTGTAAAACAAGACATTCAAAAAATACTTAAAACATGCACATTGTTTTCAAAATTACATTCACCGAATGTCGTATAGTCTAATACTAGAAGTCACGCCTTCAGTTCTTAATAATCCAAAAGATACATAAGATAACAGGCATAGATAATTGTACATTGACATGAAACTTAACATTAAGAATACACACCCAAAAGCATGAAGTATGGAACGTTAAAGGAACCATTCTAACACATGTGGAATACTGGTATCATAGCTGGCTTTGCTTCATCTACACTCTTTAAAAACATCCTTAACTTTACCAACAAGCTTGAATCTTACCATTTTATTTACCTTAAATCACATTCGCGAACAATGTGTTTCCAGTTAGCTTTGATATTCATGTGGTGTCTTCTCCAAGGTCTGTTTGAGTGAAACTCCAGATCAATATCAACATAAAATTCCAACTTTTGATAATGCAACATTAAGTTATGATATTTCCGAGTCTTCACATCCCCGTGTGGTATGGTATGGCCAAAAGACGGCATAAACAACATTATTATTAGAATAACGTTAATAGAGGCATATATGTAAACAAACATAAGCATGCTCTTACGGGAATAATGTTTAACAATAGAGGCATATATGTAAACAAACATAAGCAAGAGAGGTCTATCCAACTTACCAGGCGGCCTTTGGCAGTAACGTATGCCAATATAGGAGCATAGAAACAACGATTTTCATCTTCATGATCAGTATGATGCTTTTCCCATGCACAGTGGTGTGCCATCCTTAAATCTACAGTTGTTGATTAATGTAAAGAGGTTGTTAGTAAATGTAAATGTATGTAACAAATGGGATAACATATTTTCGTCATTTAAATATAAGATATATACCATACCTTTGTCATCGGACCTTTTGATGAAAGGTACACGTGAATTAAGGTGCATTGGTGGTACCATCTCAGTCTGCAACCCCATACCATTGTCACCAAACACCACCAACGAAATTTTATTCCCTAAAAGATTCGTAACAACCACCCTGCTTCCCACCTGTATCTTCTCGACATAACTTAAAATATGTATCCTTGACCAGACAACACATGTCCTTTTCATTTTCAGATATGTCAATTTCATTATGAGTCACAGTTGACACCAATTGGTTAGCGATCATAACTTCTATATGATTTGTGGTTCCTATTTTAAGAAGGTCATAAGGTAGTACCTACATATAGGTAATTGATAACCATCTATTTAGTACCATATATCATAATTGCACGAATATGGACAAATTGTTATGCATTAGAATGAGTAATAAATTAACGTACCAGAGACTATTCGATATTGTGCAATATTTCCAATTATCTCCTATGCCTATCACTGTTTTCGTCTATTTCATATCCATTACACTCAATTCTATCAGCCTCGTACGCTGTAACATAATATTCATCTTCTGCTTGACGAATAAAATGGAAGACGGACACATTACGGTATCCGCTGTCCTTCAAAAAATGAGCCCATTCATGAGAGTACAACTCATAATTGTTACTACCAGCAACCTTCCTAATGTACACTTTGTGGTTTGTTCCTCAGTTGTGGATTAAGTACAACCGTTTAGTACCGGTGTATAAGTGCATGTGAAAACAGTTGGTAAAACCTAAAAACACAATTTTATTAGTTAGATCAGTTTACATATCATTGTTAAGAATGAAAAAAGATTTCCGAATAACACCAGTATTTTAGATAAGTACCTTTCGTTGGTGAACATCACGTGTGTTTCCTTCTACTAATAGTTGAATACTCATTCTAATTACATAAAATAGAAACGCATAAATATTTGCCACCAACGAAAAGAATCGTCTATAGTAACATCATATGGAAGCAAAAGAAGGCAAGTTATTTTTCATATAAAACACAAAGGCATTAATCCAAACAAAACAATTAAAAACTAAAGAATGTATTTCATTCTCCTTAAACTAACATCGAGAAATAATTTATCATTTTCTCCTCACAAACTGGAAGGTCTAAGACCAAGATGGATATTACATATGAGGTACCAAATTTATGAGCACGGAATCATGCTTTGATCTCATAATAAACACATAATCATAGATTAATAATATCAATACTAAACATTCATGGGTAACCCTATATTATAATATGAACATTCAATAACCATGACAAGCCATAAACATTCAGTAACTCTATGTTATAACATAATCCTACTTTGGTCTCCAGTGTCAGATCCAGATATTTTTTGTATGTGTGGCACAAATTTGACGCATAAATGATACTACGTAGTAACAATTTAGGATGTTATGCTTTTTTGCCTTTGATTTTATTGCAATATAAAGAAAGGAGGCTGGAAATGAGTTAAGGCTCTTTATTTATTTATTGGACGCCAAGGAGATAATCCGAGTAATGTTTTTCCCACTATGATGTATTATACCTATAATTTTTCTTTCTAAATTAAGTAGGGTTGGTTCATTAACAGGCTTTTAAATTCTGGTTTTTTTATTTCAAAAAGGCAACGTTAATGAACCATAATCTAAGATATTAATTACTTCAAAAACAATAGAGCCAAAAATAAAACAAAATTAACAAAGATACAACTTGAAAAGTATAACACACTAAAAGTTACTCAAAATATTTTTGCTTATACTGACATATAGTAGTATGAGGTATTGCCAATTTACCATGAATGCTTACAAGGTGCCAAAAAAGAACCAATCTGAAGTTCCCTATATGCAGACTATAACCACTCAAGAACATTTGCAGGTGCACAATTTTCCAAACTAAAATCTAAATTACACATAGCAAAACTACTTTTCCTGGCCAAACTATATGTGGCACGTGCCACAGGTATCCAGGCAATAGCTCCGCCCCTGTTGGTCTCGCCAACTGTCAGTATGCACATTTCAACAAGGAATTGATGAATTTTAATTTTTGCTTTGTGATGGTGCAAAGTATCTTATGACTGTTGTTATGGGAGATGATGATCCATTTATGGATATGATTTATCAACATGGTACTAAACTCCTTTGTATATTTAGGTTGCAAACTCATAAAGTGTAGAATAGTGATAATCTAGGATCCTAACAAGTGGGTTGTTGTTTCTAGAGAGAAAAACTAGAGAGAGAAAGATGAGAGAAATATGTGTATTATTAAGAAAGTGAAATGAACAACCAACCCCTTTCCATGAAAGAAAGGGGCCTTATATACCCAAGCCTTGATGGGCTTGGGCCTACAACCCATGGACAGGCCCATGGTTTGGTTAGTAACTAAAGTTTAATACAATAACTAACTAAAAGCTAAACACGTTTAATAATATTGTTGGAGTGACCGATACTTCTAATATACGTTAAAAATGTATTTCTAACAATCTCCCCCTAAGGTAGGTCACTCCAAATTACAAAGTTCTAAACCTAGCATACTATACTAAGTCTTCGTTCTTGAGCTCGTAGTTGTTTCTCTTTTCTTCTTTTCTTTCTCGGCTTGTGAATATGTTGTAATAATCTTTGAGCTTTGGCTTGCAACATGTTCTTTTGGCTTTGACTTGTCTTGTAACTTGAGATCATCTTCACGTTCAGTCTTTGCCTTCTTGTGATATGTAGCCTCCTCGTGACTTCATGTCCCACATACTTATACTTATGTTGAATTCTTGAAAGTTTCAGAGTTTGTTACAGCGGAAGACTTTATGTTGAACTTTCTTGAATTTTGCTGAAGTATTGATGCAGAAAGTATAAGTATGTCAGGACGACTTCATCTGGTACACCGCAACGCCACCGTCTTCAAATGCAGCAACATAATAAGACACGAATAAAATGTCTTTGACATTTTATTCTGATTCGGTAGCGTTTTACCTCCGGTCGGTGAAGATCGTTGGACGATATTATATATCGTACTTGTGACAGGTAGCTCTATTTAAAGATCTCCTTCACAAGATTTCGCGGGTAAACCCGTTCTCTGTATTCGACCGTCCAAAGCTGACTGCGAACATAAAGAGTGAACCATTTGGATAAAGTATCCTAATGGTTGAAGCTGTCAATTCATGAACTTGGAACAAGTATGTACAATTAATATTTTCACCATCGTTGCTTTCCAGTTGTCACGAGCTCGATTATAATAGAATCTTGCTTGTCACCTACCGCAGTGCTGTTTGATGTTGACACTTGAAGGATTTCCACTCATCACTGTGAACACTAAAGAGTGCCACTCTGAGTGTTCTGGCAAAATCACTTGGATAATGCGTAGAGGCCCTGGAACAAGTTTAAGCTCAATTAAGAGTCAAACCATCGTTTCTTTCCAATTATCACAAGATTAGTTCTTAAAGAACCGCACGTGTCACCTACCATGATCTTGTTTGATGTTGGATCAAGTAGGATTTCCATCTTCATTGTAATACTTACGTATTACTCAGATGTTCTGGAAATATTACAGTAATATTGCGTAGGACTCATAAAAAAATATTTCTTCTTTTGAAATGTGTCCTAATACGACATTTGATGATCTCGTGGCTCTAGACTCAATGGTGCATTTTGTTTTGGTGAGCGGAGGCTGGAGAGGATTGCCACCTTTTCAATATAAATTTATTTGGAGTGAATAAACCGACAGATAACATGTTGAACTCCGTGACATTAAAACAAATATCTTTTGAGAGATATTTGAGTTAGTTGGGAAGGTTTGTACATCGCATCACTGGGTCCATGATACTTTGTCGTCTTCAAAATATGTTGACCCGATTTCCGCCTAAGTTGTAAGGAGGGCTTCTTTCTTTACACCCTTTATCTTTACATTTCTTTTTCATTCTTCAACCCCTTCAATGCTTACCAATACATCATCACTAGCACCTTGTTGTGATTGTTCCAGTGCTAGCATTAGTACTTGGTCGACATTCAGCTTCGTTCACAATCCATTCCCCATTTTTCCTAAGGACTACTATTTTCTAACTATGGAATTATCCTTGGGAAGATTCCTCCGGTTCTGGAAGAATCATTGGACTAGTACCTAATCCTACCACCCTTTTATCGCCACAACCGTCGTGAGTTAAGTGTGTTTTGGGTAAGTATTTGTCACCATGAAAATTCCTTAAAATCACTGAGGTACTTGTGATATAAATATCAAGAGTTTTGTACTTTCAGTATTTTTGACATCAAAATGCTCCCTCTTAACATATGTATAGCACATATCAAGTTGGTTTTCCATTAAGCCTTTTTTTTATTTTTAGCCATATATATTTACAAGTCTCCTTAATCTCATTTTCTCCCCTTATCCAAAATGTTAATCATCAATATTTTGGATATTAATAGATTAACCGATCTTTGGGTAACAAAATGAAATCTGTTGTTGGTCGTAGAACATATTAATGCTCCCCCTCAAGTTAATGAGGGTTAGTTGTAGTGCTTGATTATGATATATTTTGAAAGATTTAGAATCTCGTGAGAAATTCTTGAAAAGTTATCATACTTTCACACTACAGCAAGCCACAAAAGCATAATATTCACAGTATTTACATATTCACAAGTAAAATATGGAGTTGACCTGAGATAGTACGACCCATTTAAAATGGATCGTTCCATTAGCTTGTGGTGCGCTCCATATGGTCTACCACCGACGAATCGTTCTAGACATCTCATTAAACGTCTTTCCCTCAGCTTTTCTTCAATCTTCTTGATCATGTAGTGAGCACTTGTTATGTATCCATCGTGCCACTTCACTGTAAGCTTGGGATGCTTCTTGGTGACGTTGAGATGCAACAAGGTGTCCCGTAGTTGTTGAAGAGTCCCATCACTAAACTTGTGAAGTGAAGTTCCACGAATCTCATGAATTTCTTTTCACCGGATCCATTTAAGTAGAAAGTACCTGGAATCGGTTTTGTTGTACTCGTGTAGGGGCTTTTGTCACGATGGATATCAGGAACTTCAGTGTATAGAGCAGTGAGATTCAGCTTCCTCTTATAACTTTCGACACCCAGTTGCAAGTCTTGAACTCTCTTATTGATTACAATGCGACGTGTGTACATTCTAAGAGCTGAATTCAAGGCAATGATGTCTTCAGCTTCCAAATGTCTGAGTGTACCTTGAGTCATCAGAAGCAACATGTCTTCAATGTCTTCGAGAGGAAGAACCAAAAAGTCTCCTTCCATGATGGTGTAGTGTTTGTCGTCTTCTCTTTTCAGTTTGATCTCTGTTAAATGATGGTAAACGATCTTGGGTTGAATTCTCACTAATAGAATGTCTTTGATTTTAAACTTAGATAAGACTGGAGTGACTGATTTGAACCCACATGCATAGCTGTAAGCTCGTTGTATGGTTTGGCCCTAGTGCGATGCACCCAATTTGGTATAATGATCATACTGAGGAACTAATTGCTTTATCCAGAGACGATCAACCTTTTCCTCAATCCATGGTATTGACCCCCAAGTTGCAGTTTTGACCAAAGTTAATGAAGTCGCATACTTGTTTGCTCCTTTCACCAAATACTCAAGGTCACGGCATACAAAGTAATCACGTATAATTTGAGAATTACCTTCTGCTGTCGGGAGAGGAGCTTTTTCAGGCTTGTGAAGACATGCTTGCTGAAGAGTGTTCATTTCTTTCAAAAGCTCATTTGCATTGTATTCAACCTCCATTCTGCTGATTCTTTAGTTAGCAAGGAAGGTGGGATCATGAAGTGCTCGAGTTACCATAGCCGGAGTTATGTTGTCAGCTCCATAATTGTAGACTAGGTATGCTGAGAATTCGATGGGATTACTGAGGATTTGGGAGAAATCTTGTTCATCATCTTGAGTAAGAGGACGAATGCCAGCAGCTTCCGTTACCCAAGGTTGCTTGGGTGCATTTTCATCTACGGTTATTGTTTCCACCCATGCCGGATCACTTGATTCATGAATGTCAGAAACTGGTTTAATGATTGGAATATTCGTAACTGGTTCAGATTTTGGAACTGACTGAGTTTCTTGAATATCTTTTATTGGTGCAGATTCTGAAACTTCAGGTATATGCTGATCAGATTCCGGTGGAGGTTGTTCTGGTGCTTGTGTTGTAGATGTGGTAGCTGGGGCAGATTGAACTTGAACAGACCTCGTATTAGAATCAACATCATGACGTCGTTTGGTGCGTTTGCCTTTTTGAGGTGACTCGGTTACTTGAGTTTCCTCGGCTGATGGAGTGGTGGTTTGATCTTTGGTAACATCATCCTTTTCCGACTTGTTACCTTTTCCTAAAGTTTGATCATCATCATCATCTGACTTATCTTTGTTGGTGTTATCATCATCCGCATCGTCATCTTTATCCTTTTTCTCTTCGTCATCATCCTCTGACTCATCTTCATCATTGACACGTTCATCCATACTTTCGTCATCATCGTGCTTTTCAGCATCGTCATCACCGTCTGTGTCATCATCGTCATCATCACCTTTATCATCTCCGTCACCATCATCGTCATCGTCATCTTCATATTAATCTTCACCGTCATCATCTTCGTCATTATTGGAAGATTCATCGGGTTTGTTTGATTCACCCTCTTCTTCATTTTCTTTATCTTGTTGTAGACTATTGTATGGGACGACAGTGCCATGCTTTTCAAATATCTCGGTGTCTTCATCCATAGCCGTCTTTAGAGCCTTGTGGAGTGATATTTGGGCTGGTGTTTGGTTGTGGGACCCGATTTGAATCATGCGAGCATGCAACAGCTTCTTCAACTCGTAGTATGTGAGCCTTTGAGCAATTAGATAGTCTGACTGATGAGTGTCTGAAGACTTGATCATCAATTTGCTTGCAGCAATCTTTTTCAACTCGTCTCGCAGAGCAGGAAGTGTCGTTTCAATAGATCCTTGAACCTTTTCACTGATGGAATCAATAAGTGTTTCGTTGGCTTTAACAAGACTATCTTTCTCCATATGGTCTACCACCGACGAAGACGTTCGATCTGTTCTTGCTTTCTGGCTGCTTTAGCTTCTAGACTTCTCTTGATGACTCTTCACTTTGTTGTCGATTAGCTAATTCTTCTCTGAGGCGAGCTATTTCCTGTCTATGAGCTCTCTTTGATGATTCTAACTGCTCTGTGACTTGAGTAGTTTTATCTTCTTGATCTTTCAGTCTTTTGTTGATCCCAAACTTAGATCGATTAGCTTTGTGTATACGAGATTAGATCAAGTAATACACGTAGAGAAACCTTTGTATATGCTTTATGAATCTAAGTGTTATGCGGAATTTAACACTTAAACAAGAACACACAAGATGTAAACAAACTTTCACTTTGATTATCAATGTCGAACTTGCTTACAATGAAAGATGTTTACAAACGAAAACTTATATGAAAACTTATATTAAACATTAACCTAAAGGCCTTCTTTTATAGACATAAGAAGCCTTGTACAATAATCTACGTATCAACTATTCTAGGTAAAGATAAATATAGAAAATACATTATTGTTCTTATCCTTACTAGAAGTATTCTTGAATATAATACACGCGTAGAATATATCTTCCATCAGTGCTTGTCTTCAATGTGTCAACGCTTGACTTTAACCTGTCAACGCTTGAGCTGTCAGCGCTTGTTTTGTTCTTATCAACGCTTGATTTGTTCTTGTCAGCGCTCAAGTGATCTGGCCTTAATTTATTCCCAACAATCCTCCCCTAAACTTGATATCCACTCTTATGATCAAGTTTCTGAATAAGCATTAAGGACTAGGAGGAATCTTACAAACCTTCTCATATTGATAGTGAATAAATCTGATCAAATCTTTTGCCACGTCACTTGAATTATCTATCTCCAGCTGAGTGTCCTTCATCTTTTCCAAAATAGCCTTGGATATGAAATACTGAGCATCCAAAAGTAGATACTCAGCAAACTTTGTAGAACTCAAATGGTATACACCAGCAGCTGAATATAACCTCCATTGAAGACCACTGAGGTCATCTTCAAGATCCTTCCATATTGCAGGATCCTCATCTTTTGGTCCACACATTCTTTTGAATGTGGTCCAAAGTTTTATTCCATTAGCTGAAGTTGGTGGTTCAGCCTCATACTTGGTCTCCAGCAACCTCCAAAGGTCCACCAAGTCTTCTCTATCACAACTTGCAAACAAAGATATGAGAGTGGTAAAAGTGTGTACCTCCTTGCCAAATCTGCCAATCTTCCAGAATCCACATTCTTCTTCTTCATAGCTCACAATTGGATTCCTGGAATCTAATGGTAACACTTGCACCATATCTGAAGCTTCTAATGGGGAGAGCTTGAGGCTCTTTCTTATAACTGCTTCACTTGGATATAGTGGATCCATATCTTTTGGAAACTCAAATTTAATTCCCTTCTTCACTGGCCTGGGAACCATCATAGCTTTCTTGATTTCCATTTCTTCTGCAAGTTCCTCCTTTCTTACATCTGAAAGAAGTCTGAGAGTGTTTGCTTCCTGCACTCTCACCCAAATGGGATAAGCCCTGTTTTCCAACTCATCAAATGTCAAAGCCTTCAACTTCTGATATGTCCATCCAACTCCATGACATCTGAGCAACATAAAGTAGAGCTCCCTTCTATCCCTTTTTAACTCTGAGAGAATATTGCTTGCCTTGTGTTTCAAAATTACCTTACAATCCTTCTGAACTCTAAGAAGAAGCTCCAAACCCCATATTTGATCTGAAATGGTCAAGTCTGGATTATCCATGCATCTTTCTTCCCAAGCATTGTACATTTGAACCACCTCTGGCATGCCAAAGTCAACCTGCAATTTCAATTCTCTCAACTTTTCCCTAGCAAACTCATCACCATACTCAAGCCTTTCTGGTTCTATTATCATCACACTTGAGTCTGAGCTAGCTCCATCACTTTCTTCTTCTGAAGTCACAACAAATGGTGACTTTTCCTTTTCATCTTGTTCCATGATTTGTGCAGCTAATCTTCTATCAAATTCAACTTGAGCTGCATCCTTTGGAACACTCTCTTCTACCATTTTACCCTTACCCTTATCTGATGGTGCAATGGTTGGTAAGGTTGATGGTAATACCTGAGTAGAAACCTCCTTGATGATAGATGATGACTGGGATACATCACCTTCATGTGCAGGTCTGTCAACGCCCAAATTTGTTCTATCAGCGCCCAAAATACTTCTATCAGCGTCCAAATTTTCCTTGTCAACGCTCAAATATCTTCCCTCAGCGCCTTGTGTAACCTCTCTCAACATAGCTGTAAATGATAAATTTAAGTTGGTGGGAGAGATTAAGGACGTATCAAAACCTGTTTGTTTCTTCAAAGTTGTAAGGGCTTTAGCAACATCCATTGATTGACCATCTTGGCTGCCCTTATCACTCAGATTTATTTGATCTTCCTCCCCTTTGGAAGATTCCTTCATACCCCTTCTAGCACGATCACTTTCCAAAACAACAATCCTCTCCCTCAATTGCTTGAGTTCAAGGCCTTGTGAGCTGACAATTTGTACTAAGTCTGCATTTTGCTTTTGCAAGCTAATGCAGACTGCCGTCAATTCCATAAGAGTCATTGGTTCCAGTCTGCCCTCTTCTAAAATGGGGATTTGACCTCCCAAGTCAGATTCATTGGGCAAGGATGAGGACTTAATGATGGTGGGACTGCCTTGGCCAGCTTCTAAGCTAGAACCAATAGTCCCAGCCTCATCCAGGTCACCAGCCACACTTGTGGTGGTGGTTCTCTCTGCTACATGGCTAGGACCACCAGAGGAGAACACTCCAGTAGTCCTTTGGCGTTTCATCAACCTATATTCAGGGGGTGTGGAAGATGGTGTGGAAGAATGGGTAGATGTGGGTTGGTTAAGGGGTGTTTGGGATTGTGAAGGTTGTGTGTCAGCGTTGGAAATAGGCACATCAACGCCAACATTAAGAGTGTCAGCGTTGAAGGATTCAGAGTCAATTTGCATTTGTTCAGGTGAAGGTAAAGGTTCAGGAATTGGTTCAAGTTGTGGTTGAGGGTTAATTTGAGGTTGGGGGTCTGGTTGGGGTTGTGCTGCTGCAATAACAGCAAGCATGGCTTGGGTTAAAGGTAGGTCTCTATGGGGTGGTGAATCCATCTTCATAAAAATAGCTTTCTTTTGCTCAGGGATCTTATAAAATTCATTGTGATCCCTTGAGCAGTAACCTTGATCATCAAAAACCATTTGCAAAAACGGGGATAAGCTAAAGTCATTTTTGTCCCCTTGTTTTTACACGTCCCCTCAAAAATCATTTTAGAATAGTTATATTTTGCCCTGTTGCAATGCACACAATAGCACTGGCAATGGATCTATTGATCTCATTGTGTGCAGTACATTTGGGACTCAAACATTGAAGGAGGACATGTATGAGGTACTTCCAGGCTGGGGGAAATTCCTGCTTATGATACTTATTAAGAGTACCTTCATCAGGAAAAGGATATCCCAAAGCCCTAAGCCCTTGTTCTATTTCATTTATGGGAAGAGTGGCTATACCATCAGCATCATCAAGATGCAAGGCTTGGCGTACCAAGGCCTCAGTAACCACCCAAGATCTCCCATGAACAATAAAAGTCAATGTGGTCACTCCATTAACTGTTGAGGAACTAACAGTGTTCCAAAACTGCTTAATGTGTGTGACTAGAATTAGTGGTGCATGAGAAAGAGCATACCTTAATGGGGATGCGTTCAAATACGCCACCATTTGCGTGTATTGGGGAAATGGAGCATCATCAGCTTCAAGATAAGCAATCATGTTGTGTTGTGATCTGAACCCCAATTCCAATTCTGTTGGTTTAAACTTTGGTGCCATTGAAGAAAGCTGTTAATTTTAAGTGAAGAAGATGAAGTTGATAAGAGAAAATTGTTAGACAAGAATTATAGATACCCTTTTTAAAATAGGAGCCAAATTTATAGGAGAAAAAGAATGCATGTGATTGGCCCAAAAATAGGCAAAGATTTTCAAAAATCAATCATGAAAATATTGAAAAAGTGATAAGTTATCTCATGCATTAAATGAAAGTAACAACTCCTAAAATTACGGCTTGAAAATATGTCAAAAAGTAACAACTGGGTAGGTCCCATTGAGTGTCAACGGTCAAAAATAACCTATCAACGCCCAACGGCTATAATCTTGTCAATGTTTGCCTAAAGCCATGTCAGCGTCCAATTTGGTCACAACAACGCTTGGAAAATTCTTGTCAGCGTCCAAAAATAAAAATATTTTTAAAAAGTGAAAAATGACCTTAACAAGTAATTTATCCTAGAGAAAATAACCAAAAGCTGATAATTATTATAGGGCGGCAAGCACTGTCCAGTTATGCACACTTGCATAAGCAAGATAGACATAACAGTCCTCTAGTGTCCCTTGCTAACCAAAACTCTTAACAACCAAGTTACCTTATAAAATCCTTGTTACTCCCAAGTAAATCCCATATCAAAATCATTCCCAAGTCTCCCAACAGACCACAACCAATTCTAGGCCAAAAGTCTTGGCAGCATGCACAGTATATCAACTTTGCATGCTACAGTGCCTCATGATTTAGTAAAACTAACTCATACTCACCTGTGGACACAATCTAGAATTGTGATAAGAGTATCATATGGATACCCAAACATCCTAAAGGTTCCTAAAACCTCCCCTTAAACTATGATACAAAAAGTTTGCTAAAATCATGCATGAACATTAAAAATTTATGTCAAGATAGGAATGAAACATTCCAACCATCATCCATAAATAAAAACTTGTCCAAATGCTTCTCCATTGATCCATAAGCAACTCTGTATCCAATGGTATACTGCTAACACCATCTGCACATTTAGATTGAAAACCACAAAACTAACATTGTTGCTGACAACGCCCCGATAACACATGACAGCGTTGAGGGAAGCTTTGTCAGCGTTAGACAATTATATTGCTAACAACGTTACAAAAACACTTATCAGTGTTCAAGCAACCTTTGTCAGTGTTAGAAAAATATAGTGGAAAATCTAAATCATCAATAAGACCAACAATAATAATGCATCATCCTGTACATACTTTTACAAAAAGAATCCAAAACACATATTATGTGAGATTAACCATTCCAATACTTGTTACCAAGTATTGAAATCTCCCAGCATCAAAAGGTTTAGTTAAAAAATCAGAAACATTTTCCTCAGTGTCAACCCTATCTGGTTGTATTAAACCTTTCTCAAAGCAATCTCTTATAAAATGGTGTCTAATTTCTATGTGTTTAGTTTTAGAATGATGTACAGGATTCTTAATGATGCATAAAGTACTATTATTGTCAACAAATATCTTAGTATGCATGAAATTATACCCATAGTCCAACAGCTGGTTCTGAATCCACAACACTTGGCCACAACATGCAGCTGCAGCCACATATTCTGCTTCAGTTGTAGAATTAGCCACCACTGTTTGTTTCTGCATTGCCAAGATATCAACCTGCTCCCAAGAAACTAACATCCACCAGTTGTGGATTTCCTATCAAATTTATCACCTCCATAATCACTATCTGAATATGCAATCAGCTCCAATGGTGAATCCTTTGGGTACCACAAACCAAGACTAGGATAGCATCTTAGGCACCTAAAGATCCTATTCACAGCATAAAGGTGACATTCTTTGGGAGTCACTTGATGGCGTGCACAAGCACACACAACAAACATGATATCAGGTCTGGAGGCAGTAAGATACATCAAGGATCCAATCATGGATCTATAGTGCCTGACATCAACATCTTTTCCATCTCCAATCTTTCCCCAAGGGTGTTCTCTATCCATAGGAGTAGTAGCCCTCTTTTCATGTGGAGAAAAGCCAAACTTCTTCAAGATCTCAACAACATATTTGTCCTGGGAGATGAAGATACCATCCTCTTTCTGCTGAACTTGTAAACCAAGAAAGAAGTTCATCTCCCCCATAGCACTCATCTTGAATTTGTCTGTCATAAGCTTGGAGAAATCCTCACTCATCTTTGGATCAGTAGACCCAAAAATGATATCATCAACATAGACCTACACAAGCAACACATCCTTTCCTTTCTTCTTTGTAAATAGTGTCTGATCTATGGTGCCCCTCTTGAATCCATTGTCCACCAAATAGGTAGACAAAGTACCATACCATGCTCTAGGGGCTTGATGAAGGCCATACATAGCCTTTTTGACTCTATACACTTTATCTGGATGCTCTGGATCCTCAAAACCAGGAGGTTGCATTACATATACTTCCTCAACAATGGTGCCATACAGAAAGGCACTCTTGACATCCATTTGATAGACTGTAAAGCCCATGCAGGAGGCAGAGGCTAGAAAAATCCTAATAGCTTCAATCCTTGCAACTGGTGCAAAGACCTCCTCATAGTCTATCCCCTCCTCTTGTGTATAACCTTGAGCCACTAACCTTGCCTTGTTTCTGACCACAATACCTCTTTCATCTCTTTTGTTCCTGAGAACCCATCTTGTCCCTATAGGTCTGACATATCTAGGACAATCAACCAGCTCCCAAACATCCTGAATTGCAAATTGATGAAGCTCATCCTGCATTGCTTCCACCCAACTTGGTTCTTTGAGAGCATCAAATATTTTCTTGGGTTCTTCTTGTGACAGAAAACATGCAAACAAACATGCTTGCACAAGAGGGGTATCAACCTTCTTGTGTATATTGGCAATAAACCCACCAAGACCTTGATGAGATCTTCTAGTCTGAACTGGAGTCATAATATCACCAATGATCTGGGATGGGGGGTGATTCTTCGTTGTGGAAGTGAGAAATCCTCCTTCAAAAAGTCTGGTGTCCTCAACCTCATGCTCTAAGTTGCCAATATCTTCTTCATCAGACTCTCTTATATCAACATAAGGATGACCTTCTTCATAAGAATTGGAAGGTTCACCTTGTTCAAAAGTGGAAGAGGAAAGATGTGCAAAGGTGTTGTCAACGTCTGAACCTTGTTTGTCAGCGCCTGGGCTAACAACGCTTGAACTGTTGTTGTCAACGTTTGAGCCTTCAACGTCTGAATTGGTCTTGTCAGCGCTAGATTTACCTTTGTCAGCGCCTGAAGGACCATGCATGTTTGTATCTGGTGGTACTTGGAAACCCCCATTATCTTGTCCAGCAGCAGCAGCAGCAGCAAAAGCATCTGTCCAAATGGGAATTGTGACATATTCTAGGTAGGAGATGCCTTTTCTGCTTGTGATCAAACCTTCTCATGAACCTGTGTACCTGAAACATTAACAACTTGTTCCTCCACAACATTTGAAGTTACCTTCACAATGTCTGGATTAGTGACAGGCATATAATTTAAGGTTCTAGATAAGGGTTCCAAATCAAACAACCAATTAGGACCACTCTCAGGATCACTAGGTTTATTCTCTAAAAACCTAACATGTACTCTTTCAACTATACGTTTGTCCTCTTTAAGATAAACCCTATAACCCTTGCTCTGCACTGAATACCCCATGAAGTAACCCTCATCACCTTTTGCACTAAATTTCCCTAAGGCATCACTAGTATCCAATACTACTACATGACAGCCAAAAGGTCTGAGAAAACCAATATTAGGTTTTCTTCCCCAAAGTAACTCATAAGGTGTTTTGTTTTGAATTTTGTTAACCAATGCTCTATTTTGCACATAGCAAGCTGTATTAACAGCCTCAGCCCAAAAGGCTATTGGAAAGTGAGCATCAGCCAACATTGTTCTGGCTGCTTCAATTAGGGTTCTATTTTTCCTCTCAGCAACCCCATTTTGTTGTGGGGTTCTAGCAATGCTAAATTGCCTAGTAATTCCTTTCCTGGCACAGAAATCATCTAGTTTCTTGTTCCTAAATTCTCCACAATTATCACTCCTAAGCATTTTAACCTCATTGCCAGACCTTTTCTCAATCTGAGTGATAAAATCAATAAGAACATCAGCTGTGTCACTCTTCATAGCTAGAAAGAATGTCCAAGTAAACCTAGAAAAGTCATCTGTGATAACAAAGCAATATGACTTACCATTCAAACTTTCTATATTTGTTGGACCAAAGAGGTCCATGTGAAGCATATGAAGAGGTCTGGAACTAGTATGCACCTGTTTGGACTTGAATGAGACCTTGTGCTGCTTGCCTTTAAGACATGCAACACAAGAGTGGTCATTGTGGAAGGCCTTCTCAGGCAAACCATCAACTAAACCAAGCCTCACAAGTCTATTTATATTTTTAAAGTTTATGTGCCCTAGTCTCCTATGCCACAAATTACTCTCATCTACTGAGGCCTTAGCATAAAAACAAGACATATTGGTATTTATTTTAATCCCATTTAAATTCAGATTGTATATGTCCTTATGCCTAGGTGTTCTATACTCAATATATTTCTCATCAGGGATCTTAAAATCCTTGCTTAACACCAAACACTCAGTATCAGTAAAAAGAACTTTATTTTTGTTATCACAAACTTGTGATACACTAAACAAGTTGTAATCAAGTTCTTTTACCAGGAAGACGTTCTCAAAACGCAAATTATTGGTGAGAAGGGTTCCTTTGCCTGTGATAGTTCCATATCCACCTCCAAAGTATACCTTATCACCATATTTAATAGGAGTGAAATTCGTCAGATAGTCTTCCTTCCCTGTCATGTGCCTTGAACATCCACTATCCCAATATCCATAATCATTGATCTGTCTTTGAATGCCCTGCACATAAAGAAAACAAATTAGTTTTCTTTGGGAACCCAAGTCTCAAAAGACTTGGATTCATCTGGTTGTTCAATAAGAAAAGACTTAGTTCTCACAACAACCCCATTCTCATCCTTTTTAGGATGAAATTCCCAGTTAACCCCAATAGGTTTTGTAATGACCTTTGAAATGTAATTAAATCTATTGCAAGTCATTGAAATCCCATTATCATTAGGGTTTTGATCTTTCTTGGGTCTCCATGTTAAGCTTGAAGAAGCTTTAGACCCCTTACCTTGTGGCTGCAAATATTTAGGTCTGGTCACGTTTCTGTCAGCGTTAGAATTTGTCCTGTCAACGCTGCAATTACCCTTGTCAGCGTTGAACCTAGGGTTTGCTACAGAAACCCATTGCCTATTTGACCAGGTGTTTGTCTTTTGAAAAGGTCTTTGTCCATGAGTGTTAGACCTTCTAGAAAAGAATGGGGCAGGTCTAATCACTTGTGGACTTTGCTGCACACAAGGTTTGGGTCTGACAACGTTTGACTTCCTAACAACGTTGACTTTGTTCCTGTCAGCGCTGAAATTATTCCTGTCAGCGCTGGCTTTGGGAGCGTTGACACACTTGTATGCCAAGTGTGAAAAGCTATTACAAGTGTAACAAACTTTTCTAGACACAAACTTAGGTCTAGAAGAGTAGAAGCCTGTTCCATGATTGCTAACTTGACTCTTGGGTGACCTAGTATTCCTATACATCTCTGCATATTTAATGCTAGGTCTTCTAACAGTGTTTGAGCCTAGGTCAACAACTTTACCAGTGATTGGTTTAGTAACCTTAATGGGTGTAGATTCATTTGGACTTTCACATAGCAAGCCACCTTTGACAAATAAAGTAGGGTTAGCCTTCTTCTACTCATTTAGGTCAGTCAATTTTTGTTGATACTCTTCCACTGGAGTGACAACTCTTGGTGGAGGAATGAAATCTTCCTCTTGGAGCTCTAGCAAACCAGTCCAAGATAAGTCCCTTTGTTGGACACCATAGAAGTCACCAGCTGGTGGTGGAACCAAAGAGTAATCATTCATCCCAATCCCAGTCATGTCCTTAGGATCCCTTTGTTTAGCTACACAGTCTCCTAGGGTTTGGGTGGCTCTAACAAATCTTTGAATTTTGAGGCCAACATTATCTTTATTCTTAATGGCCTCATCTAACTTAGCCTGTAATTCACCATTAACCCTTTCCATGATGTTTCTAATATCCATACTACCCTCTAACTCATGTTTTAAGATATTGATCTTATCTTTTAAGTCAAATTCCATTTTCTTGTATTCGATAACGGTTTTCTCAGTTTCAGTAAGAGCTAGTTGGTAATTAGACAATTTACACCTTTCAGTACTCATATCATCTTTTAGTTTTAACACCTCTTTGTTAAGTCTTTCAGTGTTTAACCTACAACCTTTGCTACAAAAAGCATCATCATATACCTCATTATCAGATGAAGAGGAGGAGTGTGCCATGAGAGCATATTCAACATGCTCTTCTTCTTCATTATCAGCAACCAAAGCTTTATCCTCTTCAACATTCTTAGCCAGATAGCTCCAATCCCATCCTATACCATCAATTCCTTGAACTGCAACCATGGCTTTGGAATCCTGAGCTTTAACATCCTGACTTGAGGGTTTACCAGCATCAGATCTTCTAGGAGATCTGCATTCCCTCATGAAGTGCCCCATACGATGGCAGTTGTAGCATTCAACTTTGGTTTTGTCAAATCCAGCTGTGTCTTTAGCATTAAAGGTCATTTTCTTCTTAAACCTTCTGTTCTACCTATTTGCTCTTATGCTAGCAAGAGCCATGTTCCACTTGATGTCCATCTCTTCCAAGTGCTCATCACTTATCTGCTCAAGGTCCTCATATGTAATCACTGAACCATTGGGCAAAGAAGCAATGTAGGCACAAACATTATCCAAATCCAAACCAGCAGGTTTAACTCTTGGGGAGTCATTCTTGAATGTGTCAGCGTCTGAAAAGGAGACGTTGACAGGACTTGTTCCAGCGCTGACATATGATGATCCAGTAACTGGATGCATATAAGAGTCCTTCTGATTGAATTGACCTTCACTATGAGAGAAGAAGGCCATGTTGCTGGTGGTAGATTTGCTTCCATGCTCTAAAAGAGTTTCATCTTCCAACAGTCTTAGTTTGTTGTAGATGTCATCAAACGAGGAGCTCTTGTAAGTATTGTTGGCAAGAATAGATCTTGCCTCAATCTTCCATGCTTCACCAAGACTTTTAAGAAAGGTAGCATTGATGTCAACATCACCAACTTGTGTCCCCATGAAGGACAACTTGCTAGTAATGTCAAGCAATCTGCTTCTCACACTACTCAGTTTCTCATTAGGTTGAGCTTTGAAGACAGCATAATCATACAGAAGTTGCTTTTTCTTTTCCTCCTTAGTGTCTGCATTGCCACCATATGCAACTTCAAGAGCTTCCCAAAGCTCCTTAGCAGATTCATAGCCTCTATACTTATGCTGGTTTTCTTGTCCCAAGGAGACTTTCAGAATATTTAGGGCTTTCATGTCAACCCTTTTCTTTGCAATGTCATCAGCAGCCACAGCTCTACCATCTCCAGGTTTTTCTGTCTTATCTGCTTCAGAACATCCAGCAACAGCTGATCTTTGACTAATGGCATCAATAATCTTTTGAGCCTTATTGAATGTGTTTCCATATTCAATAATCTCCCAGAGTGTGTAGTCATAGATCCCCAGATATTGTTCAAAGTTGAACTTCCATAAGTTAAAGTTGGTTGCATCAAGCATGGGAATCTTGATGTTTGGTAAGGCTGAGGAGGAGGAGGTTATTGCTTCAGACATGATGTTGTTAGGGTTTCTGAGAAAATTAGGGTTTTGGTGTTTTTAGGGTTCTGGTGTTCTTTAAGATCAAAAGTTCCTCAACAAGCTCTGATACCACTTGTTGATCCCAAACTTAGATCGATTAGCTTTGTGTATACGAGATTAGATCAAGTAATACACGTAGAGAAACCTTTGTATATGCTTTATGAATCCAAGTGTTATGCGGAATTTAACACTTAAACAAGAACACACAAGATGTAAACAAACTTTCACTTTGATTATCAATGTCGAACTTGCTTACAATGAAAGATGTTTACAAACGAAAACTTATATGAAAACTTATATTAAACATTAACCTAGAGGCCTTCTTTTATAGACATAAGAAGCCTTGTACAATAATCTACGTATCAACTATTCTAGGTAAAGATAAATATAGAAAATACATTATTGTTCTTATCCTTACTAGAAGTATTCTTGAATATAATACACGCGTAGAATATATCTTCCATCAGTGCTTATCTTCAATGTGTCAACGCTTGACTTTAACCTGTCAACGCTTGAGCTGTCAGCGCTTGTTTTGTTCTTATCAACGCTTGATTTGTTCTTGTCAGCGCTCAAGTGATCTGGCCTTAATTTATTCCCAACATCTTTGTTCTATTCTTATCATGAAAGCTGTATCGACAGGTGGATGTGACGGCAAAGACACTGGTTGAATGGTTGATAGTGAAGGTGTTACAAGAGTTTTCACAATGCTACTGATTATCGATGTCGTGGCCAAATTTACAGGGACATTAACCATGTTCGGGTTTGATGAAGGATCGGTGTTAGTAACTTCCTGTTATAAGGAGTGAAGGTTTAAGTATTTACCTACCGGATCCGACAATGAAGTGGATTTGGTTACACTCTTCTCCTTGTTGATATCAGTTATCTCTGTCTCCATGTGTACCATCTCTATTTGTACAGGTGGAATATCATCGAAACTTGTATCATGGTGTTCGTGCTGCTGATCATCGTCTTCATCATGAATTGGCTCGCCCTCGTAAGCATCGGGTTCTAGAAAGTCAGCAATGTTAGAAACTTCGAGTTCCTTTGACCTCTGACCCGATCCACTACCTCCTGTTTCTTTTCTACTTCGTTGGAAAACCTGCTTCAATTCCTTCGGTTGTTGTTTTTCAGTCAAAGGCGTTTATTGTTCTTCTATATCTTCATCCATGAGAAGTGTTTTCTTTCCCTTGGCCTTTTTTCTCCCATAGAGGCAAGGTTCTTGTTCGTTTGCCTTTGTCTTGTTTTGGTGTATTAGCTTCTGAAGATTCAGTTTCCTTTCTTTTGCTTTTGGGTTTTGGTGCCTTGAATTCTCTAGCAACTACTTTCTTTTTGTGTTCTTCATTTTCTTGTAGAAGTGTCTTATATGCAAAACTCTTTTTGATTCTATCATTCAGCAGATTATCTAGGACTAGAGCTGGAATACCTGAGTAAATAATCTTATCTCCTTCTTGTTTCATGGTTACCAAGAAAGAATCATCATCTTCTTAGTTGTCGATGAATCCGCCACGTCTATCGATATCTTCATCGGCTTTCATAAAGTAATTGATGATGAGCTTTGTGAAGCGTGGAAACTGAAGGTGTTTAGATTTCTTCTTAGCATTTCTGAAAGCTTGATAATGAAATTCTTCCCACATGAGAGAGGCATAGTCTAAGTTGAGGCGCTTGTAGATTTCAAAAAATATACGAGCCTGAGAAAGTCACAAAGAATCTGCACCTCTGGCTTTTCCAGTCAAACACCGGATAATGATGCTAAAAATTGCCTTCCATGGTTGTCCAAGCCTAGAAGTGTTAAACTTAGACATGTTTGGCAATTCTTCATCATAGCCAGAGACATAATCAACTTTATGATTTCTTCTCTGTCTGGATCAGCAGTATACTTTTTCGCTTTATCTAAAGAAGGAAATACAAAAATTTCCTGAAACTGATCAAGATAAATTTCCTTTTTCTCTCGAATGATGTTGAATGAAAACTTTGTGTTTGTCATGGATTTGATGTATGTCCAAAACTCATGCATGTAGATTTCTGGAACACTTGCTGAAATCCTCAGTGCATTTTTGATCGGTGAGAGATCAAGTATTTCGATTGCGATTCTGAATGTTGCTTGTGATGGAACGTAACCTTCTTTCAATCGTTGATTATTGGGAGTGAGTTTAAGGTGATTTTCTTCTGGTACGAGTGTAAGGTCAAGTTCAATTTGTTGGGCTTGTGTGCGAGACATGATTGCTGCTAAGACAAAACATACACGTTGATACACAAGAAAGATATATCATGATGTATACACTTTAAAGCATCATATTGCAACAATTAGCATATATAGCAACTTAAAGCAACTAACTTAAATCAACTAGCACAAGACATACCATAAAATCTAACACATGTTATAGAAAAAACAATCACTACCCAAAATAACACATAACTCGGAATCCAAATACAATCACAAGTCGGAATCCAAGTACTTGTTATAATTCGGAATTAAAAAACGTGGCACAATTCGAAATACAAAGAATGTCACAATTCGCAATACAAAACATGTCACAATTCGGAATTCAAAAAAATTATCACAAGTCGGAATTCTAAATTCATCACATAAGTCAGAAGCCAAACACATTCACATAAGTCGGAATCCATGTTTACAAGCTCATATACATAACAAAAGTAAATCGCAATCCTTATTCCGAATATTTATTCGCAATCCAAAGTCATGTAGTTAAATCGGAATACAAGTGCTGTCTAACAATTCGGAATCCATGTTTTAGTTAACCGTTCGGAATCCACATTCTAGGTAATTGTTCGCAATCCACATTCTAGTTAACAGTTCGGAATCCAACTTCTATTTAACAATTCGGAATCCAGTTTTCAACACATATAATTCGGAATCCTATATTTATGCATAAGTTGGAATCTATGTCATGCACGTAAGTCGTAGTCGAAGTCATGCACATAAGTCGCAATCGCAGTCATGCACATAAGTCGGAATCGAAGTCATGTACATAAGTCGGAATACATTAGTCGGAATCCAAGTTATAAGAACATAATTCAGAATCCAGCTAAAATGACATAATTTGGAAACCAATCACATAAGTCGTAATTCAAATACAGGCATATAATTCGGAATCGATCATGTTTTTAAAGTCTGAATCCACTTTGTTCTTATACTTAATTAAGTCTGAATCCATACTCTGTTCTTAATCAAACGCACTCATTGGAAATCCTAGCATAATTTCTATGGCATAACGAATCAACTAATCTTAACCTAATGTTTTAAATACTATCCCAATCAAAACCCACCAATCAATTATATTTTTCATTCAAGAAATAATATAAACACTAAAAGATCAATTAATTGGGGATCTTGTTAATTAGGCATAATATGGAAGGATTAAACAAACACTACATATAGGATTTACCTTATGTGGATTCATCAAACTGAGTACAAATCAATGATGCAAGGTCTACTAATGGCGGAAAGTTGTGGTTTTGGTGTGTGTGTGGAAGACGAAACAGAGAAAAAGGGGGCGGGTATGTGTTTGTTTTGACTTAGGTCAAACCAGTTGACCAACTTAAGTTTCTATTTACAAATCAAACTCCTTACTTTCTTTTCTTTTATATTTAAGTTAAACAAAGTTAATTTCACAACCGTTAATAAGCTTATTCTCCGTTAACACTTAAACAACCAATTAACTATTTCCCACACACAAACAATTAACGCACTTAATCGAGTCTGCCTTAAAGCCAATAATCTCTAAAATCCAATTAAATGCACGAGAGACGGTCTATAGCAAATCCAAAAATCCACTAACTTGACAAAATCACAACGAACAACATTTAACCGTTTAATTTTGATGAGAAGAGTTTTGGAGACGATTTTTTAATGACAAAGAAGATTTGATATTTTCTCCACCTTAAGCACAGACCCATTGTTATTTAAAGAGTTGTAGTCGTTGTTTAAAGAGTCCAACAACGATGAAAGCATTTTGCGTTTAATGATTTAAAAGAACGATTCTGGTGGCAATAAGATTTCTCTTATTTAAACAAAATAAGTGCACTGAAGCGTACACAAATTTGTGTTAGACCAAGTTATAAAGTAAACTTGATCCCTTGTATGTTTTTAAGGTAAACCATACCTGAGAAAATTAATTCCCGTTGTGAGCCAATGTTTTCAAAAGAAATACGTGACTTTAATGCGAAAAGCGGGTTGCAGTCAGAAATAACTACAAGCGATATGGGCATGTTTTAAATATGTACAACTTTTATATGGACTCTATTTATGGCACCGTGTAAATTTTAATCGACATTTCTAAGGCCGTAAATATTACCGTACTAAAAGACATGCCTGATTTAAAATGAAAAATATTTTTGGATTTTCTTGATTTTATTTTTTTTATGGTTTTTTATGGTTTTATATTTTTGTATTTTTATTTTGGTGGTTTAAATATATACGATAATATACATGATCATGTTAAAAGGATACTCTAGAATAGTTTACCACCACTATTCTGCTGATTCTTCTGCCAACTCCTTAAGAGTCACCGGTGAAAATGATTTCATGCCCAACTTTTCGATCAAAAACTCGATACGTCCTAGATCTAAAGCCTTTGTGAATATATCCGCCAATTGATACTCAGTGTTGACAAAATACATCTCGATCACTCCATTTTCCACTTACTCTTTGATGAAATGGTAGCGTACGTCAATATGTTTCGCCCGAGAGTGTTGAACGTAGTTGTAGCAAAAGGCAATGGCGCTTTTGTTGTCACAGTACCTCGGAATTTTGTTGAAGCGAAGACCATAGTTAGTTAATTGTGATCTCATCCATAGAACTTGATCACAACAACCGGAAATGGAAATGTATTCAGCCTCTATACTTGGTATCGCAACGCTTTTCTACCTTTTAGATGCCCAACTAATCAGTCTATCTCCAAGAAGTTGCACACTGCCAGAAGTGCTACGTCTAGTTACTTAACACCCAGCGTAATCCACATCTACATAAGATATTAGTGCAATAGAGGAGTCCTTCGGATACCACATACCACGATGAAGTGTTCCTTTAAGATACCAAAAGATCCTTTTCACAACATGTAAGTGCTTTTCGGTAGGCCGAGCTAGATACCGGGCACACGTGCATATGGAAAATTGCAAATCAGGCCTTCAAACAGTCAGATAGAGAAGGGTGCCAATCATTCCACGATAATGTTTAGGATCGACAACAATCCCATCCCTATCTTCATCCAACTTGGATCTCTACACCATTGGAGTATCCACGGGGTCACAGTTTTCAAAGTGATACTTTTTCAAAGATTCAAGAGCATATTTGGATTGATTAATGAAGATGCCTCTAGGTTATTGAGAAATTTGTAACCCTAAGAAAAATGAAAATTTTCCCATCATCGACATTTTAAAGCGTGTGGACATGATTTACTCAAAATGGTCAGACAGTCTTTGAGTAGTGGCAGCAAATATTATATCATCAACATAAATTGGTACCAGTATCATGTTGTTGTAATCCTTGAGAATGAACAATTTCGGGTCTACTTTACCTTTGTAGAAACCTTCCGGGATGAGATAAGACGATAGTAGATCGTACCACGCGCGTGGAGCTTGTTTCAACCCATAAAGAGCCTTTTTGAGCGTGTACACGTGATTAGGATACTCCAACTTGACGAATCCATTCGGCTGGCTTACGTAGACATCTTCCCTTAATTCCCCATTGAGAAATGTCGTCTTAACTTCCATTTGGTAGACGATCATGTTCATGTGAGCAGCATAAGTAAGGAATAGTCTAATCGCCTCCAATCTAAAAACAGGAGCAATGGATTCTTCAAAGTCAATACCCAATGCTTGTTTGTAACTTCGCACACCCAATCTAGCTTTGTTCTTTAAAACACCACCAACTCATCGAGTTTAACCTTAAAAACCCACAACAAAGTAAGAATGTCGACTTTGTCGTGTAGAGGAACTAATTCCCATACTTCAAGTCGTTGAAAATCATTAAGTTCCTCTTGCATAGCTTCAATCCAAGAGGATTGTGTCATGGCTTGTTCCCAAGTTTTAGGTTCAACCTCGGAGAGAAATGCATCAAAATAGCAGTATAATGTGTGTTCTTGTAGTTGATGGCGTGTTGAGACTGATCGATCGATGTTACCAATAATATTGTAGATTGGGTGATCCTTTGTCCATTTTGTGTTGTGATTTTCATTCTGTGGTGGTCTGGAGTGAACGATTGCAGGAGCTTCCTCTGAGGTAGACGCACCGTTAGGGTTTTCGGGTATTGGTAAACCAAAGAATGGAAGCTCTTGTAAGTGAGAAAATTCCAAGTCGTGATCATCATAATCCTCTTCAACATCATTAGGAATGAGTGGGGGTGTTGATTCGGGTGTAGTTTGAGAATTTTTGGGGGATGGTGCATCCGGTTCAGTAGTGACTGTAGATGCATCGGATTGATTTCCATTATCTTGAGCAATAACCTCGGGAATCGGATCTACTACTGCGGGTGCTGGAGAATCATCACTTGGAGGATCAAAGAATTCATCAAACATAGGTTTAAATAAATCATCCCACTCGGGCCTTGTAGGTGGTGTGAATGATGGAGAAGTAGGATTGTTGGGAGTTAATCCAGAACTAATAGTATCGGTTCCCATCTCATGAAGTGTGGGTTCAGAGCTGCGTTGCTCAAAAGCCATCGCTGTCAGCTCATCAAAATCGGCATCAAAAGTTTCTATTATCTTGCCAAGACGACAGTTATAAATCCGGTAAGCTTTCTTTGTGGGTGAGTAACCAATGAAAATTCTAGTATCAACCTTCGGTTGAAGTTTGCCCAAATTCTCACTATTAGTATTTGGATAGCATCAGTGCACCAAACACATGAAGAAAGGAAATATCGGGTTTGTGTCCATGAAGAAGTTCATATGGAGTTTTTCCATGGCGCTTACGAATGATAGAGCGGTTTTGGGTATAACATGCGGTTGCCACTGCTTCAGCCCATAAGAATAAAGGAGCATTCGCATAAATCAACATGGTTCTAGAAACTTCCATGAGAGTGCGATTACGTCTTTCCACGACACCGTTTTGTTGTGGAGTACGAGCAACTGAAGTTTCATGTGAAATACCGACCTCTTCATAATAGTCTCGTAGAGTCTAATTAATGAACTCAGTTCCATTATCAGTTCGAATGCGGCGAACAGTAGCATTAAGGCGCACCTGGCTCATCTTAAGAAAAGTAATAATATATGCTGGTGCTTGATCCTTGGTTGCTAAGAACTTAACCCGTGTAAATCTTGAAAAATCATCCACCATGATGAGGATGTATTTTCGACCACTCACACTAGTCGTACGCATTGGCCCGCAAAGATCCATGTGCAAAAGATACAGTGGTTCTTGGTTGGTGTCTTAAGCTTTAGGTTTGTATGATTTCTTGGTGCTTTTCCCCAAACAACACGCGGAACATAAATGATCCTTGTTAAACTTGAGCTTTGGAAGACCACGAACAAGTTCATTTTTTGCCAAGAGATAAATAGCATCAAAGTTAAGATGAGATAACCTTCGATGCCATAACCATGATTTCGTCTTAGATGCTTTGGAGAGAAGGCATACAGGAGAAGCGGCCATCATGTTTTAAATAGACAATGTGTAGAGATTATCCCCTGGAGAACCTTTTAACAAATCGTTTCCTTCTAAATCACGAATGAAACAAGTATGTTGTCGAAAAGCAACCTCAAGGTTTGAATCACAAAATTGTCCCACTGAGAATAAATTATGACCGAGTCCTTCCACATAATACACCCTTGAAATCGTGACATTCCCAATATGATATTCACCATATCCCATGATCTTCGCAATATGGTGGTTGCCAAATTTAACCGTGCCTAGAAACTTGCTGACAAAATTCCTGAGCCGAGCGATCTCTGGTCATATGCTTGGAGCACCCAGAGTCCAAGTACCAGAGGATGATTTGGACCACCTAAAAATATCACCAGACAAAGACGATGTATTGGAATCTAATTGTTCCTCTGTGTTAGAAGGTACAGACATAATTATCTTAGATTTGCTATCAGAAGATTTCTTAGGTTTCCAAATTTTCTTCCTAGTTGTCGGCTTAGATTCTAGTTGTCTAAAATCCTGAGGTACTTCTTCACTGGTAGGCACAATAGTGGAGGCAGACCTAGTTAAAGGGCACTTTTTCCATTTTTAGTGCTAATGTTCCTATTTAAAGGACGCTGAGACCTAACCTTAGTGGATGTGATCCTTGTTAAAGGGCACATAGTTCCATTTGCGGTGAAGGCCCTACCAGTGGGTTACCATTGCCATCCAACTTGGGTGAATTTCTTCCCCATTGGAGTCCATTCAAGATTGTTCCTAATAGCATGAATTTCATTAATATGGTCAACAAGGCATAAATCATGACGCTGAGAAAACATGCATTCATTACAATTCCAACATCTCAAATTAGAATTCACATTTTCCTTAGGCTGATGCACAAGCGCAGGGCCTTTAGTCTTAGCTACATGATTCTTTTTATTCAAATTTGAAATAACATTCCTAGGGTGAGCTTCTACTTTATTCTTCGTAGTCCTACTAGTGGAAGGCTTGATCCTATCTTTCTTGTCTTGAGATCCTTTAGCCTTAGTAGAAACAATTACTCCTGTAGAAGGCACAGAAACATTAGTGACAGATTTTGACTTATCCTTGTTGAGTGTTCCTAAAGAAGGTTTAGCTCCTGGGGTTTTGTTGAATGGAGTCATGGAAATGGTAGTGGATGGTTGTTTGAGTGGTGCAGAACCCGGTTGTCTTATGAAATTAAGATGTGCTAAGAAACACTGAACCCTCTCAATATATAAGTGGGCAACATTATAGTCATTGTTCGTGGGATCATATTCATATAAGTCATCTAATATGTCCCTTGTAAGAAGCACATGCCTAATCACATTTTTCATATAATCCATATACTAATGACTCTCTCTTAAGTCTCATAATTTCTTCCTCTAATGCCTGAACCACCTGAATCATCTTGTCACTTGTCTCAATGTTGTTTTCACAATCAGATGTTTTGGAAATAGTTTCATTTTTTGATTGTTGTTCAATTTCAAGAGATATACAATGTTGTTGAAGCTCGTCAAAACGTTTTGAAAGTGAGTTATAAGAATCTTGAAGCTTTAAAAATTCAGCGTTAGATTCGTGACAAGAATGATTATCTACATTATTCACAGGCTCAACAATATTCACATAGAGATCGTGCACATCATCACATTTATTCACAACAGACATAATCTCAATAGCACAATTAGTAGTCACAACTTGCATCACATCGAGAGACACCACTTGTTCCATGAATCGGTCATATTCGGACAAAATCTTTTCATTCTCAATTAAGTGTTGCTCATAAGCATCATCCATTTCATAGAAAACTTTTTGAACTTCAGCCATTTCGAAATTAAGATTATCCCCGAGATCTAGAAAACCCTCTTTAAGATTGTTTACAAACGGAACGATCTCTTTCTCAAACACCGATTTCATGTGTTCGAAAGCCCATTCTCCAGCGGTTTGAGCCGTTGAAGTCGTACATTCCTTAACGACCTTGTCAAAACCAGTAAAGTATTGTTTAATCTCTTTCAAGTTTTCCAATACTGTACTTACCGGTGGAAGACCCTTTGGAATTTCCTTAGGTTCATTCGGGTTGACAAGTGTAGGAAATATACTAGGGTTTTCTCTAGTGGACACGGAATTTGGTGTATGGATAAATTCCCTTTGTATATTAAAGCGAGTTCTAAAATCTATTTTTGCATTCTCTTGATTTTTTTATCATAATCAAACTTAGGATATTCCAAAAGAATTTTTGACCAATTCTCGTCAATTAGTGATATATACTCGGGATCATTCGTATTACCAATCGGGTCTAAGACCAAACCTAATTTTGTTGCATCATAAAGTCGCGGGTTGTGGTTAAGAGCTTGCTTTGCATAACCCGGGTTAGGTGGCAGGTCTGTTAGACGCGATAGAGTAAATTCCTTAATGAAACAAGTGAACTAAATGTGAAGCGGAATATTGTGTTAAAAGCAAAGCTTTAGTCTTTTTAATTTTCTCAGACGCCTTAATTTCCGTTTCAACCCTTTTAGACTCAAGAATTTCGAAATCCGTGTGTAGTTTTTGAAAATTAGTAACGACTGACTCTTTTTCTTTAAGTTCTTTTGAAAGATTTGCTTGTAAATGTTTAATTTCTAGAAAGTTATCCATTTGGACTTTCCTAAACCTATCAAACTCTGGATTAGTTAAGGTATTGGTCGATGGAGTTAATTC
Organism: Glebionis coronaria; assembly: GCA_025667525.1. Classification (NCBI taxonomy): domain Eukaryota; kingdom Viridiplantae; phylum Streptophyta; class Magnoliopsida; order Asterales; family Asteraceae; genus Glebionis; species Glebionis coronaria. Next base: position 413,324,263 of record CM046880.1, read on the forward strand.
CAAGGTTTGAACCTTTTCCTTGTACAAAGCAAGCTTGGCAGATAAGGTCTGATTAACACTTAGTCTTTCAAGAACCGTAGTATTCATTTGGCCTAGAATAGATGCCGAAACCATTACAAAATCTTGTTGAGCAGGAGAATTCGAATTTGTAATAGCTCCCGGTTGTGTTTCACTCAAATTCTGAGGACTTGCATTGATATTTCTATCATTGTTTGTCTCCTTGTTTGATTTACTAACCACCAGAGGTTCTTCCGGATACTGAGACGCTTGCTCAACTTGATAAGTTACAATACTAGTGTCATTGGTAGTGTTAGGTACCTCATCGATTTGGTCAGACCCATAGAGCGAGAGATTTTCCATAAGAACTGCCTTGGCGGTCGAAGGTCATCACAGTCTAAATCATATGCATCAAGATCATCGCATTGGTATGCTGCATTTTGAGTGAAAGACGATGTGAGTCCCTCATTTTCCACAAATCCTAGATCTGCGAGAAATGCTAACTCCTCCTCATCAAGCTCTCGACCTTGTGCTTGAGCATTAACCAAGTAAATCTTTTCTTGAAACCATGTACCATCCCTTTTTCTCTTTGGTTGCTTACACTCCCGATCCATATGTCCTTCCCCTTTGCATTTGTAGCAGATGATCATCTTCACTTTGCCAGTGTTGTTTCCTCTTGGAGCAGTGTTAAATGAGCATACACCGGTATTGGATGAACTTGGTCTCCCTAAAGTGGTTGCACGGTAACTCTACCATCTTGAATTGTTGCTTGTTGACGAGAGTTAGAAGAATTTCTCAACTGATTGTTTGTTGGAGATGGTCCTCTGTAACCTCTTTTGTTCAACGTTTGAGTTATATAGGCAGACATTTGAGCTAGTACATCAGTAGGATTATCCCCTTGTTTGAACTCAGGAAATGGAACCTCATCATCGCAGTAGAAAACTAGTGCTGGTGGAGCTACATACACACTTGAAGGAGTACTGGCATGTTGTGAATAGTGGGGTTGAGGAACTTCTTGTTGCTGGTAGGTGATGGCAGGATTTGTAGGTGGTTGATAAGGAGAGTATTGTGGTTGAGCATATGGTGATAGATGTGAGTCACGTTGTGATGATGATGCTGGTTGCTGATATTGTTGCTGATATGATGTAGGTGGTTGTGGTAATATCAAATAATGTGGAAAGCTTGGAGTCTAAAACATTGGCTTGAGATAAGATTGTTGTCCCATAGCATACAGAGTGTTGTTATATGACAATGTTGGATGATTTGCCATTAACGCCAATGGTTCGGAATAAGATCCTTGAGACATGCGTTTCTGGAGCACATGCTTCTCGTGTTGCTGCAAAGAAAGCATATAGTTGTTTGATAGGTATGAAAACACCCATCCTTTTACCACTTAGTTATAATAATAACCAAGCCAAAACGTGTATTTTATGTCGTAAATGTCGGAATTATGCGTGGTTTGTGTTTTTGTTGTGATTTAGGACCAAAATGTGAAAAGGGAAGAAAACACGGGCTTTCACGGGCTTTCATCGAAGAAAGTGAGAAAAGACGAAGTCAAAAGATCAAGAGTGCAAAAAGAACGGAAGTCCAAGGCCTATTCTAAAGATTTATTGAAGAAAAAGTCTAAAGACGGAAGTTTAATGAAGTCGAAGAACCAAGTCTAATTAAAGAAGAAAATTATAAGACGAGTTCAATTTATATCGACAAATCCTAAGACAACGTCGAGAAAGTCGAAGAAATTAAAAGACGAAAAGACGAGAAGAAAGAAGAAAGCACCAACACATTTTCCTCCTTCTATATATAGTCCTAAAACACTTCATTAGAGTTAGCTAGCTAGTAGATTTTAGTTTAATTTTTGTAAGGTAATTAGGAGTAGCTTAATATTACTTTCTCTCTCTAGCTTTTCTTAATGTTTTTCAAGCTTTTACTTTAATCTTGAATTGTTGAATCTTAATCATCTTAATTTCAAGCTTTTCAATTAATCATTCTCATTCTTCCTTTCTTAAACCTTTTTTAGTCTTATGTTTTGATTTGGTTAATCATGTAGTTTATTTAATTTATGCTTATTTGCTTTATTGTTGTGCTTATTGATCTTTTAGTGTTTGATTTTTATAGCTTATATTGTTTTAATGCTTATTGTGTTAATTTTCTTATTTTTAATTAAGTGCTTATTAGTAAATTTTTATAAAAAGTTATTTTTAAATATTTTTATTATTTAGTGTTTTTAAAAGTTTTAAAATTTTGGCTTATTAGCTTTTTCTTAAACTTTATTTGGTTAATTTTTTTAGATAATTGCTTATTTAGTTTTAGCTTAAGTCTTCACTTATTTTGATCTAATTCGGGTTCTGTTAAACCCTAATTACCCGAACTACTTGTGCTTTAATTTTCCCCGAATGGAATGTTGTAACACCCCTAATTTCACAAGGCAGCGGAATATCAACATTGGGTGTTACTTCATAGCACATCACACATAGTCATAGAAAACGACCTCAAAATAGACGTTTTATAAAATAAACCATTCGACAAAATCTGAGTTAACTAAAAGAGAGGTCCCACCAATTTATACAAACGTTAATAAAAATAAAGATTTGTCAAGTGTATCGAATGGAAATTGTTTGTTTTGCCTTTACTTATCTTGCGCGGCTCCATGCTTCAGCTGCTCTTAAACCTATACACCTGAGAATACATGCTAAAATGTCAACACAACGGTTGAGTGAATTCATAGGTTTTTAAATAAACAATAATGGGTTTTAAATAAACCATAAAGCTTTTGAACACAAGAATCTCATCCACTGTCGATAGTGCAACACATGCAATACCCAAAGTCCACGCTATTCTACTAAGCCATGACACCGAAGCCTTAAGAATAATAATGCCGTAGTCAGGTATTTCGCCGAATACCCCCTTACTTCTAATACAACACACCTGGCTGAGCCTCCAACCCACAGGTGCGACCTACCCAGGTGGGGGCCATCCCCGATGGACTCATCCGTCTGTACCAGTGCCTACCCATCAAGGGTAGTTAACGGTTCATGGGTTTATAGGGACTTTCCAAATTTTGGCAATACAACACTTAGCAAATAGAGTTTCACAATCAATACAATCAACGCTTGTGTTCATCTTTCAAAAGCATTTAATCAAACAACTTACATTCATTTACAACAACTTGTATTCGTTCAAAGCATATAGTCAAACCTTGCATGTTTATTCATAAACATGTATCCTCTCAAAACTATATATATAAACAACGTATATTTTATACCAAGAGCATGTATTTCCCCCTCGCGGGTTGATAAACACATATAAAGCAGTAAAAGCGAGGCTATGAACTCACCTGAATAGCGATTACACGTATATCAAGGAACAAACGTCCAATAGTCGATACACGACTTCACGAGATATCAATCGTTCATTGATCGAGAACGAGATTCCCAATGGTCGACATATGACCGAACGAAACCTAATATAACGAGACGCGTCTTAGGTCCGAGACTATACATAAGTCATACATATATGTAAATAGGTCATTTTAGTAAGTTTGGACATTGTATAAGTTTTATAAAACTTTTCTTAAGATTTTGATAATAATCCACCATGTATTATCCAATTATGACATTTAAGCCCAGTAAAGCCCATCAGTGGCCCATTACAAGTTTATATAATTTAACTCATTTTAAAATTAAATTTTATAATCCAAATTGGTTATCAATCTCAGGCCCAATAATGTCCCAATGACCATTGTAAGTGTATGATGAGCTTTTATGTCCTAAATCCACTTTATATGCATTACGGGTTCTAAAACGCCTCCAAATGTTGTCGAATTAATATCTCACGTTGGTCGGGTCTCGGGTTTTATAAATATCAGTATTATAAATGAGTCTCGACTCCTCAATAAGTGGGTCATGCCACTTCGGTTTTTATAAAAATCGTCACGTTAAACGTTAATTTAATATAGTCCAATTCTTACAATTTCCCGATATCCCTGGTAGATTAGGTCGCTTCTCCTAAACCATAAATAATATACATGAGTTATTTTTACCAAATTCATTATTAACTTATGTAATTTATGTATTATAACTTCAATTGCCCCAAATTTATGCTTATCATATCTTAATCACACATTTCCTCACTTAGAGATGTTGGCTGTTTTAGGCAGCCAATCTCGTTTCCACTGTTTCGGCCGCCATTTACAAACCGTAATGAACTGGTAAACTATCCAATTGATTCTAGTTATTCCTAATTTTATCTACAACCCATAGTTTTACCTTTTTCATTGGTTCTGGGTTCTAAAATGATTTCTCAGTCTGTTCATTCAGCATGTTCAGAATCGACACCTTTTACAGTTTTTGCCATATCTAATTCATCGGGTATCATCACGAGACGAGTCACCCGGCCAAATCGACACAAAACAAAGGCCTATCACCCCATATGTTTTTCTAAGTATTATATCCTACTGATATGTCTCAAGTCCCACGTTTTTTCCACTGATCCATTTACAACCCCAACACTTTGAGTTACAACACTATCCAAAATAGATTTCTAGTTTTATATCTCAAATACGATGTCCAATACTTTTATAAAATAATGAATATACATATAAATACATATTTATAAAAATCTTTACAACAAGAAAATCCAAGAAATTCTTACAAGTGAATGCAGGAACAAAAGTACTAGAAATCAACTATGATCAAATTCTTGCTCAAGTGACCATTTAAATCATCCAAAATATATTTTTCCCAAGCATGCTTAGATATTCAAAAACCCTCAAATTCAGTCCCAATGATCTTTAAATAAATTTAGTTGAAGCACAATTTATCAAGAACCAAACCAAGGAAAAACTAGCTCCTTTAGCCTTTGTTGTTGTGATGAATATCTAGCTAGCAATTTGAAGATACCAACGTGTATTTGTTGTGTCATATGGGACGGTTACACCAAGAAAAGTAATCGGTGATTTAAGTTTGTAATGTCTAACTATGAAAAATATCTACTAGTATTTTAAGTAAAAAAATCCATTTGTTGTACATGTGTACAATGTAAAGATTATGATGGAGAAACTAAAGACACGTAGGTCTTACTCTTGTCCGTAATTTTGGTAGTGAGTAAGGTTTAATATATTGAAACTTTATCTCATAATTTGTAAAAGCGGGTATTATCGAAACCCGATATTTTAAAAGTTACGCGATTTGAAAAAATATGCGTTGGACACGAAAAATAAACGCTCAATATAAAATAAAAACATTGACATTCGGAGAACGTTGATATTACGATAATTAAATGAGGGCTTATAATTTAATAAACGTTAACGTGACATATAAACGAACAACGCCTAAAGGCTTAACGTAAATTACGAAGAATGTTCGTAAAATGAAAAATTAAAATGACGACAATAGAAAATATTTCTATGTTATAACGAGGATATTTACGGTCGATGACGGATATAAATTTTGCGATAATTAATAAATGACACGTAATCAATACGTTAAAGCCTTAACCTTGCCAGTTAGCCTAGAACTCAATATTATTCGCAAAAATAATCATGACAAATAAAAGTCGATTAATAAATATTGGTTCGAATATTAGAAATGGTATTAAAACTCGGTCTAAATGTTGATTTTAAAGTTCGGGTTATTACATCATCTAACCCTTTAGGAAGCGACGTCCCGGCGCTTAATTTGTCTCGATAGTCTTCAGTTTAATAGCGAAGAGGTGAGAAATAGACAAGTCATTGCCGAGGTTCCTAACAAAGGTTGAATGAACAAAAGTCAAAGCAACGAGTACACATAACAGGCACAAATGAACGGTTTGATTGTAGCTTTAATCCTTATAACGAAAAATGAAATCATAACTCGAAGGAGAAGCCATTGGAAGCAAATAAATAAACAAGTCGTTAGTTTTTGGAATTGCTTTAAAGTACATTACTACTAGCTTACCAAACATGCGGCGGTCGATATAAGTTCGAAAAAGTACATATTACAAGTGACTAGTAGAAAGGAGTAGGCACATTTGAAAAATATTCAATGCGAGAATCAATTCAAAAATATCGGTGATCACATCGATCAAATTGAAACACATATCGTCCATGGGTTTCATAAAAAAACACAATTACCTCATAAAAGAAAATCGCATGGATCACACATAATTCCATCGAAAACGTTACAAAATATTCACGACGAGGTAATTATCTAGTCGCACAAAATCATCCAGTTGCATGATCTCGAACATGCAAACCTATTTCGTCAAAAGAAAATTCATCGATACGGAAATCGTTCGGAGTATACATTACTCTATAGAAAGAATTACGATCCAAATAAAAAAACAAAAGCCTTCACTAGGCACATATAACAACATTACGGCATGCTTGCAAAATAGTCCATGCCAAATCAATAAGTTCAATCAAGTTAACTCATGCTTGCTAAATAGCCAAGCCATGATTAATAAGAATATTTGACAAGATATTCGGATAAGTCCAGTCAAAGGAAACTTTGCAAGTTAAAGAATGCTCACGGGCCTGATAGCCATGGATGCATATCCAGAAATATTTTTATTATCGAAGGGGGTTCACACACGGATCCATACCCAAATGATATTAAACGGTGCTCAGTATCAGATCCATATCCAAAAGATATTACAGGATGCTCACAAACGGATCCATAACGAGCAGATATTACAGGGTGCTCACAAACGGATACATACCCAAAAGATATTAAAGTGTGCTCATCAAGAAAAATTCATCGACGAACCCCCGATAAGCAAAAATACAAAATCATTTCATTTACGATGAGTTTCCGGTGATAACCTAATCTTCAGTCAATCCATAAGTACACACTTAAATCCTGTTGTCGGTTAGGCAAATCGTCTATTCTCGGAACGGGTATTGGTTCTTAACAATTAGTATATACAACTCGTGATAGTCGGGACATATTAGAAATGGTCCATAAGGACAAATTATAACTCGAGAGCAGACTAACGAATTACTCGTACATAGACGAAAATCAATAATACAATAATGACGAAGGTAATGAACGATGCATACCAACGAAACACGAGTCGACGAAATACGTCCGTATACAAGATAATCACAAACCAAGTCGGGCACACATGAGCCCACTCATTTATAAATCGTTGTTTACATCCAAAGGCGTCCCAATCCATGTAAACAAGAATTATAAATTTATAATTCGGGAACTTATACTTTCTTGTTTAAATAAAAAGGCGTCCCAATTTATTTCAACAAGACGATTATAAGTCATCCTACTCAGGTAATACCGTCACAAAACACGATATGATAACAAAATCAAATGCCAAGAAGAGTACACGGTGTCAAACTTACTCCATGATTTGTGTATTCAAACGTCCCATACCATTTGAATAAATAAACCATCGACAATCTAAGGTCCAGTGGTCTAAAACTTTCTTATTCAAATGTCCCAATCCATTTCAATAAGAGAACTCTAAACGGCACATAGTTGGGCGATTTAAAATCTCTATATTTAAATGTCCCATTCCATTTAAATACAAAGTTTTAAGTTGCTCAACTAATGACTACTATGAGCATATCTTTGTTGTACCCAAATTATATATAGTTGATTTGGGTATATATATATTTTAGGTCCAACATTGGCATCCTCCTTTTCGTCAATAAAAGTTAATCATACACAATAAATTAAACGTTATATTTAGTACAAGATGTCTCCTCGGAAAAATGATTCTTCACAATCGTAAGGAGTAACGGAAATATAAATAACACAAAATCAATTACGTTTCAAAAGGAGATGTCCTAAAATATAGCACATCACGATGCGATGACAACAATAGATCTTAAATTAGTCGATATGCGATAGATTACGAAACAATATATACATACCCAATGTATCAAACGAGTTATCTGGTCGTATTCGGATAAATTTATTATCGAAACCGGTGATTGGCGGTGAGGCCAAATTCTACTCAAAATAGCATTATAAATGTACGATAATCACGCAAGGACCATTGCTTTACGCGTAATGCCCTTAAATACCATAGTATATACATTCATATACATACAACCATTTCTACATACATGTAGGATCACATTATCACAATCAAGCATTGGTTTCTAGGAGCCATGAGCGCGCGGATACTTTGTAAGGGAATCAAACAATTTTACGAAAGAGTAGTTATAGTCTAGGTTTTAAAAATGACCTAGTTCTCTATAACTAATGCTCTGATACCAATCTGTAACACCCCCAATTTCACAAGGCAGCGGAATATCAACATTGGGTGTTACTTCATAGCACATCACACATAGTCACAGAAAACGACCTCAAAATAGATGTTTTATAAAATAAACCATTCGACAAAATCAGAGTTAACTAAAAGAGAGGTCCCACCAATTTATACAAACTTTAATAAAAATAAAGATTTGTCAAGTGTATCGAATGGAAATTGTTTGTTTTGCCTTTACTTATCTCGCGCGGCTCCATTCTCCAGCTGCTCTTAAGCCTATACACCTGAGCATACATGCTAAAATGTCAACACAACGGTTGAGTGAATTCATAGGTTTTTAAATAAACAATAATGGGTTTTAAATAAACCATAAAGCTTTTGAACACAAGAATCTCATCCACTGTTGATAGTGCAACACATGCAATACCCAAAGTCCACACTACTAAGCCATGACACCGAAGCCTTAAGTATAATAATGCCCTAGTCAGGTATTTCTCCGAATACCCCCTTACTTCTAATACAACACACCTGGCTGAGCCTCCAACCCACAGGTGCGACCTGCCCAGGTGGGGGGCCATCCCTGATGGATCCATCCGTCTGTACCAGCGCCTACCCATCAAGGGTAGTTAACGGTTTATGGGTTTATAGGGACTTTCCAAGTTTTGACAATACAGCACTTAGCAAATAGCGGTTCATAATCAATACAATCAACGCTTGTGTTCATCTTTCAAAAGCATTTAATCAAACAACTTACATTCATTTACAACAACTTGTATTCGTTCAAAGCATATAGTCAAACCTCGCATGTTTATTCATAAACATGTATCCTCTCAAAACTATATATATAAAAAACGTATATTTTATACCAAGAGCATGTGTTTCCCCCTCGCGGGTTGATAAACACATATAAAGTAGTAAAAGCGAGGCTATGAACTCACGTGAATAGCGATTACACGTATATCAAGGAACAAACGTCCAATAGTCGATACACGACTTCACGAGATATCAATCGTTCATTGATCGAGAACGAGATGCCCAATGGTCGACATATGACCGAATGAAACCTAATATAACGAGACGCGTCTTAGGTCCGAGACTATACATAAGTCATACATATATGTAAATAGGTCATTTTAGTAAGTTTGGACATTGTATAAGTTTTATAAAACTTTTCTTAAGATTTTGATAACCACCATGTATTATCCAATTATGACATTTACCCCAGTAAAGCCCATCAGTGGCCCATTACAAGTTTATATAATTTAACTCATTTTAAAATTAAATTTTATAATCCAAATTGGTTATCAATCTTAGGCCCAATATTGTCCCAATGACCATTGTAAGTGTATGATGAGCTTTTATGTCCTAAATCCACTTTATATGCATTACGGGTTCTAAAACGCCTCCAAATGTTGTCGAATTAATATCTCACGTTGGTCGGGTCTCGGGTTTTATAAATATCAGTATTATAAATGAGTCTCCACTCCTCAATAAGTGGGTCATGCCACTTTGGTTTTTATAAAAATCGTCACGTTAAACGTTAATTTAATATAGTCCAATTCTTACAATTTCCCGATATCCCTGGTAGATTAGGTCGCTTCTCCTAAACCATAAATAATATACATGAGTTATTTTTACCAAAGTCATTATTAACTTATGTAATTTATATATTATAACTTCAATTGCCCCAAATTTATGCTTATCATATCTTAATCACACATTTCCTCACTTAGAGATGTTGGCTGTTTTAGGCAGCCAATGTCGTTTCCACCGTTTCGGCCGCCATTTACAAAATGTAATGAACTGGTAAACTATCTAATTGATTCTAGTTATTCATAATTTTATCTATAACCCATAGTTTTACCTTTTTCATTGTTTCTGGGTTCTAAAATGATTTCTCAGTCTGATCATTCAGCATGTTCAGAATCGACACCTTTTACAGTTTTTTCCATATCTAATTGTTCGGGTATCGTCATGAGACGAGTCACCCGGCCAAATCGACACAAAACAAAGGCCTATCACCCCATATGTTTTTCTAAGTATTATATCCTACTGATATGTCTCAAGTCCCACGTTTTTCTCACTGATCCATTTACAACCCCAACACTATGAGTTACAACACTATCCAAAATAGATTTCTAGTTTTATATCTCAAATACGATGTCCAATACTTTTATAAAATAATGAATATACATATAAATACATATTTATAAAAATCTTTACAACAAGAAAATCCAAGAAATTCTTACAAGTGAATGCAGGTACAAAAGTACTAGAAATCAACTATGATCAAATTCTTGCTCAAGTGACCATTTAAATCATCCAAAATATATTTTTCCCAAGCATGCTTAGATATTCAAAATCCCTCAAATTCAGTACCAATGATCTTTAAATAAATTTAGTTGAAGCACAATTTATCAAGAACCAAACCAAGGAAAAACTAGCTCCTTTAGCCTTTGTTGTTGTGATGAATATCTAGCTAGCAATTTGAAGATACCAACGTGTATTTGTTGTGTCATATGGGACGGTTACACCAAGAAAAGTAATCGGTGATTTAAGTTTGTAATGTCTAACTATAAAAAATATCTACTAGTATTTTAAGTAAAAAATCCATTTGTTGTACATGTGTATAATGTAAAGATTATGATGGAGAAACTAAAGACACGTAGGTCTTACTCTTGTCCGTAATTTTGGTAGTGAGTAAGGTTTAATATATTGAAACTTTATCTCATAATTTGTAAAAGCGGGTATTATCGAAAACCGATATTTTAAAAGTTACGCGATTTGAAAAAGTATGCGTTGGACACGAAAAATAAACGCTCAATATAAAATAAAAACATTGACATTCGGAGAACGTTGATATTACGATAATTAAATGAGGGCTTATAATTTAATAAACGTTAACGTGACATATAAACGAACAACGCCTAAAGGCTTAACATAAATTACGAAGAATGTTCGTAAAATGAAAAATTAAAATGACGACAATAGAAAATATTTCTATGTCATAACGAGGATATTTACGGTTGATGACGGATATAAATTTTGCCGATAATTAATAAATGACACGTACTTAATACGTTAAAGCCTTAACCTTGCCAGTTAGCCTAGAACTCAATATTATTCGCAAAAATAATCATGACAAATAAAATTCGATTAATAAATATTGGTTCGAATATTAGAAATAGTATTAAAACTCGGTCTAAATGTTGATTTTAAAGTTCGGGTTATTACAAATGTGTAGCCATTTCCCGAATTAGAAGCTGGACACCTATTCCGAACTAAGTGCAAAACAGAGGATTCCGAATTAGGTGTTTGACTCCCATTCCGAATTACGTTCATGGTAGCCATTCCGAATTAGATACATGACACTTATTCTGAGTTAGATCCTGAATTCACTTTCCGAACTAGGTATTATTTGCATATTCTGAATTACGTCCAAGACAAGCATTCCGAACTAGGTGGATCATCTAAATTCCGAACTAAATTCTTCAACACATTCCGAATTAGGTCAAGATTCATGGATTCCGGATTATGTGAGTGACACACATTCTGAACTATTTGATTGACGTTGATTCCGAATTAGGTTGAGCTTGCTTGTATTCCGAACTAGGTAGCAAATTGTGGATTCCGAATTGTGACATGATTTTGGGATTCCGACTTATGTTTTGTTTATTTCTTGTTTTAATTTTTAAACTTTAATTTTCCCGCTATTTTCTTAAGTGTCATTTTAAATTTATTTAATTGTTTTTAGAATTCATTTTAAGTTTACATTTTTATTTAAGTTTTCAAATTTACGTTTTGTCAAGTTTTAATTTCTCGTCATTTATTTTAAGTTCTTAAGTTTTAGTTTTAAAGTTTTAAACTTCCACTTTTACTTCACGACATTTACAATCTTATTTTACATTTTTAAGTTTAAAATAGATAATCACATTTCTTTATTTTCCACCAAGAACGACTAAGTAACACGATTAACCATGATCAATTCGACTAGACCAATCAAAGAACATTTTCACTTAGCAAAACCTAAATATTAAATGGCACCGCTGCCGGCTCTTTTCGTGAAGATTAACGGTTTATTATGAGAGACGCGTTGGATTTTGAGATCCGTTCATTTGTGAACGTTATTTTCTTACTCAAAATTTTCAAAAAATCCATAAAAATTAAAAATTTTAAAAATCCAAAAACATTTGAAAAATCATAAAAAGCATTTATTTTTCAAAGTTTTGCACCAAAAATATTTTCTTTTTCACGTTAACTTTATTTCTTCTATTTCTTTGCTTTTCTTTTCTTTTGTAGGTGTATGCGTACTCGTTCACGCAAAAGGAAGTCCATTCAAGCCGCTATTATTGATCCTCCTGTTGTAGAGCCTCCCGTTGTCAACACAATGGAGAATAGTCCAATGATCGAGCTCTTACAATCACACGTCGAAGGCAACGATGATGCGATTGTGGTGCCGGCTACTGACGTCAACAACTTCGAGCTCAAGTCCGGTTTCATTCAAATGGTTTCTACAACACCTTTCTTAGGTCGTACTCATGATGATCCACACGATCACATAAAAAGGTTCGTACACTTATCCAATACTGTTAAATACAATGGGGTTTCACAAGAGGCAATTCATTTGTTCCTCTTTCCTTTCTCCCTCAAGGGACAAGCCCGGACTTGGCTTGATAAGGAACCACCCCAGAGTATTACAACATGGACGGATCTTGAGACCAAATTTATCAATTACTTTTTCCCACCCTCACGTACTACCGCTTTGCGGAATGACATTCTCAACTTTGAACAAAAGTACGGTGAGACATTTAGTGAATCTTGGGATCGTTTTAAGGAACTTTTAAGAAAGTGTCCACAACACGGTTTTACAAAGGTACATCAAATTAATAATTTTTATAATGGATTAAGTTTGAATGACCAAGATTCACTAAATAGTGCCTCGGGGGGGGGGGTAATATTTTGGTTAAAACTATGAATGAAGCTTGGGCTATCATTGAAATCAAAGCCAAACTCCAAACCAATAGTGTTAGGGCTACTATGCCTACTGCTAGTGAGAGTGAAGTCACTACTCAAATTAAGGAGCTTACTTCTATAGTAAAACACCTTGTTCTAAGAGATAACCATCCCACTCAACATGCCCATGCTCTTAATATAACTTGTGAAACTTGTGGTGGGCCACACTCTTATGCTAATTGTGATAAAGCTTATGATCAATCTCACGGGGAAGTGTATACTTACAACAACACCGAGAGAGTTCATTTCAAGCCTAATGTCGATGTTAATCACTTGTCTTACAACTCGACAAATTACTTGGCTCCACCCGATTTTTAACAAAGACCACACCCACCTACCCATAACAACCAAGGGCCACCAAGAGCAAATGTTCCACAAAATGCTAATGTGAGGGGCTCAAATGCAAATCAGGGAAATTATCACATGCAAAATCAAGGTTTTCCAAACCAAGGTTTCAATCCTCAAGGTTTTCCACCTTATAACCAATACCCAACCCAAGGTTTTCAACAACAAGGGTTCAATTTACCTTATCCGCCAATGGACTTGGTTTTGCAAAAGTTGAATGAACATGAGAAAATAATGCAAGAAATGCAAGAATCTAATAGACAATTGCAAGAGTCTACGGACAGGAAATTCGATCAAATGTTACAAGCCCTTCGTCCCCAAGGTTCTCTTCCTTCTACCACCGAAACAAACCCTAGAGCTAATGTGAGTGCTATTACTACACACAGTGGAGCAACTTTAGTAGGACCTTCTATCCCTCCCCAAGTTACTCCATCTACACCTCCTCCACCTTCATTTATTCTTCCTACTTCCACACCTAGTACTAGTTCTCCATTACCGTCTCCACCTCTTACGGAAGAAGTACCTAAGCAACACCCTTCACCAACCCCACCTACCACCTCTAAACCTTTACTTCTCAACCTTCAACATCTCAACATGTACCTGCTACACCTTCACCACCTAAACCAACATCCCTTATCCTTCTCGGTTAGACAAGTGCAAATTGCTCACAAAAGAGGATTCTCAAGTTACTTCCTTTTTGAAGACGATCTCCCAAATGAATTTCAACATTAGCCTTGCTGAAGCACTTGTCCAAATGCCGAAATTTGTCAAAGCATTCAAGGAATTGCTTAACAAGAAGGAAAAGATGGTTGAGTTTGTCAACACACGCTTAAATGAAAATTGTTCTGCAGTCATTCTGAAAGAACTTCCAGAAAAAATGGAGATCCCGGTCATTTTGTGTTGCCTTGCATTTTTAACAAAGTTGAAGAATTTACTGCTTTAGCCGATCTCAGGGCAAGTATTAATTTGATGCCATTAAGTGTTTGGAAAAAGCTATCATTACCCGACCTTACACCAACAAAGATGACTCTTGATCTAGCAAATCGAACTCTCGCTTACCCCGTTGGTATTGCCGAAGATGTGTTTAATAAAGTTGGTACCTTCACTTTTCCGATCGATTTTGTTGTTGTTGATTATGAAATGGACCTCGTATTCCGTTAATACTTGGGCGGCCATTCTTGAGAACCGCAAAAGCTTTAGTCGATGTTGCCGAAGGTGAATTAATCTAAAGGGTCGGGAATGATGCCCAAGTTTTTAAGATGGGGAAGATTACAAGTAAGTCAAACGGAAAAGAATCAGCGAAAATGATTAATGTGCTTCAAGAAGATCTTACTACTACTTTGGAAAGTTTTAAGATTGATGATTTTGTTGTATATGATGTTAATGCAATAATGCCTAAAAACGTTACTTGCATTTTTCGGTCTCACTTTGTTTTGATTACGACAATATGTAAAAACAAGCATTTAGGAAAACAACGAAAAACGAATTCTTGAGTTCAAGTATTTTTTCATTTTACCCATTTTCACTTAAAGTATGAATAAACAAGTACTAACCTTAATCAAGTGATCAAGTGATTTAAACTTTCTTAAAACTCACTTTTTATTAAGTGTGACAAGTTTTTATTAAACTTTCTTTTTAAGAAAATATTTTATTAAATTAATTATTTGAAATTTGAAAATGGCATATTCTTATTTGGTTAAGAATAACCTTTCAGGATATTTTTTATATCCAGATAAGACCTCCACCACTAAAGGAAAAAAAATGGAGCGGAGTCTAGGCAGCGGTTCTCTAGTGCCTAGGCGGTTCCTTATCGATAAGGAACCGCCGGGTGAGCTAAGGAACCGCGGCCAGATATATCCGTTGGGCCTTTTTCCTATAAATAGTGGACCATTCTCAGCTTTCCAAATTACCTCTTTTGCACATCTATTTCTAGATTCAAACCCTCTTCTTTAATCACTCAAATCTTTGATCATTTGTTTGATTACTATTTGTTTAAGAAGTGAATCTTGTTCTTCCATCCCTTCCTCTCCAAGTGCAAAGAGAAGAACACTATCCTCGTGAAGTGTTGAGTCCACCACCAAAGATCCATTGAAGATCTACTTTTATACATTTGTTGTTGTTCTTAGTTGAGAAGATCCAAGTAGTTGTATCTATTTGGAAGTTGTGTATGTACTAAGTATAGTTGTGTAGATTGGTCCTAGCTACGATTAGGGCTCGACTTTTAGCTTAGAGTCGGAAATTGGTTAAGCGACGTGTACGGTTTTCTCCACCATAAGGAGCTTGTTGTGTAGTGAACTCTCGAGTAAGGAGTACTCGAGGAGTGGAGTAGGAACGAGGAGTGAGCTTCGTTGCCGAACCACTATAAATCCTTGGTGTTCGGTTTGATCTTTCTTTACCCTTAACTCTTTACATTCTGTATTCTTTGTGCATATATATTTATTAGTATTAGGTTAGTTACACTATCATTGTTCATATTGTGCATAAGAAGATTTCACACATTTCCTCAAGTCTAAGTTTTTGAAAAAGGATTTTTGAAAACCACCTTTTAACAAGTAAATTATAAGAAACTATTCAACCCCCCCCCCCCTTCTAGTTTCTACAATTGGTATCAGAGCGTGGTTGCTCAAGAATTTTTAAAGTATATAGTATTTTAAAACTTGAATCGATCTATGGATTCCAACAAATACCTAGAAGGGCAATCTATACAAAGACCACCACTTTTTGAAACCGATAGTTTTATCTATTGGAAAAATAGATTTGAAACTTATGTGAAATCAAAAGATTTAGATCTTTGGCATGTTATTACCAATGGTGATTTTTTACCTTATCAATTTAATGAAGTTTCTAAAACAAAAGAATTGGTCACTTTTGACAAAGCTAATGACGATACTAAAAAGAAACTTTCAAAAAATAATGAGGCTAAAATGGTGATTTATAATGCTTTACCTAAGAAAGAGTATGAAAGGATTTTTATGTGTGAAACCGCTAAAGATATTTGGAACACTCTTTTAGTAACCCACCAAGGTAATATCCAAGTCAAAGAAAGCAAAATCGATCTTCTTGTCCAACAATATGAACAATTTGTCATCTTAGAAGATGAAACTATTGATAGTGCATTTGCTAGGTTTAACACCATTATTACTAGTCTAAAAGCACTTGATGAAGGTTTTTCTAGCAAGAACAATGTTAGGAAGTTTCTAAGGGCTTTACATCCAAAGTGGAGAGCAAAAGTCACGGCGATTGAAGAATCGAAAGATCTCTCAACTTTATCACTCGATGAACTCACAGGCAACTTGAAGGTTCATGAGATGATAATTTTGAAGGACTCGGAATTAGTGAAAACCAAGAGTGAAAGGAAATCTCTTGCACTTAAAGCCAAGAAGGCACAAAGTAACCACGATAGTTCCTCGGAAAGCGATGACGAGGAGTATGCATTGGCCGTGAGAGATTTCAAGAAGTTCTTCAAGAGACGAGGTCAACACGTTAGGCAACCCAACAATGACAAGAAACCATTCTCAAAGAATCAGTTTGCCAAGAACGAAAAAGGTGATAGGAATTGCTTTAGATGTGGTGATCCAAATCACTTCATTTGTGATTGTCCGAAGCCCGCTCGCGATAAGAACCACACGGCGTTCATTAGTAGCGCTTGGAGCGATAGCGGTGAAGATGATGATGACAACCCCAAAGAGGAGAAATGTCTTATGGCTCACACTTCTAAAGAGGTACATTCCGAAACCGAATATTTTAGTTATGATAGCTCCACCTTTGATGATATTGAATTTGAAGGCAAATATGATAGTTTACACAAACTTAGTCTCAAATTCATAGAAAAGAACAAAACCTTAAAATCAACCAAAACTAAGCTCGAAAATGAGATCAATGAACTTAGGGATAAATTAGCTAAACTTAAGAAAAATAAAGAGGTTGATTTAAGTTGCTTAAGTTGTGAGAAACTTAGATTAGAAAATGAAGACCTCAAGAACAACTCCATTAAATTGGAAAAATTCATGAAACGTACTAGTGCTCTTGATGACATGTTAAACAAACAAGTTCATTCAAAGGAAAGACTTGGTATAGGTTTTAACTCAAATGAATCCTCAAATAGTGAACCAAAACAAGTCAGGTTTTCACAAAAAACGTCTGTTGTACGCGGTTCTAAATTATATGGGGCGGTTCCTTATCACTATGGAACCGCCACCATAGATAAGGTACCGCGGCCAGAGGGTGATTTTGGTGAAAATCCTGAACTTTCTGAAAAGTCTAAGTTAGATGAAAAACCAAAGCATCTTATTGTTAATAAAGTAAAATTACCCATACTTGACAACAATATCGTTGATAAGTTCTACAAGGCATTAAGTAAACCTCTCATGGGAAATAGAAGTTTATCAAGAACATCTTCTACTCCACCTAAAGTACGAAATGTGTCTAAGCCTAGAAGTAGAACAACAACTCCTAGAAAGGATAAGTAAAACAATTCGCGACCTAGAAGTAAAAATCCAACACCTAGAAGGAATAATCATAACTCTAAACCTAGATCAAATATACCTAGGAGAAATAATGAACAACAAAATGGTTGCACGAATTACTACCCTCCTCCATTTTGTTTTCCATGGGGAACCCCTCCTTCATTCATGCATCCCAACCAAATGCAAGGGATGTTTGGAACTAACAATTTTGGACCCATGAGATATTGGGGACCAGATGTTTGATCTTGTGTGTTGTTACCTAGATATGCTTGGGAATTGATTTGGAGCCCGATGAGTGGATTAAGGATAGTGGATGTTCTAAACACATGACGGGTAATCGAAGTTTGTTCTCGCATTACAAAGCATATGATGGAGGTAACGTCACATTCACTAGTAGTCTACATGGTAATATCATTGGCAAAGGTACGGTTTCTCTTGACACCTTGACCACTGATAATGTTGAGCACGTAGATAACTTAGGGTTTAACCTTTTAAGTATAGGTCAAATTTGTGATAATAAGTGTAAGGTCATCTTTTCGGAACATGACAGTGAAATCGTAAAAGATGGAAAGGTCATTGGAAAAGGTATTATAAAGCATGGGCTTTATGTTATGAAGGTCAATAAGAAGTCAAAAGACAACATATGTCTTGCGACTATAGATGATAGTTCTACTCTTTGGCATAGGAGATTAGGTCACGCTAATATGCGTTTAATTCAATCTTTAGTCTCTAAGGAGTTGGTAAGACACCTCCCCAAGATTAAGTTTTATAGTCACTTTTGTGATGCTTGCAAAGTTGGAAAGCAAGTTCACTCAAGTCACAAAGCCAAAAATTTGGTTTCGACCTCTCGGTGCTTAGAGCTCCTAGATATGGATCTTTTTGGACCTTCCTCCATACGGAGTTATGGAGGTAACCTTTATACCCTAGTTATAGTTGATGACTATTCTAGATTCACTTGGACTAGATTTTTGGCATCTAAGAATGAAGCTTTCGATCACTTCGAAATCTTTAGTCGAAGAATTCAAAAACAACTAGGATGTTCAATTGTCTCTATTAGGACGGATCATGGTAGGGAATTTGATAATGAAGTGCAATTTGGTGCCTTTTGTGAAGCTCATGGTATTACCCATAACTTCTCGGCTCCTCGCACTCCACAATTAAATGGGGTAGTTGAAAGGAAGAATAGGACTCTCCAAGAGATGAGTAGGACGATGTTAAACGAGAAATCTTTGCGTCAAAAGTTTTGGTACAATGCCGTGGACACATCGACTTATATTCTCAACCGAATTCTTATTCGACCTTTCATAGGAAAGACCCCCTATGAGATTCTTAAAGGTAAGAAACCCTCATTGGAATACTTTAGGGTGTTTGGAAGCAAGTGCTTTATCCTCAACACCAAAGACTACCTTACCAAGTTTGACCCAAAGTCTTACGAATGTATCCTTTTAGGTTATTCCCAAACTAGCAAAGCCTACATAGTCCTAAATAGAACCACGGGGATTATTGAAGAATCACTCAACGTAACCTTTGATGAAACCCCTCCTTCACCCAAGACACTACCATTGGTTGATGATGACTTGGATGAATTAGAAGTAGTTAAAGCCAAAGAGGTTAGAAAAATAGGAGTTGAAGACCTTATTGTTGAAAAGGAAGTAAACATTAAGGAATCTAGGGATCATACTCTCAATAATGTCATTTGTGACTTAAATCAAAGGACCCTAAGATCTCAAGTCCAAAACCAAAGCAACTTCTTTTGTTTTGTCTCCTTGATTGAACCAAAGAATGTTAAAGAAGCTTTGACGGATGAGAGTTGGGTCATTGCGATGCAAGAAGAACTGAATCAATTCGTTGCCAATGATGTTTGGGAACTTGTTCCTCTACCTAGAAGTTCTACCATTATAGGAACCAAATGGGTATTTAGGAATACGTTAGATGAGAATGGCGTTGTGTCTCGTAACAAGGCTAGACTTGTAGCTCAAGGCTATAATCAACAAGAAGGGATTGATTATGACGAGACATATGCACCGGTAGCTAGATTAGAATCCATTAGAATCCTCTTAGCCTACGTTTGTGCCTTAGATTTTAAGCTTCAACAAATGGATGTAAAGAGTGCATTTCTTAATGGTTTGATCAATGAGGAGGTATATGTGGCTCAACCTCCCGGCTTCATTGATTTTGAGAAACCGGATCATGTTTACAAGCTTAAGAAAGCACTTTATGGACTCAAACAAGCACCCAAAGCTTGGTATGATAGACTTAAAGCGTTTCTTGTTAAACATGAGTATACCATGGGGATGGTAGACAACACGCTCTTTACAAAGAATAAAGGTTCTCAATTCATAATCGTACAAATATATGTTGATGACATTATATTTGGATCAACTGTCAAGAATTGTGTGATGACTTTGCCAAAATCATGCATGATGGGTTTGAAATGAGTATGATGGGAGAACTTAACTTCTTTTTAGGACTCCAAATTAAACAAATGGATGATGGCATTTTCTTTAGTCAATCTAAGCATGCTAAAGAAATGCGAAAGAAATTTGGATTAGAAGAATCTAGACCAATGAAGACCCCAATGGCCTCGGATACTAAACTCACCGTAGATGATGATTGTGAGTCGGTAGACAACACCAAATATAGAGGTATGATTGGTAGTTTGTTGTACCTAACGGCAAGTCGACCGGATATCATGTTTAGTGTTTGCCTTTGTGCTCGCTTCCAAGAGGCTCCCAAAACCTCTCACCTTGAAGCGGTTAAGCGTATCTTCCGATACATTAAAGGCACTATACATTTAGGATTATGGTATCCTAAAGGGACCGGCGTAGAAACCATTGTCTACACGGACTCGGATCATGCGGGAGACTATGTGGACCGGAAAAGCACTAGTGGAGTTTGTACCTTCATGGGTTGTTGTTTAACTTCTTGGTTCTCTAAGAAACAAACCGCTCTTGCAATATCCACCATAGAAGCCGAGTATGTGAGTGCCGGAAAAGCATGCCAACAAGCTCTATGGATGAAGCAAGTGCTTGTTGATTACGGGATTTCTCTTGATGATGTTCCCATCATGTGCGATAATAAAGGCGCTATAGACCTTAGCAAGAATCCCGTGCAACATTCGTGAACCAAACACATAGAAATTCGACACCATTTCCTTAGGGATAATGTTCAAAAGGGGAACATTTCAATTGAGAAGGTACCCTCCGAGGACAACTTAGCCGACATCTTCACTAAGCCACTTAAGAGGGAACCTTTTAATTACTTGCGTCTAGGTCTAGGATTAATGGAACATCTTCCTTAGGTACCTTCTTCTCTTTGTGTGTCTCATTTTACCACTTTGAGTCATTGAGTCTTCCAAACTCTTTTTGATAAACCCCTCTTTCAAAAATGGTTGAGAAATGCTTTTGACATTGTTAATTCAATCTAAAAACGGTTTTTCATAGATTATCGCTATTTATCTAGAGCTTACATAATTCATATGTATGATTCTCTCAAACATAGCAAGAACAAGATAGAATCATGGAGGATCATTGTGTCATGACTTAAGGTCTTTTCTTACACACCTCCCACATCGATTTTTTTAATCCATGTAATTTGGTCAAATCTCTATTTGGTAAGTTTGTATATGTTTTCTTTATCTATCTTTGCTTTTAAGCATATCCCTATGATAAGTTAGACTAGAAAAATAAGATTTGTTGAACTGAAAAATCTTCCACCAAACACCAAACACAGCCCCTGTAGGCGGTTCCATAAGTGAACCGTGGTTCCTTAGTGATAAGGAACCACCAGGCATGATAAGGAACCGCATACAGTGCCTTCCTTTTTCGGGTTTTTCTCTGAAACTCCAGATTTGCTCCAACATTTTTTGAGAATCTTTGTTTCAAACCCTTTGACCACCCCAAAATACCTTAAACCTTCCCTATTTAAACCTTAAGCATTTTGCCATACTTCACATCCCAAAATGTCTTATTCTCCCGATGAAAGCCTTGAATCTCCTCCATTTTCTCCAATTGCTTTCAACCCAAATTCACCCAAGAACACTCTTAATCACATTTCTCCTACCAAGAATGTTGATTGTGGAACTTCTTTTCTTCCACCGCCACCCTTTAGTGTTCTTCCTCCTTCTCATGATAATGTCATACACCATGGAACATATTGTCATTGTTGTCAGTATCAACATCTTGCTATGGCACACATCTATGAGGAGTTGAGCTACATCAAGAGTCTCTTAATCAAGCCTCCTCTTCACTATGATTATGAGACCTCCAACAAGCCACTACCACCACCCTCCGCCATTACCTTGTCTTTCATATAAGCATTGGTTGCTTATCCACAAGACACCAAATTCAAGTAAATCTTAGAATTCTAGAATAACTAGGATTAGATTTATGCTTTTGGCTTGTTTTCTTTTTCCATACTTCTTTGTATGATATTCTTATAGTAACCTATCTTGGATCTTTGTCTTTGTGTTTTCTTCTCTTTTATTTTTTGTGACCTATTGCTATATATTGTTGGTTGTTTCTTTTGTTCAACTAACCTTTCTATGTAGCTTGTCACCATATCTCGATTCCTCGGTGCCCCAAGCTAGGGGGAGTAAGCACCAAGGGGGAGTCTTTGTTAAGTCCGTTTCTTCAACACCGACTTGTGCAACCTTTTTGCTTCGACAAAGGGGGAGAAAAGAATAAACTCGTCTTCGAAAATCTTGTTTTTTGTGTGATTGAGTTTATGTATTGTCGGAATCAAAAAGGGGGAGATTGTTAATGCAATAATGCCTAAAAACGTTACTTGCATTTTTCGGTCTCGCTTTGTTTTGATTACGACAATGTAAAAACAAGCATTTACGAAAACAACGAAAAACGAATTCTTGAGTTCAAGTATTTTTTCATTTTACCCATTTTCACTTAAGGTATGAATAAACAAGTACTAACCTTAATCAAGTGATCAAGTGATTTAAACTTTCTTAAAACTCACTTTTTATTAAGTGTGACAAGTTTTTATTAAACCTTCTTTTTAAGAAAATGTTTTATTAAATTAATTATTTGAAATTTGAAAATGACATATTCTTATTTGGTTAAGAATATCCTTTCAGGATATTTTTTATATCCAGATAAGACCTCCACCACTATAGGACAAAAAATGGAGCGGAGTCTAGGCAGCGGTTCTCTAGTGCCTAGGCGGTTCCTTATCGATAAGGAACCGCCGGGTGAGCTAAGGAACCGCGGCCAGATATATCCATTAGGCCTTTGTCCTATAAATAGTGGACCATTCTCAGCTTTTCAAATTACCTCTTTTGCACATCTATTTCTAGATTCAAACCCTCTTCTTTAATCACTCAAATCTTTGATCATTTGTTTGATTACTACTTGTTTAAGAAGTGAATCTTGTTCTTCCATCCCTTCCTCTCCAAGTGCAAAGAGAAGAACACTATCCTCGTGAAGTGTTGAGTCCACCACCAAAGATCCATTGAAGATCTACTTTTATACATTTGTTGTTGTGTCTTAGTTGAGAAGATCCAAGTAGTTGTATCTATTTGGAAGTTGTGTATGTACTAAGTATAGTTGTGTAGATTGGTCCTAGCTAAGATTAGGGCTCGACATTTAGCTTAGAGTCGGAAATTGGTTAAGCGACGTGTACGGTTTTCTCCACCATAAGGAGCTTGTTGCGTAGTGAACTCTCGAGTAAGGAGTACTCGAGGAGTGGAGTAGGAACGAGGAGTGAGCTTTGTTTCCGAACCACTATAAATCCTTGGTGTTCGGTTTGATCTTTCTTTACCCTTAACTCTTTACATTCTTTATTCTTTGTGAATATATATTTGTTAGTATTAGCTTAGTTACACTATCATTGTTCATATTGTGCATAAGAAGATTTCACACATTTCCTCAAGTCTAAGTTTTTGAAAACGGATTTTTGAAAACCACCTTTTAACAAGTAAATTATAAGAAACTATTCAACCCCCCCCCTCTTCTAGTTTCTACATATGATAATCCTCTTTTAGAGTCTTGATATGATAATCCACTTTTCCAAGACGATGTGGATGATTCTGATGATTCTCTCTCCAATTTGGATCCCCCACCAATTTATGATTCTCCACCGATCTATGATTGTCACACCCCACCATGGCGGAATATGGGGCGCGACGTATGGATATCATCACAACAATAGCGTGTCTATAGAGTTAACTAAATGAAATAGAAATGTCATAAAAAGGTGACACAATGTCATGACAATATCTCAAACAATGCAGGCGTCTAGGTAAGTAGGTAACAGACCTACCTCTTACCAAAGACATACAAATAAACAAACATCAAACATATAGGTACCATAAAGTCTACTTAATCAAAAGACAAAATAAAATCTAAGAGGAAAGGGATTCCTCCTAATACAATCCTAGCAGCCTCTATACTCTAGCCACTTCTAACATCATATTGCACAACTACCTCACCTGAAAATGACACTAAAATCTGTCAACACAAAGTTGGTGAGAACATAGGTTTAAGTTATCTAGAACATCATAAGAAACCTTGACATTCGCTGTAAATAAGTTCAAGAAAAACAATTTATAGAAATGGACCATAATGCGATAATCATGCTACATGCATCCACAACAAAACTCAATGCAAGTACCAATCACATCTACTATTCACAAAGCACACTATAACAATCAAGAAGTATCCCGTCACACACAGAAGAACACATACCACACTATCCGGATCTTTCCTACACCACCTGTGGAAGATGAACTATATCCCCGTCGAGATATCTTGCCTCCAAAGAGACGATGCGCAAGTACTCAGGATGGATCGTGCCCCACGAACCAAGAACTCAGAACCAAGAACTCAGGACGGATCGTGCCCCACGCTCCACACACATCACAACTGGTCCCATAGACGCCCATACATCTATGTACCAATCCCAATCATAACACAATCAAGATTCACAAATCATAACACATATCAAAGCACATATGAGAACACATAAGCACGCAAGACACACAATAACACATCTATGTCCAAACATTTTTAAAAATATAGTACCAAAACATTTTAGGAACACCACAAGTGTCATCTCTATCCCATACTAGAAGAAAACATTTAAAAACTCAGTGAAAATGGGACTATGAACTCACCTGATTGCTTCTTCACAAGTCCTCGCACTAGCAACAAGCTAACAAACCAAAAACACGCAATCAATACATGAACCAGTCACTAAGATGGCTCATCAACCTATGATGGACATCTAGCCTATTCCCATATAAATACCTCATTGATAAGCTCTAATCACCCCATTACCCTTCCCTAACAAGTCCTTAACTTGGTTAAGTTTAATAACTATCCCGTTCATATTTTACACAAAAGAGTCCCAGTTTTTAGGTCTCAAAACTTTAAGTCAAACGTCCATTTAAACATACCCATGGTTTCTGTAAAAGGAATATTCATACCCTTACATATGTTGGCTAACACCTCCCACTTTCCCTAACCTTAAAGCTACTGTTAAGGCCCCGATATATATATATATATATATATATATATATATATATATATATATATATATATATATATATATATATATATATATATATATATATATATATATATATATATATATATATATATATATATATATATATATATATATATATATATATATATATATATATATATATATATATATATATATATATATATATATATATATATATATATATATATATATATATATATATATATATATATATATATATATATATATATACTTTTGTCATTCCAGATTTCCTGATTTTAAACATACTAAATGTTTGTTACAATTAAGGGGTCTTACCCTAAACCACAACCTTAGCCCAAGTGCAGATACTTACTAAAATATATAAACCATCTATCATGTTCGTGAGAAGATAACAATGCAACCCTAAGTACCCCAAACAACCCAAAACTTAAAAAGAAAACAGGCTGAATTCAAAACTGTTTTGACCTCCGACTGTTGTAACCTGTTTTTGACCCACTTCCTTACCTCCAATTTAGTTTTCGTTTCTTGCATTGGAAAGCCACTTCAATTACCTTTTCAGGGATACTTGGATCGCAAAATAAGTGTTTGTAGAACTCCCTATATGATCAAAACAATGACCCAAAATTCTGCCCAGTTTTTAAAAACGGGTTTAACAAAATCAACCTCATTAATTAACCCTAATCCCTCCAGTTACAAGCCCTAATCTATGTAATCATTATATTATGATTAATATAACATAAATTTACTGTTTTTAAAATTAAACCTAACCTAAATCCATCATAAGATGATCAATTAAACATAAAAACAATTTAATCAAAAAGGTTTAAGAAGGTTTTACCTTTAATTCAATGGAAGATGAAAAACCCAATTTTATGAAGAATCCCTAATTCTTTGTTGAAACCCATGAATTTCTAAACTCTCGAGGAGAAAAATAATGACTTTTGGTTTTAATAAAACATTATATAGGGTATGGGTGAACCCAAGTCCAACCCATAGTCCACTCACCCTTTCCTTTTCCTTTTTCCTTTCTTTTAGGCGGCCAAAACCGACCCTACACCCCCTTATTTCGTTTTTTTTTTATTTTTTCTTTTTATTGTTAATTAATATCTTATTAATATTACCTTAATTTACCTTAATTTATTTCAGCTCCTAAAACTCCCAAAACCCCAAAACCGTAAAACTAGTCAAATTTACGCGTTTTACCGTAAAAGACGTAAAATATACACTTTTATAAAAAAACTCAAATTTTGAAATAAACTTTATAACTAAGTCCTAAATGACTTAAAACCATCCCGAAAAATATCCATATGACTAATTACCTCATCCGAGCCCTCTAAATGCTAAACCGTAATCCTAAAAAATACTATTACTATAATACTTATACGTATACGTAAACACCAAAATATCACCATCTCCTTTCATAGTCACAACTTGTGAACTCATGAACATGAAATAACCTTTCCTCGATTTACTTATGAGTACTTCTATACTCATAAACGATAACCACACCAACCTTAATCACTCAAAATAAACACGTAATCACACAAATTAAGTAAGCACACATAAAATAACCTAAAAGTAAGACCAAGTGACAAATCCAAAACCTAGGGTTGTCACATCACTCCCTCCTAATAGAAATCTCGTCCCGAGATTTACTCCCAAACTCAAACTTATTCTCAGCAAACAAACGAGGATACATATCCCTGATAAAACCTTTACGTTCAAGCGTAAACTTAATTTATAATAAATAATCTCAACCAACAACACATGAGCCTTAACCGTCTATGAGGAAACTTATTAAAACCATAAAGTTATGTAATCAACCTAACTAAATCTCGCAACTCATCAAACAAGAACTGTCTTGAAACCAAGTTAGGATCCATCACATATCTCGACGGGTTTAAAACCGTCACCCCGATTTCAGTCTTACTCATAAATGCCATAAATCAAAACTCATCAAAATATAACCACGTATTCTAAGGTCTAAATAACTCTCAAATTCTATGCCAACTCATCTTTATCTTAAGAACGTAACTGGATCATCCGTATGACTACAACAACGCTCCCAATGAATATAAGTTCACGACAAATTTTAGGACTCCCAACTTCAGATAACGGATCAAACCCATGGACGACTAACGAAAGTTTATATGAACGAATTTAAAAATATGAACCAAAACCATGAGACCCCAAAAGATACTCAAACATAAACATGTATCGACTCCAAACGAACCATGAAAACAGACCAATGACAAGACGCACCCAGCGAAAACCAAAACGTATTACAACCGGTGACATACTATTAAAACCTTGTGCAAAATCAAAATTTCACCCGAGAATGGATTTTGTACTGTAATTGTATATTAGTTGTTCTAAAACCATGATATCACATTAGTAATTTATGCAATCATCTAACAAAAAGCAATCTAATGTCTTTTCACGAACGATCAATTGTCTAAAGCACACAACATAATATCACACGTCAACATTGACTCTAGAACCTACATCCTTCATCAATGTACAATCCTTATGATGGATACATCTCAAATCCTATCCCAAATAAGCCCTATGTTATCCCTCTAAGTGTTCACTATCCCAAAATATCCAAAACACAAGTTTAAACCATGTTGTCCGAAAATTAACCTTGAACTCGACACTTTACCCTCATTTTATCGACTACCAACAACTATTTTTATTTTACTATTTGCAAATTTTATTTTTTTACCATGTAAGACTCAAAACGAAAGATATCGTTATTCCAAAAAGAAATCTCCACCATCTCAATAGCCTCTACACCAAAAATACCGTACAAACAAACACGTGAAATGAGGACTCGATAAATGTGCTACTACAGAAGTTGAACATCCCAAAGAGAAAAGAGCTAGAAAACCATCCTAAGAACACAACCGATAAGTAGAAGGGATATATACATATATAGGCATACGCGTACATACACTCAAGTCCATCCAACATATACTATACAAGCATGTATTAACCCTCTTTCATGCAACCATACTTAGGAATCCATAAATGTCATGGTACTTGTATAACTATGTTGGCCACCATACTTATACAAGTTCCCTTTCACCAATGCACTCCCTCCTATGATGACACTTATAAGAATTAATACTACACATAACATATCGGTCTACCAACTCAATAAGCACATCGATCCTACAACTCATATAAGCACATAATCCACAACATAACATAAGGTCCAAAATCACATGTATTAAAATAACATAGCCAATGCATAAAACAAATAAACTCGTAATCCAGCTGAACCACCGTAGACAAAATTCAAAATGTATAAAGAACATGAAAACATAATTAAACGGAATCCAAAAATGACGAACGTATACGACTATAGTTCAACCCGCACTATTCAAAACTCGAAAAGAAAATAACATGTAGCTAAGTATGAACTTACTATGGTTCAATTCATACTAGTCAAAACATCGCAATAAATAACATCCAAACACATCAATTAATATAAAATGCACACATAATCCTATGACGCCTATATGCAGGGACCCTTAAGCTATAGACTAGGCTACGCGACTAGGCAACCTAATTCTCTATAACCATTGGTCTCTGATACCATTCTGTCACACCCCACCATGGTAGAATATGGGGCGCGACGTATGGATATCATCACAACAATAGCGAATTAAATGAAATTGAAATATCATAAATGGCGACACAAATGTCATGACAATATCTCAACAATGCAGGCGTCTAGGTAAGTAGGTAACAGGCCTACCTCTTACCAAAGACATACAAATAAACAAACATCAAACAAATAGGTACCATAAAGTTTACTTAATCAAAAGAAAAAATAAAATCTAAGAGGAAAGGGATTCCTCCTAATGCAATCCTAGCAGCCTCTATACTCTAGCCACTTATAACATCATCTTGCACAACTACCTCACCTGAAAATGACACTAAAATCTGTCAACATAAAGTTGGTGAGAACATAGGTTTAAGTTATCTAGAACATCATAAGAAACCTTGACATTCGCTGTAAATAAGTTCAAGAAAAACAATTTATAGAAATGGACCATAATGCGATAATCATGCTACATGCATCCACAACAAAACTCAATCCAAGTACCAATCACATCTACAATTCACAAAGCACACTATAACAATCAAGAAGTATCCCGTCACACACACAAGAACACACACCACACTATCCGGATCTTTCCCACACCACCTGTCGAAGATGAACTATATCCCCGTCGAGATATCTTGCCTCCGAAGAGATGATGCACAAGTACTCAGGACGGATCGTGTCCCACGAACCAAGAACTCAGAACCAAGAACTCAGGACGGATCGTGCCCCACGCCCCACACACATCACAACTGGTCCCATAGACGCCCATACATCTATGTACCAATCCCAATCATAACACAATCAAGATTCACAAATCATAACACATATCAAAGCACATATGAGAACACATAAGCACGCAAGACACACAATAACACATCTATGTCCAAACATTTTTATAAATATAGTACCAAAACATTTTTAGGAACACCACAAGTGTCATCTCCATCCCATACTAGAAGAAAAAATTTAAAAACTCAGTAAAAATGGGACTATAAACTCACCTGATTGCTTCTTCACAAGTCCTCGCACTAGCAACAAGCTAACAAACCAAAAACACGCAATCAATACATGAACCAATCACTAAGATGGCTCATCAACCTATGAGGGACATCTAGCCTATTCCCATATAAATACCTTATTGATAAGCTCTAATCACCCCATTACCCTTCCCTAACAAGTCATTAACTTGATTAAGTTTTATAACTATCTCGTTCATATTTTACACAAAACAGTCCCAGTTTTTAGGTCTCAAAACTTTAAGTCAAACGTCCATTTAAGCATACCCATGGTTTCTTTAAAATTAATATTCATACCGTTACATATGTTGGCTAACACATCCCACTTGCCCTAACCTTAAAGCTACTGTTAAGACCCCGATATATATATATATACTTTTGCCATTCCAGATATCCTGATTTTAAACATACTAGAAGTTTGTTACAATTAAGGGGTCTTACCCTAAACCACAACCTTAGCCCAAGTGCAGATACTTACTAAAATATATAAACCATCTCTCATGTTCGTGAGAAGATCCCAATGCAACCCTAAGTACCCCAAAAAACCCAAAACTTAAAAAGAAAACAGGCTGAATTCAAAACTGTTTTGACCTTCGACTGTTGTAACCTGTTTTTGACCCACTTCCTTACCTCCAATTTAGTTCTCGTTTCTTGCATTGGAAAGCCACTTCAATTACCTTTTCAGGGATACTTGGATCGCAAAATAAGAGTTTTTAGAACTCCCTATATGATCAAAACAATGACCCAAAATTCTGCCCAGGTTTTAAAAACGGGTTTAACAAAATCAACCTCATTAATTAACCCTAATCCCTCCAATTACAAGCCCTAATCTATGTAATCATTATATTATGATTAATATAACATAAATTTACTGTTTTTAAAATTAAACCTAACCTAAATCCATCATAAGATGATCAATTAAACATAAAAACAATTTAATCAAAAAGGTTTAAGAATGTTTTACCTTTAATTCAATGGAAGATGAAAAATCCCAATTTTATGAAGAAACCCTAATTTTTTGTTGAAACCCACGAATTTCTAAACTCTCCAGGAGAAAAATAATGACATTTGGTTTTAATAAAACATTATATAGGGTATGGGTGAACCCAAGTCCAACCCATAGCCCACTCACCCTTTCCTTTTCCTTTTTACTTTCTTTTAGGCGGCCAAAACCGACCCTACACCCCCTTATTTCGTTTTTTTACATTAATAAACCCTAATTTTTTTTCTTTTTATTGTTAATTAATATCTTATTAATATTACATTAATTTACCTTAATTTATTTCAGCTCCTAAAACTCCCAAAACCTCAAAACCGTAAAACTAGTCAAATTTACGCGTTTTACCGTAAAAGACGTAAAATATACACTTTTATAAAAAAACTCAAATTTTGAAATAAACTTTATAACTAAGTCCTAAATGACTTAAAACCATCCCGAAAAATATCCATATGACTAATTACCTCATCCGAGCCCTCTAAATGCTAAACCGTAAACCCTAAAAAAGATATTATTACTATAATACTTATATGTATACGTAAACACCAAAATATCACCATTTCCTTTCATAGTCACAACTTGTGAACTCATGAACATGAAATAACCGTTCCTCGGTTTACTTATGAGTACTTATATACTCATAAACGATAACCACACCAACCTTAATCACTCAAAATAAACACGTAATCACACATATTAAGTAAGCACACATAAAATAACCTAAAAGTAAGTCCAAGTGACAAACCCAAAACCTAGGGTTGTCACAATGATGATTATGATGATGATTCAAGTTCCAATGGGGATGATTATGATAATTTTGCTTCAGAGTATAAAGACATGCCAACTTATGATGATTTTGATGATGTTGATACTCTTTCGAGTGATTCTTCACATGATGACCTTGCTCCTACTTTTGATGAAGATCCTCCACCAAACACTCTTGATACTTTGGATAATTACTCATTTGAGGAAGATTTTGCCACTTTCCTTAATACATACTTCCCCAATGAGACTGATTCTCCTCCTTTGGACCTGGATTTTGGTCTTTATCCTCCTTCGGATATTAAGAAACCCGTTTCAAAGGAGAAGACAACGGACGACACCAACATCCTCAGTACTTATGTTTTGACACCTCTCTATCCACCTTCGTCGGATGAGATTGTGCGATTTATGAGCGGATCTTCTTCAAATTCTACTGAGCCTGAGTGTTATTTTCCCCTAAAGGAAAAGGTGTTCGATCCGGGTAATTTTTAAGCCATCTCAGTATCCATCTGATGAAATAAAAGGAAAGATTTTTGGAAACAATGGAGATATGCTTGCACTTCATCCTACTATCTACCACCGTGCTCAATCTTTGCTTAAGGGAACCTTGCCTACTCTTCTTTGCCTTGCCTTGTTCACCTTAAGCTTGTACTACTTAATGGATGAAAACTATGTATTTGATCCCGGTGGATGTGTTTCAAGCTTCTTACTATGCTAATCAAGGTCGAGTCAGGCTCACGACTCGGTTAACAAAAACAAGCGCTTACCGGGAGGCAACCCGAGTATCTATGCTTTTATTCCGTTTTTTATAATAAGTGTAGGGGAGACCGTAGTATGTGTTTGATCTTTTCTTTCTTATCATATCCAGGGATTCGAGCTATCAAAGTTCCACTCTTGATGACTTTGGATGAACCGTGATTCCGTGTTCCCGTCTTCCCGGTTCTATCCTAAACTCTTTTGATTCTCTATTTTATATTTTTCAATATTAAAATATGAATCACTTTAGTTGTCTCTTCCTTAGCAAGATTTAAACAACGTGCACAATGTCCTAAGTGTAGGGGAGTTTACTCCCACATGCTTAAACATTGAGGACAATGTTTATATTAAGTGTAGGGGAGCTTCTATCGAAGTTAAGTGGTCTTTTCCTTGTATTTGTCTTCATTTTAACCGGAAAAATTGATTTTTCGACATTTTTCAAAAATTTTGATCTATTTTGGCCTATTAGTATTTTCCTTTGTTATCGTTATTTTCTTTCACTATAATAAATTTCAATAAAATGGTTTTAATAAGTTTAGATGTATTTGATATATTAGGCCCGTCATGAATCTTTTGACTCAACCCGAGTTTACTTATCTAAGTTTACTCTAGCTAGTATCCTTAACGTGTTTAAGTCAAGTTTTGCTAGGCTTTTATATAGGGAACTTTAAAATGCGGAAGTCTTAACTCTTACGGGTTAAGAACAAGAACTTTTCGCAAGTTCCTATAATTGATCTTAGAAAGTCGTGTATCAAGGGAACTTTAAAATGCGAATTCTAAACTTGAAAAAGTCTAAGAAGTTGCAAGATCCTATAGATGACTTGTAAACCCAAAACTTTGATTTAATAGGCTAAGCATCCACGAGTCTCATTGCTTGAGATTTTAAATTGTAGAGAACGAGAGATGATAGAGTCAATTATAAGTTTGGTATTCTTTCATGAATTTATGTGAGTTGATTATGAGCTTTTTCTCCCATCGCTTGTTAATAAATTTAATTGCAATAAGTAAGGTCGTACGATTTGAAAAGTTACTTAGCTTCTAGCACAAGATCGTTTAAAAGTTGCTCGGTATTAATTAGAGTTCATAGCCAAGGCATAACTCATTGAAGCGGGATGCGAAGATTGGCGAGTCCGAAAAGGCCCTAACAAGGCATGAGGGCTACATTTTGTTGCTAAAGATCCCAAGTGATGTGAAGAATCATTTATCAAAAATTAATATGAAGGATCGAGACACACGACAAAAAGCAAATACTCCCCTAAAGATCATGGAGAAGTCTATCCAAAAAGGCCCTCACAAGGTATGCGGATAAATAGATCCAAGTCCTAAAAGGAGGCGGATCGTTGTATATCAAAATCCCAAATAAAGATTGGAGAAAAATGAAGAAGTCGTGGTCCAATTATGAAGAGTCTCTCAAAACTTCAAGTGAAGAAATTCCTATTATGAAGAGAAGACCATTAATTCATGAACGTCTCTCAAGATTTGAAGTATGAAGTCAATGCCAAATATCGATCTGAGAAAGGTCTCAAATCGTGAAGCAAGTTATGCCAAGATATGAACTTTATGAGGTCTCGAGAAGCAGTTTTAAAAGATTTTGTCCTTTAGCTAACTATTGTTAAATTGTCCTACTTTATTTTCAGCCTAAATAAATTATCGAAATAAGTCAACAATGCATCCTCGTGATCATTTAAGACAACAATAAAATATAAGAGATACACCTAGGAATAAGGGAGTCTAAGTGAATAATTTGGCCACATGAGTTTGTGTTAGTTTGCTAACTTATAATAACCATAATCTCGTTTTTAAGCTTGGTATGGGGAACATGAAACTTGAGGGTGATAAACATTCATGAAATCCAAAACC
The DNA here is from genome assembly GCA_025667525.1 of Glebionis coronaria. Classification (NCBI taxonomy): domain Eukaryota; kingdom Viridiplantae; phylum Streptophyta; class Magnoliopsida; order Asterales; family Asteraceae; genus Glebionis; species Glebionis coronaria. The sequence goes on from CM046880.1 coordinate 413,358,802, forward strand.
CTAATGTAAGTCTTATATCTTTTTACTTGATTTCTTCCTTTGAATATTTTATAATTTTCTATCTTAATGTCTTATGTTTAATAAAGGCCAAGGTAGGTTACTTATGATGGAAAATATAAAACTTGCTTTGTAATTAATGCATTGCATGAGGGCATTGCAATGGTCAAGTGTAGGGGATTTGATAGGTGTGAAAACACTCATCCTTTTACCACTTAACTATTATAATAACCAAGCCAAAACGTGTATTTTATGTCGTAAATGTCGGAATTATGCGTGGTTTGTGTTTTTGCTGTGATTTAGGACCAAAATGTGAAAAGGGAAGAAAAAATGGGATTTCACGGGCTTTTATCGAAGAAAACGAGAAAAGACGAAGTCAAAAGATCAAGAGTGCAAAAAGAACGGAAGTACAAGGCCTATTCTGAAGATTTATCGAAGAAAAAGTCTAAAGACGGAAGTTTAATGAAGTCGAAGAACCAAGTCTAATTAAAGAAGAAAATTATAAGACGAGTTCAATTTATATCGACAAATCCTAAGATAACGTCGAGAAAGTCGAAGAATTTAAAAGACGAAAAGACGAGAAGAAAGCACCAACACATTTTCCTCCTCCTATATATAGTCCTAAAACACTTCATTATAGTTAGCTAGCTAGTAGATTTTAATTTAATTTTTGTAAGGTAATTAGGAGTAGCTTAATATTACTTTCTCTCTCTAGCTTTTCTTAATGTTTTTCTAGCTTTTACTTTAATATTGAATTGTTGAATCTTAATCATCTTAATTTCAAGATTTTCAATTAATCATTCTCATTCTTCCTTTCTTAAACCTTTTTTAGTCTTATTTTTTTATTTGGTTAATCATGTAGTTTGATTTAATTTTATGCTTATTTGCTTTATTGTTGTACTTATTGATCTTTTAGTGTTTGATTTTTATAGCTTATATTGTTTTAGTGCTTATTGTGTTAATTTTCTTATTTTTAATTAAGTGCTTATTAGTTAATTTTTATAAAAAGTTGTTTTTAAATATTTTTATTATTTAGTGTTTTTAAAAGTTTTTAAATTTTGGCTTATTAGATTTTTCTTAAAATTTATTTGGTTAATTTTTTAGATAAGTGCTTATTTAGTTTTAGCTTAATTTATAGTCTTTACTTATTTTGATCTAATTCGGGTTCTGTTAAACCCTAATTACCCGAACTACTTGTGCTTTCATTTTCCTCGAATGGAATGTGTAGCCATTTCCCGAATTAGAAGCTGGACGCCTATTCCGAACTAAGTGCAAAACAGAGGATTCCGAATTAGGTGTTTGACTCCCATTCTGAATTACGTTCATGGTAGCCATTCCGAATTAGATACATGACACTTATTCCGAGTTAGATCCTGAATTCACTTTCCGAACTAGGTCTTACTTGCATATTCCGAATTACGTCCAAGACAAGCATTCCGAACTAGGTGGATCATCTAGATTCCGAACTAAATTCTGCAACACTTTCCGAATTAGGTCAAGATTCATGGATTCCGGATTATGTGAGTGACACACATTCCGGATTATTTGATTGACGTTGATTCTGAATTAGGTTGAGCTTGCTTGTATTCTGAACTAGGTAGCAAATTGTGGATTCCGAATTGTGACAGGATTTTGGGATTCCGACTTATGTTTTCTTTATTTCTTGTTTTAGTTTTTAAACTTTAATTTTCCCGTAATTTTTCTTAAGTGTCATTTTAAATTTATTTAATTTTTTTTAGATTTCATTTTAAGTTTACATTTTTATTTAAGTTTTCAAATTTACATTTTGTCAAGTTTTAATTTCTCGTCATTTATTTTAAGTCTTAATTTTTAGTTTTAAAGTTTTAAACTTCCACTTTTACTTCACGACATTTACAATCTTATTTTACATTTTTAAGTTTAAAATAGATAATCACATTTCTTTATTTTCCACCAAGAACGACTAAGTCACACGATTAACCGTGATCAATTCGATTATACCAATCAAAGAACATGTTCACTTAGCAAAACCTAAATATTATTGATCTAAATTTGATTTGTGCAAATCTCGAATCAACTTAACGTTAGTGACGTATTGGCTCCACTCCGAGGGTAACTTGTTAAAAAACATGGTGTTGAGTTGAAACTGAGCAATCATGATATTATACACATTCAAATCATTCATCAATGTATTGAAGCGCCGGTAGTAGTCGTGAAGTGTTTCCCCTGTAATGTATGAGAACCTATCAAACAAGTCATAGAGTTGACACTCTCGTTCCTGCTTAGAAAGTGAAGTCCTTTGTAACAAAACCGTTAAGCGATCCCAAAGTTCCTTTGCTACCTTGTGTTTGCTTACCATTCGATAAATATCGAGTGGAAGAGCTTGAAGTATAGTCTGAACGGCCTTGTCATCCGCATAAGCAATGATTTGATTGGCAGCCGTTAATTCATGAAATAGCCTTGGCCGAGTCACGTTGTCTATAGTAACTTCGCCCCAATCGAGTGGTCCTTGCTCAATGGATTGAACCATAATTCTCCCACTGGGTCTACCCATAATATTAGACATCATGCGACCTTGCCATGCTTCAAATAGCTCTTTGATAAGCAACGGTGGACGGGTATCGGTACCCGAGATGATAGAAAGGTCGGTAAGTGATGTCATTGTCGGCATAAATGAATGAGGATTCATTTTTTATCACTTGAAGAAAAAAGATTATCTTTTGATCGTCCAATGAAATAAAGTTATGAAATTTGTTGTGTGTTGATGTAGAATTCTTCCAAAAAAATTACAAGTCCAAAATCTTGAATAAACCAATGCACAATTCGGAATCCACTTGCTGCTAAATAATTCGGAATATGGATTGGATGATAAGTTGGAATTGTAATCACAAACAATTCGGAATTAAAGTGACAAACAATTCGGATTTACAATTCAGATTATGTGATCTATTCCAACCAATTCGGAATATGAAATTTTAAGTAATTCGGAATACGAATTCCTAAATAATTCGGAATATGACTTCCTAAGTAATTCGGATTGTGAATGAAATTCTAAGTCGGAATGTGATACTAAATTATAATCCAGAATGTGGGAAATTAGAACTAGTCGGATTATGAAGTATTTACTATTCGCAATCTGGAACTTGATACTAAGTTGGAATCTGGAACTTGATGACAATTCGAAATGTTTAATATTATAACAATTTGAAATATACAAAACCCTTTTATTCCGACTTGTTAAACCCTGCTATTCCGACTTGTTACCAAAAAAAATATCAATACTTGTAAAATGTGTTTTACCCAATAATCAAGCCAAAACTACCAAGTTTTACATGAAAATCACCAAGATGAATATCACAAATCCCTACCACAACTATGTAGGCAATTTGTAAGAAAGATTTTGGGTGAAAAACATGAAAAAATTTTAAACCACGGATATATCTTGATTAAAAGAGCATAAAACCAAAACTAACACAACAAAAAAACTTATTTCACCCCATGACTCTTGATACCAATTATAGAATAGTGATAATCTATGATCCTAACAAGTGGGTTGTTGTTTCTAGAGAGAGAAATTAGAGAGAGAAAGATGAGAGAAATATGTGTATTATTAAAAAACTGAAATGAACAACCAACCCCTTTCCATGAAGGAAAGGGCCTTATAAACCCAAGCCTTGATGGGCTTGGGCCTACAACCCATGGACAGGCCCATGGGTTGGTTAGTAACTAAAGTTTAATACAATAACTATATACGAGCTAAACACGTTTAATAATATTGTTGGAGTGACCGATACTTCTAATATACGTTAAAAACGTATTTCCAACATAAAGTACAGCAAAATAAAAGTTCATATACATTTAATGTAACAACTTTGGTCGTCCTTAAACTCAATCTAGGTAAGGTATATGTTCAAACCATAATTCTGCAAAATTAAAATCAAAGTTTTTATAAAAAGTTGATCATACTTACTCTGATTGGTGCCACAGTAAGATGACACGTGCAATTAACCAAAAAACCTAAAACTTTAAATGATATATATATATATATATATATATATATATATATATATATATATATATATATATATATATATATATATATATATATATATATATATATATATATATATATATATATATATATATATATATATATATATATATATATATATCAATAATAATGACAATCACAATCTTGAAAATACTAATAACATCCATAAACTATCAAGAATCATAGGAAAAATAATTATAGCCATGCATTAAAATTCATTCAAAGATTTATATAATAAATCATCAGTTATCAATACCGATCATCACAAACAAATATATATATAATAGGTTTGAGTCGAATATGTACCTGATATGGAGAGATTTAGATAATTTTTTGATCAATGATTCACCACCGTTTTTCTCTCAGTGGGATTAGGTCTTGTGTATAGATGAATAAAAGGCACGGTTATTAAGAGGGATTATGATTACATTGTTGAAATATTGAAATATTGAATTATATATAATAAATTTATATAATATATATAATATCTACTATTTTTAAAACCGTATATTTAAAAAAGAACCATATAGTTTTTTTTAGTTGTGTCAATTTGGTAAAAATAATTACACGTGCATATATGTGGAATTTCTTAGTTGCAAATAACTAATAAAGCAATATATATATATAAACGTAAGACTAAAATGCAATAAAAAGTTGCATAACATACGATAATCCCAGTTTAGATAACATTTAAACAACAATGTATCTCTCTACTAATATAAAAGAACATTTAGTAAAATCTGAAGTGAAACATTACATCAATTCTCAATTACAATATAAAAAAGGACGTATGTTACTCCTCGCGTAAAACTTCTTGGTATACGACATTAGAGGTGTAGACTCTTTCCTCACCAAAGCCTTGTTCTGGTTTCACTAAAACCTTGGTAGTTGAACGAGATATTCCTCGAGATAATGCAACATAAAGTTGACCATGTGAGAAAACAGAGTTGGGAAAGTAAACACCAACATTTGGAGTTGCTTGTCCCTGAGCATTATTGATAGTCATCGCAAAGCAAAGTCGCACATGGTATTGTGTTCTCTTTAGTTTAAAAAGTAACATGTCTTCTGCGGATGGAGCAAGAGGAGTTCTTGGCAATAGTACTCTAACACCAGTGTATTGCCCAATAGCAATCTCAGCATTGATGACGTTTGGATAAAATCGTTTGCATATCAGCCTCGTTCCATTACATAATCCATTTGCCGGATCAAGATTTCTTAAAAGTATGATCAGGCATCTGATTTTCAAGCGCGGGCAATGAGGTGGAATACCGCTCACGTTTAGCAAATTCAATAATTCCAAAGGATACATGTTATGTTTGTCATCTTTTGCTTCATCAAAGCTATAGTAAATTCGCTCGTCGCCCGAAAATATGTCAATCAACAAATTATTAATTCCATCAACGTGTTCAATTTTTGTTGATAATATTTCTCTTGAAACTAAATCGGCAGATATATGAACATTGGTGGTGAAGGAAGGAAAGATTTCATTGATCAATACATCCTTTGAGGCAGTGTCGGTAGTGTATGGAATGGTCATGTCATCAGGTATTCGAATGTAGTCTTGATCAATGACCTCTTCAACTCTATCACCGACTCGTAATAGGAAGTTTGTAAATCAAGGTTCTGTTCGGGCCCTCATGTTTATAGTCAAGCTCAATTTTTTTATTCTACTCCAAAGAGGTGACATTCGTAGACTTGAATCTACAATTTGAGCTCGTGTTCCACGCCGTACCACCGGTAAAACCTGTCTAAAATCTCCTCCTAAAACCATTATCTTACCACCGAAAGGAAGTTTGACCCCGGTATTGTCTTGCATTGAACAATCTAGTGCCTCAACGTCTTGTTTTTTAGCCATTTATGCTTCATCCCATATTATAAACATGGCTTGCAGAAGTACTTTGGCAAGACCACTTTGTTTTTTTATGTTGCATATTGAGTTTGTAGTAAGATTGATAGGAATTTTGAATCATGAGGGAGCAGTTCATCCACCGGTCATGTTATTTGCCGTAGCCCCTGATGAAGCAATTGCTAGTGCAATAAGACCACGAGAATAAACAGTGGAAAGCAAAGCTTTATACAAGAACATTTTCCCAGTTCCTCTAGGCCCATCAATTAAAAAACCCATAGAGAGTCATCATCAACATGTCTCATGATGGTATCATATGCGATTTTTTGATCAATGATGAGAGAATGGCGCGCGAGTATATCTTCATCACGTACAACTATCGAGCACTCCTCGTGTACTTCACGACATCCATATGCATACGAACGAACATCAGCAGTAATTTCTGGAAGATCAAAATCACTAATATCTCTACCCATAGATTGTAGTACTGATGATATGTCTGTTAGAACCATATTTTGAACAAGCTCTTCACTTACACACTCTAAGTTGTAGTCTTCTGAGAATGAGTGGTAATGCTCTTCCCAAAGTTTTCGAACATTGTCTGGCTCACAAAAGATCAGAATAGTCGCGAATTGTCTTCTAAGAGAGACGGGAATTTCGTGCGTAGAGGAATCGCGTAAGCATTGATGAATGTAATCATCACTCTTTATTAATCCTCTTCGAGTGCCGACCTACTAAAAGTACTATACAATACGTTGTTTGCGGTGTAATGATAATCAAATCCGGTAGGTCCTTTAACATGTAACAGTAGTACACGTAGGTAGAATCGCTCTCCTACATCACGATTAGCTGAAACCATTATAGCTCTCATTTTACATTTTTGTCGAGGTACATTAGTATGATGTAGCAGAGTTTATATGAGATATATGAAAACATAAATTTGTGTACCATCTTTGGATCGGATGTAAATTAATTACAAGTTATTTGACTGACGCAAATTGATGCCAGTTTTGGAATGTTTATATTTAATTTAAACTTTGTTTTGTATGTTAATGGTATTCAATGTAGGATGCAGAATTGGAGTAATATTGCTTGATTTAAGTCAGTAACTCTTTCTAGTAGCTAGGATGCTTTACGTATTAATTTATGGATGATAAAGCTCAACTACTACCACTTTTATGATGAAATGATAACGAAGTGACATCAAGTATATATTGCAGTATATGTTTGTTATTTTAATACCTTTTAGAAACTTAAAAATATGAAAAAAGGTCGTGGGAAAATATGTTGCGTTGCGACTCTCCTGGTACTTATTATGTCAAATACACTTTTGGAATATTCTAAAACTATGAGAATATTAGGTTATCTTTTATTTATTTTTATGTACATAAGTAACTTATTTTAAATAAGCTAATTCATGTGTATTATAGGAGAGTTATGAATAAGCTAGTTTATTTTAGCAGTTTATAATATTTAATAAACATAAGAGTTATGAATAAGTTTATTTTAGTGTGAATAAACTGTATTATTAGGCATTTTTATGAACAACTTATTATTTAGCATTTGGTTTAATTAAGTTGTTAATGTAAGTTGAACTAAGTTTGATCTATCATATATGCTACCACATTTATCATACATGATAGTTATGTGATATGTGATATATGATATATGATAGGTATATAATATATGATATATGATGTATCATATATGATGTATCTATGGACCATAAGAAAAAACTAAAGTTTATGACTAATTTACAAAAAATCTATTTAGGTTCTTCAAACCCACCTTATATATGATATTCGACATGACTTTTTACACTTTTGCCTATTGTGCATAGATTTGCCATAAAACTCAAAAGTGATTATGGATGGCTATGGTGAGCGGCATGTGGCTTAGAGTTGAGAATCAAATATGTTGATCATAACAAGAGGACGTGCACAGGTATGTTTAAGGATCAAGATGAAGTCGACTGGCTCATGAGGAAGTTGATAAAAAAAAGATTTGATTTTCAAAGAAGAATAGTATTTTTAATATAATTTTTGGTGTTAACCATGTATTCAGCAAACTCGATAATTTTTTGTATCTTTTGATCATTTTAGATTCAATAGGTTCTTCTGATTTTACATTACGTTGCATTATGTTTGACTTATCATATATGATATTGTTAAAAAGTTTTCTTTTTTATTTTCTGAAAAAGACTCTTTGTTTTAATCATGAATTTACCAACCCTTTGTTTAGTCTATTACACTTTTTTAGCATCAAATATGATAATGTAATGCAATATCATATATGACAGAATTTAAGAGTTACATCCATTATCATATATGATATTGCATTATCACATATGATATTCCTTTATCATATATGATACTAAAAAGGAATAAAAAAACTATGCTTTAGAAATATGATAAAAACTTTAACAAAATAGTCATATTATCCAAAAGTTACATCCGCACATGTTTCGCTATTTTCATATTCAACAAAAAACATAATGATTTAGTAGCATTAAAAAAGTTAAAGCTTTACATCAGCATACGAAATTACTAAAAGATTAAAGAGTCAAATTCATAAAACAATGGATGTTGATCTCATGCATCAACATTTTTGTTGCAAAGTTGACACTTTTCTTTGTCCTTTCATGCACCTGTTCTTGTTGTTTCAGTCGGGAATTCGATGTCCACTTTTTTGGCATTGTCTTTTTGTATCTCACTTTAGTCTGATAATTGTTGCTTTTTATGTTTACTTTATCTGGCCTGAGATGATTAAACTCTTCAAAATACATTCAAAACAGCTTCTGCTACACAAATAATAATATTCAGTTTTAGTTTTAAACACGTTATCATATATGATATATTATAAAAGTTAAATATTAAACAATATATCATATATGATAATATACATACAAGTAACTTTTAATTATCCGCCAAGATATCACATACTTGCTTGTATTTTTTTTCAAACGCATTATCATATATCATATATTAAAGAAGTTGACTTGCAAGCGAATTATCATTTATGATACCTCAGTATATTATGTTGATAGATATGATACCTTAAAATATCATTATATCATATATATGATATATCTATCATACATGATATATTGAGGTATCATAAATGATAAATCTGTTTAACGTAGATTAAGGCTTCAACTCCACCTTATGCTTATCTCACAGCTTCGACAAATGCTTATCTATGCTCTTGCACTCGGGAATAACTCACCCAATCATCCACGAGCATAAGAAGAATTGGTTGTAAAAACATAAAATAACACAGGTACCCAGTTGATGTATAACCATATAACCAAACAACACACTTCCTACGTGCCCCTTGTATCTATATCTCATTTTTGTAAACACCTTACATTTAACTATGATGCATATAAGAGTTTTCAATTTATATAGCGTGGTCATGTTTGTATTTTGACTTCCCAATACATTTGAACACTTGATTTAATCACTCAAATTGATAGTATTACATATTCAAACATGTACACCACCACTGATAAGCTTCGTTATAGCAACAGATGGTTTCTTATTAACTAATACTACAACTTTATATAACCTTACAATTCCTCATCGTAAACACGTGAATCACTTATGTCTCAATTCTTGAGCATAAAAACACATCTCCAACTGTAATCGTATGTAGCTAGCTAATATAATATTTATATGAATAAAAATAGTAATGATTATGATTTTCTGATACCTTTGCTATCATTATTATCATCAATACTATCTTATCTTGTGCCTTACACTTAATATCAACAACAACTAGTCGATTTACGGCATGATTCAGAATCGATTGTGTGTGATTTTAATGTGTTTTTTAGAGGGAGATAAAAAAAGAAGAAAAAGACGATGGGTGTGTTTTAGATCTGGTATGTTAGGTGAGGGTGAAAAGACGGAAATAGTCCTTCATTTTTCTTTTTTCTTCTAGTTAATAAAGTGGGTTTAATCTTAGCTTTTAGATATATTTGGATGGATGGGTGAGATTAATTCCCTTGTATCTAATAAAAGTCTGGTATGAAAAATAACATTCCTCTTTAAATATATACGGAGTATATCTTTTCACTATTTATATAACAATAATAATTATATTTTGACTAAATATTAAAACTATTTAATTATTATATTACTCATTAGTTTCACTACATATACTTTTATTTATTATGATAATCATTATATTAACTATATTTTTTTATTAAATACTACTTTTGTCCTAAAATAAATGTTCACATTTGACTTTGACTTTTGAAATCTTTTCTTACAACTTTGGCCGTAAATATTTTTGTGTGTATTATATAACACTTGGTGCAAGTAGTAGTAATACCCAATACTGTTGTTCATGTCGAATTGTTCACATATCTTTATTTTGAATATATCACCACGACATCTTATAATTTCCTTTTTTAATTTAAAGTAGCACGAAGTAAGACTACTATAATTAACCGTTTACTATGCATATCTGGCATAATCTTAGACTATAGTCTGCCTGGTTTTATTCATTTGGATTTGACTTCTCTTGGCTTATTTCACTTGTTAGAAGTATAAGTCCTAACCTAGAGGATTACATGTGAAAAGTTGTTAAGCTGGAGGTGTTGCTTCATAACTAAGGAGACAAGTTTATTAGTTGAGGGATTGAAGTTGGAATATTTAAGACTTGAAGGGTTAATATGAAAAATAAGAATATATATACTCCTCACCTAACAGCAATTCATTATCATCTCATTATTATTCTCTATCATTGTGTGTAAAAAAAATTTCTCTAGTTTTGATCAATACGTTTTGATCTTGTAAATTTACGAGAGTTTCGTGTTCTTGTTTTGTATTGAATCTTGTAATACATTGAAGTAATCAAAGTGAACCACGGGGAGGTTGGCTGAGTTCATAATATTGCGTTGTTCTTGGTTGATACAGGGTTTCATTCATAAGTTTTTACATGGTATCAGAGCAGGTTGCTTTGTATCATTGATTCAAAGTTTTAAATCAATTTTGGAAAAATTAGGGTTTGTAAAAGTTTGGGGGTTTTGATCTATAATCATAGATCGTGATCTTTTATTGGTTCTTGGTTCTTATTTGTTGCTTAATCACTCTAATTTGATCAATTGAAGGTTTACTTTGGTTTTATTGATGGATCATGTGTTAAAAGTGATGATGTTGGTCCTATGGCTGATCAGCAGACTAGATCTAATGTTGTGGTTCTTTCTTGGCTTTTGGGTTGTCTTTCACCTGGGTTGTATAAAGGACAAGTGTTCTCTAAAATTTCTTAAGATGTATGGGATGAGTTAAAAGAAACATATGATAAAAAAGATGGGTCAATATTATATAATATGCACTATAAAATCTATAATTTGACTCAATCTGGTATGTCATTGTCTAAATACTATCATGAATGTAATTCTTTGTGGAGACAATTTGATTCTTTGGTTGATTTACCTACTTGTGTTTGTGTTGGTGCTGCTAGACTTAAGGAGCATGCCAATCTCCTTAGGTTAATGTAGTTCCTTGTGGGTCTTGATGATAGTTACAGTGTGGTTAGAAGTCAGATTCTTACATTTGATACTATACCAGATGTTAGAACTGCTTTTGCTACATTGTCTAGAGATGAGTCTCACAGAAATAGTCTTGGGTCTTCCAAGAATTCTAGATATGGACCATCTACTTTTGATGTTAAGTCTGGTGGGAATTCTAATAATTGGAATAAAGGGTTCAACAAGAACAATGCTAATAATTAGAATTCTAATAAGACTTAGTCTGGTGGTTACAGAAATGGTAATCTTGTTTGCAAACATTGTAATATGACTCGTCACACTGTTGATAGATGTTTTGAGTTAGTTGGTTATACTGCTAATTTTAGAAGAAACAATAATAATGCTAATAAGAATAATGGTCATAATGTGAGTATTACTGATAATAAAAGTGATCACAATAAGGGTATATCTCATACTCTTACTTCTGAGCAATATTTGTGATAACCCGAACTCGAGGTCATTATTTAACCATATTTTACGAGTATTTTTGAAATTTTTGACGATTTTGAGTTCTATTAAGTTGATGGTTTGACTTGAAACCAATGATCCAAAGTCTTATTTTTATGTTTTAATTAGTTTTGAGGACTACTAGTAATCGGGGATATCGACGGATACCCGAAATTTAACACTTTATTATCGATCGTTTTGATGTTTGATGTTTTTGACGTTTTCGTTTTAATTACGTTTTAAGTCATATCGAATACATATTATTATATTTTGTATGCGTTTTAACTTTTGAGAAGTATTTTTAAGAAACCCAAGTCTTGTAAATTTTTTGAAAATTGACTATTAGTCATTTCGCGCTCTTTAACTAGTATTTTGCATTTTAGTCCACCAGAAAGCACAATTTGCAAATACCCTCCAACCACCACTATATAAAAATTTTCCACTAAGCATTTCTTAATTAAAAATCATTAAAACAAAAAATCATGAACTTTTTCTTCTTTTCTCTCTTGTGCCGTGAGCTACACACCCCAAAACACATCAAAATTTTGATTTTGATCTTGAATTTTTAAAAACTAATCAAAGTCCCATTTTGCAAATTTAAAGGTGATCATTTTGATCTAATTTTTGTTTACATGCATCATGTTTTCATTTTTATAAGAATTTTGGGTGTTTGATTCATTTTTAGGTCATGCATGTGTTGTTTATTACCATGATCATGATTTTTTATTAATGCATGTGTAAATTTTGATTGAAGGTTTGAAAAGAATGAACATGAAAGTGTGTTAGGAGTATTAGGGTTTTATTTGAATGTTTGTAGGTTGATATTAGAAGTGTAAAAATGGTTGAAATAGGTCAAAAGTTTGATTTAGTGTGATTTATAAAAGGGTAATTTAAAGCAGTGAGTTTAAAGGTATTTTTAGAGATCTTACGTTTAAGTTGAAGTGGTATTGATAGGATAGTGTTGGAGAGCTTTTCCCAAGCTTCGTTTTGATACCAATTAGAGCTTCTAACTCAAAACGAGGAGGAAATTACACTAGTTTGATTATTTGTGTACCGGGAGGCGAGTGTCAACACAATCCGAAATTATTGTTGACATTTGGATCAAATCTCGGGGATAATAAAATGAGTTTTGAAAATAGTCAAGGTATGTTCTTGGGATCTAAACCTAGAGTTGTGAGTATATTTTTAAATTCAAGTGTCGGTTTTGTAAATGAAATTGGTTAGAAATGTCAAAATGGTTTTATGAGTCGAAGGCGTAAAATTGTCCAGATTTTAAAAGTTAAATATGTGTTGAGCAGAAGGTCTTAGAGGTCAAATCATTTGATGAAAATTTTTAAGGGCTTTCTATAAGTTGTGAGTGAGTACTCCAACAAGTTTCATAAAAATTGGAGGTGTCTAGGTATGGAAAATAGCTTGTACATTAGGTATGTGCCAGCAGAATGTTATCGCAAGTGTTGTCTAGTGAAGTGAAAATGTGAAAGCGTTTAGTAGTGTCACTTGCATGGGTTATTCTTGGGGTTTATCGTGGTTTTGAAGTGTCGATTTGATTTTACTAAGTATGAATTATATTTGAGTATATTGTTATTAAAATGCGCGCCTTATTTGGGAGGTTGCGGCTTTCGTGTTCATCGGGTACATCTATCGTCGAAGATCGTCTTGCTACTACTCTTGTACTAAGGTGAGTCTATAGCCTCACTTTATACGAGTTGTTAAATGTTTTTAACCCGCGAGAGTGATACATGCTATTTGAAACAAAATGAACACAAGTCATGAATAATTGTTTGGACCCGAATGATGCCTTGTATTGTATAAGTACCTTGTTGCTGAAGTCCCTAAATTCATGAACTGTTAACTATTGTCTTACCCTTGTGAGGGATAGGAATAACCGCTTATTCAAATGATAGTACTATTGGATTGACGACCCTATCTTAGACCAGGGTTTACGGCGAGTAACCTCTAGGAAGGATATTTTTCGAGAATAAAAAATTGTGGTATAAAACTAGCAACTAATACCCTATAGGGGCAATGGTTCCATCTAGTCATGTTGGCATTTGGCGTGGGTGACTAAGTTAAGGGGTCGGTGTCATAAAATTAATACAATTCTATAGCTTTTGCTATAAGCCGGAATACCTGAATAATAGATTATAAAAGTAACAATTCTATTAAATGATTATGATTGATTTTACTTGTTCAAATGTGATTTGCTAAACCTATAGATTCGGTTAACATTATTTGTTGAACCTTTTAATCATGTGTTTCAGGTAATCAGAGGTGATGATGGTAGATCTTTCTTGGGAAGAGTGCGGGTTTGCTTTTGTGGTCGTGTGGTCTAAAACTCTTTTCTTTCCCCATGTTTTGAACAATTTGTATTATTTTTGTGTGTGGAAGTAAAACAATGTGGTTTGATGGTTAAAATATTGGGGGACCTAAAACGCTACTCTAGTTGTTAAAAAATTTCTGTATTGGGGACTGAATGTTTTAGATAAATGTTGTAAATTATGTCCTTTTATTTATTAAACGTCTCATTTTGAGGTTGTTCGATGTATCTTGTGTGATGATACTTGTGTCTAGCACCCAAAATGTGTTTTCTGTTGCGCAATATATTTGGGGGTGTTAGAATATCAAAGGTTGATGGCTTTACTGAGTGTTTCAGGAGAAAGTAGAAAAGGTTCTACTAATGTTGCAGGTACCTTCGGAGTGAATAATTGTGTTGTGAGTTTTGTTAAATGTAGATTTTTTAACTATAATTCTAACATAAGTACTTATAGTACTTATGTTGGCTGGATAATACACTCTAGGGCTAGTCAACATATAACTTTGTTTGAAAAATTGTTAATTGATATTGTGGATGTATCATGTCTTAATATTAGTGTGGCACATCCAAATGGAACTTTGGAATATGTGAAAAAGATTGGAAGTTTTAAAATTAAAAACTTAATCATTAAAGATGTGCTGGTGGTTCCTGGTTATAATGTTAGTCTCTTATTTGTGCAAAAATTGTCTAGAGATAATAAGGTGAATGTTGTTTTTCATGAATCTAAATGTATTATTCAGGATTTAACTCAAAGGTTTCTGATGGGGAATGATAGTGAAAAGGATGTTTTGCACCTTCTTGATGAAGGTAGGCAAATTTATAACAGTAATGTTAAATTTTGTCATATGTCTAGTTATATTTGGCATAATAGGCTTGGACATCCAACAGATCAAGTGTTGGACGTTCTTAGAAAAGATAATAAGGATATTAAACATAATGGTTCTGAGCCTTGTGATGTTTGTCATAGGGTTAAACAAACTAGAGAGTCATTTAATTTGAGTGATCACAGGACTAGTAGTCTTGGTGATGTTGTTCATCTAGATGTGTGGGGTCCTTATAAAGTGACTAGTAGGGAGGGGTTTAGATTCTTTCTTACTATTGTTAATGACTACACCAGGTAGGTATGGGTGTTCTTGTTAAAAGGAAAAAATAGAGTTTTTAGTTGTGTAGTTTATTTCTTCAATCTTTTAAATAACCAGTTTAATAAAAAGGTTAAAGTTTTCAGGAGTGATAATGGACCTGAATTTATAAATCATAAATTTGATGAGTTTGTTAAAACACATGGGATTGTTCATCAAAACACTTGTTCATGTGCACCCCAACAAAATGGTGTAGTTGAGAGAAAGCATAGACACTTTTTAAATACTACTAAAGCCCTCATGTTTCAGGGGGCATACCTGTGAACATGTGAACTGAGTGTGTGCTAACTGCTATTTATCTTATTAACAGGTTACCTACTGTTGTGTTATCTGGTAGAAGTCCTTATGAGTTGGTTTATGGGTCTAAGCCTAGTCTTCTCCATTTAAAAGTTTTTGGCTACTTATGTTTCTCTACTGTTTTAATCGAGTCTGATAAATTTGGGTCAAGGTCTGAAAAATGTGTCTTTGTTGGATATGCTTTTGATAAAAAGGGGTAAAAGTTTTTTAGTTTAGATAATAAAAAGTTTATTTTTTCAAGGGATGTAAAGTTTTATGAAATAGTTTTTCTTTTTAAAAATGATGGTTTTAATAATGATTTTGATTTTAGTGAAAATGGTGTAAATGATATTTTTTTTATAATATAAGCAGTCATGGACCTAGTGAATCCTATGATGATGGGGGAGTTAATACAAATAGTCAATTTAAATCTGTGCCTTTAGATAGTGATCATAAAGCTAGTGACAGCACTGTAGATGTTAGTGTAAGTAAAGATAGTGTTCAAACTACTGATACAGATACTTCTTCTAAGGTAGATAGCTCACTTAATACAAACACTAGTTCTAGTAGGAAGGACACTAGTAATGAGTATGCAACAGAAACATTTGTTTCTAAGAGTATACCAGACTCTACTAATGATGATAATTATTCATCTAAGGATGAATGTCTTGAGTCTTTTGGTCAAATGTTTAATTAGTCACCCGAACCAGCAACATATAACAGTGTTAGAAGAACTAGTAGGAAAAGTAATTTTCCTTCTAAATATAAGGATTTTGTGCTTAATAAAAAGGTTACATACAGTATTAACAAAGTTGTGAGTTAAGCTAATCTTAGCATTGATAATTTTGTTTTTACTACTAATTTGAATAAGATTCATGAACCATCTACATATTCAAAAGCTATTAAATATAGCAGATGGATAGATGCTATGAATCAAGAAATGGGAGCTCTGAATAGAAATAACACATGGATTATAACTGATCTTCCTGAAGGAAGAAAGGGTATTCCATGCAAATGGAAATGGAAAGTTAAGTACAAATCTAGTGGTGATGCAAACAGATTTAAAGCTAGACTTGTAGCTAAAGGTTTTAATCAAAGAGAAGGAATAGACTATGCAGAGACATTTTATCTTGTTTTAAAAATTGTTATCGTCAGATGTGTTTTAAGTCTTGATGTTTTCAATAATTGTCTATTATTCCAATTAGATGTATATAATGCTTTTTATATTGTGAACTTGATAAAGAAGTTTATATGAAAATTCCTAAGGGTTATGGTGATAATAACAGTAACAAGGTGTGTAGATTAGTTAAGTCTTTATATGGCTTAAAACAAGCACCAAGAAAGTGGAATGAAAATCTTGTATTTGTGCTTCTTGAAAATTATTTTGTTCAAAGTCCTAATAATTTTTCATTATTCACAAAGAACAATAATGGTGTGTTTTTAATCCTATTAGTCTATGCTGATGACATTGTCATCGCTGGTAATAATCTTGATGAAGTGAACAAATTAAACAATTTTTAAGTTTTAAATTTCTTATTAAGGATCTTAGAAAACTTAAGTATTTTCTTAGAATTGAGGTTATTGACATAAGTGATGGTATTTATTTAACACAAAGAAAATATTGTATAGAGTTACTATCTGAATTTGGTATGCTTGGGTGTAATGCTTGTAGTGCTCCCATTGAGGTTAATCCGGATAGTAAAAAACTTAAGGATAAGTTTGGTGATGATGAAAAGCTTGTTGAAATTACTCCATATCAGAAACTTGTTGGTAAATTGATTTACCTGACTATGAGTAGACCAGATATTGCATATGTTGTGTATTGTTTGAGTCAAGTTATGCATAGTCTTATGAAGTCTCATCTAAGACTTGCTTTTAGAGTTTTGAAGTATTTGAAAAATGAACCTAGACTGGGTATTACTTTCAAGAAAGGAGTCTTTAATACATTGAATGTATTTGTGGACTCTGATTGGGCTAAGTGTAAAGTAACTAGAAGGTCATTAACTGGTTACTGTGTTTATCTTGGGAGTAATTTGATTTCATGGAAGAGCAAGAAACAAAGTGTTGTTTCTAGGTCTTCTACTGAGGCTGAATACAGGGCTATGTGTAATGTTTGTTGTGAGGTTATGTGGATTCAAAAGGTTCTTATTGATTTGAAAGTTGATGTGTTGCTACCTATTGATATGAATTGTGATAATAACTCAACTATCCAAAATTTTTTGAATCTTGTACTTCATAAGAGGAGTAAACACTTTGAAATTGATCTTTATTTTTTAAGAGAAAAAATATCTGCAGGTTTTATGAAACCTTTGAAAGTGAAATCTGAAAATAACACTGCAAATATATTTACTAAAGGATTGTTGATATCTGACCATAAAAGGTTTTGTAGTTTGCTTGGTTTGTTTAATGGATTTGTAGGATAAGACTTATGAGGGAGTGTTAGAAGTATAAGTCCTAACCTAGAGGACTACATGTGACAAGTTGTTAAGCTGGAGGTGCTGTTTCATAACTAAGGAGAAAAGTTTATTAGTTGAGGGATTGAAGTTGGAATATTCAAGACTTGAAAGGTTAATGTGAAAGATATGAGTATATATATACTCCTCACCTAACACCAGTTCATTATCATCTCATTATTATTCTTTATTAGTGTGTTTAAACTTTGTTTCTCTGGTTTTGATCAATACGTTTTGATTTTGTGAGTTTGAGAGAGTTTCTTGTTCTTGATTTGTACCGAAGCTTGTAATACATTGGAGTAATCAAAGTGAGCCTTGATTCATGAGTTTTTACATCAGTGTATAAAGTTACCATTTTAATTCATGGTTATCAGTCAATCATTTTTATAAGACGCTCTAGCAAAAAAAAACTAAAGGCAATATTACAACGAGATTACTATTCCAATTAATAAAACCAGACCAAGACGTACTAAAAGCTAGTCATACAGTGTCACATGAAATACCTAAAAGATAAAATTCGTTCGATCAAGTTACATGCCTAGTAAACCAGATCCAACAACCGTGATTCTATGAATCCAGCATCGAACCCTAGTCGGGCATTAGAAGCCTACACAGATCGATAAAACAAAATATAATCATCAATCATGTCTGTATTATAGATAAGACTTTAGCACATCTGTAAATTTTTCGTTATCCAAAACAATGGCATACGCTGTTATTGTCAACAAAAACCTAATATGCATATAAATCATCAATCATGTCTGTATTATAGATAAGACTTTTACGTCATTAGCACATCTATTTATAGCCAGCTGGTTTATTAAGCTTGTCCCAAAAACCTAATAATTAAACAAATAGACGCTAATTATGCATATTTTTAGGCGCATTTATGCATATAAATTACCTGTGCAACAATAGTGCAGAAGATGTGGTGGCCGATGTGGCAGAAATTAGAGCTCGTAACTTGAGTACCACCTTCCTCTATAACTCTCAAAATACGAGAAGGTGTGACATTTTTATTATTCACCATGATTTTTAGATTTGCCTCCAGTTTAGATTCCACTACTTCCCTTACTTGAACAAACTGTTGTACATTGTATATGTAGTTGCTCGACATACCATTTAAACTTTCTTCTAGCTCTGCTTTCCGACTCTTTAACCATTCTACTCGTTTCTTCCATTGTTTCAGTGTATGTGTCGCTCGCTCCAGTAGATCTGGCAACGACATTCTTTCCTGCAATATAATGATCACAATTCAAAAAATACATTGGGTAATCTTGTACTTTTTCATGAAGAGAAAAGGTAAGTTTTCGTAAGTTCATGTTGCAAAAAATGCGTTCAATTCTTCTTTTTGTGATTAATGATGAAGTACTTAATTAAGAGATTGGTTAGTGATCATGGATCGATCAAACATTCAAACATAAAACATAGGTATGATCCAACAAACAAACTTAGAGAACCTAGATAGTTTCAGAAAAAATGTTCATGGACTTAACAACATATGTTAAGCATGTTTTAAAGTGCATTTGCTTGCCCCTTATGTCCCTAAACATGTGTGTACACAAAAACATGTTAATTTAGATATAATGAGAAATGTACATGAGGTTGAAGTTGAAGGAGTGAAGCAAGAGTGGAGTAAAGATCCTTCATACGGTCTCGACGTGCCTTTTCTTTAGCCGCTGACGGCTGCTGAGATGACGAGCTTCCACGTCTCATTTCGATTTTTATTTAGGTTAAGGTGGTTGTTCATGTGCCGAATGCTCCTGAAAAAGAGTGAAGGTTGGGTATTTTTATATACCAGTGGTACATATATTATATATATGACATCTTTTTAAATTATCAGAGGGCTGAGCAAGCTAGAAGTCCGCCCACAAAAACATAAATTATACGGCGTAAGAATTTTCCACTTGCGCACCTTCCTCGTCGTTGCCAGCATTTAGAAATATACACATACATTAATTATGTTACAACTTAGGAAACACATAATGTATTTTACAACTTACATGCAACTTCACCGGCCACCTGCGGTACAGATATAATCTTCTCAAAATATCAGAAAGGTGGTGTCACTACCACCTTGTTGACGTATAATATATTTCTCGAGTAGGAGTGCGATTCAGCTAAGGTCAGTCAAGCCAAGCTTTATCAAGCTCAAACCCAATCTCAAGCATAAAAAACAATTTGAAACCTACATCAAGCTCAAGCTCAAATTTTACATAGCTCAACTCCAATTTTTATCAAAACCTTATGCCTTTTATCACATAAAAATTCATATAATTAATTAAGAGGTAATTTAATATTAATTTAATTATAATAACTTATTTCATAAATAGTTAAATAGAGTCGACTCTAACCATGGTTAATCTAACCTAGCTATCTAAGTAATGATTTGTATTCTGCTCCCTTGTATAATCTTCCCATTTAGTTTTGACTTTTGAGTTAATCAGCCATTCGCTTGTCTCTTCTCCAATCATTCAACCGCCAAACTCCAAAATTTGTAAGTTCACTTCTCAAGAAACAAATTTTATTTGATAATTTTAACTTTTAAGTGTTAACACCAATAAAAACTAATCGTATTTATGTTATGTGTAATCATTTATATGATAAACCAAATAAACTATTTACATGATAAATTAGGAAAATGTTTACGTTAACCACGAGTCAAATTACCATCTATTAAATCTATATTTTATATTGAAATATCTTGTTATACATGTAATTAGCTTAAAGACCCGTATAACGTCGGGTATAGTTTACTAGTGATTTTTGTAAGAATTAATAAATACATGATAATATAAAAATAAATTAAATGAGTTCTGGTAATAGATGAAAATTCATACAAACATTAGATGAATTAAGATTCCGTTAATAAATGAATAAAGTATGACAACAAAGCATGATGTATTCGATAAACGTTTGATTCTTTAACAATCATAATAAAGAGGTCCAAAATTTTTTGCCTTCAACTTTGGAGGTATGGATATCATACGATGAATCTGAGCACTTATCAAGTCATCATGCAAGCTTCATTCTATGAACACCTAATAGTTAAATAAAAAAATTTGATTAAACAGAGATTGTAGACAATAAGTAAGATGTATTTAACAATTATAAGGTATTGTAAAAAGCATTTGAAAACCTATATTGTATGTACTTTTTTGAACTGTGTTCATAGACTTTGTAACATTTTTTTTAAACAACATGTGTAGTCGTTTTATTACCATCCTTATCACAAAGGTCGAAACTTGGTTATTTCTTGAATATACTGCCAATCCAAAATCTCTAAGGCCTTTTATATTTTAACGAACTTTTAAAGTCAAGACTGATAGTAACTAATATTAGAAGTTATAATTAATGAATAAACACGTCAAATAGATCAAAGAGAGGCAAAAAAAGTCTCTCGACAGTTTAAATTGGCCTAAAAGCATAAACTACTATTTACAACCGCCTAAACCATTGTTAACCTATTATGTTGATCAATCATTTCAATAATCAATTAAAATTTCTTAGTAAATAAAATCAGATGTTAAGAGTGAGCTTAAAAGATATTATTCTACGATGATCTATTTAACTAAATTTATTTGGTTGTTCATATAATTGAAACTAACAAATGATATTATGATATATTGTAAAAAATAAGGTTCTTTTATTGAACTGGTAAAAAATAAGGTGAGAAGTATAAAAGTTAAGCATGTTGGTTCAATGATCTCGAATGCATGCTTTGTATCTTGACCGATCAATTTTAAAAGTAGCCAGTCATGATGTATATGTCAATATTTAACTTGTTATAAGAACATTTAACTCTTACAATATAAATCGTTATAAACAAAAAAACAACAAAGATGTTGATCATTTATAAATTCAATCGACATCTCATGGTTGGGTTATATGTTGGTATGTTGCACTCTTGTTAATATGATATGCATAGTATTATAAGAATATTTCACATAAAATATCCACTTCTAAAAACTTTATGAGCTCATGTCTAATACATCATTATAGAAAACAAAAATATTATAACAATATGGAGATTATAAGCAAACTTGCAAATAAGAAGATGGTTAGACACCTTTAATAGCTCGAATTACAGCATCAATCATCCCTGTAAGCAAACAAAACTTCCTTCATCTTTAGTCCAAGTCATTTTCTTTAATCTTTAAGTGATGATATTGGTACCGTCACAATGTAACAGAACAATTTATATTAACAAAATTCCTTTTGACTAATAAATATTAATATCATGTCATCTTCCTTTTCACAATCCATTAACTAATTTGCAAAAGCTCATTGGCATCCATGGACACAAAGAAGGAATACTCTCTAATAGTCAGTTTTCTTTTCTATTTTTAGCACAACTAACTAAACATGAACTATATAATAGTAGTTTCTTTGGCAGCATCTTCTTCTAATACTATTATGTTTTTTTCTTCTTCATCACTGAGCTTCACCATTACAGTGAATGATGCTGATTGGTGGAAAAAAATGACAAAGATAGAGAAAAGTAACCATACACTAATAAAGCAGGGATCTACGGGTTGCTTGTGTTCATTTACACTCGTATACTCGTACCCATTTTTTACCCATTACCCATATATCTAAATGCATATTTTTTTACAAAGATATTTAACGATGCACCTCTTTTGTAGAATCAGTGCTTTTGGTAGAGTATAAAAGCACCTCCAGTCATATATGCAAATTACATAATCTCAGCGCCCCTAATCCCGAAGCAAGCCTGCACATAACAAAGCATCCAGCTTTTGAAATCATGTCAAAGAAATGTAATAAAAGCTAACCTATAAATCTTGAAAGCGGCACTCCTATTCTAACTTTAGCCCTCTATGACCAGATTAACTCAATATCGATGCTGAATGTAATATATTTTTCTAAAAAATGCAATCATGATTGAACGATGGGTAGTAAATTTCTATTTAACCCATGACTCAGTCAATCATGAAAACGAATTTCAACATAAGGAAATTAATTTACTTCTTTCACCATGAGCACAATTGATATACTAAAACTATAGCAACATGTGAATTAGTAGAAAAAGGGGTGTTTGTATAGCTTAATATAAACAAACTAAAGTATAAGGGTGTTTGGATTGGCCAATATAAAACAGCTTACGCTATTTAAAAAGACATGAAACACTTCTATATAATCTATTTTTAACCTTAATTGTGTTTCTAAAATATATGAGTCTTCAAAGCAGGTCACCTATACAATCTCAATTCATTGATATAACAAATGAGCATTGCTATATCATCCTACAACATATGCCTACATATCCTCCTACACACACAATAATATTAAATTTTTTTTTCACTAATTCTCTCTGCGCATCTAAACCGTCCGTTCTGACACTTGTCAGGATCCTGTGAGTAGGAAGATTTGTAGGTTGTTTTTGTAGGAGGATATAGCATTTTTGATAACAAATATATCCGATAATAAACGGGTCTTTACAAAAATCAGATATAATACTTCAACAGCAACTGCAACTCAAATTTTGAAACTTAAACGCCATCAATGGTTGGAAAAGATCAAAGTTACACCTTCTTTATCCTTAATATTTTGGATTTTCCAAAAATGTTGCATATAATTATCACACAGGCGTGGTTTTACCTAATATTCAAATAAGAAGTCCACCATTGCCAAAACGTATTTAACTCATATGACAACCCGAAACAACCTCTATATTCCTTTAAGAACAAAATTCGTATGCTGATAAGATTAACGGAGAATAATCGTATCCGATACAAAAGAAAATCACATATCAATTTATTTTGCTTGACATTGTCACCATGCCTCGTGCCACACACGTATCACAGTCATTCCATATTGGTTTACCCCATCTTCTGTTTAAACACATATGTCTATCAGATATACTGGATACATGTAAAACCCGCATAAAATACATGAAAGCATTAAATACAAGAAAACACGGATTAATTAAAACATTATAATTAATTAATACACGACACATATCATGAATATTTAATGTATAAATACACGTATTACGTATATTATTTATTTATTATTCACAAGTATTTACGTATAATAATTAATGCACGACATGAATTAAACGATTAAAACAGGAACACACGTCGCGGATAATAATACACGAGATTTAAACAAATACGAACACGAAATATATAATATGAAGGGGTGTTTGGGGCCGGCCTAAAAAGAAAAGAACAACAAAGGGCCCGAGCCCGGCCCATGTGGATTAAACTAATAAAACAATTCCTTCACTACTCTTTTTGCAAAGCATAGAAAAAAATAAAGAAACCCTAAGGAGAACTATGGTGGCCGCCGGCCTAAGGAAAAAAAGTAAGGGAGGAAGCTAAGTTTTGGAAATTGATTTTCGTGTAGAGTCGTGTTTTCCATCCTTTGATTGGTTTTCCTTTCCGTATGCTCAAAACTTGTCTTTCTTATTTTTATATCAAGAAATCTTTTATGATTTAAATAAATTAATATAAATTCATGCTATGATAATCAAAATAAGACTAATCGGGTTGCGGGGGAGCCTTTGGCTAGATTTTGTGTTCGTCCGCAACAAACGGGCTCGACTTGTCTTGGCAGCTGATACCCACTTACCTCAGTGGGTAGATTCCACTGGCAGACGCAAGGTTTAAAGATCAGTGGCTGGTTTGTACAGTCGGCCGCAACAGCAGGGAGGCCACAGGGGGTCGATGGGCTTCTCGGTGGGAACACTTGCGCTGCCAGTAGGAACCGGCTATGGCCGGTGGGAACCCATGGACAAACAGTGGCTATGCCACTGCTGTTAGTGGGAGACAGAATGAACCAAACAGCACATTGCCTTGGGGCAGTGGCTATGTCATGGACGCAAGGGGAAAGAACCACGGCCGGGGTCTGTGGTGCTTGGTTTAATTGTTGATTGGTTCGAACAAGCCGGGACATGGGGTCTCGGTGTAGGCATGATCTCGGGGATCGGGTACTCCGAAACACACAAGGGTGTGTTTGGTTTTAACTTGGCTAATTTAATGTTGGGCTAATCAGGATTTATTTAATTAGTTATACTAAAAAAATCATGTATACTTAATTAAATTAATCATAGACTTATTATAATTATGTTATATAATTATTCAGGAAATTTACGTGGTACATTAATTAAGTTAATTATAAACTTTTAATAATTATGTTATATAATTATTCATGATATAAAAACATGGCACATTTAATTAATTTAATTAAGAACTTAGCTTATTTATTTAATTACAAGTTAACCATTATTTAATTAAATTAATATGTACCTTAATTTAATTATACAAATATCAAGTTATGGTAAAGTTTTATTATTTAAAATCATGTTATATTATTAATTAATAATCACTTATAAATCATGTATTATATTATTAAATAATAATCATTATGTTAAGACTAACGTATTTATTTACTAATAAACTTTACTATATATGACATTTAAATAATCATGACTTATAAAATATGTTCAATTAGCTTTAGTTTATATCATATACTTATTAAACAAGCTTATTACTATTTATGGAAACATGCTATTTATAGAAACATACTATTTATGGAAACTTTCTATTTTTGGAAACTTACTATTTATGGAAACTTACTGATTTTGGAAAATTGCTATATATGGAAACCTGCTGTTTTTGGAAAGTTACTATATATAGAAACCTACTATTTTTAGAAAGTTACTCATTTTGAAACATCAAGTATAATAACACATAAAACAGGAAATACGTTAATCAAGAACACATGAAACATTAAAAAATATGTGATAAAACATGAAACAGTAAAACAAGTCAAGATCAAGTAAAACAAGACAAGAACTCGTAAAACAAGTCAAGAACAAGTAAAGTAATCTAAGAATCAGTAAGTTATACATGAACATACAACTCATTCACGTCCTTTATATTGTAGCACTCGTGAAGTCGGAGTAGCTACTTTCTGCTTTCATCTTCATTTCGTTACTGGACATAAGTTACGGATATTACGTCCTTTAGTAAGGACATCTCTTTCTATGAATGATTAGGATTCCCCATTTGCTGCCATTTCTTTTCCCTAGTAGTTTACATGTCATAAAACTTTTCAGAAAATACTATGATATCATTTTAAACTGCCTGAGATATATACATGCATGACCATGTTCACCTAGTTATGGAGGTACTATAACCATAACACTTAAGGCACCGGTGTTATGACTCTTCCGTGACAAGATTGATTTCTCGCGCCGTCCCTTTCAATTATTTGGCCATTATTATTATTATCATGTGGGGCGTATGGGTGCATCCTAATACATGTTTTACAGGTTTACAAGGTGACTGTGGTGTGTGCTCTACATCCGTCACATTGGAGCTGATCCCTCCACCCAGACTAATATAATTAGAGGTCACCCTCTAATTGCATGACGAGGTCACCCTCTATGTATTCATGCACGTTGATATATATCTTGTTGGTTCCTTGTAATTAGTACTATACTTAAGTATACTAAGTATAGCCCTAACCCATGGTTAAGTAATGCAATAAACCTAATACAAGTAAGTAAATAACACAAAGGTTTTCAACGTTTAACTCTTAGCTTTATTAAAGAATTATACCCTATTGTATACGAAGCTACAATAGGGATTGAATAGACAATGTGTGGTTTTGTGATCTCCTCAATAACAAGCTAGTCCAATCCTAACGATTGCTAAGCTTGATGATTATATCAACAAGAGTTTAGAAATCAAGTGTGTGATCGTGTTTGGAGGAGAGAAAACTTGTTTGTGAATGTCTAAAGCATTTAGTGCACAAACTTGGTTTTCTCTCCTTTACAAGCATCCTATTTATAGAAGGAAAGTGGGTAGAAGACAATAATTGCCCATGTGCAATTCTTGTCTTATTGGTACAGTGTAGTATCTTCTCTTACCCTATTCTAAGTAGCAAGACGTAAGTCCTTTACACATGTCAGTACCCCATCTATCCCAAAAGGGTAAGTCACGCTAATTGTGTGATGTACTTCATCTTGTCACAATTCAACTTATCCTGCCTTTTCTTCAGTCTTGGAGAATGCTTGTTTTCTTCAGGGAGATCGTATGGGGTTCAGTGAGTCTATTGCCACAACTCACTGAACCCACCACCTTCTTCTTCGTCATAGAAGACATTCGTTGAGCTTCGCCTCTCTGAATGCTTGAGTCTTCCTTTTAGACTCAGTCTAGGAACTCGAAGGCAACTCACTGAGTGACTGTTCACTCAGTGACCTTGTTATGTTAAAGGTTAATAATTTACTTAGGCTGATTGTTATTCAAATCCTTCAGGGAGGTCATTAGGTACTGAATTGACCTAACAATCTCTCCCTATTTGGATATAAAATTTGCCTAAGTGAAATTGTTATAAGTGAGCAAAGAGGCTTCTTCTTATTACAAACTATTCTACTTGATGAAAAGACTTGATATAACAAAGTACTTCATTTTCATTCATCATTACATAAGACTGAATAGTCTGATACAAGAAACATAAATAAAACAAAAGATTACAGTTATTCAGGAATCCATTGCTTCCCTCTTCACCCTTGATGACTTTAACACCTTTTCTTTGTCAGACCTCCTAGCAATTATCTCCCTGAGCTTCTCACCAGATCTTTTATTCTCATCAGTCTGAATTTGTCCAGCCATCACAAGAAAGATGAGAACACTCTCAGTGGTGCATTTCTCTATGTTACTCATTCTTTGAAATGCTTGATCCCCAAATACATCTATGAAGAAGATACACCACTCAGGTTCTTCTATAACCATGTTGTTCACAAAGGGGATATTTTCAGGGAGAGTACGATTGAATTCTAACCCAGGGATCTTAGTCTCAGCTTCAAGCTCAACTCTTTTTCTCTTTCTTCCATGAGTTTTGGTAGGATCCTGTTCAGCTAAAGGAAGATCTTCAGTGATTCCTAATTGTTCCTTCATCTGATTCAACCTCTCATATCTCTTACTGAGAGAGTTGAGTATCTCAGGGACACATTTGTTTGTTTTGGTCCTGAAATCCTTCCCATTTCATCCCACTCACTGAGACCGAAATCACCAAATAAAAATTTCTTCATGACTTCAAAGTTCCTCTCATCATTGTTTCTGTAGACAGATACTGAGACTGGTGTGGTATGAGGAATGATCTGAAGGTTTGTGATTGGCTCAGGCTTTCTTCTTTGGGTGACGACTTTGGTGTATTGGTCATACAATTTCTTAAGTTGTGTGGTTCTTTGTTTTTGCTTCAAGACCATTTCATCCTGAATGGCCTTGAGTTCTTCCTCCTGCTTCTGAATGAACTCCTCTCCCCCTTTCTTGCTCAGCAAGACCTCAGGGTTACCACCCACTTCTTTTACAAACTCAGTGAATACCTTCAAGATCTCAGCCTTTGTTGCTTCATTAGCCTTAGCCGACTCCATTCTATCTAGATACACTTGGATTTGATCAGGAGTCATTTGGTACATTATTCCATTTATCTCATATGGTACCAAGACCATGGCATCAGGATCGGGCCTTACTTCCCTTGAAGCTTTCACAAGTTTCTTTGGAGGTGCTAGGGTTTCATCAGCTATACCTTTGCCCTATCTGACTTAGATATTGAGGGCTCAGGGTTAGGAGGAATTGAGTTTAAGGGTTGGGGTTGTGCTAGTCTTTCCTGCTCCCCCTCAGTGTGAGAAGGAGGTTCATTCCAAGTTAACATCATCAGCGGCACATTCTCCCCCTCAAAAGTTGAAGGATCAGCCTGACTACTCCCAACTTTTGTCCTTTGTGAGGATCCTGAGGTAGTGGAATATCCCTTAAAAGCCTGAAACATCTCAGTCACCATTTCCTTCATAGACTGAGTGTCTGCTTTGATAGTTCGAACATCTAACTGAATAAGGAATTGAGTGTTTTCAATGGTGGTGATCCTTGTCCTGAGCCTAGGAATATCAGCTTCTTTCAGGGATTTGGAGATGTCAGAGAGATTGGTGGCATTCGACATGTATCCTTGTGCAGCCCTTTACAATCTGAACTCTGCTTCAGCATCCATATGAACATCCTCATAGATGGCATCACATTTCCCTTTCACCACATCCAAGTCAGACCTGAGAGAGTCTAACCTAGTGAAAACCTTAGTGAGCCTGTCCACCTTCAGTAACTCAAGTAATTGACCAACTCTGGAATTGGACTCAGTGGTGATAGTGATCAGTCCATCCAGAGTTGTCTTCAAGGACACATTTGCTTCGACCGTAGGAAGAGCATGGTTAAGGAAGTTGATGAGCTTCTTCTCTTGATTTTCATGACTGTTGTTAACAGAGCTGATGAATTCCATTTGATTATCTACCTGAATTCTCATATTCTCCTCAGCCACATCAAACCTATCACCATATGTCCTGAACTCATCAAGGAGTTCATCAGCCTTTGAAGCTAAATCTTCATGAGCCTGAGTAACCTCAGCCTGCAAGGCTTTTAAAGTTGTCTCATCCAGAACCACAGTTTGAGTCCCCAATGTAGAGGTGTCAAGTTTTGCCTCATGGGAGAGCTTTTTTGGTGCCTCAGAGGAGGGCTCTTTTTGTTCGGATGCCTCAGGGGAGGGCTTTTGTTGAGCCTCAGGGGAGGGCTGTATGTCTGCGAACAATGGTGGGGACTGTGGCTTCTGGTCTGATTGAGGAGGGGCCTGAGTTTCAGGTTCATCCCCAGCCTCAATCATATCATCGTCGTCACTGAACCCTTGGGGTAACTCATCAGGCTTCTCAAGTAAACTTATAAAATCTCCAAAGTTCAGTGACCCCTTAGTTTTATCCAGCTCCCCTTCAAAAGAAGGTTTGCCTTTGTTATCGTCACTCCCTGCCCCAAATCCTGAGGCTTGGGATTTAGCCAACTGATACTCAGGGGTAGTTTGTGATTGATCAGTTGTGAAGGTAGGATCCCTATCAGTGGGGTGTTTTACCCGTGGGCGTCCCTCTGAGTCTTTGGGATCAAGAGTGGTTCCCTCAGGCAAAGACTTTTGTTTTAGTGTGCCTTCATCGGGAGTTGTGGAGGTGAGATTCCTATTAGCGGGATGTTTTACCCGTGGGCGTCCCTCTGAGTCTAAGGAATCAAGTTTTGGGTCCTCAGGCAAAGACTTTTGAGCTAGTGTGCCTTCATTGGACTTGGTAGAAGTGATAGGCCTATCAGCGAGGTGTGTTACCCGTGGGCGTCTCTCTGAGTCTTTGGCCTTAGTTTTGACCTCAGGAAAAGGTTGTGATTTACGAATGCCCTCATCGGTCTGAGTGGAAGGCAGTCCCGTACGAGAAGGTTGTTTGTTTCCTTCTCCATCATGAGGACCAGTAGGTTGGCCTGTCGACCCTGACTATGATGTATAAGGGCCTCCCGTAAGCTCTTTCCCTTGGGGTATTTGAAGCTTGGTCTGAACAAGGGTAGTCTTTTTAGCCTTGGCCTTTTTGGGTCATGACTCGGAAGCCTCAGGGCCCTGTGCCTTTGTTGGTTTGGTATTTGGCACAGTCTGAGTCTTCTTGTTCCCTTTCTTTGGTAAGAAGGGAATGGGAGACACGGATGATTCACGACTGATCACCTCAGTCATGTGAGCCGTCAATGCAATGGGGTTGACTTCAGATGGGTTCTTTGAAAAGTTTGTGGAACTCAGGATTGGAGTAGAAAAAACATTGAATTTTTCCCGAGTGTAAAGGGAACCCAATAACCGTTCTAAGGCGCATGATATGAATCTTGGGTAAGAAACATATTTTTGCCTTGACTCCTTCAGGAGCCTGGTTACGAGATCATTATAAACAATCTCTCATATGTCAATCTTCAGTCCATTAATAAGACTATAGATTAGCATCTGCTGAGTAGAATTAACTTGCTCAGTAGACGAGTAGTTCCCATCGATCACCTGAATCACAAAAGTGACCAGGATCCTCCAAGCCATGGGGAAAGCAGTTTTGATCAATGGGGTTTTAGTCACAAGTAACTCAGGGACCCCGATTTCTTTTAGTCCTTTCTTAACTGACTCCATGTCAAGATGTGCAACATACTTTCCATTGTTATAATCAAGTCCACTGCTTTGACAAAATGTTTTGAAGTCTAAAATCAATGGTGTCTTCCCATTCTTTGCAGTGAACATGATGACACAGTTCTTATGTGACTTGATCTCAGACCCCTGAGATCCTTCAGGCCCTTGGGTAGGGGTTACAACCACAGCCGTAAACCAGAATTCCCTGAGATATTCATGGTAGAAGACTGAGGGGGTTTTTGTAAAAGCATCAGCCCAATCACAGTTTTTCAAAAATTTGCAAATTGGTTTGTAGGCTGATACACTACCAGGGTAATTGAAATTTCCCTCATAGTTGTTTCCTGCAAAATGGAAACCCTCATTGGTGAGATGTTCAGCCTGAGGGGCATATTTGATAGTCTTGGACATTGCCATTAAAGATAGCTTTTAAAGATTTGAAAAAGGACAATGGCATTTTATGGAAATCAAATCAAGACTTGTTTCTTGTTATAATACAACAAGATTCACCAAGTGACCTAATAAGAACTTTTGCCTTATAAAAAAGGATCAAGAGTTATAAACAATAGGTAACTTTGATGGTTTGTGCTATATAACAATAAAACGAGTAATCAATGTGATCGCCTTGTTTACAAGAAACCTTTTCTGGAAATTAGTTTGAACACACGCACTTTTCTTTGAGAGAAAATTTTGGCATAGAAAATATGCAAGTTCTTTGTGTGTGTGTTTGTTGTGATTGTGGGGTATTTATTGGCTCGGATGTGAAGAAGATTTTTATTTGCTAAAATTTCTTTTCACATCCGCATTTAATGAAAGCGTACAAGTGGTCCCCCTATTTTCTTGGCAACTGTTCCATTACTGTAAAGATAACGCTTTTTCCAGAGATGACGTGGGGTCACGTGCATTTGAAAGGACGTTTATACAACGGATTTTGCTAGAAAAAGGGTAAGCATTTAATGCTTAGTGGGATACTTGTCATGAGTGACCCTTTGACTGGTTTTATGACAATTTATTGAAGGAATATATGTTCCTTATTTAATATTGTGACTCACCAACCTAGGACATTAAGTAACTAAATCCTTAGAGAATTTAGTTACATCATTTAATGTACCTCAGATATATCCAAAGGTTTGGTGAAAATATCAGCTAGCTGCTATTCAGTGGGGATGAAGTGTAATTCAATATCTCCTTTTAAGATGTGATCCCTAAGGAAGTGATATCTTATGTCAGTGTGTTTAGTCCTTGAATGTAGGACTGGATTATTTGAAATGGCAATTGCACTGGTGTTTAGTCCAAAGGATGTTTGCACAACAACCAGCAACTGCCACGTATTCAGCCTCAGGAGAGGACATTGCGACTAACTGCTGTTTCTTTGCACTCCAACATACTAGCTTGCCACCAAGGAATTGACATGCACCTGAGGTACTTTTTCTATCCATGTTGCAGCCAGCATAGTCTGAGTCTGAGTATCCTTTAAGATCGAAGCCTGAACAACGAGGATACCATAGACCCAATAAGGGAGTACCCTTCAGGTACCTAAAGATTCGTTTAACAACAGTAAGATGTGATTCTTTGGGATCGGCCTGATATCTTGCACATAAGATTGTTGAGAACTGAATATCAGGCCTGGTTGCAGTTAGGTACATTAACGATCCAATCATTCCCTTGAATAAGGTTTGATTGACTGGTTTACCAGCAAGATCAGGACCTAAGTTGTTGGGGGAACCATGGGAGTCTTTACTGAAGCACACTCAGAGATATCATATTTCTTAAGTATTTCTCTGGTGTATTTTTCTTGACAGACTGAGATCCCCTTGTCCCCCTGTTTGATTTGTAGTCCAAGAAAATATGTTAATTCACCCATCATACTCATTTCAAATTTCTTTGTCATAAGTTTTTCAAACTTTCTACAAAGATCATAGTTAGTAGATCCGAATATGATGTCATCAACATATATCTGAACTAGTAGAACATCCTCCTTGGTTCTGAAGATAAACAAGGTGTTGTCTATTGATTGTTGTGTTTTTGTATACAAGTCTTAGGAAAGACGAGTATAAATGCGGCAAGTATTAAACTCGACGATTTAGGAAAACCGACAAGCCGAATAAATGCGGGTTCGTTCTCGAAGGAGGTGTGTGGATTAATGTGCCAATATATATGAAATCAAGTTTGGATTAGTGACGTTTTTGGTTTAAAGAGAGAAAAATAAAAGACGAGCTACGACTACGATTAAACTACGACGTTGACGTAAAACGCGAACGTAAATACGTAAAACGCAACAAAATTAAAAATTAAACCTAAAAATTAATTAAAATATTAAACTAAGTCTAAATAATATAAATAAGAATAAAAATTCAACAAATATATTTTAAAACCTTTTATTAATTAAATATTTAATTTTAAATGCTAATTAAAGCCCTAAAATTAAATAAAATTAACAAAATGCCCAAAATATTATTTTATTGAACTAATAACTAACTTATATTATTTAAAGACTAAAAAGTATTTTTCCTAAATTTTCAAAACTATTTTTCTATTTTTAAAATGCTAAAAACAATTATTAAACTAAAATAATCATAAAAAATGATAAAGTAATGCTAAAAATGATTTGACAAATTTAAAAATCCTAAATTATACTAAGGAACAGCAGAAAAATGAAAATGTTTGAAAAATGTAAAATTTTTCACTAAAAGACAAAACTGATTATAATTAAAACCTTAATTAAACTTAAATTAATTCTAAAAAATACTTAAAAAGGGGAAAAGTAAAACTTTTTTAAACTAAAAATCTAAAAATAATTTTCTGAATCTAACAAAATTTTTAAAACTAAAAAAATGTAAACCTTTTGCACTAAAAGACAAAAACAATTTAATAAAAACTAATTAAATTTGCAATTAATTCTAAAAACTATAAATTTAAAACCTAAAAACTAAAATATATTTTCCTAAGTCCAAAATGATAAAAGAAAATTAAAAAAAAAAGAATTAATTTTTTTTGACTTTTTAATAATTTTTTATGAATTAAAAACAATTTAGACTAATTAAATGACTTTTTATTTAAAGTATTAAATAAATAAAAATCTAAAACTTTTTTTTTATTCTCCTCCCTCCCAAAACTTATGTGACACTTTTTTGTGTCACAAATTAGAGTCCTCCTCCCTCCCAAAACTATAAGCGACACTTTTTTTGTTAAAAAGTGTCGCGAAAGGCAGTTTTCACTCTCTGTGGTACAGGGGAGGATTTTTGCTCGATTTGGTTGATTTTTTGACGTTTTGTTGGCGTTTTTGGGCACAAGAGGCACCCCACAGGCCAGTGGGCTCGTGGGAGTCAAGACAAATCAACACAGCAAGCACAAAGATCACAAGATCATCGAAAATTGACGAAACACATGAAAATTTCGAATAGAAAGGGCTGCTAGGGGCAAACAGTGAGGTGCAAAGGCAAATTTGGCCTATCGAATCTCCTAAATCTCTAAACACCTACAGCCAAATCCCTAAACTTACTTATCCTGAACTAAATATCAAACTTAAAGGTCCAAATTGGGACCTTAAAGCCTCCTGATATGAAAATGAAAGCTGAAAGTGGGGTTGTGGTTTTCTTAACTAAGAGTGAGCTATGCTATATCCAAGAACCATTTTTGAGTGAAAACTATTAATAAGCAACCTAAGTTTAAAACCTAAACTAGCAGGTAACCGAAATGAGATCTAGTTTAACCACAAGGATCATGAGCACAAAAGGATAAAGTTGGGTGCTGAAAAGCTTGTAGACAGAAAGGGGGTTTTACTGATGTGTTTGACACACCAGCGGGTTTCAATGGCCTCCATATATCACAATTTCATGGTAAACCCCAAACTGATGCAAAACAAATAGCAACCTAACCTATAACTATATATCAGCTTAACCTAAGCACTTAAGTTACTAGCTAAAACTTACTAAAGACCAACCTACAACTAACTATTAACCAACATTTAAGGCCCAAATCTATCTCGATACCCCCAGAATCTGCTGGAGCAAAATACCACCGCTAGTGGCCAAAATAGGAGAACTAGGAGTGGTTTCAAGCTAGTGATATAAGGACCTAAGGAATCTATCTACTGCATATAAGTAACAAAAAGCAAGTGAACTTCAACCTATATAAAGCATTCTAACCTCAAACAACTTAACCTGAATCTTACTACAATATCTATATCAGAGACTTCATGAAAGTTATTTTTTTGTTTGTTTTCATGATTACAAAGCAAAGAAGAAGTAAAAATGAGCTAATTTAAACCTTAAACAATAGTGATAATGAAATTTGGATCCTATATCTAACTAAAGTAGGAACACAAAGCAAAACAAAACACACTTATCAAAACTTAAGCTACTAGCGAACTTTTTGACTTTTCCGAGATGTATGATGAAACAAAGGCTGGAATACCACTACACTAAACCCCTCAAGAATGCTTGACCTAGTTGTGTGTAAACCCTATGTCACCTAGGTCACTTACAGCTTAATCCAAACACCCTTTAAAGTTTTATGGCAGAAAAATATCAGAGGATATTATCACAAAACGACTCCAAACCTAATCTAACCTATTGAGATCAACTAATAATCATACGACAAATACAAATTAACAGAAAATAGCAAGTCTAGAAACATTAACCGAGAATCACTAGCAACACAATCAGTTTACTCAAAATCTCATTAACTCATAAAACTATGGCTTATAAGGAGGGTTCAAGCTAAACTTACCATGTGGGACCCACATCAAGACCCTACTAAGGCTGCTGATGCCTTCTCCTTTAGCTAATGTTATGGAAAAATGGTTTTGGGCAAAGATGGATGATATATGTGCAAGCGTAAAGTGATGAATAACACCACCCTAGACTACAACAGTCAAAAGGGTGGTGCCCCGTGTTCCTGCTGAAACAAAACCACAAAGAAAAGAAAATGCAAGCTTCTAAAAGCTATGACTATAAGCTGTTGTCAATGGCTTATAGTCAAGCTTATAGAACAGTGAGAGATAGACAAAAAAATAAGAGCCAAACCTTTTGGAAAATACTTTGGAACCAACAACTTTGCAAAGAACTTTAAAAGCACAATTTAACACTTGAATACAAAAAAACTACATGAGCTTGAGTTGTCAAATCTCGCTTATGTAACTGCTTGTACTCAACAGTGGACCTCAAAAAGTTTTTGAACAGGATCAAATTTTTGCAACCAAAAATCTTTTTGATAATTAACTAAATAACCAAACAAATAATGTAAAAGCTACAATTACGATGGAACTCAGATATGCAAAAGATTTAATAAATACTTTAAATATTCATTTAAATAAAAAATTTACAAAGTCTAGAACAAAAGGGGATACACAAACTGGTCCTCCTTTTATAGTGATCTAAGGATTATTCTAGAATAACTAAAATATTACAAACCCTAGCTACTGATTTCCTATAATACCCTTGAATACTTTTGAATTGGCTTGGTCAAAAGATGTATACCCGTGATGAATCAGATGCCATGTGATGTCCAGCTAAGGTTGAATGATCTTGGCCTTTGATTTATGACTTGGGGAGGAAGAAGTTGCTACCAAACGTTAGATCCTTCTGCCATGGTTTGTCTTGGAGCTTCAAAGTCTTCAGGGGATGACACGTAGAAAAGGGGGGACCAAAATAAACGCGTGGGTGCGTTGAGGGAAGAACCAATTTAGGATCTGGAAGATTTAGGGAAATAACCCTTTGTTTTAATATGTAAATGAGATTAGGGTTCTTTGTGGATAGTTTGGGGGTTTTGATTTCAGAGGTGGGGGTTATGTGTGTTAACCGGGAAAAGGATACAATTAACTAATATAATTTAAAGAAAATTATATTAATCACGTGTCATATGGTATTTGGGTTGGGGGGTGGGTAAATGGATAGTGGTAGTGATGTGGCGGGTATTGGGTAAATTTGGTGAGGTGGCGTGACGTGATTGGTGGTGGATGTTTCCTTGTCTGGGAAATTTCACCCCCTGGACTCCCTTTCTTTTGTCACTTTAACTTAAACAACCAAAAACTTGTACTTCCTTTGTAGTAACTTTCACCCATTTGTCATTTTTGGCACATTCATTTTGCAAATTTATATCAAGGATTATATATGCAAATATTGCATCCTTCAAGGGCTTGTAATGTCATGTCTTGAAACTTTAGGACCCAACTTGTAATAATTGAGGTTTACAAGGGTCTAAAGTGACAAGTCTTCAAATATGAGGGACCAAAGTTGCCAATTCTTCAAACTTCAAGGGTAATTTTGCAAATTCCATACTTGGGCCCGGTTCTTTGTGCGGCTTCGTTTCCCGTGTTCGTTTTTTCTTGATTCCTTTGATCTTTTGGTAAATTCACGATATCCGTACCTGAAATACACAATAAACAAACACAGGCACATTTTTGGGTATTTTGATGATTTTTTAAGCGTTTTAAGCCCGATTTGGACGATGAGACTATGTATAAATACAGTCTCATCATCTATCTTCCCCCTGACAAATTTGTTCATTATCAGGAATGTAGAGAGAGTTTTATACCATGCTCTTGGTGCTTGTTTCAATCCATAAAGGGCTTTGTCAAGTTTACAAACATGGTTTGGGAACTCAGAACTCTCAAAACCAGGAGGCTGAGCAACATAAACTTCTTCAGTAATCTTTCCATTTAGGAAGGCAATTTTTACATCCATTTGGAAAACTTTGAAGTTCATGTAGGTAGCATAGGCAAGGAAGATCCTGATGGCTTCCATTATTGCTACAGGGGTGAAGGTTTCCTCATAGTCGATCCCTTCAAGTTGACCACACCCTTGAACAACCAGCCTAGCTTTGTTTTTGATGACAATTCCATCTTCATCAGTCTTGTTTTAAATACCCATTTTGTACCAAGAGTTGATTTCCCTTTAGGGAGAGGAACTAGTTTCCACACTTTGTTCCTGAGGAATTGGTTGAGATCTTCTTGCATGG
Organism: Glebionis coronaria; assembly: GCA_025667525.1. Taxonomy (NCBI): domain Eukaryota; kingdom Viridiplantae; phylum Streptophyta; class Magnoliopsida; order Asterales; family Asteraceae; genus Glebionis; species Glebionis coronaria. Next base: position 413,396,775 of record CM046880.1, read on the forward strand.
CCTCAACCCACCCTGGATGTGTCAGGGCCTCTGAAACCTTCTTTGGTTCAATTTCAGAGAGAAAGTCTGCAAACAGACATTCATGGGCTAAGGCAGCAGAGAGTTTAGCAGCCTGACTACGTGTGAGCATCCCCTCAGATACATCACCAATTATGTTTACAAGCTCTATGTGTTGTTGTCTTGACCATCTGTCCTGAGGACTTGGACTAGAGCTTGTTGATGGTTGGTGATTATCAGGGACCAGAGATTCATTATATTGTACTGGGACATCACCTCCTTTTGAAGGATTTTCAGTAATAGGGGATTCGATATTTTCATCACTTGTCCCTTCAGTGTTCTCATAGATGGGTGAATCGTTTGATTCATTAGCTTGAGAAGTGATAACTTCAGGGACATGTTGAGGTGTGATTAAATTATCAATTGACCTATTATGAGGTGATATATGGAAGGATATATCAGCATCAGTTTGATACTGTTTTTTGAGGGACAATGTTCATACTCATCAGGAGGATATCTTGATGAGTCATTGATCCTTATTTCTTCCATTGATTGATTTGTGAAGTTAATGACATCCATACTTTCATCAAAGGTGACATGAAATGACTCCTCAATCTGTTGTCTCCTTGTGTTAAAGACCCTGAAGGCTTTGGAGACAAAAGAGTATCCAAGAAAGTATCCATTATCAGCTTTGGCATCAAATTTACCAAGATGGTCCTTTTGATTGTGAATGAACACAGGACATCCAAACACATGAAAGTAGCTGATATCTGGAATCCTTTCCCTGAATATTTCATAAGGAGTCTTATCATGTCTTTTGACAATAATACATCTGTTCTGAGTATAGCAAGCTATTTTTACACCCTCAGTCCAGAAGTGTTTTGAAAGATTGGATCGATTAAGCATGGTTCGAGCAGCTTCAATGAGAGTTCTATTCTTCCTTTCAGTCACACCATTTTGTTCAGGTGTGTAAGGAGAATAGAAGTTCTGAGAAATTCCTTTCTCATCAAAAAAACTCTCAAGCTCTTGGTTCCTGAATTCTGTTCCATTATCAGTTCGTATTTGTTTAACTTTAGTATCATTTTGATTTTCTACTTGCCTGATAAAAGACATTATGAATTCAGGAGCTTGACTCTTCTTTTTCAGGAAGTATACCCAAGTGTATCTAGAGTATTCATCAACAATCACAAGAGTGTATTTGATGTAGGAGTTTTTACTACCCTTTAGGAAAAGAGCAATAAAATAGGGCAAGCAAGCACGACGATTTAGGAAAACCGTGTGTAAATGACCCTAAGTGTGAAGTGAGTTCGTTCTCGAGGAGGCACGTGTGTTGTGTGATGAGTTGATTTATGTTTGTGATTATATTAAGAAGAAAAGAGAAAAGAAATGAGAAAGAAAGACGGTTACGAAGACGGATCGAGCTAAGACGAAAACGCGTTCACGTAAAACCGTAAATAGTGCAAAAATTAAAATTTTAACCTAAAAATTCCTAAAAATTACTAAAAATCCACAATAATATTCTAAGAGTTTACAAAAAATCCAAACTTGCTAAAACCTTTTAATTAATTAGATAATGACTTTTTAATTCTAATTAAAGCCCTAAAAATCACAATTATTTATTAAAAAGCCCTAAACAAGATTTTATAGTTTGTAAACCTCAAAAATATCCTAATTAAGCTAAAAAGTATTTTTTAAAATTTTAAAACCTAATAAAACTATTTTTAAACACTTAAAAACTATTAAAATCCATTAAAACCTAAATTAATTCTAGAAAATAATTGAAAAGTCCTAAAAATATTTGGAAAGTTACAAAATTCCTAATTATGTGTCTACAATCTAGGAAAAATGAAAAAAGTAGAAAAAACAAACTTTAAATTTTTAATAATAAAATAATAATAAAATAATCAAAAAAATTAAAAGTTTATAAAATAAATCTAAAAAATTACAAAAAATCTTAAATAATGTAACTAAGACAAAAATGAAATTAAAAGTTCCTAAAACCTTTTTAATAATTTTATATTAAATTTTAAAGTTGGTAAAAAAAACCCTAAAATCAAATAAAATTAAAAATAAGACTTTTTGAAAACTTTTTGGGCTGTAAACCTCAAATTACTTAAATAAAACCTAAAAACTATTCTTTTAGATTTTTAAAATGCTTTTTGCTATTTTTAATTTACTTTCTAAAATTTAAACTAAAAATAATCCTAGAAAATTAAATAAGTACGGGAAAAATAATATTTTTGAACCAAAAAGTCCCTAACCTATTTGAAAACATAAGAAAAATACTAAATGTGAAAAAGCTTAAAGGAATAAGCTGATATCAGCTTAATATTAAGCTGTTAGCTAAATAAGCCAAGAAACAACAACCCTTTAAATATTAAACGTTGCAAGATTATACCAGTCAAAGATCCTAGGGCAGTTGGTTAGAGCGTTTGTGTGTGGGAGGAGTGGCGCAGGTTCGAGTCCTGGCCACGTCCTTTTTGATCTTTTTATTTTTTCTTTTTCTTTTTCTTTTAAAAACTCAAACCAATGACAATGTTAAACTCAAAAACACAAATACAAATCAATTTAAGCAAGATTATAACAAACTGGAAACCAAAACGTGCTCAGATAGGACTTTTGATGAACACAAAAAAAACTGTTATCTTCACTTATGAAGATAAGGATCAAGAGGACTTGATTTGGAGTTTGGTGATGTTTTGATGGACAAAAGGGCACTCCCACAACCAGTTGGGTTGTGGGAAGTCAAGAACAATGATAGGTGTGAAAACATCCATCCTTTTACCACTTAATTCTGGCTAAAACGAGACCAAAACGCGTATTTAATATCATTTGTTTGGAATTATGCGTGGTTTTTGTGTTTATTGTGTTTTCAGAGCCAACTGGATGAATATTGAAGAAAACATGGGATTGCACGGGGTTTATCGAAGAAAAAGACTCAAGACAGAGTTTATTGTCCAAGAGATGCAAAAGATTTGAATTCACTGGGCCTATTCGAAGATTTATCTAAGAAAAGGACCAAAGATGGAAGATTTACATAAGTCGAAGAAACTCAAGTCTATTAAACGAAGAAATTAAAAGACGAGTTGAATTTAATCGACGACAAATCCCGAATCAGAATCGAAAACGTCAACTTTTCTGAAAAGACGAGAAGACAAGAAGAACAGGAGAAAGCCCACTCACCAACCAAAGGGGACACCTATAAAAGGAATCCCCCTCACACTTTTCATTCAGTTTTTTAGTTTTTTTTCCCTTCCCCTCTTTTTTCTCCTTTTCGGTTCGTAGGTATCACAAACACCACTAGGGTGTTTGGTGATTTTAATCTTTGTTCTTCAATCTTGTAATTTTAATCTTTTTTTTGTGATTGTTAAAACCTTAATCATTCAATACATCAATCTATTTCATTTCATCTTGTTCATCTTTCCTCTTTTTATTCAAGTTCTTAAGTTCTTATTTGATTGATTTGATCTTTAAAAAGTTGTTGAATTTGTGTTTTTACTGTTGGGATTTGTTATTCATGGTAGTTAAATGATTATTGGTTAATTTGGTAAAACCTTTTTGATTATTTAGCTTGATTTTGGATTAAAACGCGTTACCCTGTTTTTTCTGAAGTTACTGTTCTTTTTCCCAAAAGTTCCGGATGAACTCAAACTTCCGGATGAACAAATACTTCCGGATGAACTAAAAGTTCCGGATGAACAAATACTTCCGGATGAACTAAAAGTTCCGGACGAACAAAATCTTCCGAATGAGTTCTCTTTTCAAAAGTTCCGAATCAATTCTCAAAAGTTCCGAATGAATTTTCCCTTTCAAAAAGTTCCGAATGAGTTTATGTTAAAAAGTTCCGAATCAGTTTTTAAAACTTCCGAATGAACACAAACTTCCGAATGAGTACAAAGTTCCGGATGAACCCAAACTTCCGAATGAGTCTCAAAAGTTCCGAATCAGTTGATAGTTCCGAATAAACTTCCGACTCAAAGTTCCGAAGAAAGTTCCGGATCAACTTCTGGATCAATAGTTCTGAGTGAAGGTTCCGAGTGAAGTTCCGAGTGAAGGTTCCGAGTGAACTTCCGAACGAAGTTCCGGATCAAGGGTTCCGAACCAAGTTCCGAGTGAACTTCCGAATCAAGGTCAAACTTCCGAATCAAATTTCTTTTGAGCATTTTTAAGGATTACTTTCTGTTTCTTTATTTCATATTTATATTTTAACTGTAATTTTAATTTTAATTTTAATTTTAATTTTAATTTTAATTTTAATTCAAGTTTTATTAATTGTTATTAATTTAATTGCTTTTAAATTTAAATTTACATTTTAGAGCATTTAACATTTAGTAGATTAGAAAACCAATCCCCTTTTTAGTAACCAAGAACAATCATTCCACTTAGAACCGAGATCAATTCGAGAGGATATCGAGAGAATATAAATAGAGAACCCATACAAAAAACCAAAGTATCAAATGGCGCCGCTGCCGGCTCTTCTCATTAATATCAAAAGTTTTTAGTGAGAACTTGGATTTTGGGATCCGTTCCCCGTGAACGTTACTTTTTCATAAAAACTTTCAAAAACACAAAAAAAAATATAAAATTTTCAAAAAAATCCTAAAAATTAAAAACCATAAAAAACCAAAAATATTTTTGCTTTGTTTTTCTCTTGTTAGTTCTTTTGCAGGTGTATGCGCACTCGATCCACGTCTTATCAAGATCCCGAGCCTCTCGATCACTTAGACATGGCCGGTGTACAAAACAACAACAACATACCACCTCCAAACAACAATAATAACAACAACAACCCACCTTTCAACAACATGAATAATAACAACAACAATGAGCCTCTACCGGATAATCGCCCGATGATTGAACTGCTGCAAGCTCATGTAGATGGCAACACTGATCCAATTGTTATACCAGCGATTGCAGCCAACAACTTTGAGCTAAAATCAGGCTTTATCCAGATGGTCTCTGCTCAACCGTTCTTGGGGCGTACCATTGATGATCCACATGACCACATCAAGAGATTCTTGCAACTCACCAACACGGTCAAATTCAATGGTGTTCCACAAGAGGTTATCCGGTTACAACTTTTTCCCTTTTCTTTAGAGGGACAAGCCCGGCATTGGCTTGCTAAGGAACCTCCACAGAGTATTCTTTCGTGGACGGTTTTGGAAACCAAGTTTATCAATTACTTTTTCCCACCCTCTCGTACTACCGCTTTGCGGAATGAAATCATAAATTTTGAACAAAAGTACGATGAGTCGTTTAGTGAATCTTGGGACCGTTTCAAAGACCTTTTGAGAAAATGCCCACAACATGGTTTTACCAAAGTGCACCAAATTAACACTTTTTACAATGGTTTAAGCATGAGTGACCAAGATTCACTAAACAGTGCCTCGGGGGTAATCTTTTGGCTAAGACTTCCAATGCTGCTTGGGATATCATTGAGAATAAGTCTCGTGTGCAAACCAAGAGTGTTCGGACCAATGTCGCTAGTGCTAGCACTAGTGACAGCGACAAGCGACTGGACAAAATCACTGTGCTTCTTGAATCGCTTGTTACCCACACCGTTAACAACAACAACAGCAACAACGCTAAAAACACTCAAGTCAATGCTGTTAGCCAACCATGCGAGATATGCGGGGGTCCTCACTCTTACACCACTTGTACTGCCACCCAAGACTACCCTTCTGAGAATGTGAATGCAGCTTATGGCACCTATCCTCAACCTGCTTATCAAGCTAGACCTCAAGGTGACCGTAATTTGCTTAGCTACCGCTCCAACAACTACCTCTCACCACCTGGTTTTCCTCCAAACAACCCCAACCAACAACAAACCCTCAATCACCCTCCTCAACAACAACAACCACCTCGTACACCATACATCCCACCTCACAAGCAGCAACAACCACCTCAACGAAACAACCAAGTATACCAGCAACCTGCTTATCAACCACCCACATACAATGCTCCTCCCAACCAACCCACCGCTTTACACCAAGAAGTGGAAACATATATGAGGACTAACGATGTCATCGTGGGAAACCTTCAGCGTGAAGTGCTCAACCTGAAAGCAGACCTGGTCAAACAAGGGAACGATCTGAGAGCTGACATGAGAAACACGTTGGATAGCCAAACAAATGACTTGAAGAACATGATGGCTAGTTTCTTCCAAGGTAATCAACCCTCTTCTTCGGGTACTCTTCCGAGTAACACCGTTGCGAATCCAAGAGGGGAGATGAAAGCAATCACTACTCGCAGTGGTAAAGGTACCAAGGAACCCGAGCTTCCTATACCTCCACCGGTGATTGTGACTAAGGAGAACGAGTCACCTGCTCCTATTCCTCATCCTTCTCCTTCCCCAATTTCTCCACCTCTTCCTTCTACCCCTCCTCCACCCAAGGATGTGAGTGATCCTATTCTCCCAAAGCCTTCCTCTTCTTCCAATATACCTTATCCATCTAGGTTGAGGAAAGAGAAGCTCAAAAGCAAGGACGATATTCATGTTTCAAACTTTCTTAAAATGTTTAAACAACTGAATTTCAATATCTCCTTCGCTGAGGCTCTCGCTCACATGCCTAAGTACGCCAAAATGTTTAAATATCTTCTGAGTGACAAGGAAAAGCTTCTCGATATTGCCAACACCCAACTTAATGAGAATTGCTCTGCAGTGCTCTTAAGGAAATTGCCAACCAAGCTTGGTGATCCGGGTCGTTTCTTAATCCCTTTCAATTTCCCGGGAGTAGAGAATTGCATGGCCTTAGCCGATCTAGGTGCCAGTATTAATCTAATGCCTCTAAGCGTTTGGAAGCAATTATCTCTCCCTGAGCTAGTCCCCACCAAAATGACTTTGGAATTAGCTAACCGTACGGTTGCTTATCCAGTGGGGATAGCCGAAGACGTCTTTGTAGGAGTTGACAAATTCATTTTTCCTGCCGATTTCGTCGTCGTCGACTACGAGATGGACCCTCGTGTTCCCTTGATCGTGGGTCGTCCATTCCTGAGGACCGGTCGCACTCTTATCGATGTTGAAGCCGGTGAGCTTATCATGAGAGTGGGTGACGATAAAATCGTCTTCAACATGGGAAAGTTGTCTAAACAACCTTATTCATACGAGAGTGTTAATTGTATTGACGTTCTTGATGAGGCTTGTGAAGAACACTTCAAAGATGCTTGTAAAAGTATTCCTACCTCTCTTCCCAATGTTGAAACCGTTTCCTCTGTTGATTCATCACTGTCTCTCTTTGGAGAAAGTGTTTTGTTTTGGAACAATCTTGAAGCCACCATGGGAGATGTGAACTTAGCTAATGATGATTCTCCCACCGATGGGAATGAAGACATGCATTTCTTTGACATCCTTCTCAACGAAGACAATCTTTCTCCACCATCTCCCACGGTTATTGCTATCGATACTCCGACTTTGAAAACGCCTCCTGTCGAAAATCCTCCGGATTTGGAACTTAAGGAGTTGCCGCCTCATCTCGAGTACATTTTTCTTGAAGAAGAGAAGAAGTCGCCCGTCATTATCGCGAAGGACTTGAAGGAAGAAGAAAAATCTCGCCTCATCGCCGTGCTTAAAGATCACAAAAAGGCGATTGCTTGGAAAATTTCTGATATTCGCAGAATTGATCCTCACTTCTGCACATACAAAATTCTCATGGAGGACGACTTTAAGCCCACAATTCAAAGCCAACGAAGGGTGAATCCAAAAATCCACGAAGTCATCAAAACAGAGGTTATCAAACTTCTTGATGCGGGTATGATTTACCCTATTTTGGATTCACCATGGGTTAGTCCAGTCCATTGTGTGCCCAAGAAGGGCGGAATAACCGTTGTTCCCAATGAACACAAAGAGTTGATTTCCACTCGTCTCGTTACTGGGTGGAGAGTTTGTGTAGACTACCGCAAACTCAATGATGCCACGAGAAAGGATCATTTCCCTCTACCTTTTATGGACCAAATGCTTGAACGTTTAGCGGTTAATGTATATTACTGATTTCTTGATGGTTTCTCGGGTTATTTCCAAATACCCATCGATCCCCAAGATAAAGAGAAGACAACATTCACTTGTCCCTATGGCACATTTGCTTACAAAAGGATGCCTTTTGGCTTATGTAATTCCCCCGGGACTTTCCAAAGGTGCATGTTAGCTATCTTCCATGACATGGTTGAACAAACCATGGAAGTCTTCATGGATGATTTCTCGGTCTTTGGGGATTCCTTCTCTTCTTGCCTTGCCAATTTGGAACGTATGCTTAAGCGGTGCGAAGACACTCGCCTTGTTCTGAATTGGGAAAAATGCCATTTTATGGTAAAAGAAGGCATCGTGCTAGGACACAAGATCTCCAAAGCCGGTCTTGAAGTAGACCGTGCTAAAGTCGATGTTATCGCTAAGTTGCCTCCACCTTCAACAGTGAAGGGTGTGGGAAGTTTCCTGGGTCATGCGGGATTTTACCGTCGATTCATCAAAGATTTTTCTCAAATCGCTCGCCCGATGACCCACCTCTTGGAAAAAGATACTCCTTTATCTTTTCCAAAGAGTGTCTTGAAGCCTTCAACTCGCTTAAGGATAAGCTAACTAAGGCACCTGTCTTGGTTACCCCTAATTGGGAGCTGCCTTTCGAGTTGATGTGCGATGCTAGTAACTTTGCTATTGGTGCGGTTCTGGGCCAAAGAGTGAACAAACACTTCCAACCAATCCATTACGCTAGCAAGACAATGACTGGGGCTCAATTGCATTACACGACAACCGAAAAAGAGCTTTTAGCTGTTGTCTATGCTTTTGAAAAGTTCCGCCCCTATCTTGGTCCTTCCCACCACAATCGTTTACACCGATCATTCCGCGTTGAAGTACTTGATGACAAAGCAAGATTCCAAACCAAGACTTCTTCGCTGGGTTTTGCTACTCCAAGAATTTAAAATCAAAATTCGCGATAAAAAAGGAGCGGAAAACCTTGCCGCGGATCATCTCAGTAGACTTGAGGATCCTTACCAGGGGGATCATCCGAACAAAGAAATCAATGATTCTTTTCCCTTGGAGACCTTAATGTCTATCAACTCGAATTCTGATGAAACCCCGTGGTTTGCAGACATTGCAAACTACTTAGCGGGTGGAATTCTCAAGGAAGGGTTAACATCCCAACAAAAGAAAAAGTTCTTCACCGACATTAAGACTTACTTTTGGGATGACCCTTACCTATTCAAACAATGTGCCGATTTGATTATTTCCCGATGTGTTGATGGACCGGCAGCTTTGGAAATCCTTGATGCTTGCCACAAAGGACCCACCGGTGGTCACTTTGGTCCCAACTACACCGCCAAAAAAGTGTTTGACTCGGGATTTTATTGGCCCTCCATATATCGTGACGCTCACAATATGGTTAAACGCTGTGATGTTTGCCAAAAACAAGGCACGATCACACATAAAGACGAGATGCCTCAGAATTTCATTCAAGAATGTGAAATCTTTGATGTTTGAGGTATCGACTTTATGGGGCCATTCCCTTCTTCTAAAGGAAACAAATACATCCTTGTAGCCGTTGACTACATTTCAAAGTGGGTTGAAGCCAAAGCTTTACCTACTAATGACGCAAGGGTGGTTTGTAAATTTTTGAAAGCTCTATTCGCTAGATTCGGTGTGCCTCGTGCCATTATTAGTGATCGTGGGACTCATTTTTGCAATGACCAATTTGCTAGAGTCATGGCTAAGTATGGTGTAAATCATCGTCTTTCCACAGCCTACCACCCACAAACTAATGGCCAGGCTGAGATATCAAACCGAGGATTAAAGCGGATTCTTGAAAGGACCGTGGGAGAGCATCGTGCCTCATGGGCTGATAAACTTGATGATGCTTTGTGGGCTTTTCGTACTGCATACAAGACTCCGATTGGTTGTACACCATATCGTCTCGTGTACGGGAAAGCATGCCACCTCCCCATTGAGTTGGAGCACAAGGCTTACTGGGCCTTGAAGTGGGCTAATGTTGATATCAACAAAGCCGGTGACCTACGCAAGATCCAACTCAATGAGCTCAATGAACTCTGTAATGAGGCTTATGAAAATTCTTTGATCTATAAGGAAAGGACTAAGCTCATTCACGACTCCAAGATTAAAAACCGAGAGTTCCAAGTTGGAGACAAAGTTTTACTCTTTAACTCTCGGTTGAAAATCTTTTCGGGCAAGCTAAAATCTCGTTGGTCCGGCCCATTCACCATTGCCCATATTTTTCCATATGGTACTCTCGAGCTCGCTCAACCTAATGGACCTAATTTTAAGGTGAATGGCCAACGAGTGAAGTTTTACTTTGGTGAGGACACCTCTCAGGAGGTGATTCCATCCCTCACCATGTTCCCCATGAACTAATTTTGGGTCGAGTCAGGCTCGTGACTCGGTTATCAAAAACAAGCGCTCCTCGGGAGGCAGCCGGAGTATCTATCCTTTTATGTTTTAACCTCCTAAGTGTAGGGGGACCTCTATCGGTGTTTGTATTTGTGTGGTGATGTGATTACAGGGATAAGTGCACTCTTGGAAACTTTGAAGAACCGTGCTCCTGTGTTATCCGAAATCCGGTTCTATCTCTCAACTATCGTGATTCAATTTTCTTCATACTCACATTTGAAATTGATCACTTTAGTCGTCTCTTCCTTAACTCGAGTTAACCAACGTGCACAATGTCATAAGTGTAGGGGAAACTTTTCCCACATGCTTAAACATTGAGGACAATGTTTATCTTAAGTGTAGGGGGGACTTCTATCGAAGTTTTATGTGGACTTTTCCATGAAAATACCTTCATTTAACCGGAAAATCATATTTTTCAACATTTTTCAAATTTTTTATTAACTTTGGCCATTTAGTCGTAATTTTTAAATTTTTATCGTTGCTTTCATATGTATATATCCCGCAATAAAGTCAAAAATATTAATAAAGTGGTGTAGCTAGTTTAGAAATCTTTGACATATTAGGCCCGTTGCGATTATTTTGACTCAACCCGAATAGACTTATCCAAGTTTATTCTAGCTAGTATCCTTAACCATGTAGACCTTAGGTGGTTTATTAGGCTAAGTATCCACGAGTCTCATTACTTGAGATTTTAAATTGTAGAGGACGAGAAATGATAGAGTCAATTATAAGTTGGTATTCTTGCACAAGCTCACTTGGTGTAATTATTTGCCTATTCTCCCATCACTTGCTAATAATTTATCTGCAATAAGTAACGTCGTACGATTTGAAAAGTTACTTAGCTTCTAGCCCAAGATCGTTTAAAAGTTGCTCGGTAATGATAAGAGTTCATAGCCAAGGCATAACTTATGAAGCGGGGCGCGAAGATTGGCGAGTCCGAAAAGGCCCTAACAAGGCATGAGGATTCCATTTTATTGCTAAAGATCCAAGGTGATGTGAAAAGCATTATTCCCAAAGTCAATATGAAGGATCAAGACTCACGACGAAAAGCAATCAACTCCCATAAAGATCATAGAGAAGTCTATCCGAAAAGACCCTAACAAGGTATGAGGATAAATAGATCCATGTCCGAAAAGGAGGCGGATCGTTGTATCTCAAAATCCCAAAAAGAGATTGAAGAAATAATCATGAAGTCGTGGTCAACAAATTTGGAGTACCTCTCAAAAGTCTCCAAGTGAAGAAACTCTATGAACGATGAGAAGACCATTAACTCAAGCACGTCTCTCAAGATATGAAGTATGAAGTACATGCCAAATATCGGCCCGAGAAAGGTCTCAAATCGTGAACCGAGTTATGCCAAGATATGAACTTTTTGATATCCCGAGAAGCAGTTTTAAGAGATTTTGTCCTTTAGCTAACTATTGATCAAATCGTCCTACTTTGCTTTCAGCCTAAATAAACTATCGAAATAAGTCCAAAAATGCATCTTCATGATCATTCTAAGACAAAAATAAAATATAAGAGATACACCTAGGAATAAGGGAGTTTAAGCATTTAATTAAGCCATGTGTGTAAGTGTTTGATTTGCTAACTTATAATAACAATGATCTCGTTTTTAAGCTTAGTTTGGGGAACGTGAAACTTGAGGGTGATAAATCTTCGCAGCACCAAAGCCCTAATGTAAGTCACTGGTTTCTTTACAAGTTATATCCATCCTTTTGTTTACCTTAAAGTTTTAGTTTCTCTCAGTATTTTAATTTGTGTTTAATAAGGCCAAGGTTGATTGATTATGAGAAAAGTGTAAATTTGCTTTATCACTAAGCATTGCATGAGGGTATGGCAATGGTTAAGTGTAGGGGATTTGATAGGTGTGAAAACACCCATCCTTTTACAACTTAATTCTGGCTAAAACGAGACCAAAACGCGTATTTAATATCATTTGTTTTGAATTATGCGTGGTTTTTGTGTTTATTGTGTTTTCAGAGCCAACCGGATGAATATTGAAGAAAACATGGGATTGCACGGGGTTTATCGAAGAAAAAGACTCAAGACAGAGTTTATTGTCCAAGAGATGCAAAAGATTTGAAGTCACTGGGCCTATTCGAAGATTTATCGAAGAAAAGGACCAAAGATGGAAGATTTACATAAGTCGAAGAAACTCAAGTCTATTAAACGAAGAAATTAAAAGACGAGTTGAATTTAATCGACGACAAATCCCGAATCAGAATCGAAAACGTCAACTTTTCTGAAAAGACGAGAAGACAAGAAGAACGGGAGAAAGCCCACTCACCAACCAAATGGGACACCTATAAAAGGAATCCCCCTCACACTTTTCATTCAGTTTTTTAGTTTTTTTTCCCTTCCCCTCTTTTTTCTCCTTTTCGGTTCGTAGGTATCACAAACACCACTAGGGTGTTTGGTGATTTTAATCTTTGTTCTTCAATCTTGTAATTTTAATCTTTGTTTTGTGATTGTTAAAACCTTAATCATTCAATACATCAATCTATTTCATTTCATCTTGTTCATCTTTCCTCTTTTTATTCAAGTTCTTAAGTTCTTATTTGATTGATTTGATCTTTAAAAAGTTGTTGAATTTGTGTTTTTATTTTTGGGATTTGTTATTCATGGTAGTTAAATGATTATTGGTTAATTTGGTAAAACCTTTTTGATTATTTAGCTTGATTTTGGATTAAAACGCGTTACCCTGTTTTTTCTGAAGTTACTATTCTTTTTCCCAGAAGTTCCGGATGAACTCAAACTTCCGGATGAACAAATACTTCCGGATGAACTAAAAGTTCCGGATGAACAAATACTTCCGGATGAACTAAAAGTTCCGAACGAACAAAATCTTCCGAATGAGTTCTCTTTTCAAAAGTTCCGAATCAATTCTCAAAAGTTCCGAATGAATTTTCCCTTTCAAAAAGTTCCGAATGAGTTTATGTTAAAAAGTTCCGAGTCAGTTTTTAAAACTTCCGAATGAACACAAACTTCCGAATGAGTACAAAGTTCCGGATGAACCCAAACTTCCGAATGAGTCTCAAAAGTTCTGAATCAGTTGATAGTTCCGAATAAACTTCCGACTCAAAGTTCCGAAGAAAGTTCCGGATCAACTTCCGGATCAATAGTTCCGAGTGAAGGTTCCGAGTGAAGTTCCGAGTGAAGGTTCCGAGTAAACTTCCGAACGAAGTTCAGGATCAAGGGTTCCGAACCAAGTTCCGAGTGAACTTCCGAATCAAGGTCAAACTTCCGAATCAAATTTCTTTTGAGCATTTTTAAGGATTACTTTCTGTTTCTTTATTTCATATTTATATTTTAACTGTAATTTTAATTTTAATTTTAATTTTAATTCAAGTTTTATTAATTGTTATTAATTTAATTGCTTTTAAATTTAAATTTACATTTTAGAGCATTTAACATTTAGTAGATTAGAAAACCAATCCCCTTTTTAGTAACCAAGAACAATCATTCCACTTAGAACCGAGATCAATTCGAGAGGATATCGAGAGAATATAAATTGAACCCAAGAAAAAGTCTAGTATCAAACAACAAAAATCAAGCAAGCTCAAACACAAATATCAAGCACAAATATCCAATTCAAGTTTCTGATAAAGCTATACCTATCTGATGAACAGTTTGACCAAATACTTGCACAAATCCGAATTTCAAAGCTTCATATCTTGAACATAAGCTTACCAAATAGCACACAAGTGATCACAAACTCTTCTTAGACCTAACTTCTAACAAATATCCAGATTTGGTGCATAAATTCCAAGAAAATAAGAAATAAAGGGTAGTTTCTGATTTATGCTATGTTTAGCCAATTTTTAGCATGCACAAGTGTTCAATGTCCTTCCAAACTGAAACCTTATTGCATTTACCACATAACCATAACTAAAGAAGTATGTTTAAACAGGTTTAAAGCAATCTTGAAATCAATAAACCCTATTTAAGCCCTAATCCAAACACCCCTTAAAAATTCTGAAAATCAATTTTTCAAAGCAGATTAATACAAAACTTATCCAAACTAATTTAAACCTGACCTATCATGCATTTAAACATCAATTATGCATAAACAAACAACAAACAACACATTAAAACAACTCTCCACAAATCTCAAGCAAATTCACAAAATACTGAAAAAATGAAAAATGGGACAAGTATGCTACCTTGTTGGGCCTACATCCAGGCCCAACAGTGACTGTATGTCACCTCCAATAGACCCGGGTCTATGTTGAACCTTTGACAAACAATCTCCAAACAACACCTGCTAAGAAAGAAAGAAGAACACAAATATGCCAAATAATCTAATTTTCTTAAAACTTTCTTAAACCTTTCACAAATCAATAAATCTTGAACTTGGAACACGATTTAAAACAAGCTCAAATTCACAAGTCCAAAACTCCAAATCCACTTTCACTTCTTTGGAGTTTTAGGTTTCTGAAATTTGAGCCAATATGAAACCTTTTTGAAAACTCAAACACACAAGGTGTTACACAATTGATTAATGGAACTCAGATTGCTTAGACACTCAAAACACCAACTTTTACCAAACAAAAAGGAATTACATTCAATAAAATACCAACTTTTATTTTCATAAAAAGGGATTACAAAAGAGTTTAGCAAAATCTGGAACAAGAACTAATAGAGGTACAGGCACCTCTATTTATACAAGTGATAGAACTATCTAGAATGCTAAACCCTAGCTAACTGAATTTCCTAGAAAGCCCTTGGTCAAATCTTCAAAATTTTGGTCAATCTGGCAACATGTGTGCTTTGTACTTGGCCAGCTGTTAAAACTTGATCTTGAACGTTTGTTTGAGCTTGGAGGACAAGTAGAATCATCTCAAACGTTTATCTTGTCTTTTTGGGGTGTTGTGTGAAAGAGACGTTGCAGGGGACCCTTGGGGTGATCACATGGGTGTGTTGGGAAGGGTTTGAGTGAGTGGGTTTTGGTGAGGATAAGGGTAATTAACATTCTGGAAGTTAATTTACAAAAACCCCTTGATTTGAGGGAGTTAAGGGATTAGGGTTTATGGGTTTAAGGGAGTAGCAGGGGTGGGGTTTGATTTGTTTTGGGGGTTTAGGATTTTAAAAATCTTGTTTAGTGGGAAAATTAAAGAGTTGACTGGGTGCTTTGACTGGTTTAATTAATAAACCTGGTATTGGGTGGGTTACGGGTTTGGACTGGGTAGGGTATAGGTAAATGGGTGAATGGGTGGGTCAAGCTGAGGTGGCAGCTTTTGGTTGGGTGTGTAAGTTTAGCTGTCTGGCAATAATGCCCCCCCCCCCAAGGTTCACTTTCTTTTCACTTTGTATTAAAAAGCTGTCAACGCCCAAATATACTTGTATCAACTTTGGAGTAATTGTCATTTTTGGCACAATTACTTTACAAACTTTTAACAAGGGCTTCAAATGCAATTCTTGGATTCTTCAAGGACTGAGCTTGTAATGTCTTCAAACTTTAGGGACCCTATTCATAATTATGAATATTTGAGGGGTATAAAGTGTTAATCTTCAAAAGTTGAGGGACCAAACTTGCCAATCTTCAATTCTTCAAGGGTATTTTTGGAAATTAAAAACTTGGGCCGGTTCATTGTGCGGCTTCGTTTCTCGTGTTCGTTTTTGAATGATTCTTGTGATCTTTTGCCATTTCCTCAATATCCGTACCTAAAAATACACAAGTAACAAACACGAGCATATATTTGGCAGTTTTAATGATATTTTATGCATTTTAAGCCCGATTTGGACCATGAGACCATGTATAAAAGCAGTCTCATCACTCCCCCATACTAAACCATTGCTGTGCCCTCACACAATGCTAGAATAAAGTATCATAGCACTTCCAAAATTCAATTTTATTCACTTTATTGGAATGATAAACTAGCTATACTACTACTATTACTATTACTTGTGTTTTAGACATAATGTATGATTTTCATCGCAAAATGGGACGTTTAGGTTCATAGAATAAGAACACGTGAATGCTTCGTTAGAAATAATTTCATCGTCCTCGATTTTCACCCTAATTCTATGCCAAGCGTGCAACGAGATCATTGTCATTATAAGTTAGTAATGCTAACACTACTCATATGCCCTAATCACGTACTTATCCTCCCATTATTCCTAAGTTGTATCTCTTATATTTTATTATGTCTTGAATGTTTCACGAGGATACATTGTTGACTTATGCGATAATAGAGATTTAGGTCTAAAAATAGAGTCCTAACGGTGTAACTAAGACCATCAAATCAATAACCCCTCCTAATAGACAACGATGTTAAAAAATTAAGTTGACAAGAAGAATCGATAAACACGGTTTTATAACGGTTTTGAACATGAGACTTATTACCAAGAATTTTATATGCCCCCTAACGGAAGGGCCTTATTATCTTTGGTTTACCTCCATCTTTTATTCAACTTCGCCATGAAGCTTTTATTATGACTTCGGTCTTGCCTTGCCTTTTATTATCTGCCATCATCGGTGGTTTTATTAGCCAAAGACGTATATCCTCACGCTAAAGCGATTTTTGGATCTTTAAAGCTTCGAAGATTAAGGCTTGATTCACTTTTAATTTTCCATAGATTTTTCGGCCTTGTGGGGCTTTAAATTGTTTGCTAGATTTAGGTGAGCACTTGAAATCTTATTATTGGGTGAAGCTTTCGATTATTCGGGTTGCCAATACTTCAAAACCGTGACGCTGGCGATACCTTAATGTCTTCCCAATTTAATTACACGGAAGCTACTAGAAAAGACTAGAAACCCAACAATCCTAACTAAACCGCTAAGTCAGTATTTATTAAGCAAAAAACATTTACAAGCGAAGGGAGAATAAGCAAACAACGAGAACACATGAGTTTTTGAAAGAATACGAGTACTCTACGTTTAGCATAGTAACTTATAATTAACTCTATCATTTCTCGTCCTCATTTAAGAGACTTAGCCTAATATGTAGTTAAGGAATCAAAGCTAAGTGCTCAACACGCACGGTCGAGTCAAAAATTACTCTTATTCTCGCCATCGGAAAACCTACATTCGTGTCTTCAAACACTTATAAAACATGAGAAAAATTTTAAAATTTGGCCATTTTTAGCCTTATTTTGCAACAAAAACGATAAACAGAAAGATAAACTTTGGAAAGCGTGAAGGTTTGGCAAGGCAAGTATCTATTCACCCCCCATACTAAAGTTAAACATTGTCCTCAATGTTTCGAGTCTAGGGGTACAAACACCCCCATACTAGAGACGAAGTCGAATGCCTAATCTAGCATGGAAAGGGTGTAACCGTTAAATTAATAGCCGTTTATGAAGTATGCTAATAACCTAAGGTTAGAACATCAAAAGGATATATCATTTGGATATTGGAAAATGTCTCCAAAGCAAACGATCGAGTGCTCCCATAAAACGAACACGAGAGGCTCCAATCGTGAAGATCATGATCTAAAAACCACAATGCACAAACAACCACGGAACAAAGGTTGGAAGGGCACAAATCCCCTCACATTAAACAAATTAGAAAGCAATAATATGGATAAGCATGGGTCTCCCCCACGAGGCACCTTGTTTTTGATAACCGAGTCAAAAGCTCGACTCGAAACCCCATAAATGTGATCATTTAGGGATAATCATGGTATGGTCAATTTTTAGTGGGGCTTACATGATAAACAAGGCCCAAAAACAACCGGTATTAAGGACTAAGTCCTTTGATGGTGTAAAATACCGGGATCGAATATGGCGTTCTCATTTTCATTGGAAAAACAGATCAACGCCACTTCAACATGACTCAACAAAAACTCAAAGATTTTCAAGAAAATAGGAGAGAAGAAATAGAAGGGTGGGACAATGGGTAAGTCTCTAAAAACATGAGCTACTCGAGGTAGACTCGCACCAATCAAATGAAAAGATTTTCCATTTATTGCATCGGTGGAAGACCGAGATTTCCCTATATAAGTAATTCCAGGATCAAATATCTCGTCCTCGGTGGAGAAAGGGGAGGGAACATAAGGGGCTTCCCCCACACTAAGTCCACACAAAGCATCGTCAAAAGGAGAAGACGAGCTTGTAGTACTCAAATCACGTGGTGATGACGGAGTTAGAATTGTAGAAAAATCTTTTAAATTCAATTCAAAATCTTTTCCTTTTTCATCTTTTAAATCTCCTTGTGAAAACCCGATTTAATTATGTCAAAAATATTTGGTGTATCTAAAGCAATGTTAGTCACACTAAAAATTCTCACATTTTGAAATCTTTTTGGCAAAGGTGGTGGTAAGTTCTGAAAACGTTTGTCAACAAAGAAAACTTCCCCATCAGGATCAACGTATTCATCATCCGAAGAATCACTCGAGATTGGGATTGTAGGCTTAACACTCTTAACCTCCACCGGCGGAGGGGACGGAACTTCATTTTTCTCAACAACTCCTAAAACTCTATTGGAAATCTTTTTGCAAATGTTTTTGATGGGATTGACATTGTACAAAGATGTGATAGAATACACATGAGAAAGTGTGGAGTTTTAGGTTGCATTAATGACGAGTTCTTCCTCATTAAAACGAAGAGTGATTTTTCTTGCATGCACATTGATAAGTGCTCTCGAGGTATCCAAAAAAGATCGACCTAAAATAACGGAACTTTAGGATCGATGGGAATGTCAACAACAATAAAGTCTACAGGATAGTAGAACTTTCCAACTTTCACGAAGACGTCCTCGGTAACTCCACAAGCTAGAATCGTCGAATGATCGGCCATCTCGATTGACATTCTTGAAGGAGTGAGATTTGGAAGATTGAGCGATTTAAAAATCTCAAGAGGCATCAAATTAATACTAGCACCAAGATCGGCCAAGGCGTAGCATTCTTCCATGTCTTGTATAGCACATGGGATTAAAAACTTTCCAGGATCACCGACTTTTTGAGGTATGCGGCTTAGAAAAACCGATGAACAACTAGACGATTTTTGCAATTTCTCTTTGTTATTCAACATACTTTGAAGTTTGCGGCAAATCGAGGCATCATGACTAAGGCGTCGGCAAAACTTATATTAAAATGCAAGTCACGAAACATTTTCATAAAGAGTTCAAATTGATAATTATTTCGTTCTTGTGCCTTTTCCTTGTCTCGTCTAGAAGGGTAAGGTAAGGGTGGTGTGGGTTGGGGAATAGTAGGCAAAGGCCTTGGAATCTCGGGTTCCATGATTGGTGTGGGATCAACCGTAGGTGTGGTTTGAGCGGTACTTCGTGGGCTTTGGATTTGCTCCTTTTCAACCACCACCTCGGGTTCTTTCTCTTTTTCCTTCTCCATAGAAGTACTTGGACGAGAAATGGGTTCTTTGAAAGTTTTACCACTACGAGTAGTAATAACCTTCAATTCTCCTTTCGGGTTCACGATGGTATCACTAGGAAGACCACCCGAAGAAGAGGGCTTACACATGATAGCTTCAAACATCTTAGCCATACGGTCTTCAAACTTAGATTGCCTAGCATCCGCTTTCAACAATTCTTGCTTAATCTCATGTTGATCTTGCTCCATTTTTTGTTGATTTTGTTGGAGTCTTTGAACATTTCCTTCCATTTTGTTAGCATGAGTTTTAAGTTCATTAGCAAGTTCGTTTTTAAGATCGTTTTTCAACTCGGATCTTAAGCTAACCATTTCACGTTGCATGTTATCAAACTTAGCATCATTAGCCTTAGCATAATTCAAAAATTCTCCTTGAAGATTTTTGGTGTGATCATTTTGAAAACCTTGAGTAGAAGTTTGAAAATCACGGTTTTGGTTTTGATTAGAAATTTGCCCATTTCCACTTTGATAATTACCCTTGTTGTAATTTCTTTGATTTCCTTGGTAATTACCACCTTGGTTGTTGTTGCGATAATTATTAGCATTTTGATTTGGTGGAGCTTGATTTTGGCGGGAACCTTGACCGATTTGGTTATAAGTTCCCGTGGCTACATAAGCACTCGAAGTGTTACCATCCGCGGTAATGCACTCAGAAAGATCATGAGCTCCACCACACGACAAACAACTCTTAGAAACTGTTTAACCGAAGCGGAATTCGAAGCTTCTTGAGCTTTCCAATGGGACATAAGGCTAGCAAATCTATCAAAAAACCGATTTTCTTCATTTGCCTCATCATGTAAAGCATTAATGTTACGAGACGATGACGAGCCCAATTTGGCAACACTCGGTGTGTTACGAGGGCTATAAACCTTAGACCTATTCTCAATTATGACCAAAGCTTCTTCAACCGTTTTACACAAAAAATTACCACCCGCGGCGGCATTTAAATAATCTCTTTCATGATCGTTAAGTCCATTGTAAAACGTGTCAATTTGGTGCAAGTCGGAAAAACCGTGATGAGGACATTCATGTAACATCTCTTTAAACCTATTCCAAGCCGTTGAAAAACTTTCATTTGATTCTTGTGAAAATTTAGAAATCTCATTTTTCAAATGCGTAGTCTTAGAGGGCGGAAAAAATTGGTTCACAAACTTCGAAACGAGATCCTTCCACGTCAATATAGAATTGGGTGGCTCTTTCTCTAACCAAATTTTAGCGGGCCCCGCTAAGGAATACGGAAAAAGCATCATCTTAATCGAGTCATTCGAGACGTCCTTGAATTTGCAAGTGGCGGTAAGATGATTGAATTGGCGGATATGGTTGTGGGGATTGTCCTTCTCATCACCACGGAATTTGTTGTTTTGGATCATCGACAACAAACCCGTTTTCACCTCAAAATTCTCCGCAAGGATTGCGGGAATCACAATAGCTTCTCCATAACCCTCGGTGTATGCTTGAAGTAACTCCATCATAGTTCGATTTGCCATGGTTGGTGCTTCTCGTACAATGGGTTCGTCAATAGGAGACTCCTCACTAGAATGAGTTGGAGTGGGAGTTTTTTTCTTTCGTCTACGTGCACGTTTTGCTTGATTACGAGTTAGCATAAACGTCACGTACAACGAGGAGACGAGCAAAGAAGATTCTTTTTGGTGTTTTTAATTTTTCAATTTTTTTGTGGTTTTTGATGGTATTAACTTTTTTTGGAAATTGGTGAAATGTATTAAGTAGACAAAAATCTACAAATCTCCTCCTTAATCAAATCTCTCGATTAAAGAAGCCTCAAGGAATGAAAACGATCACGTGAAGTGAACACCTTCGATGACTTTAGAACGATGGTGGAACACCAAATCGTTCAAGAGGGTTTAATCAAATGAAACCAAGAAAATATATATGATATGTAATAATACTTTGGGCGGCAAAACCCTCGATTAACTCTCAAAATCAAATACGCACAAGCAAGCGGAGGAAACGAGGCGGCGCGAAGCACTTAAGAGCCTTTTTCCTTTAGGTCGTGAAATACAACCGCCTTATACCCACCTTATAGTTTGTATTTTCAAAATCGAGCTTCACGAAAGTATTTATCTATTTTTGCCTTTTTCTTTGGTTTGAGGTTCGAATAAAATGATTGGTTAATGACCTCCCAAGTCAAGGTTGTGATTTCTCACGTATTTGGAGTACTTGTGAATTTATTGTTCTACGTATACAATATAGTAATAATATTCACACAAAACCGAAAAAACGATAATACGTATTAGTAGAGTGCTACTAATACAAATACTAATTATGGCTATATAAAAACAACAATGGTTCAATCAAAACACAACACGCCTCCCCGGCAGCGGCGCCAAAATGATGTAGGAGTTTTTACTACCCTTTAGGAAAAGAGCAATAAAATAGGGCAAGCAAGCACGCCGATTTAGGAAAACCGTGTGTAAATGACCCTAAGTGTGAAGTGAGTTCGTTCTCGAGGAGTCACGTGTGTTGTGTGATGAGTTGATTTATGTTTGTGATTATATTAAGAAGAAAAGAGAAAAGAAATGAGAAAGAAAGACGGTTACGAAGACGGATCGAGCTAAGACGAAAACGCGTTCACGTAAAACCGTAAATAGTGCAAAAATTAAAAATTTAACCTAAAAATTCCTAAAAATTACTAAAAATCCACAATAATATTCTAAGAGTTTACAAAAAATCCAAACTTGCTAAAACCTTTTAATTAATTAGATATTGACTTTTTAATGCTAATTAAAGCCCTAAAAATCACAATTAATTATTAAAAAGCCCTAAACAAGATTTTATAGTTTGTAAACCTCAAAAATATCCTAATTAAGCTAAAAAGTGTTTTTTAAAATTTTAAAACCTAATAAAACTATTTTTAAACACTTAAAAACTATTAAAATCCATTAAAACCTAAATTAATTTAGAAAATAATTGAAAAGTCCTAAAAATATTTGGAAAGTTACAAAATTCCTAATTATGTGTCTACAATCTAGGAAAAATGAAAAAAGTAGAAAAAACAAACTTCCAATTTTTAATAATAAAATAATCAAAAAAATTAAAAGTATATAAAATAAATCTGAAAAATTACCAAAAATCTTAAATAATGTAACTAAGACAAAAATGAAGTTAAAAGTTCCTAAAACCTTTTCTATAATATTATATTAAATTTTAAAGTTGGTAAAAAACCCTAAAATCAAATAAAATTAAAAATAAGACTTTTTGAAAACTTTTTGGGCTGTAAACCTCAAATTACTTAAATAAAACCTAAAAACTATTTTTTAAAATTTTTAAAATGCTTTTTGCTATTTTTAATTTACTTTCTAAAATTTAAACTAAAAATAATCCTAGAAAATTAAATAAGTACGGGAAAAATAATATTTTTGAACCAAAAAGTCCCTAACCTATATGAAAACACAAGAAAAATACTAAATGTGAAAAAGCTTAAAGGAATAAGCTGAAATCAGCTTAATATTAAGTTGTTAGCTAAATAAGCCAAGAAACAACAACCCTTTAAATATTAAACGTTGCAAGATTATACCAGTCAAAGACCCTAGGGCAGTTGGTTAGATCGTTTGTGTGTGGGAGGAGTGGCGCAGGTTCGAGTCCTGGCCACGTCCTTTTTGATCTTTTTTTTTCTTTTCTTTTTCTTTTAAAAACTCAAACCAGTGACAATGTTAAACTCAAAAACACAAATACAAATCAATTTAAGCAAGATTATAACAAACTGGAAACCAAAACGTGCTCAGATAGGACTTTTGATGAACACAAAAAAAAACTGTTATCTTCACTTATGAAGATAAGGATCAAGAGGACTTGATTTGGAGTTTGGTGATGTTTTGATGGACAAAAGGGCACTCCCACAACCAGTTGGGTTGTGGGAAGTCAAGAACAACAAAAATCAAGCAAGCTCAAACACAAATATCAAGCACAAATATCCAATTCAAGTTTCTGATAAAGCTATACTTATCTGATGAACAGTTCGACCAAATACTTGAACAAATCCGAATTTCAAAGCTTCATATCTTGAACATAAGCTTACCAAATAGCACACAAGTGATCACAAACTCTTCTTAGACCTAACTTCTAACAAATATCCAGATTTGGTGCACAAATTCCAAGAAAATAAGCAATAAAGGGTAGTTTCTGATTTATGCTATGTTTAGCCAATTTTTAGCATGCACAAGTGTTCAATGTCCTTCCAAACTGAAACCTTATTGCATTTACCACATAACCATAACCAAAGAAGTATGTTTAAACAGGTTTAAAGCAATCTTGAAATCAATAAACCCTATTTAAGCCCTAATCCAAACACCCCTTAAAAATTCTGAAAATCAATTTTTCAAAGCAAATTAATACAAAACTTATCCAAACTAATTTAAACCTGACCTATCATGCATATAAACATCAATTATGCATAAACAAACAACAAACAACACATTAAAACAACTCTCCACAAATCTCAAGCAAATTCACAAAATACTGAAAAATGAAAAATGGGACAAGTATGCTACCTTGTTGGGCCTACATCCAGGCCCAACAGTGACTGTATGTCACCTCCAATAGACCCGGGTCTATGCTGAACCTTTGACAAACAATCTCCAAACAACACCTGCTAAGAAAGAAAGAAGAACACAAATATGCCAAATAATCTGATTTTCTTAAAACTTTCGTAAACCTTTCACAAATCAATAAATCTTGAACTTGGAACACGTTTTAAAACAAGCTCAAATTCACAAGTCCAAAACTCCAAATCCACTTTCACTTCTTTGG
The DNA here is from genome assembly GCA_025667525.1 of Glebionis coronaria. Taxonomy (NCBI): domain Eukaryota; kingdom Viridiplantae; phylum Streptophyta; class Magnoliopsida; order Asterales; family Asteraceae; genus Glebionis; species Glebionis coronaria. The sequence continues at coordinate 413,421,258 of CM046880.1, forward strand.
AGTTTTAGGTTTCTGAAATTTGAACCAATATGAAACCTTTTTGAAAACTCAAACACACAAGGTGTTACACAATTGATTAATGGAACTCAGATTGCTTAGACACTCAAAACACCAACTTTTACCAAATAAAAAGGAATTACATTCAATAAAATACCAACTTTTATTTTCATAAAAAGGGATTACAAAAGAGTTTAGCAAAATCTGGAACAAGAACTAATAGAGGTACAGGCACCTCTATTTATACAAGTGATAGAACTATCTAGAATGCTAAACCCTAGCTAACTGAATTTCCTAGAAATCCCTTGGTCGAATCTTCAAAATTTTGGTCAATATGGCAACATGTGAGCTTTGTACTTGGCCAGCTGTTAAAACTTGATCTTGAACGTTTGTTTGAGCTTGGAGGACAAGTAGAATCATCTCAAACGTTTATCTTGTCTTTTTGGGGTGTTGTGTGAAAGAGACGTTGCAGGGGACCCTTGGGGTGATCACATGGGTGTGTTGGGAAGGGTTTGAGTGAGTGGGTTTTGGTGAGGATAAGGGTAATTAACATTCTGGAAGTTAATTTACAAAAACCCCTTGATTTGAGGGAGTTAAGGGATTAGGGTTAATGGGTTTAAGGGAGTAGCAGGGGTGGGGTTTGATTTGTTTTGGGTGTTTAGGATTTTAAAAATCCTATTTAGTGGGAAAATTAAAGAGTTGACTGGGTGCTTTGACTATTTTAATTAATAAACCTGGTATTGGGTGGGTTACGGGTTTGGACTGGGTAGGGTATAGGTAAATGGGTGAATGGGTGGGTCAAGCTGAGGTGGCAGCTTTTGGTTGGGTGTGTAAGTTTAGCTGTCTGGCAATAATGCCCCCCCAAGGTTCACTTTCTCTTCACTTTGTATTAAAAAGCTGTCAACACCCAAATATACTTGTATCAACTTTGGAGTAATTGTCATTTTTGGCACAATTACTTTACAAACTTTTAACAAGGGCTTCAAATGCAATTCTTGGATTCTTCAAGGACTGAACTTGTAATGTCTTCAAACTTTAGGGACCCTATTCATAATTATGAATATTTGAGGGGTATAAAGTGTTAATCTTCAAAAGTTGAGGGACCAAACTTGCCAATCTTCAATTCTTCAAGGGTATTTTTGGAAATTCAAAACTTGGGTCCGTTTCATTGTGCGGCTTCATTTCCCGTGTTCGTTTTTGAATGATTCTTGTGATCTTTTGCCATTTCCTCAATATCCGTACCTAAAAATACACAAGTAACAAACACGAGCATATATTTGGCAGTTTTAATGATATTTTATGCATTTTAAGCTCGATTTGGACGATGAGACCATGTATAAAAGCAGTCTCATCAGTATTTCTCATGATTTATTGACATCGGACTGACTGGTCCAAACTAGTCCATGTGAAAAAGATGAAGACACTTCCTGATAGAAAAGTTTTGTTTTGGCTTGAAAGAAGCTCTCTTGTGTTTACCTTTTTCACATGCTGAACAAGGTTTGTCTTTTGAATACACAAGAGAAGGTAAGCCAAGAACTTTGTTTTGTTTTGAAAGTTTGTTCATATCTTTGAAATTTAGATGTGACATTCTCTTATGCCAAAGCCAATTGAGAGAGTCTGAGGCTTTAGCAAAGAAGCATGCTCCTGAATTTGTTACAGATGACATGTCTAGGACATATACATCATTTCTTCTTGGAGCAGTCAACACAATTTCTTTGTTAGCATTGAAGATTGTACCTTGCTTATCATCAAACTAAACGATGTACTTAGCATCACACAGTTGGTTGATACTGATGAGATTGTACTTCAGACCGTTTACAAACGCCACTTTTGAGAAAACTATTCCACCACATTTAATTGAACCATATCCCTCAGTAACACAAGATGAATTATCATCGAATACTACCTTAGGACCTGGTTGCTCCACGTATTTGTACAGATAACTTTTGACCCCTGTCATACTTCTTGAACACCCACTGTCTAAGTACCAGACAGGCTCCTTGAAGTGTTTCTGCACAAATAACGAGGTGGATTATTTTCTCTTGTGAGCCCACCTTTTAGTAGGCCCTTTGGCTCAAATAGCCTGACGTCTTTCACCTCGTTTGAAGTACTCAAACTCAGCATGGTCTGAGGTAGAATGAACATTGCTTCCACATGTTTTGCAGCTTAGTCCGACTGAGGATTCAGTACTTTGAGATGACTCAGCTAGCATTCCTCTTCTGGCCATGATGATTCTATTGTTTCCTGAGGTAGTGTGATCATTGCTTCCACAAATCTCACACTTAGGATTATATACACAATCATCAGTTCTGTGATCGAGAATCCCACAATGTGTAAAAGGTAGGTAAGGCTCAGCCTTGGATTTTCTGGTTTGTTCTGAGGTGGGCCCATAGTTATAAGGCTGAGCATTGTATCTTTTAGCATTTTTAATAGAAGCAATGTGCATCTCATGATCTTTTGTCCTGTGATCTTCACTTTTACATTTCATGCAATAGAGAACTCTATAGCAGTCGTCAGTGGTGTGATTTGTATAGTGACATAGCTCACAGGTGGGTCTCTTTGTTTTAACTTTCTTAAGAGACTCAGGTTCAGTTTTGTTACTTGTTGATGATTCAGGCTGTGAGAACACAGATGGTTCACCCTAAGTTTTAGAGGTTGAGTTCAGCTTCTCTTCCTTGAAAATATGGAACAATCTACTTAACTCCTCTTGATTTACAATAGGAGTAGAGTTGACTGAATGTTTAGGAGTCCCTGAGGGAGATATAGGTTTGGTTGTCTTTTCAGTGACAGTTCCTGACTCAGTTTGATATGGTATCATTTTTTAGTCAGGCTTTGTTTGTTCAATACAACCTAACCCAGCTCTTCCTCTAGGTGAGTGTTCTTGATAAGACAATGGAATTAGTTCAGAACATAGACTTGCTCCTTGAAGGTTTTTCAAAGGAGGTAGAGGAGTCTGAATGTTTTCAGCAACACTAGATGTTTCAGTGTTACTGACTTTATCAGTCTCTTCATTCAGGCCAAGTTTTTCATTAATAGCCTAAGATTCAGGAATTAATATTTTTCCAGTGTCAAAGTTAGGCAAAACACTCTCAGGATTTGATCTCTCAATCCAGTCTTTTGACTTAGGAATCATTTCATGATCGAACCCAACTGAGGCCGGGAGAAATGCTTTTTCACTCATTTCCTTAGTTGGTGCCTTTTCAGTGAGTTGTCGTGCCCCAAGAATTTTCTTCTTTTGGGCAGGTATTTGACTGTTTATACACTGAGAAGCTAAGGTAGAGCTATTTGTCCATTTCTCATTGATTCGTTTTTCTTCCTTAAGTTGTTCTTGAAGAGCATGATTGATTTTAGTAAGTTCAGTGTTCTGAAGTTGACAGCTTACTACTTCAAGTTTAGCTTGTTTTAGAACTAATAAATCTTCTCTACATTTGTTTAATTCAAAAACAAGTTTATTATATTTTGACAAAAGATTCAATATCTGCTCTTCAACAAACGATAGGTCAATGTTAATATACTTAAGGAATTTTTGCCAATCAGATTCTTCATCCATAGAGAGAAGCATATTTACCTTTCTCATGGTGATGTCAACCCATTTTCCATTTCGAGCATGATTCTTTCCAACTGATAATTCATCATCAGCTAGAGCCATTAACACTTGATACCTGACTTCCTCCTCTTCTGAGGACAAATCTTCATCATCCCAATCAAAAGTTTCAGCTACTAGACCTTTGGCTTTGTTTTAAGCAGGCTTTTGAGTCTGAGCAATAGTAGGTTCAACTTCCAAGAGTGCAAGTTTATCTTTTACCTTTTTATACTCCGACCTATAGTCTTTCTCAATTTTCTTACTATTCTGAAAACTTTGGTTAATTGGAGAAGCCTGAATTAGTTTTGGTGTAAACTTGGGTTGAAAATTGTCATTTCCTGATGAAAAACTTTAATTTTTATAAGAGGCCAATGGGGTTTTTGAAATACAATATTTAGCAAAATGCCCAGTTTTACCACATCGATAGCAATCCACTCCCTCAGTGGATTGGTTACCAGCAAATCTAGTTCTTTTGATATAACGTTTGGTATTTGCCAACATGGCCCTTTCATGATATTCCCTGTTCAAATCCCTTATGTATTCAGTGCTAGATCTTTCATCCACCTCATCATCTGAGGTTTCCTGAAAATCTTGAACAATTGCATTTGAGTAAAAAGCAGTTGTAATAGGGCCATGATCAATTTGGGTAGGTTTGGCTGAGGTGTCTGTTATTAAGGCCTTCTTGGACTCAGGATATCTTCTATTTATCAGATTATCTTCATAGATGAATCTCCCATAAATATCTGCAAGATCCTGAGTATGTATGTGATTAGCATTGCTCAATCCTTGAGAAAAACCAAGCCATTTTCAGGGAGACTGTTCACAAAACCAACATTGATTTCATGCTTAGACAGTTTCACCCCGTCATTCGTTAGCTCATTGAGCAAGGTTTTATACCTGGTGTAAGTCTGAGGAAGTGTTTCAGATGTTTTGGCCCTGAAAGTGTTATATTCTAACTTCAGGTCCATAATCCTATTTTCCTTAGTGTCGGATGGTCCTTCGAAACTATGAACAAGATCTGTCCAAGTCTCTTTGGCCGTCTCACACTCGATGACAGCCTCCATAATATCATCAGGAAGACAAGATATTATGATGCTTTTGAGACGATGGTCTTGACTGACCACTCTCCTTTCATCGTCAGACCATTGGTTTTCAGGTTTGTCATCACCAGTTGCTGTTTTTGGTTTGAATGGACCACTCTTAATACAAGTTATGTAATAAGGTTCCATTCCCATCAAATAATATAGCATTCTTTTCTTCCATTTGTTAAATTTTTCAACTTCTAACTTAGGAGCGTTAACAGAGTAACTCACTCCCTTTTTGTTAACAAGTTGGGTTACATTACTTTCAGCCATAATGGATCAAGGTTTTAAAAACTTTGAGACGGTGGTTAAAAGTTTTATAATCCTACCTCTCTGATACCACTTGTTGGTCCCTTGTAATTAGTACTATACTTAAGTATACTAAGTATAGTCCTAACCCATGGTTAAGTAATGCAATAAACTTAATACAAGTAAGTAAATAACACAAAGGTTTTCAACGTTTAACTCTTAGCTTTATTCAAGAATTATACCCTATTGTATATGAAGCTACAAAAAGGATTGAATAGACAATATGTGGTTTTGTGATCTCCTCACTAACAAGCTAGTCCAATCCTAACGATTGCTAAGCTTGACGATTCTATCAACAGGAGTTTAGAACTCAGGTGTGATATCGTGTTTGGAGGAGAGAAAACTTGTTTGTGAATGTCTAAAGCATTTAGTGCACAAACTTGGTTTTCTTTTTTTACAAGCATCCTATTTATAGAAGGAAAGTGGGTAGAAGACAATAATTGCCCATGTGTAATTCTTGTCTTATTGGTACAGTGTAGTATCTTGTCTTACCCTATTCTAAGTAGTAAGACGTAAGTCCTTTACACATGTCAGTACCCCATCTATCCCAAAAGGGTAAGTCACGCTAATTGTGTGATGTACTTCATCTTGTCACAATTCAACTTATCCCTCCTTTTCTTCAGTCTTGGAGAATGCTTCTTTTCTTTAGGGAGATCGTATGGGGTTCAGTGAGTCTATTGCCACAACTCACTGAACCCATCACCTTCTTCTTCGTCATAGAAGACATTCGTTGAGCTTCGCCTCTCTGAATGCTTGAGTCTTGTTGGGAATAAAATATGGGTCAGATCACCAAACGCTGATAAGAAGAAAGTCAACGCTGATAGATTGACTTTGGACGCTGATAGAAGTCAACGCTGATAGCCTTGAAGATTGACACTGATAGAATATCTTTTGTTTATTTGTTTCTTTATTTATGTATGGTAAAGATAAGCACGACATTGTATTTTCTATTATTATCTTTACCTAGAATAGTTGATTCATAGCTTATTGTACAAGACTTCTTGTTCTATAAAAGAAGGTCTTTTAGGTTAAAGTTATATATCAGTTTTCATAGTATTCACAAGTTAAACCTTTCATTGTAATCAACACGATTATTCTAATACGAGTGAAAGTTTGTTTAACATTATTGTGTTTTAGATCAAGTGTTAATTCCGCATAACACTTTGTTACTTTATTCATAAGCAAAGGTTTCTCTACGTGTAGTACTTGATCTAATCTCGTATACACAAAGCTAATCGATCTAAGTTTGGGATCAACAAGTGGTATCAGAGCTTGTTGAGAAACTTTTGATCTTTAAGTAACGCAGAACCCTAAAACACCAAACCCTAAAAACACCATGTCTGGCACAAATCAACCTCCTGCTTTGCTGCAAAACAACTTCTCAAATCCTAGTATCAAAATTCCCATGTTTGATGCCAGGAACTTTGAACTTTGGAAGTCCAATTTTGAGCAATACATAGCTATTCATGACTACACTCTTTGGGAAATTATCGAATATGGGAACACATTCGATAAAGCAGCAAAGATTACTGCTGCCATTGAGGCAAGGTCAGCTATTCCTAATTGTCCAGAAGCTGATAAAGTGGAAAAGCCTGATGATGGGAGAGCAGTAGCTGTTGAAGACATAGCCAAGAAGAGGGTGGACATGAAAATTTTGAACATCTTGAAACATGCCCTAGGTCATGAGAATCAGCATAAGTACAAACGTTTTGATTCTGCAAAAGAGCTTTGGGAAGCTCTTGAAGTAGCACATGGTGGCAATGCTGACACAAAAGAAGAAAAGAAGAAGCAACTCTTGCATGAGTATGCTGTCTTTAAAGCTCAACCTAATGAGAATCTCAGCAGTGTGAGAAGTAGACTTCTTGACATCACAAGTCAACTTTCCTTCATGGGAAAACAGATTGATGACCCTGAATTGAATGCTACTTTTCTCAAAAGCCTTGGTGATGTATGGAAGATTGAGACAAGATCTATTCTTGTCAATAACACCCACAAGACTTCCAGGTTTGATGACATCTTCAACAAGTTAAGGCTGTTGGAGAATGAATGGCAATTGGAGAGTGATAACAAATCTTCAAGCAGCAACATGGCCTTCTTTTCACAAAGTGAAGGCCAATTTGATTCCATGAACTTTTATGGACATTCAGCCTCTGGATCTCAAGGTGTCAGTGCTGGATGTCAATCTGTCAGCGCTGGATCATATCCTGTCAACGCTTTGTACTCAAGCGCTGACACACACAATCATGGCGCTGATAGAATTAAACCTGCTGGTTTTGATCTTGATACTGTGTGTGCCTTCATTGCTTCTTTGCCTAGTGATTCAAGGATCACTTATGAAGATCTTGAGCAAATAAGTGATGAACAATTGGAAGAGATGGATATAAAGTGGACTATGGCTCTTGTAAGTTTAAGAGCAAACAGGTTCAATAAAAGGTTCAAGAAGAAGATGACCTTTAATGCTAAGGATGTTGCTGGATTTGACAAGTCCAAGGTGGAGTGCTACAACTGTCATAGGATGGGGCACTTTATGAGGGAATGTAGATCTCCAAGGAGATCTGATGCTGGGAAGCCTTCTAGCCAAATGATTAAGAACCCAGATCCCAAGGCCATGGTTGCTGTTCAACAAATTGATGGCGTTGGGGAATGGGATTGGAGCTGGATGGCTAAGAATGAGGAAGAGGACAGAGCTTTGGTTGCTGAAGTTAAAGAAGAGCATGCTGAATATGCTCTCATGGCACACTCCTCCTCTTCATCAGATAATGAGGTATATGATGATGCTTTCTGTTCTAAGGGTTGTCGTTTAAATACTGAAAAATCAAAACAAGAGATAGTTAAGTTATTAGATGAAGCAAGTACTCTAAGGTGCAAATTATCTAACTATCAAATTGCTCTTACCCAAACAGAAAAGACAGTATCTGAGTATAAGAAAATGGAGTTTGATTTAAAGGATCAAATAAATATCTTAAAACATGAGTTACATCAAAGTAAGGATGTTCAAGATATAGTAAATAGGGTTAATCTTGATTTGATAGCTCAGTTAGAGGAGGCTAACAAAAACAAAGATAATGTGAGTCTTAAAATCCAGAGATTTGATAAGGCCACACAATCCCTAGGAGAGTGTGTTAGTAAACAAAGAGACTCTAAGGATATGAGTGGGATTGGGATGAATAATTATACTGTTGTTCCACCACCAGCTGGGGATTTTTATGGTGTCCAATCAAAGGACTTATCTTGGACTGGCTTGCCAGAATTCCAAGAGGAGGAGTTTATTCCTCCACCTAGAGTGACTTCCCCAGTTGAGGAATATCAGCAAAAGCTGACTGGCCTAGAAGAGTGGAAGAAAGCAAACCACACTTTGTTTGTTAAGGGAGGGTTATTGTGTGAAAGTCCAAATGAACCCACACCAAACATGATACCAATTGTGGAGTCCTATGATCCTAAACCTATTAAGATCACACACCCTACCACTGGCAAACCTGTTGACCTTGGCCCACAAAATGTTAGAAAACCTAGTGTTAAATATGCAGAGATGTATAGAAATTCTAGGTCACCAAAAAGCCAAGTAAGTAATCATGGAACAGGCTTCTTTGCTTCTAGACCTAAGACTATGTCTAGAAAAGCTTGTTATACATGTGGTAGCTTCTCACATTTGGCCTACAAGTGTGTCAATGCTTCCAATGTCAACGCTGACAGGAACCATTTCAGCGCTGACAAAAGTCAACATAGGTCAAACACTGTCAGACCCAATACCTTTGTGAACAAAAGTTCACAAGTTGTTAGACCAGCCCCATTCTTTTCTAGAGGGTCTAACACACAAGGCCTAAGACCTTTTCAAAAGTCAAATACTTGGTCAAATAGGCAATGGGTTCCTGTAGCAAACCCTAGGTTCAACGCTGATAAGAGCAATCGGGGCGCTGACAGGAGTAATTTCAGCGCTGATAGAAACACTGCTAAACCTAGGTATTTGCAGCCAAAGGGAAATAGGTCTAAAGCTTCTACTAGCTTAACATGGAGACCAAAACAAGACCAGAACCCTAATAATACTGGTATTTCTATGACATGCAACAGGTTTCATTATATTTCTAAGGCATTGTCAACACCAATTGGGGTTAACTGGGAATTTCATTCAAACAGGGATGAAAATGGGGTTGTTATGAGAACCAAGTCTGTTCTTGTTGAACAACCAAATGAATCCAAGTCTTCCAAGGCTTGGGTTCCCAAAGAAAACTAATGTGTTTTCTTTATGTGCAGGGCATTCAGAAGAAGATCAATGACTATGGATACTGGGATAGTGGATGCTCAAGGCACATGACAGGAAAGGAAGACTATCTGACCAATTTCTCTCCTATTCTAGATGGTGATAAGGTATACTTTGGAGGGGGCTACGGCACCATCACTGGAAAAGGAACTCTTGTCACCAACAATCTTAGGTTTGATAATGTCTTCTTGGTGAAAGACCTAGATTATAACTTGTTTAGTGTATCACAAGTGTGTGATAACAAAAATAAGGTTCTTTTCACAGATACTGAGTGCTTGGTGTTAAGCAAAGATTATAAGCTTCCAGAGGATAAATACATAGATTTTAGAACACCAAGGCATAAAGACATATATAATGTGAATCTTAATGGAATTAAGGTAAATAATAAAATGTCATGTCTGTATGCTAAGGCCTCAGTAGATGAAAGTAATCTTTGGCACAGGAGACTAGGGCACATAAACTTTAAGAATATTAATAGACTTGTGAGGCTTGGTTTAGTTGATGGTTTGCCTGAAAAGGCTTTCCACAATGACCACTCTTGTGTTGCATGCCTTAAGGGCAAGCAGCACAAGGTCTCATTCAGGTCTAAACAGGTGCACTCTAGTTCTAAACCCCTTCACTTATTGCATATGGACCTCTTTGGTCCTACTAATATAGAGAGTTTGAAGGGTAAATCATATTGTTTTGTCATTACTGATGATTACTCCAGGTTCACATGGACTTTCTTTTTAGCTAAGAAAAGTGAAACTGCCCTTAGTCTGATTAATTTCATTACCCAGATTGAAAAGAAGAATGGTAATGAGGTCAAAATTATTAGAAGTGACAATGGGGGTGAGTTTAGAAATCATTTATTAGATGATTTTTGTGCCAAGAAAGGGATTACTAGGCAGTTCAGCATAGCTAGAACTCCTCAGCAAAATGGAGTTGCTGAAAGGAAGAATAGGACCCTTATTGAAGCAGCCAGAACCATGTTGGCGGATGCCCACTTTCCTATAGCTTTTTGGGCTGAAGCTGTTAACACAGCTTGTTATGTTCAAAATAGGGCATTGGTCAACAAGATACATAATAAGACACCTTATGAATTACTTTGGGGAAGGAAGCCAAATATTGGTTTTCTGAAGCCTTTTGGTTGTCATGTAGTTGTGTTAGAAACTAGTGAGGCCCTAGGTAAATTTGATTCAAAAGGTGATGAAGGCTACTTCATGGGTTATTCAGTGCAGAGTAAAGGATATAGGGTTTATATTAAAAAGGAAAAACGTATACTTGAAAAGGTACATGTTAGGTTTTTAGAGAGTAAACCTAGTGATCCTGAGAGTGGTCCAAATTGGTTGTTTGACTTAGAACCTTTGTCTAGAGCTTTAAATTATATGCCTGTTACTGATCCAGACATTGTGAAGGTAACTTCAAGTGTTTTGGAAAAGAGAATTGGTAATGTTTCAGGTATACAGGTTGCTAAGGAGGATGGACCACCAGCAGTTATATCATCTCCCACACAAGAATTTGTTACACTTCCTATATGGACAGATGAGTATTATGCTGCTGCTACTGCTGCAAGGAAAGATAATGGTGGTGTTCAGATACCACCAACTACCAACATGCATGATTCTTCAAGCGTTGACAAAGGGAAATCCAGCGCTGACACGACCACTTCAGACGCTGATGGCTCCAACGCTGACAACAACAGTTCAAACGTTGTTAGCCCGAACGCTGACAAGCAAGGATCAGTCTTTGGAGACACTTTTACACAGCTTTTCTCTTCTCATTTTGAACAAGGTGGACCTTCCAATGTTCATGAAGAGATCTCTGTTGATCAAGAAGAATCTGAAGAAGATATTGGCAACATGGAGCGTGAAATTGAGGACACCAGACTTTTTGAAGGAGGAGTTCTCACTTCCACAGCTAAAGATCACCCCACATCTCAAATCATTGGTGATGTTATGGCTCCAGTTCAGACAAGAAGATCCCATCAAGGTCTTGGTGGATTTATTGCCAATATACACAAGAAGGTTGATACCCCTCTTGTACAAGCATGTTTGTTTGCCTGTTTTCTGTCACAGGAAGAACCCAAGAAAATTTTTGATGCTCTCAAGGAACCAAGTTGGGTGGAAGCAATGCAGGATGAGCTTCACCAATTTGCTATACAGGATGTTTGGGAGCTGGTTGATTGTCCTAGATATGTGAGACCAATTGGGACAAGATGGGTTCTAAGGAACAAGAAAGATGAAAGAGGCATTGTGGTCAGAAACAAGGCACGTTTGGTAGCTCAGGGTTATACACAAGAGGAAGGAATTGATTATGAAGAAGTCTTTGCTCCAGTTGCAAGAATTGAAGCTATCAGAATTTTCTTAGCTTATGCTTCTTGCTTGAATTTTACTGTTTATCAAATGGATGTGAAGAGTGCTTTCCTCTATGGCACAATTGTTGAGGAGGTTTATGTAATGCAGCCTCCTGGTTTTGAAGATCCTGAGAATCCAGACAAGGTTTATAGAGTAAAGAAGGCAATGTATGGCCTTCATCAAGCCCCAAGAGCATGGTATGGTACATTGTCCACCTACTTGGTGGAAAATGGTTTCAAGAGGGGCACCATAGACCAGACACTGTTTACAAAGAAGAAAGGAAAACATGTGTTACTTGTGCAGGTCTATGTTGATGACATCATTTTTGGATCTACTGATTCAAAAATGAGTGAGGAATTTTCCAAGCTCATGACAGATAAATTCAAGATGAGTGCAATGGGTGAGATGAACTTCTTTCTAGGTTTACAAGTTCAGCAGAAAGAAGATGGTATCTTCATCTCCCAGGACAAGTATGTAGCTGAAATCTTGAAGAAATATGGTTTTTCTCCACATGAGAAGGAGGCTTCCACTCCTATGGATAAGCAATACCCTTGGGGAAAACTTGGAGCTGGAAAGGATGTGGATGTTAGGCACTATAGATCAATGATTGGTTCATTGATGTATCTTACAGCCTCAAGACCTGACATCATGTTTGCTGTGTGTGCATGTGCACGCCATCAAGTGACTCCCAAAGAATGTCACCTTTTTGCTGTGAAGAGGATTTTTAGGTACCTAAGATGTTATCCAGATCTTGGATTATGGTACCCAAAAGATTCTCCCTTGGACCTTATTGCATATTCAGACAGTGATTATGGTGGTGACAAGTTTGATAGGAAATCCACAACTGGTGGATGCCAGTTTCTTGGGAGCAGATTAATATCTTGGCAATGCAAGAAACAAACAGTGGTGGCCAACTCTACAACTGAAGCAGAATATGTTGCTGCAGCTGCTTGTTGTGGACAAGTCTTATGGATTCAGAACCAGCTGTTGGATTATGGGTATAATTTTATGCATACCAAGATTTTTGTAGACAATAACAGTACTTTATGTATTATTAAAAATCCTGTACATCATTCTAAAACCAAACACATTGAAATTAGACATCATTTTATAAGAGATTGCTTTGAGAAAGGTTTAATACAACCAGATAGGGTAGATACTGAAGATAATGTAGCTGATTTATTAACTAAACCTTTTGATGCTGGAAGATTTCAATATTTGGTAACAAATATTGGAATGGTTAATCTCACTTAATATGTGTTTTGGAATATTTTTGTAAAAGTATGTACAGGATAATGCATTGTTATTGGTCTTTGTGATGATTTAGATTTTCCACATTATTTTTCTAACACTGACAAAGGTATATGTAACACTGTCAAGTGTTTTTTTGCCATTGTTGGAGATATTATTGTCTAACGCTGACAAGAGTTCCTTCAAACGCTGATAAGTGTTGTCGGGACGCTGTTAGCAACAAATGTTAGTTTTGTGGTTTTCATCTAAATGTGCAGGTAATGGTAGCTTTATGCCATTGGATACAGAGTTGCTTATGGATCTTTGAAAGAGCTATTTGGACATGTTTTGTTTATGGATGATGGTTGGAATATTTATATTCCTATCTTGACATAAATTTTTAATGTTCATATATATTGCTGAGAACTCATGTATCATAGTTTGAGGGGAGGTTTAAGGAACCTTTAGGACTCTTGGGTATTCTTAGAATACTCTCATCACAATTCTAGATTGTGTCCACAGGTGAGTATGGGTTAGTTTTACTAAACCATGAGGCACTGTAGCATGCATAGTATATCAACTTTGCATGCTGCCAAGACATTTTTGACTTAGAATTGGTTATGGTCTGATGGGAGACTTGGGAATACTTTGGATATGGGTTTACCTGGGAGTTACAAAGAATTTTATGAAATAACTTTGTTGGTAAGTATTTTGGTTAGCAAGGGACTCTAGAGGACATTTGTGTCTATCTTGCTTATGCAAGTGTGTATAAATGGACAGTGCTTGCCGCCCAGTAATTATTATCAACTTGTAAGATATTTCCCTTAGGATAAATTACTTTGTTAAGGTCTTTCTTTTTCTTTTTTAAATATTTTTATTTTTACTTTTTAGACGCTGACAAGTTTTTCTCCAAACGCTGTTACGTTCAATCGTGACGCTGACAAGGCTTTAGGCGAACGCTGACAAGGAAATATAGCCGTTGGGCGCTGATGGGCTATTTTTGACCGTTGACACCTAGTGGGCCCTACCCAGTTGTTATTTTTTTGACTAATCTTTGGCCGTAATTTTGGGGAGAAGTTACTTTTAATTAATGCATGAGATAAGTTATATTTGATTCAAGATTTTCATGATTGCTCTTTGAATATAACCGCCTCATTTTTGACCAATCAAAATCATGCATCTCTCCTATAAATTTGGCTAATATTTTTATTCTGGGTATTCATATTTTCTTGTCTAACTCTTTTCCTCCTAGATTTTTCCCATATCATATAACCTAAACAGCTTTACGTCATGGCACCCAAATTCAACTCAAAGAATTTAACATTGGAGTTCAAGAGCCAACACAATATGATCGCTTACTTGACTGCTGATGATGCTTTATTTCCTCAGTATTCACAGATGGTGGCATTTTTAAATGCATCTTCATTGAGGTATGCACTTTCTCATACACCATTAGTCCCTGTCGCACACATTAGACAGTTTTGGAACAATGTTAGTTCCACAACAACTAATGGAGTGACCACATTAACATCTACTGTTCATGGAAGAACATGGGTGGTCACTGAAGCTTTGGTTCGCCAAGCTTTGCGTCTTGATGACGCTGATGGTGTGACTACTCTTGCCATAGCAACAATAGAACAGGGTCTTAGGGAATTGGGTTATCCTATTCCTGCTGATGTCACTTTAAATAAATATCATAAGCAGGAATTTCCCTCTGACTGGAAATATTTGATACATGTCCTTTTACAATGCTTAAGTCCAAAATGTACTTCTTTTAATGAGATAAACAGGTCAATTGCAAGTGCTTTGGTTTGTATAACACGTGGGCTTAAGTATAATTTTTCAAAAATGATTTTTGAAGGGATGTGTAAAAACAAGGGAAGTAAAATGACTTTGGCTTACCCTAGATTTTTGCAAATGGTCTTTGATTTACAAGAATATTGTTCTAGGGATCATGACACTTTTTATGAGATCCCTAAACAACAGAAAACCATTTTTGCTAAAATGAGCTCCACCAATGACCCCATACCTCTTACCCAACCCATGCTTGAAGTAATTCAGGCTGCTCAACCACAACCAGACCCTGAACCCCAACTTGAGCCTATTCATGAACCATCACCTTCACCAGAAAACATGGACATTGACCAACCTAGCGCTGACACTCAAAATGTGGGCGCTGACACAGCCAATCCCAACACTGCTACACTTCCTGAACAATCCCAAACACCCCTTAATCAACCCACACCCACACAATCTACTTCATCTTCTACCCCATTACAATCTAGGTTGACTAAACGCCAAAGGGTTACTGGAGTGTTCTCCTCTAGTGATCCTAGCCTTGTAGCAAAGAGAACCACCTCCACAAGTGTGGCTGGTGAAATGGGTGAGGCTGGGGCTATTGGCACAGGCTTAGATGCTGGTCAAGACAGTCCCAACATCATTAAGACCTCATCCATGCCCCATGATCCTATTTTGGGAGGTCAAATCCCCATTCTAGCTGAGGGCAGATTGGAACCTATGACCATAATTGAATTGACGGCGGCTGTCATTAGCTTGCAAAAGCAAAATGTCAGTCTTGTACAAACTGTCAACAACCAGGGAAGAGAACTCCAAGCTTTGAGGGAGAGAGTAACTGTTTTGGAGAATCCAAGTAGCAGGAGTCTAATGGAGGAATCTTCCAAAGGGGAGGATAAAGAGGATGAGGAGGATGAGTTGATTCACACAGCTAGTGAAAAGAGTTCAGAAAAGAGTTCACAATTTAGTGAATCTTTGCAGATTGCTGAAGCTCTCACCAATTTGAAGAAGCACCCAGTTGTTGATACATCCAAGATGACACCAAAGAACTTGGAAGGATCTTTCAAAGAAACATTGGGCGCTGATACAGGTTTGGACGCTGACACATCCAGCGCTGATAAAGGTAATCGTGGCGCGGATGGGAGCAACTTGGACGCTGACAAAGTTGCAGGTAGTGTTGATGTATTCCAGCCATCAACAATTATCAAAGATGTGTCCACACAGGTTTCTTCTTCTACTTTACCAATTATTGATCCAAAAGACAAAGGTAAAGGTATTTTGATTGAAGAAGATGTTCCAAAGAAAGATGCAGCACAAATAGCATTTGATGAACAGTTGGCTGCACAACTTGTGGAAAGAGATTTGAGGAGAATTAGAAGATCACCATTTGTTGTTTCTGAAAGTGAGGAAGAAAGTGGTGATGGAAAAGATGATGATAGCTCAGATTCAAGCATTCAAATTATTGAAGATCCAGAAAGGCTTGAATATGGGGATGAGCTAGCAAAGGAAAGGTTGAGTGAGTTGAAGAACCAGGTTGATTGGGACCTACCAGAAATCACCAGAATGTATCATGCTTGGGAAAATCAGGTGATGGACAACCCAGGTATGAGTTTATCAGATCAAATTTGGGGGTTGGAAGTTCTTCTTAGGGTACAAGAAGACATAAAGGTGATTATGAGATTTAATGCACAAGAGGTCAAGACCTGGCTCAAAAGAGATAGAAGGCAGTTGTACTATAAGTTGCTTAGATGTCATCAGCCTAATTGGACATCAAAGAAGTTGCTGGCCTTGTCTTTTGAGGAGTTAGAGTATAGGGCACATCCTATTTGGAGGAAGGTGCAAGAACAGAATGTCTACCAGTTTCTTTCAGAAGAAAGAAAACAAGAGCTTGCAGAGGAGATGAAAATTCAAAAGGAAATAAGGATTGCTCAAAGACCAGTGAAGAAAGGAGATCCTTTTCAATTTCCTAAAGACATGGATGTATATTTTCCAACTGAAGGTGTTATAAGGAAACATCTCAAGCTTTCTCCCTTGGAAGCTTCAGATTTGGTAAATGTGATACCTCTAGATGACAGAAATCCAATTATCAGTTTTGATGAAGATGAGTGTGGATTTTGGAAGGTTGGACGATTTGGAAAGGAGGTACATACTTTCACTTCAGTTATTTCTATATTTGCAAGCATAGACAGGGAAGACTTGGTGCATCTATGGAGGTTAATAGAGGTCAAGTATACAGCTGAAGCACCTACTTCAGCTAATGGAATAAGACTTTGGAACACATTTATGACTTTGTGTGGTCCAAAAGAAGCAGATCCTGCCATTTGGAAGGATCTTGAAGATGATCTCAGTAATCTTCATTGGAGGCTATATTCTACTTGTGGTGTATTTCATATGAGCTCTACAAAGTTTTCAGAATATTTGCTTGTGGATGCTGACTATTTCTTGTCCAAAGAAGTATTGGAGAAGATGCTAGAGACACCCTTGGAGATTGATTATACGAGTGATGTGGCCAAGGACTTGATCAGATATGTTTATCACCAACATAAGAAGTTATTGAAAGATTCCTCCTAAGCTTTTAGTTTTTATTCAGAAACTTGATCATTGGAATGGATATCAAGTTTAGGGGAGGATTGTTGGGAATAAAATATGGGTCAGATCACCAAACGCTGATAAGAAGAAAGTCAACGCTGATAGATTGATTCAAGCGAATCTGTTTGGGATGGAATGTTTACATGGGTTGCTCGATCTTGATTGGTGGATAACATTGCATTCACACGGCTCAGAATCAAACCCTAACATTCGTTTTACAAGTATTCACAATTGCTTGTCTTCTGTTCACACGATGGATAGTTTTTGATTGGTCTAAATCTTGTGTTCACACGATCATGTGATAACAAAGTTATATTCAGTTCTGATTGGATCATCAAGTTCTGTTCACACGGCCAAGAATGATATACATGGTTTGGATGTATTGCTTTCACACGGCTAAGGCTTAAACCCTAATTTGTTATAACTTTGGATTTCCTACACGCTAGTACATGATAGTACCGTGAGTCCTTCATTTCTATTGGTGGAGAGTTAAGGGTTCACACGAATACTTGGTTCTTACTGGTGGAATAAGGAGTGTTCACACGGATATTTGTTTATCATTGGTGGAGATATGCGTTCTTATTAGTTAAAAGATAATTAGTTTATTATCTTTAAACGTAATATATAACGTTGCTGTTTGTTAGCTCGACGTTGACAAAATCTTGGAGCAACGTTGACAAAGTTTTAAACGCTGATAAGAATGGACGCTGACAGGATTTTCGTTTGGCGCTGACGTTTGTTATTTAGGCGCTGACAGGAAGGGTTTCGACGCTGACAGGAATAAGTCAACGCTGATAGGTTGACAGTGTCGTCCGATATATGTACTTCAACGCTGACACGTATTGTCCGATATCGGACAATACATCTGACCAAGATATTGGACAGAAGAGATATTGGACAACACATAGATAGCTGCTGTTTGAGAAAATGGATACGTTTTAAGCACACAAAAAGAAGGGAAAGACACACAAAGGTACATGGAATCTCCGTTATAATTTAGAATATCAAGTTGATATTTATGGCTCGGATATTTTTAAAAGGATTAATGATTTTAAAGTGAGTTAGCAATTATTCGTGGGGATTTGATGGATATTTTAAACTATGTAATCGGGATAGCCTTGTGAAAGAGTTATCTATCAGTAGCTTTTACATATGGTATGAAGATGTTATTCCATTAAATTCATCATGAAGAAGTGTTAGCTTAAGGGGAAGAATTCTTATGGGAAGTTTGATGATTGAAGAAGATTTTCGCGAGTTTGTGTTCTATCATATCTTAAAGTCATGCACTTCCAGCCACTGACTTTAAAGGTAACTTGTTCGTGCTTACATAGTTGGTGACGAAGACTTGTCATAAACACTTGAAGGAGTTACATTATCGTGCTCAGTGTCTCACAAAGGATGAGAATATTGACAAGGGATCGAGGTCTACTTATATTTTTCTTCAGGTATAAGTTCTTCATCACATGGATAAACAAGACATGGAACATAGGTTTGTGGTATTCTACTTCTGCATCAAGACTACTTTATTTATTTTTCTTCAGAATCATTACATAGAGCTACTTTTGGAGAATCTACAAGATTGCATACTTTCACATATTCCCTATTGATGTGTCAAAAAGGGGAAGAATATGTGCTATACTTAAGGGGAAGCATCTTGGAGATCATGTACTACATACAAAGGATTCATGCTTAAGAAGAGTGTTTTGACATCATCAACTAGGGGAAGATTGTTGGGTCCAATTATTAAGTTGATAAGTCAAAACACAACAAAATAAGAAGACAAGGGCTAAAAAGTACAAGTTGCAAAAGAACAAGCCGTTGGAGTCTTTTTATTACTTTAGCTTTCTTTGTAAGCTATGTTTTCTAGTATATAAAGAAAACATAGACGTAGGTTTATAATATATATCATTCATTCATAATGTAAACCTAAAGTGTGTGTCGCACTAGACGTGGGATTCAATGTATACACGTCTAGTGGATGTTTGTTATTAATATAATGAACATCCCCAATCGTTTTAATTCATGTTCTTTGTGCCTAAACACCTTGTCATGATCATTGTTCTTTTCCGCTATGTTATCATATGAACGATGATCAACCCTAGATATATGGTTCATAACCATTGAGCCCAACGATCTATAGGTTCCACAAGTCTTCCTTTTAGACTCAGACTAGGAACTCGAAGGCAACTCACTGAGTGACTGTTCACTCAGTGACCTTGTTATGTTCAAGGTTAATAATTCACTTAGGCTGATTGTTATTCAAATCCTTCAGGGAGGTCATTAGGTACTGAATTGAGTTAACAATAACCTATATGAGCTCTTGGCATTTAAGTTACTTTGCATGTGTTAATGCAATGATGCCTAAAAACGTTACTTGTATTTTTCGGTCTCGCTTTGTTTTGATTACGACAATATGTAAAAACAAGTATTTACGAAAACAACGAAAAACGAATTCTTGAGTTCAATTATTTTTCATTTCAACCATTATCACTTAAGGTATGTACAAACAAGTACTCATCCTAATTAAGTGATCAAGGATTTAATCTTTTCTTAAAACTCACTTTTTATTAAGTGTGACAAGTTTTTATTAAACTTTATTTTTAAGAAAATGTTTTATTAAATTAATTATTTAAAAATTTTAAAATGGCATATTCTATCTTGGTTTGGAATATCCTTTCAAGATATTTTAATCACCAGATTTGAACCATACCACTAAAAGACAAAAAGGAGAGGAGTCTACTCCGGTGGCTCCTTAAGTTGCTTTACGGTTCCTTATCGATAAGGAACTGCGGGTAGCTATAAGGAACCGCGGACAGATATAACCGTTGGAGCATTGTCTTATAAATAATGGAGCACTCTCAGATGTAAAACCCGCAAAATAAGGTCATTATTTAATTCTTACTTTTCAAATATTTTTGAAGTATTTTATAATCTTAAATATTATTATGTTTAACGATTTAAGTTGAAATCGATATTAAACATTTTATTTTAATATTTTGATGAGCAACGAGGACTACTAGTGATCGCGATACCGACGGATGCCCACTATTTTATATTTCATTATCGATCGTTTCGATATTTAATATTTTCGACGATATCGTTTTAATTACGTATCGAGTCATTATATTTTTATTTTCGTGTGCGTTTAAACTTTTAAGTAGGAGGACTTTCTATATATAGTAAGTTAGTTTATCGAGTCGTTTCATAAACGGTTGACAAGTTTAAAAAGGGGTAAATAAGCTAGTACATGTAGTATGTACCGGCGGATTTTGTTAAAAGTATAAAATGGTAAAGTAAATGAGTAGTAAAGTATAATGGAGTTATTTATATCGTTTAATTTTGAGTGTATTGTGGTTTTATGAGTTCGAGTTTGATTTTATTAAGTATCGTTTATTTCTCGAGTCTATTATTAAAGTACGCACCTTATTTGTTAGGTTGCGGTTATCGTGATTATCGGGCATCTACTATCGTCGGCGATTGTCTTCAACTACTATAAGTACTAAGGTGAGTCTATAGCCTCGTTTGAGCTCATTCAAATATTTTAAAACCCGCGAGGGGGAATACATGTTTTGTAAACTTATAACACAAGATTTTTATGGTATGCTTGTCCCTTTATGAATGGACCCGTGGTTGCCTTTAAATTGCATTAAGTGATTGCCTTTATTAAAACCTCAATTATGGACCGTTAATTAGCCTATGATGGGTTAACCGCTAGTACAATTAATAGATCTATGGGGGAAGCCGCCCCGGTTCAGTTTTTGTGGACTTGTCATAGAAGCTTAGGCCCGACCTCCACACTGTTTGAACATTTTGTATTGAGAAGTCAGGTATATGGCAATGTACCAATAATCTGGAGGTAACTAACAATTAATAAATCTCTCGTCTTATTAGACTGATATGGGAGTGTCTAAGGGCTCGGTTCCATGAGCTTATTGCAATTTATGCTAAAAACAATTATTATTGTTGATGCAAATTATTAGATGCTTATTGCCTTTAAGCATGCCACAAACTTATAATCTTTGCTTGTGTTCAAAAATGATTATATAAACCTATAGATTCACTCGGCATTTTTGCTGATGATTTTCTCACATGTATTTCAGGTAATCAAGAAGGCTGAAGCTTGGAAGCCACGGGAATGAATGTTGTGCACTACTTTGTATGTAAACTCTTTGAATATTTGTCGTTCCTTTTGTTCAAAACAATTTAAATCTTTTGTTTTGCTTGTACTTTGGTTACGATGTCTTGGGACTACGCTACTCTGACAAATGTTTTGGGAACGATAAATTTAAAACGTCTCTTTTTGAGTCGTTCTTTATAAATTATGTGTTGTAGTATCATTGTTTAGCACCCACAGATGTATTCCGCTGCGTGTAATTTTGGGGGTGTTAAAGATTGGTACCAGAGCCATGAGTTATAGAGAACTAGGTCTTTTTCTAAAAACCTAAACTATAACTGTCGGTCTTTATTTTTCAAAGAGTCGGTGCACATGATTTCGCGTGACTTCAGGTTCAAACTACTTTTGGGATTACAACTTTAGTATACATTATCATGTATGCCTTATTGCTAAGTATTTATAAATAAATACTATAACCTTTATCAATATGTATTGATATCGTTAAACTTTTCGATAAGAGTTATCATTTATTAATGATTTACAGAAATAAATTTCTCGAATTTTTCCTATAATTATTTTGAAGGATTTTCTACATTTATTTAAATTTTTGGAAATTATTCTATTTCATTTTATTATGACCTTATACCCATTTTGTGAAATTTACCACCATCAAATTACGTCTTCGATGAGGAGGAAGCAGGTTTCACTGCTGCAAGCGAGACACAGTCAACTAAGCCATGTGGATCCCCACGTGACTAGTGTTTATTATTTAGTGTCGTTGTACTCTATTTGTCTTTAAGATCATTCCTTGTTGATCGATGATAATAGTTTCCTTTGATCCTTATAATGATTGTGAATCCTTGTATTGATAATGTGTATGCATTTGATGATTGATGTTGTACATGATATGACTATACCATGAATACAATTAACTCATTCATTTTATCGTTTCTCTTTGTGATGTGACAGAATCATGCCACCTAGGAGAATGACAAATGATGCCATTGCAAGGCTAGTTGCTGAAGAGGTTGCGAAAGCATTAGCTGCGGATAGAGCTGCGCGTGTTAACACTGAAGGAGCAGGTGGCTCTGGAGGTGCGGGTGCTGAAGGTGAAGGTGAACCTGCTGGAGGTGCAGCTGCTGGAGGAGCAGGTGCAGCTGAGAATCCTGCGGATGAGGCTGCTCAGGCTGCTGCTGCGGTTAAAGAGTGTACTTTTGCTGGATACATGAAGTGTGGACCTACTGTATTTTAAGGAACTGGTGGAGCACTGGAATTATTCAGGTGGATTGAGAAAACGGAAACAACATTTGAAATTAGTGATTGCTCAGAAAGGAACAAGGTTAAGTTCGCAGTTGCTACTTTTAAGGATCGAGCTTTAAGCTGGTGGAAGACTCAAGTTGCTACAGTTGGTTTAGAAGCTGCAAACAGGAAACCTTGGGATGAAATTAAAAGGTTGTTGAAAGAGGAGTTCTGTCCAGAAGAAGAGTTATCTGCTTTGGAGGATGAGTTGAGGCATCTGAAGCTGAAGGATAATAACATTGCTGCATATACTAGCCGATTCAATGAGTTGGTTTTGTTGTGTCCAGATGCTTTTGCTACTGAGAAGAAAAAGATGGATCAATACATCAAAGGGTTGCCTGGGTACATTAAAGGTGAGACGACTTCATCTCGACCCAAGAACTTTGTTGAGACTGTAAGAATGGCTCATACCCTCATGGGGCAGAAGGTACAAGATAGAGCTGAGAGAGCTGCTGAAGGTAGTAAAAGGAAATGGGAGAATTCGCAGAGTGGTAATCAAGGTGGTAACCGCCATAGGCAGTACAATCAGAAGAGAAATGATGGGGCTAGAGCTGCGACTAACAAGAATGGTAATGCTGACTATGGGGGACCGGCCCAGAAATGTAAGAGCTGTGGTGTTTGTCACTTTGGTAATTGTCCACCAAGGTGTACTAAATGTGGAAAGGTTGGTCATGCTGTGGAGAAGTGCAAACCATGGATCCCTGCTACTGGAGCGAATGCTATTCCGATAAGGACTTGCTTTGAATGTGGAGAACGTGATCATGTTCGTCCCAAATGCCCGAAGTTGAAGAACAAGAAGGCAGGTGAAGCTGCTGGGGCAGTTTATGTTGTTAAGGATGCTGATCAGGCACAAGGTCCAAATGTGGTGACGGGTACGTTCTTACTCAACCATCGTTATGCTAGTGTGTTGTTTGACTCAGGGTCTGATAGGAGCCTTATAAGCACTTCCTTTAGTCGTTTAATTGATGTTGAGCCCACAAGCCTAAATGCTAGTTATGAGGTAGAGTTAGCTGATGGACAATTAGTTAGTACTACCACTATATTTAAGAAGTGTCCTTTGAAATTAGCAAATCATTTGTTTGAAATTGATTTGATGCCGATAGAGTTGGGTTCATTTGATGTGATTGTAGGTATGGATTGGTTGGTTGCTCATGATGCGGTAATTGTATGTGGGGAGAAAGTTGTTCACATACCGGTTAAGGGTAAGGTGTTAGTAGTTAAAGGTGATGTCGGTAGATCTCGTCTGACGGTGATATCTTGTATCAAGGCGAGGAAATATGTAGAAAGAGGTTGTCACCTGTTCTTGGCTCAAGTAGTGGAGAAGGAACTACCGGTTAGGCGTGTGGAAGATGTTCCGGTCATTCGTGATTTTCCTGAAGTATTTCCCGATGACTTGCCAGGGCTTCCGCCTCAGCGAGAAGTCGAATTCAAGATTGATCTAGTGTCGGGAGCTGCACCGGTGGCGCGTGCACCTTATCGTTTGGCACCGTCTGAGTTGAAGGAGTTGGCAGATCAGTTGAAGGAGTTAATGGAGAAGGGGTTCATTAGACCAAGTTCGTCACCTTGGGGAGCTCCAGTATTGTTCGTGAAGAAGAAGGACGGATCGTTCAGAATGTGCATAGACTACCGAGAATTGAACAAGTTAACTATTAAAAATCGTTATCCACTTCCTAGGATCGATGATTTGTTCGATCAACTTCAAGGTTTGTGTGTGTACTCGAAGATCGACTTGAGGTCGGGTTATCATCAACTTCGTGTTAAAGAGGAGGACATACCTATTACAGCTTTTCGGACGCGTTATGGACACTTTGAATTTCAAGTGATGTCGTTTGGGTTAACTAACGCACCTACGGTATTCATGGACTTAATGAATCGTGTGTGTAAACCATACCTCGACAAGTTTGTGATTGTATTTATCGACGATATCCTGATTTATTCCAAAAGTCGGGAGGAGCATGAAGGTCATTTGAAGATTATTTTGGAGTTGTTGAAGAAGGAGAAGTTGTATGCGAAATTCTCCAAGTGTGATTTTTGGTTGGATTCAGTCTAATTCCTTGGGCACGTGATCGATAGTAGCGGTGTTCATGTTGATCCTTCCAAAATTGAAGCTATTAGAGATTGGGATAGGCCTACGACCCCGACTGAAGTTAGACAATTCTTGGGATTAGTTGGGTACTACCGGCGATTCATAGAAGGGTTCTCTTTAATTTCTAAACCTCTTACTAGACTTACCGAGAAAAACAAGAAGTATGAGTGGGGTTCAGAAGAAGAAGAAGCATTCCAAACTTTGAAGCGGAAGCTGTGTTCTGCACCAATTTTGGCTTTGCCCGACGGAGCTGAAGACTTTGTGGTATATTGTGACGCATCGCGTAAGGGTTTTGGTGCTGTGTTGATGCAAAGGGAGAAAGTGATTGCGTATGCATCTCGTCAGTTGAGGAAGCATGAGGAGAATTATACTACACATGATTTGGAATTAGGAGCTGTTGTCTTTGCCCTTAGACTTTGGAGACATTATCTCTACGGTACAAAGAGTGTGGTATATACCGATCATAAAAGCCTGCAACATATTCTAGATCAGAAGGAGCTCAATATGAGGCAGAGAAGATGGGTAGAATTGTTGAGTGATTACGACATTCAAATTTGCTATCATCCCAGCAAGGCGAATGTAGTTGCCGATGCACTTAGTAGGAAGGACAGAGAAATAACCAAAAGGGTTAGAGCTTTAGCTATGAAAACTTATTCTGATTTATCTAATCGAATACTTAAAGCTCAAACAAAGGCGATGGAGGAAGAGAATGTGAGAGATGAAGACTTGGGTAGAAGGATGACACCTATATTCGAAATTCGTGATGATGGAATTCGGTATTTCGAGAATCGTGTGTGGTTACCGGTGTATGGAGGACTGAGAGATCTAATTATGCACGAATCTCATAAGTCTAAATATTCGATTCACCCAGGATCGGATAAAATGTACCAAGACTTGAAGAAATGTTACTGGTGGCCGAATATGAAGGCTAACATTGCTACTTATGTTAGTAAATGCTTGACGTGTCCTAAGGTGAAGTTTGAGCACAAGAGACCTTCGGGTTTACTGCAACAACCTGAAATTCCAGAATGGAAATGGGAGAAGATCACTATGGACTTTGTTTTGGGACTTCCGAGAACTTCTAGTGGTTATGATACGATTTGGGTGATTGTTGATCGGTTGACTAAGTCGGTTCATTTCTTGCCGATAAAGAAAACTGATGACTTAGACAAACTTACTCGGTTGTATTTGAAGGAAGTTGTTTGTAGACATGGAGTTCCTTTGTCAATTATTTCTGATCGAGATAGTCGGTTCACATCTGAGTTTTGGAGATCGCTTCAGCGAGCTTTGGGGACTCAGTTGGATATGAGCACTGCGTATCATCCGGAGACGGACGGACAAAGTGAGAGGACTATTCAGACTTTGGAGGATATGTTACGAGCGTGTGTAATGGATTTTGGAGGTAGTTGGGATCGACATTTACCATTGGTGGAGTTCTCATACAACAACAGTTATCATGCAAGTATTAAGGCTGCGCCATTTGAAGCACTTTACGGGCGAAAGTGTAGATCACCAGTTGGTTGGTGTGAAGTTGGAGAAAGTCAGTTGACGGGTCCTGAATTGATTAGAGAAACGACTGAGAAGATCGTGCAAATCAAGAATCGTTTATTGACAACTCGTAGTAGGCAGAAGAGCTATGCGGATAAGAGGAGAAAACCATTGGAATTTGATATTGGCGATATGATTATGTTGAAAGTATCACCTTGGAAAGGAGTAATTCGATTTGGCAAGCGAGGAAAGCTTAGTCCACGTTATATTGGTCCATTCAAGATTATTGATCGAGTTGGTCCTGTGGCATATAAGTTGGAATTGCCAGAGAAGTTAAGTGTTATTCATAATACTTTTCACGTTTCTAATCTTAAGAGGTGTTTGGCGGACGAGAATTTGATAATTCCACTTGAGGAGATTCAACTGGATGACAAGCTGCATTTTATTGAGGAACCGGTGGAGGTTATGGATCGAGAGGTTAAACGGCTTAAGCAAAGTCGGATCCCGATAGTGAAAGTATGATGGAATTCCCGACGTGGACCCGAATACACTTGGGAGCGAGAGGACTACTTCAAGAGCAAGTATCCACATTTATTCGTAGATGGACCTAAGGAGAAGTAATCCCCGGGGCGGTGCTCTCCTAAGGTGGTGAGGATGTAAAACCCGCAAAATAAGGTCATTATTTAATGCTTACTTTTCAAATATTTTTGAAGTATTTTATAATCTTAAATATTATTATGTTTAACGATTTAAGTTGAAATCGATATTAAACATTTTATTTTAATATTTTGACGAGCAACGAGGACTACTAGTGATCGCGATACCGACGGATGCCCACTATTTTATATTTCATTATCGATCGTTTCGATATTTAATATTTTCGAAGATATCGTTTTAATTACGTATCGAGTCATTATATTTTTATTTTTCGTGTGCGTTTAAACTTTTAAGTATTTTTACGAAACCCGAGTCCCGTAAATATTTTCAAAAATTGACTAGTGACAATTTCCCACCTTTTAAACTAGCTATTTACAAATTTTAACCAAACTCTTGCCAAATTGCCATTTGGTCCTTCCCCACTAACTAAAATTTAATAAATTAAAAATACACACACACACCTTTTGTTTTTCACTTCCAAAATTTAGTTTCTCTCTCTCTTTTTCTTCCATTTTGCCGAAACCCCAAACCCACACCAAATCCACACATTTTTTTCAATTATCTCAAGATTGAGGTTGAATCTAGCTAAACCAAGCATAGACCCATCTCTATTTTTGATCAAGGATCACATAGGTATAAAAATTTTACACATGGAAGCACTTTTTTATTTTTATGATGTTGGTAGGTGGAAGCCATGGTCATGCATGGTGTTTTTAGCATGATCCATGGGGATTTTTGCTAGAAATCTTGTAAAAAATTATATTTTGATCCAAAGATTTTTATTTTTGTTATGATTTTGATGTTATGGTGGATGTATGATGATATTAGAGTATAGGAATGACCATTTCTATGGTTGGTTGTGGTCAAAAAGTTAATTTTGTACAAGTTTTTGGTACCCATTTTATAGCAGTAGGTAAACTGAGAAATCCGAATTTTTATGTTTTGAAAATGACTTAACTTATAGCCTAGGGTTGTAGATAATTTCCTTAACTTCGATTTGATATAAGGTAGAGCTTCTAACTCAAAACGAGCGCGAAGTTATGATGTTTTGAATGATCGTGTACCGGGAGACGAGTATCGACACTACATATAGTTATTGTCGATATTTGGATTGAATCCCGAGGACTCTAAATTGATGTTTTAAAATGAGTAACCTACTGATAATGAGGTATTTATTTATTAGGTTGAGTTTACTTTAAAACCGAGTGTCGGTTTTGTTAACGGAGTCGTTTAAATAAGTTAAAACGGTCGTATGAAAAATTAACGCAAATCTGTCCGGATTTTGTGGTTTGAAAATGAGTCGAGTAAATGATGTAGTAAAATACGACCTTTAGGAAAAGGAAGTACGAATAGTGGTAAGTATTAAGTGTCGGTTTAGGAAAACCGAGCACTAATGACCCAAATGAAGTCCAAGTTTGTTTCCCAAGGAGGCACGTGTGTTGTGTAATGAATGATTGATTATGTTTTTGATTATTAATGAGAAGAAAAGAAGAGAAAATGACGAAGACGGAAAAAAATATAGAAAAATAAGGCAAAAACACTACTAGAAAGCTACTACGTAGAACGTAAAAAAACACAAAATTTAAAATTTTAACCTAAAAATTCCTAAAAATCCCTAAAAATCCCAAATAATATTCTAAGAGTTTACAAAAAATCCAAACTTGCCAAAACCTTTTAATTAATTTAATAATGACTTTTTAATGCTAATTAAAGCCCTAAAAATCACTTTTAAATATTAAAAAGCCCTAAACAAGGTTTTCAAGTTTGTAAACCTTAAAAATGACCTAATTAAGCTAAAAACTATTTTTAAAAATTTTAAAACCAATTTAAACTATTTTTAAACTCCTAAAAACTATTAAAATCTATTAAATCTTAAATTAATTCTAAAAATTAATTGAAAAGCCTAAAAATTATTCTACAAATGGGAAAAGTCCTAATTAATGATTAGAACCTAGGAAAAATGAAAAAGAAATAAAAATAAAACTTTGACTTTTTATGATTAAAATAATATTAAAATATTCCTAAAAATAAAAAGTTCTTAAATAAATTCTAAAAAATTCTCAAAAATCTTAAATAATCTAACTAAGAAGAAAATGAAAATTAAAGTTTCTAAAACCTCTTAATTAATTTTATATTAATTTTCAAAGTTTAATAAAAAACCTAAAATCAAATAAAATTAAAAATTAAAGTTTTTGAAAACTTTTTTATATGTAAACCTCAAAAATAAGAATCAAAACCTAAAAACTATTTTTTTGTATTTTTATACTACTGTTTAATATTTTTAAATGACTTTCTAATTTGAAAACTAAAAATAATCCTAGAAATTAATTAAATAAAAGGAAAAATAAAACTTTTAAACAGAAAAATCCTAAACTCTATTTAAAACCTAGGAAAAATGAAAAGAAGCTAAAAAGCTTAATAAATAAGCTGAAAATGACTTAAAAGCTCACGGCTTATTTTAGATAAGCCAAAACACAAACACCTTATATATTTAACCTTGTAAACTCTTACCAGTCAAAGACCCTAGGGCAGATGGTTAGAGCGTATGTGTGTGAGAGGAGTGGCGCAGGTTCGAGTCCTGGCCACGTCCTTTTTGGAGTTTATTTTTTTTTCTTTTTAGCTTTTAAAAACTCAAACAGTGACCCTTAATAGCTTCTAAACACAATCCAACTTAACTTTTTAACACAGAATCAACAAGTTATGATCAAAAACTTGTCCAGTGCTGTTCTTCTGATGAACAAGTGTAAGTTCACACTTGAGCAATTTTGGGCCAAGAGGACTTGGCTGTGATGATTTTGGTGATGTTTGTTGATGAACAAGGGCACCCTTGTGCTCTTTGGAGCACAAGGAGTCAAAATCAAGCAAAATATAACCACTTAGCACACACCAATTCACAAATCAATAGCACACAAAAGCACTTCAAGTTGCTGATACAAAAGAGCAGGTCTGGTGGACTTTTAGCTAGATTACTTGCATTCAAATGGATTTCAAACCTCAAGATTAAGCATACATATGCACCAAGTATCACTCAAACAACATACATTCCTAAATTGACCTAGCTCTTATCAGATTTCAAAATCTATGAACAAAACTTGCATAAAAACCAAGCAGAAAAGGCTATGACAGATTTTAAGCAAACTTGTTTCACTTTTCTTTCCCAAACTTGCTTCAAAACAAGACCAACTTAAACACAACTCTCATACAACTCAAAACAACCCTACTTAACAATTCTAACACATTTTTACCTTCACAATTTAACAAACTTACTCTCTAAATCTGACATCCAAACACTCCTTTAAAAATTTTTGAAAACGTTTTTCAAATCAAATCAACTTAAAACTTAATCAAATTGAACCTAGTGACATCTAACATGCATAATATCACTATAAAACTCAAATCAAACAGCTTTATCAAACAAGAACACCTAGGCATGCAAATCACACAAACCTATTTTTCTGAAATTTTCAACAAGGAAAAAGAAAGTACCTTTGGGCTTTACATCCAAAGCCCTAGTGGATGAATATCCACCTCCCTACCAACTGGGGTTGGTGCAGAACTTAAATCAACAACAAATCAACAATCAAACCTGCAAATATCAAACAAACACAAGAAAAATGCACTTTTTCTGATTTTTCTGAAAACTTAAAACCTTGAAACCCTTTTACTTAACACGTTTTAAAAACACTTATATATCACAAATCAAGGTTTGTTAATCCACTTTCACTTCTTAACACCTAATGATTTCTGAATTCAAGAATTTTCAAAACCCTTATGAAAACTGAAATTTCAAACAACAATTCTTTCTCAAACTTAAAATGGAACTCAGCTTAAGCAATCCAAACACACAAACTTTTTAAAAACATAAAAGGAATTACAATTGTCTTTTACAAATACCAAACTTTATTTCTTAAAAAAGGAATTACAAAGGATTTGCTAAAAACTGGAACAAGAGTAATGCACATGCCGCATTCTCTTTAAATACTACTCTATAGAAGAACCTAGAAGCTTAAAACCCTAATTGGTAAAGCCCTATTTTGCCCTTGAAGTCTTTGACTGATTCTTGGTCAAAAGGTGGATACATGTGACTTGACAGCTTGAAACTTGATCTTTGGACGTTCAAATACTCCTTGGAGGCAAAGGAATGCAATCCCATCGTTCATTGTGTCGGGTTATGGGTTTGTGGGAAAGGGACGTTGCAGGGGAGTGTGGGGGTGAGGACCACAGCCCATGTGGGTGTGTTGGGTGAAGTGGGTTTGGTTGAGAGTGACGTTAATCAATGTTCTGGAAGTTTTTAGGGTTTAACCCTTTGTTTT
This sequence comes from Glebionis coronaria, assembly GCA_025667525.1. Classification (NCBI taxonomy): domain Eukaryota; kingdom Viridiplantae; phylum Streptophyta; class Magnoliopsida; order Asterales; family Asteraceae; genus Glebionis; species Glebionis coronaria. Next base: position 413,452,393 of record CM046880.1, read on the forward strand.
TGGATTAATTGAAACTGGGTGGTGTTAGGGTTTATGGGGTGATGAAGGGGGGTTTAGATTCGTTTTGGGTTAATTAACTTTTTAAATTAATGTTATGGAGGGAAGTAATGTGGGGTTGACTGACCTTTGACCATGTTTAAATAATAAACCGGGTAGGGTATTGGGTAGGGTCGGGCAAGATATGGGTTGGTGGGTAAATGGGTGGGTAGGGTTGACGTGGCATGGTCTGAGTGGTGGTGGGGGTTTAATAGTTTGGCAGGTTTGGTCCCCAAGCATTTCTTTTTACTCCACTTTGTATTTAATCCCATCAGCGCTTGTTTCCTCTTTGTCAACTTTTGACAACTTGTCAAAAGTGGCACAAAGGTTTACAAAACCTTATCCAAGGGCTTCTTTTGTATTATCTTCAAATTCCAGGGACTGATCTTGAACATTCTTCAAACATCAAGGATTATACTTGTACATTTGATATTTGGAGGGTCAAATGTGACAAGTTCTTCAAAGATGAGGGACCATTTTTGTCAATCTTCAATTCTTCAAGGGTCATTTTGCAAAATTCCAAACTTGGGCCCGGTTCATTGTGCGACTTCATTTCCCGTGTTCGTTTTTGATTGATTCTTGTGTTCTTTTGCCAATTCCTCAATATCCGTACCTAAAAATACACAAGTAACAAACACGAGCATATATTTGGTCTATTTTATGGTATTTTATGCAATTTAAGGCCGATTTGGACGATGAGACCATGTATAAAAGCAGTCTCATCACTCCCCCATACTAAACCATTGCCGTGCCCTCACGCAATGCTAGAATAAAGTATCAAAGCATCTCCAAAATTTAATTTTATTCACTTTTATGAAATGATAAACTAGCTACACTACAATTACTACTACTTGCGTTTTAGACATAATGTATGATTTTCATCGCAAAATGGGACGTTTAGGTTCATAGAATAAGAACACGTGAATGCTTCGTTAGAAATAATTTCGTCGTCCTCGATTTTCACCTTAATTCCATGCCAAGCGTGCAACGAGATCATTGTCATTATAAGTTAGTAATGCTAACACTACTCATATGCCCTAATCACGTACTTATTCTCCCATTATTCCTAAGTTGTATCTCTTATATTTTATTATGTCTTAATGATCACGAGGATACATCATTGACTTATGCGATAATAGAGATTTAGGTCTAAAAATAGAGTCCTAACGGTGTAACTAAGACCATCAAATCAATAACCCCTCCTAATAGACAACGATGTTAAAAAATTAAGTTGACAAGAAGAATCGATAAACACGGTTTTATAACGGTTTTGAACATGAGACTTATTACCAAGACTTTTATACGCCCCCTAACGGAAGGGCCTTATTATCTTTGGTTTACCTCCATCTTTTATTCAACTTCGCCATGAAGCTTTTATTATGACTTCGGTCTTGCCTTGCCTTTTATTATCCGCCATCATCGGTGGTTTTATTAGCCAAAGACGTATATCCTCACGCAAAAGCGAATTTTGGATCTTTAAAGCTTCGAAGATTAAGGCTTGATTCACTTTCAATTTTTGCATAGATTTTAGGCCTTGTGGGGCTTCAAATTGTTTGCTAGATTTAGGTGAGCACTTGAAATCTTATTATTAGGTGAAGCTTTTGATTATTAGGGTGCCAATACTTCAAAACCGTGACGCTGGCGATACCTTAATGTCTTCCCAATTTAATTACACGGAAGCTACTAGAAAAGACTAGAAACCCAACAATCAAAACTAAACCGCTAAATCAATATTTATTAAGCAAAAAATATTTACATGCGAAGGGAGAATAAGCAAACAACGAGAACACATGAGTTTTTGAAAGAATACGAGTACTCTACGTTTAGCATAGTAACTTATAATTAACTCTATCATTTCTCGTCCTCATTTAAGAGACTTAGCCTAATGTGTAGTTAAGGAATCAAAGCTAAGTGCTCAACACGCACGCTCGAGTCAAAAATTACTCTTATTCTCGCCATCGGAAAATCTACATTCGTGTCTTCAAACACTTATAAAACATGAGAAAAATTTTAAAATTTGGCCATTTTTAGCCTTATTTTGCAACAAAACGATAACAAAACGATAAACTTTGGAAAGCGTGAAGGTTTGGCAAGGCAAGTATCTATTCACCCTCCCCCATACTAAAGTTAAACATTGTCCTCAATGTTTCGAGTCTAGGGGTGCAAACACCCCCATACTAGAGACGTAGTCGAATGCCTAATCTAGCATGGAAAGGGTGTAACCAATAAGTAATAGCCGTTTATGAAGTGTGCTAAAAACCTAAGGTTAGAACATAAAAGGATATATCATATGTGGATATTGGGAAAGGCCTCCAAAGCAAACGATCGAGTGCTCCCATGAAACGAACACGAGAGGCTCCAATCGTGAAGATGATGATCTAAAAGACACAATTCACAAACAACCACGGAACAAAGGTTGGAAGGGCACAAATCCCCTCACATTAAACTAATTAGAAAGCAATAATATGTACATGGATAAGCATGGGTTTCCCCCACGAGGCACCTTGTTTTTGATAACCGAGTCAAAAGCTCGACTCGAATCCCCATAAATGTGATCATTTAGGGATAATCATGGTGTGGTCAATTTTTGGTGGGGCTTACATGATAAACAAGGCCCAAAAGTACGTAGAGTACTTTAAAAATCCGATAAACGTATACCGGGGTCAAAGATAGTGTCCTCGTTTTCGGATGAAAGACGAGACAACACAACTCCAACACAAATCCCAATGGGATAGAAGAAAATAGGAGAGAAGAAATAGAAGGGTGGGACAATGGGTAAGGCAAAACATTGAGCTACTCGAGGTAGACTCGCACCAATCAAATGAAAAGATTTTCCATTTATTGCATCGGTGGAAGACCGAGATTTCCCTATAAAAGCAATTCCAGGATCAAATATCTCGTCCTCGGTGGAGAAAGGGGAGGGAACATAAGGGGCTTCCCCCACACTAGGTCCACACAAAGCATCGTCAAAAGGAGAAAACGAGCTTGTAGTACTCAATAAACGCGGTGATGACGGAGTTAGAATTGTAGAAAAATCTTTTAAATTAGATTCAAAATCTTTTCCTTTTTCATCTTTTACACTCTCCTCGTGAAAACCCGATTTAATTATGTCAAAAATATTTGGTGTATCTAAAACGATGTTAGTCACACTAAAAATTCTCACATTTTGAAATCTTTTTGGTTTAGGTGGTGGCAAGTTTTCAAATCTTTTGTCAAGAAAGAAAACCTCCCCATCGGGATCAATGTATTCATCATCCGAAGATTCACTCGAGATTGGAATCAAAGGCTTCACACTCTTAACCTCCATCGGCGGAGGGGTCGGAACTTCATTTTTATCAACTCCTAAAACTCTATTGGAAATCTTTTGACAAATGATTTTGGTGGAATTGACATTGTACAAAGATGTGATCGAATAAACATGAGAAAGAGTGGAGTTTTGGGTTGCATTAATGACGAGTTCTTCCTCATTGAAACGAAGAGTGATTTTTCTTGCATGCACATCGATAAGTGCTCTCGAGGTATCCAAAAAAGATCGACCTAAAATTAACGGAACTTTAGGATCGATGGGAATATCAACAACAATGAAATCCACGGGATAATAGAATTTCCCAACTTTCACAAAGACGTCCTCGGCAACTCCACAAGCTAGAATCGTAGAATGATCGGCCATTTCGATTGACATTCTTGAAGGAGTGAGATTTGGAAGATTGAGCGATTTAAAAATCTCGAGAGGCATCAAATTAATACTAGCACCAAGATCGGCCAAGGCGTAGCATTCTTCCATGTCTTGGATAGCACATGGGATTAAAATTTTTCCAGGATCACCGACTTTTTGAGGTATGCGGCTTAGAAAAACCGAAGAACAACTAGACGATTTTTGCAATTTCTCTTTGTTATTCAACATACTTTTGAAGTTTGCGGCAAATCGAGGCATCATGACTAAGGCGTCGGCAAAACTTATATTGAAATGCAAGTCACGAAACATTTTCATAAAAAGTTCAAATTGATAATTATTTCGTTCTTGTGCCTTTTCCTTGTCTCGCCTTGATGGGTAGGGTAAAGGTGGTGTGGGTTGGGGCAAATTAGGCATAGGCATCGGCCTTGGAATCTCGGGTTCCATAATGGGTATTGGTTCAACCGTAGGTGTGGTTTGAGTGGTACTTCGTGGGCTTGTAATGTGCTCCTTTTCAACCACAACCTCGGGTTCTTTCTCTTTTTCCTTCTCCATAGAAGTACTTGGACGAGAAATGGGTTCTTTGAAAGTTTTACCACTACGAGTAGTAATAACCTTCAACTCTCCTTTCGGGTTTACGATGGTATCACTAGGAAGACCACCCGAAGAAGAGGGCTTACACATGATAGCTTCAAACATTTTAGCCATTCGGTCTTCAAACTTAGATTGCCTAGCATCCGCTTTTAACAACTCTTGCTTAATCTCATGTTGTCCTTGCTCCATTTTTTGTTGATTTTGTTGGAGTCGTGTGACATTTCCTTCCATTTTATTAGCATGAGTTTTAAGTTCATTAGCAAGTTCGTTTTTAAGCTCGTTTTTCAACTCGGATCTTAAGCTAATCATCTCACGTTGCATGTTGTCAAACTTAGCATCATTATCCTTAGCATAATCTAAAAATTCTCCTTGCAAATTTTTAGTGTGAGCATTTTGAAAACCTTGAGTAGGAGTTTGAAAATCACGGTTTTGGTTTTGGTTTGAAATTTGCCCATTTCCACTTTGATAATTACCCTTGTTATAATTTCTTTGATTTCCTTGGTAATTTCCACCTTGATTGTTGTTTCGATAGTTATTAGCATTTTGATTTTGTGGAGCTTGATTTGAACGTGAACCTTGACCGATTTGGTTATAAGTTCCCGTGGCTACATAAGCATTCGAAGTGTTACCATCCGCGGTAATGCACTCGGAAAAATCATGAGCTCCACCACATGAAATACAACTCTTAGCAACCGCTTTAACCGAAGCGGTGTTTGAAGCTTCTTGAGCTTTCCAATGAGACATAAGAGTCGAAAACCTATCGAAAAACCGATTCTCCTCATTTGCTTCATCTTGCAAGGCATTAATGGAACGAGATGATGACGATCCCAAATTGGCAACACTCGGTGTGTTACGAGGGCTATAGACCTTAGACCTATTTTCTATGATTTTCAAAGCCTCATTGGTCGTTTTGCACAAAAAATTACCACCCGTGGCGGCATTTAAATAATCTCTTTCATGTTCATTAAGCCCATTATAAAAAGTGTCAATTTGATGCAATTCGGAAAAATCATGGTGTGGACATTCATGTAGCATTTCTTTAAACCTTTCCCAAGCCATTGAAAAACTCTCATTTGGTCTTTGTGTAAAACGTGAAATCTCGTTTTTCAAATGTGTTGTCTTAGATGGTGGAAAAAATTGATTCACAAATTTAGACACGAGATCGGCCCATGTCAAAATCGAATTTGGCGGTTCTTTCTCAAGCCAAATCTTGGCGGGTCCATCTAACGAGTAAGGGAACAACATCATCTTAATGGCATCGTGTGGTACATCCTTAAACTTGCTTGTCGCGGTGAGACGATTAAATTGCCTAATGTGATAGTGTGGGTTGTCTTTTTCATGACCGCGAAACTTGTTTGCTTGCAACATAGACATTAAACCCGTTTTGATCTCAAAGTTCTCCGCAAGGATGGCGGGAATCACAATGGCCTCTCCAAAACCCTCGGTGGGTGCTTGAAGCAACTCCATCATAGTACGATTAGCCATAATAGCTTCTTGTTCTACAATAGGTTCCTCACTTGGAGACTCCTCACTAGATTGAGTGAGTGATTTGTTTCTTCGTTTACGAGCACGTCTAGCTTTAGAGCGAGTTTGCATAAACGTCACGTACAACGAGAAGGCGAGCAAAGAAGATTCTTTTTGGTATTTTGTGTTTTTTCAATTTTTTTGTGGTTTTTGATTGTATTAACCTTTTTTGGAATTGGTGAATGTATTAAGTAGACAATGAGTCCACAAATCTCCTCACTAATCAAATCTCTTGATTAAAAAGGCCTCAAGGAATGAAAACGATCACGTGGAGTGAACGCCTTCGATGACGTTAGAACGATGGTGGAACACCAAATCGTTCAAGAGGGTTTAATCAAATGGAAACCAAGAAAATATATATGATATGTAATAATACTTTGGGCGGCAAAACCCTCGATTCACTCTCAAAATCAAATACGCACAAGCAAGCGTAGGAAACGAGGCGGCGCGAAGCACTTAAGAGCCTTTTTCCTTTAGGTTGTGAAATACAACCGCCTTATACCCACCTTATAGTTTGTATTATCAAGATTAAGCTTCACGAAAGTATTTATCTATTTTTGCCTTTTTCTTTGGTTTGAGATTCGAATACAATGATCGAGTGATGAAATCCCGAATCAAGGTTGTGATTGCTCACGTATTTGGAGTACTTGTGTATTTATTGTTCTACGTATACAATATAGTAATAATATTCACACAAAAACCGAAAAACGATAATACGTATTAATAGAGTGCTATTAATACAATTATATTTATGGCTAATATAAAAAACAACAATGGTTCAATCAAAACACAACACGCCTCCCCGGCAGCGGCGCCAAAATTGATGTAGTAAAATACGACCTTTAGGAAAAGGAAGTACGAATAGTGGTAAGTATTAAGTGTCGGTTTAGGAAAACCGAGCACTAATGACCCAAATGAAGTCCAAGTTCGTTTCCCAAGGAGGCACGTGTGTTGTGTAATGAATGATTGATTATGTTTTTGATTATTAATGAGAAGAAAAGAAGAGAAAATGACGAAGACGGAAAAAAATATAGAAAAATAAGGCAAAAACACTACTAGAAAGCTACTACGTAGAACGTAAAAAAACACAAAATTTAAAATTTTAACCTAAACATTCCTAAAAATCCCTAAAAATCCCAAATAATATTCTAAGAGTTTACAAAAAATCCAAACTTGCCAAAACCTTTTAATTAATTTAATAATGACTTTTTAATGCTAATTAAAGCCCTAAAAATCACTTTTAAATATTAAAAAGCCCTAAACAAGGTTTTCAAGTTTGTAAACCTTAAAAATGACCTAATTAAGCTAAAAACTATTTTTAAAAATTTTAAAACCAATTTAAACTATTTTTAAACTCCTAAAAACTATTAAAATCTATTAAATCTTAAATTAATTCTAAAAATTAATTGAAAAGCCTAAAAATTATTCTACAAATGGGAAAAGTCCTAATTAATGATATAGAACCTAGGAAAAATGAAAAAGAAATAAAAATAAAACTTTGACTTTTTATGATTAAAATAATATTAAAATATTCCTAAAAATAAAAAGTTCTTAAATAAATTCTAAAAAATTCTCAAAAATCTTAAATAATCTAACTAAGAAGAAAATGAAAATTAAAGTTTCTAAAACCTCTTAATTAATTTTATATTAATTTTCAAAGTTTAATAAAAAACCTAAAATCAAATAAAATTAAAAATTAAAGTTTTTGAAAACTTTTTTATATGTAAACCTCAAAAATAAGAATCAAAACCTAAAAACTATTTTTTTGTATTTTTATACTACTGTTTAATATTTTTAAATGACTTTCTAATTTGAAAACTAAAAATAATCCTAGAAATTAATTAAATAAAAGGAAAAATAAAACTTTTAAACAGAAAAATCCTAAACTCTATTTAAAACCTAGGAAAAATGAAAAGAAGCTAAAAAGCTTAATAAATAAGCTGAAAATGACTTAAAAGCTCACGGCTTATTTTAGATAAGCCAAAACACAAACACCTTATATATTTAACCTTGTAAACTCTTACCAGTCAAAGACCCTAGGGCAGATGGTTAGAGCATATGTGTGTGAGAGGAGTGGCGCAGGTTCGAGTCCTGGCCACGTCCTTTTTGGAGTTTATTTTTTTTTTCTTTTTAGCTTTTAAAAACTCAAACAGTGACCCTTAATAGCTTCTAAACACAATCCAACTTAACTTTTTAACACAGAATCAACAAGTTATGATCAAAAACTTGTCCTGGTCTGCTGTTCTTCTGATGAACAAGTGTAAGTTCACACTTGAGCAATTTTGGGCCAAGAGGACTTGGCTGTGATGATTTTGGTGATGTTTGTTGATTAACAAGGGCACCCTTGTGCTCTTTGGAGCACAAGGAGTCAAAATCAAGCAAAATATAACCACTTAGCACACACCAATTCACAAATCAATAGCACACAAAAGCACTTCAAGTTGCTGATACAAAAGAGCAGGTCTGGTGGACTTTTAGCTAGATTACTTGCATTCAAATGGATTTCAAACCTCAAGATTAAGCATACATATGCACCAAGTATCACTCAAACAACATACATTCCTAAATTGACCTAGCTCTTATCAGATTTCAAAATCTATGAACAAAACTTGCATAAAAACCAAGCAGAAAAGGCTATGACAGATTTTAAGCAAACTTGTTTCACTTTTCTTTCCCAAACTTGCTTCAAAACAAGACCAACTTAAACACAACTCTCATACAACTCAAAACAACCCTACTTAACAATTCTAACACATTTTTACCTTCACAATTTAACAAACTTACTCTCTAAATCTGACATCCAAACACTCCTTTAAAAATTTTTGAAAACGTTTTTCAAATCAAATCAACTTAAAACTTAATCAAATTGAACCTAGTGACATCTAACATGCATAATATCACTATAAAACTCAAATCAAACAGCTTTATCAAACAAGAACACCTAGGCATGCAAATCACACAAACCTATTTTTCTGAAATTTTCAACAAGGAAAAAGAAAGTACCTTAGGGCTTTACATCCAAAGCCCTAGTGGATGAATATCCACCTCCCTACCAACTGGGGTTGGTGCAGAACTTAAATCAACAACAAATCAACAATCAAACCTGCAAATATCAAACAAACACAAGAAAAATGCACTTTTTCTGATTTTTCTGAAAACTTAAAACCTTGAAACCCTTTTACTTAACACGTTTTAAAAACACTTATATATCACAAATCAAGGTTTGTTAATCCACTTTCACTTCTTAACACCTAATGATTTCTGAATTCAAGAATTTTCAAAACCCTTATGAAAACTGAAATTTCAAACAACAATTCTTTCTCAAACTTAAAATGGAACTCAGCTTAAGCAATCCAAACACACAAACTTTTTAAAAACATAAAAGGAATTACAATTGTCTTTTACAAATACCAAACTTTATTTCTTAAAAAAGGAATTACAAAGGATTTGCTAAAAACTGGAACAAGAGTAATGCACATGCCGCATTCTCTTTAAATACTACTCTATAGAAGAACCTAGAAGCTTAAAACCCTAATTGGTAAAGCCCTATTTTGCCCTTGAAGTCTTTGACTGATTCTTGGTCAAAAGGTGGATACATGTGACTTGACAGCTTGAAACTTGATCTTTGGACGTTCAAATACTCCTTGGAGGCAAAGGAATGCAATCCCATCGTTCATTGTGTCGGGTTATGGGTTTGTGGGAAAGGGACGTTGCAGGGGAGTGTGGGGGTGAGGACCACAGCCCATGTGGGTGTGTTGGGTGAAGTGGGTTTGGTTGAGAGTGACGTTAATCAATGTTCTGGAAGTTTTTAGGGTTTAACCCTTTGTTTTTGGATTAATTGAAACTGGGTGGTGTTAGGGTTTATGGGGTGATGAAGGGGGGTTTAGATTCGTTTTGGGTTAATTAACTTTTTAAATTAATGTTATGGAGGGAAGTAATGTGGGGTTGACTGACCTTTGACCATGTTTAAATAATAAACCGGGTAGGGTATTGGGTAGGGTCGGGCAAGATATGGGTTGGTGGGTAAATGGGTGGGTAGGGTTGACGTGGCATGGTCTGAGTGGTGGTGGGGGTTTAATAGTTTGGCAGGTTTGGTCCCCAAGCATTTCTTTTTACTCCACTTTGTATTTAATCCCATCAGCGCTTGTTTCCTCTTTGTCAACTTTTGACAACTTGTCAAAAGTGGCACAAAGGTTTACAAAACCTTATCCAAGGGCTTCTTTTGTATTATCTTCAAATTCCAGGGACTGATCTTGAACATTCTTCAAACATCAAGGATTATACTTGTACATTTGATATTTGGAGGGTCAAATGTGACAAGTTCTTCAAAGATGAGGGACCATTTTTGTCAATCTTCAATTCTTCAAGGGTCATTTTGCAAAATTCCAAACTTGGGCCCGGTTCATTGTGCGACTTCATTTCCCGTGTTCGTTTTTGATTGATTCTTGTGTTCTTTTGCCAATTCCTCAATATCCGTACCTAAAAATACACAAGTAACAAACACGAGCATATATTTGGTCTATTTTATGATATTTTATGCAATTTAAGGCCGATTTGGACGATGAGACCATGTATAAAAGCAGTCTCATCAGTAAAGGACTTTAAAAGTAATTTCATTTGATAAACTTGTAGGAGGACTTTCTATATATAGTAAGTTAGTTTATCGAGTCGTTTCATAAACGGTTGACAAGTTTAAAAAGGGGTAAATAAGCTAGTACATGTAGTATGTACCGGCGGATTTTGTTAAAAGTATAAAATGGTAAAGTAAATGAGTAGTAAAGTATAATGGAGTTATTTATATTGTTTACTTTTGAGTGTATTGTGGTTTTATGAGTTCGAGTTTGATTTTATTAAGTATCATTTATTTCTCGAGTCTATTATTAAAGTACGCACCTTATTTGTTAGGTTGCGGTTATCGTGATTATCGGGCATCTACTATCGTCGGCGATTGTCTTCAACTACTATAAGTACTAAGGTGAGTCTATAGCCTCGTTTGAGCTCATTCAAATATTTTAAAACCCGCGAGGGGGAATACATGTTTTGTAAACTTAGAACACAAGATTTTTATGGTATGCTTGTCCCTTTATGAATGGACCCGTGGTTGCCTTTAAATTGCATTAAGTGATTGCCTTTATTAAAACCTCAATTATGGACCGTTAATTAGCCTATGATGGGTTAACCGCTAGTACAATTAATAGATCTATGGGGGAAGCCGCCCCGATTCAGTTTTTGTGGACTTGTCATAGAAGCTTAGGCCCGACCTCCACACTGTTTGAACATTTTGTATTGAGAAGTCATGTATATGGCAATGTACCAATAATCTGGAGGTAACTGACAATTAATAAATCTCTCGTCTTATTAGACTGATATGGGAGTGTCTAAGGGCTCGGTTCCATGAGCTTATTGCAATTTATGCTAAAAACACTTATTATTGTTGATGCAAATTATTAGATGCTTGTTGCCTTTAAGCATGCCACAAACTTATAATCTTTGCTTGTGTTCAAAAATGATTATATAAACCTATAGATTCACTCGGCATTTTTGCTGATGATTTTCTCACATGTATTTCAGGTAATCAAGAAGGCTGAAGCTTGGAAGCCACGGGAATGAATGTTGTGCACTACTTTGTATATAAACTCTTTGAATATTTGCCGTTCCTTTTGTTCAAAACAATTTAAATCTTTTGTTTTGCTTGTACTTTGGTTACGATGTCTTGGGACTACGCTACTCTGACAAATGTTTTGGGAACGATAAATTTAAAACGTCTCTTTTTGAGTCGTTCTTTATAAATTATGTGTTGTAGTATCATTGTTTAGCACCCACAGATGTATTCCGCTGCGTGTAATTTTGGGGGTGTTAAATTTTCTCTTCACCTCTTTTGCAAATATATTTCCAGATTCTTCCATATTTCTAAAATCACTTAAATCCTTGGTCATTTGGTTGATTACTACTTATTTAGAAGTGAATCTTTCTTCTCCCATCTCTTCCTCTCCAAGTGCAAAGAGAAGAACACTTTCATCCTTGAGTGTTGTGTCTACCTCAAAGATCCATTGAAGATCAAATCTTATTTATTCATTATTGTGTCATTGTTGTGAAGATCCAAGTAGTTGTATCTATTTGGAAGTTGTGTATATATTACGGTTTATACTTGGTCTTTAAAGTATATTGGTGTAGATTGGTCCTAGCTAATATTAGGGCTCGAATTTCAGCTTTGAGCCGGAAATTGGTCAAGCAACGTTGTGTACGGTTTCTCTACCTTAAGGAGCTTGTTGATTAGTGAACTCTCGAGTAAGGAGTACTCGAGGAGTGGAGTAGGGACGAGGAGTGAGCTTCGTTGCCGAACCACTATAAATCCTTGGTGTTTGGTTTGATCTTTCTTTCCCTTATCTCTTTACATTCATTATTCTTTATACTTGTGATTATTAATTTAGTTGCACTATCCCTTGTTCATATTGTGTATAAGAAGGTTTCACATATTTGCTCAAGCCTAAGTTTTTGAAAAGGATTTTTGAAAACCGTCTTTTAACAAGTAAAATTAAGAAACTATTCAACCCCCCCCCCCCCTCCTTATAGTTTCTACAAATAGTATTAGAGCATGGTTGCTCAAGCTTTTTTAAAATATATTGTATTTTAAAACTTGAATCGATCTATGGATTACAAAAAGTACCTAGAAGGGCAATCTATGCAAAGACCACATCTTTTTGAAACCGATAGTTTTATTTATTGGTAAAATAGATTTGAGACTTATGTGAAATCAAAATATTTAGACCATTGGCATGTTATTACCTATGGTGATTTTTTGACTTATCAATATAATGAAGTTTCTAAAAGCAAAGAGATAGTCACTTTTGACAAAGCTAATGATGACACTAAAAGGAAATTTGCAAAAATAATGAGGCTAAAATGGTGATTTATAATGCTTTACCAAAGAAAGAGTATGAAAGAATTTTTATGTGTGAAACACTAAAGATATTTGGAACACTCTTTTAGTAACACACCAAGGTAATATCCAAGTCAAAGAAAGTAAAATCGATCTTCTTGTTCAAAAATATGAACAATTTGTCATCTTAGAAGATGAAACTATTGATAGTGTATTTGCTACATTTAACACTATTATTACTAGTCTAAAAGCACTTGATGAAGGTTTTTCTAGCAAGAACAATGTTAGGAAGTTTCTAAGGGTGTTGCATCCAAAGTGGAGAGCCAAAGTCACGGTGATTGAAGAATCAAAGGATCTCACCACATTATCACTCGATGAACTCATTGGAAACTTGAAAGTTCATGAGATGATAATTTTGAAGGACTCGGAAATGGTGAAAACCAAGAGTGAAAGAAAGTCTCCAGCACTCAAGGCCAAAAAGGCGCAAAGTGACCATGAAAGCTCCTTGGATAGTGATGATGAGGAATATGCCATGGCGGTTAGAGACTTTAAGAAGTTCTACAAGAGACGAGGTCAACACGTGAGGTAACCAAGCAACGACAAGAAATCCTTCTCCAGAAACCGATTTACCAAGGATGATAAAGGAGATAGGAAATGATTTAGATGTGGTGATCCCAACCATTTCATCGGTGATTGTCCTAAGCCTTCACGCGACAAGAACCACACGGCATTCGTTGGAGGTTCATGGATCGATAGCGGTGAGGATGTTGATGACAACCCCAAAGATGAGAAATGTCTTATGGCTCACACTTCTAAAGAGGTACATTCTGAAACCAATTATTATAGCAATAATAGTTCTTCTCAATATGATATCGAATTAGAAGGCCAATACAGTAACTTACACAAACTTAACCTTAAATTCATTAAAAAGAACAAAGTGCTAAAATCAACTAGAATTAAGATTGAAAATGAGATTAGTGAGCTAAGAGAGAAATTAGCTATGCTGGAGAAAAACAAAGAAGTTGATTTAGGTTGTCTAAAATGTGAAAACCTTAAACAAGAGAATAAAGATCTTAAGAGTACCTCCATTAAATTGGAAAAGTTCATGAAAGGTACTAGTGCTCTTGACAATATGTTAAGCAAACAAATTCATTCTAAAGAAAGACTTGGGTTGGGATATAACACTAATGAATCATCCACTAGTGAACCAAAACAAGTTAGGTTTTCAAAAAATGAACCTCTGTACGCGGTACGCCAGTATATGGCGCGGTTCCCTATTTCTATGGAACCGCGTGTAGTGATAACGAACCGCGGAAAGAAGTTGGTTTTTGTGAGAATCCTGAACTTTCTGAAAAGTATATTGTAGGTGAAGGGCCAAAACATATTGTTGTTAACAAGGTCAAAGTACCTATTCTTGAAAAATCTACTCTAGGTAAATTCTACAAGCCCTTGAGTAAACCTCTAATGGGAACTAGAAATTTATCTTGACAAACATCTACTCCTCCAAGAGTACGCAATGAGTCAAAACCTAGAAGTAGAACACCTACACCAAAAAAGGACGATCAAGCTAAGTCACGACCTAGAAGTAAAACTACAACACCTAGAAGAAATAACAATAATTCTAGATCAAGATCAAAGACATCTAGGAGAAACAATAGAAAACAAAATGGCCATATGAATTAGAACAATTATCAACAACAATATTTTTCCCCATGGGGAATGTCTCCTCCATTCATGCATCCCAACAAAATGCAAGGGATGTTTGGAACTAACAACTTTGGACCCATGAGATATTGGGGACCAAATGTTTGATCTTGTGTGTTGTTACCTAGATATGCTTGGGAATTGATTTAGAGCCCGACGAGTAGATTAAGGATTGTGGATGTTCTAAACACATGACGGGTAATCAAAGTATGTTCTCGCACTACAAAGCATATGATTGAGGTAACGTTACATTCGCAAGTAATCGACGTGGTAATATCATTGGCAAAGGTACGGTTTCTCTTTACTCCATGACCATTGAAAATGTAGAGCACGTAGATAACTTAGGTTTTAACCTTCTAACTATAGGTCAAATTTGTGACAATAAGTGTAAGGTCATCTTTCGGAATATGACAGTGAAATCGGAAAAGATGGAAAGGTCATTGAAAAAGGTGTTATAAAGCATAGGCTTTATGTCATGAAGGTCAATAGGAAGTCAAAGGACAACTTATGTCTAGCAACTTTAGATGATAGTTCTACTCTTTGGAATAGGAGTTTAGGTCACACTAATATGCGTCTAATTAAATCTTTAGTCTCTAAGGAGTTGGTAAGACATCTCCCAAAGATGAATTTTGATAGTCACTTTTATGATGCTTGTAAAGTTGGGAAGCAAGTTCACTCAAGTCATAAAGCCAAGAATTTGGTTTAGACCTCTCGGTGCTTAGAGATCCTACATATGGATCTATTTGGACCTTCCGCCATACGGAGTTATGGAGGTAACCTTTATACCCTAGTCATAGTTGACGACTATTCTAGATTCACGTGGACTAGATTTTTGGCGTCTAAGAATGAGGCTTTCGATCACTTTGAAATCTTTAGTCGAAGAATCCAAAATCAACTAGGATGTTCAATTGTCTCTATTAGGACGGATCAGGGTAGGGAATTTGATAATAAAGTGCAATCGGTGCCTTTTCACCCATAACTTCGCGGCTCCTCGCACTCCTCAATCAAATGGGGTAGCTGAAAGGAAGAATAGGATCATCCAAGAGATGAGTAGGACGATGTTAAACGAGCAATCTTTGCCTTAAAAAATTTTGGTGCAATGTGGTGGACACATCGACCTATATTCTTAACCAAATTCTTATTCGACCTTTCCTAGGAATGACCCCCTATGAGATTCTTAAAGGTAAGAAGCCCTCATTGGAATACTTTAGGGTGTTTGGAAGCAAGTGATTCATTCTCAACACCAAAGATTACCTTACTAAGTTCGACCCAAAGTCGTACGAAGGTATCTTTTTAGGTTATTCCCAAACTAACAAAGCCTACATAGTCCTCAGTAGAACCTCGGGTGTAATTGAAGAATCACTTAACATGACATTTGATGAAACCCCTCCATCATCTAAGACATCGCCTTTGTTAAATGATGACTTGGATGAAATAGACATAGTTAAAGCCAAAGATGTTAGAAACATAGGAGTTGAAGACCTTAATATTGAAAAGGGAGTAAACATTAAGGAGTCAAAGGATCATTCTCTCGACAACGTCATAGGCGAATCAAATCAAAGGACCCTAAGATCTCAAGTCCAAAATCAAAGTAACTTCTTTTGTTTCGTCTTCTTGATTGAGCCAAAGAATGTAAAAGAAGCTTTGATGGATGAGAGTTGGGTCATCTCTATGCAAGAAGAATTGAATCAATTCTTTGCTAATGACGTTTGGGAACTTGTTCCTCCACCTAAAAGTTCTACCATTATAGGAACCAAATGGGTATATAGGAATAAGTTAGATGAGAATGGTGTTATGTCTCGTAACAAGGCTAGACTTGTAGCTCAAGGCTATAATCAACAAGAAGGTATTGATTATGACGAGACATACGCACCCGTAGCAAGATTAGAATCAATTAGAATCCTTTTAACCTACGCGTGTGCCTTAGACTTTAAGCTTCAACAAATGGATGTAAAGAGTGTGTTTCTTAACGGTTTGATCAGTGAGGAGGTATATGTGGCTCAACCTCCCGGCTTCATTGATTTTGAGAAACCGGATCATGTTTACAAGCTTAAGAAAGCTCTTTATGGTCTTAAACAAGCACCCAAAGCTTGGTATGATAGACTTAAAGCGTTTCTTGTAAAACATGAGTATACCATGGGGATGGTAGACAATACGCTCTTTACAAAGAAGAAATGTTCTCACCTCATTATCGTACAAATATATGTTGATGACATTATATTTGGTTCAACTTGTCAATCATTATGTGACGACTTTGCAAAAATCATGCATGACGAGTTTGAAATGAGTATGATGGGATAACTTAACTTCTTTTTAGGACTCCAAATTAAACAAATGGGCGATGGTATTTTCTTTAATCAATCCAAGTATGTTAAAGAAATGCTAAAGAAATTTGGATTAAAAGACTCGAGACCGATGAAGACCCCTACGGCCTCGGATACTAAACTCACCGTAGATGATGATTGTGAGTCGGTAGACAACACCAAATATAGAGGTATGATTGATAGTTTGTTTTACCTAACGTCAAGTCGACCAGATATCATGTTTAGTGTTTGCCTTTGTGCTCGCTTCCAAGAGGCTCCCCAAACCTCTCACCTTGAAGTGGTTAAGCGTATCTTCCGATACATTAAGGGCACTATACATTTAGAGGTATCTTAAAGGGATGGGCGTAGAAACCATTGTCTACGCAGACTCGGATCATGCGGGAGACTATGTAGACCAGAAAAGCACTAGTGGAGTTTGTACCTTCATGGGTTGTTGTTTATCTTCTTGGTTCTCCAAGAAACAAACCGCTCTTGCAATATCCACCACGGAAGCCTAGTATGTGAGTGTCGGTAAAGCTTGTCAACAAGCTCTATGGATGAAGCAAGCGCTTGTTGATTACGGGATTTCTCTTGATGATGTTCCCATCATGTGAGACAATAAGGGTGCAATAGACCATAGCAAGAATCCCGTGCAACATTCACGAACCAAGCACATAGAGATTCACCACCATTTCCTTAGGGATAATGTTCAAAAGGGGAACATTTCGATTGAGAAGGTTCCCTTGGTAGAAAACTTAGCCGATATCTTTTCTAAGCCACTTAAGAGGGAACCTTTTAATTACTTGCGTCTAGGTCTAGGTTTAATGGAACATATTCCTTAATTTCGCATTTTATTAATCGAGTTTTTTTTTCTCTTTTGAGTCTTTTCTTTATTTGAGTCATTGAGTCTTGCAAACTCTTTTTGGAAAACCTCTCTTCTCTTTTTCAAAATTCTCAAAGTTCTTTCAAAAATGGTCGAGAAATGTTTTTGCATTGTTAATTCAATCTAAAACCATTTTTTATAGCTTCTTGCTATCAATATTGAGCTTACATAATTCATATGTATGTGTCTCTCATACCAAGAACAAAAGAGAACTATGTAGGATCATTGTGTCATGACTTATTGTCTAGTTCAACACACCTCCAACATCGATTTTCTTTAAAATCCATGTATTTTGGTCAAAACCTTGTTTGGTGAGGTCTTGTGTGTTTTCTTTGTCTATCTTTAATTTTTAGCATATCTCTATGATTAGTTAGACTAGAAAAATAGGATTTGCTGAATTAGAAAATCCTCCTTTCTCACCAAAATCCACCCACTGTAGGCGTTTCTTTAGACAGACCGCGGCTCCATATCGATATGGAACCACCGGTGGAGAAAAGGAACCGCATGCAGTGCTTCCTATTTCGGGTATTTTTGAAAATTCAAATTTGTTCCAACACTTTTTGGAATATTTGTTGCAACCCATTGACCACCCTCAAAATATCTTGAGCTTTCTCTATTTTACCCTTAGCATTTTGTATCCTTTCTCAAATCAAAATGTCTTATTCTCAAAATGAAAGTCTTGATTCTCCTCCATTTTCTCCAATTGCTTTCAATTCCAATTCACCCAAGAACACTCAAAATCACATTTCTTCTCCTTCTAAGAATGTTGGTTGTGGAACTTCCTTTCTTTCACCATAAGCCTTTAGTGTTCTTCCTCCTTCACATGATAATGTCATCATCATGGAACATATTGTCATTGTTGTCAATATCAACATCTTGCTATGGCTCATATCTATGAGGAGTTTAATTACATCAAAAGTCTCTTAGTCAAACCTCCTCTTCACTATGACTATGAGATTACTACCAAGCCACCACCACCTACTTCCGCCACTACTTTGTCTTTTATCTAAGCATTGGTTGCTTACCTTCAAGACATCTAGTTCAAGAAAATCTTAGAGTTCTAGTTTAACTAGGATTAGATTTATGCTTCTCTTTTAGCTTGTTTTATTTTTACATACATATTTGTATGTTTTGTTTCCTTGTATCTTTTATTCATGTTTCTGTTAACATTACTTATCTTGGATCTTGGTCTCTTCTCTTTTATTTCTTTTGTGTGACCTTTGTTATATCTTGTTGGGCATCTCTTCTCTTCTACTAACCCTTCTATGTAGCTTGTCATCAAATCTCGATTCCTTGGTGCCCCAAGCAAGGGGGAGTAAGCACCAAGGAGGAGCTTTTGCAAAGTCCGATTCTTCTCTTCTACAAAGACTTTTGCAACCTTTTTTCTTCGACAAAGGGGGAGAAGTGAAATAAACTCATCTTCGAAAATCTTGTTTTTTTATGTGATTGACTTTATATATTGTCGAAATTAAAAAGGGGGAGAATGTTATTGCAATGATTCCTAAAAACTTTACTTGCATTTTTCGGTCTCGCTTTGTTTTGATTACGACAATATGTAAAAACAAGCATTTACGAAAACAACGAAAAACGAATTTTTGAGTTCAAGTATTTTTCATTTCAACCATTATCAATTAAGGTATGTACAAACAAGTACCCATCCTAATTAAGTGATCAAGAATTTAATCTTTTCTTAAAACACACTTTTTATTAAGTGTGACAAGTTTTTATTAAACTTTATTTTTAAGAAAATGTTTTATTAAATTAATTATTTAAAAATTTGAAAATGGCATATTCTATCTTGGTTTGGAATATCCTTTCAAGATATTTTAATCACCAGATTTGAACCATACCACTAAAAAACAAAAAGGAGTGGAGTTTACTCCGGCGGCTCCTTAAGTGGCTATGTGGTTCCTTATCGATAAGGAACTGCGGGTAGCTATAAGGAACCACGGACAGATATAGCCGTTGGAGCCTTGTCTTATAAATAGTGGACCATTCTAAGATTTTCTCTTCACCTCTTTTGCACATATATTTCCAGATTCTTTCATACTTCTAAAATCACTCAAATCCTTGGTTATTTGGTTGATTACTACTTGTTTAGAAGTAAATCTTTATTCTCCCATCTCTTCATCTCCAAGTGCAAAGAGACGAACCCTTTCATCCTTGAAGTTTTGTGTCTATATTAAAGATCCATTTAAGATCAAATCTTATTTATTCATTGTTGTGTCATTGTTGTGAAGATCCAAGTAGTTGTGTTTATTTGGAAGTTGTGTATGTATTAGGGTTTATACTTGGTCCTTAAAGTATATTGGTGTAGATTGGTCCTAGCTAAGATTAGGGTTCGACTTTTAGCTTAGAGTCGGAAATTGGTTAAGCAACGTTGTGTACGGTTTCTCCACCTTAAGGAGCTTGTTGATTAGTGAACTCTCGAGTAAGGAGTACTCCAGATATGGAGTGGGGACGAGGAGTGAGCTTCGTTGCCGAACCACTATAAATCCTTGGTGTTTGGTTTGATCTTTCTTTCCCTTATCTTTTTACATTCATTATTCTTTATACTTGTGATTATTAGTTTAGTTGCACTATCCCTTGTTCATATTGTGTATAAGAAGGTTTCACATATTTGCTCAAGCCTATGTTTTTAAAAGGATTTTTGAAAACCGTCTTTTAACAAGTAAATTTAAGAAACTATTCAACCCCCCTCCCCCCCTTCTAGTTTCTACAGCATGCATGAACATAAGACTTTTTACTATAAACATGAACATAAGAATTTTCAGTATAAATCTGCCTTATAAACAACTTCTATGTTTTCCAGGACTTACACATATTCCGCTGCATTTCAAATCTTTAAATATGTTTCAGTTATTCTTATCATGTCAGTATATCCGTTCACTGATCGTATTGCTCAGCCGTATATTTTATTTCCATGACCCACACGGCAGGTACCCAAGGACAGACTTGAGCATCGAGAGGACGTGCATAGGATGGGAGCTACCTTATATTTCTTTTCCTTTTGCACTTCATTTACTTTATGCATGTTTTGGGTTTATGTTTGGGAGCTGATGTTTGTTTCCGGTTTTCCTTTATGGTCCTTTATGTTTTTAAGACATATAACCTTGCATGCTTTGATGACACGCCATAATTATCATGTAACAGTCAACTTATCAAAGTGGGGAGCTACAATACAAATCATGAAATCATATCAATTATACTTAAGAAACAAGTTAATTATGAATAACCTCACTTACAAAGACAAAAAATTTCTTAGAAGTACCATACCATGTTATTAAAATTGCTTTGAAATTTATATCGTACTGTTGGGAATAAATATAAGTATATTAGTTACCCCTGCTAGTTGGTCATTTGTCCCCCTGCTAGAGTAAGTTCCCCCTGCTAAATAACAAAGGCAGGGGGATTGGTTCCCTGCTGAAGTCAAAGGCCCTGCCGCTAGAGATAAACTTGGAATAGATTATTACTCGTTTCTGTTACTACTCCGAGATACTTTCCAAGTTTGTTAGTAGTAATCTTGTACGTGAGTCCTTATGCCTATAAAAGGACTCACTAGGTTATCATGCAATGTGTGTCTTTCTCTATTGTCTTTCATTTCATACTTTAAGGTTTTTGTAACCCTAATACCGTTATTGGGTATTCGTATATCATTGATATATTAAAGTTTAACATCTGCCTTAATCATTTGTTCTTGTGCTAAACACTATATTCCACATCTTGTTTTGTTACTTTGTATTGCAAAGTTTCTCTAGTGTTAGATTGAATTTATTCTTTCTATCATAACCCTTAAACAAGCTATAAAGGTTTAAGATCTGAGTTTGGGATCAACAAGTGGTATTAGAGCTTGTTGAGAAACTTTGATTAAACCAAGAACAAAACCCTCACTGCAACCATGTCTTCAGATTCTTCCTCAAACAGCAATAACCACAACAACCTCAAACTACCCATGTTGGATCCCGAAAACTTCGAATTATGGGATTTCAGGATCCAACAATACCTCAAAATGGAACACTATGTTCTCTGGGAGATCATAGAGTTTGGTGATCAATTCCCCAAAACAATGACAGTTGAAGAAGGTAAGGGAGAAGAGAAAGGTGAAAGTTCCAAAGGTGGTGAAGTCAAGAATAAATATGCTACTCTTTGTGACAAGGAAATACTGGCCAGAAGGCATGATGTCAGAGCTCACAGTTCATGATGTTGGCTCTACCTGATAGACATCAACTAAGATTCAGAAAGTACAAGACAGCTAAGGAACTCTAGGAAGCAATAGGCACAACCTTTGGAGGAAATAAAGCCACAAAGAAGAAAAAGAAGAATCAAATGCTTGATCAATTTGCTGCCTTCAAAGCAATTGGTGATGAAGCAATTGGGGCTATTTACAATAGGCTTCAAGATATGGTGGCTCAGTTGGAGTTCTTTGAAATTGAAGTGACAAGAGAGTAGGTGAATACCAAGTTTCTGAACAGCCTTCAGAAAGAATGGTTTGTCTACAAAGCCATCTGGCAGAATAAGGATGACTTAGATAACAAGAACATTGATGACATATACAATAACTTGAAAGTTTTTGAACCTGTTGTCAGTGAGATGAAGTCAAAAGGAACAATCACCACCAATTCAAGTGGATCTACTGATTCCCCTGCTAACATGGCGTTCATATCTCAAAGCAGTGGAATCTCCAAAGGCAGTGGAATCGAAGTTGGCCCTGTTACTCATTCCCCTTCTACCAGGTCTGGATCATCTTATGATGAAGAAAGGCCTGCAACATTCAGTCTTGATACTGCTTGTGCTTTTATAGCATCCCAAGGGCCACAAGGATCTACTGTGTTACACGAAGATCTGAGTCAAATCAGTAAGCAAGGACTGGAGGAGATGGATATCAAGTGGAACATGGCTCTGCTTAGTTTGAGAGCTAACAGGTTTTACAAGAAGTATGGGAAGAAGATCTCCATAAATCCCTCTGATGTGGCTGGGTTTGACAAAACAAAGGTTGAATGCTACAACTATGGCAAGAAAGGTCACTTTGCTAGGGAATGCAGAGGACCTAAGACTGGGAACAACTATAGGAAGGAAACCAGAAATGATGATTCTGGTGCTAAGGCTATGGTAGCCATGCAGGGGATAGATGGAGCAGGTGGATGGGATTGGAGTGCCATGACAAAGAGTGTTGAAATAAATCAAGCATTGGTTGCTGAGGAAAAACAGGAAGATTTTGCTCTTATGGCCATGTCAAGCTCCAGCTCAGACAATGAGGTATATGATGATTCATATTATACTAAAGCTTGTAGGAAAAATATTGAGTCATTGAATGATCAAATAAGAAAGATAAAAGTTGATTATAACAATTGTGACAATGACCTTGATAATTACAAACTTGCTTTAGAACAGCTAGATACCACCATAAGAGAGTATAAACAAAGAGAAAGTGATTATAGAGATCACATTGTGATTCTAGAGAGAGATGCTAAGGAAAATAATGATTCCGTTAAGGAGTTGACTGTTGAACTTAAAGTTTTTAAATCTAATAAAAAGATAGATGATGAAACTGTTGAAAAATTTGGAAAAGCTTCTAAAGATTTAACTAAAGCAGTTGACATTGGTCAATCTCCTAGGGACAAAACAGGTTTTGGGAATAAAAATGAGCATGCTACCATACCACCACCTCCTGCCAATATTCATGCACCATTTCCTAGAAAATATTTGTCTTGGACTGGTCTTTCTTGTTTCCAAAAACAGGAAGATATTGAATTTGACTTGAGTGCTTACATACCTAATAGTCTTGAAACAGAAGAGCCACTAGTGAAAACTAGTATTGTTAGGGACTTTGAAAAGGAACAGATTGCTTTAAAACAATGGAAAATTGATAATCATGTTCTCTTTTCAAGAGAAGGACTTTTTGGTAGTGATTCTAGTTCTAAGAGTAGTTCACCCAAATCTAAAACATGATCAAAGTCCTCTAAGTACACCATTAAATATGCTAGTATGTATAGGTCCGTCAGAGGTAATCAGAGAAATTGGAATGACCAAAAGTCTCACCAATTAGGAGAAGACTTTGTGATAAATACAAAACCCTGTTCCACATGTGGCAGTTTTGATCAAACTTATCAAGAATGTCAGGAACCAATGGAAGTTGTGGCAGAAAATCCTTTAAAGGATATGCAACCTAAAGCTATTCTTCTAAATGCAGGGGCAAAATCCTTTTCCCCTGCCAAGTATGTTGCCCCTGCTTTGAGAAACAGGGTTACTGACAAATATGTTGTTCCTGCTCTAAGAAAGGTGAATGATGTTTATCCCAAGACCAGCTCTTCCATGACAAACCCAACACCTCATAATGCATATACATATGTCCCTAGACCTTACCAACACATAAATAGAGGCCAAAACAAAAGATGGGTTCCCTCTGCTAAGCATAGGGATTTCCCTGCTAAATCTGGGGTATCTCCTGCTAACAAAGTTTTGCCCTCTAGGAACATGGGCAGATGGGGGAAAGTTGTGAAAGCCTCAGCTTGTTGGGTTTGGGTACCCAAAAGGGGTGCTCAGTCTAATGGTGTATCTCTAGTTTTTGATAAGCTATCCTACATTGATACACGAGGTAGATCCCCGGCTGCGGCACCATTTAATACATGGCCTTTTGCTTAGCATGTGTGTACTCGATATCGTTCTCGGTATCTAATCGAATTGATCACGGTTAATGGTGGAATAGTCGGTAATGGTCACTAAAAGGGGGAGTAGATTTTCTATTCTATTAGAAAGGGTAAGTGCAAAACGTAATTAAAATAAGCTAAAATCAAATCTAGAAAAACTAAATTAAAGTTTTGAAAATTAACCTAAAAACTACTAGAAACACACTTGGTGAAAACAGAGATTTCAGGAAGCGTGCAATTTTTAGAAATTAAAACGTAATGAATCTAAAACTTAAAACTTTGCAAAAATAAACTAAGACAAAACTCGTTTAAAATAAAACTAAGTAAAAATGTTGGAAAAGAAAAATGCAAAAACTAAGATAAATAAACCAAAAAAAACTAGTCAGATCGCAACGCGATCGCAACCAATGAACGTGGTTGGATCGTACTCTGATCGTACTCTGGATCGTATTCACAGATCGCAACAAGCGATCGCAGTCACGATCGTACTCTATAACTAAATCTAGATCGCACTCAATGCGATCGTAACCAAAGGATCGTACTCCACCACGATCGCAACAAGTGGATCGCAGTGGATGATCTTGACCAAGTGATCGTACCCTTGATCGCACTCTATGATCGTACCCACAGATCGCAACTAGTGATCGTGGTGAGGATTAAAGAGTGTGATCGTAGTTTGATCTTAGTCATTGATCACAATAATGGATCGCAAGTAGAAACCCTAGGGGTTTATGCGATCACACTTGCTGGATCGTAACTGGTAAAACCCTTAAGCATTGCGATGGAATCTAATAAGCAAATAAGCAAATACTAAATAAGCACTTAGACAATAAGCAAATAACCAAAACTAAATCAAAGCAATAATAAGACGTACAAATTAGCTAAAAATTTGAAGACTTGCAAGACACAAAATAAGCTAACAAGATAAGCAAACTTTAAAAAGACAAAAACTTTTTAAGAAAACTTAAAAACAATAAGCTAGACACAAATTAAGCCAATAAGCATGTCAAGCTCAAAGCTTAATTCGTAGGAAACTTAGATTAACCAAAATATAAACTTTTTAACCAATCGAACATAAAATTAACACAAGACGTGTAAAGATGAAAAAAAAAAGAATTAAGCTATCAAAAATAAAGATTTGATTAAAACAAGAAAGAAAGGAAGATGAAAGATTAAATTCCTAGTGAGAGAAACTGTCACTATTTCTCTCTAAAATTACCTACAAAAATGAAAAATGACTAATGCTACAACTAACTAACCAACCCTCCTAAATGTGTTTAGGAGGGTATTTATAGGAAATGGGGAGGTGCATGTGTTGCCTCCTCTTTATTTCTTCACGCCTTTCCGTCTTTTAAGTTCTTCGACTTTATCGACTTTGTCTCAGGATCAATTAAACTCGTCTTATAATTTCTTCATTTATTAGACTTGAGTTCTTCGGCTTTATTAAACTTTCGTCTTTAGACTTGTTCTTCGATAAATCTTCAGAAAAGGCCTTGGACTTCCGTTCTTTTTGCACTCTTGATCTCTTGACTTTGTCTTTTGTCGTTTTCTTTGATAAAAGCCCGTGAAAGCCCGTGTTTTCCTCCATTTTCATGTTTTGGTCCTAAATCACAACAAAAACACAAAACACGCATAATTCCAACATTTACGACATAAAATACACGTTTGGGCTTGGTTATGATTGTAGTTAAGGGGTAAAAGGATGGGTGTTTTCACACCTATCAGGTACCCAAAAGGGGTGCTCAGTCTAATGGTGTATCTCTAGTTTTTGATAAGCTATCCTACATTGATAGACGAGGTAGATCCAAGTCTGTAATGGCTTGGGTCCCCAAGCAAAACTAATTTGTCTTTCTTTTTGCAGGTGACAAAGAAGACAAGGGATGATAGAGCATATTGGGATAGCGGATGCTCAAGGAGCATGACTGGACAAAAATCTTATATGTCTAACTTTGTTCCCCTACATGACAATGATGGTGTTTCCTTTGGAGATGGGCATGGAACAATCATAGGAAAAGGAACTATTGTCACCAATGGGATGACCTTTGACAATGTCTACTTGGTGAAATAACTCAAGTACAATCTCTTCAGTGTGTCACAGATGACTGATAACAAGAATTTTGTCTTGTTTACAGATACTGAATGTCTGGTGTTAGGAAAGGAGTTTGTCTTACCACCCAACACTCCTATTGTACTCAGAACACCAAAACAAAAGAACATGTACACAATTGATCTCAAAGACATCTCTCTTCAAGACAATGAAACCTGTTTCATTGCCAAAGCCTCAGTTGATGAGTGTAAGAAATGGCATAGAAGACTTGGTCATCTTAATTTTAAGAACATGAACAAACTGGTAAAATATAATCTGGTTCATGGTCTTCCTTCCAAGTCCTTTGTCAATGATCATACTTGTGTTGCTTGTCTAAAAGGAAAGCAACATAGAGCATCTTGCAAATCAAAAACAAGTATGTCCACTACCAAGCCATTGGAACTACTACATATGGATCTTTTTGCTCCTACTTATGTGGCAAGCATAAAGAAGAAATGGTACTGCCTAGTGATTACTGATGATTTTTCTAGGTTCACATGGACATTCTTTCTGTTTGAAAAGAGTGACACAGCTGACGTACTCATTGGGTTCATCAATCAGATTGAACTATCAAAAAGCATGAAGGTAGTGACCATGAGATCAGACAATGGTGGTGAATTCAGAAATCAGAAACTGGACACTTTCTGCATAAACAAAGGAATCAAGAGGGAATTTAGCATTGCAAGAACACCTCAACAGAATGGAGTTGTAGAAAGAAGGAATAGGACACTCATTGAAGCAGCAAGAACTATGTTGTCTGATTCCAAACTTCCAGTTATATTTTGGGCTGAGGTTGTATCCACTGCTTGTTATGTCCAAAACAGGGCCTTGGTGGTTAAGGCACACAACAAGACCCCTTATCAGCTGTTCAATGGAAGACCTCCTTTAATTTAGACCATTTGGATGTCATGTGATCATTTTGAACACAATTGACAATCTAGGCAAGCTTAGTGAAAAGGGGGATGATGGATATTTTGTTGGTTATTCATTAAACAACAAGGGATATAGGGTCTTGAACAAGAAGACAAGAAAAATAACAGAAAATCTTCATGTGGATTTTCTTGAAGACAAGCCTGAAGATGTTCAAACAGGTCCTGATTGGTTCTTTGATATTGAGGTTCTTTCAAAATTATGTACCTGTTGCATTGCAGAATACTAACATTTTAGGTACTCAAGAACCAACTGGTGTGGAGAAGCCGCCATTGAGGTACATGAATGTACCCTCACTATTTCCCATTTAAGTTGCTTCAAAAATAGGTGAAGAAGATGATACCTCTCAAAGGAAAGAACAGACAATCTCTTCCCCTGCTAAGTCACCTTCTAATAGTAGTGGAATGGCTGAAAGCAGTGGAATCCAGGATTCCCTTGCTAGATCAATTACTTCCCCTGCTACAAAGGATCCAGCTGTCAATGACATCAATGATGAAGAAAGAGAATCCCCACTCATTTCCTCATCTACACTCAAATCTGATGGTCCTCTCATATCCAACAGTGGAAGCAGAATAATTAAGAGTGGAGGCCCAAGTTATTCAGAGCTGCATTCAGCTCATCAGCACCCATCTCTAGGTCATGTTGTATCATTTGGAAGCTCTTTTGAGGAGTTCTTTCCCAATCAAGATAGCCCCATCAATTCTAATTTGGAAGAGGATGAAACAGAAGTAATCATGAGTATGCAGCCTACCTACAGAATTAATAAGGATCACCCTCTCTCACAAATCATTGGTGATCCTGAAGCCCCTAGACATACAAGGTATACAGCAAAGGAGCACAACTTCATTGCTAACATCACCATGAAGTTTAACCATGACAACATGCAGTGTTGTCTGTTTACTGCATTTTTGTCACAAGAAGAGCCAAAGAAGATTTTTCAGGCTTTAAATGATCCAATTCGGGTTGAAGCTATGCAAGAGGAGCTCTTACAATTTGACATTCAAGAGGTTTTGATTCTGGTAGATTTTCCAAAATGGGCAAGGCCTATTGGGACAAAGTGGGTGCTCAGGAACAAAAAGGATGAGAGGGGTATAGTTGTCAGGAACAAAGCAAGACTGGTGGCACAAGGATATACACAGGAAGAAGGCATTGATTATGAGGAAGTCTTTGCTCCAGTTTCCAGGATTAAAGCCATTAGATTATTTCTTGCTTATGCTTCATTTATGGACTTCATAGTGTTCCAAATGGATGTAAAGAGTGCCTTTTTATATGGCACCATTGATGAAGAAGTCTATGTTATGCAACCTCCAGGGTTTGAAGACCCAGAACATCCAGACAAGGTATACAAGGTGAAAAGGCTATGTATGGACTTCACCAAGCTCCCAGGGCCTGGTATGGAACTCTTTCTAAATATCTATTGGATAATGGCTTCAACAGGGGGAAGATTGATCAGACCCTGTTTATCAAGAAACAAAAGAGTGATCTTCTGTTGGTACAAGTCTATGTTGATGATATCATCTTTGGGTCCACAAACTCTATGCTTAGCAAAGAGTTTTCCAAGTTGATGTAGGACAAATTCCAAATGAGTGCCATGGGTGAGCTAAAATTCTTTTTGGGGTTATAAGTTCAGCAGAGGACACATGGGATATTTATCTCATAAGACAAATATGTGGCTGAAATTGTGAAGAAGTTTGGCATGTCTGAGGGAAAGAAGGTGTCCACACCAATGGACAAGGATCATCCATGGGGAAAAAATGGTCCTGGAAAGCTTATAGATGTCAGGAATTACAGGTCTATGATTGGGTCTCTCATGTACCTCACAGCTTCAAGACCTGACATCATGTTTGCAATCTGCTTATGTGCAAGATACCAGGTGGCACCAACAGAGTGTCGTCTATTTGTTGTAAAGAGAATTTTTAGGTATCTGAAGTGCCATCCAACCTTAGGACTTTGGTATCCAAAGGAGTCACCATTTGAGCTGATTTCCTACTCAGATAGTGACTATGCTGGTGACAACAATGATAGGAAGTCTACAACAGGTGGATGCCAATTTTTGGGAAGCAGACTTATATCTTGGCAATGTAAGAAGCAGACTATTATGTCCACATCAACAACTGAAGCTGAGTATGTAGCAGCTGCTGCATGCTGTGGTCAAGTACTTTGGGTTCAGAATCAGCTGCTTGATTATGGGCATGACTTTCTTAAAACCAAGATATTTATTGACAACAACAGCACCATTTGCATTATTAAGAATCCTGTTTTTCATAGCAAGACTAAACATATTGAAATAAGACATCATTTTATCGGAGATTGTTTTGAAAAAGGGCTAATTGTCCTTGAGAAAATTGATACAGAACTTAATGTTGCTGATCTTTTGACAAAAGCTTTTGAAGTGGGGAGGTTTCAGTACCTGGTTGCAGGTATTGGAATGGTTTCTCCCTAGAAAATTGATGTCTATTGTGTCTTGTATATCCAGGGTTGCTTTATTGCTGTTGTTGTATTAATGTTAGTCAATTTTTCCATCATTTTTCATTCCACTGCTTTTGAACAAAGATTCCCCTGCTGGGGTTCATTCCCCTGCTAAAAGAGTTTTTCTCTTAAGCTGGGTTTGTTCTTTTTAAAAGTGGTTATATGTGGTTCTAGACTAACAATGGAGAGATCCAAACGGTGCATACTACACTCATGGGTGAATCAGGTATATGCTCTATGTTTTAGGGGAGGTTAGGTCACACCTTTAGGACTTAGGGTATCCTTAGGATACTCATATATGATTCTAGATCATATACATTGGTGAGTAAGGGTTCAGAATGATGAAGATATGCTGCAAAGCTTGTCAGAATTCTGAAACCTTGAGGCACTGTAATGTGTACTTGTACTTCTATATCAAAAACAGCTTGTTGTCTAGATACTGATGTTTGGTACACATTGCCAAGACTAACTGACCATAGGTAAGGAAAAAGGTAGGGATGGTGACTAGGGTATGCTTATTTTCTTGGGTTGACCAGGTGCAGGGTGACTTATGTGTTAACTTTTTGTGCTTAGACCTTTGCTGAATAGAGGACTCTTGAGTTTCTATGTATCTACCTTGTGTATACAAGGGTGTGCATTAGAGCAGAGCTAGTTAGCATTGATCTCTCCATGGTTAGTCTAATATCCCTAGGAAAGTTTCCCCTGCTTTCACCTTTTGATTCCCCTGCTTAATCAACATTCCCCTGTTTGACCGTTGACCGACAATACCGTTACCCTGCTTATATCCGTTGGGCCTGCTTACTAAAATTTTGGTTAGGGAATATTTTATTCTTTTCAAAAGATATTTAAGGCGCTTTCTTTGCTGATTGGTAATCTTTTCTTTATTATTTCAAATAAATTACTTTTTTATCAAGATTTATCTTTGATATTTTTGCAATTTGAAAATTCGGTCCAATCACAGCTCTTCATTTCGCCTATAAAAACTTAATTCCCTTCACCAGCAGGTCCATCTCTCTCCTTCGATCAAATGCCACCTAACTCTCACCATTATAACCTTCAAACATTTTCAACCTTTATCATGCCTCTCAAAATTGTTGCTAATCATAATCAAATTGCTTTATTACATGATGAACCAGCAGAATTTGTTGATGCTGTAGCTTTTCTAAAATCCTCGTACTTTAGAGTGGCTCTTCTCATCAACCCTAGGATTTACACCTCACACATTCAGCAGTTTTGGTCTAAATCAATGACCAAAACAGTGAATGGAGAGGTAACAATTCAAAGCACAGTAGATGGTCATCCCAAGGTGATTACACTTGCCTCCATCAGAGACAAACTTATTCTAGATGATGAGGATGGGATAACTAACCTACCTGAGGCTGACATCTTTGAGGGTCTTGTTAAATTTGGGTATACTCTTTCTGATGATAAAAAATGTAAGTTTGCTAAAGGTCAGTTTGCCCCACATTGGAAATATTTGATTCATACAATTTTACAATGTTTGTCACCTAAAACCACTACTTTCAATGAATTTGGTAGTGAGATTGCTTCTGCCCTGATTTGTTTAGCAACAGGGAGGAAGTATTGTTTTTCTCAAATGATTTACAAAGGAATGGTTAAAAATGTTTCAAGCAATTCAAAATTTTATATGTACCCAAGGTTTACAAAACTTTTGCTGAATATGAGTAAAAATGGTCCAATCACACACAAAACTACTTTTCAGCAACCAAGCATACTACCAAACTATTCACCACACTTCTTGCACCATCTCCACAATTCTCTGGCAGGTCTATTCCCCTCACTTTAATCATGATGAAACAAATCAGACAGGAAGAAGCCAAGACAAAAACAGCCACACCCAAACCTTCTGATTCCCCTGCCAAGAAACTACCCCCTGCCAGTACTCTACCCCCTTCTGATCCACAACATGAAAGGAGAACTAAATCCAGGTTTGCCAGGTCTCCCTTGCCTGGTGAATCTTCACAAGTAGCAGAGAGGAGAGCCTCCAAAAGGTTGGAGCACACTGAGGGTTTGGCTGCCACTACTGTCTCATCCTCAAGGGGTGAGCAGGACAGTGACACCATCAGTAAGTCCTCTCCCTCACTCAATAATACCCAAAAAGGGGAGAAATCCCCTTCTAGGGTTGAGAGCAGCATGCAACCAATGACCATTTTGGAATTGACGAATATGTGCATGAGCTTGAAAAAGCAGAATGCACAACTTGTACAAACTGTCAAAAAGCAAGGTCTAGTTATCAATAATTTGGAAACCAGACTTGCTACACTCGAGGGGAGGAGAAAGCCCAAGCTTATCATATGTACAGATGAGGATGCTTCCAAAGGGGAGGAAGTTCCTAATACAGAAGAATCTACTCAGTGGTATGAATATCCTGGTGGTCAGGGTTTAAAGCAAGGAAAGATAGCAAGTGCTAAGAAAGGGACTAAGAAAGGAAGTGCAGAGAAAGGAAGTGATAAGGGGAGTGCAACAAAAGAGATTGCTCAAACATTGCTAACTATGGGCAATCAAAAAGGAGCCCATGCTTCAAAAATTTCCCCTGCTATTGTTGATCCCACTGCTGTAAGTCATTCCCCTGCTAAGCCTATTACTCAAACTTTTGTTAGAAAGAATAGAAGGCAACCAGCTCAGAAGGGAATTACAATTAGAGAACCTGCACCTAAAGCCAAACCAGCACCAGCAGTAGATCCAAAAGACAAGGGAAAGGGGATCATGGTTGAACAGTGCAAGAGGAAATACAAGCACAGAACTCCTGAACAACAAAGGGCTCAAGAAGAACATGATGCACAGGTAGCTCTCAGACTACAGCAGGAAGAGATTGATATGCAGGATCAGAGAATGCAAAAGATGAGGCCCAGAGAAATGCTTAAGCAGGTTGAAATTATGCATAGAGAGTTGGATGAAAGGGTGCCTCATGTTCAAGAATTTCTAGATCAATGGGAAAAGGAGTTAGTAAATGCTCCTTTGGAAGACAGGTATGAATTGATTTGTCTAGTTTACAAATATCAAAATGAATATCTGGAAAGAAGGGCAAATCAGATTCAGAAGGAGAAATACTTGAAGTCTGAGAAGGGAAGGCTAGCACACTACAAAGTTTTGCTCAAAAGACATAAGAAGTGGAAGGATGGTGATTTCACAGACATGAATTTTGGGGATATAGAAAAGGCAGTCAGACCAGTTTTAAGAGAATTGGATGTGGAAGACTTCATGACTATTAACTCTCCTGAGGAAGCTGAGTATCTTAGGAGGCAAAATGAAGTGTTACGGAAACCTAGGGAATCCAGAAAAAGAAAGGCTGAAGAAATAACTTTGGAAACTACACAAGCAGGTGCATCATCCCAAGCAGGTGCATCATCACAAGCAGGGGTATCACATCAAGCAGGTGAAAGTTTTCCAGCAATTGAGAGATCTTTACTCAATGCACAAAGGGCAGCCAAAAGACTCAAGAGGATGGAAAAAGTTGGCATAGTTACTAAGGAGTCTCAACGTCCTTCAAATGAAGAAAATGATAAACAGCTAATTGTGCAGGAAAATGATGATATCTCACCTAGTGAACTTGGGAAGAAATTTGCTATAATAGAATATGCTATTTATGAACACAAGGGGAGGACTTGGTGGAAGCTTACAAGAGCTGACAATACAACACAGACATTTCTAAGTCTAGATGTCATTGTAGAAACTAGAAGGGGGGTTGAATAGTTTCTAGTTAGTTTTCAATACTTTTCGGCTTAATCCACTGTGCGCGGTTCCTTATGTGTACCTGCGGTTCTTTATCAATAAAGAACCGCCGGTCCATTTAGGGAACCGCCAACAGTGAACTTAACCTTTTGTTACATGTTAACTTTGACAATCCTTTGTATCAAATTCTCGATCAAGCTTGACTAGATATGAGATATGTTTGATTGAGAGATAAATACAACAAGTAAGTGTACACACAAACCCATTAAATCAAGAGTACATCAAGCAATAGTCTAAACACTAAGCACACACGTACTAAGCATAAGCTTTTCCGCAACTAGGATGTTTAGACTAAGTGATGTACACTTGACCATAATCTAAACACGAAGCACACACGTACTAAGCCTTAGCTTTTCCGCAACTTAGATGTTTAGATTATGAGATGCACACAACACACAACATATAAATACATCTATAATAGTAAAGACATAAATTTAAAGGAAAGTACCGACACGATGATTTATAGTGGTTCGGCCACGAAGCTCCTCTTCGCCCTACTCCACTCCTCGAGTACACCTTACTCGAGAGTTACTTCACTAGTCAACAAACTCCTTAAGGTGGAGAAACCATACACAACGTCGCTTATCTAATTTCCGACTCTAAGCTAAAAGTCGAGTCATAATCTTAGGTAGGACCAATCTACACAACGTCGCCCACTTCACCATTTTACGACACAAGGCTAGATGTCGAGTTCTAATCGAAAGATAGAACCAATCTTCACGACTCTTCACTTTGAAGCTAAGTGAGAACTACACTAGACACAACTACATCACTTTATATTTTAGTGAGAACTCACAAGACACAACCACATCACTTTATAGTTTAGTGAGAACTCACAACTCTTCACAACTACAAAACTCTTCACCCTAGTTATGTTTTATGGCCCAACATAACAAACCTTGTGTTTTATGGCCTAAACACATAAACCATATAGATCTAAGTACTTACCACTTAGATCTATGACTCTAACACTATATCCAAGTATTAACAAACTTGGATCTACACAACCAACACCTAATCTAAGGATACCCATCACTTGGATCTTCTACCCATACAAACACATCCAAGTGAACCCAACACTTGAATCTTCTACATAAACATAGTAGGAAGACTAAAAACATAACTTAGATCTATAGAAGGAAAGATCTTCATCATGTAGTGAACCCAACACATCATGGTAATGATAGTGTTCTTCTCTTTGTACTTGAGAGGATGAGGATATTGAGAATAGAATCACATCTTAAACAAGATTAATCAAAACTAACTAATCAAGGATCTAAGATGTTTTTGAAAGGAACTGTGCAAAAAGGGTTGAAAGAAAACCTGGAAATGATCCACTATTTATAGGGCAACATTGCAATGGTCAAAAACACCCGTGGTTCCTTATCTCTACCCGCGGTACTTTATCAATAAGGAACCGCGGGTTCCTTTAAGGAATCTCCGCGTTGGAGTCCGTGCAAATTTTTCCTTTAGTAGGGATATGCCATCTGGGGTAGTTTATACCCTCAAAGGATATTCCTTTGGCATATGGAATATGCCAAATTCAAATTAAAGAATATTCCTTGGAATATACCTTAGGGAATTTTCTTTGGAATATTCCAAATTCAAATTTCCATTTTTCTTTTTAATAAAACATTTTCTTAAAAATAAAGTTAATTAAAAATTACTTTGTCACTTTGTATAAAAGTGAGTTTTAAGAAAATATTAATCCTTGATCACTTAGTTAGGTTAATGACATGTTTGTACATACCTTGAGTGATTCATGCCGAATGCGATCTTGGAGGTGTCGAGAGAAGTATACAAATGTATTCTTGAGTGATTACGAGTACCTTAACATTTTACATAATGTATTGCGAAGTATACGTTTGTCATCAACAAAACATAAAGAGATTATATCGACAAAGCATCGTAATGTTTGCACTAACAATCTCCCCCTTTTTGACGATGACAAACAAGTAAACCGCAACACATATTAAAATGCATAAGTTACTCGTTTACACTTACTTCTCCCCCTTTTGTCGAATCAAAAAGGTAGTCAAGGTCTTGAAGAAGAGAAGAATCAACGTCGAGAGAGCACACGTCCAAAGTGGTAGACATCGATAGCACGTCCTTTGAAGAGGAGAAGAATTAACGTCACACGAGCTTGGATCCAAAAGGTAGATCATCACTAGTGGTTGTCAGTTGAGAGGCGAGAATCCAAACTATAAACCCATCATCCAAGAATATTGAGCTTGCGTCATCCTAGTGAAGTCTTCAATCACCATAGGTTAACTAACTCCATGCATAATAAAATGCTTATCTTCAAGATTCCAAAATTCATTACTAGCAAGATATTCGATGAATGATCGCAAATGTAATGACTTGAGCTCTTTCAAATGCTCCCCCTTGCTTGAGACACCAACAAAGCAAGAATAGTGACGAGCTATAAAAACGGGTTAGAAGTGTCCTACAAAACAAGGTTAGTAGACAAGCTAGAGCATATACAAAAAGAGGATGATAAACAAGTCGTTTGCACAAACAATGACAAGCATTGAAGAAAGAAGTGTGCACGCGATGCTATCAACCAAAATAAATAAATAAAGGAGAGGATCGTGACAAGATCAATTCACAATTGTTGGAATAGAGATAGAAAAGAAACATCCATACCAATTGTAATGATAATATGTCAAAGGGTAAAAAGCTTAGAATTTTTGGAATCACCCAAGAAAATTCAAGATTTAACCCTCAACTCTCAAAAAACAAGGAGAGGATTTTGAGGAAATCAATTCAAAATTGTTGGAGTAGAGGTAGAAAAGAAACATCCAAGAATTTGAAGATATCATCTCAAGGGGTTAAAAACTTAGAATTGATGGAATCACCCATACCAATTGTAAATTTTAACCGCAATCAACTCTCAAAAAGAGGAACAAAAATATCTCAACCTAGAGACATTTTTGACCAAAAAAAAATAAAGGAAAACCAAAAGCGGATAAATCGACGCTTTAAGAAAAATCGGGATATAGGACATTATAGGCAAAAATGCGTATGAATGTCGACACCAAATGGTGTTTAGCATACGATAAACTACATGCTCAAAGTTTCGTAGCTCTTCTCAATCATTATGGATGTTCAAAGAACAATTACATGATGAGGAAAGGGTAAGGCTCGACTCAACTTAGTTTAGAAAGACTAGAAAAAAGCGACTCGACTTAGAAGAGCATGATTAAAATGAATTAAGAGAGACTCAATAAAGAAGTTAAGGATAACTTCACGAAACTAGAGAAGAAACTCAAAAGAGAAGAAAAGAAGGAATCTTCAAGAAAACTCGTCAAAAGAGAAAAAGACCAAAACGAACAAAGGGACTCAATGGTCGCGGTTCGTTAAATAGGTCTGTGGTTCATTATCAATAATGAGACCCAAGGTTATTTGAGGAACCGTGGACATTGGGTATCCAAAACCGATTATCGACTCAAAGGAAAATCACTTGGTCAAACAATTTAACATAAGATGCTAAATGGATTGAAAGTCAATGCTTCGGATATGACTTTTAACAATTGCAATTGCAAGTTATAATTACTTGAATATTTCAAAAGAAATATTTAAGTTGTCAATCTTACTAGGAGAGGAATTAGATATAAATCTAACTTTCCTTGACAACCGAGTGAGAAAATAAAAAAGAAAAGAAAGATCACGAGAATAACGAGATCCAAGACTCAAAGAAAAATCATGTTGAAAAACATGAAGGGAAAAACAAGAGAATAAAGATCATACAAAGATGTATGAAACTCAAGCCTAAAACTTAAGCATAATTTTAATCCTAATTACACTAGAAATCTAAGATTTGCTTAAATTGGATGTCTTAGCAATAAGCGATTCACATGCTTAAATGAAAGACAAGGGTGGTGGCGGAATTTGGTGGGGTGAAAGGTGAAGTCACCAAGGGTTCAACAAAGTCATTCACAATGGGAATGCTTTTGATGGGTTGAGTTTGGGTAGTCACATCCAAGAGAGTACTTGGAGTGAAGGGTGAGGTTAGCTCATTCATTCTAGATTGGAATGAAGAGGAGGTAGAACCATGAGAATGGTTGGTACCATGGGTTGAGGTAGTCTTGCATGGTGCAAGAGGTGGTGAGGGTGATGAAGAGATGAGAATTGGAACCATCTTATTCTTGGGTGTGTGAAAGGGTGAAGAGTTAAGTTTGGGTAACTTAATCTTAAATTTGAGGTGCCTCTTTGAAGAGGAGGTTTTGGGTGTATTGGAGGTTCTTGTAGAAACCATGGTAGTAATGGGTGGTTTAAGGGATAAATGATGAATGGTTTGAGGTGTGAAGAACATGGCTAACAAGGAGGGTTTAAAAGGGTGAGGGGATGATCCAAACTAGTAAAGGGTTAAAAAGGGAAAGCCCAAGATATTTTGGGAGTGTTCAAAGGTTTGAAACAAAGATTCTAAAGGGTGTTGTAACAATTGGGAAGTTTCAAAAAACCCGAATAAGGAAGGACTGTACGCGGTTCCTTATCTATACCGGCGGTTCCTTATCAATAAGGATCCGCGGCCTATATATATGGAACCGCCTACAGAGGCAGTGTTTTGGTGGTAAGGGAAGATTTTCCAATTCAGCAAATCCTAATGTTCTAGTC
Source organism: Glebionis coronaria (assembly GCA_025667525.1). Classification (NCBI taxonomy): domain Eukaryota; kingdom Viridiplantae; phylum Streptophyta; class Magnoliopsida; order Asterales; family Asteraceae; genus Glebionis; species Glebionis coronaria. The sequence continues at coordinate 413,490,492 of CM046880.1, forward strand.
TAACTTATCATAAATTCATGCTTAAGAGCAATAAAAACTAGAACACACACAAAGGAAAGACACATAGGTTCAATTAGCATGTAAGAAGAAAGCTAGGAAAAACCTAATGGCTACAAAAGAAAAAGACTCCTAATGACATACAAAGTTCATCAAAGTAAACTATCATTAGTCATATATAGGAAGAGCCATTTAATCATTTTAGAGAATGAGTATGAGACTATCACTAGAGGTGCTCAATTAAGGCTAAACACGACCATTTTTACAAGTTATACACCAACTCAACTTCCCACATGGAAGTAATTCAACCGTTAGGTCAAATTAAGATCCTAGTGCATAAATTCTCTAGTAGTCATTCTCAATTTAGACAAAATAAAATTCCAACATTTGCCTAATAAAGTTTAGCAAGGATGAAACTTGCATGGCGACACAATGCATGACCTAATGAGGGTTAAGAATGCACCATTGCATATCTTGTCAAACAAGTCTAGTTAAGGTTATTTACCTTAATAGAACTTGAGGCCAATAACTTTGAAGTGTATAAACAAAGTTTACACAAACCAAAGGAACACTCTTGATTGGTCTTTCAGAAATGACACATTTATAAATTGCACAACAATGTAAATTACTTGAGTATTTCGGATGAAACATCGAAGTTATCAAACCGACTCTATTGTGCATTATAAGTAATTATTAAACAAAATATGTCTAACAATTTGAACAAGTAGATTCAATATAACACCATCAACACAAGTGTGAGTAATGATCCGATGTATATTATTAATAAACCACATTCATGTCTACACCAAAAAAAACATGTCAATTAGATTCGACAATGATACCAATCATAGTTTGAATAATGCATTGATATTTAATCGATTCCCACAAACACTCTTTTAAGAGAAAATAGCTAAGATTTTCAAAGGGTGTTTCATGTTTTATAGTGAGACATTTATCTACTTGAACTAATAACACAATGATCGAGTAAGACGACCCAAATCAATAGATTTGATAAGCTCCCAAAGCTTTCAAACCTAAGAGTTTTAATAAACATAACGAGGTGTACATGATGTTTATATAACATATATAAACCTAGAGATGTTGATACTATATGCAATGCACAAATAATGTTGCAACCAAAATGCAAGAAATCTAGCATACATCCTAATTAGGAAAAAACTAGATACTAACAAATACCAAGCAAGCCACAAAAGACTAGACATATAAGCAATACTACTACAAATAGCAAGGAACACTTAATAATGACTACATATAATAATAACACACACAAACAATTAGCTTAACACATAAAAGCATTCGTCCATGTTTTGAGTGTTAGATATACCAACGTATACATAGCTTGATCTTGTTTGAAAATAGTTTTCGACACATTTCAAAATTTAATTAAGTTCAACACTTTATAAATATATCAATTTACAAAGATATATCAACAAGAGATGTCCAACTTAATATAAAAGAGTAAAACAAAAGTTTTACGACAAATCAAAATTCAATACTTTGGACAAAGTATAGAACTTATAAAACATTTAAATTTTAAAGTTTTAATAAAGGTTTGGAAGCATTTTTTGAAAGAAAACTCAATTACGTTCGAAACGCCGGGTGGCACGACTTCTACGGACTTACGGTTGATTTTATATGATTTTTCAAAGTTTACAAAAATCTGAGTCAGACTGGCCGCGGTTCCTTATTGATAAGGAACCTCGGGGAAGAGATAAAGAACCGCGTCCAGAGGGCAAAAATGGGTTTTTGGCCAAAATTATTTGGTAACTTTTTGAAAGAACTTAGGACTCTAAAAAATCATTTTAGACACATAGAACTCGTATTTTAGAGTTAATTATGTCATAAAAGATTTTTATACTTCCAAACATGAAAATATTTAATTCAAGCTATTGTACAAAGTTTATTTAACACCAAAACTTGTACGAATGAAACAACAAAACACATTTCATAAGTAATCACTCTTCATGAACAATTTGATACAAAGATCGTCTCTATTTTTAAAAACCGTTTTCATGTTGAAAACCATTTGTTTTGAAAAACTAGAGCAAGGATCGATCCAAGCTTTAAAGTACAATATACTTCAAAGATCTTGTGTGACCATCGCTCTGATACCAATTGTAGAAACTAGAAGGGGGGTTGAATAGTTTCTAGTTAGTTTTCAAAACTTTTCGGCTTAATCCACTGTGCGCGGTTCCTTATGTGTACCCGCGGTTCTTTATCAATACAGAACCGCCGGTCCATTTAGGGAACCGCCGACAGTGAACTTAACCTTTTGTTACATGTTAAACTTTGACAATCCTTTGTATCAAATTCTCGATCAAGCTTGACTAGATATGAGATGTGTTTGATTGAAAGATAAATACAACAAGTAAGTGAACACACAAACCCATCAAATCAAGAGTACATCAAGCAATAGTCTAAACACTAAGCACACACGTACTAAGCATAAGCTTTTCCGCAACTAGGATGTTTAGACTAAGTGATGTACACTTTACCATAATCTAAACACGAAGCACACACGTACTAAGCCTTAGCTCTTCCACAACTTAGATGTTTATATTATGAGATGCACACAACACACAACATATAAATACATCTATAATAGTAAAGACATAAATGTAAAGGAAAGTACCGACATGATGATTTATAGTGGTTCGGCCACGAAGCTCCTCTTCGCCCTACTCCACTCCTCAAGTACACCTTACTCGAGAGTTACTTCACTAGTCAACAAACTCCTTAAGGTGGAGAAACCATACACAACGTCGCTTATCCAATTTACGACTCTAAGCTAAAAGTCGAGTCATAATCTTAGGTAGGACCAATCTACACAATGTCGCCCACTTCACCATTTTACGACACAAGGCTAGATGTCGAGTTCTAATAGAAAGATAGAACCAATCTTCACGACTCTTCACTTTGAAGCTAAGTGAGAACTACACTAGACACAACTACATCACTTTATAGTTTAGTGAGAACTCACAAGACACAACCACATCACTTTATAGTTTAATGAGAACTCACAACTCTTCACAACTACACAACTCTTCGCCCTGGTTATGTTTTATGGTCCAACATAACAAACCTTGTGTTTTATGGCCTAAACACATAAACCATATAGATCTAAGTACTTACCACTTAGATCTATGACTCTAACACTATATCCAAGTATTAACAAACTTGGATCTACATAACCAACACCTAATCCAAGGATACCCATCACTTGGATCTTCTACCCATACAAACACATCCAAGTGAACCCAACACTTGAATCTTCTACATAAACATAGTAGGAAGACTGAAAACATAACTTAGATCTATAGAAGGAAAGATCTTCATCATGTAGTGAACCCAACACATCATGGTAATGATAGTGTTCTTCTCTTTGCACTTAAGAGGATGAGGAGATTGAGAATAGAATCACATCTTAAACAAGATTAATCAAAACTAACTAATCAAGGATCTAAGATGGTTTTGAAAGGAACTGTGCAAAAAGGGTTTTAAGAAAACCTGGAAATGATCCACTATTTATAGGGCAACATTGCAACGGTCAAAAATACCCGCGGTTCCTTATCTCTACCCGCGGTACTTTATCAATAAGGAACTGCGGGTTCCTTTAAGGAACCTCCGCGTTGGAGTCCGTGCAAATTTGTCCTTTAGTGGGGATATGCCATCTGGGGTAGTTTATACCCTCAAAGGATATTCCTTTGGCATATGGAATATGCCAAATTCAAATTAAAGAATATTCTTTGGAATATACCTTTGGGAATATTCTTTGGAATATTCCAAATTCAAATTTCCATTTTTCTTTTTAATAAAACATTTTCTTAAAAATAAAGTTAATTAAAAATTACTTTGTCACTTTGTATAAAAGTGAGTTTTAAGAAAATATTAATCCTTGATCACTTAGTTAGGTTAATGACATGTTTGTACATACCTTGATTGATTCATGCCGAATGCGATCTTAGAGGTGTCGAGAGAAGTATACAAATGTATTCTTGAGTGATTACGAGTACCTTAACATTTTACATAATGTATTGCGAATTATACGTTTGTCATCAACAAAACAAAAAGAGATTATATCGACAAAGCATCGTAATGTTTGCACTAACAGTCATGTTTCAAACCATGGATAGTGAGGACTTAGAAGATCTGTGGAAGATTTTGAAGAAGACCTTTGCTGCAAAACCTCCTACTATGGATGGTGTGGAGAAGGATTGGGTGATATGGGAGTGCATGCATAGGATGTATGAGCATGAATTATTTGATCCCATATTTGATGCAGTAAATGGAGGAAATTTGTTGTATTGGAAGCTGTTTACAAATTCTGGGGTCTATGAGATAGTTATGGAAGGGGTACGTGTTTATTTGATCAATCATCGTTACTATCCTTTCAATCAGGAGACCTTGAAGAAATTAGCACAGGCTAACCTGATTGTAGATGCTAAAGCACCTGTTGCTTATGATCTGGTAAGGATGATGCATAGTCAGCTTTGGCCAGTAAGTTTGTAAGCACCCTCATCAGCTAGTATTTATTCAGAAACTTGTCTTTAGGTGAAAGCACAAGTTTAGGGGAGGATTGTTGGGAATAAATATAAGTATATTAGTTACCCCTACTATTTCGTCATTTGTCCCCTTGCTAGAGTAAGTTCCCCCTGCTAAATAACAAAGGCAGGGGGATTGGTTCCCCTGCTGAAGTCAAAGGCCCTACCGCTAGAGATAAACTTGGAATAAATTATTACGCGTTTCTGTTACTACTCCGAGATACTTTCCAAGTTTGTTAGTAGTAATCTTGTACGTGAGTCCTTATGCCTATAAAAGGACTCACTAGGTTATCATGCAATGTGTGTCTTTCTCTATTGTCTTTCATTTCATACTTTAAGGTTTTTATAACCCTAATACCATTATTGGGTATTCGTATATCATTGATATATTAAAGTTTAACGTTTGCCTTAATCATTTGTTCTTGTGCTAAACATTATATTCCGCATCTTGTTTAGTTACTTTGTATTGCAAAGTTTCTCTAGTGTTAGATTGAATTTATTCTTTCTATCACAACCCTTAAACAAGCTATAAAGGTTTAAGATCTGAGTTTGGGATCAACACGTACCATGTTACAAACCACATCAGTGAGAATCTGCCTAGCCCCGACTATGGAATACCACTATGCCCTAAACATATGGTCCTTTTCATAATACTTTTGCCAGTCCGATTCACAACCTGCAAACCCTGTCGTTGTTTAAGCTACTACACAAAAGGGAACTATTAGACTGTTTTATTAATGAGTTTGTGAAGTTTGACCCGAAAAGGTGAAAGCTTTTGAGGATTTTGGGTTTCCTGAGCCTTAAAGTCTTCACCTTTTTGGGTCAAACCTCACAATTCGTCTTTTATCGTCTCGCATTCAAGTAAACCACAATTCAAAAACAAAAACAGACGACATTTATAACTGTTTATTTTACTAAACAAAAGAATAAAAATTGATACTAAAAATGCTTAGAATTTAGATGTGGTGATTTCGTTTAACCTGTATAATCATAAAATCAAAAAAAGGAATTATCATTTTATAAATTGAATCGAGAACAGTAAACAAAAAAACAATCATTGATACCAACTGATTGGGAGAATTGAAACTCATTGGGTGCTTAGATCATTGACATGTCCTCCAACAAATGTGGCCATTTGATTAGTGATAGGTGTGTAAACACCCATCCTTTTTACCACTTAATTACAATAATAACCGAGCCGAAACATGTATTTTATGTCTTTTATGTCAGAATTATGCGTGGTTTGTGTTTTTGTTGTGATTTAGGACGAAAATGTGAAAAGTGGAGAAAACACGGGCATTTACGGGCTTTTATTGAAGAAAAAGATGAAAGACGAAGTCAAGAAGTCAAGAGTGCAAAAAGAACGGAAGTCCAAGACCAATTCTGAAGATTTATCGAAGAAAAAGTCAAAAGACGGAAGATTATCAAAAGCCGAAAAACTCAAGTCTAATTTATTGAAGAATTAAAAGACGAGTTTGAAGAAATCCCGAGCCAAAAGTCATTAAAGTCCAAGATTTAAGAAGATTAAAAGGCTTAAGGACTAATGGTGCAATTAAATGAAGATTAAAGGCTTGAGGGACTTAATCATGCAATTAAGAAGAAATGAAGGAGGGGAGGAAGCTTCCTAAGCACCCCTTAATCCTCCCCTATATATAGTTTAGGATGTTAATCATTTTTCTTGGTTGGATAGTTTGACACACTATTTCTTCCATTTTATTTACTTGCACATTTATTTTATTGCACTTTAATTACCTTGTCTTGCACCTTATTTTCCAAGTAAGTTACTTTTAATTTTATTGCACCTTTACTTTTCTTGTTTAAATCTCTCATTCTACCTTTCTTTCTTTGCTTGATCTTTATGTTTATGTGTTTATTATCATGCTTATTTGATTAAAGGTTATGTTTTTATGCTTTTGATTGTTTTGGATTATTGATTCTTATAGCTTATTTGTGTTTAACTTTAAGTTTCTAAGTTTTTATAAAAGTTATTTTTATATAAAAGTTTGTTTTCGTAAACTTGTTTTCTTTTAGTGTTATTAAAAGTCTTTAAATTGTAGCTTATTAGCTTTTTCTTATACTGTTTTCATTAAGTTTTTCGTTGTGTGCTTATTCGGTTCGTAGCTTTTTCGAACTAGCTTATTTCATTTTCCTTTGCTATATTCCGATTACTACCCGTCGGAAAAGGGTTTTGCATTCCGACGGGGATTCCGATCTACCATCGGAAAAGGGTTTCAAGATTCAACAAGAATTCCGATTTGCATTCCGACAGGGGTGTTTTTGAGTGATATTCCGACGGGACCTACGTACCACATTCCGATGAGATCTCCTTAGGTTGCATTCCGATTAGTGGATTCCGATACACATTCCGATAGGGGTGTCTTTGACTTCATTCCGATTGGTGAGTACACATTCCGATCAAAGGGTGAGTTTGGTTATTCCGATCAGGTCTAGGTGACAGCATTCCGATTGGGAATTCCGACAACTTTCCGATCAGAAAGGCAAGTGTATTCCGATCAACATTCTGATTGGAAGGTAGGTTTAACATTCCGATCATATTCCGATCGGAATGTATTCTGATTAGGGTTATTTTTTTTATTTCGTCTTGTTTAATTTTTAAGTTTACATTTTAATACTTTGTCAATTTTAATTCTCGTCACGCTTTAATTCAAGTCATTTATTTTCTCGTTATTTATTTTTCAAAGTTTTTAATATCTCGCCATTTATTTTAAATTAAACTTAGATTTACTTTAACGTCATTTTCATTTACGTCTCGCACATTTAATTTTAAAACAACCAAAAATATTTGTTTCACCAAAAACAATAGAGTCGTACTTTGAACCGAGAATCAATTCGTTAAGATATCGAGAACTTGAACTTTAATTTTTATACGGGCAAAAGCCTTGTATCAAATGGCGCCGCTGCCGGCTCTTTTCGTAAAGATTAACGGTTTTCTGTGAAAGACGCGTTGCTTTTTGGGATCCGTTCACTTGTGAGCGTTATTTTTCTTGCACAAAAAAAAATCAAAAAACCATAAAAATTAAAAATTTCAAAAATCCAAAAAGATTTTATCTTTATTGTGTATATATATTGTCTTTGCGTTTGGTATTGTTTTCTTTTGCCTTTGTAGGTGTATGCGTACTAGATCTTCTAATTATCAAGAGCCCGAGACTCGAGAAGATTTAAGTATGTCAGGTGTTAACAACAACAATAATCCACCGCACCTCAACAATAACAACAATGTTCTTCCACAGCCCGATCTTCGGACAATGGAGGAGCTTTGTCAACCTACCATGTTTGGACGAGGAGGACCGATTGCGCCGATGCAAATCACGGCTCCGGAGTTTTCGTTGAAGCACTACATGATTCAGCAAGTGCAAACTAATCCATTCGCCGGAATGCCTGATGATGATGTCAACAAACACCTCGACAAGTTCATTACAATCACCCAAAGCATGAAGTTGCCTGGTGGCACAATGGATGTTCTTCGCCTTCAACTCTTCCCACATACTTTATCGCATCATGCCTAGAAATGGTTTGATCGTCTCCCGAAGAATTCTATTCATACTTGGGATGACATGACTCAACGCTTTTTGTCGCGCTACTTTCCACCATCCATGGTCACAAGCCTTCGCAATCAAATCAGAGGTTTCATGCAAGATCCCGATGAATCTCTTTTTGATGCTTGGGAAAGATATAATGTCTTGATCGATCGTTGTCCAAACCACAACATGCTTCCAGTCACATTGATTGATACTTTCTACAACGGTTTGACTTTTCGTGATCGTGATACGATTAATGCAGCCGCCGGTGGCACATTTATGAAAAGGAGACCCGAGGAGTGTAGAGAGCTTATTGAGAACATGACTACTCATCACAAAAACTGGGATTCCTCCGCTTCTTCAAGGAACAACCCGAGAGTCAATGTCTCTTCTACTTCAGCAAACCCTGATATGACCGAACTCACCCGCATGATGACTGAAATGAGCAAAAGTATCTTGCTTCTCGCTTCAAACCAACAACAACAAGTTAAAGCGGTTGCACCTTCTTGTGAGACATGCGGCGGTCCTCACTCATACACCGATTGTCCTTCTACACAAGGAAATCCGGAAAATGTGTATGCTGCTTATGGTAATTATTCACCAGAAAATTACCAAGCTCGACCTCAAGAGGATAGAAATTTGCTGAGTTACCGGTCCAACAACTACCTTTCACCCGATTTTCTCCTCAAAACCAAAACCCCAGCAATAACAACAATTAAAATAGAAGCAACCAAATCTCACCTAGAGCTTCTAATCCTTATCACCCACCCGCTCAACAAGCCCCACCCATCAATCCAGATGTTGAAGCCATAATGAGAACCCAAGGTGAGCAAATCAAGAATCTGCAGAGCGAAATTATCAATTTGAAAGAGATATTACCAAGCAAGGAAATGACCTTAGATCCGAGCTTCGAGATAATATTCAGTCCTCCTTCAGCAATCAAACAAATGATTTGAAGAATATGCTTGCTAGTTTCTTGCCCGCCGCTCAACCCTCTTCTTCGAGTTCTCTACCTTCAAACACCGTCACCAATCCGCGAGCAAATGTGAGGGCTATTACTACCCGTAGTGGAGTCACCATAGTAGGACCACCTATCCCGCCCCCATCATCTACACCTCCTCCATCACCATTTATCCCTACTCCTCCTACACCTAGTATTAGTACACCATTACCTTCTCCGCCTCGTCATGACGATGTTTCCAAGAAGAACCCTTCAACATCTCACCCTTTACCTGCTACACCTGCACCTTCACCACCCAAACCCAATATTCCATATCCTTCTCGCTTGGGCAAGACCAACGAGCTAACCAAGAATGACTGTCAAGTGTCGACCTATGTGAAAATGCTCTCTCAAATGAACATCAACATTAGCCTTGTTGAAGCACTTGTCCACATGCCGAAATTTGTCAAATCATTCAAGGAATTGCTTAACAAGAAGGAGAAGCTGATTGAGCTCGCCAACACACGCTTAAATGAAAACTATTCTGCAGTTATTCTTAAAGAACTTCCGGAAAAGCTTGGAGATCCTGGTCGTTTTGTGTTGCCTTGCCTTTTCAACAAAACCGAAGAATTTACTGCTCTTGCTGATCTCGGGGCCAGTATTAATCTTATGTCTTTGAGTGTTTGGAGAAAACTATCATTACCCGACCTCACACCAACAAGGATGACTCTTGAACTTGCAAATCGTACTCTCGCTTACCCCGTTGGTATTTCCGAAGACGTGTTCATTAAAGTTGGCACATTTACTTTCCCGGTTGATTTTGTCGTTGTTGATTATGAAATGGACCCTCGTATTCCTTTAATACTTGGTCGGCCATTCTTGAGAACCGGAAGAGCTCTTGTCGATGTTGCCGAAGGTGACTTAATCTTAAGAGTCGGGAATAATGCACAAGTTTTTAAAATGGGGAAGCTTACAAGCAATTCCTTTGGACGAGAATCTGCGAATATGATTAATGTGCTCGATGATTTTGTCATCTACAACAATCCTCTATTCGAGTATTGCATTGATAATCCACTTTTTGAAGATGATGTGGATGATTCTCTATCCAATTTTGAACTTTCTCCCATTTATGATTCTCCATCGATCTTTGATGCTTATGATGATGATTCTAGCTCAGATTCGGATGATTTTGAGGATTGTACTTCTGAGTATCCCGACCTGCCCACATACGATGATTTTGATGAGGCCGATACTCTTTCGAGTGATTCTTCTCATGATGAAGATCCTCCGTCATCCATGCTTAATCCTACTTTGGATGATTACTCTTTTGAGGAAGACTTCTCTACATTTCTCAATACTTACTTCCCTCATGAGAGTGATGCTCCTCCTTTAGACTTTGAAGATTATCGTCTTGATCCTACTTTGGATTTGAAGAAAATTCTTTCAAAGGATCAGCAACCGGTCAACACCGAGATCCGCAGCACATATGAGTTAACACCTCTTTGTCCACCTTCTGAGGACGAGGTTGTGCATCTTCTTCGCGGATCATCTTCACACTCTGCTGAGCCTGAGCGCTATTTTCCCTTAAAGGAAAAGGTGTTCGACCCCGGTATCGATATTCTTCAGCCATCTCAGTATCCACCTGATGAAATAAAAGGAAAGATCTTTGGAACAATTGAAGACATGCTTGCACCTCACCATACTTGCTTCCACCGTGCTTCATCTTTGCTTAAGGGAACCTTGCCTATCCTTCTTTGGCTTGCCTTGTTCGCCTTAAGCTTCTGTTATTTGATGGACAAAAACTATGTCTTTGATCCCGGTGGATGTGTTTCATGCTTCTTCCTATAATGATCAAGGTCGAGTCAGGCTCAAGACTCGGTGAACAAAAACCAAGCGCTTCTTGGGAGGCAACCCATGTATCTATCTTTTAACTTTCTTTATCCTAAGTGTAGGGGGACCCATTGGTTTGCTATTTCCTCTCCTCTCTTAATCAGGGATTCGCGCGCTCAATGATCCACTCTTGATGATTCTTGACGACCCGTGATTCCGTGTTCCCTTCTTCCCAGTTCTATCCTAAACTCTTTTTGATTCACTATTTGATATTTTCCAATATTAAAATAGGAATCTCTTTAGTTGTCTTTTCCTTAGCGAGATTTAAACAACGTGCACAATGTCCTAAGTGTAGGGGAGTTTACTCCCACAGGCTTAAACATTGAGGACAATGTTTATATTAAGTGTAGGGGGACTTCTATCGAAGTTAAGTGGCTCTTTTCCTTGTATTTGTCCTCATTTTAACCGGAAAACCAATTTTTCGACATTTTTCAAAATTTTTGATCTATTTTGGCCTATTAGTTTTTCCCTTTGTATAGTTATTTTCTTTTCTTGATTAGAATAAATTTTTAATAAAGTGGTTTTAATTTTCAAACGTTGTGAATCTTTTGACTCAACCCGAGTTTACTTATCTAAGTTTACTCTAGCTAGTATCCTTAACGTGTTTAAGTCAAGTTTTGCTAGGCTTTTATATAGGGATCTATAAAACGCGAAAGTCTTAACTCTCACGGGTTAAGAACAAGAACTTTTCGCAAGTTCCTATAATTGATCCTAGAGAGTCGTTTATCAAGGGAACTTTAAAATGCGATTTCTAAACTTGAAAAAGTCTAAGAGTTTGCAAGATCCTATAGGCGACTCGAAAACCCAAAACTTTGATTTAATAGGCTAAGCATCCACGAGTCTCATTCCTTGAGATTTTAAATTGTGGAGAACGAGAGATGATAGAGCCAATTATAAGTTTGGTATTCTTTCGTGAATTTATGTGAGTTAGTTATAAGCCTATTCTCCCATCGCTTGCTAATAAATTTATCTGCAATAAATAAGGTTGTACGATTTGAAAAGTTACTTAGCTTCTAGCCCAAGATCGTTTAAAAGTTGCTCGGTATGGATTAGAGTTCATAGCCAAGGCATAACTTATTGAAGCGGGATGCGAAGATTGGCGATTCCAAAAAGGTCCTAACAAGACATGAGGGCTATATTTTGTTGCTAAAGATCCCAAGTGATGTGAAGAATCATTTATCGAAAATCAATATGAAGGATCGAGACACACGACGAAAAGCAAAAACTACCCAAAAGTCATGGAGAAGTCTATCCGAAAAGGCCCTAACAAGGTATGAGGATAAATAGATCCAAGTCCAAAAAGGAGGCGGATCGTTGTATATCAAAGTCCAAAATAAAGATTGGAGAAAAATGAAGAAGTCGTGGTCCAAGTATGAATCTCTCAAAACTTCAAGTGAAAAAATTCCTATATGAAGAGAAGACCATTATTTCATGAACGTCTCTCAAAATTTGAAGTATGAAGTCGCTGCCAAATATCGGTCCGAGAAAGGTCTCAAATCGCGAAGCGAGTTATGCCAAGATATGAACTTTATGAGGTCCCGAGAAGCAGTTTTAAAAGATTTTGTCCTTTAGCTAACTATTGATTAAATCGTTCACCTTATTTTCGGAATAAATAACTATCGAAATAAGTCAACAATGCATCCTCGTGATCATTCAAGACAACAATAAAATATAAGAGATACACCTAGGAATAAGGGAGTCTAAGTGAGTAACTGGCCCACATGAGTTCGTGTTAGTTTACTAACTTATAATAACAATGATCTCGTTTTTAAGCTTGGTTTGGAGAAAGTGAAAACTTGAGGATGATGATTATTCATGACATTTCCAAAACCCAAGGTATGTTTTTGATTTCTTTACTTTGAATGTCAATAGTTTTCTATCTCTTTAATAAAGGCCAACGTGGATTGATTATGATGAAAAATGTAAACGTGCCTTGTAACTAATGCATTGCATGAGGACATTGCAATGGTCAAGTGTAGGGGATTTGATAGGTGTGTAAACACCCATCCTTTTTACCACTTAATTACAATAATAACCGAGCTGAAACGTGTATTTTATGTATTTTATGTCGGAATTATGCGTGGTTTGTGTTTTTGTTATGATTTAGGACGAAAAGGTGAAAAGTAGAGAAAACACGGGCATTTACGGGCTTTTATGGAAGAAAAAGATGAAAGACGAAGTCAAGAAGTCAAGAGTGCAAAAAGAACGGAAGTCCAAGACCAATTCTGAAGATTTATCGAAGAAAAAGTCAAAAGACGGAAGTTTATCAAAAGCCGAAAAACTCAAGTCTAATTTATTGAAGAATTAAAAGACGAGTTTGAAGAAATCCCGAGCCAAAAGTCATTAAAGTCCAAGATTTAAGAAGATTAAAAGGCTTAAGGACTAATGTTGCAATTAAATGAAGATTAAAGGCTTGAGGGACTTAATCATGCAATTAAGAAGAAATGAAGGAGGGAGGAAGCTTCCTAAGCACCCCTTAATCCTCCCCTATATATAGTTTATGATGTTAATCATTTTTCTTGGTTGGATAGTTTGACACACTATTTCTTCCATTTTATATACTTGCACATTTACTTTATTGCACTTTAATTACCTTGTCTTGCACCTTATTTTCCAAGTAAGTTACTTTTATTTTTATTGCACCTTTACTTTTCTTGTTTAAATCTCTCATTATACCTTTCTTTCTTTGCTTGATCTTTATGTTTATGTGTTTATTATCATGCTTATTTGATTAAAGGTTATGTTTTTATGCTTTTGATTGTTTTGGATTATTGATTCTTAAGCTTATTTGTGTTTAACTTTAAGTTTCTAAGTTTTTATAAAAGTTATTTTTATATAAAAGTTTGTTTTCGTAAACTTGTTTTCTTTTAGTGTTATTAAAAGTCTTTAAATTGTAGCTTATTAGCTTTTTCTTATACTGTTTTCATTAAGTTTTTCGTTGTGTGCTTATTCGGTTCATAACTTTTTCGAACTAGCTTATTTCGTTTTCCTTTGCTATATTCCGATTATTACCCGTCGGAAAAGGGTTTTGCATTCCGACGGGGATTCCGATCTACCATCGGAAAAGGGTTTCAAGATTCAACAAGAATTCCGATTTGCATTCCGACAAGGGTGTTTTTGAGTGATATTTCGACGGGACCTAGGTACCACATTCCGATGAGATATCCTTAGGTTGCATTCCGATTAGTGGATTCCTATACACATTCCGATAGGGGTGTCTTTGACTTCATTCCGATTGGTGAGTACACATTCCGATCAAAGGGTGAGTTTGGTTATTTCGTTCAGGTCTAGGTGACAGCATTCCGATTGGGAATTCCGACAACTTTTCGATCAGAAAGGCAAGTGTATTCCGATCAACATTCCGATTGGAAGGTAGGTTTAACATTCCGATCATATTCCGATCGGAATGTATTCCGATTAGGGTTATTTTTTTTATTTCGTCTTGTTTAATTTTTAAGTTTACATTTTAATACTTTGTCAATTTTAATTCTCGTCACGCTTTAATTCAAGTCATTTATTTTCTTGTTATTTACTTTTCAAAGTTTTTAATATCTCGCCATTTATTTTAAATTAAACTTAGATTTACTTTAACGTCATTTTCATTTACGTCTCGCACATTTAATTTTAAAACAACCAAAAATATTTGTTTCACCAAAAACAATAGAGCCGTACTTTGAACCGAGAATCAATTCGTTAAGATATCGAGAACTTGAACTTTAATTTTTATACGGGCAAAAGCCTTGTATCAATTAGTGACAGAAATTTTCACAGAATAGAGATTAAAACAAAGAGTTTTGCAGTTTTGATCTAAGCCACCAACAATATTTTTCACATAATAAAATTAACTGATGATATGAATTGATGATATTTATACATCGGTTTTTGAATCGTACAAAGGAAGAAGAATCCGACCGTGATAATGATAATGGCGTTTTTAAATTTAGAAGTTATTTTTAGAATGTTTTTATAGCATTCAATTCATTAAAACCGTTAGTTGTTTGTATGAATGATAAAGCTTACAAGAGAAGATATTAGGGTCAAAGGATTTTGAATTGATGATGATTGATGATTATTGACTTTACAAATATAAATAATTTGATATTATTGCTACAGTTATTTCACTCCTTTTTTTGTTTTTAGTTTTTACACCGGTTTACACAAAAATGCTTTTACACTGGTTTTCACATGACCACTATTAAAGTGCTTTGTTTATAAAATATCTTATTTTTACAAATTTTGTACAATATATGGTTATAAATAATTATTTTTACAAACTTTTTTAACTGTATGTTTATAAAGTTTTTTCAAAAATATTAAAACACTCATGTATTATTTCATGATATATATGGTTATAAATAATCATTTTTACAAACTTTTTTAACTGTATGTTTATAAAAAAATTTCAAAAATATTTACGTTTAAAAAAAAGTTTAAATTTCCTAAATATTTTTTAGTGTTTTTTACGTTCCTAAAAAGTTTTAACAAAAATACGTCATTCGTAAAAACTGTTTTTTAACAGAATTGTATGGCTTAAAACTTTCTGGTGAACCGAATTATATGGGCCCATCCGGGTTATGCCAAAAACATCTTACATCAGGAAATGTTTTTATGACATTTTTAATGTTCAAGCTTAAAAGAGTTGTACATATGGGTTATTTAAGGAAAGGTTTTTAATTTTGCAAGTTTAAAAGGCTGGTTTTTAATTTTGCAATTTTAATAGGCTTGTAAATTATTTTGGTTTATTAACTAATATATATAGATATACATATAGATTACTTTTGTCTTATATTAAATTTCCATATTTAATTTTTAGAGTCTTTATTTTTCAATATTGTCTACAAATAACTTTTTTTAAATATAATATTTAATGAATATTATACCAATAAAAAATATATTTTAAATACAATTAATTCATATATTTTATATCAACTATTATATAACATGAATAAAAATATTTAAAATCAAATTTAAAAAAAAAGACTCAAAAAAATTAAAGTGAACATTTAATATATAACGAAAGAAGTATTACTGTGCCCCGAGTAAAATCAATTGTTATATGTCACTATTTTGGACATAGATGATGTTGCCATTTGAAAATGATATGAGTTGTAGCTTGCCTACAAAACTAGATTGCGATGTTTAAAGGGAATAAAAGTGCCAACTTTGATTAGTCCACTAGTGCTGATTATTAAATAATCTAAAAACCCGTGAGGGGGATATATGCTAAAACTGGAATACAAGTGTTTTTGGTATGCTTCTCAGATATAATTATTGACACTATGTTTACTGCTGCCTTGAAAGTCCCTTCTTAATTATGAACCGTTTATCATTTCCGTGAAATGAGCGTTTATATTGTAAATAGTACTATTTGGGGACTGACATCCCCTGTCTGGGCAAGTCACACTTGCTAGCACCTCAGTGGTCAAACATGCATACTTTATTTTGCTAAGCATGATAGTTTGACAGACTTCCTCATAAGGGCAATTGTGGGTTTCTAATATGTCTAGTCTCGGTATCATAAGCTTAGTGCATTGATTAATTATTTTACGGGTGAATAATAATGTAGCTCAGGAAAAAGGATATTGTATTCAAATTATTTTCTAAACCTATGAATTCATTCAACCTTTGTGTTGACTTTAAGCATATATTTCAGGTTTAGATAATTGATACCATGGACCAGCATAATGATGACGTGGAGAGATATAGACTTGGGAATTTTTGTCATTCAAACCTATTTTCTAGATCTCAGAAACCTGTAATTGTACAAAGTATGCACAAGTTGCTTTATTAAAAATCTATGATTTTGAATGATAAATTAAAAATGTGCTTTCATATCATGAAGTAATACCACAAAAATATTATTTCGTTATGCCAAGATAAAAATGGGGGTGTTACAGCCATCGCCAAGGCGAAGCTTCAAGAAGCTCGTGCTCATCAGAAGAGCCATGCTGACAAGCATCACAGATCGTTAGAATTTCAGGTCGGTGATCATGTTTTTTTTAAAAGTATCACCAGCACGTGGAGTCAAGCGTTTTGGTATTAAGGGCAAGCTCAGTACACGTTTCATCAGACCGTTCGAGATCCTCGAGCGTGTCAGTGAGGTATCGTATCGGTTGGCGTTACCTGCTCAGCTATCTCATGTTCACAATGTGTTCCACGTTTCCCTACTCAGAGGCTACAATTATCATCCTTTACACATGATCACGTATACGATCAGATTCGTGAGGATTATCCTATGTTGAGAAACCCGAGGCAGTTCACGATCGTCAGGATCAGGTCATGAGGAGAAAGACGATTCCTTTTGTTAAAATCCTTTGGAGGAACCATCCCGAGCGGGAAGCGACTTGGGAAACGGAGGAGTCTAGCCGGACTTCTTACCTTCATTTTCATCTATGATTCGGGTATGTCCTTTTCAGCTTATCGTATCTCTAATTCAAGGACGAATTATTCTTTTTAGAGGGGAAGAGTTGTAAAACCCGCTTAAAATACATGAATGCATTAATTACACGAAAACACGGATTAACTAAAACTTTATATTTAATTAATACATGACACGTACCAAGAATAATTAATGTGTAAATACAAGTATTACGTATATTATTATTTATTATACAAGTATTTACATATAATAAATAATACACGACAAGAATAAATGATGAGACTGCATTTATACATGGTCTCATCGTCCTAAACAGGCTTTAAATGTGTGAAAATGTCGTAAAATACCGTGAAATTACTTGAGTTTGTTGATTTTGTGTTTTAGGTATGGATATCGTGAAAAAGACAAAAGATCACAAGAAACAAGCAAAAACGAACACGAGAAACGAAGCCGCATAAAGAACCAGGGCCAAGATGTGAATTTGCCAAAAAGACCTTGAAGAATTAAATATTGTTAAGATTAGTCCCTCAAGAATTGAAGACTGACACTTTATACCCCTAACAATCTCAAAAATACAATAGGGGTCCCTAAAGTTTGAATACTTTACAAGAACAACCTTTCAAGTATCAAGAATAGTCCTTTGTTATCCATTTGTTATCAAAAGGACTAAAAGTGAAATGCCACAAGGACTGGTTGTGAAATTAACAAAGGACTAACGGTGCAAGAGTTATAAAGGGGTGCCATTAACGGGGAGGACCAAAACTCCCAAAACCTCAAAGATACTTAACCCTAATATCTAAACAACCATTAATCCTTGCCACCTCACCATCCACTCACCCCCTTCCACCAATCAGCTCTCACCAAAACTACACCTCATCTCCCACTAACCCTTAATTAATTATTAATTTCAAATAATTAATTAAATATTAATCTAGTACCTAACACTTTCCTTAATCCCAAAATAGATCAAATGACATGTTCTTCATGCCAAGAACACAATTAGGGTTTTCATGTTTAATGACAATCAAGTCTCCATATACTCCAGATTTATGATTAACCATGTTTTAATCAAATCCTAACCATCACTTTGGTCCTCCATCACCTAAGAGGCATCCACGTGTCTCCCCTGCCCACACCCTATTCGTCTTCAACAAAAAGACAAAGTGAAGCCCTCCATCCACCGGCTCAAGGCTTATACTTAGTCCCTACATGAAGATAAACGTTTAAGATTGTTCCTTAACAGCTCAGCATCAAAAAAATGCCAAGAATTCTTCACATGGCAGATTTATTCAAAATTTCCAAGGGCACATTTAGCATTTCCATTGTTAGGGTTTTAGCTTAATGTTTAGCACTAGAACCTTCTCCTTTCCTTGTAAAAAAATCCCTCAACATGTGTGTGAGCCCTTTGTCCAAATTTTTACTTTAGAACTTGTAATTCCTTTTTATTGTGTAATGAAAAGTTCGTATTGTTAAGTAGAAATATGTGATCATTTACTTGTTTTGTGTTTGAGTTTACTGATTATTATAAGTTTTACTTAAACAAAACCTTGGACCATTTCAATTCTTCTAATAGCATATAATTCATTTTTCTTTCTGAGTTAAGGAAAAGTTGGTATGTGCTTGTGAGAGGTTTGGTCCATTGAGGTGATTTTTAAGTGATATAAGTCAAAATTAATCCGGCTCTAACATTGTTAATTTTGGTTAAGGATTTTCAAAGAAAACTGTCAAGGGTTCTGCTAAGTACTTGTGGTTCAAACAGCCTTGTGTTTTGATCTTATAATTGATCATAGCCTCCTAATCTTGACTGATTAAGGGGTGGTGAAGTTATAAGGGAGGGTTCAAGGGCTTGGGTGTTGCAAAGACTTGACATTTTACCATTTCATCTTTAGTGTTTATACTTGTGCTAACTATCTGTTCAAGCCTTAGGTTGTGGCCTTGTTTGTTCTTAGCAGTTGGAAGTTGGTGCTTGTTTAGCTAGCACCAAAGCTCATTGATTCCAAGGTGTGGATGTACGTCTTGGAGGTTTGAAGGCTCCTTCTTTTCATTTTATGTCAAAAGTATGCATGTTATGTGATTTTGAATTCTATGCTTTTAAGTTGTGTTTTGGTTGCTTGAATCTGTCACATAGGGTTGTTAGAACTTGTTTGAGTAATAATCTTGCATGATATAAGGTTAAAAATCAAAGTTTGTTTGAAATCAGTGGATTGAAGGGTGTTTGGGATTGACTGTCAAAGGCTATTAAGGCTTGGTACAGTGGTCCATTTGTGTTTATAAGTGTTTGGTGTATGCTTCTTGGTAGTTTTTGGTACATGGTTTGGTTTGTAGAACATTAAAACAAGAATTGCATGTTAACCACTTTTTTGTCTAAATCAAGTTCAAACACATCAGAAGGTTTAAAATCTTTGTTTGTTGATTTTAAGGTCTGTATTTGGTTTGCTTATAGTTCTCATGGTTGTTCATCTCTACAATATCTGGTTTTGAATTTTGGCTGCTTGTTGAAAAAGTTACAGCATATCAAAGTTCACTGAATTGCCAATTATATCAGCAAAAATGCATACTTTGGATTTTGTCATTGCTTTGTGATTTTGTGTGATTCTTTGCTTGTTATTGCTTCATTGTTGCATGTTGAGTGTGCTTTGAGTGTTTTCAGCTTATTTGGTTGGCTCATAAGCTCACTTGGCTTATTGAGTTTTCTGTCCAAAACATAAGCAAGTTCACCAACTGGTGAGCCTTGTTCATTGGCTTTTGTACTCAAAAGCTTCCTCCATTTAAGCTTATTCATGCCCTAAAACAGCTTACAAGTCCATAAGTCCAAGAAAATCAATTTTGACTTTTGTTGACTTTGGTCAAAGAGCTTATTGAATCTGTTTAGCTTATTGGTGTGTGCAAACAACTTTACTTTTGTAGTAGGTGTCATTTTTCTCAGTTTATTATCAATCTTAGAAGTTTGCAGCTCTTTTGGTTAAGCATTTACTAGAAAACCAACTTATTGTGCTTTTCAGCTAGCTTATTGCCTTCTACAGCTTATTCTACTTAGCTTTTTGGAAATCGTCTTGTTGATTATTCTTAGTTAAGCTATTTAAGAGCTTTTGCGAAAAGAATCAGGTCTTGAAGTGGTATAGAACTCAAAGCCGACTATTTTGTCTTTTAGTAAAAAAGTACGTTTCTTGTTTCTGGCTTATTGAGATTTTTCAAAATTTCTTTTTCCAGATGTACTTATAAGTCCAAAAGAAAAATGTGTGTTGAATTTCAGTTTATGGAATGCAGTTATAGCTTAATGGGCTTATTAGCCCATTAAGATGTAGCTTATTGCTTATTAAGCTATGATAAGCTCATTTTCAATTTTTGGGCCTTTAGAGTTTTCTGTTTATAATTGAATGTTGAGTAAGACTGTGCTTTTCTAGCTTATTTGGACAACTTTTTTCTTATTGGGCCAAAAAGCCTATTTAGGTGGACTGTTTTGGGTTTTTGCCCATTTGATGGCCCAATAGGGGTATTTAGGTAATTTCAAGTTCATTTTTGGCTTAGTTATATCAAAATACACTAGTTTGCAAGTTTTTAGAATTTTTTATAAATTTTGGATTTTTAATTATTATTTTATTAATTAAAATTTATTTTTAGGGGTTTTAAATAGGTTTAAATTTTTGGAAAAATAGTTTTTAGCTTAATTAAAATATTTTTGAGGTTTACAAAGTGAAAAATCTAAGTTTGGGCTTTTTGTCAATTTATTTGATTCCTAGGGCTTTAATTAGCATTTTAAAATTAAATATTTATTAATTTAAAAAGTTTCAAGAAGTTTTATTTATTTGTAAACCTTAGACTTGTTTTTAGAAATTTATTGCAATTTTTAGGAATTTTTAGAGTAAGTTTAATTTTTGCCTCGTTTTGCGTGAAAACACGTTTTTCGTCGTAGTGTAATTTTCACCATGATCCGTCATCTTCTTTCCCCTTTCTCTCAATATTAACCAAGAACAACAAATTTAACACACACTTTAATCCTCCTTGGTGAACGAACTTATTTGGGTCATTAGTGTTTGATTTTCCTAAATCAAATACTTAATACTTACCATATATACGTCTTTTTCCTAAAAGTGTATTTTTACGACAATCAATAAACATGAAAGTAAAACACGAATACATGTCATGAATAATAATACACGAGATTTAATAAAACGAAAATCGAAAGAATACATATATTAAGGGGTGTTTGGACGGCAAGAGAGAAGGAAAGGAAGGGCACATGGCCCCACCCATTTGACAAATTTTTTTAGTAAACAAAAACATGTCAGGAGATTTCATTTACAAGTTTTTACAAAATAAACAAAAACCCTACCTCTCTATCTCTTGGTGCCGCCGGCTACAACAAATAAAACAAGGAGGAAAAACCAAGTTTTTTCTTTAATTGTTCGGGTATTAGTTCGTGTTCATAAATCCCTAATCACTACGCACACGGTATCCCTAAACCTTAATCTTTTATTTTATTTTCTTTTGATCATGATCATTTAATTATATCTATGAAACACATGTATAAACATGATTAAAAACATGAATTAAATAAGTCTAAACCGGGTTTTGGTTGATTGGCACATGAACCGAGACCACAAGGGGGTCTCAGTGTGGGATTACTTAGGCCATCCGCACCCTATAAAGGGGTGGTGGCTGGTTGTTTCTGTCGGCCGCAACACCAAACGACCCCAGCAGTGAGGCGTTTGGCAAAACAGTGGCAACCGAGAGCTATGAATCTCTCGGTGGGAATTTTGGCCCAACAGGGGCAACCGGCTGTAGGCCAATGGTTGTTGTGTGTAGGCGGCGGCAACCACAGCCTTGCGGTTGTGGTGGTGTCGTGTGGCTCGAGGCACGCTGAGACGTGGGTGTCTCGGTGTGGCTCGGTTCAGGCTCGGGTACACGAATAACGCACATGGGTGTGTTTGGTTTGCATTTTGCTAAATGAAAATTCAAGACTTGTGTTAATTTGATTATTTATTTATTATTATTAAATCATGACAATATAATTATATTAACTTTGGGTTATAATAATTTATGAAACTTACATGGCCATTAATTAAATAAACTATATCTTATAATAATTATGCATATAATTATTCATGATAGAAAGTACATGTTACATTTAATTAATTTAGAACTTAGCATAATTATTTTAATTACATGTTAACTATGGTTTAATTAAATTAATATCTTACTTTAGTTTAATTATACAAGATCAAGTTATGGTAACATATTATTAATATAAGTTAAGTTATATTACTAATCGATGATTATTAATAAACCATGTATTATAATATTAATTAATAATTATCATGTTAAGCTAAAGTATTTCTTGATTAATAAACTTTACTATATTATAACATTTAATTAATCATGACTTATAAATAGAATTATTAAGCTTTAGCTTATATCATCATCTTATTAAACAAGCTTATTACTATTTATGGAAACATACTAATTATGGAAACATGCTATTTATGGAAACATACTAATTATAGAAAATGCTATTTATGGAAACATACTATTTATAGAAACATGTTTTTTATGGAAACATACTATTTATGGAAACTTTCTATTTTTAGAAACTTACTAATTGTGGAAACTTTCTATTTTTAGAAACTTACTATTTATGGAAACTTGCTATTTTTGGAAAGTTGCTATATAAAGAAACCTGCTATTTTTGAAAAGTTACTATATATAGAAACCTGCTATTTTTAGAAAGTTACTCATTATGAAACATCAAGTATAATTGTGACAATCCGTCAATTTATGATTGATATTTTATTCTCAATATTTATTTGAAAATATTATTTTAATGTTACAATATGTACTCACTTATTTTTGGGAAGTAATTTGAACTTACGTCTTGAAGTAGCATCGACTACGTCTAAACCGGAGGATTCAACGTTGCATGCTTACGTTTACATACACCGTTTTTGGTGACAGTCCGACATTCAGAAAATAAATTTATCCGTGAATATTATTTTGGAGTTTTAAATTTGTGTTGTTTCATAAACTCACAAATTTACGAGAAAAGATTAGGACTTACGATTTTAATTTAACGTCCTTTACGACTAAACCGGAAACCCTAGGATTACGTATTTACGTTTTCGAACTCCGTTTTTGATGAGACAATTTTTATTGGATTCGTTTTGTGCCGTTGATTCATAATTTATAAAAACATTTTTCGTAAAACGACCCGAGGGCACGCAAATCGAGGAAACTAGAATCGAGGAGTACCCGCAAATAAATGGGGATGAGAGAAGTGGGACACTTGTCCCACCCCCACTCAAACCGGCCTAACTAGCAACACCTCAACACTTGATGTGTCAAAGTATTAGCTTCATACTTACACATGTAAGCTAAAGCTTACATTGTAAGCCACTTACCACCAAAACTAGCTAAAACCATTAGCTTCCTCATTCCTACCATTTTCATCCATGCAAATCAACTCATCCTCTCTCTCTTGGCTCTCATCTTGCCATCCCACCTCAACCAAAACACCACCATCATACAATATTTAACCACAAACATATGTTATAACTTACATATGTTAATCTCCATTCAAAAAGAGGAAGATTGGTGCAAGTTTTAACATCCAAGGAGGAGTTTCCATGGAGTATTAGGGCTGATTTTCCACAAGGTGTTCATGAAGAATGATGGTCTTGAAGATGGTCTTGGTTCATCACAAGTTTCTCCATCAAAATCCATGTTTTGATCACAACCTACATCATCATGGTGGTATAAAGATTGTTCTCCTCATCCTCTTGTTATTTTTGATTATGTAATCTTGTATTTCTTTTACTTATGTATATGTATATGATGATGAATGATGATTAAAAATATTGTGTGGGGATTTGGTGTTGATAAACATGCTTTAAAAGATGAAAAACTATAAGAAACAAGGCTAAAATCTTGTTTAGATTGTTGGCTGTATAAAACAGTAAAGACTCATATGATAAACTGATGAAATGGCTTAAATAGATTAATATACAGTAAGCTATATGTCTTGTACACATGTGAGAGTTGGCCATGCAATGGAATCATTCTAATGAGTGAGATATGATCAAAACAAGTTTAAAGTACAAATATGAGTTTACTGTTTTGGGTGATTTTTAGAAAATACTTAGAGGCTGATTCAACAGTAGCTATAGAAGAGTTAAATGGAGCACATATCATGTAATTTATGCGATAAAAATTTGAGCTTCTATCTCCATATAGAACTCTAGATATGGCAGTTTTGGTGAACATAAAAATGAAAATCAGATTTTGGAAATTAAAGAATAATAGTATTGTATAAGCACTCAAATAAAAGTAGTATAAAATGTAAATTAAAACCCACTAACTTATATAATACATTTATATAAATATGTATAAGGATAAATAAGTGGACATTTTATAAAAATGGTAACTTGTTAAGTTTTATAAGTTATAAAGCCATAAATATGATTTTTACGACTTTTTCGGATATTATCGTAAAATTAACGTTTTTGTTAAATAAAACTTAGACGGTTGTACCCGTCTAATGTAAACTTTTATAAAACTCATATACTGATATATAAACATATATAACAAGTAAAAACCGATAAAACCCGAACTATATAACATACGGACGTTAACGGACTAAATTAACGTTATTGGACTAATAAAACAACAAAATGGACTAAAACACTTATAAACTTATTTACTGGGCTTAACCCATTTGGGCCCAACATATAAAGTATAAATACTGATAATACAAGTATGAAATGGATTAATACAAGTTAATAAACTTATAATAGGCTTATTGGACCTAAAACACGTAAATAGGTAAAACGAGACAACTAGTATAAAAGTTATCGACACATAACACAAAAATGAGTAAATGAGAATATGTAAACCCACTTGATCATCATATATATATAATCATCATATGTATACATAATTGTTATTTTTATGAAGTCATTGGACAAGAGTCTAAGACGAGTATTATTTGTCTAGGTTTCCGTGATTGAAGCACGTACCGTACGTCCGAATTGCTGATAACCCGCCTTCCCACATCAACGTGAGTTCATAGCCTCGCACTCTTTTAAATGTTTTTATGAAATATTTTATAAACCTGCGAGGGAGATAACATGTTAGTTTTTATAAAATAGGACATCATTTGTCCCGATTGTTTGTTTATTGATTTGGACCCGAATGATTGTATGACCCGATTGTATGACCCGATAAATGATTAAAGGACCCGATAGATGAAATTAAATGGATTATTAAAGTTAGGTTATGTCACTAAAAGTCCCATTAGCATGAATTGTGAACTACCGGGATTTGGTAGACGCTTATGCATATAATAGTACTATTTGGGGACGATCACCCCAGTTCGCGCCTTGACGGTTGATCTCCGTCGTGCCACATTGATTGGTAAGCGAATTTATGTATGAGAAGATTTTCATAGCGTGACCTTTGTGACGACACGCTAATTTAGATGGGCAAATTGAGTATCGGGTTAGCTACCCGTTGTTTGTTTTAGTAAGGTAACAATGTCATGCGGCTTATAATAATCCAACTAACGAAATACTACTAGACGCACCGAGTTACGATGTATTGCCTGACTAGCAATACAGGGTCATACTATTGATATTATGTTCGTGTTTTGGTTTTATATAACCATATTCATATAACGGTTTTTATTTAATCTATACAACGTTATAAAACGTATTGTATAATGTTTTTACGACATTGGCTCGTATGATGATTTTTAAGGCAAAAGCCTATATTATGATTTTCGATAAGGATTTGTATAAAAATGACTTTGGCTATTTTATGGCCTATTACAATGATTTGTACGAAATGATTTTTGGTAATAATCTTATACCGATGTTATATTGATGAATTTTATTAAACTCTATGAATTCACTCGGCGTTATCGTGACCTTTTCTTTTAACATGTTTTATCTTAGGTACTTGAAGGTAATTCTCGGGAAGACAACAAGAATTCATGGCCCGCACTTAAACTATATTTTCCATTCAAATACTTTGTAAAACCTTGTATGAAATAATATGACTTGGGACCTATGTAACTTTGATATTTATGAATGGAAATGCTTTATAAATAAACGACGCGATTTTTATGCGTTGTCTATGATGTGAGTAATGTGCTATCCCGTAACACCAACTAGTCTTCCGCTGTATTGAATCGTATAAAATTGGGGGTGTTACAATAATAACACATGAAACATGAAACACATTAATTTAGAACACATGAAAACACTAAGAAATACATGATAACACATGAAACAGTAAGAACAAGTCAAGAACATGTAAAACAAGTCAAGAACAAGTAAACTAATAATCAGCAAGTTATACATGAACACACAACTCATTCACGTCATTTATTATGTAGCACTCGTGAAGTCGGAGTAGATTTCTTTCTGCCTTTCATCTTCTTCGTTATTGGACATAAGGTACGGATATTCCGTCCTTCAGTAAGGACATTCCTTTTCTATGTATGATTAGGATTCCCCGTTTATTGCCATCTATTTTCCCTAGTAATTTACATGTCATTAAACCTTTTAGTAATTACCATGTTATGATTTTAAATTGCCTAAGCTATATACACGCATGCCATGTTTCACCTAGTTATGGAGGTACCAAAACCATAACACTTGAGGCACCGGTGTTATGACTCTTCCGTGACGAGAGTGATTTCTCACGGCGTCCCTTTACGTTTTGTCCAGTATTATTATTATTATCATGTGGGGTGAATGGGTGCATCATAGGACATGTTTATCAGATTTACACGGTGACTGTGGTGTGTGCTCTACATCCGCCACATGGAGCTGATCCCTCCACTCAGACTAATATAATTAGAGGCAATGTTAGAAATACGTTTTAACGTATATTAGAAGTATCGGTCACTCCACAATATGATTTATGTTGTAATAGCTCGTAGTTAGTAATTAGTTATTAATTGCTTATTAACTTAAGTAAGAACCGGTCCATGGGCTTGTCATGGACCGGCCCAAGCCCATGTTATGCTTGGAACTATAAATACCCCTTTCCACTAAGGAAAGGGGTTGGTTGTTGTCATTTCTTGTTTTCCACTTAATAAAATACACATAGTTTCTCTCATTTTCTCTCTCTAACTTTCTCTCTCTAGAAATCAACAAACCCCTTCATAGATTCATTGATTATCAATATTCTACATTTGGTATCAAGAGCTATGGGGTGATTTAAGGTGGTGATTTGTGTGGTTTTTTAGTTTTTGATTGTATTAGTGTTCTTTAAGAAAAATCATCTTGATTCTTGGTGTTTTTGGTGTTTTTGTGATTGGGATTAGTGGATAAGTATTAGTTGTTACTTATTTTAGTCGAAAGCACAAAACTTTTTAGGTTATTTGGTCAAAATCTGGGATTAATCTTAATTTTTACTGTTCGACTGTTCATCGGAGGAAGTTTCTGTTTATTCAGCAAAACTTCCGGATCAAGGAGTTCCGGATCAAGAAGTTCCGGATCAAGAAGTTCCGGATCAAGGAGTTCCGGATCAAGGAGTTCCGAGTCAAGAAGTTCCGAATCAAGAAACTTCCGAACCAAGAAGTTCCGGATCAAGAAACTTCCGAACCAAGAACTTCCGAGTCAAGAAGTTCCGGATCAAGAAACTTCCGAACCAAGAACTTCCGAGTCAAGAAGTTCCGGATCAACCAAACTTCCGAACCAAGAACTTCCGAGTCAAGAAGTTCCGGATCAAGCCAAACTTCCGAACCAAGAACTTCCGAGTCAAGAAGTTCCGGATCAAGCTCAAAACTTCCGAACCAAGAACTTCCGAGTCAAGAAGTTCCGGATCAAGCCAAAGTTCCGAATCAAGGTAATCTTCCGAATCAACAAAAAAGTTCCGAATCAAGGTAATCTTCCGAATCAAACTTCCGAATCAACAAAAAGTTCCGAATCAAGGGTTATTTTGCTTGTTTTTTCGACGATTTTTTAGAGGATTTAATCTTGGTTTCTTACAACAAAAACACAACACAATTCACAAGCTTTACTTCACTGCTCGATCAACCGATAATCTCTGTTTCTTTGAAGAAAACAAAATGAATCCAAATTCAGTAATGCCTCAGATGACATCTCTTACGGATATATCAATCATAACGGGAACTGATAGCCGTCCACCGATGCTTATTAAAGAGGTGTTTGAGGCATGGCAAGGTCGAATGATGCAATATCTAAAGGGGAAACCGACATACGGAAGGCTTATGGTCAAATCGATTTTGAATGGTCCACTCGACTATGGTACCATTACGGTTGACAACGTGACTAGACCACGAGAATTTGAAGAACTCACTCCAGCTCAACAACTTGTTGCAGATGCAGATGAAAAAGCTCTTCAAACAATTCTCCAAGCTCTTCCCCATGACATCTATAGGATGGTGAGTCAGTATACGGTGGCAAAGGATCTATGGGAACGTCTTAAGGTATTGCTACAAGGCACGTCTCTCACCAAACAAGAAAGGGAGTGTCAGCTGTATGATTTGTTTGATAGATTCACCTACAACCCAGGGGAAACGCTTCACGATTATTACTTTAGATTCACCACACTCATGAATGATCTGAATGTATACAATCTTGTGATTGCACCATTCCAGGTTAACACCAAATTCTTGAATACTCTACCTCAAGCTGAATGGGGTGAGTACATTACCGATGTCAAGTTAACCAGGGATCTGCATAAGTGCAATTTGGATCAAATATATGCCTTCCTTCAGCAGCATGAGAAGCATGTGATTATGCACCGTTCTCCTCGTGGTATGCACCCAGATTCTTTAGCTTTGATGGCGAATCAACCAAGCTTGTCTCACAACAACACACCCTATATCTTGGGACATCAAGCTTATCATCAATCACCTTACATGACTCCAACCTTTCCCCAATACTCGATTCTACCACAACCACCCACCTCACATCAGCAACAATATCGGTTCAATGCACCTTCACCACAGTATGCTTCACAACTTCATCCAGCAAATGTTGCACCTTATGCTCAGCCATCATATTCTTCTTATCAAGAGAATGCAGCATATCCATCAAGCTACCCTGATCAAATGAGTATTCCTTATACTGATTATGCAGCTCATCCAGATCAAGCACTGTATTGTGATGATGAAGAAGTCCCCGTTCCTGTTTTCCAACAAGGAGCTGACCCAGTTGAAGTGCTAACTACTATGTCTGCTTATCTCACACGAACTTTAAGCAAACGAGGATACAGAGGATCAGCTCCTACCAACAATCAGTTGAGGAATTCATCCAATTCTCGCCAACAAGCTACAATTGAGAATGGCAGGGTAATGGTTCAGCCAATTCAACCATATCAGGGGAAAACTTCCACATCAACCAATGTTCGCACCGCCAATCCTGCTCCTGCTCCAATGGTCAACAACCCTCCACGGGCTAATACAGGCAAGTTGAGAATGATCACATGCTACAATTGCAAGGAAGAGGGTCATATGTCCAGGGATTGTAAGAAACCCAAGAGGAGAAGGGATGGACAGTGGTTTGCAGAAAAGATCTATCTGGTAAATGCTCAGGCGCAAGGAAGGGAACTTGATGAAGAGGAGCTTGCATTTCTTGCTGACCCAGGGATTGCTGAACAAGACATTGTCACTACGCAGAATGCAGCTTACCAAGCCGATGATATTGATGCGTATGATTCCGACTGTGATGACTTTCAAACTGCAAAGGCTGCTTTCATGGCAACTTTCTCCAGCTTAGGGCCAGATAAGAGATCTGAGGTACTTATTAATAACACCGATAATGCCACTGATGCTAGTATTCAACCACATCAAGTTGGGCAAGAGAGTGCTGATTCGAATGAATCTTCGGTGGTGAGTCTTTCAAATGAGGAGACAAACAATGATAGCAATATCAATGTGAGTCCCCAGATTTTGAGTGAATCACAACCGGGATCCATTTCGCATACGCCTACTCCTGCTCAACAAGATTTGGTCATGGTTCCTGCTACATTACTTAGCCAAATGAATGCTGCACTCTTAGAAACCTTAGCTAAGAATAAGAATTTGTCTGATGAGCTTGCCTTAAGCAATGAGAAAGTACAAACTTTGGAATTAGTGCCTTCGTCTAGTGTTCTCACAAATCTCGAATATGATCACTTTAGAAACAAACAAATGGGTCACTTGCAAGAAATCGAAAACTTAAGAGCAAATCTGTCTAGTGAACTTAAAGAAAAGGAGTTAGTGGTCACTAATTTTCAAAAACTTCAAACTGATTTTGAATTACTCGAATCTAAGAAGACTGAAATGGAGATTAATGCTGCTAATAAGATTAGAAGTCTAGACTACTTGCTTTTAAGACAATACGCTGCTTCTCAACTAGTGCACTTATTTGATGCTTCGTTTAGAGAGTTTAACTTATCACGTCTAAAAGGCCTTCCCCCTAATCCACGATATGCAAAACAAGCTTTAAGACATAGTCCTAGACTTTATAATGCAACTCAATTAGGATTGGCTTTAGACCCGATTGTTTTTCCCAATGATCGAACAAGTAAGGTTCTAGTTGATGAGGATCGGTCATACAATTCAGCAAAATATCCCGATTGTGATTATTTTAAGATGAATAAGGAGCTTGCAAAAACTGATTTTAGAGTTCGCTTCCATATGGATAAGGATCTCATCACAGCACCAACCTACATGATAGAGGAAGAAAGCCCTAGTACATTTCCTACACTTGTCAACATGGAAGGTCCTAAGGAAATTCCAAAGAATCTTCCACCTGTTAGCACTGTATGGTTAAACTTGCAAGAGATTAACCGATACTTTACTAAC
The DNA here is from genome assembly GCA_025667525.1 of Glebionis coronaria. Classification (NCBI taxonomy): domain Eukaryota; kingdom Viridiplantae; phylum Streptophyta; class Magnoliopsida; order Asterales; family Asteraceae; genus Glebionis; species Glebionis coronaria. The sequence goes on from CM046880.1 coordinate 413,521,615, forward strand.
TTTGACAAGGTCATCTTGGAATGTACGACTTCAAATGGCTTAAACGCCGGAGAATGGGCTTTCGAACACATGAACGAGGTGTTTAAAACTGAGATCAATCCGTTTGTCGAAAGTCTAAAAAGAAGTTTTGCATCTCTTAAGGAAAATCTTCAGTTTGAAATTGGTGAAGTTCAAAAAGTGTTTTATGAAATGGACACCGCTTACGAACTGCAACTAATTGAAAAAGAAAAGATTTTAACCGAATATGACCGATTCTTGTCCGAAGTAATCTCATGTGATGTGCTTACTACTGTAAATGTTTATTATTCGAATGAGCTTACATCTGCTGTGATTAATTGTGATGCTGTGCATATTTGTGATGATGTTTGTGATATTTCTGTAAATGTTGCTGAAACTATAAATGAGGTAGATAATCATTCTTGTCACGAATCTAACGCTGAGTTTTTAAAGCTACAAGATTCTTACAATTTACTTTCAAAATGCTTTAATCAACTAGAACAACACTGTATATCTTTAGAATCAAAACAACAAACTCAAAATAAGGATCTTTTGATATCAAATGGTTGTGAAAACGGTGTTGAGACTAGTGACAAGATGATTGCAATTGTTAAGACATTAGAGGAAGAAATCATGAGATTGAAGAGAGAGGTATCATCAAAGGAAACATTAAAAATGGAACTAGAGGCTGCAGAGTCTAAAAACCAGGTCTTAGAAATTAGACTATCAACTGTTCTAGGGGAGATGGATTGAACCAGGCAGGGACTATCCGCTCTTTATGGTTCACTAGAAGAACGCTTCGCTTTTAATGCGGCACAGCAACATTATTATGTTGAACAACTGAACCAAAAGTGCGAGGAAATCTCTGACTTGAACATCCTGCTCATAGACAAAAATATGGTTTTGGCTGAGTTAAAGGAGACACTTCTTCTCACCCGACAAGAAGTTGTTGATAACTTAGCTACCGACTCTGCACCGTCCACTAGTGCTCCAACAACCAAGTCAGTAGTGCTTTATAAGAATCCGCTTCACAAGAGAAACCCGGTTACCTATGATGATTATATGAGGAATGCCATTAAGCATGTCGATCTTCTTAGGGATATTTTAGACGATCTTTATGCCTTAGATCCCTCAAGTAGCGAATATTATTCGGCTCATGAATATATTAAGCGAGTTCAATATTGCTTGGCATATTTGCAATATATAGGTACACCAGGTTCTGCACTACTTAATAATAGGCCCATTGCTGTCACTCCATTTAATAAGACTCCAGGAGCGAAACCATCATTGGCACAATCAAGTAAGACACCTTTAAAATCTGTTGCTAATATTCCCAATTTGCCTTCTACAGGATTAAAAGCGACTACTAAGGCTAAAGGATCGCCACTCAAGAAAGATAAGATCAAGCCCGCCACTAGTAGTGCCACAAAGAAGAAAGTAGAAGTCCACAATAGGAATGCTAGTTTAGTTTTAAATAAAAAGAATCATGTTAAGACTAAAAGCTCTGCGCCTGTGCAGCAGCCTAAACCATTCGTGAATTCTGATTTAAATTGTTGGAATTGTAATGAATGTATGTTTTCCCAGCGTCATGATTTGTGTCTGATTGATCACGTTAATGAAATGAATGCTATTAAGAATGGTCTTGAATGGAAGCCAACGGGTAGAACTCGTGCCCAAGTTGGCTGGCAATGGCGTCCCACTGGTAGGACCTTTACACTAGATGGTAAAATGTGCCCTTTAACTAGGAATGCATCCATTGAGGTTAGGTCTGAGCGTCCTTTAGCTAGGAACACTCGCACTCAAGTATGGAAACAGCGCCCTTTAATTAGGTCAGCCCCCACTATAGTGCCTATCAGTGAAGAAATACCTCAGGATTTGAGCCAACTAGAATCTACACCACCTATTAAGAAAAAGAAGGCTAGGAAATCTAAGAAACCTAGAGTTAGCAAATCTAAGATTATTAAATCTGTACCTGCTAATAACAAGGAACACTCAGATTCCGATACCTCTACATTGTCTTTGTGTGGTGATATTTTCAGGTGGTCCAAATCATCCTGTGGTATTTGGACTCCGGTTGTTCAAAACATATGACCGGAAATCGCTCGATGCTCCGAAATTTCGTCAGCAAGTTTCTTGGTACGGTTAAGTTCGGGAATGATCATATAGCAAAGATTATGGGGTATGGTGAATATCAGATTGGAAACGTGACGATTTCTAGGGTATACTATGTAGAAGGTCTTGGTCATAACTTATTCTCAGTAGGACAGTTTTGTGATTCCAACCTTGAGGTTGCTTTTCGACAACACACTTGTTTCATCCGCAACTTGGAAGGAAAAGATTTGTTGAAAGGATCTCGTGGTGCAAATCTATATACCTTGTCCTTACAAGATATGATGGCCGCTTCTCCAGTATGTCTTCTCTCTAAGGCATCCAAGACCAAGTCATGGTTATGGCATCGCAGATTATCTCATCTTAACTTTGATGCTATTAATCATCTGGCTAAAAACGAGTTAGTTCGTGGTCTTCCAAAGCTTAAATTTCACAAGGACCATTTATGTTCCGCGTGTTCAAGGGGGAAGAGCACCAAGAAATCTTACAAACCCAAAGCTGAAGACACTAATCAAGAAAAACTTCATCTTTTGCATATGGATCTTTGTGGGCCGATGAGAACTGAAAGTGTGAGCGGTAAGAAATTCATTCTGGTAATTGTGGATGATTTCTCAAGGTTTACATGGGTTAGATTTCTACGTACAAAGGATGAAGCTCCGAAGGCTATCATTACCTTTCTGAAATTCATTCAAGTACGTTTGAATACCACTGTCCGCCGTATTCGTACAGACAATGGTACAGAGTTCGTCAACCAGACTCTTCGTGATTATTATGAAGGAGTTGGTATATCACATGAAACATCCGCTGCACGCACTCCACAACAAAACGGTGTCGTTGAAAGACGGAATCGTACACTTATGGAAGCTGCTAGGACCATGCTTATTTATGCGAACGCTCCATTGTTCTTGTGGGCAGAGGCTATTTCTACTGCATGTTTCACCCAAAACCGTTCTATCATTCGGAAACGCCATGGAAAAACCCCTTATGAGCTTCTACATGACCGCAAACCCGATGTTTCATTCTTCCATGTGTTTGGTGCTCTGTGTTATCCAAACATCAATAGTGAGAACTTGGGTAAGCTTCAACCAAAAGCCGACATAGGTATTTTCATTGGTTACTCACCGTCCAAAAGAGCATACCGAATCTATAACCGTCGTCTTGGCAAGATTGTAGAAACTATGGACGCTGATTTCGACGAGCTGACAGCGATGGCTTCTGAGCAACACAGCTCTGAACCCGCACTTCATGAGATGGGACCCGGTGCTATAAGTTCCGGATTAGTTCCCAACAATCCTACTTCTACATCATTTTTACCACCATCAAGGCCCGAGTGGGATAAACTGTTTCAACCGTTGTTTGATGAATTCTTTGATCCCCCGACTGATGAAGTTCCAGCACCTGTAGTAATTGCTCCAATCCCTGAAGTGATTGCTCAAGTTAATGAACCTTTATCTAATGCATCTACAATTCACAATGAACCGGATGCACCTTCACCAAGTGATTCTCAAACTACACCTGAATCATCACCCCTACTTGTGCCTAATGATGTAGAAGAGGATTCTACTGATCACGACTTGGAATATGCTCACTTGCAAGAGCTTCCTTTCTTTGGTGTAGCGATCCCTAAAAACCCTTCAGCCGCGTCTACCTCAGAAGAAGCTCCTTCTATTGTTCACTCCAGACCACCTAGGATTGAAAACCATAGCACTAAATGGACAAAAGATCACCCAATTAGGATTGTTATTGGAGATCTAGATCGACCAGTCTCTACACGCCATCAATTACAAGAGAGTGCACTTTATTGTTACTTTGATGCATTTCTCTCTGAAGTTGAACCCAAAAATTGGCAGCAGGCTATGACCCAATCATCTTGGATTGAAGCTATGCAGGAGGAACTCAATGAATTCAAACGACTAGAAGTATGGGAATTGGTTCCTCGCCCTGACAAGGTTAACATCCTCACTTTGTTATGGGTTTATAAGGTCAAACTTGATGAGATGGGTGCGGTATTGAAAAATAAAGCTAGATTGGTCGCTAGAGGATATAAACAAGCCTTGGGTATAGACTTTGAGGAATCTTTTGCTCCTGTGGCTAGATTGGAGGCGATTAGACTATTCCTTGCGTTTGCTGCTCATATGAACATGATCGTCTATCAGATGGATGTGAAGACGGCTTTTTTGAACGGTGAACTAAGGGAAGAAGTTTATGTTAGCCAACCGGATAGGTTCGTCAGTACGGAGTCTCCTAATCATGTGTACAAGCTTAAGAAGGCTCTCTATGGGTTGAAACAAGCTCCACGCGCGTGGTATGATCTCCTGTCAACATATCTCATGTCGGAAGGCTTCTCCAAAGGCAAAGTGGACCCCACTCTATTCACTCTCAAAGACGGCAACGACATGCTTCTGGTACAAATTTATGTTGATGATATAATCTTTGCTGCCACTAACATAGAATTGTCTAAACAATTTGAGAAGATAATGTCCACACGCTTTCAGATGTCGATGATGGGAAAATTTTCATTTTTCTTAGGATTACAGATTTCTCAGAATCCCAGAGGCATCTTTATTAATCAATCCAAATATGCTCTAGAATCTCTTAAGAAATATAACTTTGAGAATTGTGACCCCGTAGACACTCCAATGGTGGAGAAATCCAAGTTAGATGAAGATAGGGATGGGATTATTGTCGATCCGAAACTTTACCGTGGAATGATCGGCACCCTTCTCTATCTGACTGCTAGCAGGCCTGATTTGCAATTTGCTGTATGCATGTGTGCCCGGTATCAGGCTCGGCCTACCGAAAAGCACCTACATGTAGTTAAAAGGATCTTTCGGTATCTAAAAGGAACACTTCATCGTGGTCTATGGTATCCGAAAGATTCCTCGATTGCTTTAATATCATACGCAGATGCCGATCATGCTGGATGTCAAGATACGAGGCGTAGCACTTCTGGATCTGTGCAACTCCTTGGAGATAGATTGATCAGTTGGTCTTCAAAAAGGCAGAAAAGCGCTGCAATATCAAGCACGGAGGCAGAATACATCGCCATGTCCGGTTGTTGTGCTCAAGTCCTTTGGATGAGATCACAATTAACTGACTACGGTCTTGGATTTAACAAAATCCCGATGTATTGTGACAACAAGAGCGCCATTGCCCTTTGCTGCAACTATGTTCAACACTCCCGGGCCAAGCACATAGACATTCGCTACCATTTCATTAAGGAGCAGGTGGAGAACGGAGTGATCGAGCTGTATTTTGTCACTACTGAGTACCAGCTGGCGGATATGTTCACCAAAGCCTTAGATCGAGGATGAATCGAGTTTTTGATTGATAAGCTTGGTATGAAATCATTCACTCCAGCGACTCTCAAAGAGTTGGCAGAAGAATCAGCTGAATAGTCGTGGTAAACTATTCAGAGTATCCTTTGGTTGTGATCATGTATATTATCGTAAATATATAAACCACAAAAAGAAAATACAAAAATATAAAACCAAGAAAAACCATAAAAAATATAAAACCTAGAAAAACCATAAAAATTATAAAATCAAGAAAAACCAAAAATATTTTTCGTTTTAAATCGGGCATGTCTTTTAGTACGGTAATATTTACGGCCTTAGAAATGTCGATCAATATTGACACGGTGCCATAAATAGAGTCCGTATAAAAGTTGTACATTTTTAAAACATGCCCATTATGGCTTGTAGTTATTTCAGACTGCAACCCGGTTTTCATATTAAAGTCACGTATTTCCTTGGAAAACGTTGGCTCAGAACGGGAATTAATTTTCTCAGGCGTGATTTACAAGCCAAATCATGCAAAGGGATCAAGTTTACTTTATAACTTGGTCTAACACGAATTTGTGTACGTCTCAGTGCATTAATTTGTTAAAATAAGAGAAATCTTATTAAAACCACGAATCAAAATTTTTCAAGATATAAATTGGAAATGCTTTCATCACTATTTGACTCTTTAAACAATGACTACAGCTCTTTAAATAGAAAACGGGTCATCGTTTAAGGGGGAGAAAATAGTAAAATCATCTTCGTCATTAAAATTGATCTTCAAAAGTGATTGTGAAAATTAAGGGCTACACGGTATTTGAGTGGTTTTGCTTTAGAATATGACTTGTGTTCGTTCTAAGTGATAGGCATTGCTTTTAGATTTTGGAGATATGCTAATAGATTGCGTTTGCTAAGTGGTGTATAAGTTAAACAAGGGTTAAGTGAAATGAAAAAGTTGGAAACAAAAAGGAAATGAATAGATAACTAAGGGACTAAAAGTGAGATTTATTGGAACTAGTCAAAATTGACCTAAGTCAAAAAATCAAACACCCCGCCCCTCACTTTCTACATTCACTGTTTCTATTTCATTCTTGCCGCCATTGTTGCTTAAACACACACAAACTCTTACAGTCATCACGTCTGATCATTCCTTCCTATTCATTCACTAAAAAAGGTAATTTACATCAATATGTTAACTTCTAATCCACATTTCTTATCATATAATTCTGTTAAACATGCTCAATTAATCAGTTTAATCCATTTAGGGCGTATGATTAAATTAGGGTTAATTAACTAAGGATTTGTGGTGGGTTTTATGCGGTTTTGTATGATAGGATGTTTATATGCCTTAGTTTGCCTTAGAAACTCACACAACGCGATAGAACAATCATCTGAGTTTCGTGTGCAAAAGTTCCGGATGAACATGGGTTAAAACTTCCGAATGAAGGATTTCTTCTGAAAAACTTCCGAATGAGGAAGTTCCGAATGAAGGACTTCCGAATGAGGAAGTTCCGAATGAAGAACTTCCGAATGAAGGAAGTTCCGAATGAAGAACTTCCGGATGAAGGAAGTTCCGAATGAAGAACTTCCGGATGAAGGAAGTTCCGAATGAAGAACTTCCGGATGAAGGAAGTTCCGAATGAAGAACTTCCGGATGAAGGAAGTTCCGAATGAAGAACTTCCGGATGAAGGAAGTTCCGAATGAAGAACTTCCGGATGAAGGAAGTTCCGAATGAAGAACTTCCGGATGAAGAAGTTCCGAATGAGGAAAAGTTCCGAATGAAGAACTTCCGAATGAAGAAGTTCCGAATGAGGAGAAGTTCCGAATGAAGAATGTTCCGGATGAAGATGTTCCGAATGAGGAAAAGTTCCGGATGAAGAGTTTGATTATTATTGCTTGCATGCTCTATGTACTTGTTGTTTTATCCTATGTTATGTGTTATGCTTAGAAGTAAGATTGATATATATCTATATGCTTTTGTGCATCAACCTTTCATGTCTTATCTTAAGCAGATACAATGACTAATCCAACAGTACAAGCAATCCAAGAATCTAGAGAAGCCGATATTGCTAAAGCCCGAACCCTTAAGTTTATACCCAACAACTACCGGCTGAAGCAAGTCTCTAAGTCCACTCACCATGGTTTTAAGGTCGCCATAGCCATCCTTGATAACTCTCATTTCAAGAACGCCCTTAGGAGTACAGCCTCGGTGCCTTATGAGTATATGTTTGAATTTTGGGCAACCAAGGAAATCACTTCGAACAAGATCACCTTCACCATCGACAACAAGCAGCAGACACTCACCGTTTCAGACTTCCGTAAGATTCTTGGTATACGGGATACACCCAAGGGCATGTCATTCTCGAGGGACCCCACTAAAGATGAACTCGTGGAGTTATTTGACGCACTTGGATGTCCGGAAATACGAGTTGCATCTGAGTTTACCACTGCAAAGGTGGGACAACCTTGGAGAGCGTTGATGGGTATTCTCAGTAAATGTCTTACACCAAAAACGAGTGGCCATGATGCTTTGCGCAGTCCGATAATAAACCTCTTCTATGGCATGTACAAAGCTGCAAATTCAGATTATGCTTTGTTGATATGGGAAGAATTCACCTTTCAACTCTTCTACAACAAGAAGCTGAAGACAAACTTCTTTCCTTATCCTCGGTTTATTAAGCTTATCATAAATTATTTTATGAAGCTTGATGCTACTATTGATAGGCGTGCAGGAGGTCGCTATCACACTGAAGAAGCTGATGATACTGTAGATCTGAGGCATGAAGGACCGTCTATTGGTGTGATTCCGGGTCCTATTCCTGATTACCTTCTGTCTGACAAAATCAAAGGTTCTGCTGATTACAAGCTACTGCAGATAGAGATCAAGAGGCTGAAAGAAAACCTTCAGACTGGAGAAGACTCGTCCACAACGGTTAAGAGTAAAGGTAAACGCAAACAACCAGCTGCGTTACCTGAACCCGAACCCAAGAAGAAGAAGACAGAGGGTAAGAAGGGAAAGGGTAAGGATGTGATGCGTCTACGTGATGAAGAAGATATTGTTGATCCTACTCTTGATAAATCCGAGCAACAAATGATGAAGATTGCTATTAAAAGGAGTAGGAAAGATACAGGCGGTAGTGGTTCAGGTGCGAGGGTAGATATCGAGGATGAGTACGAGGAACCGGATGATGTTGATGAGTTTGGGTCACCTGAACACTATTCCACTTCGAAGGAGCCATCAATCCCTATTTCAGCAAGTGTGGAAAAGGAACCTGTTGCTCCTACGATCATGGTGACAACTCAACCCTTAACAACTCAACCTCCACCCATACAACCCTTAACAACCCGACCGGCTTCAACACCATTTCTTCCACCACCCATAATCCCCATCCTTAGTACAGCAGTAACAACCGAGCCCCTCCAGTCAACCCAGAGCAGCTCTGCAACATCTGCAATGGCTGCATTAGTGATGGCCGAAATGTTTGACAAACATGTGGATACTAACAAACGCGAAATGGATGAACTTCGCCAAGAGTTGCAAAGACGAGCTCAGAGGGAAGAAGAATCTAGGAAAGCCCAAGAGGAGATGATTGCTAGGTTCGCTTCAGATATGGAGTTGACTAGAAAAGCACATGCAGAAGAACTTGCTCGGGTTAAGCAGGCTGAGGCTGATAAGCATGCTGCACGTATTACCAGACTTCAAGCGATGAGGGATAAATATAAGGAACAAAAAGAAGCACTTGAAGCATCTGTGAAAGAAAGAGTGCAAGAATCCGTTGAATCCCTAATGCCTAAACTTCGCGATGAGTTGAAGACACTTGCTGCTGACAACTTGATGGTCAAATCATCCAACCCTTCAGAAGCCGCCTACAAGATTGCTTATGACCTGACGGATTTTGAATTGAAGAAGATCCTTAAGGCTCGTATGGTGGAACTTGGGTCATTTGATAAGTCGAGGATTCAACGGGCTCTATATAAATCCCTGAATGATGCTATCATGGAGGATGATAGATTATTCAAAACGTTTGGAAGTGTGGTACCATATCACATCTTACCTGAGGAAGAAAGGGAAGAAAGTGAAGAAGAGGGTACGGGTGAAGAAGAGGAAGAAGAAGAAGAAGAAGGAGAAAAGGATAAAGACGATGAAGAGGGTGGTGATGATGATGAGGATGATGAGGATGATGACGAGGATGAGGATGATGATGATGACGATGATGGTGGTGATGAGAATCAGGAGAGTGCTAGAGGTAGTAATGGGGATGACAATCAGGATGATGATGGGGGTGAACAGCCGAAAGAGGGAGACAAGGGTACCAGCTCCAAGAAAACTGCTGCTAAGACTGGAACCAAGTCCACAAAAGATGCAGCACAGAAGGACAAATCGACATCCTCGGAATCAAGACGAACTAAGTGGCGCCACGATGTGAATGCCACTACAGCGTCTTCGGCTCCCGGTATCTCTATCGCTGTATCTTTACCCATTACCACTAACCCCATTAGTTCTGTTGTTGTTGCTCCTGTGATTGCAGAATCAGTGACGGAACCCGAAGCTGCACAACACTCTCCAGTTCACGACACTGCTGAAATGCCTGAAACTGAACCAACAGATGTTCGCACTTCAACTCCTCAACAACAAGCTCAACAATCTACGGTTCCTGAACCAAGCATACGAGTTTGGGAAGATACGTTGGAGATAGACGAAACTGCACCACCACAGGCTTGGATCACGGCAGCAGCACAATATGATCCGATCATAGATGCTGACAAAGATGTGCTGTATCTCCGTATCCGAAGTCCGATTGACTTATGTGCATTTCTTGCTCATGAGTATAAGACTTCGGTTACTCCATCCTTGGTGAAGAAAGCGCTGCACGATAGGAGACTTCGCGCCAAAACCCGATTACCCCGAATGGAGTTCGAGTATTATGCCGATGAGATCATAAAGGCTTTGAAAACCGTTCAACGGCCAGGACTTCATGAATCAGAAAGAGCTCCACCTCCAATGGATCCTGCTCAAGATAATCAGATTGCTCTTGACTTCTTCGTCACTAACGATCTTGTGTATCTACTGAAGGGATCATCAAAGTACGCAACCTCCCTGACCTTGCTGAAAGCTGCCAACTGGGGGACAATACCCTTTATCGAGGAAAAGGTAAACAGACTCTGGGTCCCTAAGATAAATCGTAATTATGATATGTATGCTGTCATAGGTGCATCTCATTGGGACGAACGAGTCCGAAGGGCGTACAGGGGTTGCTGCTTGGTCAATTCTGGAAGCAATGTTCGATCCGACATCCGCATCTCCAGCATCTTAGGAATGAAAACTGAAGCCAAGAACGGCTATTATCATGTGACGGAGATTCGCTTGAAAAGGGAGGATGACAGGGAATACATAATCCAGCAAGGAGATTTTTCCATCATCCGCCTTGAGGATATCGAAGATATGCTGCTTCTGATGACCCGAGATCAACTTACACACATTCCTCGTGAAGACCTGATTGCTTTGAATACAGCACTTCGTATGTTCACACGAAGCGTTGTCATCAAGTCACGAGTTGAAGACCTTCAGTTGGGAGTTGAAAGCTATCAGAGGAAGCTCAATTTAACCCGTCCTGTGAATCAAGTGCTACCTCAACATGTAGAAAGATGTCCCTATACCGGCATTTCTGTCCCGAATTACGGCATTTTCTACTTGAACAGTCGAGGTTTGATGAAGTTTATGAGGGTGGGGGAGCTCCACAAGTATAGTGATGGAACTCTTATACAAGTCAGAGGTAAGTTGGAGCATCTGAACTCGGGTGGAACTTTGCCAGAGATGACGGAGGATTGGCATCCGGGTTACCGGCAGATGGCGAAGTACGTGATCAAGAAGATTGATCAAAAGCTCCGTGAACGTAGATTGATGAGGAGCTTGGAAAGATTCGTGGGTGGTAGACCATATGGAGTGCACTACAGGACACTGCAACGATCCATCTAATGGGTCGTACATTTCAGGTCACTCTATATTGGTTTTCAATTGTGAATATGTATATTTGTGAATAATGTGCTTGAATGGCTTGTTGTAGTGATAAGGTATGATAATTTTTCAAGAATTTCTCACGAGATTCTAAATCTTTCAAAATATGTCATACCAAAGCACTACAACTATCCCTTATTAACTTAAGGGGGAGCAATAACTTGTTCTACGGCCAAACATCGATTTCATTTTTACCCAAAGACCGGTTAATCCATTCAATATCCCAAATATTAATGGTTAACATTTTGGATAAGGGGAGAAAATGGGATTAAGGAGACGTAAGTGATACTTGGCTAAAAGATGAAAAAGACTTAAAGATTATCCAACTTAATATGTGTAAAGCACGTGTTAAGGGGGAGCGTTTTTGATGAACAAAACACCTAAGGTACAAAACTTTTGATTTCAATATCACAAGTACTTTAGGTGATTTTCAATGATTTTTCATGGTGGCAATTCCTTCCCAAAACACGCTTAATTCACGACGGATGTGGTGACAAAAGGGTGGTAGGAATAGGTTAAGTCCAATGATTCATCAGAGCCGATGGAATCTTCCCAAGGACAATTCCCTAGATAGAATTAGAAGTCCTAGGAAAGATGGAGAAAGAATGTGAACGTAGCTGAATGCCGACCAAGTACTTAAGCTAGCACTGGAACAATCACAACAAGGTGCTAGTGATGACGTATTGGTAAGCATTGAAGGGGTTGAAGAATGAAAAAGAAATGTAAAGATAAAGGGTGTAAAGAAAGAAGCCCTCCTTACAACTTTAGGCAGAAACCGGGTCAATACATATGCTATTGAGGTCATTTTTGTTAATGATTCTCGGTATTGAAGAAAGACATCATGGACCCAGTGATGCAATGCACAACCCTTCCCCAGCTAACTCAAATATCTCTCAAAAGGTATTTGTTTTAATCACACGGAGATCAACACGTTATCTATTGGTTTATTCACTCCGAATAAACTGGTATTGAAAAGGTGGCACTCCTCTCCAGCCATCGCTCACTAAATCAAAACGCACAATCGAGTCTAGAGCCAAGAGATCATCAAAAGTCTCATTAGGACACTTTCCATTTATTCCTTGCTTTCTCACACACTGTGAAAAGTAAGAGATTTTCATGAGTCCTACGCAGTATTCCTGTAATATTGCCAGAACATCCGAATAATACACAAGTATTACAATGAAGATGGAAATCCTGCTTGAGCCAACATCAAACAAGCTCATGGTAGGTTACACGTGCGGTTCTTTTAGAACCAATCTTGTGAAAAACTGGAAGGTAACAGTGGTTTAATTCTTAATTGAACTTAAACTCGTTCCAGGCCTCTTCGCATTATCATATGATCTTGCCAGAACACTCAGAGTGACTCTTTATTGACCACAGTGACGAGTGGAAATCCTTCTAGTGTCAACATCAAACAGCACTTGGTAGGTAACGTGCAAGATTCTTTATGAATTGAGCTCGTGACAACTGGAAAGCAACGATGGTGAAAATCTTAATTGAAATTCACTTGTTCCAGGTCTCATGAATTGACGGCTTTTAATCACAAGGATAATTTATCCAAGTGATTCACTCTTTATGTTCGCAGTCAGCTTTGGACGGTCGAATAAAGAGAACGGGTCACCCGCGAAATCCTGTCAGGAAGTTACTTAATTGAAACTATCCGTCACGGGTACGATATCTAATATCGTCCAACGGTCTTCACCGACCGGAGGTAAAATGCTACCGAATTAGAATAAGATGTTCAAAGCCATTTTATTCGTGTCGTTGTTGTGTACCTGCTAAAGACGGTGGCGTTGCTGAGTACCTGTTGAAGACGGTGGCGTTGTTGTGTACCAGTGAAGACGGTGGTGTTGCGGTGTACCTGTAAAAGTCGTTCCCACATGCTTATGTCTTTTGCAACAAAAATTCAAGAAAGTACAAGATGAAGTCTTCCGCTGTACCAAACTCTGAAGCTTTCGAGAATTCAACAAAAAGACGTAAGTGTGTGGAACATGAAGTCACGAGGAGGCAAAGTTCACAAGAAAGGCAAAGATCGCACGTGAAAGGCCAAAGAACAATGCTCTCAAGTCAAAGCCAAAAAGATCAAATCAACATATTCACAACAAAAGAAAGAAAAGAAGAAAAGACTACGAGCTAAAGAACGAAGACTTAGTATAGTATGCTAGGTTTAGAACTTTGTAACGTGGAGTGACCTCCCTTAGGGGGAGATTGTTAGAAATACGTTTTAACGTATATTAGAAGTATCGGTCACTCCACAATATGATTTATGTTGTAATAGCTCGTAGTTAGTAATTAGTTATTAATTGCTTATTAACTTAAGTAAGAACCGGTCCATGGGCTTGTCATGGACCGGCCCAAGCCCATGTTATGCTTGGAACTATAAATACCCCTTTCCACTAAGGAAAGGGGTTGGTTGTTGTCATTTCTTGTTTTCCACTTAATAAAATACACATAGTTTCTCTCACTTTCTCTCTCTAACTTTCTCTCTCTAGAAATCAACAAACCCCTTCATAGATTCATTGATTATCAATATTCTACAGGCAACCCCTCTAATTGCATTACGAGGTCACCCCTCTATGTATTCATGCACGTTGATACCTTTCATAACCTATATGGGCTTTTGGGCATTTAAAACACGTTCTCATTATTAAACATAAGACTTTTCATATATAAATTAGTTTATAAAACATGTTCTAGGTCCATCGGGACTTACATTATTCCGCTACATTTTCATACTTTACTTATGTTTCAGTTATTCATATCATGTCATATATCCGTTCACTGAGCGTATTGCTCAGCCGTATTTTCTTTTCATGTTCCCATACGGCATGTATTAAAGGACAGACTTAGGCAATTAAGAGTATGTGCATAGGATGGAGGCTTCCATTGACTTCATTTCCTTATTGCATTTAGATACTTCTGCTTTGCTTGGACATTTTTTAGTCCTTTCTTTACATTCTTTACTTATGCATGTGTGAGCTTATGTTTTGGGACCGATGTTTGATTCCGGTTTCCTTTATGGTCATTTATGTTTTAAGACATTTACCTTTCATGCTTTAATGACACGCCATAATTATCATGTAACGGTCCACTTGTCAAAGTGGGATGTTACAAAACATTTTCCTTAATGTTTCCATGTTTAAGGGTAAATAACCCATACTTAGATATGAAAAGTCGAATGCTAAAATTCTAGCATGGAAAGGGTATTATGAAATCAAAAAGCCGTTTAGAAATTATGCTAAAAGATTAATGTTAGTCAAAAGATAATCATCGAATATCAGATTCTTCAAATGAAGCAAAGTATCAAAGCTCGAGTGATGCGTGAAGAAACAAACATGAGAGTCTTTGAGAATTTGAAAATCCTAAATCATATCACAAACAAACACAAAATCACGAGTTTGGAAGAGTACAAGCCTCTCACATCATTTGTTAGAAAAGAAAGAAAAGTAGAAATGATAAGCATGTGAATCTCCCATAAGGCACCTCGTTTTTTATAACCGATTCATGAGCTCGACTCGATCCACGAATTCATTCGTCCTTAGGGAGGCCTCTAGTGTCGATACCGGGATCAGAAATCTTACCCTCACTCCCGGATGAAAATAATAAGGTCGAGGCCGGAGGATAGGTCTTGAAAGGTAAAAAGGTCCTTTCAACATACGTAAAGTACATAAAGTCATCAAACCCGGGAGGTAGGGTGGGTAAAGATATCACAATGCCATCCTCCAAATACATTTGATGGTCACTAAAAGATTATGGCAAAGCCGATAAAGAATCACACAAAATAGGTGTCTCAAAGTTACCTCCCAGATAAAAAAATCATATTATCATCATTCTCATCGGGAGGCAGTCCATCGGTGAACCCCTCGAGAATGAAAACACGACTCATAGCAAGAGGATGCGTATCATGGGAAATTAAAGAATCAATATCATCAACTTCATTTCCCAGAGCAAAATGCTCATCCTCATGACACTTATGAAGAGGTGTGACTAGCAAATCCGACTTATCGAGATTAGGATCATAAGAATCCTCACTCTCGATGTTCTCGAACGCCTCCTCAAAGAGAGGATTTATGTCACCAGAAATAAACTATAATAAGCTTAAAACCAAAAGTAACTAATTATCACTAAATGACAAATTAGTCGGAGGGACATCAAAAGGCAACTAAATTTGTACAAAAGGTGTAAAATAAGAATATAAGATGATTGGCTAAAGAATTTTAAGAATCAAATTTTAAAAAGCAAACAAAATAAGCAATCATCTAAGCGTCACTAAGGGAAAAATAGTCGGGCTGAGGTTCTACAGCACCAGACCTGACGAGACTGAAAACAATGAAAGAAAATACAAATAAAAAGACTTTGGGAAAGGACTTTGAGAAAAGAAAGAAATGAAAAAGCTTGTAGAATAAGCTAGGAGAGGGGAATAAGCACTTTATGATTAATAAGCTGAAAAGCATAGCTTAAGACTATGTTATAACCAACCTCTTGGGATCATATGACATAAAGTACCAAAGGCGCCAATGGTTTTTGTGTGAGTGTGTTGAGCTGTGGGAGGCTTACGGTCTGGGGTTCGAATCCCAACCTTTTTGTTTCTACTTTTGTTAACCCTATATTTTATATAGTCGAACAAGAATATAATAGGTCATCTTAGTCGTTAAGAGGTCTTGTATTGTAATAGGTTAGTCGGGGAAAAAACCGGGCTTGGACTTTAAGCTAATATTGTATAAGTTAGGGGCGTAAGCCCAAGCAAAGCCAAGCTCGGCCCAAGGAAACTAAACCCACGGCCCAAATGCCAAGGGTATATATACCCTCTTCCATATGTGGAAGAGGGTGTTGCTTACCATTTTACTTTCTCTCTCTAAAGTGTTTAACCTTCCAAATCTCTCTAGTTTCTCCCTCTACTTTTCTTCTCTTTCTCTCTCTAGAATCTTTTAAGCTCATGAAAATCAGACCCGAAAGGGAAGTGTACGTTTCAGTGCGCTTTCTCTAAGCAATAGAAGAGAATTCTTCTATTATGATTATTTTAAAAGCGTTGAACATAATTTTTCAAGAATTTGTCAAAAGGTTTTTCTAAATCTTTCAAAATTATGTGTTCAACACTCCCTTCCTCATAATGTGGTTTTTATATCTCAAAATTGTCATATGTTATTTTGATCAATTTTTGAGGGGGGGCGTATTAAAATCAAGCCTTTAATGTTGTTGGGGTACATCTCTGAAACTGTCATATTTTATGTATCCAACACATTCCGAAAATGATATGAAATTGTCAAATGTAATATATTATATCAGAAAAGGCATCTCGTCTCCGTACCTCAACATATTTTGTGGTGTCGTTTTTCCAAAATTTTGTCAAATTTTGTCTCAAGACACACATATATTGTTGATGGGGAGCAACTTGACTAAACGTTCCATATTCATGCGTACACACATGTTTCTCTCCCAATCGGTTTTCAGAAATTGTCATATTTTAATCAATTGGTATCTCTAATATGATGTTTTTATATTAGAGATAGGGGAGAAAATGTGATTAAAATGTAATATATCGCAACATGTAATCTTAAAGACTCCAGGGCAACTCTTTCCTGCACATGCTAAACTATTTTGTATATCGATGCATGTATGTAGGGGGAGCTTTTCGGAAATGCAAAACTTTCAAAGTGTTAAAAGTTTTGATTTTTATCAAGCACTTTGAATGGTTTTTAATGGTTTTATGGTTACGATCTATACCCAAAACAACCTACTATCCACAACGAAACGTTGGAGTCAAAAGGTGGTTTAGGATAGGAAACTAAGTCCTATGATCCAACCAGAACCGGAGGGATCTACCCAAGGACATTCTATAGCTAGAAATAGTTGTCCTTAGGAAAGATGGAGTTGAATGAAGCTGAATGCGGACCAATTACTTAAGTTAGCACTGGAACAATCACAACAAGGTGCTAGTGATGACGTATTGGTAAGCATTGAAGGAGTTTAATATCTCTATGCAACCTAGGCAGAAACCGGGTTAACACATCTTTTGAAAACAAGCGTCATGGACCCAGTGATGCGATGCACAACCCTTCCCCAGCCATTCGAGTTTCTCTCAAAAGAAACTTGTCTCATTGTCACGGAGATCAACACGTATCCATTGACTTTCTCACTCCGAGTTAGTTAATATTGAAAAGGTGGCAGTCTGCTCCAGTCTCCGATTACCAAAATGCACTTATTGAGTCTAGAGCCAAATGAGATCTATCTATTATCTCATTAGGAGACAATCGAGTCCTACGCATTATCCTTGTGATATTTCCAGAACATGTGAGTGATACGATTCACAATGAAGATGGAAATCCTACTTGAGCCAGCATCAAATCAGGCTCATGGTAGGTAACTTGTGCGATTCAACACGAATCAAACTTGTGAGAACTGGAATGCAACTAAGTTTGGATTCTTAATTGATTCAATCTTGATTCCAGGTTTCTTCGCAAAATCCGTGTGATCTTGCCAGAACATTCAGAGTGACACTCCTTAGTGCTCACAATGACAAATGGAAATCCTTCCAGTGTCAACATCAAACAGCACTGTGGTAGGTGACTCGCAAGATTCTCTATGAATCAAGTTTGTGACAAACTAGAAAGCAACAATGGTGCGATTCTTTTAGAATCAAACTTGTTCCAGGAAATCTGAATTGACGACTCTAATCAGATGGATGATTTATCCTTATGATTCACTCTTTACGTTCGCAGTCTGCTTTGAGACGGTCGAGTAAAGAGAACTGGCTACTACCGCCGGGAAACCCTTTGTGGAAACCTTGGTTTCCGGATCTTTGAAGCAACTAGGAATGCATCATGTTCATATGATTAAATAATCAAAGCGGAATAAGAACATAACACATTAACAAGGTGTTTAGGCACGAATAACATGAATTAAAACAAATGGGATGTTCATTATATTAATAACAAACAACCACTAGGTGTGTGTACATTGAATCCCACACCTAGTCGACACACACTTTAGGTTTACATTGTATATGAAAGTTATGAATAAACCTAATACCCTTGGTTACTTTTATAGTGTAAGGATTAGGGTTTACAAGAGATAAGAATAAATAAACATGTGAATCTTCTATTTAAATAACTATATACAGAATATATCCTGCATATATATCCAAATAGAATCTTCTAAAAGCTTCTTATCTACGTTTTGTCAATGCTTGTTTTGTTCATGACAAATACCTTCATATTGTGGAAACCTTGGTTTCCGGATCTTTGAAGCAACTAGGAATGCACCATGTTCATATGATTATACAATCAAAGCGGAATAAGAACATAACACATTAACAAGGTGTTTAGGCACGAATAACATGAATTAAAACAAATGGGATGTTCATTATATTAATAACAAACAACCACTAGGTGTGTGTACATTGAATCCCACACCTAGTCGACACACACTTTAGGTTTACATTGTATATGAAAGTTATGAATAAACCTAATACCCTTGGTTCCTTTTATAGTGTAAGGATTAGGGTTTACAAGAGATAAGAATAAATAAACATATGAATCTTCTATTTAAATAACTATATACAGAATATATCCTACATATATATCCAAATAGAATCTTCTAAAAGCTTCTTGTCTACGTTTTGTCAATGCTTGTTTTGTTCATGACAATGCTTAGATTGTACATGACAATGCTTGATTCCATCAACGCCTAAATTGTTCATGTCAACGCATGGAATACTCTTGTCAACGCTTAGACAAATACCTTCATATTTTCTTCGATTTTGAGTTTCTGCCACATCAACTTTTTGACCCAACAATCTTCCCCTAGTTGATGGTGGCAAAACTCTATGTGTATCTCTTGTAAGATGTACATGATCTTCAGATTGCTTCCCCTCAAGTGTAGCATGTATTTCTTCCCCTTTTTGTCACATCAACAGGAAAGTAAACAATGTATGAAATCTTTGAAGATTCTCCAAATGTAGCTCTATGTAATGATCTTGAAGAACAATTAATATAATATTTTTGATGTAGAAGTAGAATAACCCAAACCTATGTTCCATATCTTGTACGATGATATGATGAAGTATGTGGCTGATACAAAAGTCCTCATCCTTTATGAGACACTGAGCACGATAATGTAACTCCTTCAAGTGATAGCAAATATGTGCATAGAGAACCATAAGAAAAATCACATATTCCTAGACCTTGTATCACTTCATCAGTAACCATGTAAGCATAAACAAGTTACCTTTAAAGTCTATGACTGGGAGTGCATGACTTTAAGATATGATAGAACACAAACTCGCGAAAATCTTCTTCAATCATCAAACTTACCATAAGAATTCTTCCCCTTAAGCCAACACCTCTTCATGACAAGTTAATATCTTCATACGTAAAAGCTGTCAACGAATAACTCTTTCACAAGGCTATCCCGATTACATACTCCAATAAATTACTTCATGAATCGTTGCTAACTTACTTAAAAATCATTTACTCCTTGTAAAAATATCCGAGCCATAAATATCATCATGATATTCTAAATTAAAAGGGAGATTCCATGTACCTTCGTGTGTAAATACTACTTTTTTGTGTGCTTAAAACGTACCAATTTTCTCAAACAGCAGCAAACCCTGTGTTATCCGAGATCCTTCTCTATCCAATATATCTGGAATGTGTATTGTCACATATCGGACAATACCTAACAGCGTTTGAAAAACCATATCTCGGACGACACTGTCAACCTATCAGCGTTGACTTATTCTGTCAGCGTCAAATTTCTCTTTGTCAGCGTCTATGCTTCTCTTGTCAGCGTCTCTTCTGCTGACGTCATTTAGGGCAACAATTCATATGGCAGAGAGAGAGCAGTTATGATAAATAAATATAACAGGATAAAGATATGTTTATCCATGTGATTTTCGTTTAAACCATCCTCACGTCCAAATTAGATTAGTTCCAAGAATGTCGTGAGACATCACAACTGCTTCCATAAATATCTTAAAACATCACGTGTAATTGCACATACCAAATCATGTCCCTTCTATTCGCCTGTTTCCTTTCTTAGAATTAAACACGTTTTTTTCTACGTGAAGTGCAAGCCAAATATATCAATATCTTTTTGGAGATAATTACGCATAAGATATCCCATTTTTTTAGCATCACCTCCAAAACTTACGCACCAACACGTCTGATTTGTCTAAAAATCAGGGATCAGTAACCTTATTCTTCACGTGATTTGTAGCCATGCATCCTTAAATTCTTTTTCTTCCTTATGCAGACAACAACATTAATATGGAGAATATCAACGTTACTGTTTCTCCCATCAGCTTCACAATCTTGTTCAAACAAAGATTAAACCGTCTGATTAATACATTACCCATAAAATCATTGAAGAAAACAAGATGGAGAGATCTGCATGAAACCCTAGCTTTTGAAAAGCTGTAGCGAATCCCTGTATGAGGAACTAGGGTTTGCTTCCTTGTTCATTCTTGAATGATATCGGCCAAGAACTCGCATTACACATCTACTGTTATAACAAGCCCTAAAATCTGATGAACTTGAACCGAAACCCTAATTAGGGTTTTGAGAACAAACAGATTCGAATTATATTCCAGAAGACATTATAACAGCCTCCAAATCTCAAAAGTTTCAGCCTTGAGTCGATCTAGGGTTCATAGAAACCTTAATCATGATTTTATGTAAAAGCTGAAATTCTGAAAATCACCTTATCAGCCAACTTCGACGCTTAATAACTTTTGATTGGGGATAAAACAGGACAATCCCTCCGGTGGATGTTTAGATCTATGTATGTAGAACACACATATAAAATTTCATGACGATCCAACGGTTCAATCGAAAGTTATGACCTTCTGAATACTGCTGCGCACACAAAAACGTCCAGAAAAACCCTAGACGGATTTTTCTTCTTTTTACCATACACGAACACCTTGTTGGTCCTAGCATCACGAGCCACGAGGCTCTGATACCAATTGTGGAAACCTTGGTTTCCGGATCTTTGAAGCAACTAGGAATGCATCATGTTCATATGATTAAATAATCAAAGCGGAATAAGAACATAACACATTAACAAGGTGTTTAGGCACGAATAACATGAATTAAAACAAATGGGATGTTCATTATATTAATAACAAACAACCACTAGGTGTGTGTACATTGAATCCCACACCTAGTCGACACACACTTTAGGTTTACATTGTATATGAAAGTTATGAATAAACCTAATACCCTTGGTTCCTTTTATAGTGTAAGGATTAGGGTTTACAAGAGATAAGAATAAATAAACATGTGAATATTCTATTTAAATAACTATATACAGAATATATCCTGCATATATATCCAAATAGAATCTTCTAAAAGCTTCTTGTCTACGTTTTGTCAATGCTTGTTTTGTTCATGACAATGCTTAGATTGTACATGACAATGCTTGATTCCATCAACGCCTAAATTGTTCATGTCAACGCCTGGAATACTCTTGTCAACGCTTAGACAAATACCTTCATATTTTCTTCGTTTTTAAGTTTCTGCCACATCAACTTTTTGACCCAACACCCTTGAGGTTCTTAATCGAATCTACCCGATCACAGTTACGGTATCTAATATCGTCTAACGGTCTTCACCAACCGGAGGTAAAACGCTACCGAGTTAGGGTGAAATGTTCAAAGCCCTTTCGTTCGTGTCTATATATGTTGATGCATATCAAGAAGGTGGTGTAGCTGTGTAACCGATGTCGATTCAGAAGTCACAAGAGCACAAGATGGCGATAATCAAGATACTTAAGAATGTAAGAATAGAATAGGTCACCTTGTCTCAATAGCACAAGATGAACACTATCAAGGATAGACTGAAGATCTCAATCACTCAAAGTCAAAAGACAAAGGCTCAAGATAAAGATCACAAGGCATGAAGGAACGAAACCGTTACAAACAAGATCAAGACCAAGATACAAGACCTAAGAAGGAAGATCAACTCCACAAGAATGTAATCACTCAATCATCTTATGCATTTAAAGATGACTGATACATTGGGGGAGATTGTTAGCCCTATATTTTATATAGTCGAACAAGAATGTAATAGGTCATCTTAGTCGTTAAAAGGTCTTGTATTGTAATAGGTTAGTCGGGAAAAAACCGGGCTTAGACTTTAAGCTAATATTATATAAGTTAGGGGCGTAAGCCCAAGCAAAGCCAAGCCCGGCCCAAGGAAACTAAACCCACAGCCCAAATGCCAAGGGTATATATACCCTCTTCCATGTGTGGGAGAGGGTGTTGGTTACCATTTTACTTTCTCTCTCTAAAGTGTTTAACCTTCCAAATCTCTCTAGTTTGTCTCTCTAATTTTCTTCTCTTTCTCTCTCTAGAATCTTGTGTTATGGATTGATATGGGAATAACATTTTTGTAGGTCCTTAATTTCTTAGAATTGTGCAAGTGTTTGATTGATCTAAAGAAGGAAGAAGATGAAAGAACTAGAGAAGGAGAGTTAGAGAGAGAAAGGAAGAATAAGAGAAAGATGGAATGTTGAATTGAATAACTAAGTGCTCAACCCCTCCTAACATGCTAGGAGGGGGTTTATATAGCCCACCCTACATGTGGGCTATATGGGCTATATGTTTATATATTGGATCACGAGCCCAATACTTGAATATATCATTGGAGTGCCTGATCCTTTCTAAATACGTAAAAATGTATTTCCAACAATCTCCCCCTAAGGGAGGTCACTCCAAGTTACAATGTCCTAAATAGTCTATAGCTCGTGATCTATGCTAATAATGATGTGACCGAGACTTTCTTTAGAAAAAAATATTTCCAACAATCTCCCCCTAAGGGAGGTCACACCATTTTACAAAATCTTAAACCTAGCATACTATGCTTGGGTCTTCGATCTTGTTCTTGTGAATATGCAGATGAGATCTTTGACTTTAGTCTTGAGCTTGTTTCCTTGCCTAGAGCTTGTGCATTCATTACTTGTGAAATTTGCCTCCTCGTGACTTCATGTTCCACATACTTATACTTTTATAAATTCTTGAAAGCTTCAGAGTTTGATACAGCGGAAGACTTGACTTTTATACTTTCTTGAATTTGTTGAAGTATTAAGTGCATACAGTATAAGCATGTGTTGACCACTTCTTCGGGATTGTACACCTCAATGCCACCTTCTTGTTACGCTGCATAAGAAAGTTAGCAACAAAACATATATACGGATGAAATGGCCTTGAACATTTCATTCTAATTCGGTAGCATTTTACCTCCGGCCGGTGAAGACCGTTGGACGATATTAAATATCGTACTTGTGGCAGGTAGTTTCAATTAAGAACCTCCCTGACAAGATTTCGCGGGTAAACCCGTTCTCTTTACTCGACCGTCCAAAGCTGACTGCGAACGTAAAGAGTGCTCATTTAGATAGAATTATCGGCATGATTGAAGCCGTCAAATCATGTTCCTGGAACAAGTGAAATTCAATTAAGAACCGCACCATCGTTGCTTTCCAATTGTCACGAGCTTGATTCATATAGAATCTTGCAAGTTACCTACCAAGAACTGTTTGAGGTTAACACTAGAAGGATTTCCACTCATCACTGTGAACACTATAGAGTGTCACTCTGAGTGTTCTGGCAAGATCACTAAGATATTGCGTAGAGGCCTGGAACGTGTTTAAGTTCAGTTAAGAACTAAACCATTGTTGCTTTCCAGTTATCACAAGTTTGATTCATAAAGAATCGCACAAGTCACCTACCATGAGTTTTTTGATATTCACTCAAGAAGGATTTCCATCTTCATTGTAAATACTTTCGTATTACTCGGATGTTCAGGCAAGATCATGAAGATTTTGCGTAGGACTCTTAAGATCTTTCTTACTTTTCACAGTGTGTGAAGAAGCAAGGAATTATGAAAGTGTGTCCTAATGAGATATTTTTTGATCTCAAATGGCTCTAGACTCGATCGTTCATTTTGGATTTTAGTGATCAGAGGCTAGAGAGGAGTGCCACCATTTCAATACCAATTTATTCGGAGTCAATAAATCAATAGATAATGCGTTGTCTCCGTGTGATTAAAACAAATATCTTTTGAGAGATATCTGAGTTAGCTTGGATGGGTTGTGCATTGCATCACTGGGTGCATGATGTCTCTCTTCAATATCGAGAATCATTGAAAAAATGATCTCAATGGCATATGTATTGACCCGGTTTCTGCCTAAGGTTGTAAGGAGGGCTTCTTTCTTTACACCCTTTATCTTTACAATTCTTTTTCATTCTTCAACCCCTTCAATGCTTACCAATACGTCATAACTAGCGCCTTGTTGTGATTCTTCCAGTGCTAACTTAAGTACTTGGTCGGCATTCAGCTACGTTCACAATCTTTCTCCATCTTTCCTAAGGACTACTATTTCTAGCTATGGAATGTCCTTGGGAAGATTCCTCTGGTTTTGGAAGAATCATTGGACTTTAACCTATCCTACCATCCTTATGTCACCACAATCTTCATCGTCGTGAATAGAGATATTTTGGGTAAGTATAAATCACCATGAAATCCATTTTGAAGTGCAAATCCATTATGCTCCCCCTTAACATATGCCACGATATTCGAAAATATTTCGCATTGTCGGGATGAGCCAGCACATTAAGTCAAACCATTATTGATCTCAATATTAAATCACATTTTCTCCCCCATATCAAAAATATTAACCCAATCGATGTTTTAATATCAATTGAATTAATAGCATTTTAAAAAAGTTTGGGAAGAAAAAATGCAAATCCAATTATCTTCAGGATTTTCACAAGCTCCCCCTCAAATTAATGAGGGTGTACTTGAAACGTAAATAAAATATCTTTTAAACACAAGTGTAAGGTACTTATCACGTACAAAGATCATATATGATAATGTATTCACAAGATTAGCAATTTACGAGGTTGGACCTGAATGATGGAGAACATCATATGATAGAATCACATGGTTCTTGTTCATGAATGTTGGTCGCCTCGTCATGTCTGAAGTTATCTCTTGACTCCATGTGTACGATTGATATCGTTGTCTTGACACCAATATGTGAACTTGGCACTTTTGGCGTCAAAGATTCTGAATGCTGGACCATCGCTCCCCCTCAATTGTTGAACCGTGTTCTATTGAAAGAGCTGTATTTGCCGTTTGAGTAGTCGCATCGTCGAGTATGTAGATATCAATTGTAAATTGCTACGGTTGGTGGAGATGATAACTTCATAAAAACAAGATTTCTCTTGTTTTAACAAATAAATGCACTGACACGTACATATATTCGTGTTAGATTGTGTTATTCCGTAAACACAATCCCTTACATGGTTATAAAATAAACCATGCCCGAGAAAATTAATTCCCGTTGTTGAGTCAAAGCTTTCCGGTGAAATGCTTGACTTTAATATGAAAAGCGGGTTACTATCTGAAATAATAGCAAACCATTTTGAACATGTTTTAAATCATTTAAACTTCTTCTCAAACTTTATTTACAACCCCGTGTCATTATTGAACGACATTTCTAGTATCGTAAATATTATCGATTCCAGAAGACATGCTCTTTTTAGCAAAACATTTTTTAACACACCATTTTGAAAGATTTAGAAAAACCTTTTGAGAAATTCTCGAAAAATTGTGTTCAATGTTTTGAAAACCAATTACTTGAGCTTAAGATGTTTAATATCTTACAAAACGAGCTCAAGTCCAAGAAGTTGTAAACTTCTCGTTGTTAAAGATAAGTTTATCATCGGCGATAAACTTTCCTTTTAACTAAAGAACGAGTCCTAAGTTGACATTTACTTAGAAGTCGTTTTCATGAGCTTGAAAAAATTTTGTATGTTTTAACGTAAAGCTCATGACCGAGAAAGGTGAATTTCTCGTTATGAATAAAAGTTCTCTTATTTAAAAAAATAGACTTTCCTTTATGAGCTTAAAACTTAGAATTTTTTAATACAAGCTCATGACCGAGAAAATTTAATTTCCCGTTACGAGGATAAGCTATCTTTAAAGACAAGATTTCCTAAAACTGAAGTCCGAGTTACAGTCTGATATTTAACTGTAAGTCATAGTGCATGAGCTTAAAAACTTCGAATGTTTTTAATATTAGCTCATGCCTGAGAAAAATTAATTTCTAGTTGTAAGGATAAGTTTATCAATGGCGATAAACTTTCCTTTCTTTGAGGTCCAGGGCATAATCTGAAATATAATTATACGCCATTTACACGAGCTTAAAACTTTTGAATAGTTTTAATGTAAGCTCGTGTCCGAGAAAATTTAATTTCTCGTTAATGAGGATAAGTTTATCATCGGCGATAAACTTTCCTTTCCTTGAAGATCGGGTCATCGTCTGACATTTAACGATGAGCCATATACACGAGCTTAAAACCTTTGAATGGTTTTAGTGTAAGCTCGTGTCCGAGAAAAATTAATTTCTCGTTTTGAGGGTAAGTTATCGTTGCGTAGATAAACTTCCCTTTCTTTGAAGATCGGGTCACAGAGTGCGGTTTGAATGTGAGCCATATACACGAGCTTAAAACCATTGAATAGTTTTAATTTTAGATCGTGTCCGAGAAAAAATTAATTTCTCGTTTGTGAGGATAAGTTTATCATCGGCGATAAACTTTCCTTTCTTTGATGAACGGGTCACAGACTGTGATTTGTCTATAATCCTTTTACCCGAGCTTAACCGCAAATCCCCTGAGACACTTGTTTCTTAGATATCAGCTTCTTCAGCAACTAAACTCTGAGAGTGTCTTGATCAGAATGGTATAAAGCGACTGGACCGCTTTGCTGAACGTTGACGTTTGTACCTGCATTCTCATTAGGAGTTTGTATGCTTTTGTGTGGGTTAGCGATATCTATCTTAGAACCATGCGGGGATTCACAGTTTTCTTTTCTTGTGCTAGAGGTGGCCTGAGGAGAGGATTCACTTGTCTTAGTGGGTAAACGTTTCCTTTTATAGAAAACCTTAAGTTCAGGCTTAAGTGATGTATCATCTTTTTCAATTTCCTCCCTAGTAGTCTTAGTAGAGTCGGAGACTATCCTAGTTAAAGGGCACTCGTTTCCTACAAGAGTGAAAGTTCTACCAGTGGGGCGCCACATTTTACCAATGGGTTTAATTTTAGCAACCCACTGGGATTTAAGTCTAGCACGGGAGTTCACCTCATTAACTAATTTCTTGACACAAGAATCATGATTGGCTTTAAAGACACATTTCCTACATGCTTTACAAGTAGCATATTTAATATCCGAGTAAGATCTAGAATTCCTAGATGATTGATTGATGCTCCTAGGATATGACATGCTACGGTTAGCAGAGTTGGGAAACTAGAAGGCATCTGACTAGGTTTTAAATTCCTATCTCTTACTTGTGTCTTTTGCTTAGCTTCCCTTAGACCAAATGTATGGCGAACGTCATTTGAACTAGTTCGAGACGTGTTCTTTGGACTATGTCTAGGGAGGCTAGATGCTATCATGTGATTAGGTCTTGCAAAAGCTTTTTTAGTCACATTGGCCCTAGTTGGTGGAGTGACTGGTCTGGAAAGATGAACCATATCAACTTGGGAGGCAAACCGCGCTCTCGAGGAATACGGTCGCTCGGATCTAAATGCAGTCGGTTGTCTAACAGACTGAATTTGAGGCGGTTTCCCCAAGATTGATGGTTTTTCAAGCTTAGTGTCCACACTAGTTCCTTTAGTTTTCCTCAACTCGTTTTTCAGAGCAGCTATAGCAAAGACCTTTTCCTGTACTTGAGCCTTTAAAGTCTCATTCTCTTTGAGCAATTTATCTTGGGATCCCAATTTAGATTCTAGCAACTTAATTTGTTTCAAAAGATTATCCTTTTCAGCTTTAGAATCTAGAACTTTTTGATCCAATTTTCGTTCAAGAGCAACGTTTGACTTTTTTTCAAGTTTTTCAAAATATGTTTCAAATTTGTTCGTTTTCTTCGAAAATTCAAGTTTGGCATCCTCAAGATCTTTTGATTGCTGAGCTACGATTGTTTCGAGCTCTTTTATCTTGGAATCGGAAACAGTTAATGAATCAGTCATAAAGCATTTATCATGATGTACTATAGCATTCTAAACAATCTCTCCCCCATTATGGCACACATCGGATGAATCTAAAGTGGTAAAACTATCACCCTTTTCCATCCCATGTTTGTCATAGTTAGGTTCGAAATGCTCAACATGCGGTTGTTCATCGGCATAGACATCATATACAACATTACATTGTACATATGTGTAGGCTCTTCGTCATAAACGGGTATGGTGTCATCATAAGAGATGTCTGGAACATTCAATGACGTGTTGCTGATGTCATGCTTAACTGTTAATTCCATGTCCTTGCAATCTTTAGCAGCCTCTAATGCGTCCATCGAATGACCATTTCCCTCTTGCATCGTAGATTCGTGCACTCCATTATCATACGTTTGCTGAAGTCGGTATCTTTCATAAATCGAAGATGAGACCAATGTCATGAGTTTCAATAGTGTATCACGGAAAACTTGAAGCTCGGTATGTGTATCTCGAAGAAATGACTGGCAAATCATTGAACTTTCATACTTGACGATATTGAATTGGAGAAAAGGCGTGAGTTGTGTCACATAAGCCTTATATTCAAGTATCGATGTAGAGTGATTAAAGTCTTCATTGTGGAGTTGATCGGCTAGTTGGTTCAAGATGATGAACATCGATTCCATGAATATATGACGATCTTGACCAAAGAGTGTCACAAATTCGCTCCCTCCTTGAAGCCATGAAATGTTCACAATATGAGACTGAAGTAGTCGAAATGAAATGATGCCACTTTCTCTAGCTTTTTCTTGCATTGGATGCAAGTCTCCCTCTTGAAATATCGAATTCATCAATCCCATTGAAATTCGGTAAAGGTAATTGTGTTAATTATCGGAAGACCAATACGATATTTGACAATCAAGAAATTAAAATTCGCGGGTTTTGACAAAATCAACGAAATATACGTAAAAAACTCTTAAAAATCCTCATTTGGTGATGTATCTTTTTCTCGTTACTTGTCTTGTCACTTTGTCACTTTGTCAATAATAAAATTCACACTTAACCATTGTGCCATGAGATAACGATTTAGTACAAAGTTTAGAAACGAACTTATACTAAAGAAATTAGCTCCAAATTAAGTATCCAAAGCACATCATAATGTTGTATACTTGGCCACCTTAGCTAAATATTATTAGAAAATATTGTAATTCTCGTACAATATATTTTTGTGGTCTAGTCAAACATATCAGCCTATCAAACATAATAGGAAAGCTCAGTTAAGCCCAAGGATAAAAAACAATCCACTCTCAATAATCAAGCCTGAGATTAGGCCTATTAGAGCACACAACCAAACCTTGGTCCACATAGAGGTACGATGATATATAATTGCTTAATCCTAATCCTACTCACAACCCTAACTCAATCTATCTAACTTCCTCCGCCCCTATTACATATATTTCTCTCAGACCGTCATATATCCCCAACCACCAAACTTTATCAAACCCAAATCGTCCAAATAAACCTAGTCACGAATCCCATATTGTAAAACTAAATCAGCCATCATATCGTCCTAGTCATGAATCCCAGCCACGAAACCTATTTATCAACAATGATCAATTTGATTTGTTGCAAGAACAATATTGTCTTCAAGATCTTTAATAAGATCTCGGGTAGGTTAATTGTGATGGTTTAATTCGATTTTATTTTCTTTAAAGCGAAGCAATGAGTCGATTATAACAATAAATTGTTATCAATCCTTCATTAAATTCGTATTTCAAAAGAGGGATTTCCTTCGATATAGATTTATGATGAGATTATAGTTCGTGGGTATAGATCTTAATTGATCTAGCCATGCATGTGCAAACATGAAATAGAAACTGAGATCTTGTAAGTTATGTGTTGATATAAAAAAATGTGTCAAGAACGTCAAGAAAGTACTCCTACAGCAGACTCAACGGATACGGTATAAATGAATGAGTTGGTTGATTTATATGATCCAATTTTTGATGAATATTAATATGGAAACAATCAAGTTGTGTCAAAGCCTTCCGCTGTCAATAATGTTGATGTACCCGAACAAAGTCAACAAGATACAACTGCATCTACTTCAGCAACCGTTGCTCAAGAGACAGTTCCATTAGATACTCAACAAACTCAAGAAACTGTCATACAACCAACCTCACCAACCGTCAATGCTGAAGGAGGAAACAACAATTAAACAGTCGATGCACAACCTGACGAAGAAGTATTTATCAACCCGTTCGGTACACCGGTACGCGAAGTCGGAGAGTCTTCTACTCAACAGGTTGATCCGTCCAACATGCATACATTCTACCAACGATATCCATCCACTCACCATTGGACACGTGATCATCCATTGGAGCAAGTCACTGGAAATCCTTCTCAACCGGTTCGAACACGCAGACAACTCAAAACTGATGGCGATGTGTGTATGTATGCACTCACCGTGAGTTCAACTGTACCTACAAACATCAAGCAAGCCATGATTGATCATGCGTGGATTGAATCAATGCAAGACGATATTCATCAGTTTGAACGCCTAAATGTTTGGGAACTTGTTGACAGACCCTATGAAATGTCAATTTTAGATTTTAAATGGATATGGAAAAACAAACTGGATGAAGAACAAACCATCATCAAAAACAAATCTCCTCTTGTGGTTAAGGGATACCGTCAACAAGAAGGCATTGACTACGATGAATCATTTGCTCCAGTTTCTCGTTTGGAAGCTGTTAGGATATTCCTTGCTTATGCTGCACATAAGGGCTTCACGGTTTTTCAGATGGACGTTAAAACTGCTTTTCTCAACGGTCATTTGAAGGAAGAAGTGTATGTTAATCAGCCAAAGGATTCATCGATCCTCATCATCCTGACAAAGTCTACCGTCTCAAGAAGGTTGTATATCGACTTAAACAAGCTCCAAGGGCATGGTACAAAGAAGTATCAAACTTCTTGGTTTCCAAAGGTTCTATTGATCCTACTCTCTTTATTAATAAATATAGGGATGACATACTGCTGGTGCAAGTTTATGTTGATGACATTATTTTTGGTTCTACGAACCCAAAACTTTCAAAACGTTTTGAAAAATTAATGCACATCAGATTTTAAATTTCAATGATGGGGGAGCTAAAATTCTTTTTAGGCCTCCAGATTCATCAAACCCCACGTGGTATCTTCATTAACCAAGCTAAGTATGCTCAAAATATACTTAAAAAATTGGTATGACCTCATGTGCTCGCGTTGGTACACCATTGTTGACCAAATCCCTAGACGCTGACTTGTACTCATACCCGGTAGATCAAACGCGATATCGCAGTATGATCGGGTCACTTATGTACCTTACAGCCAGCAGGCCTGATATTCATCATGCCACATGCTATTGTGCATGATATCAAGCCAGACCTACTCAAAAGCACCTCAAAGAGGTTAAACCGATCTTTCGGTAGCTTAAGAATACCATTCACATGGGACTCTGGTATCCGAAGCAAACCGGTTTTCATCTAACAGCTTTTTCAAATTCTGATCACGTAGGTTGCCTTGATATTCGAAAAATCACTTCTGGTAGCGTACAATTTCTAGGAGAAGACAAGCTTGTGAGCTGGTCATCAAAGAAGCAGGATTGCACTTCGCTCTTATCAGCTGAAGCAGAATATGTGGCTCTATCCGCGTGTTGTGCTCAAGTCCTCTATATGAGAACTCAACTCATGGATTATGACTTCCACTTTGATAAAATACCTATTATTGTGACTGAAAGTCGGCCATAGCCATCTCTTGCAATCCGGGTCAGCACTCCCGTACCAAGCACATCGCAGTCAGATATCACTTCATCAAGGAACAAGTCGAACGTGGTATCGTGGAATTATACTTTGTCAGAACTGAGTACCAGATAGCAGACTTGTTTACAAAAGCCCTATCATAAAATAGGTTTCAGTATCTCGTTGGTCGTCTTGGTATGAAGTATATGACTTCATAAGACTTGGAGGTTTTGGCAAATGAAGCTGCTTGATATTCTCTCATAATGATTTCTAAGCACATCACGGCTTAGGACTCGTACCTCAACAAAGGAAAGTTATTTCAGACGATAACTTATCCTTCTCAACGAGAAATTAATATTTCTCGGTCATGAGCTTCTTATAAAAACATTCCATGCTTTTAAGTTCATGAAAAACGACTTCTAAGTAAATGTCAGCTTAGAACTCGAACTTCAACTTAAGAAAAGTTTATCAAGGATGATAACTTATCCTTCAAAACAGGAAATTAATATTTCTTGGTCATGAGCTAGTCACAAAACAATCAAAGTTTTGAGCTCATGAAAATCACACACGAAAGGGAAGTGTACGTTTCAGTGCGCTTTCTCTAAGCAATAGAAGAGAAGTCTTCTATCATGATTATTTTAAAAGCGTTGAACACAATTTTTCAAGAATTTCTCAAAAGGTTTTTATAAATCTTTCAAAATTGTGTGTTCAACACTCCCTTCCTAATAATGTGGTTTTTATATCTCAAAATTGTCATATGTTATTTTAATCATTATTTGAGGGGGAGCATTTTAAAATCAAGCCTTTAATGTTGTTGGGGTACATCTCTGAAACTGTCATATTTTATGTATCCAACACATTCCGAAAATGATATGAAATTGTCAAATGTAATATATTATATCGGAAAAGGCATCTCGTCTCCGTACCTTAACATATTTTGTGGTGTCGTTTTTCCAAAAAATTTTATCAAATTTTGTCTCAAGACACACATATATTGTTGAGGGGGAGCAACCCGACTAAAACTTCCATATTCATGCGTGCACACATGTTTCTCTCCCAATCGGTTTTCAGAAATTGTCATATTTTAATCAATTAGTATCTCTAATATGATGTTTTTATATTAGAGATAGGGGAGAAAATGTGATTAAAATGTAATATATCGCAACATGTGATCTTAAAGACTCCAGTGCAACTCTTTCCTGCACATGCTAAACTATTTCGTATATCGATGCATGTGTGTAGGGGGAGCTTTTCGGAAATGCAAAACTTTCAAAGTGTTAAAAGTTTTGATTTTTATCAAGCACTTTGAATGGTTTTCAATGGTTTTATGGTTACGATCTATATCCAAAACAACCTACTATCCACGACGGAACGTTGGAGTAAAAAAGGTGGTTTAGGATAGGAAACTAAGTCCTATGATGCAACCAGAACCGGAGGGATCTACCCAAGGACATTCCATAGCTAGAAATAGTTGTCCTTAGGAAATTGGAGTTGAATGAAGCTGAATGCGGACCAATTACTTAAGTTAGCACTGGAAAAATCACAACAAGGTACTAGTGATGACGTATTGGTAAGCATTGAAGGAGTTGAATATTTCTATGCAACTTAGGCAGAAACCGGGTTAACACATCTTTTGAAGACAATTGTCATGGACCCAGTGATGCGATGCACAACCCTTCCCCGGCCATTCGAGTTTCTCTCAAAAGAAACTTGTCTCATTGTCACGGAGATCAACATGTATCTATTGACTTTCTCACTCCGAGTTAGTTAATATTGAAAAGGTGTCAGGTTGCTCCAGCCTCCGATTACCAAAATGCACTTATTTAGTCTAGAGCCAAACGAGATCTATCTATTATCTCATTAGGACACAATCGATTCCTACGCATTATCCTTGTGATATTGCCAGAACATCTGAGTGATACGATTCACAATGAAGATGGAAATCCTACTTGATCCAGCATCAAACAAGCTCATGGTAGGTAACTTGTGCGATTCAACACGAATCAAACTTGTGAGAACTGGAATGCAACTAAGTTTGGATTCTTAATTGATTCAATCTTGATTCCATGTTTCTTCGCAAATCCGTGTGGTCTTGCCAGAACATTCAGAGTGACACTCTTTAGTGCTCACAATGAATAATGGAAATCCTTCTAGTATCAACATCAAACAGTACTGCGGTAGGTGACTCACAAGATTCTCTATGAATCAAGCTTGTGACAAACTGGAAAGCAACAATGGTGTGATTCTTTTAGAATCAAACTTGTTCCAGGAAATCTGAATTGACGACTCTAATCAGACGGATGATTTATCCTTATGATTCGCTCTTTACGTTCGTAGTCTGCTTTGAGACGGTTGAGTAAAGAGAACTGGCTACTACCGTTGGGAAACCTTGTCAAGGAGGTTCTTAATCGAATCTACCCGATCACGGGTACGGTATCTAATATCGTCTAACGGTCTTCACCGACCGGAGGTAAAACGCTACCGAGTTAGGGTGAAATGTTCAAAGCCATTTCGTCCGTGTATATATATGTTGATGCATATCAAGAAGGTGGCGTAGCTGTGTAACCGATGTCGATTCAGGAGTCTCAAGAGCACAAGATGCCGATAATCAAGATACTTAAGAATGTAAGAATGTAAGAATGGAATAGGTCATCTTGTCTCAATAGCACAAGATGAACACTATAAAGGATAGACTAAAGATCTCAAGCACTCAAAGTCAAAAGACAAAGGCTCGAGCTAAAGATCACAAGGCATGAAGGAACGAAACCGTTACAAACAAGATCAAGACCAAGATACAAGACCTAAGAAGGAAGATCGCCTCCACAAGAATGTAATCACTCAATCATCTTATGCATTTTAAGATGACTGATACATTGGGGGAGATTGTTAGCCCTATATTTTATATAGTCGAACAAGAATGTAATAGGTCATCTTAGTCGTTAAAAGGTCTTGTATTGTAATAGGTTAGTCGGAAAAAAATCCGGTCTTGGACTTTAAGCTAATATTGTATAAGTTAGGGGCGTAAGCCTAAGCAAAGCCAGGCACGGCCCAAGAAAACTAAACCCACGGCCCAAATGCCAAGGGTATATATACCCTCTTCCATGTGTGGAAGATGGTGTTGGTTACCATTTTACTTTCTCTCTCTAAAGTGTTTAACCTTCCAAATCTCTCTAGTTTCTCTCTCTACTTTTCTTCTCTTTCTCTCTCTAGAATCTTGTGTTATGGATTGATATGGGAATAACAACTTTATATTTTTTTACCTTTTTAATAAGCTAGAAGTATATATATATATATATATATATATATATATATATATATATATATATATATATAAGTTTAAATATAAAATATAATCACAACCAATTCGACAATCAATCACAAAATCACACAGATTCATATGCAACATAAATGAGTATAGTGAAAGCCTATGGTATGCAACAACTACAACTTAGAAGAGATTCTATGAACCTTAAAATTAACATAGTGGGATTTAGACAAAAACCTAAGACTTAATATTTTTTTATTCTTTTATGTTCTTTTAAGCTACTAATGACCCAAATAAGCTATAACTAACTAGTGTAACCTAAAGCAAAACAACTAAACCTCTAGAGTGTAGATGAGTTGTTTGCATAGATTATGCCAAACACCCCTTAAATTGTGAAATTTAAACCTTAAGCCTATGAAATGCAATAAAAGGAACTAAAAAGCATCAAACTAAGATAAGAAATACAAATGAAAAGGAATTAAGCAAATAAGAGCAAAAAACCTGTTGGAATTAAACTTTATCGTGGAATGATCGACACCCTTCTCTATCTGACTGCTAGCAGGCCTGATTTGCAATTTGCTATATGCATGTGTGCCCGGTATCAGGATCGGCCTACTGAAAAGCACTTACATGTTGTGAAAAGGATCTTTCGGTATCTTAAAGGAACACTTCATCGTGGTCTGTGGTATCCAAAGGATTCTTCTATTGCACTAATATCATATGCAGATGCGGATTATGTTGGGTGTCAAGATACTAGACGTAGCACTTCTGGCAGTGTGCAACTTCTTGGAGATAGACTGATTAGGTGGGCATCCAAAAGGCAGAAAAGCGCTGCGATATCAAGTACATAGGCTGAATACATTGCTATGTCCGGTTGTTGTGCTCAAGTTCTATGGATGAGATCACAATTAACTAACTACGATCTTGGATTCAACAAAATTCCGATGTACTGTGACAACAAAAGCGCCATTGCCCTTTGCTGCAACTACGTTCAACACTCTCGGGCGAAGCACGTTGACATTCGCTACCATTTCATCAAAGAGCAAATGGAAAATGGAGTGATCGAGTTGTATTTTGTCAACACTGAGTATCAGCTGGCAGATATATTCACAAAAGCCTTAGATCGAGGATGTATCGAGTTTTTGATCGAAAAGTTGGGCATGAAATCATTCTCACCGGAAACACTTAAGGAGTTGGCAGAAGAATCTACAGAATAGTGGTGGTAAACTATTCTAGAGTATCCTTTTATCGTGATCTTGTATATTATCGTATATATATAAAACATCAAAAGAAAATACAAAAATATAAAACATACAAAAACCATAAAAAATATAAAATCAAGAAAATCCAAAAATATTTTTCATTTTAAATTGGGCATGTCTTTTAGTACGGTAATAGTTACGGCCTTAGAAATGTTGATTAAAATTGACACGACGCCATAAATAGAGTCCGTATGAAAGTTGTACATATTTTTTAAAACATGCCCACATGGCTTGTAGTTATTTCTTACTGCAACCCGCTTTTCACATTAAAGTCACGTATTTCTTTTGAAAACGTTGGCTCACAAGGGAATTAATTTTCTCGGGTATGGTTTACTTTAAAACTATACAAGGGATCAAGTTTACTTTATAACTTGGTCTAACGCAAATTTGTGTAAGCTTCAGTGCACTTATTTTGTAAAAATAAGAGAAATCTTATTGCCACCACGAATCGTTCTTGTATAAAACATTAAACGGAAAAAGCTTTCATCGATATTTGACTCTTTGAACAACGACTACTGCTCTTTAAATAGAAAATGGGTCATTGTTTAAGGGGAGAAAAATGTCAAATCGTCTTCTTCATCAAAATGGTCTTCAAAAGTCTTTCAGAAAATTAATCGGTTAAATGCTTAATGTTGGATCATCTTTCGTATGTGCTTTGTGATTATTTCGTGATTTTCGTGATTTATGTGTGTCGGATATGCCTTAATTGCTTAGTATTTATGATTAGCAGTTAAGATCGTTAAGGTTCGCATGTTTAAGTTTTTAAACTAAGTAAAAAGAAATTAAGGATAAACTTGGAGGGGGTTAATTGCAAAATTGGTCAAAATTTTGACTTTGATCAAACACTACCCTTGTTTCTTTCTTTCTCGTCACAACACAAACACGCATACCCATTTTTTGTTTCTTACAACTGCCGCCATTGCTAAAACTTTCACACCCTTGTTGTTTTAATCAAGATCTAGGATCGTATCTGTCAATAAGGTATTAGTCATTCATGATTATTCTATGTTTATCTATTGCGATTGTTAATACATACGTGCCCTAGGTCTCGATCAATCAGAATTAGGGTTTAAGATTGCTTAATAATGATTTGATTAGTGGGTTTTGATTGGAAAATCATTAGGATCAGATGGGTATGCCTAGATCACCCTAAAACACAATGCATTGGCCTTAAGA
Source organism: Glebionis coronaria (assembly GCA_025667525.1). Taxonomy (NCBI): domain Eukaryota; kingdom Viridiplantae; phylum Streptophyta; class Magnoliopsida; order Asterales; family Asteraceae; genus Glebionis; species Glebionis coronaria. The sequence continues at coordinate 413,559,488 of CM046880.1, forward strand.
TTATCCCTAGTTGCGTTTGACTGATAAACAGTGTATACCAAAGGTTTATCCAAAACTGATTTTTCTATGAAAGTGGGTTTTCTAATAAAGTTGGGTCTTTCTATGAAAGATAGTTTTTCTCTACGAAAGTTTATTTTTCTACGAAAATTGATTTTTTCTACGAAAGATTGGTTTTCCTCCGAAACTGTTTTTCTACGAAAGTAATTTTTTCTTCGAAAGATAATTTCCTCCAAAAGTGTTTCCTCCGAAAGCTGTTTCTTCCGAAAGCTGCTTCATCCGAAAGTTTTGTTTTGCTCCGAAAGTTTGGTTCCTCTGAAAGTCTTTCATCCGAAAGTTTTCCTCCGAAAGTCTTTCATCCGAATGTTTTCTACGAAAGATGCTTTCTGCGAACGATGGTTTACTCCGAAAGTCAATTTTTCCTCCAAAAGTTACTTTTTCCTCCGAAAGTTAGTTTTTCCTCCGAAAGTGGTCTTTTATCCAAAAATAGGTTTTCATACGAAACTAAAAGTTTATCAGAAAGTGATTGTCTTATCAGAAAGTGATTGTCTTATCAGAAAGTGTATGATATTATATGATATGTTTGCTATGCTTAGATGTCTATGCTATATAATATATATAGTTTTGTGTGTATCAACTGTGTATCTTCTATTTTAAGCAGTAAACATGTAACAACAAGTTCAAGATGATCAGACAACTGTCACCGATGACAAGCCTCTCAAGTTTATACCAAACAATTTTAGGCTAATGGAAGACACCACTTCAGCTCAATATGCATACAAAGTAGCAACGGAAATTCTTGATCGTACACCAATCATGAAGGCATTAAGGGCTACAGCTTCGGTTCCAACTGTCTACATGCATGAATTTTGGGCATCGAAGAAAAGGATATCAGACAACAAGATTGCATTCACAATTAACAAAAAGGAAAAGACTCTCACTATTCCTCACTTTCATCGGATATTTGGATTGTCGACTCCACCTCAAGGTCAAAAGTTTGCAGGCAACCCTGACAAGAACGCACTCATTCAGATGTATCATTCTCTTGGATATGATGATCCTGACGTACGGATTGTGTCTCAATTCAACACCGCTAGGTTGGGACAACCCTGGAAAGCAATCTTCGGTACACTCATTCGATGTCTTACCGCTAAAACCAGTGGATATGATTCTCTGTGATTTCCATAAGCTTGCATCTTTTACAAAATCTACAAAGGTAAGAATGTGAATTATGCGCATTTACTATGGGAGGAGTTTCACTATCAACTATTCCACAACACAACAAGGAAGAAGGCTGGGTACTTTCAATTCCCACGATTCATCAAGCTCATCATTCATTACTTCATGCTAGAAGATAACTCAATTGATAAGCGTGAAGGGAGCTCTCACCACACACCAGATGACGATGATACTATCGATATAAGACAAGACGGACAACAAGGTATCTATATAGGTATCCCAGCTCAAGTTCCTGATCACATGCTGAATGATGCAATCAAGGCAAGTGATGCATACAAGAAATTGTTGGAAGAAATGGAAAACCAAAAGAAAAAAGTTGAGTCCGGAGAGTTTTCTTCACCAAAACCCAAAGGCAAACGCAAACAAAGTGAACCATCAAAAGAAACAGGTTCACCAAAGCCTAAAATAAAGAAAAGTGTTGCTAAGTCTAGTGGGAAGCAGATGATGCTTGAAGATGAAGTTGAAGATATAAATGAAGAAGAGCTTATTCGCAAAAATGAAAGACGTAATATAAAGAAAGCTATCATGGAAAGTAAGAAAGACACGGGGGGTAGTAGTTCTAGTGAAGGCAAAGGAAACCATACTACCTACTGATATTGATGAATTTGGGAAGCCTGATGAATACATACCTATTCTTGAGAAATCGCACAGGTTGATGACGATGTCGACTATCATGACGAACAACAAGCTCATGATGGATTGAAGAGTATGGATATTGTCGGGTCTGCTGAGACGACAGCATTTGTAAACACTGAACATCTCGTTACAAATGTTGATCCTAACAAAGCCACAAGCACTTTCGTGACGGTTCTAGTTACTACAGTGACCCCACTTGCATCAACTGAACCTCCCTTAACTCTACCAACTCATACTCTCTCAGCTTCAGTGTCAAGCACTGCTATGACCATTGCTCCTACAAAACAATCACTGGTAGCACCAGTATCTTTGATTCCGTCTTTACCGGCATTGTTCATGCTACAAGTGGAACAACACATAAAAGCTCAACAAGAAGAGATGGTTCGAGTCAAAGAAGAGTTAGCTCATCGACAGCAAAGTGAAGAATCTACAAGAAAAGCTCAAGAAGACGCAATTGCTAAATTCAAAGAAGAGTTAGAACTATCCCGAAAAGCACATGCAGAAGAACTAGCTCACGTCAAAGCAGCTGAAGTCACCAAAAATGAAGCAACATTCACTCGTCTTCGAGAACTAAAAAAGAGGTACCGAGATGAGAAAGAGATTCTTGCCAAAGCTAACGAATCAATTGTTGGCTCACTTGATGAAAAGGTTAAATAATCCATCAGCACGGCACTTCCTGCTCTGCGAGACGAGATGAAACAAATTGCTACAAGCAATTTCATGATCAAGTCTTCTGACACTCATAAGTCAGATTTTCTTGTTGCTCAAAGGCTCACTAATTACAAGTTGAAGAAGCTCTTACATACTCGTATGATTGAAGTCGGGTCCTACAACCAAACCAAAGCTCAAAAGACTCTTCACAAGGCTCTTAAAAAGGCTATGGATGAAGATACTGAGACATTCAAGAAACATGGTAATGTAGTTCCTTACAATATATTAAATGAAGAGAAAGAGGAAGACGAATCCGACAACGATGATGATGATGATGAAGATGGTGATAACGAAGGAGGAAGTGATGACGAAGGAGGTAGTGATGACGAAGAAGGTAGTAATGACGAAGGCGGTAGTGATAAAAACAGTGATGGTGATGATAATGGTGATGGTGAAGGCGATGATGGTGATGATGAAGAAGGGGACGGTGATAAAGAGAAAAAGGATGGAGATGAGGAAGACAAGTCTGATAAAGACAAGTCTGATGATGATGATGCTATGGAGGATGATGCTGCCAAAGGAGGCAAATCTCACAAGGATGATGTTACCAAAGATAAATCAACTCCAACAGCCAAGACACCTCCACCCCGACAAGGAAAACGCACCAAGAAGTTTCATGATGTAGATGCTAACATAGCTTCATCATCTACTCCAGCCACAACCGTTCCTGCAACTACTTCTGTCCCAGTCATATCTGCCCCAGCTACCATTGCTTCAGTTACCACACCTTTAGTGCAATAACCACTGCCAGAACCCGATCTACCTGTACCGGATGTTCATGTACCGGATGTTCCTATATCTACTCAAGTTCTTGATGTTCCAGAGTCAAGTGAACCAGCATGGGTGGATACACTCGAGGAAGATGAAAATGCACCTGCACAAACTTTAAACGCTGCTGCACTTCGTCCACTAACAAAGGCTGATGAAGCTGACTTTTCCCAATTCCTCAGCAATCCCATATATTTTTCAAGATACTTGGAGTATAACTACGGGTCTAACATAACCCAAGCAATGGTTGTGCGAGGACTCAAAGATCCCACCCTTCTTGTTAAATCCAAGATCAGCAGAATGGAATACGAGTACAATGCTAATGAGCTTCTAAAAGCGATGAATACTACTCAAAGGGACGGTCTTCATGCACCTGAAAAACCTCCTCTCCCGACAGCCGAAGATGATGATCACATCACACTAGACTTCTTCGTCAGCAATGATCTCGAATACTTGATAAAGGGAGCAAACAAGTATGCGAACTCATTAACATTGCTAAAAGCTGAAAATTGGGATTCGATACCTTGAATAGAAGAAAAATTCAATCGTCTCTGGGTACCGCGAATATATTCTGAATATGATCGCTATGCCGAATTGGGTGCTTCACATTGGGACGAGCGTGTGCGACGCGCCTACAATTATGCATGTCTGCACAAATCAGGTCCTCAAGTCTTTTCTCTCTTCGGAATCAGAAGCATCCAAGGAGTTAGGATTGAACCCAAAATTGGCTATCACCACTTGACGGAGATCAGAATCAAAAGAGATGATGATAAAATCTACACTATCCAAGAAGGAGATTTTCCACTTCTTCGTCTCGAAGATATTAAAGACATGCTGTATCTGATAACTCACAACATGCTAAGACATTTGAACTCTGTAGAAACCATTGCCTTGAATTCAGCTCATAGAATGTACACACGTCAAATTGTCATCAAGAAAAGAGTTGAAGATCTGCAACTTGGCGTAGAAAGTTATCAAAGGAAGCTAAATCTTTCAAAACCACGTACTCAAGTGTTGCCGAGGCATATGGGCAAATCTCCATACACCAGCACCACTGACCCGATTCACGGCATTTTCTACTTGAATGGTCGTGGACTGATGAAGTTCATGAGAATTCCAGAGATCAACAAATTCAGTGATGGGACTCTCAAACATATCCGAGAAAAGTTGGTGCATCTCAATGATAACAAGACTCTCCCAGAGGTTACTGTAGATTAGCACCCGGGTTTTCGACAGAGTGCCAACTATGTGATCAAGAAAATTGATGAAAAGCTAAGGGAAAGATGTCGTATGATAAGTCTAGAACGATTCGTCGGTGGAAGACCATATGGAGTGCACCACAAGCTAATGGAACGATCCATTTAAAATGGGTCGTACTATCTCAGGTCAACTCCATATTTTACTTGTGAATATGTAATTACTGTGTATATTGTGATTTTGTGGCTTGCTGTAGTGTGAAAGTATGATAATTTTTCAAGAATTTCTCACGAGATTCTAAATCTTTAAAAATATATCATACTCAAGCACTACAACTATCCCTCATTAATTTGAGGGGGAGCATTGATATGTTATATGGCCAACATCTGATTTCATTTTGTTACCCAAAGACCGGTTAATCCATTAATATCCAAAATATTGATGGTTAACATTTTGGATAAAGGGAGAAAATGGGATTAAGGAGACTTGTAAACATATGTGGCTAAAAATGAAATGGGACTAATGGAAAATCTAAATTGATATATGATATACATATTTTAAGGGGGAGCATTTTGTTGTCAAAAACGCTGAAGGTACAAAAACTATTGATATTTATATCACAAGTACCTCAGTGATTTTAAGAAATTTTCCATGAAGACGAACACTTACCCAAGACACACTTAATTTACGACGGATGTGGTGACAAATGGGTGGTAGGATTAGCTGCTAGTCCAATGATTCTTCTAGAACCGGAGGAATCTTCCCAAGGACAATTCCATAGTTAGAAATAGAAGTCCTTAGGAAAGATGGGGAATGGATTGTGAACGTAGCTGAATGCCGACCAAGTACTGATGCTAGCACTAGAACAATCACAACAAGGTGCTAGTGATGATGTATTGGTAAGCATTGAAGGGGTTGAAGAATGAAAAAGAAATGTAAAGATAAAGGGATTTTTCGCTATATCCCATATCACATTTCCCATCTGTTTGTAAGTCTGGGGATCAGATCGGTTGGCTCCTCAGAATGCCTTATGCTATACTGATATTTGGAATCTTTCTCGCATTCTACAGCATAACGCAATAAAATATTAATGTGTAATTTATTATATATAGGCAGAGAAGAATATAGTATACCTTTTTAACTTTCTCTTCTACAACACCTTGTTGATACGTGGAAGCGCCTTCTTGCATCACACCACCATGGTTATATGGCGGGGTTTCGCCGATATGAACATGAATTTATAATAGTAAGAAAAAAAATGCAAATATATTTTTTGAACGGTCGTCTATTAATAACAGGGCCCACCTAAATTAGGCTCAGATTAATTGATGTCGTGGTTGGGTTTGTGGAGGTTGGTGAATCGAGCAACGCTCGCATTCTGCCATCCTTCCACTTTCCGGCGAACACATTCATGAAAAAATATCTTCATCGCCAATTACTAAGATCAGAACCCGTCATGCCTGCGAACCCAAGCATCCTGTAAACAGGTTTTTTATTCACAACCGTCAACGACACTAAAACTGTCGCAGCCCGGCCAAGATATCGCGACATCTTTATTTTTTATAATACCTCTTGCTCACACACACCCCATAGCACACGACATCGTGATGGGACGCCGAATATCAGGGCGATGACACCCGGCGCCAGTGCAAAAGTAATTATAGTCAAAAAACCAGGAAACACACGCATAAAACGATATCGCCAGTGCCATTAAGTATGCAATTCAGTGGGCAGTTGTTCCATGCTCATCCAAGACAGGGGATACAAAATCGTTTAACTTTCCGACACATTAAACCATGACCCTACAACCGGGAGTTGTTGTAAAACTAAAGATGTGAGTGTCTTACTGTTCATAGGGTTACGCAATTCCTCTCTATTTCTTGCTAATCAACTACATTTCTCCTATTTATTAGTAATCCACAGAACGTAATCTAACCACTGACCAAATAGGTTGTATGAATCATCAGCCATAAACCAGAATCTAAAGAGGACGGTGAACATGGAACAAAATCACACTCAATAGCCAAAGTAAACCTACTGAGGGAAAACCGTGGTAGGCTCAGATATGGCACCTTAGTGGGAAAACCAGATATACACGCCATGGCTGCAACCCCGAGAGGTTGGCTCGCCAAGATACGTGCAATCTCAAGTTTAACTTGGGCCGTTCAAGGTCATCATAGCCTAAATAAGTGCACATTCCAACAACAAAATCATGACCTGTGAGCATCACATATCCATGCATATCTGACTTTCTTATCCATTATGAACACCTTTAATGATTTCCATGCTTCTAAAGGCCAACGAATCGATGAGGGATAGGTGACGGGTAGTCGCCTTCGATGTTAAAATCTGGAATGTTCACATATAAACTCATCTTAGCATGTTCGCATTTCACAATATTGATTGCTATCTCAATCAAACTACATGCATAAATTAAGACTTTGACTTCTTTTGTTTCCAAAGCAAAATCGATACCAAATTTATTCAACATTTTGATTATGAATGATATTTGTAACAGGATCGAGAAAAGTTCTTGATAACAGTGAATCATATGATGCTGGAGGCCACAACAAAATGTAGTACATGCTCGTGTTGAATGTTTTGGTCATCCTATAATAATAGGCAATATAAATATAGGTGCACGATTGTGTGTTTGTGTGTATCACTCCTTCCACTTTCGGCTGCTAAAACCATCAACAATACACTTCCAAGTTACATAAGTAAATGTGACAATTTCACAATACCATATCCAGTTGGCATCATAAACATCTTTTCCCTAAGGCCATAAAATAAGCTAATCCAGTTACCCTCTTAGAACATAAAAAGCAACACCAAGTGACATTCATTAATGGTGAAAGTGTGACATATGTAAAAGGATGTTGACCAATGAAACTCGGTGAGGCCGCACACATTCAAAAGATATCAAGTTATAAGATGTGTACATCTGGGGTGGTCAGGGAAGGTTTAGAAATGTGAGGCGTTAACCCGGTGAGGCCACACACATTTGAGTAAAAAACAATTGCCATATTTACCAATGAAACCTTATATGTATGGCGTATGACCAATGAAGCATCTAGTTTTATGCAAAAGAATGATGAAGTTAGAGAAACGTATTATGAAGTTTTCGTTTCAGAGTATGCAAATCAATATGTGCAACTGTGCAAGCAATACACTTTAATCTTAGCCATTACATTTATTTCTCTGCTTTCATTTTTAACCCGTTAAAAAGTGTGAGGGATTATAAACCATATGTTATCACTGTTATCTCTACCATTTCTATTAGCTTCAATAAAATGCAATTCACATTAACATAACAGCAATTGCTAACGGACAGATATATTTAATACAGATATATGATGCTAGTGTGTACCTTGATGACCCTTTCTGTCATTGAACGATGAATGAAAACTACGCCAATCGAAGCATCTTGCAACCTCAACTTCCGAAAAAGACGTTATGGACTTTACGGAGCAAGCTGCTCAGTTTTCAGACTAAATTACATAAATTGACAAACACAGCCGTGGCTTTTAGCAGATCGAAGACGCCAAGGCAAAAGCAGCCGACACCTTCCTATTTCTTGCTAATCAACTATATTTCTCCTATTTATTAGTAATCCACCGAACGTAATCTAACCACTGACCAAATAGGTTGTATGAATCATCAGCCACAAACCAGAATCTAAAGAGGACGGTGAACATGGAACAAAATCACACCCAATAGCCAAAGTAAACCCACTGAGGGAAAACCGTGGTAGGCTCATATATGGCACCTTAGATGGAAAACAGAATACACACGCCATGGTTGCAACCCCGAGAGGTTTCCCCGCCAAGATACGTGCAATATCAACTTTAACCCAGGTCGTTCAAGGTCATCACAACCTAAATAAGTGCACATTCCAACAACAAAATCATGACCTGCGAGCATCACATACAATCGATATCACCAATGTCATATCTAGGTCCTCAAAAGTATCAGAAAGCAAGGACAAAAAAGGAGGCAAGTCCTGAAAATTTATAAGGATCGTGTCCATAACGCAACTGTCTCTTTCGAGGCTTAGTGCGGAAGTAGAAGGCACTCGCCTTTACTACCTTTTATACTTTTATTTCTTACTTGGTGTGCAATCTAGTTGCGCCATTTCACTATATAGGAATGAAGTATTCGAAACGGTACCATAACTTGAGGTAAGTACTCATAAACGCGTGCAACCATAGGCGGATCCCGAGCAATACAGTTCACATAAGACATTCCTCTTCCACCAACTCCATCATCACCCAACCGCCATATCGTCACACGACATCAACAGCGGCAACGAACAAAGCCGTGGAAATGACGAAGCATAAGGCGAAAGGATAAGTAAGTTCCAACAAATGCCCCAGCAATCAAACCTTGGACACCTAAAAAAATGATTTAGCTGAAAATCGCAGTGAGCCAGTCAATTTGGTTCGTTTTAGACAATTTACATATGTGTTTCCCGGTTTTGCCCTGGATCGGTTTGAACCTAAAAACTGTCAATATATAAAACCAAACTTTGCGCCAAGTTTTCTTGTCATCTAGATCTTCCAATTTTTCATATCCTTTGGTATATACATATGATGAAGTGGTCTAATTTTGGATAGCATGTGTTATACCCGCCCCCATTAAATAAGACCCGATATAAAACTACCATCTCTTCAATCAAAACTAACAACTCTAATTACCAGTAGAACCACAACGTTATGCATACGGGGTTTAAGTTAAACTATCAAAACAGGCATAACATTTAGAATATGTTTGCCTGTCACGCATATAACAAAAGTCGCACAAAAAAACACCACCATCAAACAAATCCCCAACACCCATAAACAACCTCCCAATCCAGGAAACATCACCAACCCACCCACAACGTCGCACAACATAGACGGAGGCAACGAATAGGTGGAGGTGACGCAAACTATGTGATTTCATCTGGATCAAATCATGGTTAGATCTGGATCAAACCACAAATCACTTTTGAGCCTGGTTAAAGCGATCAAAACCAGAAGAGGTGATGATTTTCCTTTTTCCTTTGCATCTTATAATAAAGCAATCAACAGCCAAGATGCATCTTAAAAAAAACCCTAATCAAAATGAACGACCAAGATGTCTGGAGTTTCTGTAGCCACTATCACAATCAGAAAGACCAAAATCGTTTTTTTAATCAAGAGTCAAATTACCATTTATATAAGGAGCCAAATTAATCATGAAGGGGCAAACCCAACATTAATTAAGTAACGAAGGGCCAACGAAGATGAGATAAATTAATGAATAACGGGGATAATCAATGCAAACGGGAGATCCAAAACAGGACAGATCACCGTTCATGTACTGTATGTGTGTGTTTAGTGCGTGAAGAGTTTGTGAGAGGAAGAGGGGATTGTGAGAGGGAGAAGATAGTATATAATAATGTGTTATAGAGGAGAATCACTGCCTATGGATTTTCAAAATCGAAAGTGGGCCAAAACTGATTTATAACCTTTTTTAGTTAAGAATCGAGCCAGAAACTATTATTTAAATTTAATTACTGTTCGTTTGGTTGCGATTCTACTTTCAGTTTGATCCATCTTGTTTAAATATAATGTGTGGTGTTCTAATGTTTAAAATACTTTAAAGTTGAATCGAAATTATATGTGATGTATGGGTGTTGAGACACGTAAAAAATCTTTATATTTTTTATAGTGAAATTTTTATGTTGTTTTGTACGGATGAAAATTCCTCGAATCCTCGTAAGGATCTCGATCACCATTGACATGGGATGAAAATCTAAAGCAATTCTCCAACAAGAATGAAGATGCAGATGGAGAATGAGAATAAAGATGAAAAATACAATTCTCTACAATCCCTATATACATGTTTTTTAAATGGGAATCGGATCAGGTTGGTCGGGTTTGATTTATTCGGGTCAAGTCGAATTCGGGTTGATGGTAAAAATAGTTTATTCCTACTTGACCCGAGTTCAACTCGAGTTAGTCGGGTTTGGGTCTAGTCAGGTCGAGTTTATTCGGGTTCGGGTTAACCCGAACACGGATAAAATATTAAAAAAGAAGTTCTTAAATTTTTTAAAAAAAATTAAAAAAATAAAAAAAAAATCTTATCCGGGTCAATCGGGTTGACTCGAACCCAAATTAGGTATAATGTATTTACCCAGTGTCCGATCAGATTTCAAATTTAAGTTAGTCAGATTGACCCGATTAACCCAAATTCAAAATTGAACCCAACTCAAATATACTCGGATCGAATTCGAGTCAGATCGGATTTATTGACACGCTAATAATAACATGAAATAATTACTAAAATGGGACAATAATAGATTATGAGAAAATAAAAATATACATAATACTTTTGTCTTTATAAAAAAAGCAAATTTATTTTGGATACCATATTTATCATAGATAACAAGGAACTCATCACACCATCCATCCTCATCATATCTAAAGGATGAGATTAAAAATATTTAATTTTTCAATTATTTTTAAAATTTAAATATCTTTTAAACCGTTAAGTGTTAAACGGAAAAAAATATACCATCGCGACTAGCATTTAATTAGCTTTCTACAGATATGCAATATGATATACTTTTGAAGCAAAAAAATATTTGTTTCTTTTTTTAAATTTGCGTAAAATATCATATATGATAATATTGTTTTATCATATATGATATTAGTGATAGATTATAAATTATTACAGAATTATATATGATATTGGTTTATATCATATATGATAAATATATCATATATGATACTAGTGTTACTATCATATATGATATTTAGTATCATATATGATAGTTTTCGGCAAACGAAAAAAAATGAAAAAAATAATTTGTCGAAAGTATATCATATAGCATATATGTAGAAAGATAATTAAATGACCGTCGTAATGGTATATTTTTTTCGTATAACGATTAACGGTTTAAAAGATATTGATGTTTGAAAAAGAAGATGGAAAATGAGTTTTTTGTTTAATCTTATCCATTTGATTAAAATGGAGATGGAGGATGGAGATTATGCAAAATAAAGTTTGTTATCCAAATTAACTTAAATCTTATAAAAAAGGTAAAACCTATATAATATCATCGTATTTATTTTAATGTATCAACTTTAAACACGTATTAATTTATCGCGTGATTTTACCAATAAATTTGTTTATTTTGTAATAATATTACCAATATTACCGGTTACATTTTCACGTCATTAATTAATTTAAATTAATAATCTATGTCATTAATAAAATCCACCGTGTACTACTAATATACCCTCTTATAAATTAGTAAGTATTTAAGTCGGTATATTTGAATAGAAAAATGATAAAGAGACTTAATTTGTATGCCTAAAAAAAACATAATCACAGGATTGAGACAAGTGGCGTAATGAAAAACTGAGATGAAGAAAGAGAAAATATGAAATAGTAGGCCATATGTATTTCACCAATCACAACACGACGTGTAGGCTTAGGTCTGTACGATTGTATTGTATAACTTTTTATCCTTAGTTTAACTAATTAACTTTACAATATTAATGGGCAAAATAAGTATGTGGATAATATCGTGTCAGCGTGTCGGTAACAAGTCATGATATTGGTAAAAACGGAACAAATTTGAAAGTTCATTGTTAAAGTCACACGATAAATTAGTAAGTGTTTAAAGTTGATACATTTAAATAAATACCATAAAATTGTATAGCTTTTTAGCTTTTGTCGTTATAAAAACCTGTGACTTTAGCTAAAATAGAACTAATGAATACATTTTCTTTGTACAAGTTTGACCAGCAGGAATCAAGATCTGAAGTGTAAAAACATGCATATTGATTCGTTCACCAATTCAAATAATTGCCATAATTGGTATTTGGTAGTAACTTTTGACCCGTTATGGAATGATTTACAGTTGAATTGTAATTTCATGAAGTTTCTATAGGAAGGAATTGTGGGCTTTAAATATGTACAAACACTAAATAATTTAGTGACATGTTATACATGAGTTATTGGTACATTACGGCGCAAACTGTGAATGAGTGGGGAAAAAAATAGTTTTTATGAGTTGTCACATTTGTGGCATAGAGTCGTCATTCACCTTGTCACCCAGTCGAAAAGGAAGGGCAAAGTTGAAGTATCAAATGTTAGACAGATAGGTTAGGCTCAACCTGATTATGGGTTTGGCTCATTAAGGTTATGATCGTTTATTGTTAAAAAATATGTATTTAGTATAAAATTTAAGTTTATTTAGATATCAAAAATTTATTTAGATACAAAAAGACTAATTTCAATCATCTATTTTTATAATAATCCAACGGATAAGATTAAAAAAAATCAATTTTCTCCTTTTTTTCAAACATTAATATCTTTTAAACCGTTAATCGTTATACGAAAAAAATATACCGTTACGACGGGCATTTAATTATCTTTCTACAGATATGCTATATGATATACTTTCGACAAAAAAATTCGTTTTTTTCACCTTTTTTTTTCATTGTCGAAAATTATCATATATGATAGTAATAAATATCATATATGATAGTAACACTAGTATCATATATGGTATAACTTACCATATATGATATAAACTAATATCATATATGATTCAATAATAATTTGTAACCTAAGACTAATATCATATATGATAAAACACTATTATCATATACGATATTTTAGCAAATTTTAAAAAACGAAAAAAATGCCGAAATTTTTTTTCTTCAAGAGTATATCATAATGCATATCTGTAGAAAGCTTATTAAATGCTCGTCGCGATGGTATATTTTTTTCATTTAACACTTAACGGTTTAAGAGATATTTAAATTATAAAAATAAGTGACATAATAAAATACTTTTAATCTTATCCATTAGATGAGATGGAGATGGATGACGGGAATGAGTCACTTGGTATCCAAAATTATAATGGTATCCAAAATAGCTTTACTTTTAGAGCCCTGGGAGTCATGGCGCCGTGGGGCTCAAACTCACGGCGCGGTCGGCGTGATGACTCCGGAGAAAGACAAAAACAGCGGCGCGGGGTGGAGCGTTGGTATACTCACGGGGCGTGGCACCCGAAATTGGAGTCACTCCAAGTGATGACTCCTAGCTCTCTTAGTATAAATACATATGTTATGTCCTGTAATTCAGGGACTCAATCAATAAAATATATTCAGTGTTTTACATGGTATATAACATTGAATAAATTTTATTGATTGAGTGCCTGAATTACAGAACATAGCATATGTATTTATACTAAATGCATACCTTTAACAATAAGCAATCCTAATCCTAATGACCCAAGCCCACAATCGGGTTGGGCACTAACCTAGCTGTCTAACACTCCCCCGCAGTTTGAACGACAGACTTGTGAACGGACAAACTGGAATGAAAGTTTAAAGCAACTTCTTTTCCTCGTCTTCTTTTTTTTTGTTTGTTGTAAAGCATAATTGTTTTGCCGGCATAGTTGCTTGTTGCTTGTGGCATCCTCCTTTGCGTGGTTTGCTTTGCCTTTTAGAAGGGAGCAGCAATTTGATCAACTTTTTATTGTCAAGGAGAATGATCTTCGACAACGAACACAATAGACGATGAAGAAAAAAATGATTTCACATAATTTTTTTTATCATTTTTTTTACGGCTAGGGTTTAGGGTTATGAATTGAAAGCAAGAAACAAAATTCAAAAACAAAATAAAGTAAGAAATAACGAAGATCTCTCCGGATCATCGGTATGTAAACCGATGACCGGAGGATAACAAATTTTGTTGGTAGATCTAACATGCTCTTGATACCATGTAAAATATAATATATTATTGATTGAATGAGTGCTCAATTACATAAGATAGTATGTTTATTTATAATAGAACATGGCCTAAATAATAAGCTAACATAAATTTAAACTTTAGTGGGCTCAAAGCCCATAGACAAATGACTCGTCTAATATCGAACATGCTTTATCTCTCATATAATGCTTATATGTTTGGCAATATTAGTTAGTGAGAATCGTTGAAGTTGATTGTTGCAACATGTTGTTAGAGGGTGTTAAAATTATTACTCTATTAAACGTTAGTTTTAAAAGTATTTTTTTTTAATAGTTTTTTTTAGTTTTTTTTGTCACATGCTATTACAAGATATATAGATTAAAAAAGACTTATTTTTAAAAATAACTTATATTTTTTAAAAAAGTAAGTTTATGCTCCGATAAGATTAAGTAAGCTTCCGCTTCAAACATGCCCAAAATGAATCAAACTGAAAGTAGAATCGCAACCAAACAAACAGTGATAAAATTTAAAATAATAGTTTTGACTTGATTCTTACACTCTGTTCCTGAGTTTAATGAGGAAAGCAGATGATGTATATGAGAAGATGAGGAGTGGAAAGAAGAAGGAAATATTGTATTTTGTGTGTTCCCGAGTTAAGGAGAAAATAGAAGAAGACATAAATATTTTGTGTTCCTGAGTTAGAAAGGAAAGAATTTTTTTTATTTTTTTACATTTATATCCTTTATATATATATAACTATCATCTCTCCGCAAATATCTATTGTTGAGTTCTGATGTTTCATAGGACTTACATAAATGAGTTGAATAGTTATGATGCATGATGATTATATGTATGACAATGTGTGAATGCTTCAGGTTTTTAGTAGTGTAATTGATAATTTTTTTTGTCAATCTTGAATAATTGTTGGTGTAGCTTGTTCAACTAATGGGTTACTTGAGATTGTTCAACTAATGGGTTATCCACTGTTTGAAAACACTAATATAAATGTAATGTTATGGAGTTTGAAGTATTATGTAACAATTAACTAAAAAATGAACCATTAATGATGTGGATTCATGATATGACACTTGATTACCATTTAAAGGTTGAGAAAAAAAGCAATACCTACAATGACTAGCACATTACATATACACTACTAGCACATTACATGTTCATATTATGAGAAACAAGTCTACCTTCTTTAACATTACATTTAGATGACCAGCACAATATGTAACACAACATTGAATGACTAACACACTCGCCAACATTTACAGTAAACTACATATAGTGCAGTAGCAAACAATCATACAACCTATACGAAGAAGAAAAAATAACAGAATATATATAGTAAACGTATTAGGTCAAAGATACTTTGGGTATATCTAAAAAGCCACACACACTCCATTTTCTTTACACTCCAAAATCACTCCAATTTGACAAGTAAATTAAGAGAGTAATTTTGGTGACATTTGTTATCCTTTACTTTCCTCTCCCTTCCTAGAAAATCTCAGGAACATGATTTTATTTTATTTTTTGTCGTAAATCATTCCCTTTCAATCCAAAAACAAACTCAATAACATAATGTTAACTAAAAAATGTTATAAATCAGTTTTGGCCCATTTTTCAGTTTTCAAAATTACAAAATAGATATAAAGAGTTAGAGACTCATATTTTCACCTAATTTTACAAAATCATGACTTGTCTCAAAAACATAATAAAAGAGTGAGTTATGTTTTATTCATGCTTAAAACACTTTTTCTCATATCACCTGGTCATCACTAATAATACATCAAACAAAAATATTTTAAAAAGTGAGCTATCTATTAAAATAAATAGATAAACACCACGACATGGTTTAAAAGAATCGTATGAACACAGCAGCTCACAATTATTTAAGATCAAAAATCATAAACATAATGACTAAGCACTTAAGTAAGTCATCATGTCCGATGATAAATACTCAAACTCACGCAACACAAACATTGAACTAAGTTTCCAAAATAAAATCAGCAAGTACACCCCGAATGTACACACCGATCTACCCTATCTAGACTTGTCCGTTTTACATGAAAATTGGTGTCAAGGCCACTTATAACCTGTATAAGGCCTCACCAAAGTTTGAGCCAAAGTTCACACTGTAAAATCCATCAACTCGACACTTTACTCGACTCCAAAATTGGGACAGATTTGTGCATTTGTTTTGTAAAACCTTTTGGACCACTTTAAAAGTGCTAATTCGACAATCCGTCTTTTGAAACCACTACTAGACTAATCAAACTCAGTTTGTAAACTTTAAAAACCAGTAGATACATTTATCTAACCAAGCCTAAAGTCCCCGAGAGTCGACCCAAAATCAGCCACAATTTCGGATTGTGCCGATTTGCGTCTCCCGGTACACGAAAACTAAAACTAGCATAACTTTTGACTCGTAATGACTTAAAAGCTTTATCTTATACCAAAACGAGCGTCTCGGAAAACTATACAATAAAATCAAATAATCTTAGCCTTTCACAGACCTTAAACCCACGAAAAATCAGTTAAGGACCTGCTGTCCCAAAATACCTTTTTAGAAAACAAGTCAAGTCAAATTTTCAACCAAAACCATTTATTTCCAAACCTATAGAATCATCATACTATCATACCCATCAACCATACACTCCTTAAAACACTTGTATGTAAAATTTAACAAAAATCAAAGATCAAAAACCAAACTTTTTGTGATCAAAATAAGATGATCTTACCAAAAACAATACATGCAAAATAGATTAAACATAATCCCACCATAAATCACAAAGTTATAAAAACCTTGATGCATATGGAAGATTTTTGTATCATTAGAATGACAAGAAGATTTGGAACATGGGTCTAATTTTTGTTTTGATTGGATCATTGTGGATGATGGTGGTTTATGGTGTTAAGGGTGGCGGCAACATGGAGGTGTGGGAGAGGGTTGTGTATTTTTTTTAGCTAGTTGTAGTAAGTGTGAAGTGGAAGAAAAAAATGCTTATATATGGTTAGGTAAGTGGAGGGACCAATCTTGCCAAGTTTGAAACTTGTGGACTTAAAAACAATTAATAGTTTTAAAAGGGTAGAAAATAGTTATTGGTAAATATTGAAAATATTTACGGGGCTCGGGTTTCGTAAAAATACTTTTCAAAAGTTACAATGCATCACAAAAATGATTATATGATTTTCCGACACGACTTAATACGTAATTAAAACGAAATCGTCGAAAATATTAATTATCGAAACAATCGATAAATAAACGTAAACTTTTGGGCATCCTTCGGTATCGCGATCACTAGGAATTCTCGTTGCACATTGATTTTGAATAAACTCGTTGTAAAACGCACGCGGGTGATTTTAAATCAAAAACTTTGATTTAAATTAAATATGGAAAAATAAAATAAAAAATTTATAATTCCATATAAAGTATTGTCAATGAACAGAATAATACTTAAAAAGTATAATTTAAAAATCCCAGGATTTACATATAAGAATACAAGAAAACGAAATACGTTGGAAAATTCAAGAAACACAAATAAAAAGAATAAAATAATGATAAGAAAGTACGGGTTCTCACACTCTAGAGGTTTAGTTGTTTTGCTTCAGGTTATACTAGTTAGTTATAGCTTATCTGGGTCATTAGTTGCTTAAAAGAACATAAAAGAACAAAAAAATAGTAAGTCTTAGGTTTTTGTCTAAATCCCACTGTGTTAATTTTTGAGGTTCATAGAATCTCTTCTATTATATTCTTTTTATGAACAGCGATGATATATTAAGGCTAACAAGGAGCTAGAAAAATTACAAAGAAAGATCCTCTAAGGGATTTTTGATCTAATTGTTCCAAGAAATAAAAGATAACTTATTCCTAGAAGAATACCACCTATACGAAAAATTAACAATTCTATCAAAAATAATGTTACGTTTAGGAGGATAAGAACCAAAGACAGTATCGTTTCTGAAGCTCAAATAGACCAAAGCACAACGCCACAAATAGAATCCACCATAAAAAGAATTCACAGCTGATATATGCAAGCCTTTAATCCATAGGAATAAAACCTGCAAGTTAGAAAGGATGGGAGTATCTAGTTGTAGCCAAGTGAAGACTCGCTGCGAAATAGAACAAGCAAACGAACAAGAACACATGGAGTGGTTGATTGTTTCAGTCCCATTATCGTAGGTTGGACAAGACAGAAAGTCAACCTCCACCCCTTTTAAGTTGTATTCTATTCTAAGTTGTAGTTCTTGCTTATTGTAGGCTTAAAAGTGGTTTCTTTTAGAAATTTTGAGGTTTGAAGTAGTTGTCATAGGCTAGAAATCACTTTAGTTTCATACCATAGGCTATTACTGTACTCATTTTTGTTGCTTATGAATTGGTGTGATTTTGTGATTGATTGTCGAATTGGTTGTGATTTATATTCTATATTTGAACTTATATATATGCTTCTATCTTATTGAAAAAGTAAAAAAAATATAAAGTAGAAACAAAAAGGTTGGGATTCGAACCTCATACCTTAAGCCTCCCACACCTCAACACACTCACACACAAACCATTGGCGCCCTTGGGACTTTCTTGTCATATGATCCAAAGAGGTTGGTTATAACACAGTCCTAAGTTATGCTTGTCAACTTATTACTCATAAAGTGTCTATTATCCTCTCCCAACTTATTCTACAAGCCTTTTCATTTCTTTATTTTTCCAAAGTCTTTTTATTTGTATTTTCTTTCATTGTTTTTAGTTTCGTCAGGTCTGGTGCTGTAGAACCCTCAGCCCTACTATTTTGTCCTTAGTGACACTTAGCTTATTGCTTATTTTGTTTGATTTTTAAAATTTGATTCTTAAAATTCTATAGGCAATCATCAAATATTCTTATTTTACACCTTTTGTACAAATTTGGTTGCCTTTTGATGTACCTCAACTAATTTGTCATTTAGTGATAATTACTTACTTTTGGTTTTAAGCTTATTCTAGTTTATTTCTTGAGACATAAATCCTCTCTTTGAGGAGGCGTTCGAGGACATCGAGAGTGAGGATTCTTATGATCCTAAACTCGATAAGCTGGATTTGCTAGTCACACCTCTTCCTAAGTGTCATGAGGATGAGCATTTTGCTTTGGGAAATGAAGTTGATGAGATTGATTCTTTATTTTCCCGTGATGCGCATCCTCTTGCTATGAGTCGTGTTTTCATTCTTGAGGGGTTCACCGATGAACTGCCTCTCGATGAGAATGATCATGATGTGCTTTTTTATCCGGGAGGTAACTTTGAGACACCTATTTTGTGTGATTCTTTATCGGCTTTGCCATAATCTTTTAGTAACCATCAAATGTCTTTGTAGGATGACATTGTGATATCTTTGCCCACCCCACCTCTCGGGCTTGATGACTATACGTACTTTACGTAAGTTGAAAGGACCTTTTTACCTTTCAAGACCTATCCTCTGGCCTCACCCTTATTATTTTCATCCGGGAATGAGGATAAGATTTCTGATCCCGGTATCGACACTAGAGGCCTCCCCTAGGACGAATCAATTCGGGGATTGAGTCGAGCTCATGAATCGGTTATCAAAAACAAGGTGCCTCATGGGAGATTCCCATGCTTATCATTTCTACTTTTCTTTCTTTTCTAACAAATAATGTGAGAGGCTTGTATTCTTCTGTTAGGCCAATGAAAGTTCTAAGTATGGCCCAGTCTAGATTTATTTAAATTAGACTAAGTGTTATTAGTCGCGGATAAAGACCAGTGACAGAGACTAGACCAGCTGAAGGCATAGCCTTAGCTGGCACACCAAAAACATTCAAGTTAAAGACAACGTCAGAGAAGTCGAAGATTATCTGAAGTCATACTCACCAGCGGTTATGAACACGCTGGGATGTAGAAGGAATGTACTGGTGTTCAAGGATCTCTGAGATGACAATACTCAGAGATCACTTACAACCCTTTAAAGACTGAGCAAGCATAGACTTGCCTTACCTTTTATAGTTTAGGCGGGAGAATCTCTAAAGTACTTTGGGCGAGACAAAGTGGAGATTCAAGATAAATCCTAGTACGACCTAATGGGATAAAGTGAACAGTTGACAGAACTTTTCACCTAAAGTTGGTTAAAGGTATGTCTCCTTATAGACATGCATTTATTGTAGTGTACCACTTCCATTCAGAAGTGGACACGTATCAACTACTCCCACTAAGGAACCATCCTCGTACCATTATAAATAGGAGGGAGAAAGAAGACAAACACAACCCTTATGCTTAGAATAATTATCTAAGTCTTTTCTCGCATTTGAACCTCTGAGTCCCTCAGCTGTTAACCAGCGACTCTAAGGTTCACTTGTAAACTTGAGTCTCGAATCAAGTTTACTTGTTTAAAGGGTTCGTTCTTTATTTTCATTCAACGGGTTTATTCATAACACTTTGTAATACTTTGTTTATAAGATTAATAAAGCATTACATGTTTGAAAAGTAAATCATTGAGTGTTATCCTTCCAAACGAGTTATAGTATCAACAATTGTCATATTTGAGACTTTCATCTTCCAAACTCGTGTTTTTGTGTTTGTTTGTGATATGATTTAGGATTTTCAAATTCTCGAAGACTCTCATGTTCGTTTCTTCACTCATTCCTCGAGCTTCGATACTTTGCTTCATTTGAAGAATCTGATATCCGATGATTATCTTTTGACTAACATTAATCTTTTAGCATAATTCATAAACGGCTATTTGATTTCATCATACCCTCTCCATGCTAGAATTTTAGTATTTGACTTTTTATATCTAAGTATGGGGTAATTACCCTTAAACTTGGAAACATTGAGGAAATGTTTGGTTTTAGTATAAGGGCATCTAAAATTACTTGCTTTTGTCCGCTTTCTCACGTACTTTGTTATTCTTAGGTTTCTTTCGAATAAATGGCCAAATTTTTATTTTTTTGCATTTTTCATAAGTGTTTTGACACATATTTAGGCTTTCCATTTGTGAGAATAAGAGTAAATTTTGACTTGACCGAGCGTGTATATCCCTTAGCATTTCTCCTTAACTATATTAGGCTAAGTATTCATGAGTCTCTTTAACTAGATGTCTTTATATAGTGAAAAGGTGACATGATAGAGTTAATTATAAGTCGTAATGTTAAACAAAGAATAGTTGGATTTCTTTCAATCTCATGTGTTTTAATTGTGGCTTTTTCTCCCATAAGATTGTCTCACAGTGTATATAAAGAAATAGAGTTTTAACGGTTTGATTCCAATTTATTAATTCTTAATCGTTTCTTTTAGTCTCCGTGTAATTAAATTGGGTAGACATTAAAGATTCGTCAGCATTACGGATTTGAAATATTGGCACCCGAATAAAGACATATTATCTTTCTAAGTCATTCACATAATTAGCAAAAATTTCATGCCCAAAAGGCTAAAATCATGTAAAGTATATGGCTTGAAAAATGATAAACCTCTACTACTAATAATCGGATTTGATCTTTTGTACCTATTTCACACAAAAACAGAAAACCACGCGTAATTCCGACTTTTCTGATATTAAACACATGATTAGGTCTTGTTTTTCCTTGGTTTTAGTGGTAAAAGGATAAGTGTTTACACACTTATTAAATCCCTTACACTTGACCATTGCAATGACCCCATGCAATGCATAATTTAAAAGCATAAAGTTACATTTTCCTCATAATTAATCCATCTTGGCATTTATTATCATATACTATTACTACTATAATAAAAAGAAAATAAAGAACGATGAAAAGATAAAAACTTTATTCAAGGAAACAAAAGTTATAATAATTTTCATTAATTTATTAACTTTGAAATTATTTGATGGAGAAAACTCGTAAAGAAATCTAAGACTTAAATTAGGGCTTTGGTGTCATGAATATTAATCACCCTCAAGTTTCACGCTCCCCATGCCAAGCTTAAAAACAAGATCATTGTTTACCATAAGTTCTTAAGTTAAAACCACTTATATAAGACAATTGTGTAATACTCTTTCTCCAATTCCTAAGTTGTATCTCTAGCTTTTAAGGATTGTCATTCACCCGTAGGCTCATTTGACTTATTTGATAATTATTAGTCCAAAAATGAAGGCAAAACGGTGCAAACCCGACACTCAGAACCTAACCTCGTCCTCAAAAACGTTTTCACTAAAGTAAGCCCACATCAAGGATAATTTAACACGATTTGGGGAATAAATTCCCGGATCCAAAATTTGGCCAATAGTACTACTTATTATTTATTCCTCCAAAGTCATGTTGACTTTATGTGGAGTTTAGCAAATTTACATCATATACTCTTAGGCTCTTTAAGATGTAAAAATGCTCCTCATCTATGGTCCTCACCCTAAGGCTCCTTGAACCATAAACAAGGGAATTGATTTTTGATCAATTTTTATTCAACACTTACCATGCCATACACCCTAAGGCTCTAATGACAAGGTTCGTGCTACATGCCCCACACCCTAAGGCTCCTTGAGGTCATGTTTTAATCTTATTCTTTCTTTATTTATGATATATATATTTGGCCAAATTTCGCGGTCCCATGGTCTGAATACCTCCTACTTAGTGGTTATGAGCCTTAGTGGTTATGAGTCACCTTAGTCGGAAGTCCACAACGCTGGCATCCTTAGTGTGTTCATGCTTTAATTACAAGGAGATAAAAGATTTGGATAAGATCTAAGATGTCGAATCTACACCGTAAAAATCCTCATTTATTAAGCAATTAAATATACAAGCGGGAAGAAAGAGCCACAAAAACTCATATAAGCAAGAATTAACCCTTAAACTTATTATCAACTCTATCATCTCTTGTTCTCCACAATTTAAAATCTCAAGGAATGAGACTCGTGGATGCTTAACCTAATAAACCAATTAAGGTCCATATGGTTAAGGATACTAGCTAGAGTAAACTTGGATAAGTAAACTCGGGTTGAGTCAAAATATTCACGACGAGCCTAATATATCAAAGACATCTAAACTTGTTAAAACCATTTTATTCATTTATTTATATTTTACTTTATTCTTGAAATGGAAAATATAAATACGATGCGATGACAAAAGGAAAGAAAATGGAAATACTACTAGGCCAAAATAGATCAAAGATTTGAAAAACGTTAAAAAATTTTAATTTTTCGGTTAAATGAGGTCAAATTCATGGAAAAGTACACTAAAATTCGATAGAAGTCCCCCCTACACTTAATATAAACATTGCCCTCAATGTTTAAGCATGTGGGAGAATAAACTCCCCTACACTTAGGACATTGAGTACGTTGTTTAAATCGAGCTAAGGAAGAGACAACTAAAGTGATTACATTTATTCATCTTATTTATATACATGTATGAATCACAATAGTTTTGATAGAACCGGGTACACGGGAACACGGGAACACGGGTCGCATCAAAAACACCAAAAGTGGATCATGAAAGCACATGTCCCTTCACAACTTCACAACACAAACAACCTACTTGGCTCCCCCTACACTTATTGGTGGAAATGGGTGAAGGTGAAAAAGGGTGGAAAGGATGGAAAAGGTAAAAATCTAACCTAGTTATATGATGCTTGATTTATTTATCACGGGTCTCTAGCTCGACTCGATTTCCCGAATATCATTATTCAAATGGGAAAAATCATGGAAAAACCAAGATTTCCAAGGGAGGAAAATCTCTCCATGATAAAGGGTGAAACATAGTCATATAAGGAATACCCCATGAAAATCCACCCGGGTCAAACACATAATTTCCATCACGAAAGGAAATAAACCCCGAGGTGGTAAAATCACACAAGGCAAAGAAAAGTGGGGTACCCTTAGTCAAAAGTCTCTCATAAGGAAGGGTAAGGTGATTTGGCAATGAAAGTACAAGAGTCTCTATTCTGGGATCAAACACCGGTTCATTAACGGGAAAATAGCAAGAGGTGTTGACATTAAAGCTCAAAATATCATCATTTCCAAAGTGGGAAAGTCGTCCTCTTCCAAACTTGATGTGAAAACATAAGTATCATCGGAGTCATAGGAAAACTCTTCCTCGTGAGGAAAATAGGTATTTAGAAAGATATCTAAATCCTCCTCAAATGGAATATCCTCTAAAGTAGGAATGATCTCTAAGAGTGGAGGAGCCTCCTCGAAGGTCATGACATCTAAAATTGGGGTATAAAAGTCAAAAAGAGTCTCCATAATGGAAGAATCACTCATATAGATATGAAGTGCATTAAGGTAATGAGGTGGGTCATCAAAAATAATGAGATCACTTAAAGAAGTGTCATCATCGTAATCATCAAAGATTGATGGATCAAAAGTGGGTGGGTCAAAAGATGGGTCGTCTAAACCGAAGATAGTGTGATCACTTAAAGAAGTGTCATCACTATAAGTATCGTAAATAGGAGTTTCAAAAATTTGAGGCTCTAAGGGAAGGGATGAACTTATCACAAAATCATTTTGATTAGACTTTTGAATTCAAAAAGGATTAATAAAAATCTCTTCATTATCATAATTAAGAACATCAATCATATTGATCGACTCTTTTTCATTTGATTTAGTTGTGATTTTTCTCATTTTAAAAACTTGTTGTTCATCCCTAACCCTAAGAATTAACTCCCCTTCGGCCACATCAACTAAGGCTTTTTCGGATCGTAAGAATGGTCTACCAAGTATTAACGGAATACAAGGATCCATCTCATAGTCGACGACGACAAAGTCCACGGGAAAAGTGAATGTACCAACTCGAACAAAAACGTCTTCAGCAATACCAACGGGGTATGCGAGAGTTCTATTAGCTAATTCAAGAGTCATGCGAGTCGGTACAAGGTCGGGTAATGATAATTGTTTCCATACCGAGAGTGGCATAAGATTGATGCTAGCGCCGAGATCCGCTAAAGCCATACAATCATCAATTTGAGGAAACGAGCAAGGTAACACGAATCGTCCGGGATCTCCTAGCTTTTCGAGAATTTCTTTGAGAAGAATCGCGGAACAATTCTCATTTAAACGAGTATTAACGAACTCTACCATTTTTTCCTTCTTATTGAGCAAATCTTTGAACATTTTCACAAATTTAGGCATTTGAGCAAGTGCTTCAATAAGGATAATGTTAACATTCACTTGGGAAATCATTTTCAAAAAGTTGGAAACATGAACGTCATCTTTGGTGAGCACTTTAGCCTTGTCCAACCTAGAGGGATAAGGGATATTAGGCTTGGAAGTTGAAGGTTGAGAAGGAGAAGGACTCGCTTCTTGAACAAACTTAGGGTTAGGCTCATTAGGCAATGGAGAACTAGTACTAGGAGTGGTAGTGGGAGGAATCACCGAAGGGGGAGTAGGATTACTCGTTATGACCTCTGGGCCTTGTCTCTCCTTTATGGGCGAAGAGATGGAAGGTCCCACTAAAGTGGCTCCACTTTGAGTAGTGATAGCACTCACATTAGCACGAGGGTTAATCTCGGTATTAGAAGGTAAGTCTCCTTGGGGTCTAAGGGCTTGCAACATTTGCACGAACTTCCTATCGGTGGACTCTTGCATTTGTTTCATAGTTCTCTCATGTTCGGTCAAATTTTGTAGAACCAAGTCCATTTGAGGATTAGGCATGTTCATTTGGTTATACCCTTGATTTGGAAAACCTTGGTTTTGATATTGAGGTTGAAAACCGTTGTTATTATAAAAACCTTGGTTGAAGTTATTATTTTGAAACCCTTGATTTTGACCATTAAAATTCCCTTGATTTGACCATTAAAATTCCCTTGATTTGCATTCCCTTGAAAATTTCCTCTTTGAGGAGCTTGGTTCTTATTTTGGGAGGGTGGGGGTGGTCTTTGTGGAGCTACAAAACCCGGGGGAGCCAAATAGTTAGTACTCTTATAAGACAAATGGTTAACATCAACGTTTGGTTTAAAGTGAACCCTTTCATTTTCATTGGTGTTATAAGCATAAACTTGTTGTTGTTGATTGTAAACCTTTTCACAATTAGAGTACGAATGTGGTCCACCACAAGTTTCACACGTTTCACAAGTCTCTTTTAAGGCATTCACATGTGTAGTGGGAAGGTTATCTCTTAAAACAAGGTGTTTCACAATTGAAGTAAGCTCCTTAATTTGATTAGTCACCTCATTATCACTAGCACTAGCTATTGTAGTCCGTACACTTTTGGTTTGAACTTTTGCCTTGTTTTCAATTATTGCCCAAGCCACGTTCATGGACTTCACAAGAATATTACCCCCCGCGGCACTATAAAGTGAGTCTTGGTCATTAAGAGTTAAACCATTGTAAAACGTATTGATTTGATGCACTTTTGTAAAACCATGTTGTGAACATTTTCGTAAAAGCTCCTTAAAACGGTCCCAAGACTCACTAAACGTTTCCCCATATTTTTGTTCAAAGGTAATGATGTCATTCCTTAAAGCGGTGGTCCGTGATGGTGGGAAAAATTAGTTAATGAACTTGGTCTCTAAATCAATCCATGTGGTAATACTTTGGGGTGGTTCCTTATCAAGCCAAATCCGGGCTTGTCCCTCAAAGGAAAAAGGAAAGAGGAGTAAACGAATGGCCTCTTGTGGCACCCCATTGTATTTGATGGTGTTTGCCAATTGTATGAAACGTTTTAGATGAGTGTGTGGGTCATCATTAGTACGGCCTAAAAATGGTGTAGCGGAAACCATTTGAATAAAACCCGTTTTTAGTTCAAAATTATTCGCTCCAATATCTGGCACCACAATCGCGTCATCATTTCCTTCAACTTGAGATTGTAAAATCTCAATCATTGGTCGATTATCCGTTGCAATCGTGTTGTTCAAAGCTCGATTCTCGGGATCGGCTTGATTGACGGTCTTTTTGTTCTTCTTCTTCTTTTTGGAAGAATTAGAAGTATTTGGCACACCACTCGGTATGTGTGCACGCGCGCGAGTGCGCATACAACTAAACTCGAGGAATGAGGTAGGAGACCTCGGTCGACTTTGAGAGGAAAGGGATTATCCCTCTCGAGGTTCAATATTAAAAAGCTACAAAAAATATATACGTAATACTACTTGAGTTGGCAAACTAATAACCGGTTGTCCCTCTCAATATACGCACAAGCGAGTGGGGAAACGAGGTGGCACAAAGCACTTAAAAACCTTTTTCCTTAGACGGCCTTTTATAGCGCGTCACCTTATACCCACCTTATAGTTTGTATAAATCGAGTTCAAACTTTTTATTAGTATTTATCTATTTTGCCCTTTTTTTCGTTTTGGATTCGAATACATTAGCTAGGTGATGAAATTCCAACTAAGGTCTTATTTGGAAGTAGGTAAATTGATTGTTCTACGTAATACAATATAGTAAAAGAAAATTCTTTTTGTATTTTTTATAGAAAAATATATATTCACAATAAAAACGAAAGAAATCGAAATAAGAAAATAACAATAATACGTAATATTTTTGGTGTAATACTTTAGAAAAAGTATTACTTTTGGATTTTTTAATTTTTTTGGTGCAAATCTTAGGAAAGAGTTTGCTTTTGTGATTTTTTATTTTTTTGTATTTTTAAGTTTTGATTTTTTTTATGTTTTTGATTTTTTTAACAAGAAAAATAACGTTAAAAATGAACGGATCCCAAAATCCAAATCTTCTCACGAAAAATCGTCAATCGTAACGAGCGAAGCGGCAGCGGTGCCAATTTAATGTAGGAATTTTGCAATTCTTTTTAATCTATTTATCGTTCCTCGACTCGACTCGAATTGAAATCGGATTTTATCCCAAGATTAATTGTTTTCGGTGAATAGTACTTGTTTTGGTATTTAAAACTAAAAATTATTCTATTAAAAAAATACTTTTACACTATTAAAATCTTTATTAAATTAAATTAACTATTAAGAAATATAAACTAATGTAGACTATTTAAAATAAAACAATTTAAACAAATTTAAAAACTATTTAAAATTTAAACAAAACTTAAATCTAATTTAATCTATTTAAAAAGAAATTACTCTCACTTTTTAATTTAACAAAATCTATTTAAACTAATTTTATAAAAAACTAAATTAATTAAAAACTAATTTATTTAAAAGCAATTTAAATTTCTAAAAGTCATAAAATATTTATTTTGTTTGTTTTTATTTTTATTTTTTATTTATTTTTGAAATTAAAATACTTTATAAAAGTAAATTTACTAAAACTTTTAATTAAAATTAACTAAATAAAAACTTGTTATTAAAACTATTAAATAAAACTGACAGCTACTATATTAATTAACTATATTAATAAGACAAACTGTAATTAAACCAAAAAGAGAGCCTAGATGCGTTAGTTAGCACGTTAGGCAGTGATAGCCTAGGTCTCGAGTTCGAGCCCCATGGTGGAATTTTTTGGCGAATTATTTTCTTTTTTTGAAGATCAGATTATAATCAATATATCAGTAACTAATAATACCAGTACAAAACAAAACAGTCGCACAAACAACCAAAAATAAATATAATCTTAAACTAAATCAGCAGGCAATAAAGGAAGCTAATTAACAAAATCATCAAACCCAAAAATAACAGTAACGCCTGCTAGACTCAATAGAAAACTAATAACGGCATACAACCTCTATCGCAACATATTTCAAGCTACCATATCAGCAGACTTCAAACAACAATTTATAGATCAACTCAAAATATATCAGCAACTAATACTCAATGATAAATTCAAATCAAACTCTCACAACAAAAATAAATCACAGTAACTTAAGGAACTATCACAGTAACTTAACAAAAGCAAATTCTAACAATCAGTTAAGAACACCACAACACACAACAATATCAGACAAATCTATCAGATTCAAATCAAACAAACTAAACAGTCTAAAACATTCAAATAAGCATTCAACTACTTAAACAGATTAATCTAAAAAAATTATAACATAAAAATTAAAGTGAATAAAACCTTTTTGAAGAAAACCTTTGAGAAGAAGAGCGGCGCTGAACCATCTTTAGACCGAATCAAGACCACCCTCGAATCAAACACAACCAACAGCTTACCCCTCGAACCAATAACTTTCGAACCAATGATAGAATCTCGAACCAATATTTATTAAAAGCTAAACAGTCGGTTTAACTTTCTTCCCAAATCTCATTAAATCATTCCATTAAGCTATTGAAAAACTTAATAGAATAACTTTTTATATAATATCAAGATAGAATAATAGCAGAATAAATGCAATAAGATTTAACAGTAAAAACAGATTGAAATTAAAATCACTTTTATTAATATCAGAAAATGAGTTACAATACTATAAAAGAAATTACATAAACCCTACACCTAAATTGACTTTATAACTTTAAATAAAAAAATGGGATGATGATTACATCTTTTTGGGGGGGGGGGTTTATAGGCAAACCCCAAGGCCTTGCTGAGGAGTTTGTTGAGGCAGAAAGATGATCTTGGCCATCCGTTCTTCTTACTCTTTCTCTGTCTTGATCAATCGGCTGAAAATCATTCTCTCCTCACACGGATTGCAAAGGTGGCAATCCTTGTGATTGTTGTGTTAGTTTGATGCTGATTTGGCATGATATCATTGGTGCAATGATTGGTGGTAGTCAAATCCACCAATCAAATTCGATGGATGACGAGATGGGTATGCCACGTTGGCCCTTTGGTACCACCTTATTCTCCATCCAAAATAATTGGGGATTAATTTGATGCGCGTGCACTACAAACGAGGTAGATTGGAAACCCCAATTTATTCTAGGGTTATCTTTGTTGCGTTTCTTCCCCAATTCCTATCCTCCCGTTGTATTTTTTTCTTTGTTTATTTGTGACTATGACCAAAGTGGTTGACCAAAGATATTAAACATACTCCTTTCACCGTTTCTTTATTGGGTGTGATGGACTTGCAAATTTCCTACGTCTCATATATTGATTCTAAATGGGCTTTTGTAAACTAAAAATTCAAACTCCACCATCTATACTTATGAGATATTTTGAATTTGACCCAATTCGTTGAAAACTTATATAATTGGGCTTGTATGGGCTTTGTCCCATATAAGTTTCATAACTATATTAATGGGCTTTTAGGCCCATTAAGCACATGTGGGTCCCAGAAAGGCCCAAAAACCTTGATAAACTTGAATCCCGTCTTAAAAACGATCCCAACTTTTGGCTCTTGATATTTCTTCACTCTCATATCGATATTTTCCGGTTTTCGTGATCTTGGTTTCTTTTGAATTTTTGCACTTTTGGTTCTTTGACTTTTCTTCAACAATTGACCGTGAAATCTCGTGTTTTCTTTCCTTTTGATCTTTTGTACCTATTTCACACAAAAACACAAAACCACGCGTAATTCCGACTTTTATGATATTAAACACATGATTAGGTCTTGTTTTTCCTTGATTTTAGTGGTAAAAGGATAAGTGTTTACACACTTATTAATGGTGAATAATAAAAAAGGCAAGACCGAAGCTAATAAAACTCTCGAGGATGGAAGATAATAAAATGTCGAGGTAATACATGATAATAAACCCTCCGATGATGGCGGATAATAAAGGCCATGGTCAATATGTCAAATATTCAAATCCATTATAAAACCGTATTTATCGGTCTTTCTGGTGGACTTAATTTTTTGACACCGTCACTATTAAGAAAGGCTACTTATTAGTGGTTATAGTTAAACCGTTTCTTCTATATTTTTAAACTTAATGAATTATGTAATAAGTCAAATGAACCTTCGGGTACATGACATAATAAAATATTGAGTTACGAGAATTAAGAATAAGGGAGGAAAAGTAATACACAGTTAACGTGCATGAGTAGTGTTAGCATTAATTACTTGTAATCGACAATAATCTTGTTTTAAGCTTGGCATAGAGCATGTGCAAATCAAGGATGATGAATTTATCTTTCTCAGGCATTTACCTGTTCTTCACCCGTGATCCTAAAAGTCATTTTTAATGATGAAAGCAATACATTGTGTGCCGTTACACATTAGGGATGACTAAAAGCTAATTTAAGTTTGAATAAACGAAAAACGGAGTTGTTATGATACTTTAATCTAACATTCCGTGAGAACACGACAATAGTTTAGTATGAGGGATTCTGAGTGTACCAAAATACACATCTTTTATTTCTCATAAAACGGGCTAAAACGAATATAAAATCATCAAATACACCATATGTATGTTGGTTTTGTTGTTTGTATGTGTGTAGGTATGGATATAAGGAAATCATAGAAAAAAGGCCAATGTTTGACAAAACGAAGACGAGAAACGAAGATATGCACTAAGCCGAATCCGGAATCTGATTTAACGGGTTTTGAAACCTTAATATCTCTCTATTACCCAAAATAACCTTATCAAATCCCGAAATTCCCAAAATACCCTTACTATAACCAAAGGACCTTTAATCTTAAAAGGAATTTCAATTTTTGTCCTTTTTCATTTACATCGTTAGTCCCTAGTCAACAAAAGAACTAACGGTGCCATGGTGTGACTAATGATGGTTAATTGTTAAACTTCTATGTGGTGCATTTATTTTATCAAGCCCAACAACAAAACATAATCCATCCATTAAAACAGCCTACCCTTTTAATACTTCGTCAATTTTAGGTCAAACTGGCAAAAAGAAAGAAAGAAGTTTTCATTGTGCTTCTTCCCTGCCCTTTGTAATATTCACCAGCTCACTCACCAAAGGGTAAAACTCTATTTAAACCCCTAAAATCCATAATGCAACCAACTAAAAAACAAAACCATGTGATAGATGTCAAGTCAGCAAAGAGAAGACATGTGAAGGTTGATCCTAGGGCTGTGGATGAGTGCCTTTGTGACCAAGCCAAATCAAGGGCCACAAATTGACCAAGTGACACTATGCCAACTCAAAAACAAGGATGGCAACATTCCTAATGTATCCTAGTCATAGATTTACCAAGAAGGGACTAGAAAGACTTAATCATTGGTCAAGATTTGACAAGAGACAGAAAAGATGAAGACACCAAGGCTTACTCATCAGCTTATTTATAGCATAGGTTTTCCTTATGTAATTTTTGTCCATTTTCTTTGTAAAACAAGAAATTATGTTCAGAGTTTATGAGAGAATTGCAAAAATAGTCCTTTTAGTTTGATCAAATTGTAGATTTGGTCCGCCAAGTTTTGAAATTGCAAATATAATCCGTGTGGTTTGGCCAAATTGCATTTTTGGTCCTTTTACGACCTGAAATGACTAACATACCCTCGGCTTCATTCTTTAGGTTTTTTGTCTGGGAAAGGGTATTTTAGTAATTTCATGTCGTAAAAGGCCAAAAATGCAGCCCAAGATTTGCTACACGGATGATTTTTGCAATTTTGAAACTTGACGGATCAAACGTGCAATTTGGTCAAACCACAAGGACGATTTTTTCAATTCTCTCCAAGTTTTTTAGAAAGTTCTTTGTTTTATGCTTTAAAATTCCTTGCACATTTACTTATTATGCAATTTACATTCTAAAGTTATTTATTTACATGTCTTGTTCTTCCTTTTCATAAATCACAAAAATATTAAAAAATCATTTTTATATTGTTGAGGTGCTTATTTTAATATTTTATTTCAAATAAGTTGATTCTAAGGGTTACTCTGGTGTTGTTTGAAGTGGTTTCCAAGGCTAGAAGCCTTGGGTGTTGCTGTTTTGAAGTTTAAAGTATTTTGGTGCAAAAAGGAGAAAATAACTTTTAAGCTTATTGGGTAGTTCATAAGCTGATTAGGTCTATTGGGTATTGAGAATATCTTATTGGGTGGAGGATATCAAGTTGTAGGTCACAAGTTGTGCTTTGGACATTTTGTGAGTTTTTTTTCTACTTTTATAGCTATTTCTACCTTTTTGTTTATTTGTAGCTTAATCTCTGCTTTTTTGCTCTTATTTGCTTATTTCCTTTTCATTTGTATTGCTTATCTTAGTTTGATGCTTTTTAGTTACTTTTATTGCATTTCATAGGTTTAAGGTTTGAATTTTACAATTTAAAGGGTGTTTGGCATAAGCTACGCAAACAACTCATCTACACTCTAAGGTTTTAGTTATTCTGCTTCAGGTTACACTAGTTACTTATAGCTAATTTGGGACATTAAATTGTTTAAAAGAACAGAAAAGAAAAAAAAAACAAAAAAAGTATGTCTTAGGTTTTTGTCTAAATCCCACTCTGTTGATTTTTGTAGGTTCATGAATTCTTTTGTTAGTCGTAGTTCTTGCTTATTGTAGGCTTAATAGTAGTTGCTTTTAGATTTTTTGAGGTTTGAAGTAGTTATTATGGGCTATAAATCACTTTAGTGTTAAAACAGTTAGGTATTTCAAGTTATTTTTCGACGAAAAAGTGTGTGAATCTATGTAGCATGATAGTGATCTCAATAGGTTTCGGGTTTTGATTTTCTGGATACAAGTAGACTTAGAGGTTTGATTGATCTGTTTTGGGTGGTTGAGGCATATAGTGCTTATTTTGGCTTTTTAGCATAAGCCAAATTTAGCCTAAAATAGCATTAGTTGCATACCATAGGCTGTCATTATGTTGATTTTTGTTGCTTATGAATCTTTTTGTAATTGATTGTGGAATTGGTTGTGCTTATATTTTATATTTGAACTTATATATATGCTTCTAGCTTATTGAAAAGGTAAAATAATATAAAGCATAAACAAAAAGGTTGGGATTCAAACCCCAGACCTTAAGCCTCCTATACCTCAACATACTCACACACAAACCATTGGCGCCCTTGAGACTTTCCTGTCATACGATTCCAAGGGGGTGGTTATAACACAGTCCTAAGTTATGTTTTTCAACTTATACTTATAAAGTGCTTATTCCATTCTCTCATCTTACTCCGTATTCTACAAGCCTTTTCATTTCTTTCTATTTCTAAAGTCTTTTATTTGTATTTTCTTTCATTGCTCAGTTTCGTCAGGTCTGGTGGTGTAGAACCCTCAGCCCCACTATTTTTCCTTAGTGACGCTTAGCTTATTACTTATTTTGTTGGCTTTTTAACATTTGATTTTTAAAATCCTTTCGCCAATCATTTTATGTTCTTATTTTACACCTTTAGTACAAAAATCAATCCATTTGGTTGCCTTTTGATGTACCCGACTAATTTGTCATTTAGTGATATCTAGTCACTTTTAGTTTTAAGCTTATTCTACTTATTTACATAGCTTTTTCCAAACTTATTTTTTCTAAATAGCTTTTAAATGTGTTTTTAGGAGCCCTTGCAAAATTTCATTCATTTTTATAGCTTATTTAAGATTTAAGCTTTTTTTCAAGTGCTTATTAGTTTAATTCAATAAGCTATAGTCATTTCTGGTCAAAGCGCTTTTACGAAAATTGTTTTTATTTAAAAATATTGATTTGCATCTAATAATCTTTGTAAAAAGCTTAAGTTTTACTTATTGGGCCTTATAAGCCCATTAAGAGTGCTTATAGCTTATTTGAGCTTATTGTTTGCTTTTTCTCATATAAGTTCTTTTGTTAAAGCTGATTTGAACTTAATTTTAAGCATTTCCATCTTTTCACTTTTTGGTTTTTCGTATTTTTAGTTTGTGGGCTTTTTGGGATGTTTTCATTTTTTGCCACTTTTGTACATTTGGACTTTTTGGCCCATTTGTTTTTACAAAATAGTTTTATTTTCATTTTTAAGTTTAATTAAGTTAATTTTAATTCTTTTTAATTTTTTGAATTTTTTATAATTTTTTAAATTTTGTCTCGATTTTCATGATTTATGCAATTCGCGTTTTTTTCAATGTTTTCAGACCCGGGTCGATCCGGCCGGGTCAACCGGTTGAACCGGTTTCGGTCGAAAAAAGGGGTCATATAGACCCGGGTTTCATATTTTTGAAACCCGGCTTGACCCGGCGGGTTTGGGGGGACCCGGGTCAACCCGGTTCTCAAGACCCGGCCGGGTTTCGAATTTTTCGGATTTTTTTTGAATTTTTTTTTTTAATTTTCTGTATTTGCGACGAAAGTTTAGTTTTTACATATTATATTACGTAAGTTTTTATGGTTTTTATAAGTATAATTTTGTTAATTATTAAAAATATAAAAAAAAAAAAATTTAGAAAACCGGGTCGACCTAGGTTGACCCGGACCCGGCGACTCGACCGGGTCGATTTAAGACCCGAATTTTAAAACATTGGTTTTTTTAGTTTACGTCTTCGTAGGATTTAGAAATTAAACGTCTTTCATACCTTTACATATTCGATCGTTTATCCAAATTCTCTCCGTTAATCTCAAATTCGTAATTTTTTCGACGAACCAATGACCCGAAAAAATATATATATATGTATCATATTTGTTTACGTGATTATTTTTCTTGCCCCTAAATCTACATACATCAATGACACTATCACTATTTTATATACACGATAACCTAATTATCATTGTAATATAAACCAAATCTATCTATTATATTTAATAAACCACAGTTTTGTACAGCTGTCTAAAGCAGCCATTGTACAACTCTTAAAGCATAAATCTAATTAATTTTTTACAAAAATAACTTTTAACCTCATTGTGACACGTGGACTAAAAACAATTCTGGAATTTTTTACAAAAATAACTTTTAACCTCTTAAATAGTTCTTTGAATCATTTTCGTATAGTAATACACACATTTAACTTTCCAGTTTAGTTGCACTAAAATAAAAAAAGAACATCTATATCTTAACAGGAATGATAGTTTTTTCTTCTTTTAACAAAAAATAAATCTTAAGGACTAAAATAACACCTATCGTCCTTTGACGACAAATAAGCTATTCTCAATAAATCTTCTCTAAGAAAACACAGTCATTGATCATGGTTTTCGTGTCATCACTTAAACTTTTATACCAAAAAAGAATTCAATTCTAACTTACTGTAACAAGAATACACGGATGGGTGTAGCTTGAAACTAATTTATATTTAGTTTCATAATATAAAGGTTGAAGATATAAACTGATAATCTATTTGCCAACTTTGACACTATGATTTTGCATTTAAATTATGAATTGGTCAAATGGACAAAAAATAAATTTATTTACCTCATTACTTTAGTATGATGCTTACTTTCCGATAGTGTTAAAATTCATATTTAAAAATGAATGCAAGTGTGTATGAAATTAGGGGTGTTCAGTGTTTGGTTGCTAGAAAGAAAAAGTTTCTATGAATATAATTTGAGGGCATTCAATCTCCGTGTTATTTCTTCATTCTTAGACTGTTAATATGCTTTTGTTTCTCATTCTCCTTGTGCAGGTAACCAAATAGGTAGAAGCACTCTTATAGTTGCTACGTTTGTGTTAATGATGATTCTGCGTCAAATTTTATGCTCTCATTTATCATTATCCTCTATCAATTAAAATAAATTTATTATAGATAAATATCAAGTTTCAATCGATATGTGAGTGTTCTCTGTGTGTATATTTGTTTGTTAGATGAACGCCTTGGTGTGACTAGGAAAGCACGGCTGAAGATGAATATTTTGTCTCTTCGGGATCGCAATAGAGGTTTTATCTATAACTCATGTTTTAGTGTTTGTGTTTCATTTTGTTATGTTGATAATATAGTCGACGCACTGTTAGTGTTTTCACTATGTTGCTTTATATTTTGTATCGTTGTATATATGCCATACTATTAATGTGTGTTAAGCTAAATTTGTTGCGAATTCATCATCACATGAAGCATATTTTCTATGATGCAAAACACAATGTCACTAGCAAGTAGTTTGCTTAATAATATGTATTTCGTCCTCTTATGGAAAAGGTGACCAAACTTCTTGAAGTTGAATCGTTTTCGTAATTCATGATCAAATGTTCACTAAAAAAGTCAAAAGGTTAAAACAATTTGTAACCTTTCATCCGGTTATTGTTTAGGTGTTAGTAATCATCATTTGGTAAGTATTCATTTTATTGTAATATTTAGGGTTTTGATTTATATGTTATTTTTTATTTTTTTAGTTTCACTTCAATATTAAATTATGATATTTTTTTGTAAATAATTTGGGCAAAATCACACTCATCAGTATAAACTGTGATTAATTTCATTTTATAGTACATTATATTATTTGAATATACATTATATTATATGGTAATGGTAATTAATAAAAGAGTCCGTCGCATCAATCGTCCTTGCATAAATTGTCCTTGTGGTTTGTCGGGTTTAACGAAAATCGTCGCTGCAAACAAAAACTAACGGATTCTCTCCTTATGGTTTTGATCCGTAACGAATTTAGTCCTTCTGTCTAACATTTGTTAGTTTTTTCGTTAAATAGTTTGACGTGACACAAAAATAAGGGCCATTATTGTCCTTTTATACCAAGTAAACCATCGGGATGATTTTCATTACTCTTTAAAAAAAACCTTAAAATTTTTAAATTTTGAGAATTTTTTTATCTTTATTCATGGTAAACTTTGAAAAAAAAAATTCAAAAAATTGTAGTACATTTTTTAAAAAAGTTTATGTATTGTTAGAAACAATCGTATTACGTTATTTTTATAATTTTTTTTTAAAAAAATTGCATTTATGTTATTATTTGAAAAAATTGTATTGCGTTATTTTTAAGTGCCTTTTTAAAAAAATTGTATTACGTTATTATTTATAAAATTTGTATTACGTTCTTTTTATGCGCTTTTTAAAATAAAACTATGTTATTATTTAAAAATTTGTATTATGTTATTTTTATAAAAAAATTAAAGAAAAGTATTAACGTTATTTTAAAAAAGTTGAAATTTCTCAATTTAAATGATTTTTGAAAAGCGAATAAGAACATTAAAAAAGCGCTAAAAACTTTACAAATTTATTAAATTACAACGTAAATACAGTTTTTTTAAACATTTTTATGAAAATAACGTAATACAATTTTTTTATAACAACATATACCATTTTTGTTAAAAGATGTATTACAAATTTTTTTTAAATGAGAAATTTCAATTTTTTGAAAAAAAAAGCATAAAAAATCTCTAAATTTACGATGAATAAACGTAAAAGAAATTCAAAGTTTACGAGGAATAAACGTTAAAAGTATAATATTTTTAAAAAGCGCATAAAAAAATCTATAAAACTAATTTTTTTAATAGAGTAATGAAAATCGTCCCTATGGTTTATCTGGTCCTAAAAAAGACAACAATGCCCCTCATTTTTGTGTCACGTCACAGTATTTAACGAAAAAACAAACAATTGTTAGACGAAGGGACAAGATCCGTTATGGATCAAAACCATAAGGAGATGATCCGTTACTTTTTTTGCAGGGACGATTTTCGTTAAACCCGATAAATCACACGAGCAGTTTATGATGGATAGATCTGCTCAGTTTTCATCATTCTGTATGTAAAGGTGCTCTTTTACTTATTTCACGTATGTGGTACATTAATTGTTTGAGATTACTTTAATTATTACAAAATTGATCCACGACAGTCATCTATGAATTATATGGTCAACAATCACATTGCATAAATTATCATCTTATATATACAGTTTACAAAGTAGTCTTAAATATTAATTTTTCTGTTTGGTAATTGATTTATTTAGACCGGTGAGAATGAAATGTTTCATTTAAAGTAGCCATTGATGAGTTTAATGTAAAGAAGTTGTTCTTCGTGTCCGTCTCTTTTGTTATCACAATCAAGAAAAATCAAGGATAATTTTCCAGGCAAATCGGTTTGTTTTTGTCATGACTTGTGATACGTGCATGGCAAGACTTAGCCAAAAGAAGAAGAACTAATGTCTCCAAAAATTATGCATACACGTTTCAGTAGTTTACATGCACGTTATAATATTTTACTAGGTTTGTATGCATGGATTAAGCACTTCACTACTCCACTTTCCTATCCCACGTTTCATGTTATTTACATGATGAATACGGAAATCTCGCTAATACCACCATTGACATGGTTTATAAAGAGGTGCTACATAATTTATGATCACATATACATGTACACGTATGTCGCGTTCATAGAATAAAAAATTCGTGTTTTTTATATTTATTTTTGCATGTTTTGACTACTACGTGTCATATATGTTTGCAAACTATACTTTGCGTTTCATTATTCAAATGAGGTTCTTTCTAACTAATAACTTTGTAATACGAATTGTTATTTACTATCTTTTACGACGTTTTTTTAGGATACCCGTGAATTTCACGGGTCTTTTAGCTAGTTATCTTTAATAAAACACAGTTTTGTACCGCTCTCTAAAGCAGCCATTGTACAACTCTTAAAGCATACCTTTAATTAATTTTTTACAAAAATAACTTTTAACCTCATTATGACACGTGGACTAAAATAAGCTTCATGTTTAAATTTTTTCTAAAACTTGATAATTAATGTGGACTTTAAAATATTATTTCGTTTCTGAATATAGCAAATGGTTGCCAAATAAAATGTTCACTTATTTAATATGGATCCTAAACTTATTTTACGAAAGCCGTGTCTGTTAATTGACATATTACGAAATCATTTCTATACCTACATCATGCATGGTTTGCTATGAAAATTTATAAAAGCAGTTGTATTTGGAAGAGTAATGGTATCTACATATCAAAATAGTTCCCTACTTTCTTATGGCTAAATTTTACAATGATTTCATCAAAGACCTTAGTGCTGTAACAGACGATATTCGTATTCTCAGAATGCTGATGCAACCAACGCACAGTATACCAAAGGTTATCACCATGAAATTAAACTCATCCTAATGAACGAGCAGGTATGACAAAAATAATTAAATACCGTATGCGTTTTGGTTATTAATCGTCTACATATTATGAGTACGTGTACTTTTTATTACGTTGCAGCTCTAAATTGCATGCTTCAGTTATAACGGCTTTGGTCCCTATGCATAAGCAAAACTTGAATGGATGTGATGCTGTTGTGTTGCGGGTGTACTGTTTGGATCACATCCAACATGCATATCGAGTTGTTACCAACCTATTAAAACTAAACTTATATAGCAAGGCCCAGCTTAGCCAGTGTGTTGATTTCAATGGGTCATTTCATGGGTTTGTCTTCAAGCCCTTTAAAGAGGGTATAAGCTAGAAACAGGTTTTTACTTTATGAGTTAGTGAAAATACAACTATGTGAGATTATTGTTCTGTGTAAATAGATTATGTAAACCATATTTGAGAGATGAGTCACAATGTCTTTTTTTAGTTGATGTCCTCTAATGGCGTTTTTTCTGGGCTTTGCTTTTATATGCAAGGGTCGTAGCTCATCGTCGCCCTAATGGTACTAAATAAGTGGTCAAAGCTAATTCTATTCCCTAGATTCAATGTAGGTATACTTGAACGTTTCACGATCTTGATGACGCGATTTGTTACCAAAAACTTTTGGTAAGTTCACATATTCCTTGCAGTTTTATACATCATCATGTATTAGATCTTGGAGTTTTTATTTGTTTGGTTATTGAATAATTGTTGATTTTGTGTAGCCGAATAAGGGTTTAACTTTGATGACCTCCTCTTTTAAAATGTGGCTTTGATACACACATATAAAATTCAAGCCTTAATTTTGTACTTAAAACTTATTTAGGTGTTAAGAAAAACCACCTATAAGTTGGAAAGTAGTTATGAAAATTGCCATAATCAGTTGAGACCCACATAAATTTTCGAGAAAAAAGGCAGCAATACTCATCTTTTAGTGCTTTTTATGAATTGAGTTTAGTCACAATATTGAATGTTTTGGTTTAATTTTAGGAAAATTGGTTTTTACGCTTACTGTGTCTATTTCTAAGTAGTAATGCTATCTAGACATATAATCTATATCTAAATACATGTCTAATGCATAAATTACTTGTATAACTGTATTATATTTTTTTCTTTCACAAATTAATAACCAATCACTTTTCCAAATCCATCAATCAAATTATTAGGCATAAACGAGTCGAGCTTTTATCAGGCTATTCGAGCTCGACCTCAAGCTCCACTCGATCGAGCCGAGCTTTTATCGAACTCAAGCCCGAGCTCAAGCCCAATAACATGGCTCA
Source organism: Glebionis coronaria (assembly GCA_025667525.1). Lineage (NCBI taxonomy): Eukaryota > Viridiplantae > Streptophyta > Magnoliopsida > Asterales > Asteraceae > Glebionis > Glebionis coronaria. The sequence goes on from CM046880.1 coordinate 413,600,662, forward strand.
AAATATATAATGAGCCGAGCTCGAGCTTTTGATAGCTCGGCTCGAGCTCTTATCGAGCTTTTTGAGCTTCAATATAAATATATTTTTATATAAGTAAACGAACGTTGATTTGAATATTAACCTTATTATAAAGGATAAATCTATAAAAGATTGAATAATTTATTAATAGTCGTTATCATAGTTTATTAAAAACATAATTTTTGTGGTGGTGTGTAAATTTTAGTAATGTATATTGGTTTCATATATAAAATTTCAAGCTTTTCAAGCTATGCTCGAATCCTAATCGAACCGGGCTCAAGCCTTAACGGTCAAAGCTCGACAAGCTATCGAGCCGAGCTCGAGCCCAAGCCCGGTTGAGCTCAAGCTCAGCTCGACTCGATTACACCCCTAAGTAGGCTTGCTAATTAGGCATTCAAATTATTTTTTTCTTTTCTATATTTTATCTTCGCTAATGAAGATGTTGTTTTGTAGGTAAAAACTACCATTCAAGACACTTCTACATGCTCTTTGTCACTTTCCAGCTAATGCGATTAATCCATATTAAGTGATTCCGTTAGCATACTCATTTAGGGTACTACTTTTCGTTTGTTTTAAGCAGATCGTTGCACTCAACAACGTGTAACCATGGACAAACACATAAACTATACACAATTTTAGTTAGACCTTTGTATTTAGTATTTAGATATCTGTAAATGTTACAGACCTAAGATAAATACACCATAAATCACCAACTGAATGATAATCATAATTTGTTTTGTAACATATGCATTTCCTAATAAGATGGCATGGTTTGATAAACGATCATTAGTCGAGAACTATTGTGGAAATGGGCCTGCTATTTTGGGAAATGGCATTTGCGTGGTATAAGTGGTGGAAAAAAATGAGAGTTCACTTCCTTCTAATATTATGAAAAAATTTCAATGAATATCATCTCTTTGATATTCATTGAATGCTATTTGAAGATAAGTGTACATGTGTTTCGTGTATTAGGGTTGGTCACTGAGTGATAAATTCTCTGCTACGTGATTTTGCAAGGCAAGGGACACAATAATTTATTTAGTGGGCTATTGAAACAAAGTAAAGTAGTAAACATCTAACACTTTCGATCAACAAAAAGAGGCGTGAGATCAACGAATTGCACCTGTTAAGCCAAGGACGACAGTAAAATACAGAATAATGGCACATCCATGGTATTTACGCTCTAAAAATAGGAATGCAGATTTTCATTCTTTTGTGGAAGATATAGGGTGTTAATAATCATCAATTTGTTAATGCTTAAACTTGGTTTCCTAACAATGTCCTCGCATGCCGAATTAATTGTTTGTTTATATGTGTCGTAAACTTTGTTAAGAATATCAACTTATTCATATCTTTTTATGTATTGTAACTTATTTTTTTTGTAAGTCTCCAAACACAATACTACTTACAATTTACTTCATAAAAAATCCTCGACTAACAATGCTACCCGCAATTTACTTGTGTATAGAAAACACCATATATATTTGGCTCTCATGTGAATGTCTCAAGTTCGGTACAAATACCGGTATTTTTAGACGCACGTGTTTCAAGAACCCAAAAAATGTTGGAAGACTCTTAGTTGTGACAAAAGCGACAAATATACAAATCTAGCAATACATGTTATTAACATGTATAAAGGAGATTTATTTCATATATTTATAGCAAAAAAGGATCGAAAAGAGTTATGTATGAAGACGAAAATCTCATTTATATCAAGCTGGTTTACAAAGAAATGCTACACAGTTTATGATTACATCTACATGTACAAGTATGTTGCATTATTGAATACAAGACTGATATTTTTATTTTTATTTTTTTGTTTTGCCCATTGTGTTTCATATAACATATGTTATGATTACTGTAAACCGTATATTTTACGTTTGCCGTTCTTTTTAACTAATAACTACATAATACGCAGTATAATTTACTAACTTTTTAAATGTATTTTTATAAATACCCGTGAATTTCACGGGTCTTTTAGCTATTTTATATAAAGCAATCATTGATGCATTGCTCGAATGGTGCACTGTTCAATTCTTTCATCGTAAATGTTTACTATATCGATTAAAAGAACATTTATGAAAATATTGAATGCTTTAATTATTATATTTCATTATTTTACAAGAAATGTTATATTAAAGTGTCATCGTTTATAAGATATAATCGTGAAAAATATATGTATACATGCATATAATTATTAGTGGCGCAAATGAGCCCTTTGAACAGGGGCGGAGCCATGTGTGTAGTACCGGGGGCGCCGCCCCCAACAAAGTTTTCGCGGACACAGAAACTATGTACAAAAAGTAGTCAAATTTAGAAAAAAGTTACGAGTGCCCTCATAAAGATTTTCTGAGTGCCCTCAACAAAAACAATGTTTTTTAGCATTGTTGTCGTTTTTCCGATGGTCTGATTTGCCGGAATTAGTATCGAAGAAGATGAGTAAAAAACTAGAAGGAAAGTGAGAAAATCAAGTGTGGGTCAATGCCAATACTAGGCGACAAAATCAATGGCGTTAATATTTTTTAGATAAACAAATATGAAATATAATAGGACCACGTTGTATCCTTTTTAGTGTATCTGTCCTTTTATTCTTATAAGCAACAAAACTTTTCTACAAATGATCATTATATATTTTTACAAGGAGAATGTATTATGCAAAAGGTAACATACCAATTTGTTGATTACTGGGAAAATTTTCGAAAATGTTAAAAGCCAAAAAAACATGTTTTTCTAGTATAAGTTTAGAGCAACAAAAAAGACATGGCAACAAGCAAAAGATTTTGACTAATATTCAAAAAATACGAAAAAATAAGGCAACAAAAATGTCATGTAACACACTCTGCACACTATTGCTTTGAATCTTTCTGTTACCCTGAACCAAATTGACACAAACAACATTTTTAAACTTGTTTGAAAAATTCCAATTGAACAATGGACCTTTCAAGAATTTTCCTTAAATTATATTGAAAGTGAATTAAATTTGAGACTTTCATATTTATATTTGAGTAATATTAATCACAATTGTAGTAAAACTTAAACTATCTGAATGCTTTGGTAGTATTTTCATGATAAACTGTTTACGTTTTTCGTATGTATTATGTGTTCGACATATTATTAAGGTAGCTATATCTATTTATTAAATTTACGAATCAATTTTTATTGATAGACAATAATACCTATGATAAACGTCATTTGCATGAAGTAAAGAAATTTTGTTATCTTACTCAAACCCGACGTGCGATCACTCACCTCGCAGGCTTTCACACACTCTCAAAAACGACCCTGAATTTTGGTTAAGTTCTATTTTACCATGGTTGAAAAGTAAAAAATAAAAGTCATTAATACCCAACGCCAAAAATATGACCGTTGCCAACTCTCAACAACGTTCCAAAAACCCTTTTTTTTATTTAAAAAAGTAGTCACATTCTTCTTGGCCCCTTTTTAGTTACCGTTATACGCTCTTCTATCTTCCCCCTTAAACCCCAAAATATCCCCAATTATTCATTCATCAAACCAATTCATAAACCCAAAAAATCAAATCTTTAAATAAAAACTTTAATCTTTTATAAGGGTTTTCAAGAAATCGACTCGAATTGCGGCTATTCGAGTTGTATGATCAGATTTAGATACCCTTTTAGCTTCTTGTCAAAACCCATATTTTATTTTGATCAATTTAGTTGTTGATTATTCGTATTCGATATGGCCCAATTAGCACCAGGGATATTGTTAAAGCTTTTAAATGGTATGAATTCCGGGGTTAAGCCTACAAGCGAACATAGGAGTTCGCTTTTACAAGTGACGGATATCGTCCCCGCTGATCTTGATGAGAAAGATTTGTGGCCGAAACACGGGTTTTATATAAAAGTATCGGATTCGTCTCATTCAATCTATGTGAGTTTGCCTTTTGAACAAGATGATCTTGTTTTAAGTAATAAAATGCAGTTAGGTCAGTTCATATATGTTGATAATTTGGAACCGGGGTCGCCTGTTCCTATAGCTAAAGGAGCTAAACCGCTTCCTGGTCGTCATCCGTTTGTTGGGACGCCTGAGCCGTTAATGGGGTTAAGAGGAAAAGGTGAAAAGAGTGATAAAAGTGGGATATTGGGTTTGGGGTTAAATTTAAACACGGGTACTAAATCGTGTGTGCCGAAAAGGAGTTCTTGGGGTACAAAAGGGGATGATGGGGTTTGTGCGTCTCCTATGGTTTTGAAACCGTGTCCTTTGGATTTTGATCAGTGTACCCCTGTTAGGGCGAAGTCTGCAATTAGGGTTAATTTTCCTATGTCGCCTATGACAAGAGGACGAGCAAGTGAGAGAGAAGGATCGGTGAATAGCGCGGTGAGGGGCTCTGTGGGTGGGGGGTTGTTGTCGAAGATGATGGAGAGTCCTGTGATGAGGAAGAGCTGTGCGATTGGCGGTTCTATGATGAAGTACACGAGGAGTAAGAGTACTATTTGTGACAGGGATGCAAAGATTCTGCGAAGTCCCTTTAATACAGCTGTAGGTACATCTCCCTCTTTGTTGTATTTGTTGATTGCTTTGAAAATGTTGGTTATAAATAATGATGTTTGAATTAGTCACTGCGATGTTGAACTAGACATAATCTGTAATTAGAAACTGTAAAATGCGGGTGTTTGGGACTGATTTTTTAAGCGATTTGTGCTTATGGGTTTAAGATTTTTTAGTAGAAGTAGATAAGTAAATTGCCAGCAATACCACCTGAGATAAGCAGTTTGTGCCTGTTAAAGTTAAATCAGCAGTTAAGCTAAATTAAATGACTGCAGTTTATAATGTCAAAGCTCTTTAGTCTGTTTAAATTGGATCTTGAGTAGGCAATACAAAGTGATATGTTTAGTGCAGAATTAGTCAATTCAAAAAGGACGTTGTTGCAATAGAAAGTTAGTTTGTTTCACTGTTACCTTTACTTTTAGTGTGGCATTTGATGATCTGATGGTGGTAGGAAGTTTAGCATGTCACGTGCCACTTGAATCTTATCAGTTGGTAAATTTAGCTTAATCACATGCAGATTGCAGGTCATCTAAAAGTGTAAAAGAGGGGTGTTTGGGATTAGAATTTAAACAACTAATGCTTACGAATATGATTGTAAATAAAAACAGATACTTTTATAACAGCTTGTTTCACCCACGTAACTTGCAATATTGAATACTAAATACCAAGCTCCGGAGCAGTTAAACTAAATCAAAGTACTGAATAATGTGAAAGCTCTTCAGTTTGCCTTTTTTTAGTATTTGTACCCTTAAGAATAGGCAAATAGGTAATTTGCTAAAGTAAAGAAGTCTCTCAATGTTTTGTTACTTCTACGTGACATTTGATGTTTTTAGGAATTTGAGTAACATTACTGATGATCTAGTTGGTTCATTTGCTGAAAACATACTGATTAAGAAGTTCTGACTTTTATCACAGGAAAAGAAAAGCACAACACCGCCACCAAGTTTACGGAACGCACGAAAGTTGTCTTCCCCTGCTGTGACTTCAGAGACAAAGAACTATTCAAACTCAAAGATGGCTTCACAACAGGAGGACTCTCCATATGGTGACACAAACTTATCATTCAATTTGCCCGGAAAACTTGGCCTACTGGGAAAGGTACTGCAAGACTGCAACTTCCTGGTGAAAACATCATGTCTAATTTCTAAAGTTTTTTACTTCATAATAGTATTAAGACTCCAAAATTTTGCGTTATTCTGCTTATGCTTTTTTGCTTTTTACTTTTTGATTTCTTGAAAAAATGACGATTTGACTCAAAAAATGTTTTTTTATTGCCACGCTTGTACAAAAAAAAAACAATATGACCTTCATGATGAATTTTATTCTATCCCTATATCAACTCTCTTGATTTTTCTGGTTTTATAATGAAAATTACTTCAGGAAGCTATCCAGCAACGTGAGACGGCTCAAAAAATCGCCCTCCAAGCACTTAGAGAGGCTTCAGCCACTGAAACTCTTGTTCGATCTCTCAAGTATGAATAACTTCTAGTTCTCAAAGTCGTCGTTTAATACATCTATAATCTGAGTAGCGATCACGATCTATAACTAACATCAAGCTTGTCTTGTGTATGACTTGTAGGAATCTTTCTAAACTGAGCAAGTCAGCAAAACCCGAAAATCCAGCGGACTGTTTTGACCAGTTTCTTGACTTTCATAGCCAAATCGTTCAAGCAGTAGCTGAAATGACATCCATCAAGGCTGCAACATCACAAATCTCAGCAGAGGACACACCAGTCTTGCACGATATCATGAACAACAACAGCAACAATTCTGACTCAAATAACGCTTCAAAAAGACGAGCTGCATTACACAAATCAATCGCAGCCTTTCCTGAAAGAAGTGATCAAAAGTCAGCCAGCATTGGGAAACTAATGAGACCACCATCAAATATTAATAGTCACAAGGTCAAAGTCTTGGACAATGATGAAAACAAGAATCCAGGAGTGGGACAATGCAGCTTAAGCAATACCATTAAACTTGGGATGCAGATTGAAACCGAAGCTGGCATTTGGTTCATGGAGTTTTTGGAGAAAGCGTTGGAAAAGGGTATGAAGAAAACGAAAGGAAACGTTGTATCGGATGCAAAGAAAGTTCATCAAGCGCTCATATTGAAAGTGATCAACTGGGTTGAAGTTGAACAATGTGATTCTAGCAAGAGACCAGTGCATCCAAAAGCAACACAAATTGCTAGGAAGTTGAGGATTAAAATGAAGAACCCTTGAATGTTCAAATATGAAAGGTATAACTTAAAACTGTGTGAATTGTGTGATTGTGAGAGACACTAGTGTCAAATATTGTTTGATCAGTATAAGATCATGTACTCTTGTTCTTAGTTTATATTGATATTAAATTATTTGCATGATAATTAGCTTTTACAGTTAGATTTATCGGATTTGGGATTTGTGTAACAAACAATAAAAATTATACAGTATTGAACAGAGTTTGTAATATTGCTGCATGATGCAGAAATAAGTAGTAAAATGGATTAGCAACTGAGTACATTATGAATGAATAATGTTGGATGCCGGGTTTAGATACAAAAACTAACAATTATACTTCAACATTTTCTTGTCAAAAAGTGTCCGGTCGAGCAACTACTTTCTTTTGCTTGTTGCGCTTTACAGAATGACAGCTTATCCGTCTGAACTGAAAAAATTGTAACCAAATTAAAGTGTTGCAGTTGGCATCCCTCTCTGCTGTGATTTCACGATCATGTGCTCTTGTTCTTAGTTTATATTGATATTAAATTATTTCGATAATAATGTACAAGCTTTTGCAGTTAGATTTATCAGATTTATGTAACAAACAATAAAACGCATACAGTATTGAACATAGTTTGTAATATTGCTGCATGATGCAGAAATAGTACGGTAGTAAAGATGCGATTAGCAACTGAGTACATTATGAATGAGTAATGTTGGATGCCAGGTTTAGATAAAAAAAACTAACAATTATACTTCCAACATTTTCTTGTCAAAAAGTGTCCGGTCGTGCAACTACTTTGTTTTGCTTGTTGCACTTTACAGAACGACAACTTATCTGTCTGAAGTGAAAAAGGTGTAACCAAATTAATGTGTTGCACTTGGCATCCCTCTCTCGCTGTGATTTCACGATTTTGAGTAGTTGTATATCAAAGGGTCAAACAAGGCTAGAAGAACAGCATTTTATCAACTCACTGAATCACTCGTGCTAGCTAACATCCCCAGCCATTGAGCCTTCAAAACAACTCGTTGTTGCGTATGTAAAGCTTATCTTTGTTTTATGTGTGTAAATTTTCATTATCATGAGTTTTTTTTTTTTTTTTAGAACGGCAATTTTTTTACAACTCACACTAATTATCTCACAATTCTATCTCACATGTCTCCACCGAGACTTGAACCCACAACCTTTAGGTTAGAGGGCCACTCACATACCGCTGGCCCAAGAGGCCTTTGGTTATCATGAGTTAGTAGGTGATTAACTGATTATATAGATGGTGGAACTTAATCATCTAACTTTAGCGATTTGGAACATAATAATCTGCTTTTAATCTTTTATTATTAAATAAACATACCACAGTGCTTAAATGATGATCTATGTTGTTACTGGGCGTTTAAGCTCCTTTACAAGAGGTCGATAATTCAAACCTCACAAGTTACAAAGGGGAAAAGTCACAAATCTGAGGAGTTGAGTAGGTGATAAGTGGGCCTAGCCCACCCACAAATTCTTGAAAATCAGACATGTCTATTACATTTTAAAACTCAACTTTCTATGCATTTAGCCCATCTGATATAAGTCTATCTAAAAAGTAGCGAGTGTATTATACTGTACAAGTAACTTACAAACCTTAATTGCTGCATTTCTGAATTCTGATAGCGTGATTCGTTACAATTTGAATGATGTAGTTGAGACATATTAGAGCACACGGTACGGTGGCTGGTCAGTGGGCTGGCCACGGCGGCGCCAACCGTACCGTGGCTCGCGTCGTCGAGTTTGGGCTGGCTACAACCAGCCGACGTCATGGGTCGCGGCGCGATCCCATGGCGCAGCCAACTACACCGTGGCTCGCGTCATGGGTGGCGTTATGAGTTTTTTTTTTTTTTTTTTTAAAAAAAATTTAAAAAAGTAACCGTTGGGAGTAACGGAATTTTTATTTTTTTCCCGTTTTTTGACCGTTGGAAGGGAAAAACCCCCATTTTTTCATCTTTTTTACCTATAAATCCCCCCTCAATTTACCCAAACATCACACCTTCTTCTACATCTAATTTTTATATTTTTTCTATCCACCATGAGTCAAAATCCTAATCCAAACCAATACCCGAATCAATGGTTAAACAATTACTTTTCCGATCCTTAAAATCAAATTCCTTCTACTCAACTACCGAATTCGTCTTCTTCGTCTAACCCGAATACTCCCTCATCCGCAACATCTAGCACTTCAAGAACATTCGCCAACTATAATCAACTCCCAAATCCGTTCACTACCTTCCCACAACAACAAAACCCGTTTCTTAATTGTACACCCGAGCAAAATATGTGGTTCCAACAATCCTAACAATCATAAATCTTCCAACAATCACAACAATTCCAAACCTTTCCTCAACACACTTCACAAGAAACACAAGAACCCGAACAAAACAATGAACCCGAAGAACCCGAAGAACCCGAAGAACAAGTCGCGGCACAACCGAAGAAAGGTCCGAGAAAGAAAAGTGTTGCTAAAAAAAACCCGAAGAACAAAGCCCCGGCTACACAACCACCTCCGAAGTCGGACCGTTCTTTTTGGACCCAACGTGAGGAAGAAGTTTTGGCCGAGTGTTGGATTAAAGTATCCGAAGACCTGAAGGTCGGAACCGATCAACCATTCGATTCGTTTTGGTACCTAATTATGGATATGTATAATGATCGGCTTAAGGATGAGGGTTTGAAACCTCGAAACAAAAATATGTTGACCGGGAAGTGGACGAATTTAAACCGCGAGGTTCATAGGTTTAATTCGTTTTATGAAAACGCCAAACTTCTGAGTGGCGAAAATCAAGACGATTTGATGACTCGTGTGATGAGTTTGTATCGAGATGAAAACGGGAACAAGGAGTTTCCACACAAAAGTGCTTGGCTTGTTTTGAAAGACAAGTATAAATGGAAAAATCCTTATTCAACTCGAACACGCCGGGCCCGAGGCAAGATAGCCGATCTAGATCCGGATCTTTTCAATGACGAGGCAAGATAGAAGAAACTGCTCAGTCTTAGTGGTTAGTGTGTTGAGTCGTACTGATATTACCGGGTAGTATGTCTTTCTCAAACCTTCTTTTAGTTATAGTTAAAAAATTATTCGTTTCTTCTGAGAGAAAGAGATTTTGGCATATCTAGAATTCGAGACCGTCAGGAATACAAACTTTCCTCAAAAAACCATTTAGTGAAATCGGCACAACTAACTAGGCTAGACCAGTTGGAAATGTAGTTGAGAGTTTTAGTTTAGATTCATTTTTATGTTGATGTGAATGAGCATTTTGTGCGGATAAGCTAGCTCAATTGACCGCCAGTAGTGATTTGGGGAGGTTGTTCACATTCGAGGGGTCTTAGATTTATGTTTTTTTTTTCGTGAAGGTTTTCTTTCAACGTGAGAAGCTTTGAAATTTTGCCTCATATATACGTCGATTCAAAGCTGACATTAACTACCTTTTAGATATGTAATGTAGAATCAAATTGACAGAGACTCCTTTTGACTGATAACAACGACTCAGGATGAGAAAACTTGTAAAACCCAGTACGGCCGTATTCTTAATTCGGGGACGAATTATTCTTTTAGAGGGGAAGAATTGTAAAACCCGTATTTAAATTGGGAAACATAAATACGCGGATTTTTACTTAAACCATTTACGTATAATTTATCGACGGAAACAAACGCGAAAAAATTTTACAAGTAGTATTATTATATACAAGTTTTAAAAAAAAATATAAAAATAAATAAATGAAAGAGAGGGGCCGGTTATAAAAAAAAAAGAGGAGGTAATGGGCTTTAGCCCATTTTGTTTGCACAAAAAAACCATACGGGAGTTCTTTTTTTTCCCAAAACAGTCGAACAAAAAAAAATTAGGGTTTTTCTTTATGTTGGCCGCCGGAAGAGAGAAAAAAAAAAGAGGAAGGAAGTCCGGCCGTGTTTTTGATCTAGCAATCCTTGTACGTATCTTCCGTTTATCAACTATTACGGTATTTGTTCTTTTCATATATCAAATTATATAAATCACGAAATAGATTATACAAATCAAAGAGAGAATGTTTGCTTTTATAAAAATCAAAACCAACACAAGAACCTACGTATAGGAGTGTCGGGTTTGGATTAATGATCAAACCGAGACCACAGTGGGTCTCGGTGTGGGCTGTGTCGGACGACCGAGGGTCAAAAGACCCAAAAGGATGGGGTGTTCGTTTAGCTTAGGATAGTCGGGACTGTTTGGTTTAAATGAAACCGAGACCTAGAGTCTCGATGACTCCATCTTTGCCCAGCCGTGACCCACACAGGGGCGTCTAGGGCCAGATCCGAATAAAGGGTGTGTTTGGGGGCTGCTAAAACATAAGGGTGTGTTTGGCTAAGTATAAACAGTGGGAAAACATAAATAAACAGTGGGAATGTAATAACAAGTTAATGGGAAGAGATAGATAGAAAACAGTGGGAATTTAAAAGGGATTAGCGACAGTTTTGCGACAGAAAATTCTGTCGCAGAATTGTTATGGGTGCAGTTTTTAAAACTCAGGTTTTGGTGACAGATTTAGCGACACTGTTTCTGTCGCAAAGACTGTTAGTTATATGCAGTTTTAGAGGGGACGGTTTTAGCGACAGTTTTAGTGACTCAGTTTTGTCGTTAATTTCATATAGACAGATTTTTTTTATATAGTTGTGGCATTGTGTAACGCGACCGAGATGGGCTCGGTAAGCTCAGGACGTTATTATAAACCATAAAGCAAATATTTTATATTATACCTTTCTAAATTAAATTGTTTTATAAATATTTTATAAGTATATTAAATTAAATTAATTCTTTAATATTTAAAAGGGGGTATATTTTAGGAAATGAATTAAACTAATTGAGAACTTTCTAAATTAAGAAACTTCTAATTTAGCGGAATACTTATTATAGAAATACTTTATCGTCAGAAATACGTTTGTACATAACTAATAGTAGAACGATAATACAATAAGATGAATTATTATAAGATCAGATTTAGCCGTTAATATACGTATGGAATTTCATAAATAAATAAATAAGAAACCAATAAGATCAGTAAAATTTAATAACGGATATCAGTTAACTTATTCGCGTCCTTTATTCATGTAGCACGCGTGAAGCCCGAGTAGTATTCGTTCAGTCTTTCATTCTGTCAGTTACTGGACTAGAGGTACGGATTTCCCGTCCTTTCAGTAAGGACTTCCTTTCTATGCATGATTAGGATTTCCCCATCTTCAGCCAAATGTTTTCCCCAGTATATGTTTAAACTTATCAGTAATCATGTTATGAATTAAATAAATTGCCTGAGCATTATATACAAGCATGTTTAGTTTATGTACTAGTTACGGAGGTACCGTAACCACGGCACTAGAGGCACCGGTGTCGTGACTCACATGCAGGAGAGTGATATCCTGCATCGTCCCACTCAGCTCAGCTTGGCCATTTTATCAATATTAATTAGTGGGGCGTATGGATGCATCCTAGGCTACATTTACAGTTTAGCAGGTGAATGTGGTGTGTGCTCTACATCCTTCACATTGGAGCTGATCCCTCACCCAGCACAGTTATTTAGAGGTCACCCCTCTACAGCATGACGAGGACACCCCTCTATGTATTCATGCAACAGTTGTTACAGTTCATGACCTATATAAGCTCTTGGCAAATTAAAATACAGAAAATATATGTTTTCAGAATTAATAAGTTATATTTCAGTTTCAGTACTTATGAACCATGTTTATCAGATTTTATGCAGAGTTTTACCACATGTCATATCAGTCTTATAGCTTCATTGTTGTCTTCTATTCCATTACTTTCAGTACTTCCTATTCATGTTATATTCGTCCACTGAGCGTCATGCTCAGCCGTAGTTTCCTTTCATGTTTTCAAACGGCAGGTACACAGGGACGATCTTAGGACTTCTAAGAGTGTACGTGCATTTGGATGGGAGCTATCCAGACTCCTTTATTTTTATGCACACATTACGTTACTTTACTTTGGTTGTGTGGACACTGTTTCGTCCTTTTTCTTTCAGTATTAAATCTTTATATTTTGGGCTTATGTTGGACTACCGATGTTTGATTCCGGTATTTCCGTTTGGTCAGTTAATGTTTAATACAATACCTTGCATGCTTTGATGACACGCCATAAATACACGTAACGGTCCATTTATCCAAGTGGGGTGTTACAATTATGGTATGAGAGCCAGGTTCGACCTGTAGGCTCTAAAACTTGACCTGTGACTAGTGGGTAGTCAACAAGAACTTCTTGTATTTTGGCGTCGTTATTTCCATGCTACTCATGAATTTTATCAGTCGGATTTTCAAAATTTTGATTAAGTGAACGGTTGGTACAGGACTTACCATACTTAATCGCATGTGCTTTTCAGCGAACATTTCGTTTTGGTGAACTGACCATAGGCGTTCACCCTTGCAGTTTAAATTTTGTATGGATGAACTGACCATAGGCGTTCATCCTTACTCATGTCGGATTTATGTTTCAGTAATTGTCATTTGTGAACTGACCCTAGGCGTTCACCAGTATTCATGTCATATTTTATTGGCTATACCTTCATGAATTACACTATGCGTATACAGATTTATTACCCCAGATTTTGGCAGTTTTATCAACTTATCCTCTTTTATTTCAGATGCCACCCAGACGCGAAACCGAGAATGATCCTAACGCAGCTGCCATTGCTGCTGCTGTTCAGGCTGCTATACAGGCCATGTTACCCCAAATTCGTGATGAGATCCGAGCTGAATATCAAAATGGACCTCAGCAGAATAACAACCCTCCTGCTCCACCACCTGCCACTTTACCCGCTTGGCTGGATCTGTTTAACAAGCAGAAACCCCGACTGTTTGAGCAGACTGTAGCTCCCACTGACGCTGAAGACTGGATCTACCATATAGAGAATTTTTTTGGAGCTATGGGTTGTGGTGATGTTTTCAAAGTTAGGCTTGCAGTTTACAAGCTGGAGGGTCCTGCTCTACATTGGTGGAGGTCTCAGAAACTGTCCAATGGGGGAGATGCTTGGGAGCTTGCATTGACCTGGGCACGTTTCAAGACGATGTTCTATGACCAGTTTTTCCCGCATGCGGAGCAAGCTAAGATGAAGAGGGACTTCCACGTTATTCGTCAGAATCATGGCGAGAACAGTATAGAGTTCATGCACCGATACCTCAGGATGGCTGGATTCTTAGGGGAGGCTGCGGGTACCGTAGAGGAGCAGGCGAAGCAATTTCGCTGGGCTCTTCACTCTAGGACTGCAGATAGACTGATGAGTGCCACATTCACTAATGTGTCACAAGTAGCTAATGCAGCTCGGGATGTCGAGATGCTTTTCGAGAGAGATGAGCTCGAGAATGTAGAGCGTCCGGAGAAGAGGTGCATCTCACCCAACAGACTTAAACAATTTAGCCCTATTATTGCTTGTCAACTTATATGTTATGACTTATCCAATTATAATCTTACAGACACAGAGGAGGAGACCGATCCCAATCGACTACTCCGCATCAGAACTACAGGAACCACGGTCAGTCATATGACCGTAATCGGTCAGATAAGAGGAGCGGCGGTGATAATTACCATGGCAGCTCCAACTCATCGGGCAGCTACAGGTGATTCTTTAAGCCCCATAAATACTAAACTATCGTGTAAAACAGATCTTAAATTTTTGTAAATTCCAACAGAGATGATGGACAGGGGCGTGACCAAAACAACAGGGGTCAGCAGGTTGCCCGATCGGCAAATTTTGGTAATTTTAATTTCAGTCAGATAGCCTTATTTCAGGTTAAGATATCAGAATCGTGACACGTGTTTTTCATCGTAAAACAGGTTCTCAGCAAACCAGAGCTGCTTCTACCGTGTATACTTATCCCACTTGCATCACATGTGGAAAGAAACACACGGGACCGTGCCGTCGTGGTACAAGTGGTTGTTTCTAGTGTGGCCAGTCGGGCCATCTGAAGAGGGATTGTAAGAGCGGGAATGCTGCTGGTACCTCAGGCCAGACACCTCAGATGTTACCTCCGCCACCACCGATACCACCAACTACTGTTCGTGTCTACACTACTACCCGTGAACAAGCAAATAAGACCACAGGTACCATTACTGGCATTTTGTTTATACACGGACAGTCTGCATGCGTGCTTTTCGATACAGGCGCCACGCACTCGGTTATATCTACTTCATATGCTGTTAGAATAAACATGACCCCTACGCCACTAGACAGTGTACTTAGTATATCTACCCCCATGCGAGACTCTGTACTCATTACCCAGGTGTATAAGGATCTCCCTCTTGAGTTTGATGATAAAATCCGTCCAGTCAGTGCACTTCCTTTAGATATGTGTGAATTCGATGTTATTCTGGGTATGGATTGGTTGTCGGTTCATCATGCCACCATAGATTGTCATGCTCACCAGGTCATCTTTGGTGATGTCCGGACACCAGAGCATATTCACCGAGGCTTCCTACCAGGAAAACATGTTCAGATCATTTCAGCTTTACAGGCTCGTACCTTACTATATCATGGTTGCGAGGGCTTCCTAGCCACAGTTCATGACACGACTTCGGAGACACCTTCAATTCATGACCAACCAGTTGTGTCAGACTTTCCAGATGTCTTTCCCGAGGAACTTCCAGGTTTACCTCCCATGCGAGAGGTAGAATTTGGCATCGATCTCATTCCAGGTGCAGAACCAGTATCTAAAGCTCCTTACCGTATGGCTCCTGTAGAGCTTAAGGAACTGAAGGATCAACTTCAGGAACTTCTCGAAAGGGGTTTCATTCGTCCAAGCGTGTCACCTTAGGGCGCTCCAGTATTGTTTGTCAAGAAAAAGGATGGTAGCATGCGTTTGTGTATTGACTACCGTGAGTTGAATAAGCTCACTATTCGTAACCGTTATCCGCTTCCTCGTATTGACGATTTATTCGATCAGCTTCAGGGTGCCAAGCATTTCTCAAAAATCGATCTACGATCAGGTTACCATCAGCTGCGTGTAAAAGAGCAGGATATATCCAAAACTGCTTTTCGCACGAGGTACGGTCATTACGAGTTTGTCGTTATGCCATTCGGTCTCACGAATGCGCCCGCAGTATTTATGGACTTAATGAACAGAGTCTTCCACGAATCTTTAGACAAGTTTGTGATCGTATTCATCGATGATATCCTCATTTTCTCCAAATCCAAAGAGGAACATGAGAACCATCTCCGTACAGTTTTGCAGATTCTCAGACGAGAAAAGCTATATGCTAAATTTTCGAAGTGCGAGTTTTGGCTGAATACAGTGGCGTTTCTAGGTCACATTGTTTCTGCGGAAGGAATCACCATGGATCCTGCGAAGGTGGAGGCTATCACCAAATGGCCAAGACCGACGTCCGTCACGGAGATACGTAGTTTTCTTGGATTGGCGGGTTATTACCACAGGTTTGTGGAAAACTTCTCACGTTTGGCATTACCATTGACCCAACTCATGCGAAAAGGTGAGAAGTTTATATGGACCGAGGAGAGAGAAAAGAGTTTTGAGGAACTCAAGCATCGATTGATCTCAGCACCGATACTTACTCTTCCATCCGGTACAGGTGGTTATCAGATTTACAGTGACGCATCAGGAAAGGGCTTAGGCTGTGTACTTATGCAGCATGGGAAAGTCATTGCTTATGCTTCGCGTCAACTAAAGCCGTATGAGAAAAATTACCCTACTCATGATCTAGAGCTCGCAGCAGTCGTTTTCGCCCTTAAAATCTAGAGGCATTATTTATACGGTGAGTCGTGTGATATCTTCACCGATCACAAAAGTCTCAAGTATATATTTACACAACGAGAGCTGAACATGAGACAGAGGCGATGGTTAGAACTGCTAAAAGACTATGACACTAATATCTAGTATCACCCAGGCAAAGCAAATGTAGTAGCAGATGCCCTTAGCAGAAAGTCAGGTATGATAAATGGCATCAAAGTTCAGGAAGAAATTATTCGGGACTTAGAGCGGTATGATATTGAGCTCTTAGTACGCGGACAGAGGGGATACTGGGCTAGTTTGAGGGTAGAATCAGATTTACTCTATAGGATTAAAACCGCCCAAAAGGATGATGGTGAAATCTAGGCGATTGTCCAGAACATTGACCAGCAGACCGAATTTCGCATTGATGACGATGGTATCGTATGGCAGGGTACCAAACTCTGCGTTCCAGAAGACCCTGCTCTCAGAGAAGCCTTAATGACCGAGGCTCACAACTCTCCGTTCTCTATCCATCCGGGTTCCACCAAAATGTACTACGATCTTAAGCAACATTTCTGGTGGAGCGGCATGAAACAGGATGTCGCAACATTTGTGTCTAAATGCTTAACCTGTCAGCAGGTTAAGATAGAGCACCAGCGTTCCAGTGGTCTCCTCCAGCCATTAGATATTCCAATGTGGAAATGGGACAAGATCTCTATGTATTTTGTAACCGGACTACCACAGACTCAGCGGAGACATGATGCAATCTGGGTTGTTGTAGATCGTTTGACCAAGTCGGCATTCCTATTCGCAAAGATTTTGCAGTCAGTAAATTAGCGAAACTATTCACCGAGGAGATTGTACGGTTACATGGTACCCCTCCGAAATTATATCAGATAGGGATCCACGGTTCACTTCTCATTTCTGGAGAGGTTTGCATAAAGCTTGGGGAACTAGGCTCAAGCTCAGCACAGCTTTCCATCCACAGACGGACGGTTAGTCAGAGCGTACCATCCAGACCTTAGAGGACATGTTACGCGCCTGTGCATTAGAATGGACAGGACACTGGGATGACTATATTTGCTTGGTCGAGTTTGCCTACAACAACAGTTGGCATGCTAGTATCAAGCGTGCTCCATTCGAGATGTTATACGGCAGAAAATGCCGTGCTCCTATTTGTTGGGATAAGGTGGGAGAACGTTTGATTGAAGGACCTGAACTGATAGAACTGACCAATGAAAAGGTCGCCATCGCTAGGGCAAAGCTGCAAGAAGCGCGTACTTGCCAGAAGAGTTACGCCGACAAGCATCGCAGAGATCTATCATTTCAGACTGAAGATCGTGTGTTTCTCAAAGTATCACCCGTTCGCGGTGTCAGACGTTTTGGCCTCAAAGGCAAACTTAGCCCTCGCTACATCGGACCATTCGAAATCCTTGAACGTGTCGGGGAAGTATCATATCGATTGGCGTTACCGCCTCAGCTTTCACACGTTCACAACGTGTTTCATGTATCATTACTCAGGGGGTACAACTATCATGAGCTTCACAAAGTAAATTATCCACTCGATCAGATTCGGGAGGATTTATCTTATATTGAGGAACCCGAAGCAGTATTAGATCGCCAGGATCGAGTTATGAGAAGGAAGACCATTCCTTTCGTCAAAATACTGTGGAGGGACCATACCGAGCGGGAGGCCACGTGGGAAACAGAGGAGTCTATACGGACTTCTTATCCTCACTTTCAGTTTTGATTCGGGTATGTCCTTTCAGCTTCTACATTTTTCCAGCTTATTAGCATTTTCGGCTTTTACTCTAGTCAGCTTAAGTACCTTATAATTCGGGGACGAATTCTTCTTTTAGAGGGGAAGAATTGTAAAACCCAGTACGGCCGTATTCTTAATTCGGGGACGAATTATTCTTTTAGAGGGGAAGAATTGTAAAACCCGTATTTAAATTGGGAAACATAAATACGCGGGTTTTTACTTAAACCATTTACGTATAATTTATCGACGGAAACAAACGCGAAAAAATTTTACAAGTAGTATTATTATATACAAGTTTAAAAAAAAAATACAAAAATAAATAAATGAAAGAGAGGGGCCGGTTATAAAAAAAAAAAGAGGAGGTAATGGGCTTCAGCCCATTTTGTTTGCACAAAAAAACCATACGGGAGTTCTTTTTTTTCCCAAAACAGTCGAACAAAAAAAAATAAATTAGGGTTTTTCTTTATGTTGGCCGCCGGAAGAGAGAAAAAAAAAAAAAAAAAAAGAGGAAGGAAGTCCGGCCGTGTTTTTGATCTAGCAATCCTTGTACGTATCTTCCGTTTATCAACTATTACGGTATTTGTTCTTTTCATATATCAAATTATATAAATCACGAAATAGATTATACAAATCAAAGAGAGAATGTTTGCTTTTATAAAAATCAAAACCAACACAAGAACCTACGTATAGGAGTGTCGGGTTTGGATTAATGATCAAACCGAGACCACAGTGGGTCTCGGTGTGGGCTGTGTCGGACGACCGAGGGTCAAAAGACCCAAAAGGATGGGGTGTTCGTTTAGCTTAGGATAGTCGGGACTGTTTGGTTTAAATGAAACCGAGACCTAGAGTCTCGATGACTCCATCTTTGCCCAGCCGTGACCCACACAGGGGCGGCTAGGGCCAGATCCGAATAAAGGGTGTGTTTGGGGGCTGCTAAAACATAAGGGTGTGTTTGGCTAAGTATAAACAGTGGGAAAACATAAATAAACAGTGGGAATGTAATAACAAGTTAATGGGAAGAGATAGACAGAAAACAGTGGGAATTTAAAAGGGATTAGCGACAGTTTTGCGACAGAAAATTCTGTCGCAGAATTGTTATGGGTGTAGTTTTTAAAACTCAGGTTTTGGTGACAGATTTAGCGACACTGTTTCTGTCGCAAAGACTGTTAGTTATATGCAGTTTTAGAGGGGACAGTTTTAGCGACAGTTTTAGTGACTCAGTTTTGTCGTTAATTTCATATAGACAGATTTTTTTTTTATATAGTTGTGGCATTGTGTAACGCGACCGAGATGGGCTCGGTAAGCTCGGGACGTTATTATAAACCATAAAGCAAATATTTTATATTATGCCTTTCTAAATTAAATTGTTTTATAAATATTTTATAAGTATATTAAATTAAATTAATTCTTTAATATTTAAAAGGGGGTATATTTTAGGAAATGAATTAAACTAATTGAGAACTTTTTAAATTAAGAAACTTCTAATTTAGCGGAATACTTATTATAGAAATACTTTATCGTCAGAAATACGTTTGTACGTAACTAATAGTAGAACGATAATACAATAAGATGAATTATTATAAGATCAGATTTAGCCGTTAATATACGTATGGAATTTCAGAAATAAATAAATAAGAAACCAATAAGATCAGTAAAATTTAATAACGGATATCAGTTAACTTATTCGCGTCCTTTATTCATGTAGCACGCGTGAAACCCGAGTAGTATTCGTTCAGTCTTTCATTCAGTCAGTTACTGGACTAGAGGTACGGATTTCCCGTCCTTTCAGTAAGGACTTCCTTTCTATGCATGATTAGGATTTCCCCATCTTCAGCCAAATGTTTTCCCCAGTATATGTTTAAACTTATCAGTAATCATGTTATGAATTAAATAAATTGCCTGAGCATTATATACAAGCATGTTTAGTTTATGTACTAGTTACGGAGGTACCGTAACCACGGCACTAGAGGCACCGGTGTCGTGACTCACATGCAGGAGAGTGATATCCTGCATCGTCTCACTCAGCTCAGCTTGGCCATTTTATCAGTATTAATTAGCGGGGCGTATGGATGCATCATAGGCTACAGTTTACAGTTTAGCAGGTGAATGTGGTGTGTGCTCTACATCCTTCACATTGGAGCTGATCCCTCCACCCAGCACAGTTATTTAGAGGTCACCCCTCTACAGCATGACGAGGACACCCCTCTATGTATTCATGCAACAGTTGTTACAGTTCATGACCTATATAAGCTCTTGGCAAATTAAAATACAGAAAATATATGTTTTCAGAATTAATAAGTTATATTTCAGTTTCAGTACTTATGAACCATGTTTATCAGATTTTATGCAGAGTTTTACCACATGTCATATCAGTCTTATAGCTTCATTGTTGTCTTCTATTCCATTACTTTCAGTACTTCCTATTCATGCTATATTCGTCCACTGAGCGTCATGCTCAGCCGTAGTTTCCTTTCATGTTTTCAAACGGCAGGTACACAGGGACGATCTTAGGACTTCTAAGAGTGTACGTGCATTTGGATGGGAGCTATCCAGACTCCTTTATTTTTATGCACACATTACGTTACTTTACTTTGGTTGTGTGGACACTGTTTCGTCCTTTTTCTTTCAGTATTAAATCTTTATATTTTGGGCTTATGTTGGACTACTGATGTTTGATTCTGGTATTTCCGTTTGGTCAGTTAATGTTTAATACATTGCCTTGCATGCTTTGATGACACGCCATAAATACACGTAACGGTCCATTTATCCAAGTGGGGTGTTACAAAACTGCATCCACGATACACTCGACGTCGTCTGGTATCGTTTAGTGCGAATGATAGCTTAAGATACTTGATGCACGGAAAAAGTAATTCAGTGTAAAGTAGAAATGTGAAAAAAAAATTATGTTGTTATTTTATGATGAAAAATATGCTCCCTCCGTTCTTAAATAAATGTTTATTTTGATTTTTTACGGTCTTTTTGTGCAATTTTGATTTTAAATATTTTTTATTTTATATAATACTTGATGATAATTATTAAAAACTTATTTAAAATCCAATTTACCCATATATTTTGCTCCAAGTATTATATAACACAAACGTATATATCTAATGTTAGACTTACTTTTTGGTAAGTTGGCGCCTTTCACGTGAGTTGGAATAGACTTATATCCATTTGCTATACGCAGGGACTAATTATGTAAAGGATAGATAGTATTGTATTGATAGGCCTATAAATACCTCCATGACTCTCCATGGGGGTGTGGAAGTTTGTTCATTTTTCATTTTGTATTGTCTCACTTGAAATAATACACACAACATTCCTTCACCTCTCTCTAACTTTCTCTCGCTAGAACTAATCATGTCCATCATGTTCTTTGATCCTCCCCGACCCCCGATCTTAGGTGCCTTTTTTATGCTTGTCAATTGGCATCAGAGATAACCGAGGGTGTTTTGTATTCATGTTTTGGTTTGTGTTCGTGTTATGTTATCTGATTCATGATTCACGGTTGGTATTTTTTCTCATTTCATATCTCGAAATATCAACTTTTGTTTCATTATCTATTTCCTATCTGTCCTTGTCCCAATTTATCATGTCTCGTAATCTGTGGTATCTCATCTGTCTGATTTTATCATGCCTCGTCATTCTTTTTTTGTCAATTTTTTGTACCCTGTTTTTTTTTGTTTTTGTCCCTTTACACATCTGTTATGAATGGGGATATGGACAAAAATTATGGTCCAAACATTTTTTTCGGATGGCTTATTACGATGGGATTCTCAGATTCAATATATGGGTCAAAACCTATTGCGATGGCTATTTTTCAGATGCGATATTACGATGCTTACACATTGCGACATCTTCTTTTTTGGATTTATTCCGATGGGGTTTTTTTAACATTACGATGGGTTCGACTTTATCCATTGCGATGGGACTCATTCCGATGGGTCACATTGCGATGGGTGGGTTGACTCATCGCAATGGTATTTTAAGTCGTCATGCTGCCAAAAAAAATTTTAGACATTCCGATGGAAGTGAATTCATTGCGATGGAGGTTAATCATTGCGATGAAAAAATCATTGCGATGGACTGTCTTTGAAGCATATTGCGAGGGAAAAAAATATCATTGCGATGGGTGATTGGTTTTTGTGAAAAAAAAACTTTGCGATGGTCTCATTAATACATTGCGATGGTGCTCTATTTAAAACATTTCGATGGGAGTTTATATCATCTAATATAAAAAAATCAGATTTGGACTCTTATCAATCAAGCATAAATGAAACCTAATCAACTGACATGCAACCTATCTTTATCAGGACCATTAACTGTTAATCCAAACCAATTTTCATATCAAAACCGACTCATACTCTTGTTTTTTTACATCAAATCTCAACCTTTTACCTCCACAAATCCTCAACTATCCTAACCCTTCGTCACCTAACCCATCACATCTAGACTCGATAAAAACATTCACCTTCATAATCTCAGTTTGGTTAAACGTTTTTATTAATCTGTAAAAAAGATTTTTTTTTCGTTTTGACATAGTATCATCATTGACCAATCTCGAATCTAATGATCTATTACACCAATAATCCTACCTGAGATCATATCAATGATCTTGAAGATTGAATCTTCTCTTTGTTCTTCATGATTATTGTTTTTCGTTCTAAGCATATGAGGTCAGATGGGTGTTTGATCTGATGGTTGGAAGTTCGAATCTTCATATGCCTTGTGTTATATGAGATTGCGATTGTGTTCGAGATCCATCTTTGATGTGATATTGGGGATTCGTAGATTTGGTTGTGATTGAGGAGATTAGATGAAGATTGAGATTTTATGGAGATTTAGATTTGGTTAACAAAGAGACGGAGGATCCTTTGAAATTTGGTGGCTGCATTTTTTTTTGTGGGTGGGAGATTATATGGATTAGGTTAAGTATGTTAGGCTGGTGGGAGTGGGCTTCACCCTACTCGTGGGTGCCTTCAACTCACGCGCGAGCCCCACCCCCTTCCTTCCACTCGCGCGCGGCTTTCTCCTTAGCCACCAAAAACCCATAGCAAACTCACCCAGGTGAGTTACATAATATTGGGCCCCACCACTTTTTTATAACCGTTTTATTTTAAATAAAAACAAAAAAAAACTTTTTACCCAAAATTTACTAATAAATACCCCAACATCTTCTTAATTTTTCACACACAAAAAATAAAACATCTAATCTTCATCTCCATCTTTATCACAATAGAAAATGGCATGCTCATTCCCACATACCGAAGTCGAGATTAAGGCTATAATTAAGGGACAAATAATTCAACAACAACGCCTTACGAGGAGCTTACGAAGTTAGGTGATGATTTCGATGCTGCGTCCGAAGAGAATACGGAATTGAGCTCGGCATGTAAGAAATGCCGTGATCTCTCCCCACAGGAGCGTCAGTTTATCGACACGTATCTTAGTAAGCAAGCTGAATTGGATTTCAGCCTCCGGAGATCTTTGTGTAGAAAGTCGACAAAATTGGAGGCTAGAATTGAAGAAAATACTAAATGGTTGAATAACTTTGGTTCTTCGTCCCGATATCAAACAACTCATATCGGTCCTTCGTCGCAACAACACCGAATAAGAAATGAGTCGCCCGATCTACCCTTTCCAATTCCAAACCTCACAGATGGCAGAATGACTGACAATGAGGTGTATCAAGAATACCTAGATCAAAAAGTGTTGAGACAAACTCAGGAAGAAGAAGAAAGGAAAAGAAGGGAGCTGGAGGCGCAAATTATGGCGGAAGAAGATGAAGAAGAAACATTTCGTTGGGAGTTTCCTTGTGGTCGGTTATCGGATTCGGATCCGGGAACGGACTAATCGTATTATGTAATTTTATTTTTAGTATCGTATTAAGTTTTTTTTATATTTATGTTTTTTTTAAATGTTGTTTTTAAATTTCCTATGTATCGTCTTTTAATTTCGTACTATGTTTTAATTTTATATGTACCCGTGTTTTAATAAAATATATGAATAAAAAATATTTAATGAAAAAATGGGGTGATGTGGAGTGAGTTTGGGTGAGTTTGGTGAGTGTCATTACCTCCTGTGGTGAGTTTTGGTGAGTTTGGTAAAAAAGCTGACGTAGCGCTGAGGTGGAGGTGAGTGGGTTTCACCCCACTCCCACTAGTCTTAGAATCATTAGGGTTGCGATATTTTATATCTCATATGTTGAAATTCAATCTACACGTGGCCTTATTAGTAAGGGGCGGACTTTACAAGGTGTGGTGATTAGGTTAGTTATGACCTACTTTTTGGATATGGGGTGTTATATCACATTTCGGTGGATGGGTCATCAAATCACACGGTTAATCAACTGATTACATTTAATGGGCCTAAAAGTTTATATTACATTTGGGGCTTGTTTTAACCTTGTTTTGATTGGGTAATGCAAAAGTGATGGGCCGAATGACTAATGTTCATATATAAGTGTGATTACATATGACATATGTTCATATCTAAGTGTGGTACATGGTTGATGGGCCGATCACTACATTTTCCGAAGGCATATTGTGGGTCGATTAATTTTTGCAATCGTATTCGGGATGATCGATTTTATTTCTGAATTTTGCAAAATTAATCATGTCGGATTTTGAGTTACGGGGTTATTGGATTGAGCCGGGTATTTCGAAAGAACCAAGTAGTAAAATTGTTGTCGAGTTAAATGCTTATGGGACAGGATTTTATTATTTTGGCAGGCCGTTTAAACTGTGACATTTAAGGTCGGGTATCCGTTTTCGATCATATCACTTCTTCACGAACAACAATCACAACAAACACAACAAACCCGATACATTACACTAAAACGATCCTAATCAAAAATTAACCTAAATTCCTAACGGCTATTACGGTTTATGTGATTACGAAGATGATTCGATGGTACTTATTTGAGGTTGAAGTGAGATTTTTCAGAGGCGTTCTTATTTTATCTTTAAAGGAGTACTTACGACTTTATAAGATAACTTCCTCGAGCATATACGGTTATGAATAAGATTTGAAGTATCTAGTTTCCATTGTCAATGGGAGGATGGACGACGACAAGGATAACTATCATTTTTTGGGAGCTTCGTTGCGGTTCTCAGTGTCACACGCACTTGCAGTTGTGGATTTCTTCAAGAGGTGTAGTACCTTTTCATATACCGCCTGTTTTGGTATAGGGTACTTTAAAGAGGTTGTACCTTTTTAATACCGCCTTTTGGTATAGGGTACGTTTAAGACTTCTCTGCATCGCTCTTCATTCTACTATAGTGCAAGCTTAAGTTCAAGTTTGGGGAATTCTACTTCAGTTTCAAGTTTGGATTATCGGGTTATCTTCATCAGTGGTCACTATTAATAGCCAACATAATTGATAAGGGGATTCAGTTCGGGCTGATCTTAAGAGAATTTTGTTTAGAGAGATTTTGTTGACATCTTCTCACATAGTAATGGTTACTAGGTAAGCGGTTCTAGTTGGCATACCACGTACACACATGAAGGATGATTCCCTTAATAGGTATCATCCTGGAGGGAGAAATGTGTACATGTGGGGTCACTTGACTTTGGTGTTACTGTTTCTACATAAAGGGATAAGTTGACTTCATTCGGGACTTAATTGACTTTGATGTGGCAACTTTTTATCATCACTGTCCTGTCAGGAGAAATGTGCATTTCCGGGACTTAATTGACTCTGGTGCTACGGTTTTACTTCATGTTTGGGATAGAGTGGGTACTTCTGGTAATCTGTCATAGAATCAAGACTGGGATTGCTTCATTTTGTGAGAAAAAAGTTGATGACGTTATCACCTCCCACAGCTTTCCTCTGTACGATCTGTTTGGGAGGGAGCAGTCTTTACTGCTTGTTTAATGAAAGGCCTTCTAGTTGGGAAGGAGTAAAACTCAACTAGATTCTACAAAGCTGAAGAAATAGAGCTGGAGTATTCAAGAAGATGAAGGTCGTTGAAGACTGTCTCAAGGAATGCTGGAATTCATGCTTATCATTTTCTTTATTTTTGCTTGTAGGAATCATTGTAACCAACTCACGCGAGTCACCATCTTGGAGGGAGATTGTTAGACTTACTTTTTGGTAAGCTGGCGCCTTTCACGTGAGTTGGAATAGACTATATCCATTTGCTATACGCATGGACTAATTATGTAAAGGATAGATAGTATTGTATTGGTAGGCTTATAAATACCCCCATGACTCTCCATGGGGGTGTGGAAGTTTGTTCATTTTTCATTTTGTATTGTCTCACTTGAAATAATACACACAACATTCCTTCACATCTCTCTAACTTTCTCTCACTAGAACTAATCATGTCCATCATGTTCTTTGATCATCCCCGACCCCCCGATCTTAGGTGCCTTTTTGATGCTTGTCATCTAAGGTCAAAGTTGAACAAAAAAGATCGAAAAAAGTCAAAATGGACATTTATTTAGGGACGGGTGGAGTATATTTAAGTTCATTTAGATACCAAACTTTATTTGAATACTAATAGACTAATCTTTATCCTCTATATCCATATTAATCAAATGGATAAAATTAAACCAAAAACTCATTTTACCCATTTTTCAAACATTAAAATCTCTTAAATCGTTAATCGTTATGAGAAAAAAAAAATACCATCAAGACGGACATTTAATTATCTTTCTATAAATTTGCTATATGATATACTTTCGACAAAAAAATCGTTTTTTTACGTTTCTTTCGTTGTCGAAAACTATCATATATGAGACTAATATCATATAGTATGATGTAACACTAGTGTCATATATGATATAACTTATCATATACTAGCAGGGTACCCTCGCGTTGCGGCTTTGGCTACCCTGAAACTAATATTCTGCAAGCGGGATGTTTTATAGTTATATATTTATTAATAATGACGATAATTTTAAGTTTGGATAACTTTAAGCAATAATAAACCATTTCATATAGAAATAGTATTACGGGGTTGTGATGATTGATAGTGAAAGGTATTTGTGAATACATTCTTCGCGATATTATATAACATATAAATATAGAAAATCTTCTCAATCTTTTATATAATAAAAGAATCAGATTATTTGAGAATTTTAATGAAAAGTGGAGGTTGTAGAAAAAACAACTGAACCAATCAAATGACTTGATTTTGACACATAAGCAAAATCGAGTGATATGATTGGTGGAAAAAGTCAAAATTAAATTAAATTTAGTCAAAAATAAAAAAATTTGTAGAGGAATTTGATAAAAACACATAAAGATATATGTGTCAAATTTGTGAAAATAAAAACATAAAAAAGGAGGAGGGGATTAATAAAACATGAAAAAATTTTAAGAATAGTCCCTATCGTTTACACTGAAAATCAACTATGGTCCCTGATGTGTCAAAAAAGTGTCGGTGTATTTTAATTAAATACGTTATAGAGCAAATTTAGGAAATTACCTTTAGGAAAAAGGTAATAATCCATAAATAAGCTAAAGACGAATCAATTAAACAGGAGAGTGATCCCGGTTCGTCATACACAAGGAACTTGTGAATTTGAGACGTTCGATTTGAACTGGACAATTGATGTGAATTGGGTTTCGGTTTTTATCTAATTTAATTTTACCAATTTTAATCCTAAAGTTCATGAATCGTATCCCAAAATTTAAAATCTAAAAGACAAAGATTTTTAAAATATATTATTCTATTTAAAAATTACTAATACTTTTTAATTTGATAAAACTAATTTAAACAAAAAAAATCTTAAATCAAAATTATTTAAAAACAAATTTTTAATTAAAACTAAATTATCTAAAAACGAATTTTTAAACAATTTAAATTTTAAAAAGTAATAAAATATTTATTTATTTGTTTATATTTTATATTAAAACTAAATCAATTTTTGTAACAAATTAGTTTTGGTAATTTGCTTAATAAAGTTAATTACTCATTTTAGATTAAAATTAAACAAACGTATAAAACACAAAACATGACAGATTAATAACGTATTTAAAATTCAAAGTATAATCTTATAACAAAAAGAGCCTAAAGCTCTGTTGGGTGACGCGTAGGCTGTGGACCTAGAGGTCCTGGGTTCGAGTCCTAGGAAGGACTTTTTGTGATTATTATTTTTGTGACAAATTGCGCTATCAGCTATTCCTATTATAACGATGGGTAAATCGTATTAGGCTAACTTATTCAGCTGCTAAGATCATAAATATCAGATTATAACACATCATTCAAACACTCCTTATAATTATGCGAAAGAAAATATCAAGCAAGAACAATTACTCAATCAAATTCTAAAATACACAGCCTATTTGAACCTGCTAAAACCAAACGAAATCAGTAATGTAATAAAACTCTAGCAAAATTGAATAAATCAGTTCATATGATAAGCACTAATACAGCAGACCAATATTAGCTGTAAAATCCTAATCAGCCAACCAACAATACATTACATCTATATCAGCATAATATCCGAATCAAATTTCAACAGGTAAAAATATAACAATAAAATCTTAAATATAACAGTTTAACAAACTTATCAAACTAAAGATCACAATCTAACAGATTATTAGCACTCGAATAAATCAAAGCAGTAACACAAAATCAATAACAACCAAACATCAATTAAAATTAAAATAACTCATTAAATATAAAAAATGAGCCTAACCTTTTTTAGAACCTTTGATGATGAAGGTTGGGCGTTTAGCCACCTTAAACACGACACCACCTTTATTCGACACCATCTCAAACTAATTACACCAACACGTCACCACCATGATAACCTTCACTTTGAATCGAACCAAACATACCGTTCGAACCACCCATAATATTAATCTAAACAGTAGGTTTAGTATTTATCCCATTCTCACTTTAAATCATTCATGTAAACTATTGAGAAGTTTAAATGAAAGATTGAATTTAATAATATCAATTTATTTATCAGGAAATTAAAAGTTAATTAAAACAGTAAAAGTAAACACAGATGAGACCAAATCTGAAATTAATTTTTATTAATTCATAAAAAACATTACAATACTGTAAAAAATGAAAAATACAAATTCCTAACCATAAACTAATATTATAACTCTACAAGTAAAAAAGGGATGCGATTACACTATCTTTTGGGGGGTTTTATAGGCAAACCCCAAGGCCTTCTTGAGGTGGTTTGTTGATGAAGGGATGATTTCAGCCACTGGATCATCTTTTCTTCTCTTTCTTGATCAAGGGCTGAGAATGGCCCTTGTTTCACTCGGATCGCCAGGCTGGAAGGGATATGTGCTAGTTGTGCTAGTTTGAAGCTGAGGTGGCTTGTTTTCATTGGTCAATTGATTGGTGGTGATAAAATCCACCAATCACATGAGAGGAATGACACGTCTAGACTGCCACGTGGATTGCTTGGTACCACCTTCTACATCTAAAATTGGTGAGAATTAATTTGAAGCGCGTGTAGCTTCAATCGCCTGTGGATAGAAACCCCCAAATCATATTAGGGGTTGTGTGGTGGCTCCTTTCTCTGTGTTTCTTGTTTGTAACGAAGTAAATGATCAAGATGTGTTGACCGAAGTATAAATAATACATTCCATCCGTATCTTAATTTTAACCTAATGGGCTTTTAACCCATTACTTCCACCGTCCCATATTTTTATCTTATGGGCTTTGAGACCCATTACAAGTAAATACTTCCTTCGTCTCATTTAAACATAGTCTTTGGCCCAAATAGGAATAAATCCATCCGTCTCATTGGTATATTTGTGATAATGGGCCATGAATTTGGGCTTTGTCCCAAAAGTTATAAAACTAATTCCAATATTAGGGTTTTAGGCCCAATACACAAATGTGGGTCCCACAAAGCCCAAATAACTTTCATAAAGTTAAATCCTCGAAAAATGACTTGAATTTTGGCTTCTTGAACTTTTCTTCAAACTCGTGTCGTTTTTGCCGGTTTTTGTGATCTTCGATACCTACACACACGAGACAAGAAACATGCATATACAAGGCCATATTCATACATTTTATGCATTTTATGTTCATTTATTGATACAATTGATATGAGTAAATACACTCATATCAACTCCCCCTTGCTAAGCAATTGTCGTGTGCTCACGCAATGATAAAATAAAGCTACTAACTACACTTTTATTCAACTTTTGACACTTTATTTTGCAAAGACATAATGTAATGCTTTCATTATTTGAAAAATAACTTTTAGGATCATAACATTCAAATAGATTCATCGTCCTCGACTTTTCACTCTTCCAAGCCAAGTTTAAAAACAAGATCATTGTCAATCATAAGTCCCAATGTTAAAACCACTCACACAAGTGATTTGTGTTAAACTCAATCTCCTTTTATTCCTAATTGTATCTCTAGATTTTAAATTTTTTTCATTCACCCAAAGGCTCATTTGACTTATTAATTATTTATTAGTCCAAAAATAAAGAAAAAAATGGTGTAAACTCAACACTCAAAACCTAACCTCGACTTCAAAAACCGTTGTCACTAAAGAAAGCCCACATCAAGGATAACTTAACACGATTTGAGGGATAATTCCCCGGATCCGAAATTTGGCTAATAGGACTACTTAAAGCAACAATAAATCCTCCAAAGTCAATTTAGACCTTATTAATGGAATTAGCAACATTTACATCATACACCTTGAGGCTCTTTAAGATGTAAAAGTGCTCCTTATTTATAATCCACACCCGAAGGCTCCTTGGACATAAATAAGGGAATTGACATTCACCATCCCACCTTAAGGCTCATGATGATGAAGCAATTTTTATTAAACACGTCACCATGCCATACACCCTAAGGCTCTAATGACAAGGTTAGTGCTACATGACTCCCACCCGAAGGCTCAGAAAGAACATTTTTTATTTATTCTTCTTATTATTATGATATATATAGTAAGCCAAATTTTCGCAATCCCATGTTCAAAAGTCCATGACGCTGACACCCTTAATGTGTTCTCACTTTAATTACAAGGGAAGAAAAAGAAGGAGTTACGAGTTAAGATATTAAGCCTAAACCGCTAATAACTTCATTTATTAAGCAATTTATTATTCAAGCGTGAAAAATAAATACGAGGAGATAGAATCAAACACAAAAATAGTTATACAAGGAAGAATTAACCTCAAAACTTATGATTAAACTTTATCATCTCTTGTTCTCCATATTGTAAAATCTCAAAAAATACGAGACTAATGGATACTTAGCCAATTAAATCAAAGTTTTGGGTTTTCAAGTCATCTATAGGATCTTGCATCTTCTTAGACTTTTTCAAGTTTAGAATTTACGTTTTAAAGTTCCCTTGATAAAAGAAATTTCTAGAATCAATTATAGGAACTTGCGAAAAGTTCTCGTTCTTAAACCCGTATGAGTTAAGACTTTCGCGTTTTAAAGTTCCCTATATAAAAGTCTAGCAAAACTTGATTTAAACACGTTAAGGAATGAGCTAAGGTAAAAACCGAGTCGAGTCAAAAACTATTTTTATTTTCACCAACGGAAAGCCTACATTTGTGTTTAAAACACTTATTTTCTTTATTATAAAGCACAAAATAACACTAAAAATTTAAAAAATTTATGAAAAACGATTACGTTTAGACACGACAAAAGCAATTGCAATCGATTATATCGATTGACTCCGCCATGCTAAAACCAAACATTTTCATCAATGTTTCCTAGCTCAAGAGTAACACCCCCTTGCTAAAACACGAAGAGTCTAATGCAAAAGTCCTAAAATGGTAAGAGCACGCAAATCTATAAGCCGTTTATTAATTATGCTTCAAGATAAAACGTTAGTCGATAAAAATCAAAGGATAATGAGTGTGTCCCTTTTGACAATAAAAGTATGGAAGCTCGAGTGGACCGGAAAAAACCGAACACGAGAGTCTTCAATGATTAGGATCATACCTAAGATTCACAACACAACAAAACACGAGCACGAGCTTGAAAAGATCAAGCCTTATTAGTGTTAGAAAATAGAAAGAAGATAGAATGTATGGGACTCCCCCACAAGGCACCTCGTTTTTGTTAACCGAGTCATGAGCTCGACTCGATCCCCGCATTCATTGGTCCTTAGGGAAAGTTTGAAGATCCAGAACAACCTCCGTAGGTATGTCCCCTCCAAAGTAGTGTTTCACACGATGACCATTCACCTTAAAGTTAGGCCCGTCTTTTTGAGCAAGCTCAACGGTGCCATAAGGGAAAACTTGTGAAATGATGAATGGTCTGGACCAACGAGATTTAAGCTTGCCTGAGAAAATCTTAAGTCTAGAGTTGAATAAGAGGACTTGATCACCAACATTGAAAATGCGGTTTTTGATCTTAGAATCATGAATCCTCTTAGTCTTCTCTTTATAGATCAAATAATTCTCATAAGCTTGATCCATTAATTCACTTAGTTCATTCATTTGAACCTTGTGATGATCATCTGCGGTCCTCAAATCAAAGTTACAATGCTTAAGAGCCCAATACGCCTTATGTTCGAGTTCAATTGGCAAGTGGCATGCCTTTCCGTAGACCAACCTAAATGGTGTACAACCAGTTTCCGTTTTGTAAGCCGTACGGAAAGCCCACAATGCATCGTTCAATTTATCAGACCATGAAGTGTGATTTTCTCCAATAGAACGCTCCAAAATCCTTTTAAAAGCTCGGTTTGAAACCTCCACTTGACCACTCGTTTGAGGGTGATAAGCCGTCGAAAGTCGATGAGTGACACCATATTTCTTTAGAACTTTTTCAAATTGTTCATTACAAAAATGGGTCCCACGATCACTTATTATAGCCCGTGGAGTTCCAAACCTAGCGAGGAGTTGTTTCAAAAATTTCACCACAACTCGAGCATCATTCGTAGGCAAAGCCTTAGCTTCAACCCATTTAGACAAATAGTCCACGGCTACGAGAATATACTTATTTCCTTTCGATGATGGTAATGGCCCCATTAAATCGATCCCCCATACGTCAAAGATTTCACAAACTTTGATAATGTTTTGGGGCATTTCATCTCTTTGTGAATTCTTTCCTTGACGTTGACAAGCATCACAAGTCTTGAGTAAGTCTTGGGCATCACGATATATGGAAGTACAAAAGAAACCGGCATCAAAGACTTTCTTCGCGGTGGCGTTGGCACCGTGATGTCCCCCGGTGGGTCCTTCATGACAAGATTTAAGAATATCTTGAGCTTCCTTGCGAAACACGCACCTACGAATAACTTGATCCGCGCACACTCGAAACAAATAGGGTTCGTCCCAAAAATATGGGATATGTCCTTGAAAAATTTCCGTTTTTGTTGGGACGATATACCTTTGATCACAAACTTCCCCGCATGGTAATTTACAATGTCCGCAAACCATGGGGTACTATCATCACCACGAAAAGCAATCATACCAAGCGTCTCTAGAGGAAATGTTTCATTAATTTCCTTGTTCTCTCGATCGCTTTGGTGAGGATTCTCAAGTCCAGATAGATGATCGGTCGTGAGATTCTCGGCTCCTTTTTTGTCTAGAATTTTGACATTAAATTCTTGAAGGAGGAGAATCCACCAGAGCAACCTCGGCTTTGCATCTTGTTTATTAAGAAGATATTTGATAGCCGAGTGGTCCGTATACACTATGATTTTAGACAAGACGAGGTATGGTCTAAACTTTTCAAAAGCATACACAACGGCAAGTAACTCCTTTTTCGTTGTAGTGTACTTAGTTTGAGCATCTGTCATAGTCTTACTTGCATAGTGTATAGGCAAGAAGTGTTTGGTCTTACGTTGCCCCAAAACCGCACCTACCGCGTAGTCACTAGCATCACACATAATTTCAAAAGGTAGATCCCAATCCAGAGCAACTAAAATTGGTGATTTGGTTAATTTCTTCTTAAGCATCTCAAATGCTTTGATGCACTCATCCGAAAAGAGGAATGGAGTCTCTTTTTCCAAAAGATGGGTCATAGGCTGAGTTATCTTAGACAAGTCTTGGATAACACGTCTATAGAAGCCGGCATGGCCGAGAAAACTCCTAACTCCCTTAACGGTGGTGGGTGGAGGTAATTTGGCAATCACGTCGATTTTAGCCCTATCAACCTAAGTACCGGCCTTAGAGATCTTATGTCCTAACACAATTCCTTCTTTGCACATGAAATGGCATTTTTCATAGTTAAGCACGAGATTTGTTTCCTCACAACGTTGTAACATTCTTTCCAAGTTAGAGAGACATGAAGTGAAAGACTCCCCAAAAACCGAGAAATCATCCATGAAGACTTCCATGGTTTTTTCGATCATATCATGGAAAATGGCCATCATACACCTTTGGAACGTCCCCGGAGCATTGCATAACCCAAAAGGCATTCTTCGATAAGCAAATGTTCCATAAGGACAAGTGAATGTGGTTTTTTCTTGATCACGAGGGTCTATAGGAATTTGGAAATAGCCGGAAAATCCATCTAAGAAGCAATAGAATTCATTTCCCGCTAGTCTCTCTTACATTTGATCCATAAAAGGTAGTGGAAAATGATCCTTCCTAGTGGAATCATTAAGCTTCCTATAGTCGATACAAACACGCCAACCGGTCATAAGTCTAGTCGAAATCAATTCATTATCGTCATTAATAACAACCGTCATTCCTACTTTCTTTGGAACACAATGAACGGGGCAAACCCATGGACTATCGGAGATAGGGTAGATCATTCTGGCGTCTAGAAGTTTCATAACTTCCTTTTTGATCACCTCATGAATCTTTGGATTAACCCTTCTTTGATTTTGGATAGCGGGTTTATAATCTTCCTCCATCAAAATTTTATGAGTACAAAATTTTGGATCAATACCCTTGATGTCGTAGATTTTCCATGCAATGGCCCGTTTATGTTTCTTAAGCACCTTAATAAGTTCATCCTTTTCATTATCCTTCAATACCTTAGCTATAATCACCAGTAACTTATCTGTTCCTTCCAGAAAAGCATACTCCAAATGAGTGGGAAGATCCTTAAGTTCTAATTCGGGTGCTTCTTCAATAGAAGTCTTCATTATTGTTTCATTTTTGTTCACAACTTTCAAGTCCATCGGTGGTGATTCAAAAGGATCCATATTCGACAACTTTTCAACTAAAGCAATATCTCACTCCAGATCAAAATTCTCACTATCAAAATCACTAGGATCGAATGGTGTGCTAAGTTAATCATCAATTCCCTTATCGATTTTTGAACGACCATTATCCTCGAGCTCTTCTAGAACGAAGTCCCCTCCCTCAAATGGAGTGAGTGGAGGTTTAGCTAAGAGATAATCGGATTCGATGATGTGAGAACTCGTATTTTTTCGGTAATTAAATTATTCTTTTATTCGTACCTTTCAATTTTATAATGTTTAACCTGTTTCTTTTACTTTTTATGCGTAAATCTTGAGAATTTAAGAATTTTAATTAAATTGTATTTTAATTATTTTTCTAACAATGCAAAATAATTTATTTGGAATTATTAAAATTTTATTTTGTTTGTCTATATTTATTTAAATCAAAAGTTTTGATTTAAAAGCACTCGCACGTGTTTTATAAAAAGTTTACCCGATTCGATGGAACCGTTACCGATGGATATTTCGACTCTAAGAATTCAAAGTAATTATGTTTCCATAAATATCATCGTTATGACATAGAAATATGTTTCTATTGTCGTCGTTTTAATTTCGCGTTTTACGAGCATTTCTCGTAATTTACGTTAGACCTTTAGGCGTTATTCGGTTTATACGACGTGAGTTTATTAAATTATAAACCCTTATTTATTTATCAAATACCAATGTTCACAGAATGCCGACTTTTATTTTATTTTATATTGAGCGTTTATTTTTCGTGTTTGACGAATATTTTTCAAATCGCGTAACATTAAAAATACCGGGCTTCGATAATACCCGTCTTTATAAATTGTGAGCTAAGATTTATTAAAACTCACCTCAAAGCAATTAAGAGAGGCGCATTAATCAAAATTCAATGTGTCCATTTGCATATGTTGTGACTCATCATTTAGACGCTTGTCTCTCTTTCTCCAGTTTACTTGAAAATCATTCTAACACCACTTATAATAGATGATACAAACTCACCATCTCCTTTCTCTTTTTCTTTCCTGCTGTCCTAAAACTAAGATAAGAATACAATCATCATTTTGAATTCTTATTAATTTATAACTAAATTTGAAGGGCTTATGTTCCTTGCTTGCATCTTGGTTTATTCATGCATCAAACCAAGCTTCATCATCTATCTTGGAGATCATTTAGGGCTGATTTCAATTGATTTTTGAAAGACTAATAATCATGGGTTTTGAATCTATTTGGATGTATGGGTTTTAATCCCTTTATCAATTATAGGTGTTCTTGAATCCATCATCTCTATTGTAAGTAATTTGATTTTCTTGATTTTGTTTATATTCTTATTTTATAATCATCCATGGATATTAGTTTTATGAACATATTCATGCTTATATATTTATGTTATTATTTTGATTTGAATGATTATGGCATTTAATAGGGTTTGATGATTTGAAAATGGGTTAAAACTAGTGTTTGGATAGATTGAATTGTTGATTCCGATAGGCCTGTGTTAAAAATGGGGTTTGAAAATATTTCGTGGGTTTTACCTATAGGAGAAAAATAGGATGAGATTGCTCCAGGTCTTAGGTTCGTTTTTCTGGCTCGTTCAATCCGAGACGAAGTTCGATGATTTAGTTATGATTTAAATGGTGAAGGTGCGCAGATTTTGCACACCTGCTGTATATGGCCAATAACTCAAAAATTTTGTACATAAACACCCAAATATGTAAAACTATAACCTGTAGAGGACTCTTATATCTTTCATTTCCAATTGGTCTCATCTTAATTGGGTCTATATATTGGGGGATACATCAACATTAGTGGACTGATTACATTATGGTATAAATTTTAAAGGTCTGTGATGTTTGGTTGATTTTGAAAATGTTAAATGGGTTTATACAGTTAGTTAAAAAATATGGACATAGATACAGGTCTTATCTTGATGTATCAAGAAAGCTCATTGTGAGATGTGTTACGGTTATTTAATTATGATTTTTGTGGTAAAACGGGTCTGATTTTGCACACTGCTATTAAACGGGTAATAACTCAAGATTTTTCTACAATCTTTTAAAAAGAGCTCTTGATCCACGTAGAGAACTCAGAGGGCTATCACCCCCCCACTGAGTTTGTTTTGATAGCACTTGTAGATTTCAAATTACGCCCGTTTCCGTAAGCCTTAAAAATCAGTCACATGTTTTCTTTAGGATTGACTTGTAGTATTAAAATTATAAATCCAATTTAACTGAGATTTAAGGTTTCATGGTAAATGTTACAGAAAATTAGACTCTTTTAGGATTCTAGTGATGTAAATAAGTAGTCTTAACGATTTACGGTTTGAGAATTATGATTTTTGCAAGTCGAATAAAGTTTCGGCCAATTAGTAAAACTATTGAAGCGGGGTCTTTAAAAGTGTTGGGAACTTACTATTTTTGTGAATTTGACTTTTTGACTTTTGAAAATCCTATGTACAATGCCTAATATGTATGAATCAAATATAATCATGTGCATTCATTTCATTTTACACATATGCCTAAGACACATAATTCGTTTCTAGGTCGTTCCTAAGAAACTTTTGGTTCTCCCGTCGATTTCTATCGCATCTTTTGATCTTGCAGCTTAAGGTGAGTTCATAGCCCCTTTTCTTATATACTTTGTTACAAATTGCAGGGTGAGAATAACATGCGTGGAATACAATCATTTAAAACTCTTATTTTGCTATCCGAGGATTGTATGCTTCCCCAGATTACACATTTACTTATTGCATTAGTACCTTAGTCAAAAAGCCCCTACATCATGAACCGTTAATTCACATTTTGCAAGCGCGAATGTTGTGGATGGATCCATCGGGATTGACAATCCCCGTCCCGATTACCTTGAAGCACTTATATTTGACTACCTAAGTATTTTGACTAGATACTTACTAGGGGTAAAACAGTTATGTTAAAGCTTCGGTGTCGTGAGCTATTGCAATAATTAATTATTAATGATTTCGTACGACGGTACTAAATCATATCATGTTACTATTCTTATAAAATTTATGTTTGTATTCCACATCACTACTTATTAAACCTATGAATTTCACTCAGCTTTATGTTGACCTTTTTACATGTTATTTCTCAGGTAATACTAATGCTTAATTTTGCTAAGGACGGGAGCCCGCGGGATATTTTCGCAGCTTGGAGATTTCTGTGTTATTTTTAAAGTTTGATTTTAGTAAAAGCTCACAGAAGTTTATTTTGGATATTTGGTAACTATATATTACAAAACCATGTATAAATAATAGAATTATCCGCTTATAAAACTCTGGGACCTTTGTATAAAAAAAACTCTGATGTTTTTGATGTAATGTATATGTCTTTATTACGTCAACTTGTGTCAACAGTATTTTATTGTTTCTTGTACCATGACATGGTACCCCCATGTTGCCTACGTGTTCCTTGTCAGATTTGGGGGTCTCACAGATTGGTATCAGAGCTTTAGTTATAGTGAACTGAGTCGTTTTCAAAACTTAGTCTATAACCGGAAGTTCAAATATTTCATGTTTCTAAGTGTCAAACACAGAATCTGCCATTGCTGTTTGATATCTGCGCGGGTAACTCTCTAATCCTTATTATTTACTTTTAAATTATCGTTGTAGTATTTAATTTCTTGATTACATTTTGAAATATTACATTACCCTAATGACGATAATTACTATCTATTTCCAAATCATTTGTGCTTTATGAATTATCATTGGATATTAATGTGATTACATATGCCCTTACTACATTTCTTAAATTCTTGTTCTTGTCAATTGATCTTGTTGCAATAATTTTATATTGTAATGACATTATATACTTTTATTCGGAGCTCGTATGCTGCCGACTTTTCATACTCACTTTTCTGAGTATTATTGGTATCTTGTTTATGCGTGATACGATTGACCTCATATACTCGTTCGTTTTAAACCGTCGGTTTTTCTCGACTCACTGTTACATGTTGTGTGTATTCTTGTGATACCATTGTTTGTGATTAAATAAGTGTGCTTTCAATGAAACTTTTGATTTTCATTTTAGTACCGTGCGTGTTACCTTCATTGATTAACTCTTTTAAGATATCTAATTAAATATCCAAATTTGTTTTCCAACCATTTGCGATTGGATGTCTTGAAAAATTATCTATATATCATTGTGTAGCTCAATGTGCCTAAAAAAAGAAAGACTAAAGGACATCGTGTAAGTCACACATCTCGAAGCATTCCTTGAATTCGTGTTGAATAATATCGCGAGTTTTTGTAACCTTGATTGACCTTTACGTCACCGTCTTACACGACAATCGTATATCGATTAAATATTATTTCATTGACCATTTACGTTTCGACTTTGAATTACAACGTTCATTTGTACCTTGGAAACACTATCGTCATCTTATAATTCATATCCTCTAATACGTGGTGATTTTTTGGAATACAATTCGACTTCTATAAACGTGTATCATTCCATTTCATTAAACCTCCTCGCTCTAGGAGTGCGACTAGTTAATGTTTCATTCCTTTCTTGATAATCTTCTTTGTATATTTCCACCTCTATTGTAAGATTTCTTATCTTGATCCAATTTCATTTTAATCTTTATTTTTATTGATGGGTTTTCTGTTTTTGATGTTCTTGGATGATTTTTGATTAATGATATGACATTAAGATGGTATTAGGATACATAGAAAGCTAAGTTATGTTGTTGAAATTGATGTTTAGAGGTGTTTTGATGTGACCATTTTAGGACATCAGGTTTGGGGTTTATTTCGGAAAATTTAAACTTTTCTAAACTGAGTTTTTAAGGTCTTGGTTGAAAGGTAATGTCACAAGGTTTGTTTCTGTATAAAATTCGCTTTCTAATTCTTTAAAATTAGAAAGTTATGACCGATTTATTATTTGATTTTCATGTGGTAAATTTCTGCATATGAACACACTTGATGTCCAGATTTTGGGTCTAAGTTTTAGACAATTTAAAATGTCATAACCTGAGACTTCAAAGTTTGTAGTCATGAGGTTTGTCCTTGTTATCGTTTTGATATAAAATTCGGGTTAGAACTCATCCGAATGAAGAAGTTATGGCTGAAATACGGTTGAAAACCCATTATGGACCAGCAGGTATGCTTGGTGTTTTCCTACAGGTTATGACCCATTTTAACCCTTATGCTTTCCCTTGGGTAGTTAGTAGACATTATAAGCTAAGCTTGGCCGCTGAGTTTGCGTTAGTAGCCATCACCAATTGAATTTTATGACTAAAACAGTGATCGTTAATTTTGTAACCGATTTTCTAAAATTTTAACCTTTCTCTAAGATGGATTTTTTCCATTAGGAAAACTGAGATAAACTCATATAGCTAGGAATGT
Source organism: Glebionis coronaria (assembly GCA_025667525.1). Lineage (NCBI taxonomy): Eukaryota > Viridiplantae > Streptophyta > Magnoliopsida > Asterales > Asteraceae > Glebionis > Glebionis coronaria. Next base: position 413,641,297 of record CM046880.1, read on the forward strand.
CGGGTATGAAAATACCTTTTCGACAGTATAAGGTTCATCGTGTATCTCTTCATAACGAAGAAATGGCGGGCATTTTAGAAACTAGTCTAATATGGAACAACCGACCTAAGCCAGTGTTCGGTTGAGCGTGTTTGGTATGGTTAACGAGTGTTTAGCCAAGATTTCTCACTTGAAACATTTTAGAAACATATTATGCTGACTTTTGATGCAAATTTTTAATGTCCGTTAGCTACCTTTAAGTTTTTGACACATAAGTGGGTATTGTTAACTTATTTGAAAATTTATAAAATTATGCTTTTATCGCTGCTCTTATAGGGATAAGTGTATCGTAAAAGTGTTTTTAGCCTTCGGATAAAACTATAAAGTTGTCCGGAATGATGTTTTTAGTCACCCTCGCGAAAACGGAAGCTTTAAAGTGGTCATTTGGCCATCAAAACTGCAAAATACATACTGTAAAGTTTGACTTTTTCGCGCAGAATGCATTTTGGTTTTTATTTTTAAAAAGGCATCTAGACTTCAAAACTTTTCTTAAAATTCACGAGATATTAACTTCATTATGTATATAACTTCTCTGAATTTTTGTATAATTTTTCCAAGACTCTATATAGAATTTTTAAGCCTCGCGAAAAGGAGTTTTCTACACTCTTTCATTAAGCGAGTAAATGACTAGTTCATTACCCAAACGCCCCTTAAGCAAGCCAAAACCTTATGGAATGGATTTGGGATGATCTATATTGATACTTAGGATGTATAACATCATAATTGAAGTGAAATTGAGGTCTAATGATTAGTAATTCGCCTCAAGTCGGAAAAAGCCAAAAGTTGACTATTTTCTATACGTTTAGTCAAAACTTATAAAAATGAGTTCTAAGCTATATAGCTTGATGAAACAAGTTTGTATGACCATATTTTGTTGTATTCCAGTAACTTACATGTATTTTTACAACTTTTCATTGTTGAGTCATACTCGGGTCATACTTTGACTTTTGTTGACTTTTTACGTACTAGGTCGCGGTTAACGTATAATTGGCGTTTTCAGGTTCCAAATTGTTTGAGAATCTTAGTCTAAGACACTTAGCTTTCATTTTAAGTATTTCCTACAGATTGTAAGCTTTATAGGTCATGTTTACACATAGACTCGGTTACTTGTGCAAGTTACTTATGTATCTCGATTTTTACAAAATATTTTGATACAAATGTTTTATACTTTTATAAAACAAATATAGAAGGTCGTGATCACACTTGTAGGTCGTGGATAATTCTTAAATTATTACTATTTACTTTCTTTAGCCGGATCTCTATCTGTACGCATATGGATTCCTTTATCCTTTCTTTTATACATGACTCATTTGTCATTTCATTTTATCTTTCTTCCTTCTATCGCACTACAGATTTGGGTCAAGATATGAAGTTCTCATTTTCACATCTTGCATCATCATTTTTTACCCGTGTCTCACGACGATTTCGGTTAAACCTTTTTGAAACCTTATCACCTTGTAACTATTTCATTGATTTTCTTATGAACTACTCCTTACTACGTGTAAACCACTCGCTATTATACAAGCTATCATCATGTCACCATATAAATTTAAACTGGTATTGTTTGCGAATAATTTTACAAAACGTTTTACTTGGGCTTTACAAAATACTTGAATGTTACTTTATAAAGTTATTTGATATTATTTTTACGATGTATTTTCAGGAATTACTTACTCTTGAGAACGTTTCATAAATTATTTTGATTCATGTCTTACAAATGGTATTTTATATATTTTTTTAAATATATGGCATGTAATACTGGTTTGATGAAGCTGAGCATCGCATTACTAGTCCTAAATTATGCATGGCCTGATCACCTATGCGTAATTTAGAAGGAGCCATGTGAGGCCGAATAGTAGTCACCTTAACTATTTGGCCAAGAACCAACTTTTTACTTGTGTTTTTGAAAAAGTTAGACAAAACGAAGTTTGAAAACTTTTACATATTATGCGAGTAGCACCCGTTCATGACATATGAAAATGTTTCGTTATCTTTTCTTGAACGAAATACGTGTCTGCAAGAACATATTTCTTTACTTAACAATCTTTGTTTTACTTGTTACCTCATCTTCCATCGTGATATAATTCTCGCTACCACTCGTCTAACTACTGACCATTGATGCCAGACTTGGAAGTTTCATGTTTTTATACTTCTTCATCAACCAACCTTCTTTATCTACTTTGTATTAGACCTTTGAAACGTCTCCAGACGCGAATAATGATTTATGACTGGATGCGAACGATAACTTCGTATATTTTGTCATGATGTGTCTTTGACTCTATCGTCTCAAAATTCATTCGTGTGAACCATGTGTCGACTTCGCTCTCTTTGCTAGAATTACTCTCAAGTGACTTCTCAAGAACTTTCTTTGATTTGAGAATTTATTGTGTGGCTTTTCTCTTTCGACCGTGTCACCGAGAACTTAATAAGCAATTGTTGGTGACGGCAACCATACTCGTGAATTAATCTTTCTAAATCCTTTGTTCTTATTATTTTTATCATTGATGCCTCTATTCTATCATGCTCGTAAAGAAATTGGTACGAATTTCGTTTTATTCCCTCATGTCATTACTTGCATACTAATTGCTGACAATTATTTGCTTCATATTCGTTTGCTATCTTGTCATCTTTGAAAACTGAATGTGTCCCCTGTTTACTGTTTGATGCATTAAACACCTTTATGGATTTCTATAAATTATTTTAAATTTTTAAGAACGTTTTACGCATTTTACCAAGCGTTGAAATTACCAAAATACCCATTTCAAGTTAAACATCGGATCTATACATCCTCTTTGCTAGATTTATAACTAGTGTTTACAAGGACGCCATACCTTATCTTTTAAAGTATTTGATTTTTTATCATACTTCCAAGTTAATGAAATTAATGATGTAGTTTATATTTCTGTTAATGATTCTAAATATTATGGAAATTTGATTTTCCTTAATCGTAACCATAAACCCGAGTTTTAACAATAATTTTATGCAAGCATCAAAAAAATTTCTTAAGATGATCAAAATAATATCTGAAATGTTTGACTTTTACTTTGAACACCATCTTTATCAAAGAAAAGACATAGAGATTATTTACTCATTCAATATATAATTTCGGTTTAATCCCAATGTAACATAGTTAAAATTTTCCTTTACTTATAGTTTTGATTTCAAAATACCAAACACCTTGATAAGCAAAGTATCTCTATTTATTCCCGTCTCTTTCCGTCTCCAGTTGAACTCTGAGGGACCAGAGTTCCTATAGGGGGGCGACTGTGAGAACTCGTATTTTTTTCGGTAATTAAATTATTCTTTTATTCGTACCTTTCAATTTTATAATGTTTAACCTGTTTCTTTTACTTTTTATGCGTAAATCTTGAGAATTCAAGAATTTTAATTAAATTGTATTTTAATTATTTTTCTAACAATGCAAAATAATTTATTTGGAATTATTAAAATTTTATTTTGTTTGTCTATATTTATTTAAATCGAAAGTTTTGATTTAAAAGCACTCGCACGTGTTTTATAAAAAGTTTACCCGATTCGATGGAACCGTTACCGATGGATATTTCGACTCTAAGAATTCAAAGTAATTATGTTTCCATAAATATCATCGTTATGACATAGAAATATGTTTCTATTGTCGTCGTTTTAATTTCGCGTTTTACGAGCATTTCTCGTAATTTACGTTAGACCTTTAGGCGTTATTCGGTTTATACGACGTGAGTTTATTAAATTATAAACCCTTATTTATTTATCAAATACCAATGTTCACAGAATGCCGACTTTTATTTTATTTTATATTGAGCGTTTATTTTTCGTGTTTGACGAATATTTTTCAAATCGCGTAACATTAAAAATACCGGGCTTCGTTAATACCCGTCTTTATAAATTGTGAGCTAAGATTTATTAAAACTCACCTCAAAGCAATTAAGAGAGGCGCATTAATCAAAATTCAATGTGTCCATTTGCATATGTTGTGACTCATCATTTAGACGCTTGTCTCTCTTTCTCCAGTTTACTTGAAAATCATTCTAACTCCACTTATAATAGATGATACAAACTCACCATCTCCTTTCTCTTTTTCTTTCCTGCTGTCCTAAAACTAAGATAAGAATACAATCATCATTTTGAATTCTTATTAATTTATAACTAAATTTGAAGGGCTTATGTTCCTTGCTTGCATCTTGGTTTATTCATGCATCAAACCAAGCTTCATCATCTATCTTGGAGATCATTTAGGGCTGATTTCAATTGATTTTTGAAAGACTAATAATCATGGGTTTTGAATCTATTTGGATGTATGGGTTTTAATCCCTTTATTAATTATAGGTGTTCTTGAATCCATCATCTCTATTGTAAGTAATTTGATTTTCTTGATTTTGTTTATATTCTTATTTTATAATCATCCATGGATATTAGTTTTATGAACATATTCATGCTTATATATTTATGTTATTATTTTGATTTGAATGATTATGGCATTTAATAGGGTTTGATGATTTGAAAATGGGTTAAAACTAGTGTTTGGATAGACTGAATTGTTGATTCCGATAGGCCTGTGTTAAAAATGGGGTTTGAAAATATTTCTTGGGTTTTACTTATAGGAGAAAAATAGGATGAGATAGCTCCAGTTCTTAGGTTCGTTTTGCCGGCTCGTTCAATCCGAGACGAAGTTCGATGATTTAGTTATGATTTAAATGGTGAAGGTGCGCAGATTTTGCACACCTGCTGTATATGGCCAATAACTCAAAAATTTTTTACATAAACACCCAAATATGTAAAACTATGACCTGTAGAGGACTCTTATATCTTTCATTTCCAATTCGTCTCATCTTAATTGGGTCTATAGATTGGGGGATACATCAACATTAGTGGACTGATTACATTTTGGTATAACTTTTAAAGGTCTGTGATGTTTGGTTATTTTGAAAATGTTAAATAGGTTTATACAGTTAGTTAAAAAAATATGGACGTAGATACAGGTCTTAGCTTGATTTATCAAGAAAGCTCATTGTGAGATGTGTTACGGTTATTTAATTATGATTTTTGTGGTAAAACGGGTCTGATTTTGCACACTGCTGTTAAACGGGTAATAACTCAAGATTTTTCTACAATCTTTTAAAAAGAGCTCTTGATCCATGTAGAGAACTCAGAGGGCTATCACCTCCCACTGAGTTAGCTTTGATAGCACTTGTAGATTTCAAATTACGCCCGTTTCCGTAAGCCTTAAAAATCAGTCACATGTTTTCTTTAGAATTGACTTGTAGTATTAAAATTATAAATCCAATTTAACTGAGATTTAAGGTTTCATGGTAAATGATACAGAAAAGTAGACTCTTTTAGGATTCTAGTGATGTAAATAAGTAGTCTTAACGATTTACGGTTTGAGAATTATGGTTTTTGCAAGTCGAATAAAGTTTCGGCCAATTAGTAAAACTATTGAAGCGGGGTCTTTAAAAGTGTCGGGAACTTACTATTTTTGTGAATTTGACTTTTTGACTTTTGAAAGTCCTATGTACAATGCCTAATCTGTATGAATCAAATATAATCATGTGCATTCATTTCATTTTACACATATGCCTAAGACACATAATTCGTTTCTAGGTCGTTCTTAAGAAACTTTTGGTTCTCCCGTCGATTTCTATCGCATCTTTTGATCTTGCAGCTTAAGGTGAGTTCATAGCCCCTTTTCTTATATACTTTGTTACAAATTGCGGGGTGAGAATAACATGCGTGGAATACAATCATTTAAAACTCTTATTTTGCTATCCGAGGACTGTATGCTTCCCCGGATTACACATTTACTTATTGCATTAGTACCTTAGTCAAAAAGCCCCTACATCATGAACCGTTAATTCACATTTTGCAAGCGCGAATGTTGTGGATGGATCCATCGGGATTGACAATCCCCTTCCCGATTACCTTGACGCACTTATATTTGACTACCTAAGTATTTTGACTAGATACTTACTAGGGGTAAAACAGTTATGTTAAAGCTTCGGTGTCGTGAGCTATTGTAATAATTAATTATTAATGATTTCGTACGACGGTACTAAATCATATCATGTTACTATTCTTATAAAATTTATGTTTGTATTCCACATCACTACTTATTAAACCTATGAATTTCACTCAGCTTTATGTTGACCTTTTTACATGTTATTTCTTAGGTAATACTAATGCTTAATTTTGCTAAGGACGGGAGCCCGCGGGATATTTTCGCACCTTGGAGATTTCTGTGTTATTTTTAAAGTTTGATTTTAGTAAAAGCTCACAGAAGTTTATTTTGGATATTTGGTAACTATATATTACAGAACCATGTATAAATAATAGAATTATCCGCTTATAAAACTCTGGGACCTTTGTATAAAAAAAACTATGATGTTTTTGATGTAATGTATATGTCTTTATTACGTCAACTTGTGTCAACAGTATTTTATTGTTTCTTGTACCATGACATGGTACCCCCATGTTGCCTACGTGTTCCTTGTCAGATTTGGGGTCTCACAGATGAAGTGGGATTGCCACTTTTGGAAATATCCGAAAAACAAGCATATCTTGCGAAACTTCTTCACTAGCAACATCAATCACATCGATTTTATTGATTGATTCCTCGTAGTACTTGGAAGAATATCTCGAGATATTACCAACATCAAACGTGATATTTTCATCATCAACACGTAAAGTCAATTTCCCCGCTTTCATATCAACGTAAGCACTAGCCGTCATTAAAAATGGTCTTCCCAAAATAAGAGGTACACGAGAATCTTCCGGATAATCGCAAACTACAAAATTCGTTGGAAAGACGAGTTTCCCTACTTTAACAAACACATCCTCGGCTATTCCTTTTGGAAAGGTGATCTATCGATCCGCTAGCTCGAGAGTCATCTTAGTAGGTGTAAGCTCGGGAAGTGATAACCTTTTCGACACGGAAAGAGGCATCAAATTAATGCTAGCGCCAAGATCAGCTAATGCTAAGCATTCTTCCATATTAGGGAAATCACATGGTATCAAAAATTGGCCCGGATCACCAAGCTTTTTGGGAAGCTTTTGTATAAGAACCGCGGAACAATTTTCATCTAAAGATGTAGACACTTCAACCAATTTCCCTTTATCGTTCATCAACTTTTTGATCGTTGAAGCAAACTTAGGCATGTAAAGCAATGCATCCGCAAACTAACATTAAAATTAATTTTCTTAAACAATTCAAGAAATGTGGACATTTGAGCATTGGATCTTTCGCGTAGCTTCTCTTAGTTAAGTCTCGAAGGGTAGGGTAGTGTGGGTTTAGTCTTCGGAAGCTCGGGTTCCGGATAGGCAATTGGTCTACCTTTGGTGGAATAGGAATTTCCTTTTCTCTAACCACCTCGGGTTCTTGCTCCACTTCCCTCACCGGAGAGGTACTAAAATGTGGAAGGAAAGGTCCGTCTAAATCCTTCCCACTACGTGTGGTTATAGCTTTCATCTCACTCTTCGGGTTTGGAATGGTGTTGCTAGGTAAGCCACCCGAAGAAGAGGAAGGTTTGCACATAAAAGCCTCAAACATCAAAAGTAATTTGTTCTCAAACTTAGCTTGATTTCCCTCCATACGGTTTTGGCTTTGCTATAATCTTTGCCCCATACGGTTTTGGCTTTGCTCTAAACAAGTTTGATTAAGCTCAATCTTGTTATTTTTCCCCTAGATCGTATTTTGAAATTCATTTTTCAATGTTGCCATTTGTCCTTGAATATTGTTTTGAAAAGCTTTCAAATTTGCCTCATACGTTTTGATATAGCTTGACAAATCATTTTGGTTGTTGTTATGAAAACCTTGATTGTTTTGACTGCTATGAAATCCATTTCTTTGATTAAAATTACCTTGGTTACCACGGTTAAAATTATTCCCATTATTTCTATTGTTGTATCTATTTTGAACCGGTGGAGCAACATGGTTTTGACGAGGAGCTTGACTGTTAGGGTCATAATTTCTCGTCGCGGCAAAAGTACTAGCTTGATCAAACCCCGTGGTTGAACAAGCATAATTCGGATGTGCTCCACCACACGATACACAAAAATTTTCAACCGCATTAATCGATCCATGAGGATTCTTCCTAATCTCATTCAAAATCGTGTCAATCTTAGAGTCCAATCTAGCAATCTCGGTATTAGTTGAATTCACATTGGAAACAACCGGTGTGTTTCGTGAATATTGCACTCTAGACTTATTCTCAATGATACCCCACGCGTCTCTCAGAGTTTTTCTTAAAAGATTACCACCCGCGGCGGCATTTAAAGAATCTTGTTCAACCATATTAAGTGCATTATAAAAAGTATTGATTTGATGTAACTCCGTTAAACCGTGGTATGGACATTGTCTTAACAAATCCTTAAACCTTTCCCAAGCAACTGCAAACGATTCATGCACTTTTTGTTCAAATCTAGTGATCTCATTCTTAAAGTGAGTTGTTTTAGATGGTGGAAAGAAGTAATTCATAAACTTAGACACTAGATCGTCCCATGTATAAATCGAACCCGGTGGTTCCTTTTCATACCAAAGCTTAGTGTTCCCCTCGAGCGAGTACAGAAAAAGCATGAGCTTAATCGCGTCATTCGGCACATCTCTAAACTTGAGAGTCGAGGTGATACGAAGAAAATTCCGAATGTGAGAGTGTGGGTTATCGGTCTCATTGTCACGAAATTGGTCCGCACGAATGAGTGATGAAAGACCCGTCTTAATCTCATAATGATCCGCCAAAATAGCCGGCACGACGATTGCTTCCCCGTACCCTTCTGTGGGTGCACGGAGCAATTCCTCCATTGTTCGGTTATCGGCCATCTCTACAACAATAGGTGGAAGCTCGGGTTCCACTATTTGTTGTTGACGATTTTTATTTCTACGAGGAATGTTTTCAAGACTATCGTGATTAATCAGAAGTCGATTAGATCGTAATAGCATAAACCAAAGTGACGAGAATTTAGAGGGTTGAAGAAAAGAAATTAGATAAGAAGAAGATTATTTTTGGTATTTTATTTGGTATTGCTCAATCAAAAGATTGATAAAAACAAGGAATAAGGATAATTACTACGGAAGTAAACTACCCTCGGTCGACTTTGAAACGTAGGTGAAAACCTAATCGTCTCGAGGTTCAATAAGTAAACAACAAAAAAAAGATTTAATACTACTTGAGTCGGCAAACCAATAATCGGTCGTCCCTCTTAATATACGCACAAGCAAGCGGGGAAACGAGGTGGCACAAAGCACTTAAAAACCTTTTTCCTTAGACGGCCGTTTATAGCTCGTCGCCTTATACCCACCTTATAGTTTGTATAAATCGAGTTCAAACTTTTTATTAGTATTTATCTATTTTGCCTTTTATTTTTGTTTTGGATTCGAATACAATAGCTAGGTGATGAAATCCCAACTAAGGTCTTATTTGGAAGTAGGTAATTTTATTGTTCTACGTAATAGAATATAGTAATAACAAAAAACACGAAAAACGATATATACTATATAATAGAAAAATAACAAAACTTTCCGAGGACGGAAAGAGTCTTCAAATCAACGATCAACAAATCTTCACGAATGAATCGTACAAAAATTCCCCGGCAGCGGCGCCAAAATTTTTGATGTGTCGAGAAAGTGTCGGCGTATTTTATCTAAATACGTTATAGAGCAAATTTAGGAAATTACCTTTAGGAAAAGGTAATAATCCATAAATAAGCTAAAGACGAATCAATTAAACACGAGAGTGATCCCGGTTCGTTGTACACAAGAAACTTGTGAATTTGAGACGTTTGATTTGAATTGGACAATTGATTTGAATTGGGTTCCGGTTTTTGTCTAATTTAATTTTACCAATTTTAATCCTAAAGTGCATGAATCGTATCTCAAAAGTTAAAATCTAAAAGATAAATTTTTTTAAAATATATTATTCTATTTAAAAATTACTAATACTTTTTAATTTGATAAAACTAATTTAAACAAAAAATCTTAAATCAAAATTATTTAAAAACAAATTTTTTATTAAAACTAAATTATCTAAAACAAATTTTTAAACAATTTAAAATTTAAAAAGTAATTATTTATTTATTTATTTATTTATTTATTTTTTATATATTAAAACTAAATCAATTTTTGTAACAAATTAATTTTTGGTAATTTGTTTAATAAAGTTAATTACTCATTTTAATTTAAACTTAAACAAACGTATAAAACACAAAACATGACAGATTAATAACGTATTTAAAATTCAAAGCATAAACTTATAACAAAAAGAGCCTAAAGCTCAGTTGGGTAACGCGTAGGCTTTGGACCTAGAGGTCCTGGGTTCGAGTCCTAGGAAGGACTTTTTGGGATTAATATTTTTGTGACAAACTACGCTATCCACTAATCAGCAGACCAATAGGGTATGCTGACAGTAACAAATACAGCTTTAAACAACAAAATATAAGCAAAACTAGACACTCATAAACATACTAGCAACAACAAAATTAAATCTGGTATATCAAAATTCAGCCCCACAAATTATATGCAGATAAAAATAAGCAGAAATATCAGAAAGTCTAGATCAAATAGGCAGCTAGCAACTATTCCTATTATAACGATGGGTAAATCGCATTAGGCTAACTTATTCAGCTGCTAAGATCAGAAATATCAGATTATAACACATCATTCTAACAATCCTTATAACAAATCTTATGCGAAACAGAATATCAAGCAAGAACAATTACTCAATCAAATTCTAAAATACACGGCCTATTTGAACCTGCTAAAACCAAACGAAATCAGTAATGTAATAAAACTCTAGCAAAACTGAATAAATCAGTTCATCAGATAAGCACTAATACAGCAGACCAATATTAGCTGTAAAATCCTAATCAGCCAACCAACAATACATTACATCTATATCAGCATAATATCCGAATCAAATTTCAACAGGTAAATATAACAGTAAAATCTTAAAATTAACAGTATAACAAATTTAAACTAATGATCACAATCTAACAGATTATTAACACTCGAATAAATCAAAGCAGTAACACAAAATCAATAACAACAAACATCAATTAAAATTAAAATAACTCATTAAATATAAAAAATAAGCCTAACCTTTTTGAGAACCTTTGATGATGAAGGTTGGGCGCTGAGCCACCTTAAACACGACACCACCTTTATTCGACACCATCTCGAACCAATTACACCAACACGTCACTACCATGATAACCTTCACTTTGAATCGAACCAAACATACCGTTCGAACCACCCATGATATTAATCTAAACAGTAGGTTTAGAATTTATCCCATTCTCACTTTAAATCATTCATGTAAACTATTGAGAAGTTTAAATGAAAGACTGAAGTTAATAATATCAATTTATTTATCAGGAAATTAAAAGTTAATTAAAATAGTAAAAGTAAACACAAATGAGACCAAATCTGAAATTATTTTTACTAATTCATAAAAACATTACAATACTGTAAAAAATGAAAAATACAAATTCCTAACCATAAACTAACATTATAACTCTACAAGTAAAAAAGGGATGCGATTACACTATCTTTTGGGGGTTTTTATAGGCAAACCCCAAGGCCTTCTTGAGGTGGTTTGTTGATGAAGGGATGATTTCAGCCACAGGATCATCTTTTCTTCTTCTCTTTCTTGATCAAGGGCTGAGAATGGCCCTTGTTTCACTCGGATCGCCAGGTTGGAAGGGATATGTGCTAGTTGTGCTAGTTTGAAGCTGAGGTGGCTTGTTTTCATTGGTCAATTGATTGGTGGTGATAAAATCCACCAATCACATGAGAGGAATGACACGTCTAGACTGCCACGTGGATTGCTTGGTACCACCTTCTACATCCGAAATTGTTGGGAATTAATTTGAAGCGCGTGTAGCTTCACTCGCCTGTGGATGGAAACCCCCAAATCATATTAGGGTTTGTGTGGTGGCTCCTTTCTTTGTGTTTCTTGTTTGTAACGAAGTAAATGACCAAGATGTGTTGACCGAAGTATAAATAATACATTCCATCCGTATCTTAACTTTAACCTAATGGGCATTTTACCCATTACTTCCACTGTCCCATATTTTTATCCTTACGGGCTTTGAGACCCATTACAAGTAAATACTTCCTTCGTCTCATTTAAACATGGTCTTGGGCCCAAATAGGAATAAATCTATCCGTCTCATTGTTATATTTGTGATATTGGGCCATGAATTTGGGCTTGTCCCAAAAGTTATAAAACTAATTCCAATATTGGGCTTTTAGGCCCAATACACAAATGTGGGTCCCACAAAGCCCAATTAACTTTCATAAAGTTAAATTCTCGAAAAACGACTTGACTTTTGGCTTCTTGATCTTTTCTTCAAACTCATGTCGTTTTTGCCGGTTTTTGTGATCTTCGATACCTACACACACGAACAAGAAACATGCATATAGAAGGCCATATTCATACATTTTATGCATTTTATGTTCATTTATTGATACAATTGATATGAGTAAATACACTCATATCAGTCCCTATTTCAAAATAAGTGCACCAGTCGTCCCTATCGTTTATATTTACGGTCAAAATTCGTCCCTATCTTGGATGAGGGTTAATTTTGCTCGTTATCTATTGGGAGTGAAGGGGTATTTCAGTCATTTACTTGTTTTTGTTGCATTTAATGCATAAAACCCACCACCCACACCACACAAACACGCATCATAAAAAAACGGATCTTGAAAAAGGAAAAAGTTGTGGAGTGAGTATCCAAAACCCAGATTCACACCATCGACATAAATCACAGATTCACAACAAAAAAAAAGCTCAAAGAAGAACAGAGAACATGGATCTTATCATCTTATCAATGTATGAAGATCTGGCTTTATTTTTGACAATGAAGATGTGATATTTTTGGCAATGAAGATCTGGGTACATGTTTTTGACAATGAAGACAAGAAAGTTGATTCAAATGGAGGTGTAACCAAATTGAGTTGCAACCTGAATCACGAACCCAGGAATGTCTGATACTCTGATCCATTTCACAACCCTTGGCTTACAACCTGAATCACGAAACCACCATCTCAAGACCGGACTATCTCCACCGTCAACTATATCTCACCACCTGAACACTTCACAAAACTCACTATCCTCACGACGACACCAGCTCACACGATCTCATATCACAACCAAACTCTTCGTCCTCATCATCACCAGTCGCATTACCATCTTTTTCACAGCTGCTACACTCTTCTTCAACAGACACACATGCAATAACCCGAAACGTATCAAAAACTTTAGAAGAAGTCAACGGTTGCGGTTTCCTCATCAAAGACTGTGACGACCTACTCGCTTTTACAACAAGTCCCAAGTCTTAAAGATCCTAATCGCCAACAAATAAACCACCGCAAGTAAATCATCCGGCGTCGTATCAATAACAGTCCTCAACATATTACACACAATCTCCGTAATCACAATCCTCCCCCGTTCCTTCGATATCGCATCAAAAACCCTCACCAGAAACAAAAACGGCACCTTTTCGAGATGGGTTTTTCCTTAATCGCAAAACCCTTTTCATAATCGGGCTCAATCCGGGTTAACCCCAACCCGTTTTCAGAAATCAACGATTTGGGAGACTTTGAAACCCTAGTTTTTTGGACTCGCGCAATTCGAGCTGACCTGAATCCGGAACCGGGTTTAATTCAGGTTTAGCCCCAGTTTGAAGCCAACCTCGTTCTTAATTCTTCGTGGGTATTGTTTATCATCCGAAAATTGAAATTATCATTCGTTAAGGTTGGAGAAAGGATGCGTTTGATTTGTGAATGAGTTGGATTTGTGATGAATTAAATTGTTTTGAAAACTGGTTATGATTGATTAAGTTGAGATTAGATGATGGCTTTTATTTGATGGTGTGAACGGATGGATACATGAGATTGATGATCAGTGTAGTGGAAATATGGATGGGATTAGATGTATGAAATGGGAAGATGACGGCTGGGAGATGAGAGATTAATACAAAGTGGCTGATGAGAAAAAAAAGAAAAAAAAGAAATAATATGATTTATTAATGTATAATATGGAAAAGTCCAAAATACCCCTCTTTTCATTGCACTTAACGGCCAAAACTAACCCCCATCCAAAATAGGGACGATTTATGATCGTAAATGTAGACGATAGGGACGACTGGTGCACTTATTTTGAAATAGGGACCATAGTTAATTTTCATTGTAAACAATAGGGACTATTCTTGAAATTTTTTCATAAAACATTAGTGGTTGAATTTTAAATAAATTAAATAGACTTAAATGTAAATTTATAATTTTCTACATTTTTTAGTAACTTTATAAAATAAACAAAATACCCCCTTAAATTTTATACCCTGTAAACTTTATATTAAAAAAACAACATATATGTTATATTAAAAAATCAACAAATCATGTGATTATAAATATTCAAATAAAACATAAATTATTATTTATTTTTATTTTGACACTTAACAAAGTCAAACAATGCAATATACGTAAATTATTATTAACATGAATATAAATACCAAAATAAATAATGCAAGACCTCATACATCGGTATGCGATGAAAATAAACAGACGAGATTCTACATATTACAACAACATATATATTTTTAAGGTCGTTATGTGTTACTAAACACAAAATGTCTAGAAAATGATAGCTAACATTCAATTAAACAAAGTCAACCCTTTGTGCAAAAAACATTTATACAAAATATCAATTACTAATATTATGACATAATAAAAAAAATCATGTAAAAGTTAAACATGGACACTTATTTTGGGACGGGTGGAATAGTATTATCACATAATAAAAAATCATGTAAAACTTCTGGGTCTATGAAGATCGTAACTATTTAAGTATTAAAAATTTAACATTGTTTTATAGAATAATATGAAGTATTACAAAATCATGAATTTATAAATCGTGTAAGTGTAGGATTGATGTAAATTGTTTCTTAATTAATAATTAATATATAATTATTTAGAATAAAAATATCAAAAGTAAAAAGAGTATGAAATTTGAAAAATAAAAATTGAGGTGAGTATATTAATTTACACGATGCACATGTAAACAACAATATAATCAAACATATAAACATTATATATTTTTAAAAAACATATATAATATACATAAATTAGCAATAACAAAATTATTATTTAATTTATCCTTTATTTTCAAGCCTCGTGCATTCACGGGCATTAAAACTAGTTTACATGTTACGTTATTATACATCATAATGACCTTAAAATCTTTCTAATTTGATATGTACGATTTAATCGAATTCATTAGTAAAATGATCAGTATTGTACTAAATTTTTACTAAAATGCATACATATATATGTATTAAAAATACAAATTTATGAAAAATAAATTGCATGGTTCAAATCAAACATAGAAATGTGATATTAAACTTACATTAGTGAGCAATTTAAATAATTGTATCTAATAAATTATAATTTATACCAATAATCATTTATACATGTTTCATTTTGTATTAATTTTTATCATTTAATGTTTATTGCCTACCAATTAATATTAAAATAAATTTATGAAATTTTTGTGTTGTAAAAGTTTGTACCAAAACCTTGTAACATTATACTACTAAGTACTTAAAGTTTGGGAGAGAGAGAGTACAATCTTTTTTGTAAATAGTAAATATTTATGTGTTGTTAAAAAAAGTATTCCCTTCATCCTATAATAATAGTCCAGTGTTGACTTTTTTTGTCTTAATTTTGCAAATTTGACCTTAATATCTTTATTTGTGGTATATGATACTTGATGCAAAAGATATAAATGAATGGGTTTTAAATTTATTCTTATTAGTATAATTTTCATCAAGTGTCATAAAACCCAAACAAAGATATTTATGATCAAAGTTTCAAAATTAAGACCAAAAAAATCAACAGTGGACTATTATTATGGGACGGAGCGAGTCGTACAAATTGATTTAACGATACTGTTTTTATTAGTTTCGGTGGGTCCTCTCAGTTTCGTCTTCTGGTGATTTTTTTGGTTAGTTAAACCGACTGTGACTCCGGTTTCTGGTTGAACCTCATCATTTTTTGTAGACAATATGTACGATTTTGTAGATATATATGCTTTTAATTATTGTACAATATAAATATATAATAGTATTTCTAAATAATGGGGTGTATTAATTATTTTTATTATTAAGTGTGTAGTAATCAATATGTATTAATTAGTTTTAATATGAATATTAAATTATGTATTAATTAGTTTTACTATTATTTATTAATTAGTTTTGATAAAAATTATTAGAGTTAACTGCTTTTTTGGTCCTCGTGGTTTGGTACGTTTTTCACTTTTGGTCCAAAAACTAAAATAGTTTCGATTTTGACCAAAAAAGTAAACTATTCTTTCGCTTTTGGTCCACTTCTGTTAACTCCGTCACTTTGACTTGTTTGACTGTTAAATAAAAGGGCATTTTCGTCTTTTAATCAAAATCTTCCAACTTATCTCCTTCATTACTTCTATCTCTCTCTGCTAAAAACACAATCATCCTCACCACCCTCTCTCATCACTAACTCGTCATCACCAAACACCAAACACCCACTGAACACCACAGATCATCAAACACTGACCACCATCGATTTGCAGCACCTACCACACCCGTCATCAGTGCTCACCTCTGTCAATTAAATCCACCACAACTCTCATTAAACACCTACCACTAACATTAATCCTTCAAAAATTCCCTCAATTGGAAAAATACCAAAAATTTAAAAATTATCCCTAAAATAAACACAAACCCCACCACCATAACTCATCACCAAACCCCAGTGCAGCTCACCACTGCCACCCACCTCCATTCTAACACCTTGAAGAACGATGCTTGGATCGGGTTGTATATCTTGGTTCTCGGGCCTGATTATGGCTAACTTTGTTCTTGATGCTTGACCTGATTGCATATCTTGATTCTTTAGTTACTAATCTAAATAAATAATGAAGATAGTCTTGATCAGAAATAGAGGAAGAATGGTCTTGGTGGTGCAGGGTCCAGATGGTGTATCTGGTCGAAAATGGTGGAGGGTCTCCATGGTGGATCCTGATCAGAAATAATGGAATGAACATTTGTATACAATGATAAATAATAATAATACTAATGATGATCATAATAAAAATAATAATTATTAATATTATTATTATTTATTATTTTACTTTTATTTTTTAATTTAATTTAAAAAATTTTATAAAAAAATTATTTATTATTATTATTATTATTATTTATTTTTTTATTATTATTATTATTATTATTATTATCATTATTTTTTTTTAATTTTTTTTATAATAACTTCAATTTATTAGAATAATAGGATTTTACAAAAAGTTAGTGGGAAGCCTAGATACTATCTGAGCTCCCACTCCTTTAGCTATAGCGAAGCTAATCCTATTAAAAATATGAGCAGCACCACGTGCTCCGATGTCTTGAGTCATAGAGAACTTTCGAATCCGCTTTAGTAAGGCAACCACATCCTTCTCTAATTCCCCAAGCGAAGAAAATGAAAAAGGGAGAAACCCATATCCAATATCTGAACACTTAGTCTCATACTTTTTTATTATTATTATAAGAAAAAAGAAAAAAAAAGAAAGGGTATTCTAGTAATTTAATGACATCAAGATGAGGGTTCTTTAGTCATTTTGTATCATTTAACTGGTCAATCTAGCGGTCAACGTAAATTTGGACCAAAAGTCCAAAAGCGAAAGAATAGTTTACTTTTTTGTCAAAATCGAAACTATTTGAGTTTTTGGACCAAAAGTGAAAAACGCACCAAACCACGAGGACCAAAAAAGCAGTTAACTCAAATTATTAAATGATGCTACTTCTGTCCCAGAATTATAGTCCATCTTTTCTTTTTGGGTTGTCCCAAATTAGTTGTCCACTTCCAAAAATAAGTAGGAAGTTTATATCGAGATTACTACATTACCGTTAGTTGAAATTATAATTACAAATTTAAATAAATTTAAAATTAATTGGTTAAAGGTAAAACTGTCTTTATGCAAAAAGTAAGAGGGAGAAAGCTGTAAAATTGGTACTTTTCTTAACCTATGTGTTTTTCTGTCGGTGAAAAATAATTTTGGGACGGAGGGAGTATTTAATATTTCTATTTTCAATTTTGAAGTCATATTGATTTATACTTGAAGTATTACAAAGAGTAAGTTGATTTTGTAACATTTTTTAAATAAAAGGTGCTTTTTTTAATATATAGTAGAGATTAGGGGTGAGCATGTTCGGTTTGGTTCGATTTTTGTATAAAACCAAAACCGAACCAACAAATTTTGGTTTTTGATTTTTAGGAACCATTCGGTTTCGGTTTTGTGTCGGTTTGGTTTTTTGGTTGTCGATTTACTTTCGGTTTGGTTTTTCGGCCTTTTCGGTTTCTATATGATTTATCGAGCTTCGCTTTTACAAGTTGATTTCGAATATACCATAAACCGACACGTTAAATAAACAATAACAACAAAAAAACACAACATTAACAATAAAGAAAAAATATCATATAAATCCTAAAAAAATCATTTATGCGTATAAATCAACACAATAGCAACGATAAAAACCTAATTAAAAAACAACCTAGAAAAAAACCTATTATTTAGTCATGTTCAGTAAGCATATGAAAAATGATTAGTTATTAAACATGATATAATTAATCTAGCGTAGCATATTCATCGTCTATTAGTTTCGACATGAACTTATATATATATATATATATATATATATATATATATATATATATATATATATATATATATATATATATATATATATATATATATATATATATATATATATATATATATAGTGTAGTGCTATATGCAGAACCTCATTTTTGGTACAGAACCTACAGAACTCATATATATATATATATATATATATATATATATATATATATATATATATATATATATATATATATATATATATATATATATATATATATATATATATATATTCTCATGTTTATAGAGATCGGTTTCGGTTTTTTAGGTTTCGGTTCTTCGATTTTTTTCGGTTTAAGTTCGGGTTTTCGGTTTCTTGCACACCCCTAGTAGAGATAATGTAAACCAGTATCAGATATGATTCAATAATAATTTGTAATCTAGCACTAATATCATATATGACGAAACACTATTATCATATATGATATTTCACGCAAATTTCAAAAACGAGAAAAATATATATGTATATCAGGGTGCATATCTGTAGAAAGCAAATCTAATGCTCGTCGTGTTGGTATATTTTTTTTCGTTTAATACTTAACGGATTACAAGATATTTAAATTATAAAAACAAATGAAATAATTAAATATTTTTAATCTTATTTATTAAATGTGGTAAAAATAAATAATAGACATAAATCTGTATCTAATACTCTATCCGTCTCATAATAATAGTCGACTTATAAAAAACACACAGTATTATTTTTTCAGGTTTTTTTCTTTTATTTTTAACATAATGATAATTTTATTATTAACCAATTAATTTATAATTAAATTTAATATATATTTCTTATTTATTTTTGAACTGAACTATTAATTTGAGATGTCCAAAATAATAAATTAAATTGTTAATATGAAACGGGAGGAGTATATAACTGAAACACCCTGTCGACGTTGCCGTTCATATTGTCAAATAGAAACTAAAATGTGTAAGCGACGCATTAAACCTTGTACGTAACTTTATTACGAGTATGTCATCACACTGCTCCACCTTTCCAAGCCCTGAAAAAACAAAACAAAAAAAGTATCTATGAAACCACCCCACCTGTAAAAAAAACACCACCCAACCCAACCCAAACACCCCCCCAAAAAAAACCCAACCCAAATTCAAAAACCAAAAAACCATCCCATCATGTACAATAACTACTTATCTTCATCCAAACACCCCCTTAACCACCACATCACCACCACCAAACCCTTACTCACCACAACCGTAACCGAATCACAATCACCCATGACGTCACTCATCAAATCATCCCTCAACGGTTCCAAGCTGCGTTACGTCATCCTGATAGTCTTCTCACCCTTGATCATCCCGATCGTTTTCGTTACCTTTCCGTTCATCTGCGCCGCGGAGGTTTGTTGGAGGAGGAGGCGGCGGGGGAAAGTGGAGGTGGCGCCGGAGATGATGGCGGCTCAGGTGGTGGTGACGAAGAAGGAAGGTGAGGGTGGTGGTGACGTGGCAGTGAGTTTGTTGGAGAGGTATTTGGAGGATCAGTTAGGGTTGGCTATTGAGATATTGGATGAATGTGGTGGTGATTTGGGTGGTGGTGGGTTTTATGGGTATAGTTCTCTTGACGATCATAGTTTTGATTTTGATTTTGATACTAGGGCTAATAATAGTTTGTGTTAGGTTCGGCTAGACGAGTTTTTTTTACTCAGATGTACGAGGGATGTACGAGGGATGTACGAGGCTTAACGACGTTGCTAACGCTTAACGACGTTGCTCGGTTAGCGGTAGATTAATGTGTATGTATGTATACTGATTTGTTGTGGTTTGATTCTGATTTTGTATATGGACTAATCAATACTTAATTAATTAGGGATTTAGATTCAGTTCTGATTCAGTTGTTGGATTATTGATATTTGTCTGCAATTTAGTGTAACTTCGTTCCTTTTCAATAACATATCAGCAATCAATATCATTTTTTTTCACAAAAATATTCACAATAACCTCATAAAAAATATCTCAATCATTAAAAAAAAGAAAAAAACCAAAAAAGCGTATTAAATAAGAAGCTGGCCGCTGAGGTTATAGGCGCTATTTAGTCGGGCCTTTTTCCTTTGGCGTCTGTATAACGGGCAGACACCCGGCCATTTTATCGTCATTTAACGAAAATAATCCAAAAGGACAAAAAGGTTGTTTATAATAACTTTTTATTCTAAACGCTAAAGGTCCAAAATGCTATCAAAATTCGTTTTCAAACATTGGCAGTATTATAATATTTGCTCGATCATGTTATAGTCAATCACTAACCTTGCAATTTATGCCATTTTCGGGTGTTTGAGTGTTTCTGATTATTGCTTGTTTTAGTACCGTACTGATGATGATCCATTTTGACCTTTTTGTGCTTGTTAATCCAATCTATTTTCGATCAATTTTTATTATTTTTTTTATTACGAGAAGTTTCCACCGTCATTTGACAAGTGGATTAATCTCCCGCGGAAGTTTGCCAGGATACTTCGATGGGTAGTATCCTTCTCAGTTGCGAATTTTTCTATACCCAAGGCTCGAACCCGAAACTTTGATTAAGAAGCAAGAGGCCCTTAACCACTCATGCCAACCTCAATCGGTTACTTTCGATCATATATGATTAAAGGTTGCTTTAAAATACACAACAAGGCAAGAGATATAAGCAAAATTCTAATTAACACACAACGGTTTGGATTATTTATAATCAACTTTTGCATTTTGCATAACAATAATGTCAAATACAGTACTCAAATTCAAAGACCTGCATGTCGTGTTATGTTTCATAATATACGAACATAAAGGCGTCACGTCAAATAGTTATGACTTTGTGAAATGTGCATTATCTTGTCAATGTCATGGCCTCGCAAGATGAACGTTTTATATGGGTATTGTCTCTTTGAACATTTCAAAGGGTGTCATCATTCGAGTTTGACAAAAAGAAAAACAAGTACTCGTAAACATTTAACAACTGAGTATGATTCTTTAAAATACATTTAAATGCGTTTGCCGGGAGTCGAACCCGGGTCTATTGCTTGGAAGGCAATTATCCTAACCTTTGGACTACAAACGCTAATTGTTTTTTTATTACCCAGAAAATTATAAGATCGGGGCAAAACTGTCGCATTGTACAGGACAAATGACCATAGATTTGGGTTATTTAAAGTTCGTAACTTCTAGGTTATAATAATCCGTCTTACATTCATTCGTGTCCTCCACATAAACTTGATGCACAAGCTGCTCGATGTTGAAACAGTTAAGTAAAAGCTTTTCAAAAGGATTTGTTATATGTAGCAACTGAGAATTAAAGTTAGCGCAAAGACAAAGGGGTGTTTGTTTTGACTTATATAATGGGCTTATAAGTTTATTAGCTTATATAAACTTATAAGGCGAAACTAAATGTTTGGTTAAGCTTATATAAGTAAGTTTATAAGCTTGTATAAGAGGGTTTTGGTAATCACCGAAACAAGTTATCTAAGTTTAAAAGAGTATCTATTGATTTAAGTTATAGCCATACATAGGCCTTATACTTTATGCTACCTAGGTTATTTTGAGGTGTTTATGATTTCTAGTGAGTTTGAAGTTCACATAAACTGAACGGTCTGTTTTGACTTTTGTGTGTCTAATCTAAGGATAAACATTTTGAAACATCAGTCGAACTGGAACAGAAAACCGGATCGAACCGATCAATCGGATCGTATTTTGGTTCGATCCTCGCCCTTTGATCTATGGTTTTCGATTCCATCGGTCCGGTCCGGCTAGGTGTTACCAAAATCCCATCTATTATATCTAATATGATTGGACCAGACCAAAGACCTAACAGTTAGCAGACCAATTCGGACCAGACCATTTTAATCCGATCTTCGCTCCAGCATTTTAAATCATTTTGATCTTGGTCTAATTCAGGTCTGGTCTTAATTGGACTGATTCGGTTTTAGACCGATGCTCACCCTAAAACTTATATAACCATTTTAATCTAATCAAACTTATCTAATCATTTGTGATCTTAATCTGTTTTTATAAACCTTATAGTTTGCTTCAAAATACAATAAGGAGAGAGTTTATAAGCAAAATTTTAAACACCCAAAGGTTTGGATTATTTATGATCAACTGTCGCATTTTGCAAAACAATAATGTCAAATTCAAAGACCAAAGGATTGCATGTCGTGTCATGTTTCATGATATACGAACATAAAGGCGTCACGTCAAATAGTTATGACTTCGTGAAATGTACATTATCATGTCAATGTCAAATTCATGATCTCGCATGATGATGATTAGTTGCACGATTTTTTATGTTAACCATCGCTATTGTTTATTTGAACATTTCAAAGGGTATCATCATGATATCAATTAACTTAAAGAAATATCTTAATGCTACGAGGCGATCATAACTGAAGTCAGGCCAAAAAAATTTTGTTAAAATGAAGAAACCATAAAATAAGAGAAATATTTTGCTTTGGCTAAACTTAAGTATGATACCTTTCAGCATGAGACCAAAAAAGTAGCTTAGATAAGTTAAAATAATGTTGCGTTTGCCGGGAGTCGAACCCGGGTCTATTGCTTGGAAGGCAATTATCCTAACCGTTGGACTACAAACGCATCTTGATGCTTATTATCAGATATAAAATTACTGAATGACGTTATAGATTTAGCTTATCTAAAACAGTTTGTAACTTCTAAGTTATGTAGAAGCTGAGTTCTAAGTCGCACGCTTCAGCTCAAAAGACATTTTAACAAATTACAAAAATAATAATCTATCTTACATCGTGTTGGTATGATAAATGAATATTATTTACATAATGTTCGTATTATCTTTTAGTTATATGATTCTAGGTCGCACTTACAGCTTCAAAACCAACACGCATAAAAGTTGTAAAATTAAAAAAATTCTATGCCCTTAAATATAATATAATGTTCAACACAGTTTCACATATTTTTAAATCATTCAACCATGAAAGTGTGTTGGAGAGCCACCATTATCGTTTGTTAGATGTTACGCCTCAATTTAAAGATATATTTCTTGTATTTCTAATCCAGTTTTACAATTGGAGGTTCCGTATCTAAAAGAATTCTGGTATACATCTTCGGCTTAGTATCCAAGATTCTAATATTTTGAAATAGAATCACGAAAACTTAACGATTTTCTAGCAAATATATTGTATTGGCTAATTGCTACGTCTATATTTAAGGACAGAACATAAGACTCGTGAATTCCTGCACATTTATGAATCTTCTTCGATGTAGGGTTAATCTTTTGAGACAAACATCGATTTTTCTCGCATGTATTTTAAACGCAACCTTTTTATTAGGACACGTTTTTGCGTAACGACTAAAAAAATTTATGCATCCGCTCATATCAATCATAACTCCATTAATTATGTTTGATTCATCCGTACATAAAATCCTAACTTCGTTACTGAATACGACTGACTTTGTTACTGAATATGATGACCTGATGATTCCGCCTATCAAGTATCAACCATGGTGTTCTATGCAACATTCGTGTTCGTAATCTCCAAGATTTTTTTTTATTTTTTTTTGGAACAAAATGTAAAAGGTGTCACGTTAAAGTATCACCGTTGACTTTTATCTACGTATCTCCCATGACCTATATTCAATTGCAAACATCCATTGTTTAATAAAGAAAGTGCACTTTGGTGAAGGTTAGGGTCTTTCGTACCTCGTTATTTAATAAATTCTTTTTGCCTATTTAACGCATTGTTTCTAGAGGTGGCATGTTACTCGAACGTGTCATGCCTCCATGACGATTGTGCTCAACTACCCATGTCCTCTCGTAACTAATTACCCATGTATCTTAAAACAAATAGCAGGATAATTGTTGTTGAAAACAGTCCCTTTATGTTCAAACGCAGTGAGAGCTTGTTTACAAAATTAAGTATTACCAAAAAATAATTATATTAGTCACTAAATTAGGAGATAAGTTCTTTTTTGACTTTCTCCATTAAAATGAAATACTCCGTAAAATGACTAAAATCCAATCCAACCGATAAATTAAGGGTGGTGATTTTGCACACTTTCTTAATTGATTGACACACTAAAAAATGAGTGTGTCTTGACATATATATCTCTATAATATATAGTATTTTTGAATGTGTCAGTCAATTAAAATAGTGTCCAAATCACCTCCCATAAATTAAAGAAGCAGCGCATGAGGGAGAAAAAACAAATATTGCCAAATTCGACCATATCAAAATACTAAGATTTAAGCCCGAAGCTTGGCTTGAGCTTAGTCGGCCTTTAGATTTCGAACTTTAGTATAAAATTCGAACTCGATTATTTTCATAATTAAGATTCGAACTCGATGAATACTTGGCACTAGAGCTGAGCATCGGGTCAAACACGAACATACCTAAGAAACCAGATTAGATAGAGATTGATTCACTCAAATTACGAACCGAGGATCGGAGGAACGTAATCAGACTGGTCCGGTCGGTACGGCCTGATTCTTCGATCGGACCAGTCAAGGCAGGTCGGTGGTACGGAAGACCGAATCGGTACAAACCGGACCGAAGACCGAATATGAGATCAAACGTGAACCAAGGGCCGGACCAAAATAGGTTCAACCATGTTTGTTCGGTTCGAGCCGATTTTCTAGTTCAGTCCGGTTCACGTTCCGTTACGATCATCCCTACTCGACGTAACGGGCCCAACTCACTTTGATTTTTATGAAACTTAAGTAAATACAGTAAAATTGTAATTCCAACAAAGCTTGATACTGCTCCCGAGTTTTATAGACCGTGTATTTTGAAACTCGAACTCGACTCAAACATATACTCGAATAGTTTGGGCTCGAACGCGACTCACTTAAATTGAGGTGATTTAGAGTAGTTTAAAAGTCGAATAACTAGTTACTTATCTCGTTGTGTTTACATGCGAGACTAACTACATTGTGCATCTTTTGTACTTTATTTTGACATAAGTGAATATTGTTGCAGTTATTTTTCTGTTACAAACAAAGACGTAGTAGTTGTGATGAGGTGCGCTCTGTTCCTGGGTATAAAAAGGAAAGAAGGGAGATGGAGAGGAGAAAATGGAGAGAAGTAAAGAGGAGAGAAATATAAAATGATTTTTTATTTTATGTTCTTGAGTTGGGAAGAAAGAAGTACAAAGGAAGCAAAATAACCCTTTAAAACCAACTTCACTCAATTTCATCTCAATTTGAGAAGAAGATTTGGAAAGTAAATTGATGGTTTATGATTATCATAACAATTATAAAAACCCTAACATAGATCAAAGAGCATACAGCGGAAGCAGATTAACAAGATCTTTATATAACACAATTATAATTAATCAAGGCTAGGGTTACATACCTTTTTCTTAGTAGAACAATCACCGGTAAAAAAAGATCAAGAACACCACCAGGATGTAATCTAAAATAAGATCACACCACGATCTTGTACACACGTGATACGATGAGCTAATCGTGAGTCTAGCACGAACAGAACCGAGCCTTCCAAGCCTATGGAAGATCTACCCAACAACCCTAGAGAGGGGCTAGGACTAGATCTAAAATAGCTTTCAGAAAATCAAAGACGAACCCTAAAAAGGGTGTATATGGCCGGCGGTTTAGAGCTAGAAAGAAGAATATGGAGTGAAAAATATGAGGCCTTAAGGTTTGTTTATATACACCTTGGAAACTTATCTTCCAAGGTTTAAACAAAGATAAAGCCTAAAACTTTTTCATCCCTATCCTTTGAAGCTAATTAGGCCGGATATATACATGTGCTAAAAGGGGTTTCCGGAACTTTCCGACACCTTCTTTTAGCTTCTTTAATATTCTATAACGATCGTTTAATACTTAACTTTTAATTACTTAACGATCGTTAGCTACAGTTTGATTTAATAAATATAATAAATATATTAAATAAATTAACTCTTCACGTAATGTGTGCAATCCCATGATCTCGAGTTCGATCCTATCACACGACTATCGATTTAACGTCCATAAACTTTCAGCTCCCACTTGGACAAAATTCGAATGTCGTGATCACATTGATTCGCGTCTAGTTACACTAACAATGTCACTAGTACAACTCGAGTAAGGCTTCCTGGACAAAACCTTTTAAGGATATATAATCATTATTATTATCCTCTCATTTCAAATACATTGTTAATAAGGATATAGATCTTAGTCATTCCTTCATTAACTATTCTGTTTCTCGTTTACGGATATAGCAAGATTACCAAAACACATTTGGGTGTGACCACACAAACATCTTACTACTCCCCCGAGGGGCCCAGTTGTATTTATACTTCAAATAATAATTTGAAGGAAACGAATCCCATTTCGACTACAAGCAAAACACATGAACTTCGCAACACTTCTGAAAATAACCCTTATGACTACCAGTTACGTTTAGCGTTTTACCTTACAGAAATGCACTATATTCAATGCAGTTTTCTGGCATCTCAGGTCTAAGGATAACTATTTATGATTTACTTAATGACAAAGATCCATAAAGTAAAATCACATAGTTGGGATAAGTCCAATATTTGATCCATCAAATATCATCCAAAATTGACCAATATACTTTCAAGTATACTCTGTCACTATTTTGAATTGTCTTAATTTAATAATACTCCCATATTATTAATCGACAACGGACATTTAGAAACATCATAATGCTCATGGATTAAAACATGTAAAATAGGATACAAAATCAAATAACAGAAAAATAAACGAAATCCAAACTTTATTTCATCAATTCAATAATGTCTTACATCCTTTATCCAAATACTAATCAACAGATTTATTGCATGAATTCGCTAGCTAGTTGCAGCCCAATTGCCTTGGCATGCTTAACTACCTTTGGCCTAGACAAAGCCTTAGTAAAAGGATCAGCTACGTTATCATCTGTGTGAACTTTTATTAATTTTATTTCTCGAGCTTCCACTTGTTCTCAAATGTAGTGATATCTACGTTTAAAGTGTCTGGCGCCCTTCATGACTCCAGGGTCATTGGCGAATATTATTGCCGCAGAGTTGTCGCAATATATATCAATAGGTTCTTTAATTGAAGGCATCACTCCAAGATCTCCAATAAACTTCCTAATCCAAACAGCTTCCATTGCAGCTTCTGAAGCGGCCATGTACTCAGATTGAGTCGCATGCATAGCAATGGTTTTCTGCTTACTGCTCTTCCAGTCAACTGCTCCTCCATTGATGACAAACACGTAACCCGTCTGAGACTTCGTATCGTCTTTATCATATTGCCAGGACGCATCACAGAATCCTGTTACATTCAATTCTGTGTCTGGTTTACCCCCGAATACCAAAAACATATCTTTCGTACTTCTTAAATACTTCAGAATATGCTTAACAGCAGTCCAGTGGGACTTCCCTGGATTCTGTTGGTATCTACTGACCAAGTTCTGAGCAAACGCCACATCGGGCCTTGTGCATCTTACAGCATACATAATAGATCCTACAGCCGAAGCATAAGGCACCTTCTTCATGTAAGCCACCTCTTCAGGTGATGATGCATATTTCTCATGACTTAACTCATGCTTAACCTCCATCGGTAAGAAACCTTTCTTAGAGTTATGCATGTTATATTTCTTCAATATCTTATCAATATAAGCATCTTGGCTAAGACCAATTAACCGTCTACTCCTATCTCGATAGATCTTAATTCCCAGAATATATGCAGCATCTCCCAAATCTTTCATAGAAAAACATTTACCAAGATAATCCTTAACTTCCTTAAGTCTTGGAATGTTACTTCCCATGATCAATATGTCATCGACATATAGAATTAGGAACACTACATTACTCCCACTAGCTTTGCGGTATACACATGGCTCATCATGATTTTGAATAAATCCAAACTTTTGGATTTCTTCATCAAATCGCTTATTCCATTGACGTGATGCTTGCTTCAAACCATAAATAGACCTTTGAAGTTTGCACACGCGTTTTGGATATTTAGGATCAACATACCCTTCCGGTTGTTGCATATAGATGTCTTCATCTAAGCGACCGTTCAAGAAGGGAGTTTTAACATCCATTTGCCATATCTCATAGTCATAGTATGCTGCTATAGCTATGAGAATCCTAATAGCTCGTAAGTCTGCTACATGAGAAAATGTCTCCTCGTAGTCTATGCCAAAAGTTTGAGTAAAACCTTTAGCCACTAAACGTGCTTTGTAGGATTGTACATCACCATCCATGTCAGTTTTCTTCTTATAGATCCACCTATTTTTCACTACTTTAGCATTTTTAGGCGCGTCCACAAGAATCCAAACATCATTGATTTCCATGGATTTCATTTCCTCATTCATCGCAACCATCCATTTTGACTTTTCTGGATCAGACATTGCGGATCGATAGTTAGCAGGTTCACCAAGATCTCCTACTTCCTCCTCATCATCCTCTATGTATAGACATAGTTTGTCCGGCGCACGTATAGCCCTTTGAGACCTACGTGGAGGAATTAATTCCGGTGGAACACTCAGACTTTCTGGTTCTACAGGAATTTCATCGCTAGTATTTTCAGAAGGCAATGTATCTTCTTGAATTTCTTCAAGATCATAATTTCTCCCACTGAATTCTTGATTTACAAGATCATTTTCAAGGAAGTCTCCATACCGAGCCACAACTATCTTGTTCTCAGCCGGATAATAAAAGTAGTAACCCATAGTTTCCTTAGGTTAACCTACAAAGATACATTTTACTGAGCGTTGTTGGAGTTTATCTCCAGAGTCACGTTTCACATACGCCTCACAACCCCAGACTTTCAAATAAGACAAATATGGCTTCTTGCCATGCCATAGTTCATATGGTGTCTTATCAACCTTCTTTGTGGGAACCATATTCAGAATACGAACAGCAGTTTCAAGAGCATAATCCCAAAAAGATAATGGTAAAGTTGTAAGATTAAACATAGACCGTACCATATCTAATAATGTACGATTTCTCCTTTTAGATACACCATTTTGTTGTGGAGTATACGGAGAAGTAAGTTTCTGAACAATTCCATTCTTACTTAAATAATCTTTAAACTCTTGACTTAAATATTCACCACCACGGTCAGAACGAAGAGCTTTAATCTTCTTTCCCAGTTGTAACTCTACTTCGGCTTTAAACGTTTTGAATGTTTCAAATACCTCATGTTTATGTTTAAGCAAATAAACATAACCATAACGGCTATAATCATCCGTAAACGTCAAGAAGTAGCTAGCACCTTTCCTTGACACATGTCTAAATGGTCCACACACATCAGTGTGTATTAGACCAAGTAGTTCAGTAGCCCTTTCAATATTGCTATTAAAAGGTTTCTTGGTCATCTTCCCAGAGATACAAGATTCATATTTATCAAATGATTCATCATTGATACTTTCCAAAAGCCCATCACGTTGAAGCTTTTGTATGCGAGTCTTCCCAATGTGGGCAAGTCTACAATGCCAAAGATAAGAAGAGTTCTTGTCTAACTTACTCTTCTTATTCATGCTAAAAACAGAATTATTTTTCCTCTTGGGATTTTTATCATGCATGTTAATTTCAAAAACACCATTCACAGAAATTGCATCAAAATAGAATAAACCATCTTTGAAAACAGAAATTCTATTATTATCAATCGTGTGAGTAAATCCAAGATCCAACATACTAGAAAAGGAAATAACACCCCTAACAATTGTAGGTGCATAATGACAATTATTTAAAGACAATACTAAACCCGAAGGTAAAACTAATTTAAATATTCCTATAGCTTCAACTGCTGCTTGTGCGCCATTGCCCACTTGCAGAAATTGTTCCCCATAGGTAAGTCTCCTCTTCAACTCAAATCCCTGCAGGGTATTACAAATATTAATACCACATCCCGTATCATATACCCAGGAGTTTGATTTGTATGAAAGATTAAATAACTCTATCATAAATAAGTTACCTGAAGATGGTGCTGCAGCAACTTGCTCAGCCTTCTTCTTATGTTCTGCCATTTCATGGAGATAGAGAGAGCAATTCCTCTTCCAGTGTCTAGTCATCTTGCAGTGGTGACAAGTCTCATCTTTCAGAGATTTCTTAGCAAAGTTATGCTTCGGTTTTGATGTAGTCGCAACTTGCTTGCTCTTATCAACCTTGCCTTTGCCTTTCTGCTTCTTATTCCCTTGCGGTTTTGGTTTCGACACTCTACCCTTTTGTACATAAAGTACTTGAGGAGTAGCAGTGGGTGCCTTATCTTTCAAACCCTTTTCAAAGTCAATGAGCATTGCATGCAAATCATTAACTGTCTTCCCCGTGCAATGCATATTATAGTTACGAACGAAATCACCGAAGTCCTTATTAAGGGACCTATTGATCAAGTTAATAGCCATATTATGATCAAAGGGTTGTCCTAGTGCGATGAGTTGTTCCATATAACCCCTCATCTACATGTAATGTGCACTTACGGACTTTCCAGGAGCTTGCTTGCAACTATGTAGAGCATCAACCAGATCATAGATCTCTACAGCTTGTGGCGTTTCATACACTGCCTTGAGTTCATCAAGCATCTGCTTAGGATGAAATAGCTCATACTTCCTTTGAAGTGATGGAGCCATTCTCCCTAACATTACAGCAGCCACCTCATGGTGCTTCTTAACGTTAGCAGCGTGTTGAAGCCTTTCCGCATCAGTTGCTCCTTCAGCAAGATCCTCCGGAAAAGGAGTTTCCAAGATATTGATGGTACCCGCTGCTCTCAGAACAATTCTTAGTGAGCGGTACCAATCATTGAAATTAGGGCCAGTAAGTTCAGGCCGTTCAAAAAATGCTTTGAACGCCGAGCTTATTGTCAGATTGTTTTCGGGTTGAGCCATTTCTACAGAAATAAGTTCAAACATTAGTATTTTCGATAATAAAATTCAAGAAAATAAAATTACCCCGGTAATAAAACCATAGTATTTTCCTTGAAAAACTAGAATCCACATTGACATAGATTTATCACATCAGTTGATCTGCTAGTGACAAATGTATTCAACACAGTAACTTGTCGAACAATAATTGCCAAATCATATTGCAATTTCTAGATATGTCAGTGATTTACATTGCCAAAAACATTTGCATTGTAAACATGTTTAATCCCTCTTTATGCCTTAAGTTTCCAGTTCTCACTGAGTAACTCAATTAAGTCGACTAATCTAAAGAACGTAAAACCTTCATGTGCAATCTTATTCAGTCATGAAGTTTTCTCTCGATTACAACATCGTCCGATATCTTATATGACGACAATTGTAACTTCAAGTGTTTGTCAATTAGAGGGCATATGACTTAAATTTTTGGGTATAGATTTTGGTGTCAAAATCATGTATGGAGAAGCATGCATACATCTCCATAGCATAAGTTTAATTAAAAAATTTAGTAAACTTTTTGGTGAGACTAAAAGTTCATCATATATTTGCAAGTTGAGGTATTGGTTAAACCAAACAACCTTAAAGAATTATACCAATAACAACCGTAGGTAATTCCAATTTTGACGCACAGGCGAGCCGGGAATTTGGTCAGCGTAAAAGCATAGCACCTCCTTCCTTAACCGGGTACTTGACCAGCGGTGCGTTATACCCACTTTATAGTTTGTCAAAATTGAGTAGGCCGTTAAGTTGCTATTGCAATTCTAATCAACACAAATCATATGTAATTTAGGTCTCAAAACAATTCATTAATTTTGATAAGATTTAGTCCATATTATTTTTCTTAAAAAAAATTACCCTTGTTTACAACATACAATTAAAAAAAACGCATGAAAACAAGTAGTACAAAAAAAAACTAAATCAAATAGCCACATGCAAATAATTTATTCAAAGAACATCAAATCTAGGGTTTTTATGAACATAAAAAGTCTTCCCTAATTTTAAAACTTTGAATCAAATAAAGCAAATAGCAATCAAAATTATATGATCCGTAAAAAACATGCATGTTTATTACGGATCTTCCATATTCTCTTAACAATTAAAAAAACTACTACGGATCGTAACCACACATGACATAACAATTAATTCATGCATACATCTAAAGTTAATTACCATGTAATTTTAGGGTTTACAAAATTTTATTTTTTTTTTATAAAAAAACGGCAAAGCCATTTTTAAACAAAAAACAAAACCCCTAATTTTTATAAAACCTAAAAACAACATGTAATTTTAACACAAATCAATATTAGTTAAAAAAAACTTTAGATCTTGATAATTATAATCATGTTAAAACGGCTCTCGATGCCACTGATGGTTTATGATTATCATAACAATTATAAAAACCCTAACATAGATCAAAGAGCATACAGCGGAAGCAGATTAACAAGATCTTTATATAACACAATTATAATTAATCAAGGCTAGGGTTACATACCTTTTTCTTAGTAGAACAATCACCGGTAAAAAAAAGATCAAGAACACCACCAGGATGTAATCTAAAATAAGATCACACCACGATCTTGTACACACGTGATACGATGAGCTAATCGTGAGTCTAGCACGAACAGAACCGAGCCTTCCAAGCCTATGGAAGATCTACCCAACAACCCTAGAGAGGGGCTAGGACTAGATCTAAAATAGCTTTCAGAAAATCAAAGACGAACCCTAAAAAGGGTGTATATGGCCGGCGGTTTAGAGCTAGAAAGAAGAATATGGAGTGAAAAATATGAGGCCTTAAGGTTTGTTTATATACACCTTGGAAACTTATCTTCCAAGGTTTAAACAAAGATAAAGCCTAAAACTTTTTCATCCCTATCCTTTGAAGCTAATTAGGCCGGATATATACATGTGCTAAAAGGGGTTTCCGGAACTTTCCGACACCTTCTTTTAGCTTCTTTAATATTCTATAACGATCGTTTAATACTTAACTTTTAATTACTTAACGATCGTTAGCTACAGTTTGATTTAATAAATATAATAAATATATTAAATAAATTAACTCTTCACGTAATGTGTGCAATCCCGTGATCTCGAGTTCGATCCTATCACACGACTATCGATTTAACGTCCATAAACTTTCATAAATTTGGTGTAGTTTACTCTCTTTTATTTTTCGCTTCTCTCCTAAAAAATCTCAGTAACACAAGTTTTTTTATTTTCATCTCATATCTTTCCTTTTTACTCCAAAATATAAACTCGAAAATGCTTTTGTCTAGAGCTTTATGTGTAACTTAGAAGAATGAATGGCTAAAGTTAAACATGTCAAACGTATTTTTTTTTTCTCTTTTCAAAGTAAAGATTTTATTATTAGTCAACCAGATAACAAAAGAAGCAAAAAGCATGTCAAATCAATTTAAAGCAAATTTGAGAGCGTGGGGTATGTATGGTTGGTTCTAGGCTTGAAGTCATCCCATCAGTTCAATAGCGAAACTTAAACATTTATCAGAGTCAAATTATTTTAAAAATATTAATTTAAAACTGTAAGCAATAACTTAAAAGCCGACGAAGTAATATTTACACTATTTGTCACAACATTCAGAGAACTGAAATCTTTTCCTGCCCCTGTGAAGCTTCGCCACTACGCGCGAGCTCAAACTTTTTTTTGTAATTATATCGTGCTTTTTGTCACGAGGGCTTGACTGGAGAAGACCAGTTTCTCTAAAAGCCTTATGGGGCTAGATTTCGTGGTATGAACCATAACATGTCTCGTATTATTGTCTTCTAATGTCATTGTTTTGTAATTATGTTGTATATGTGGTTTTGGTGTTATGCGAAAGTCTTGTATCATGAAAATTCTTGCTGACGTGACAACTCTTTTTGCTCATAATTACCCCTTTAATACATTAAGAAGAATATATAAATAGGGAATAAACAATAATAAAAGGGGTTGTGAGGAGAACAGTTACAAGCATACTTTCCTCCATCCATTTTTTCTGGAAATCATCATAGCTATTGTTTATTGTTCACTCTCAGTCGTCGATTGATATCTCTACCGTTGGTTCATTGGAAAATTTATCATTGACTTCTTTCTTGATCCCAGCCACAGATCTCTAAACGAAACGCTATTTGTAAGCGTTGATTTAAGTTTGGTGGTGTGATGCCTTCTGTAGCAGTCCTTCATTTGCCTTCGTCGATTATATCTACTTTCCTATAGCATTGGTTTGCCCAATCCCGTTTGTTGATATGGTTAATGGTACTATCATTATCATTATTTTACTTTCTCTCAAATACATCTCTCTCTCTCTCTCTCTCTCTCTCTCTCTCTCTCTCTCTCTCTCTCTCTCTCTCTCTCTCTCTCTCTCTCTCTCTCTCTCTCTCTCTCTCTCTCTCTCTCTCTCTCTCTCTCTCTCTCTCTCTCTCTCTCTCTCTCTCTCTCTCTCAATAACAGATCTAATAGATCTCTCTCTTTCTCAAAAGCAGATTTAATAGATCTTGATTTGTCATTTGTTTCTCAAAAGAAGATTTAATCGATCTTTGATTTCTCATATGACCACGATTTATTAGATTCGGGTTTACCCATCTTGGGGTTGGCTGAACCATCGATTGTAAGATTAGTTCCTCCATTTTGTTATTTATGTTATTTGTTGTTTTCTTCGATTGCTAGCAGCTTATTATGTTTCCATTCTTCTGATTTGGTTTCAGTTATGTGTTCAATGTGTTATTGAATTAGGGTTTTTTTGATCATTTTCTTACGTGCACCATTGATTTTAATAGAAACCCAACAACCGTATCATTTATTTCTCATAAACAGATTTGAATGATCTTTGATTTCTCATCTCACCAACGATTTTTTAGATTGGGGTTTCTGTTTTGGCATTGGATTTCAAGATATATTACACTTTTTGGTAAGATATTTGGTATATGGGTATTTTTGATTACGTGTTTGTTGTTGATATATCTTTTGCAGGAGGATGAAGATGAGGAGATAAGAAGATCCACCGTATGAATTTGGGTAAGTTTGTTTCTGATTTTTTTTATTAATTTTTTTTTTGAGTTTCTGAGGTTCGTGTATAGTATATTTGTGATTTGATTGTGTTAGTTGGTTTGATTCCATCATTTTCCTGTAGATCGCTTATACTCTTCCTTCGATTTGATCACACATATTGATTAGTTTGAGCTTGAATTTGATCATCACCCATATTTATCATTTCAGGTTTATGGTGTTTCGTATGAGATGATATCTCATCTCATCTCTGATGATTTAGGTATCTAACTAAGGGTTTGAACCACATACCCACATCCCTCTTCGTTGCCACCGGCTTCTTCATTGCCATCGTTCATGATGTGCGGCGTTGATGCTCGGTAGGCGGTGTCACTGAGGTTAGGTGGTTGGTGTTGTGATGATTGATCTTGGATGTGTTTTGCTGTATTTGATCAAAGTTGAGATCATCTGCTATTTGGGTAGGCCAAAAGTTTGCAGCCATGGTAAATTGATCCTCTTTTGTCGGTTGTTTGGAGGTGAAAAACTAATCTATTATTTATTTGTACAATCTTGGCCTGGTGTGTGCAAACGTGTAAAAGTGGAATAAGGTTCATTTTTTAATAAATAATAACGGTTCCTGTAGGATTTAATAAGATTTTTAACTATAATCATATTTGCATAATGGCGTAAGTGACCCACCCTGTTTCTTGATGCTTATATGGAGTAACGAGAAGTTATGACAATTCAATCTGTGTATGCTTTTGGTGCACTTTGGTACTGATTGTTTTCGTGATGGTTGGCGATGATGATACTTTTACATATGTGCGTTTATCATTGGTCATGGTGAGCGAAATCGACCGTATCTTGGCAGGGCAGCACCAGTAGCATGGTGTTTGCAGCCATGGCGAATCGGATCCTCTTTTGTCCAGATCCGCACTCACAAATCTGAGCCAGCATCTTCAGAAAGTAATTTGGAAGCGATGAATTATATCATAGCTCCTACTAACATACGCTTGACTACTAATCTGACTTCATACCACACGAGACAAGCATTTGGTAAACAAATTGTAACATTTTGTCTTTGCCTTTTTTTTCTTATTTTAAACCTACGATATATATATGATGTTGAATATTTGGTGCAACGATATGCTTTCAGAATAATCGTTGGGGAATCACTTTCTATGACTGGACAGCGGATCGCAGTCTCATAAATACCATTTTCTTTATAGAGTTGTGATGGGCAGGACAACGGTGTTTATATACGAGTCTGTTGATGTATATATGTATACGTGCTAGAGAGACGATGAAGGTAGCCTGATAATCTTAAAGAACCTCGACGCTGGGCATCAGTTTTCGAGATTTTATTCAAGTTGCTTCTTAATAAGTGTGAAAACACTTATCCTTTTACCACTTAATTCCAATAAAAACAAGACCAAAACGTGTATTTTATGTCGTAAAAGTCGGAATTATGCGTGGTTTGTGTTTTTATTGTGTTTTAGGACCAAAAGATGAAAAGGGAAGAAAACACGGGCTTTCACGGGCTTTTATCGAAGAAAACGGGAAAAGACGAAGTCAAAAGATCAAGAGTGTAAAAAGAACGGAAGTCCAAGACCTATTCTGAAGATTTATCGAAGAAAAAGTCTAAAGACGGAAGTTTAATGAAGTCGAAGAGCTTAAGTCTAATAGAAGAAGAAAATTAAAAGACAAGTTCAAATCCCGAGACGACATCGAGAAACGACAAAGAATTAAAGTCGATTCGAGAAGACGTGAAGAAAGAAAGAAAGAAGATGCAACACATGCACTCCTTCCACTTTTCTTATAAATACCCTCCTAATACACATTAGGAGGGAGTTAGTCTTTAATTTTTAGTTTTTCATTTTTCACTTTTCTTTCTAGTTTTAGAGAGAGAAAGTTCTAAACTTTCTCTCACTAAGTTTCATCTTTTCTTTTAATCTTTCAAGATTAAACATTTATGTATTGCTTATTTCATTAATCAAGTTCTATTTAAGCTTTTAATCCTTAATCTCATTCTACCTTTCTTTGATTTTAGATTGATTTTGGTGCAAATCACATTAAATCCGTGTTGATCTTAATGGTTTTGTGCTTAAAAAGTTGATCTTTTTGTTGTTACATAAGTTTTCATTTGATTAAGCTTTAAGATTCTTGTGCTTATTGGCTTATTTACATGATTAGCTTATTTACTTATAAAAAGTTTTCTTAAAAATTTCATCTTTTTGTTGTTTGATTAAAAAGTTTGCTTATTTTGAGGTTGGATAAGTTGTTAGTAATGCTTATTTGATCCGTTTAGTTATTGATTCGTTTTAGTTTTGGTGAAAAGCTTATCATTATAGCTTATTCATTGGCTTATTTCGATTTCCTTATAAATCGGAAAGGGTACAAACCCCTTTCCGATCGTGATATTCCGACTAGCCACCACACTCCCTTTCCGATTACCCAATCGGAAAAGGGTTTCAGTACTCCGATTTGCACCTCTTTTATTCCGATCAAAGTGATCGGATTAGGTAGTAAGTATTCCGACGGTGAGTTTTTTAGTATTCCGATTGAGCTTATTTTCCCACATTCCGATTGGAGCTTAGTCCCACATATTCCGATTGCACCCATTTTTGACATTCCGATTAGTGATTTGTGGGTATTCCGATTGCAGGTCATTTCCAACTTTCCGATCACCAGATCGGAATATATTCCGATCTGGACCTATTTTGGCATATTCCGATTGCACCATTTCTCCTATATTCCGATTAGGGCTTGTTTAGTTTATTGTTTTTATAAAATTTCCAAGTGTTAGCTTTATTAAGTGATCTAGTAATTTTCATAATCTTGTCTTTAAGTTTTTCAAGCATTTAATTTAACTCGTCATTTTAGTTTTAATCTTTGAACTTCTACTTTACTCAACGACACTTACATTACTTGCTATTAGTTTAAAATAGATAATCAACCAAAACCATTCTCTTGTTCACCAAAAGACAATTGAGTCGCACTCTAGACCGGTTTTCAATTCGAAAGGATTCGGACGATAAAGATTTTATACTTGGGGTAAAAGCCGTGTATTAAATGGCGCTGCTGTCGGCTCTTTTCGTTAAGATTAACGGTTTCTAGTGAGAGACGCATTGAATTTTGGGATCCGTTCTTTGAACGTTATTTTCTTTGCTTCAAAAATTTTCAAAATCCATAAAAAATATAAAACTCTTCAAAAATACAAATACATAAAAAAATCATTAAAAGCAATTCTTTTCCAAAAGGTTTTGCACCAAAAAGATTATATAGATATTCTCTATGTATATTTTTCTTCTGCAGGTGTATGCGTACTAGATCTTCAAACTATTCTGAGCCTGAGACTCTTGAAGATTTAGATATGGCTGGTGTTAATAACAACAATAATAACCCACCTCTACCCAATTTGAATAACAACAACAACAACAATGTCCTCCTACCTGACTTACGAACAATGGAGGAATTGTGTCAAACCACCATGAACGGACGCGGAGGTCCGATTGCGCCGATGCACGTCACGGCTCAGGAGTTTTCGTTGAAGCATCACATGATCCAACAAGTGAAAACTAACCCATTTCGCGGAATTCCGGATGATGATGCCGACAAACACCTCGACAAATTCATTACCATCACCCAAAGCATGAAGTGCCCCGGTGTTTCTATGGATGACCTTCGCCTTCAACTTTTTCCCCACTCGCTTTCTCACCATGCCGAAAAATGGTTTGACCGTCTCCCGAAGAATTCTATTCATACGTGGAATGACATAACTCAACGCTTTTTGTCGCGCTACTTCCCACCATCCATGGCCACATGCCTTCGTAACCAAATCAGTGGATTCATGCAAGACAATGATGAATCGCTCTTCGATGCTTGGGAACGATACAATGATTTGATCGACCACTGTCCAAATCACAACATGCTCCCCGTCACTCTCATTGATACCTTCTACAATGGTCTCACTTTTCGTGATCGTGACACGATCAATGCCGCCGCCGGTGGTACTTTTATGAAAAGGAGACCGGAGGAGTGTCGAGAGTTGATTGAAAACATGACTACTCACCACAAGAATTGGGATTCATCCGCATCCTCAAGATCTAATCAGAGAGTCATTGTTTCTTCTACTACTTCCAATCCCGAGATGACTGAAATTTCTAGACAACTCGCTGAGATGAACAAGAATTTCATGACCATGGCCACAAACCACTTTCAACAAGATAAAGCCGTTGCTATTTCTTGTGACACATGTGGTGGTCCTCATTCTTATACTGATTGTCCTTCTACCCAAGGCAATTTTTCTGAAAATGTTAACGCGGCATACGGTACTTATCCCACGGGAGGCTATCAAGCTCGTCCTCAAGGAGACCGTAGCTTGCTAAGTTATCGTTCAAACAATTATCTTGCTCCACCCGATTTCCCTCCTTCAAACCAGAACCAACAACAAAGCTATAACCGAAACAATCAATCCC
Organism: Glebionis coronaria; assembly: GCA_025667525.1. Lineage (NCBI taxonomy): Eukaryota > Viridiplantae > Streptophyta > Magnoliopsida > Asterales > Asteraceae > Glebionis > Glebionis coronaria. The sequence continues at coordinate 413,681,330 of CM046880.1, forward strand.
AACCTCGTGCCAACACTCAATATCAATCCCAAAGAAACCCATACCCAACTCAAGGAAATTCTCAAGCTTACCAAGCTCCACCTCTCAATCAACCGATGGCATTAAATCAAGACGTGGAGACGTTCATGAAGACTAATCGGGAGTTGGTGACGAATCTTCAGAGTCAAGTCATCAACTTGAAGGGCGAAATGGCGAAACAAGGGAGCGATATTCGAGCCGAGCTAATGAATGACATGGCAAAACAAAGCAATGAAAATCGTGCAGACATCAGAGACTCTTTCAGCACTCAAGCGCTTAACATTCGTGATATGATTGGTTCGCTCATCCAAGGTAATCAACCCTCTTCTTTGGGTACTCTTCCGAGTAACACCGTTGCGAACCCAAGAGGGGAGATGAAAGCAATCACTACTCGTAGTGGAAAAGGTTATACGGAACCCGAGCTTCCTACACCTCCACCCGTGATTGTGAACAAGGAAACAGAGCAACTTTCTCCACCTCCTTCACCTTCTATCCCCATTTCCCCACCACCCGTGGTTGTGAGTGATCCTACTCCCCTAAAGCCTTCTTCTTCATCCAATATACCTTATCCTTCAAGGTTGAGGAAAGAGAAGCAAAAGAGCAAGGATGATATTCAAGTTTCAAACTTTCTAAAAATGTTTAAACAATTGAATTTTAACATCTCCTTCGCCGAGGCTCTCGCTCACATGCCCAAATACGCTAAGATGTTTAAAGATCTTCTAAGTGACAAAGCGAAGCTTCTTGACATTGCTCAGACCCAACTTAATGAGAATTGCTCTGCCGTTCTCTTAAGGAAATTGCCCACCAAATTTGGTGATCCGGGTCGCTTCTTGATTCCTTGCAACTTCCCGGGAGTAGAGAATTGCATGGCCCTAGCCGATCTAGGTGCCAGTATAAACTTAATGCCTTTAAGTGTTTGGAAGAAATTATCTCTCCCTGAGCTAGTCCCCACCAAAATGACTTTGGAATTAGCTAACCGTACGGTTGCTTATCCAGTGGGGATAGCCGAAGATGTTTTTGTTGACGTTGACAAATTCACCTTCCCGGCGGATTTTGTTGTCGTTGACTACGAGATGGATCCTCGTGTTCCATTAATCGTTGGACGTCCATTCCTGAGGACCGGTCGCACTCTCATTGATGTAGCCGCGGGCGAAATAATCATGAGAGTTGGTGACGAGAAAATTGTCTTCAACATGGGTAAGATTTCTAAGCAACCTTATTCATATGAGAGTGTTAATGCTATTGATGTTCTCGATGAGGCTTGTGAAGAATATTTTCATGATGCTTGCAAAAGTACTCCCTCTTCTCTACCCAATGTTGAGACTGTTGCCTCAATTGCTCCGGCATTGACTCCTTTTGGAGAAAGTGACCTGGCTGATTTCGAAGCTAGCTTGGGTCCTCTCGATATTAAGTATGATAATTCGTCCACCGATTGGGATGAAGACATTCGTACTATTGAGAGACTTCTCAATGAAGACCCGTTTTCCCCTTCGTCTCCTAAAGATGTGACTAATGATGATCCATCGTTAGTTTCACCATCTATTGAGGACCCTCCTACTCTTGAGCTTAAGGACCTACCTCCTCATCTTGAGTACATTTTCCTTGAAGACAACGAGAAGTTACCGGTCATCATCGCAAAGGACCTAAAAGAAGAAGAAAAAGCCCGACTGATCGCCATGTTGAAGAAGCATAAAAGAGCTATCGCGTGAAAAATCTCCGACATCCGTGGAATTGATCCTCACTTCTGCACACATAAAATTCTCATGGAGGACGACTTTAAGCCCACAATTCAAAGCCAACGAAGGGTGAATCCTAAAATCCAAGAAGTCATCAAAAAAGAGGTTATCAAACTTCTTGATGCGGGTATGATTTACCCTATTTCGGATTCACCATGGGTTAGTCCAGTCCATTGTGTGCCTAAGAAAGGCGGAATCACCGTTGTGCCCAATCAAAACAACGAATTGATTCCTACCCGTCTCGTTACTGGGTGGAGAGTTTGTATAGACTACCGCAAACTCAATGATGCCACGAGAAAGGATCATTTCCCTCTACCTTTTATGGACCAAATGCTTGAACGTTTAGCGGGTAATGAATATTACTGCTTTCTTGATGGTTTCTCGGGTTATTTCCAAATACCCATCGATCCCCAAGATCAAGAGAAGACAACATTAACCTGTCCCTATGGAACATTTGCTTACAAAAGGATGCCTTTTGGCTTATGCAATGCCCCCGGGACATTCCAAAGGTGCATGTTGGCTATCTTCCATGACATGGTTGAGCAAACCATGGAAGTCTTCATGGATGATTTCTCGGTCTTTCGGGATTCCTTCTCTTCTTGCCTTGCCAATTTAGAACGTATGCTTAACCAGTGCGAAGACACTCGCCTAGTTCTGAATTGGGAAAAATGCCATTTTATGGTAAAAGAAGGCATTGTGCTAGGACACAAAATCTCTAACGCCGGTCTTGAAGTCGACCGTGCTAAAGTAGATGTCATAGCCAAATTACCTCCACCTTCAACCGTGAAGGGTGTGAGAAGTTTTCTGGGTCATACGGGCTTCTATCGTCGATTTATTCAGGATTTCTCTAAAATCGCTCGCCCGATGACCCACCTCTTGGAAAAAGATACTCCTTTTATCTTTTCTAAAGAGTGTATCGAAGCCTTCAATCTTCTTAAGGATAAGCTAACTAAGGCACCGGTCTTGGTTACCCCTAATTGGGAGCTACCCTTTGAATTGATGTGCGATGCTAGCGACTTTGCTATTGGTGCGGTTTTGGGCCAAAGAGTGCATAAACACTTCCAACCAATCCACTATGCTAGCAAAACAATGACGGGGGCTCAACTGCATTATACGACAACCGAAAAAGAGCTTTTAGCTGTTGTCTATGCTTTTGAAAAATTTCGCCCCTATCTTGTTTTATCCACCACCATCGTATACACGGACCATTCCGCGTTGAAGTACTTGATGACTAAGCACGACTCTAAGCCAAGACTTCTTCGCTGGGTTTTACTTCTTCAAGAATTCAACATTGAAATTCGTGACAAGAAGGGTGCCGAAAACCTAGCCGCGGATCATCTGAGTCGACTTGAGGATCCATATCAAGGGGATCATCCGAACAAAGAGATCAATGACTCTTTCCCCTTGAGACCTTAATGTCTATAAATCTCAATCTTGATGATACCCCGTGGTTTGCCGACATTGCAAACTACTTAGCGGGTGGTGTTCTCATCAAAGGGTTAACATCCCAACAAAATAAGAAGTTCTTGAATGATGTTAAGAATTACTTTTGGGATGACCCTTTTGTATTCAAACAATGTGCTGATCTGATCATTCGTCGATGTGTTGACGGACCGACAGCTTTTGACATTCTCCAAGCATGCCACAAAGGACCCACCGGTGGTCACTTTGGTCCCAACTACACCGCTAAGAAAGTGTTTGATTCTGGATTCTATTGGCCCATCATTTATCGTGACGCTCACGAAATGGTTAAGCATTGTGATGCTTGCCAACGCCAAGGCAAGATCACACATAAAAATGAGATGCCTCAAAATTTCATACAAGAATGTGAAATATTTGACGTATGGGGCATCGACTTTATAGGGCCATTTCCATCCTCCAAAGGGAACAAGTACATCCTCGTCGCAGTTGACTATGTTTCTAAATGGGTTAAAGCCAAGGCTCTCCCTACGAACGATGCGAGGGTGGTTGTGAACTTTTTGAGGCAGCTTTTCGCTCGATTCGGCGTTCCTCGTGCTATTATCAGTGACCTCGGGACTCATTTTTGCAATGATCAATTCGCAAGAGTCATGGCTAAGTATGGTGTTAATCACCGTCTTTCCACCGCCTATCATCCCCAAACCAATGGGCAAGCCGAGATATCCAACCGTGGATTGAAGCGAATTTTGGAGCGTACTGTGGGAGAGCATCGTGCCGCGTGGGCCGATAAGTTAGATGATGCTCTGTGGGCTTTCCGTACTGCTTATAAGACCCCGATCGGTTGTACACCTTATCGTCTTGTGTACGGGAAAGCATGCCACCTCCCCATCGAGCTGGAACATAAGGCGCACTGGGCCTTGAAGTGGGCTAACTTCGACATCAACAAAGCCGGTGATCATCGCAAGATTCAACTCAACGAGCTCAACGAACTGAGGAATGAAGCTTATGAGAACTCACTGATCTACAAGGAGAAGACCAAGATCATTCATGACACAAAAATCAAGAACCGAGAGTTCCACGTTGGTGATCAAGTCTTACTTTTTAACTCTCGGTTGAAGATCTTCTCTGGCAAGTTGAAGAGCCGATGGTCTGGTCCATTCACCGTCGCCAAAGCCTTTTCATATGGAACCATTGAGCTTTCTCAGCCAAATGGGCCCAATTTCAAGGTGAATGGCCAGCGTTTGAAGCTGTACTTTGGTGAGGACATCTCTCAAGAGATGATTCCATCCCTAACCACGTTCCCCTTGAACTAAATTGGGTCGAGTCAGGCTCGTGACTCGGTTATAAAAAAAAAGCGCTTCTCGGGAGGCAACCCATGATCTACCCTTTACTGCTTTCATAATAAGTGTAGGGGGAGCCCCGTATGTGTTTGTTGTCTTGTTTCTTGTGCTGTGCAGGGATTAAAGCTTCAAAGATCCACCTTGATGACTTTTGACGAACCGTGATACCGTGTTCCCATCCTCCCGGTTCTATCCTAAACTCTTGTGATTCAATATTTCATATTTTATATGTTTACATTGAATTCACTTTAGTTGTCCTTTCCTTAGTAAGATTTAAACAAAGTGCACAATGTCATAAGTGTAGGGGAGTTTACTCCCACATGCTCAGACATTGAGGACAATGTTTATCTCAAGTGTAGGGGGACTTCTATCGAAGTAGGTGGTCTTTTCCATGAATTTGCCCTCATTTTAACCGGAAATTTGATTTTTCGACATTTTTCAAAATTTTTAATCTATTTTGGCCTAGTTGTATAGTTGTATTTTCCTTTATTATGTTTATTTTCTTGCCTTGCTAGAATAAATTTTTAATAAAGTGGTTTTAAATTTTTCTTAGTTGTGAACATTTTGACTCAACCCGAGTTTACTTATCTAAGTTTACTCTAGCTAGTATCCTTAACATGTTTAAGTCAAGTTTTGTTGGGCTTTTATTAAGGGAGCTATAAAACGCGAAAGTCTTAACTCTCACGGGTTAAGAGCAAGAACTTTTCGCAAGTTCCTATAATTGATCCTAGAGAGTTGTTTATCAAGGGAACTTTAAAATGCGACTTCTAAAACTTGAAAAAAGTTTAAGAACTTGCAAGATCCTATAGGCGACTCGAAAACCCAAAACTTTGATTTAATAGGCTAAGCATCCACGAGTCTCATTCCTTGAGATTTTAAACTGTGGAGAACGAGAGATGATAGAGTCAATTATAAGTTTGGTATTCTTTCGTGAATTTATGTGAGTTAATTATAAGCCTATTCTCCCTTCGCTTGTTAATAAATTTATCTGCAATAAATAAGGTTGTACGATTTAAAAGGTTACTTAGCTTCTAGCCCAAGATCGTTTAAAAGTTGCTCGGTACGGATTAGAGTTCATAGCCAAGGCATAACTTATTGAAGCGGGATGCGAAGATTGGCGAGTCCGAAAAGGCCCTAACAAGGCATGAGGGCTACAGTTTGTTGCTAAAGATCCAAAAGTGATGTGAAGAATCATTTATCGAAAATCAATATGAAGGATCAAGACACACGACGAAAAGCAAATACTCCCCTAAATATCATGGAGAAGTCTATCCGAAAAGACCCTAACAAGGTATGAGGATAAATAGATCCAAGTCCTAAAAGGAGGCGGATCGTTGTATATCAAAGTCCAAAATAAAGATTGGAGAAAAATGAAGAAGTCGTGGTCCAAAGGTGAAGAATCTCTCAAAATTTCAAGTGAAGAAATTCCTATTATGAAGAGAAGACCATTATTTCATGAACGTCTCTCAAGATTCGAAGTAAGAAGTCGCTGCCGAATATCGGTCCGAGAAAGGTCTCAAATACTGAAGCGAGTTATGGCAAGATATGAACTTTATGAGGTCCCGAGAAGCAGTTTTAAAAGATTTTGTCCTTTAGCTAACTATTGATTAAATCGTTCACCTTATTTTTGGCCTAAATAACTATCAAAATAAGTCAAACAATGCATCCTCGTGATCATTCAAGACAAAAATAAAACATAAGAGATACACCTAGGAATAAGGGAGTCTAAGTGAATAATTGGCCCACATGAGTTCGTGTTAGTTTGCTAACTTATAATAACAATGATCTCGTTTTTAAGCTTGGTATGGGGAACGTGAAACTTGAGGATGATAAACGTTCATGGCAGCCAAAACCAATGTAAGTTTTTAATTTCTTTACTTATTTCTATCTTTTTATGTTTAGAATTTAATAAAGGCCAAGGTGGGTTATTTATGATGAAAAATGTAAACCGTGCTTTAAAATTAATGCATTGCATGAGGGCATTGCAATGGTCAAGTGTAGGGGATTTAATAAGTGTGAAAACACTTATCCTTTTACCACTTAATTCTAATAAAAACAAGACCAAAACGTGTATTTTATGTCGTAAAAGTCGGAATTATGCGTGGTTTGTGGTTTTATTGTGTTTTAGGACCAAAAGATGAAAAGGGGAGAAAACACGGGCTTTCACGGGCTTTTATCAAAGAAAACAGGAAAATACAAAGTCAAAAGATCAAGAGTGTAAAAAGAACGGAAGTCCAAGACCTATTCTGAAGATTTATCGAAGAAAAAGTCTAAAGACGGAAGTTTAATGAAGTCGAAGAGCTTAAGTCTAATAGAAGAAGAAAATTAAAAGACAAGTTCAAATCCCGAGACGACATCGAGAAAAGACAAAGAATTAAAGTCGAGTCGAGAAGACGTGAAGAAAGAAAGAAAGAAGATGCAACACATGCACTCCTTCCACTTTTCCTATAAATACCCTCCTAATACACATTAGGAGGGAGTTAGTCTTTAATTTTTAGTTTTTCATTTTTCACTTTTCTTTCTAGTTTTAGAGAGAGAAAGTTCTAAACTATCTCTCACTAAGTTTCATCTTTTCTTTTAATCTTTCAAGATTAAACATTTATGTATTGCTTATTTTATTAATCAAGTTCTATTTAAGCTTTTAATCCTTAATCTCATTCTACCTTTCTTTGATTTTAGATTGATTTTGGTGCAAATCACATTAAATCCGTGTTGATCTTAATGGTTTTGTGCTTAAAAAGTTGATCTTTTTGTTGTTACATAAGTTTTCATTTGATTAAGCTTTAAGATTCTTGTGCTTATTGGCTTATTTACATGATTAGCTTATTTACTTATAAAAAGTTTTCTTAAAAATTTCATCTTTTTGTTGTTTGATTAAAAAGTTTACTTATTTTGAGGTTGGATAAGTTGTTAGTAATGCTTATTTGATCCGTTTAGTTATTGATTCGTTTTAGTTTTGGTGAAAAGCTTATCATTATAGCTTATTCATTGGCTTATTTCGATTTCCTTATAAATCGGAAAGGGCACAAACCCCTTTCCGATCGTGATATTCCGACTAGCCACCACACTCCCTTTCCGATTACCCAATCAGAAAAGGGTTTCAGTACTCCGATTTGCACCTCTTTTATTCCGATCAAAGTGATCGGATTAGGTAGTAAGTATTCCGACGGTGAGTTTTTGAGTATTCCGATTGAGCTTATTTTCCCACATTCCGATTGGAGCTTAGTCCCACATATTCCGATTGCACCCATTTTTGACATTCCGATTAGTGATTTGTGGGTATTCCAATTGCAGGTCATTTCCAACTTTCCGATCACCAGATCGGAATATATTCCGATCTGGACCTATTTTGGCATATTCCGATTGCACCATTTCTCCTATATTCCGATTAGGGCTTGTTTAGTTTATTGTTTTTATAAAATTTCCAAGTGCTAGCTTTATTAAGTGATCTAGTAATTTTCATAATCTTGTCTTTAAGTTTTTCAAGCATTTAATTTAACTCGTCATTTTAGTTTTAATCTTTAAACTTCTACTTTACTCAACGACACTTAAATTACTTGCTATTAGTTTAAAATAGATAATCAACCAAAACCATTCTCTTGTTCACCAAAAGACAATTGAGTCGCACTCTAGACCGGTTTTCAATTCGAAAGGATTCGGACGATAAAGATTTTATACTTGGGGTAAAAGTCGTGTATTACTTCTAAATTATATAAAGGTATTTACTTTATTGTGTGTTTTAGCTGTTGAAATGTGACCCTATCTAGAAGGCACATGTTCATCATCGCATTTTTTGAACTCTGAAGTTTATTTTAAATGATTGTTACATGATTTTACAGCTTCGTTCCTGACCATCTATCTCTAATGTTTGGTACTTTTTGTTATTCTCATATCTTGGTAGTCACATTTAGCATGTTGCCGAGATATCAAAAAGTTTGTCGTAGCAATAGTTGCTTCAACCAACAACACGATGCCTCAAAACTTGAACAACATACCTACATAACACAAGTGTGTTCTCAACAGAGGTCAGAGTTGGTTTTCTCGCTCTGTGGTGTTATGTATTGTTGTACATTAAATATTTCTTATGAAGGATTCCATTGCTTTTTCTCTACTGTTGACATATGCGGCCACCTGTGAACCTTTCGGTCAAAAAAGTTGAACATTGTTCTTTGAGCTCTTGATCTCATGAAGGTGGATACTTTACTTTCGTTAATTTTTTTCTACATCTTGATTGCTGTATAATATAGGTGCTATAGGGTGGTATAAGAATCAGGTATACTTTTTCTTCTATCAAGTTTGTGGGTTTTGTATCGACTAAAAACGTTACACTTTATCCACTTTATTGCACTTTGAACTATACTATTCTCCTCGATTCTCAAAAATTATACGCATACAACGCCTGAAGTTCAGCACCCTGAAGGAGATCTTATCATTGTTTCTCCTATATTTTCATTTCGAAAAGGGTATTTTCACATGGTATATAACAATTAGCAACCTTTGTAATTTACGCATTTATGGTACTATTTGTTTGTAGTAGGATGGCATATTACATAATATGAATTTATGATTGTTTTGCGTCGTCATCCACGCCATTGAGATACATAAATTTAGTTGTGTGTGCAAGAAGGTATATAGTTTTTGTACGTTCTTTTTTTTGTGTTAATGCGTTTGAACATTAGAAATTTCAGTATGTTATCTTTCGCTTCGCGCTGATTATTTGTCCTAAAGATACTTGATAGGTGTGTAAACACCCATACTTTTACCACTTAATTCTGGCTAAAACGAGACCAAAACGCGTATTTAATATCATTTGTTTGGAATTATGCGTGGTTTTTGTGTTTATTGTGTTTTCAGAGTCAACCGGATGAATATTGAAGAAAACATGGGATTGCACGGGTTTTATCGAAGAAAAAGACTCAAGACGAAGTCTATTATCCAAGAGATGCAAAAGATTTGAAGTCAATGGGCTTATTTGAAGATTTATCGAAGAAAAGGGCCAAAGATGGAAGATTCATATATGTCGAAGAACTCGAGTCTATTAAAAAAAGATTATAAGACGAGTTGGAATTATTCACCGACACTTCTCAAAATCCAAAGTCGGAAACGTTTATTTAGAGAAACGTAAAGACTAAAGAAGAAAGAAGAAGAGAAGCCCATTTACAAGCCCATAAGCAACACCTATAAATAGGCCTTCTCCTTACAATTTTGGGAGAGAGTTTTTAGTCTAGTTTCATTTTTCATTGTGTAGTTTTTAGAGAGAGAAAGTTCCCAACTTTCTCTCACTAAATTTTTCATCTTTTCTTTCTTTTAATTTTGCAAGTTTAATCTTTGTGTATTTAAATTTCCTTTAATCAAGTTAAATTTTAAGCTTTGTGTTCTTAAATCTCCTTCTACACTTCTTAATCTTGCTTAATTTTTGATCTGATCCCTTAATCTTGATCTGAATCCTTCGTGATTCGTGATTGAATTTGAGGTTGTGTGTTAAGAAGGTTCATTTCTTTCATTCCCACATAAGCTTTTAGACGTTCAAGCCTATAAGCTCTCGATGCTTATTGGCTTATTCGTTTATTTTGGCTTATTTACTTTTTAAGTTTTCCTAAACATTCATTATTCGTGAGTTCGTTTTGTGGAAGTTTGAATGTTTTGAATTTCAAAAGTTTTGGAACTTGTGCTTATTTACTCTTTTAACAGTTTGAAAATGCCTATTGGTTACTGCTTATTTTCCTTGTTGAACGCCTTTTCCATCGTAGGAGGGTTTTACTTGGTCCTGATCTTGTTACGATTGCATAGACTGCGATTTGGGTTCCTTCCCTGGTACGATCCACGCCCACGATCACGCATTGCGATCTGGGGTGCGGTCGCGTCTCTTTTCCTTGCTTCAATCGCATTGAGTGCGATCTTTTGTTACGATCTGGAACCACGATCAAAGACCAAGATCACTAGTTGCGATCGTGGTTGCGATCTGGTAGTACGATCGCCCCTCCCATCGTACTGGAGAGTACGATCCTATCTCTATTGTTATCATCGCAGTGAGTGCGATATGTTCTTCTTTTTGCGATCGCATCGAGTACGATCGGTGAATACGATCCATCATATTGTTTTGGGTACGATCGCGTTGCGATCTGGAGGACTGTTTGAGTACGATCGAATTACGATCGGACTTAGGCCTTTGTTTTGTTCTGGCTTAACTTTCAAATCTAGTTTTTCCCGCTCTTTTACTTAGTTTATTTTAAACATGTTTTTAAGTTTTTGAATTTTTAAATTTTCAATTTCCAAAGTTGCACGCTCTTATTTGTAGTTTAATTTTAAGACTGCTATTTTACTCAACGACAAATTTTAATTACTTGCATTTAATTTAAAAAAATTAGATAACCAAACAAACCAACCCCTTTTTAGTAACCAAGAACAACTATTCCACTTTGAATCGTGATCAATTCGAGAAGATTCCGAGAATTTAATCTGAACCTAATGAAAACCACAGTATCAAATGGCGCCGCTGCCGGCTCTTCTCGTTAAGATTAACAGTTTTTTGTGAGAACTTGGATTTTGGGATCCGTTCACCGTGAACGTTACTTTTTCATAAAAAAATTCAAAAATCCTAAAAAATATAAAATTTTCAAAAATACAAAAAAAAATTAAAAACATAAAAACCAAAAATATTTCTTGTTTGCTTTGTTAGTTCTTTTGCAGGTGCATGCGTACACGATCAACGTCTTATCAAGAGCCCGAGCCTCTCGAAGACTTAGACATGGCCGGTGTACAAAACAACAACAATAACCCACCTCAAAACAACAACAACAACAATAATCCACCTCACAACAACAATAATAACAACAACAATGAACCTCTATCGGACAATCGCCCGATGATTGAACTGTTACAAGCACATGTGGAGGGCAACAATGATCCAATTGTCATACTCGCGACTGCAGCCAACAACTTTGACCTCAAATCCGGCTTTATCCAGATGGTCTCTGCTCAACCATTCTTGGGGCGTACCATTGATGATCCTCATGACCACATCAAAAGATTCCTGTAACTCACGAATACGGTCAAATTCAATGGTGTTCCACAAGAGTTAATCCGTTTACAACTTTTTCCCTTTTCTTTAGAGGGACAAGCCCGGCATTGGCTTGCAAAGGAACCGCCACAAAGTATTCTGACGTGGACGGATTTGGAGACCAAATTTATCAACTACTTTTTCCCACTCTCTCGTACTACCGCTTTGCGGAATGAAATCTGAACAAAAGTACGATGAGACTTTTAGTGAATCTTGGGACCGTTTTAAAGATCTTTTAAGAAAGCGCCCACAACATGGTTTTACCAAAGTGCACCAAATCAATACTTTTTATAATGGTTTAAGCATGAATGACCAAGATTCACTAAACAGTACCTCGGGGGTAATATTTTGGTTAAGACTTCTAATGCCGCTTGGGATATTATTGAGAATAAGTCTCGTGTGCAAACCAAGAGTGTTCGGACCAATGCCGCTAGTGCTAGTACTAGTGACAACGACAAGAGACTTGACAAAATTACGTCGCTTCTTGAATCGCTTGCTACCCAAACCGCTAGCAACACCAACAGCATCAACGCTAAAAACGCTCAAGTCAATGCTGTAAGCCAACCATGTGAAATATGCGGGGGTCCTCACTCTTACACAACTTGTACCACCACCCAAGACTATCCTTCTGAGAATGTTAATGCAGCATACGGTACCTACCTCCGGCCGCTTATCAAGCTCGTCCTCAAGGAGACCGCAACTTGCTTAGCTACCGCTCAAACAACTTTCTTTCCCCGCCCGGTTTTCCTCCTAACAACCCATACCAACAACAAAACCTCAATCGCCCTCCTCAACAACAATCTCGTGCACCATACCAACCACCTCAAAGACAACCATATCCACCTCAAAGAAACAACCAAGTTTACCAACAACCTGCTTATCAACCACCCGCCTACCATGCTCCTCCTCCCAACCAACCCACCGCATTACACCAAGATGTTGAAACCTACATGAGGACTAATGATGTGATCGTAAAAAATCTCCAGCGGGAAGTGCTCAACTTGAAAGCAGACATGGTGAAACAAGGGAACGATCTTAGAAACGATATGCAAAATTCTTTGAGTAGTCAAACGAATGACTTAAGGAACATGATGGCTGGTTTCTTCCAAGGTAATCAATCCTCTTCTTCGGGTACTCTTCCGAGTAACACCGTTGCGAATCCAAGAGGGGAGATGAAAGCAATCACCACTCGCAGTGGCAAAGGTACCAAGGAACCCGAGCTTCCTATACCTCCACCGGTGATTGTGACTAAGGAAAACGAGTCACCTACTCATATTCCTCATCCTTCTACTTCCCTAATTCCTCCACCTCTTACTTCTACCCCTCCTCCACCCAAGGATGTGAGTGATCCTTCGATCCCAAAGCCTTCCTTTTCTTCCGATATACCTTATCCCTCAAGGTTGAGGAAAGAGAAGCTCAAAAGCAAGGATGATATTCAAGTTTCGAACTTTCTCAAAATATTTAAACAATTGAATTTCAACATCTCCTTCACTGAGGCTCTCGCTCACATGCCCAAATATGCGAAAATGTTTAAAGATCTTCTTAGTGACAAGGAGAAGCTTCTTGATATTGCTAATACCCAACTTAACGAGAATTGCTTTGCGGTTCTCTTAAGGAAATTGCCAACCAAGCTTGGTGATCCGGGTCGTTTCTTAATCCCTTGCAACTTCCCGGGAGTAGAGAATTGCATGGCCCTAGCGGATCTAGGTGCCAGTATTAACTTAATGCCCTTAAGCGTTTGGAAGCAATTATCTCTCCCTGAGCTAGTCCCCACCAAAATGACTTTGGAATTAGCTAACCGTACGGTTGCTTATCCAGTGGGGATAGCCGAAGACGTCTTTGTAAGAGTCGACAAATTCACTTTTCCTGCCGATTTCGTCGTGGTCGACTACGACATGGACCCTCGTGTGCCATTAATTATTGGTCGTCCATTCTTGAGGATCGGTCACACTCTCATCGATGTAGAAGCGGGTGAGCTTATCATGAGAGTTGGTGACGATAAAATTATCTTCAACATGGGAAAGCTTTCTAAACAGCCTTATTCATACGAGAGTGTTAATTGTATCGACGTTCTTGATGAGGCTTGTGAAGAACACTTCAAAGATGCTTGTAAAAGTATTCCTACCTCTCTTCCCAATGTTGAGACCGTTTCCTCTATTGATTCATCACTATCTCTATTTGGAGAAAGTGATTTCCTTTGGAAAGATCTGGAAGCAACCATGGGAGATGTGAACTTAGAAAATGACGATTCTCCCACCGATTGGGATGAAGACATTCGTCTCATTAAGAACCTTCTCAAAGAGGACCATATTTCTCCACCATCTTCTAAGGATATTGCTATTGATGCACCGAATTTGAATACGCCTCCCATCGAAAATCCTCTGGATCTAGAACTTAAGGAGTTGCCACCCCATCTCGAGTATGTGTTCCTTGAAGAAAAGAAGAAGTCGCCCGTCATTATCGTGAAGGACTTGAAAGATGAAGAGAAATCTTGCCTCATCGCCGTGCTTAAAGATCATAAGAAGGCAATTACTTGGAAAATTTCCGATATCCGCGGAATTGATCCAAACTTTTGTACTCACAAGATTCTCATGGAATATGACTTTAAACCCGCAATCCAGAGCCAAAGAAGGGTTAATCCTCGCATTCATGACGTCATCAAACAAGAGGTTATCAAACTTCTTGATGCCGGCTTGATTTACCCTATTTCGGATTCGCCTTGGGAAAGTCCCGTCCATTGTGTGCCCAAGAAGGGCGGAATAACCGTTGTTCCCAATGAACACAACGAGTTGATTCCCACTCGTCTCGTTACTGGTTGGAGAGTTTGTATCGACTATCGCAAGCTCAATGATGCCACGAGAAAAGATCATTTTCCTCTTCCTTTCATGGATCAAGTGCTCGAGCGTCTAGCGGGTAATGACTATTACTGCTTTTTAGACGGTTTCTCCGGGTATTTTCAAATTCCCATCGATCCTAAGGACCAAGAAAAGACCACATTCACTTGTCCCTGCGGAACATTTGCTTACAAACGCATGCCTTTTGGTTTATGCAATGCTCCTGGGACATTCCAAAGGTGTATGATGGCTATCTTCCATGACATGGTTGAAGAAACTATGGAAGTATTCATTGATGATTTCTCGGTTTTTGGCAATTCTTTCTCTGCTTGCCTTGCCAGTTTAGAACGTATGCTTAAGCGGTGTGAAGACACTCGCCTTGTTCTTAATTGGGAAAAATGCCATTTCATGGTAAAAGAGGGCATCGTGCTAGGACACAAAATCTCCAAAGCCGGTCTTGAAGTGGACCGTGCTAAAGTCGATATTATTGCTAAATTGCCTCCACCTTCAACCGTGAAGGGTGTGAGAAGTTTCCTGGGTCATGCGGGCTTCTACCTTCGTTTCATCAAAGATTTTTCTAAAATCGCTCGCCCGATGACCCACCTCTTGGAAAAAGATACTCCTTTTATCTTTTCCAACGAGTGTATCGAAGCCTTAAACCTTCTTAAGGATAAGCTAACTAAGGCACCGGTCTTGGTTACCCCTAATTGGGAGCTTCCCTTTGAGTTGATGTGCGATGCTAGCGACTATGCTATTGGAGCAGTTTTGGGCCAAAGAGTGAATAAACACTTCCAACCAATCCATTACGCTAGCAAGACAATGACAGGGGCTCAATTGCATTACACGACAACCGAAAAAGAGCTTTTAGCTGTTGTCTATGCTTTTGAAAAGTTCCGCCCCTATCTTGTCCTTTCCACCACAATCGTTTATACCGATCATTCCGCGTTGAAGTACTTGTTAACTAAACAAGATTCTAAACCAAGACTTCTTCGCTGGGTTTTGCTACTTCAAGAATTTAAAATCGAAATTCGTGATAAAAAAGGAGCTGAAAACCTAGCCGCGGATCATCTCAGTAGACTTGAGGATCCTTATCAAGGGGATCATCCGAACAAAGAGATCAATGACTCTTTTCCCCTGGAGACCTTAATGTCTATCAACTCGAGTAATGATGAAGCCCCGTGGTTTGCGGACATTGAAAACTACTTGGCGGGTGGAATTCTCATCGACGGGTTAACATCCCAACAAAAGAAAAATTTCTTCAAAGACATTAAGACTTACTTTTGGGATGACCCGTATCTCTTCAAACAATGTGCTGATTTGATTATTCGCCGATGTGTTGATGGACCGGCAGCTTTAGACATTCTCGAAGCTTGCCACAAAGGACCCACCGGTGGTCACTTTGGTCCCAACTACACCGCCAAAAAAGTGTTTGACTCGGGATTTTATTGGCCCACCATTTACCGTGATGCTCACGAGATGGTTAAACATTGTGATGCTTGCCAAAAACAAGGCAAGATCACACATAAAGATGAGATGCCTCAAAATTTCATACAAGAATGTGAAATCTTTGATGTTTGGGGTATCGACTTTATGGGGCCATTCCCTTCATCTAAAGGAAACAAATACATCCTTGTTGCCGTTGACTACGTTTCTAAATGGGTTGAAGCCAAAGCTTTACCCACTAATGATGCAAGGGTGGTTTGTAACTTTTTGAAATCGTTGTTCGCTAGATTCGGTGTGCCTCGTGCCATTATTAGTGATCGCGGGACTCATTTTTGCAATGATCAATTTGCAAGAGTCATGGCTAAGTATGGTGTAAATCATCGTCTTTCCACCGCCTACCACCCACAAACTAATGGCCAGGCTGAAATCTCTAACCGAGGATTAAAGCGAATTCTTGAAAGAACCGTGGGAGAGCATCGTGCCTCATGGGCCGATAAACTTGATGATGCTTTGTGGGCTTTTCGTACCGCATACAAGACTCCGATTGTTTGTACACCATATCGTCTCGTGTACGGGAAAGCATGCCACCTCCCCATTGAGTTGGAGCACAAGGCTTACTGGGCCTTGAAGTGGGCTAATTTCGATATCAACAAAGTCGGTGACCTACGCAAGATCCAACTCAATGAGCTCAATTATCTCCGTAATGAGGCTTATGAAAATTCCTTGATCTATAAGGAAAGGACTAAGCTCATTCACGAATCTAAGATTAAAAACCGAGAGTTCCAAGTTGGAGACAAAGTTTTACTCTTTAACTCTCGGTTGAAAATCTTTTCGGGCAAGCTGAAATTTCGTTGGTCCGGCCCATTCACCATTGCCCAAATTTTTCCATATGGTACTCTCGAGCTCGCTCAACCTAATGGACCTAATTTTAAGGTGAATGGCCAATGAGTAAAGTTGTACTTTGGTGAGGACATCTCTCATGAGATGATTCCATCCCTCACCACGTTTCCCATGAACTAATTTTGGGTCGAGTCAGGCTCGTGACTCGGTTATCAAAAACAAGCGCTTCTCGGGAGGTTGTTTGTGTTTGTGTGGTGATGTGATTACAGGGATTAGTGCACTCTTGGAATCTTTAAAGAAACGTGCTCCCGTGTTATCCGAAATCCGGTTCTATCTCTCAACTATCGTGATTCAATTTTCTTCATACTCACATTTGAAATTGATCACTTTAGTCGTCTCTTCCTTAGCTTGATTTAACCAACGTGCACAATGTCATAAGTGTAGGGGAGACTTTTCCCACATGCTTAAACATTGAGGACAATGTTTATCTTAAGTGTAGGGGGGACTTCTATCGAAGTTTTAAGTGGACTTTTCCATTAAAATGCCTTCATTTAACCGGAAAATCATCTTTTTCAACATTTTTCAAATTTTTAATTAACTTTGGCCATTTAGTCGTAATTTTTAAATTTTTATCGTTGCTTTCATATGTATATATCCCGCAATAAAGTCAAAAATATTAATAAAGTGGTGTAGCTAGTTTTGAAGTCTTTGACATATTACGCCCGTTGCGATTATTTTGACTCAACACGAATAGACTTATCCAAGTTTATTCTAGCTAGTATCCTTAACCATGTAGACCTTAATTGGTTTATTAGGCTAAGCATCCACTAGTCTCATTACTTGAGATTTTAAACTGTGGAGGACGAGAAATGATAGAGTCAATTATAAGTCGGTATTCTTGCACAAGCTCACTTGGTGTAATTATTTGCCTATTCTCCCATCACTTGCTAATAATTTATCTGCAATAAGTAAGGTCGTACGATTTGAAAAGTTACTTAGCTTCTAGCCCAAGATCGTTTAAAAGTTGCTCGGTAATGATAAGAGTTCATAGCCAAGGCATAACTTATGAAGCGGGGCGCGAAGATTGGCGAGTCCGAAAAGGCCCTAACAAGGCATGAGGATTCAATCTTATTGCTAAAGATCCAAGGTGATGTGAAAAGCATTATTCCCAAAATAAATATAAAGGATCAAGAATCACGACGAAAAGCAACCAACTCCCATAAAGATCATGGAGAAGTCTATACGAAAAGACCCTAACAAGGTATGAGGATAAATAGATCCAAGTCCGAAAAGGAGGCGGATCGTTGTATCTCAAAATCCCAATTAGAGATTGAAGAAATAATCATGAAGTCGTGGTCAACAAAGTTGGAGTACCCCTCAAAAGTCTCCAAGTGAAGAAACTCTATTAACGAAGAGAAGACCATTATCTCAAGAACGTCTCTCAAGATATGAAGTATGAAGTACATGCCAAATATCGGTCCGAGAAATGTCTCAAATTATGAAGCGAGTTATGCCAAGATATGAACTTTTTGATATCTCGAGAAGCAGTTTTAAGAGATTTTGTCCTTTAGCTAACTATTGATCAAATCGTCCTACTTTGCTTTCAGCCTAAATAAACTATCGAAATAAGTCCAAAAATGCATCTTCATGATCATTCTAAGACAAAAATAAAATACAAGAGATACAACTAGGAATAAGGGAGTTTAAGCATATAATTAAGCCATGTGTGTAAGTGTTTGATTTGCTAACTTATAATAACAATGATCTCGTTTTTAAGCTTAGTTTGGGGAACGTAAAACTTGAGGATGATAAATCTTCGCAGCACCAAAGCCCTAATGTAAGTCCTTGATCTCTTTGCAAGTTATTTCCATATAGCTATTTTCAAGTGAAAATGGTTTTCTATCCTTTTGTTTCCTTTAAAGTTTTAATTTCTCTTAGTACTTTAGTTTTTGTTTAGTAGTATTTTAATAAGGCCAAGGTTGATTGATTATGAGAAGAGTGTAAAATTGCTTTATCACTAAGCATTGCATGAGGGCATGACAATGGTTAAGTGTAGGGGATTTGATAGGTGTGTAAACACCCATCCTTTTACCACTTAATTCTGGCTAAAACGAGACCAAAACGCGTATTTAATATCATTTGTTTGGAATTATGCGTGGTTTTTGTGTTTATTGTGTTTTCAGAGTCAACCGGATGAATATTGAAGAAAACATGGGATTGCACGGGTTTTATCGAAGAAAAAGACTCAAGACGAAGTCTATTGTCCAAGAGATGCAAAAGATTTGAAGTCAATGGGCCTATTTGAAGATTTATCGAAGAAAAGGGCCAAAGATGGAAGATTCATATATGTCGAAGAACTCGAGTCTATTAAACAAAAGATTATAAGACGAGTTGGAATTATTCACCGAAACTTCTCAAAATCCAAAGTCGGAAACGTTTATTTAGAGAAACGTAAAGACTAAAGAAGAAAGAAGAAGAGAAGCCCATTTACAAGCCCACAAGCAACACCTATAAATAGGCCTTCTCCTTACAATTTTGGGAGAGAGTTTTTAGTCTAGTTTCATTTTTCATTGTGTAGTTTTTAGAGAGAGAAAGTTCCCAACTTTCTCTCACTAAATTTTTCATCTTTTCTTTCTTTTAATTTTGCAAGTTTAAGCTTTGTGTATTTGAATTTCCTTTAATCAAGTTAAAGTTTAAGCTTTGTATTCTTAAATCTCCTTCTACACTTCTTAATCTTGCTTAATTTTTGATCCGATCCCTTAATCTTGATCCGAATCCTTCGTGATTCGTGATTGAATTTGAGGTTGTGTGTTAAGAAGGTTCATTTCTTTCATTCCCACATAAGCTTTTAGACGTTCAAGCCTATAAGCTCTCGATGCTTATTGGCTTATTCGTTTATTTTGGCTTATTTACTTTTTAAGTTTTCCTAAAGATTCATTATTCGTTAGTTCGTTTTGTGGAAGTTTGAATGTTTTGAATTTCAAAAGTTTTGGAACTTGTGCTTATTTACTCTTTTAACATTTTGAAAATGCCTATTGGTTACTGCTTATTTGCTTAAGCTTATTTTCCTTGTTGAACGCCTTTTCCATCGTAGGAGGGTTTTACTTGGTCCCGATCTTGTTACGATTGCATAGACTGCGATCTGGGTTCCTTCCCTGGTACGATCCACGCCCACGATCACGCATTACGATCTGGGGTGCGATCGGGTCTCTTTTCCTTGCTTCAATCGCATTGAGTGCGATCTTTTGTTACGATCCGGAACCACGATCAAAGACCAAGATCACTAGTTGCGATCGTGGTTGCGATCTGGTAGTACGATCGCCCCTCCCATCGTACTGGAGAGTACGATCCTATCTCTCTTGTTATCATCGCAGTGAGTGCGATCTGTTCTTCTTTTTGCGATCGCATCGAGTACGACCGGTGAATACGATCCATCATATTGTTTGGGGTACGATCGCGTTGCGATCTGGAGGACTGTTTGAGTACGATCGAATTACGATCGGACTTAGGCCTTTGTTTTGTTCTGGCTTAACTTTCAAATCTAGTTTTTCCCGCTCTTTTACTTAGTTTATTTTAAACATGTTTTTAAGTTTTTGAATTTTTAAATTTTCAATTTCCAAAGTTGCACGCTTTTGTAGTTTAATTTTAAGACTGCTATTTTACTCAACGACAAATTTTAATTACTTGCATTTAGTTTAAAAAATTAGATAACCAAACAAACCAACCCCTTTTTAGTAACCAAGAACAACTATTCCACTTTGAACCGTGATTAATTCGAGAAGATTCCGAGAATTTAATCTGAACCTAATGAAAACCACAATATCAATACTCTGTTCTTTTCTTTTCAGCTAGCGACATCAAATCAAGAAGGATTACCTGAATAGGGTAGCAGTAATTACAGGACCAAACATGACTAAAACAAACAAGCCAGGTACTAACTGCATTTTTAAAATAATATTCAAACCAAATTCATTAGTTTGTGCATCATAGGCCTTGATTTACTATAGGATACAATGTGTGTTGTTACCTGAAATGCTAATAAAACCGCCCATAAGAATCCAACACATAACGATCCAACCCATTAGTTTTGAATAACCAGAAATACAGTTCATTGTTTAAAAAATAAATGTGACTGGTTTATGTCACTGCAATTTATATTCTATAAAAAAACAACAATAGGGCTTCAAATTTGAAATTATAGGATTTATGTGGTGGGCGTTAATAAGCATACATGTTCACAAAAACCATTATATAAGAAGTAACAAATTGCTAAGGTGTGTTTGGGTAAAAGATTATATTAAGCATATATTTTCTTTTTATTGAAATGCACGAAATATGGTGTTTAGAACTGTTAATAGCAACTGTGTACGTTAAAATAAACAAAAGCCTAAATTTTTGCTCTAAAAGCTATCCATCATTCAGTTTAGAGGGGTGTTTGGAATCTGCTAATTTAAAGTGAATGGTGGAAAATCCAAATCTCTACCTTTAAGAGGAACTATAATCTTATGCTATTTTCTTTGTTTTGGCGATTGTAGGTTAAAAATTTACATGTAAACGGAGAGGGTGATTTGCTTACCTTTTGGAAACCCCTGACATGGGGGTCAGGCAAAGCTCACTGAGATGAACACTAAAGAGTGTCAATAGGAAGGAAAATACAACAACTACATCCCACATGTTCCAGAGGGAACGTCTTGCTTTATTCAAGACGTGGAATACATTTCATAGTCCGCTTTATTTCGGATGTGCAGACTGCAAAACCCATTTACGCTTTACCAGTCCTGCATCTCGCCAGAAATTAAGCCACTGTCGTTACCTAACTATCAACCCACATCTGTTCTAACAAGCCAGATGTAGAACACATGGGATTTGTAACAAGTCGAACTATTGCGAGTTAATTAGTGTAACAAAATTTAGATGTTGATGTACCTTTTGTTGCAATACCATTATTTACCATTGTCTAAAGAATTAAGGTTCATTACAAAATATTGGTTAATACTTAGTGTCAAAGGCTCAGATAGGGCACTAACCCGAGCCTTATTTTTGGATATCGTTTCTTTAAATCAGTTTATTTGATGGTCATTCACCCTCTCACTTTATAAAAGTCGTTCCAAAATCCTCCGCTGCGGAGCGCGGGCATTAATTCTCGTTTTTTTTAAACATGAAAAGGATGTAAAAAATTACATTAGTTTTTATTAATTTTTCTCAAATTCTTTGAAAATCATACATATAAGGATGGTCGCTATACCAGATTAGTTTTTTATTTTTCAACAATTCACATACGATCTTTTATCATTACAAATCGACTTATACTAAAAAAATATATACCTTACAAAAATACATTTTGAATGAATTAAAATATATTTTGTTCAAAAAAAAATGAATTAAAATATACATACAATATACTCGACCTTGGTCGTACATGTTATCATTTAACCCAACTAATGATCGACTAACTTGATAGACGCTATGGCTCGACTAAATGAAACTATGATCAACCAAATAACTCAATGTTTTTTTTTGTTTTTATGTTTTATAGTATTTAATTCGTATTGTTTATTAGTCATCTGGATATTCGGTTTAAACAATGTGCATTATTAGTTGTGTTTCATTATTTTGTTATATTGAACTAGACGAGTACCCGTGCATAGCGGCGAAATTGCTTGTCGAAAAATAATTAACGATACTTCATACTGTGGTAAGATAAAAATGTAATCACAAATTTAATAACGTGCGAACAAAATTTTTAATAAGCATGTATCAAACAACAAAAGAAACGTTTAGCAAAGTGTCATAAATGTAATTGCAGAGTGTCGTAATGTGCTATAAACCAAATAATGAATGGTAATATAAGTTTAAGCTTAGTTATCTTAAGATTTATAGCTACATTTCTTAAACCTCATGTCTTAGCAAGTACGTAGTATAAGTTTAAGCTTAGTTATGTATTATCAGTATGATCATAAATCAAATGACAATATAATACTAATTTCAACAAACTTGATGCTACATTCAATTATACCAACATATCAAGTACAAACAAATTTAGATTCATTCAAGTCATTATTGGCAAGGTCATATATAATATATGGGTGATTTGTAACGATTTTATATTACTCATGTGTCATTTTTCTTCAATTATAATCCCTAATTATGAGAATGTAATGTAAACCATTTAAACTTGCTTGATAAATAAAAAAACACCATCTGGTGAAAAAGAGAAACAAGATGCACATCTTATATACATTTATATGAATGTTATATTTAACATGCTAACAGGAAAAAACTTGACCCGCTTGTGACCCCCACAAAATCAGCCTCGGTTTTTATTTCATAGGTACATATCTCTCCGAACGCCCGTATGTTAAAACACCACCCATGTAAAAGTCTTGTTCCCCAATGTCCACATCTCTTAGGTGAAATAAGAATAATTCTTTTTGGAATGTAACTTACAGGCATTCTTCCTTTTTCATAATATGTAATACGCCTAAATTATAGAATATAGCACATCGTACATATTCTTTTCCTGCTGCCAAATGTAGTTGCAAGGCTCGGCCATCAACCTCCTGTTCAGAAAAAAGAACATAAAAGGTAAGGAACCATAGTTGTATTTACTATATTAAGTTGACATATCGAAAAAAGTAGATAATAGCAGGTACCCTTTTTAGTGCTAACTGAAATGGGTCACTTTGAAGCGAATTTTTTTTATCCGTACTTACATATATCTTTTTGAACCAATTCCTTTCGTTAACAATGAACTTGTCATAAACTATTATGCGAAAATATAGTATACAACAAATATAAAGAAGAAAAAAAAGACGATTTTGCTTAGAGGTTTGCTCCGCACAATCAGTTAAAAAGAACACCCACATACTGACACCATTTAACATGTTCCATTTATATGGAACAAGAATGACTATTCCCTATCAAAGAGTATTTCATGCTCTCACTATATACAAATATCAACGGATCACCATACTTCATATGTCATGGAAAAATATGACACAATCTCAGCAAGGGGAAAAACGATGGGCTTCCTTAGTACTTACTCACTTCTATTTTATCCCTTGTTAAACAAATATATGAAGCTCAAGTGTGATAATACATTTCATGTCCATTTTCACCAATGCTAACTCACATATTGGGGAGTTTTTTACGGCTTATATTATTGTTTCATGAATTATTTGGTTGTGGGCGTATGTTTCATAAGCTCACTTTGAGTGGCTTGTTTTAAAGTTTTTAAACTTATGTAAGTTCATTATGGATAATAAAGTTATATAAATCGAAAAGTTTCAAAATAAATCACAAAAAGTGAGCTTGTGAAACATAAGGATGCAACAAAATAAGCCATAAGCCTTCTCTATAAGCTGAAACAAACATTTATGACCTTAAGCGTCGTGATAATATAACATTTACGACTTCAAATACCAGTGTCT
The DNA here is from genome assembly GCA_025667525.1 of Glebionis coronaria. Lineage (NCBI taxonomy): Eukaryota > Viridiplantae > Streptophyta > Magnoliopsida > Asterales > Asteraceae > Glebionis > Glebionis coronaria. The sequence goes on from CM046880.1 coordinate 413,705,450, forward strand.
CATCAAATGTCGGGTATGGCTATAACCATGACCCGTGTCAGGTTGTCATGTCATCACCGTCATATACCAGCTACAACAGCAACCATGGCCTAGACATGTTCTCATACTGAATATGCAAAAGTACGAAACCAAATAAATACATAAAACTTAGTAAGCATGTGGTAAATGTCAGCAGACCAAGGCAAACATACATGTATCTCTAATGATGCACAACCGTAACCACAAGCCAACTCAGTTTGTCATTCCTTCACAACCAAATACCAATTGTCACACCCCACCATGGCGGAATATGGGGCGCAACGTATGGATATCATCACAACATAGCGTGTCTATAGAGATAACTAAAAATGCAACTATAATGTCATAAATGGCGACACAAATGTCATGACAATATCTCAACATAGCAGGAGTCTAGGTAAGTAGGTAACAGTCCTACCTCTTACCTACGACAAACAAATAACACTAACAATCAACATATAGGTTCATAGTATCACTATTCAAAACACTAAAAATAAACTAAGAAGGAACGAGGATCTCCTTCTATATGCAATCCTAAGCTCTCCAAATCCTAGCCACTTAAGTTCTCAAGCCTACCCATAGCATCACCTGAAAGAGACACTAAAACACATCAACATAAAGTTGGTGAGAGTCATAGGTTTAGACTCTAACGCCAAATCAGTTATAAGCTGTGAATAACAACCATTAACACAATAACATATGGACAATGCGCTACAATTATGTATTAACAACTAGCATCCAAGTTCAATCAATCATCACAATTCCAAGGCATCACGCCTTACCAACAACCACAATTACCAAGGCATCACGCCTTACCAACAACCATAATTTCCAAGGCATCACGCCTTACCAACAACCATGGTACCATAGGCGCCCATACACCTATGTACCTTTCCCATCCAAATCATACACAAACAAGAATCACATAGCAGTTAATAACATAATGTACACACAAGTCCATCTCAAACCTTAAAAACATTCACAGCATCAATTTATAAATAACTCAACACAATGTCTCTTCCATCCCATCTGGAAGTCAAAATCAATAGTAAACATGTGACTATGAAACTCACCTGATTGCTTCTTCACAAGTCCTCGCACTAGCAACAAGCTAACAAACCAAAAATACGCAATCAATACATGAACCAATCACTAAGATGGCTCATCAACCTATGATGGACATCTAGCCTATTCCCATATAAATACCTCATTGATAAGCTCTAATCACCCCATTACCCTTCCCTAACAAGTCCTTAACTTGGTTAAGTTTAATAACTATCCCGTTCATATTTTACACAAAACAGTCCCAATTTTAGGTCTCCAAACTTTAAGTCAAACGTCCACTTAAACATACCCATGGTTTCTGTAAAAGGAATATTCATACCTTTACATATATTAGCTAACACCTCCCACTTGACCTAACCTTAAAACTACTGTTAAGGCCCCGATATATATATATATATATATATATATATATATATATATATATATATATATATATATATATATATATATATATATATATATATATATATATATATATATATATATATATATATATATATATATATATATATATATATATATATATATAGATATATATATATATATATATATATATATATATATATATATATATATATATATATATACTTTTGTCATTCCAGATTTCCTGATTTTAAACATACTAAAAGTTTGTTACAATTAGGGGGTCTTACCCTAAACCACAACCTTATCCCAAGTGCAGATACTTACTATAATATATAAACCATCTCTCATGTTTGTTAGAAGATCCCAATGCAACCTTAAGTACTCCAAACAACCCAAAACTTAAAAAGAAAACAGGCTGAATTCTAAACTGTATTGACCTCCGACTGTTGTAACCTATTTTTGACCCACTTCCCGACCTCAAATTTAGTTCTAATTTCTTGCATTAGAAAGCCACTTCAATTACCTTTTCAGGGATACTTGGATCGCATCTTGAATGTTCCTAGAACTCCCGATATGATCAAAACAATTGACTCAAAATTCTGTCCAGTTTTTAAAAACGGGTTTAACAAAATCAACCTAATTAATTAACCCTAATCCCTCTAATTAGAAGCTCTAATTTATGTAATCATTATGAACTCATTATTATAACATTAATTTACTGTTTTTAAATTAAACCCTAACATAAATCCATCATAAGATGATTATATAAACATAAAAACAATTAAATTAAAAAGGTTTATGAAGGTTTTACATTTAATTCAATGGAAGATGAAAAAAACCTAATTTTTATGAAGAACCTTAATTCTCTTCTTCTTTTAGTCGAATATAACTCCAGGGAAATTAAAAAAAATGCGTTTGATTTAATGTTGGGGGTTCCTTATATAGCCAAAACAATCCTTGTCCAACCCAATTACCACTTACCATAAATCTTTTCCTTTTTTCCTTTTTTTCTCTTCTAAACCGACCTATACCCCCATAAAATTCGTTTTTCTCTTTAATTTATTATTAATAAATATCTTATTAATATTACCTTAATTTTTTCTTAATTTATTTCAGCTACTAAAGCCTCCAAAACCTCAAAACCGTAAAACTAGTCAGTTTTTACGCGAATACCGTAAAAGACGTAAAATATACACTTTTAAAAAAAATCTCAAATTTTGAAATAAACTTTATAACTAAGTCCTAAATGACTTAAAACCATCCCGAAAAATATCCATATGACTAATTACCTCATCCGATACCTCCAAATGCTAAACCGTAAATCGTAAAAATACGATTTTCTATAATACATATACGTATACTTAAAACCACCAAATAACACCATCTAACTTCATAGTCACTACCATGTGAACTCATGAACATGAAATCATCACACATCGTTTCATTCACAAGGTACCCCGCACCGGAAACGATATCCAAACCACAATCTATACACACCAATAAGCACATAAACACGTAAAGACACGTAACTAGCACAAAATAAAACTAAGATACGTCGTTGGAACTCCAACAAACTCCAACACCATAAACACACGAACAAACACAAGGTACGTTCAAGTTATAATAACTAGTGAACGACCATATACCATAACCTAACACGTAGTAGTATATATACATCCGCATATATATACCTATTAAATCTCCCAAAACATACTCGTTATCATACATATCAAGTCGATCGCGTCATACACTCGTTTTTCCATACGAGTAAGCAACATCTCACCGTGCCACAACAAGGCATAAAGCCCACCTCCAAAACCAAACCATATCGTGTGACCCCATAATCACACAACACAACTATAACCCAAAACATATAACACAAAAGAACAATAGCCATATCATAGGCAACCATTACATAACCCCATATATTATATGTATACCCAAATTCTACATCTCATCATATACAAGCATGTACTAACCCTCTTTCATGCAACCATACTTGAGAACCCATTGAAGTTGTGGTACTTGTAGCGTATTCTTTGAGTTTCGTATTTCACGTGTGCATTTTAAAATGGTGTTCTTGGTTTTAAGTCTATTGAAATAACTTGGGATTTCTTTTGAGATAATGAAATCTTTTGTGTTGGGTCTTGCATTTCTTTTGGTCGGTATATATTGAGTTAGATAGTTGGTTGTATTCGGTAAAATAAGGGTAAGGTGTTGGAGTCGTGTTTGAAACAAGATGTAACATAAGATTTTATTTTAATCAACACTTATTTATTTCAAATTCTAAAAGACTTTCTTTAAAATAGAGCGAAGTAAAATTTCTTTCTACTTACATAGTTTATATAATTGGGTTTAACTGATTCACGTCATTTATAATTATTAATATTCGGTTAAATTGAGTTTATGAAGGTTACACATAAAATTATATCTTTCATTTAAAAGGATTGCATTAATCACTAAGTTTATTCTTTAGTTTTTAAAACAACTAATATAAAATTGTTTTGGTCATAACTTGTTCGTTTTTAGAGCTTTTTGAGTGATTCAAAAGCCAAAAATTATGTACTCGGAACGTACTTTTCAAATATTCAGAATGTATAGTCATGGGAGGTCAGTATCTTGGCCGGAATTATTGTACAAGTGTCGGGTTAAAGGTTGAGTTTGAATAGTATGTTACTTTTATGATTTGGGATGCACGGGATACCTACTTTTTGAGTTTAGAGTTCGTCAAGAGGGTTGTCTGTAGACTGTTTGAGTCACATAGATGTGGAGGTAATAATAAAAAAAGATATATATTCTTTTGGAAAAGTCGATCTTTTGCACGGTTTAAATAATATGTCGCGGGGCGTAATATGTTTGGTTGCCATTGGGTGTTTGTTGAATTATTTTTCGTTGTCATGGGTCATTTTGAATTAATACACGTTTTGGGTTTGAGTTTTCTCTTGAGTCTTATGGTTTTTGACTTGTTTTAACTGGTGCACGTGAAATGTTGTTAGTTATCCGTTGGTTTGATTCGTTGATCGTATCTGATGGATTCAGGGTGTAGTTTGGTTTCGTATTGTTCGGGAGCGTTGAGGTAGTCGTATGAAAGACTTGGTCGTGCCTACACGCTTAAGTAGGTGACCATGAGAGAACGGTCGAAATACCCTTAGTGGGGAGGAAGGAAGTTCGTAGACGAACTAACGTGGTCATGAGGTCTCTTAGGACTACCAAGGATATGAATAGAGATTTGTGGGATACCAGCACAAGTAACGTGCCATAGAGAGTGTTGGAAGGGGATATTGTTCATAAGACATGTATGTTTTCTAAAAACTTCCTGAAATTTAGTAGGTTTGCCTATTACTTTGAGGAAGAACCATAAATAGAGCAAGTAGGGGAGGTGAGAGGAGTTGTAGTTAGTGCCTTTCCAAGGCAAATTGTTGATGGAGTATTTTAAAAACAAGAGATGTTAGAAATTGCAAGGAATGCCGGATAAAAGTTGAGTTGCTTAGTAGTAGATTGGATGTGGAAAGAGGTTGAGTGATCTGATGAGAGGAAGTACCGGTCTTTTAAGATGCGTGTAAAATTTTGCAAGTAGAACGAGGTAGGAATTTATTCGTATTGCCGCTAAGAGAGGGTGCAAGGAGGACATAGTTGAAACTGCTAAGGATGTTGTATGAACGCTTTGGGTTTACGGTTATGCATTTGGCTTCGCCAAAGCACTAGCGGTTTTCATGGAGTCAATGAACCGAGTGTGCATGAACGGGTATAAACGAGTTGTCATCGGGAGCATCGACGACATCTTGATCTACTCAAATCTGAGAAGGAGAGTGAGGCGAATTATGTGTTGGTTTGGAGTGGAGTTATACGTGAGATTTTCAAGTGTGAGTTTTAGTATTAAATTTACTATGGTGAGTAGTTAGAGATGATGGCGTATCATGGAACTAGCAAGGGGAGAAGTGAAGAAGGATGAGGAAGCATTTTGGAGGCTGAAGAGGTGGATTGGATAATGAGCCGATCTTGGCATTATCGGAAGGACTGGATGAATTCGCGAAGCATGACGATACGTGGAGCAAGGATTTGGATGTGTACGAGAACGACAAGAAAGACGATTGCTTATACGTTGCAGGAACTGAAGATTTGGAAGAACTGTTAGTGGAGCTGGACTGTTATATCCGCCTAGAATGCTAGAGGCATTTAGTGTACGAGACGTGGAGAATGATCTATACGGATCATGAACGTCTCCAACACATATTCAATCATCTTGATTGAACATTTGGCAAAGGTGATGGGTGGAGTTAATTGATGAAAGTAAAAATTGCAAGGCCAAGTACCATCTGGGAAAGGCAAGCATGGTCGATGAGACATGGAATAAGAAGGATGGGGTGAAGCTGAGACGAACTTAAACTATAGGGATGACGTATTAGGGCGGTTTGGATAAAGGATATAGGTTGCACGAGTTGAGTTGTCTAAAGCAGAGAACGCGTCAACATGTATGTTGCGTGGCTTGGACAATCATATGGAGAAAAGGGACGTAGACTATACATCCTACCTAGTTAGGAGTAGCTTAGAAAGGGCGATGTAAGGACGAAGTTGGTGGAAGGGATACATAACGCGGTGGAGGAATAAGTATGACGAGAGTTGGGTGATAGTCGATTGACAGACTAATTCATCTCATATTTCAAGAGGAATGAGAAGTCACGTAGTTGAGAAGTTGGAAAGATTGCGTACGGATGTGATGGAATAGATGGTTTTGCGTAAAAGTTAGCCTAATATGTATGGAATGCCTTATGAAGGATTATGGCAAGGGAAGGAACGATGGGAAGCATCACATTGTGATGTATGGTATGAGTTGAGAAAGAAGAAGGAAGTGTGTATAGAAGCGAAGCATGAATGAAATAGGTCGAGATAGGAACCGAAGGTAAAACTTTGGTAGAGCCTAATGAGTATAATAAAGCACAAAATAGCTAATGCTGTCGTAGTGTGGAAAAGGAAATGGCACTAACCTATACTGATTGTTTGGGAGGCTTAGTATCGATAATCTAATGGATGAGGAGTTATAGGTGTGATATGCCATAGGGACGAATGGCTTGGTCTAACTGAGTTAACCGTCCTTTTGATGATGTGTATAGATCATAAGTTGATTTGGATTGGAAGAACTAAAGGATATGTGAAAGACCGTCATAGGTCACTTTGTAAGGAAATTGGAATTTTTAAGTAGTTTGGGGTACGGACTAAAAGGAGTTAATGAACATGATTGTATATGAGTATATCCAGCTAACTGGGAAAAGGATAGACAAGTGAGATGTTTATACAACCTTAGGAGTTACACTGAGGGCATGAGTGATTGATTTAGAGGGAGTTAGGAAACTCATTAGCGATGGTTGAGTTTTCATATAATGATGATTATCATACTAGAAGTCGATAAATGCCATTTGAGGCACTATATGAAAGGATAGGATGAGTTGTCCCCGTTGTGGACTAGAATTGGTAAAAAGAGGCTACTAATGTGGTAATGGTGTTTGTGGACAAAATGAGAGCAACAAGGGATGCTATGTAGAAAAGGAGGAAACCACTAGATTTAGTGACAAAGTTATGTAGGGAGTTTCACCCATAGTAACGGGTGGTATGTTTTGGTAAACTGGAAGAGTTGATGTAGAGTTTTGTAGGTCCATTTATGATCTTTGGAAAGATCGGACCATTAGCTTATGAGCATAGAATTACCTGGGGGAAATGAGTTGTATACATGATACATTTCATGTATTGAGATTGGTAAAGGTTGTTTGAGAATGCATTTTGCATGTACGGTTATTTGGGACTTGTATTAATAAGAGTCTTTGTTTTATCAAAGAGTCATCTGTGAGATTTATTGACTGTGAGGTCAAGAGTTTGGCAATGAGTTTAATTATTGTTAGTTAGTATATGTGGTGATTTGAGACTTGAACTAAAGTTCACGTGGAAATGAGGGGAGTTCGTTTAGAACAAGTACCCTCATGTGATTTGTTGTTTGTGTGTTTGATCCTAAGGAGTAAATCTCGGGACGAGATTTCTATTAGGAGGGAGTGATGTGACAACCCTGGTTTTGAGGTTCGTCACTTAGTTTTATTTTGTGCTAGTTACGTGTCTTTACGTGTTTATGTGCTTATTGGTGTGTATAGATTAGGGATGGCAACGGGTCAAGTTTGGGTCGGGTTTTACTGAACTCGTACCCGCACCCGTTTATAATATCCAAACCCGCATCTGCCCCAATACCTGATGGGTACCCGATTACTATTACCCAACGGGTTTTTGGTTTTTACCCGCGGGTATCGGGTATCCACAATTAAATTTTATTGGACATAATTGTACGTATAAAGTTAAAAAAAAATTAATGAAAAACAATCAAAATACCCTAATATAACTTTTAAGTTTTTAGAAGATGAAAAATACTAATTCAATATCATATCATGCGATTTAATGTATCGAATAAATCATTGTTTTGTTTAAAGTTATAAAATCAAAATATGCTTATCACAAACATTTTAATGCATACAAAATGTAATTAATATAAGCATTTCATTTGTTTAATAATCTTCATTTACAATTTCACACAAATTTAAAAATTATATAAAATAGCAATAAACGATATGTATTTTGGTAAACGGGTACGTATACGGGTAAACGGGTTAGGTATTACTAAAACCCGAACCCGAACCCATACCCGCGAAAAATAAAATATCCTAACCCGAACCCGCATCCAAACCCGCCAACCCGAATCCGAACCCGACCCAATCGGTTCGGGTTTCGGTTTTCTCCATCGGTTTCGGGTGCTTTTGCCATCCCTAGTATAGATTGTGGTTTGGATATCGTTTCCGGTGCGGGGTACCTTGTGAATGAAACGATGTGTGATGATTTCATGTTCATGAGTTTACATGGTAGTGACTATGAAGTGAGATGGTGTTATTTGGTGGTTTTAAGTATACGTATATGTATTATAGAAAATCGTATTTTTACGATTTACGGTTTAGCATTTGGAGGTCTCGGATGAGGTAATTAGTCATATGGATATTTTTCAGGGATGGTTTTAAGTCATTTAGGACTTAGTTATAAAGTTTATTTCAAAATTTGAGATTTTTTTTAAAAGTGTATATTTTACGTCTTTTACGGTATTCGCGTAAAAACTGACTAGTTTTACGATTTTGAGGTTTTGGAGGCTTTAGGAGCTGAAATAAATTAAGGAAAAATTAAGGTAATATTAATAAGATATTTATTAATAATAAAATAAAGAGAAAAACGAATTTTATGGGGTATAGGTCGGTTTAGAAGAGAAAAAAAAGGAAAAAAGGAAAAGATTTATGGTAAGTGGTAATTGGGTTGGACAAGGATTGTTTTGGCTATATAAGGAACCCCCAACACTAAATCAAACACATTTTTTTTCTTTCCCTGGAGTTATAGTCCACTAAAAGAAGAGGAGAATTAGGGTTCTTCATAAAAATTGGGGTTTTTTCATCTTCCATTGAATTAAAGGTAAAACCTTCATAAACCTTTTTAATTTAATTGTTTTTATGTTTATATAATCATCTTATGATGGATTTAGGTTAGGGTTTAATTTAAAAACAGTAAATTAATGTTATAATAATGAGTTCATAATGATTACATAAATTAGGGCTTGTAACTAGAGGGATTAGGGTTAATTAATGAGGTTGATTTTGTTAAACCCGTTTTTAAAAACTGGGCAGAATTTTGAGTCAATTGTTTTGATCATATCGGGAGTTCTAGGAACATTCAAGATGCGATCCAAGTATCCCTGAAAAGGTAATTGAAGTAGCTTTCCAACGCAAGAAACTAGAACTAAATTGGAGGTCGGGAAGTGGGTCAAAAACAGGTTACAACAGTCGGAGGTCAATACAGTTTTGAATTCAGCCTGTTTTCTTTTTAAGTTTTGGGTTGTTTGGGGTACTTAGGGTTGCATTGGGATCTTCTAACGAATATGAGAGATGGTTTATATATTATAGTAAGTATCTGCACTTGGGCTAAGGTTGTGGTTTAGGGTAAGACCCCCTAATTGTAACAAACTTTTAGTATGTTTAAAATCAGGAAATCTGGAATGACAAAAGTATATATATATATATATATATATATATATATATATATATATATATATATATCGGGCCCTTAACAGTAGCTTTATGGTTAGGGAAAGTGGGAGGTGTTAGCTAACATATGTAAAGGTATGGATATTCCTTTTACAGAAACCATGGGTATGTTTAAGTGGACGTTTGACTTAAAGTTTGGAGACCTAAAATTGGGACTGTTTTGTGTAAAATATGAACGCGATAGTTATTAAACTTAACCAAGTTAAGGACTTGTTAGGGAAGGGTAATGGGGTGATTAGAGCTTATCAATGAGGTATTTATATGGGAATAGGCTAGATGTCCATCATAGGTTGATGAGCCATCTTAGTGATTGGTTCATGTATTGATTGCGTGTTTTTGGTTTGTTAGCTTGTTGCTAGTGCGAGGACTTGTGAAGAAGCAATCAGGTGAGTTTCATAGTCCCATGTTTACTATTGATTTTGACTTCCAGATGGGATGGAAGAGACACTGTGTTGAGTTATTTATAAATTGATGTTGTGAATGTTTTTAAGGTTTGAGATGGACTTGTGTGTACATTATGTGATTAGCTGCTATGTGATTCTTGTTTGTGTATGATTTGGATGGGAAAGGTACATAGGTGTATGGGCGCCTATGGTACCATGGTTGTTGGTAAGGCGTGATTCCTTGGAAATTATGGTTGTTGGTAAGGCGTGATGCCTTGGTAATTGTGGTTGTTGGTAAGGCGTGATGCCTTGGAATTGTGATGATTGATTGAACTTGGATGCTAGTTGTTAATACATAATTGTAGCGCATTGTCCATATGTTATTGTGTTGATGGTTGTTATTCACAGCTTATAACTGATTTGGCGTTAGAGTCTAAACCTATGACTCTCACCAACTTTATGTTGACGTGTTTTAGTGTCTCTTTCAGGTGATGCTATGGGTAGGCATGAGAACTTAAGTGGCGATTTGGAGAGCTTAGGATTGCATATAGAAGGAGATCCCCGTTCCTTCTTAGTTTATTTTTATGTGTTTTAAATAGTGATACTATGAACCTATATGTTGATTGTTAGTGTTATTTGTTTGTCGTAGGTAAGAGGTAGGACTGTTACCTACTTACCTAGACTCCTGCTATGTTGAGATATTGTCATGACATTTGTGTCGCCATTTATGACATTATAGTTGCATTTTTAGTTATCTCTATAGACACGCCATGTTGTGATGATATCCATACGTCGCGCCCCATATTTCGCCATGATGGGGTGTGACACTAATGCTCCACTATGATTAACCTTCCAAAACCCATGAAAATAAAAAATTATGTGATTAGCATTGTCCATATGTTATTGTGTTGATGGTTGTTATTCACAGCTTATAACTGATTTGGCGTTAGAGTCTAAACCTATGACTCTCACCAACTTTATGTTGACGTGTTTTAGTGTCTCTTTCAGGTGATGCTATGGGTAGGCATGAGAACTTAAGTGGCGATTTGGAGAGCTTAGGATTGCATATAGAAGGAGATCCCCGTTCCTTCTTAGTTTATTTTTATGTGTTTTAAATAGTGATACTATGAACCTATATGTTGATTGTTAGTGTTATTTGTTTGTCGTAGGTAAGAGGTAGGACTGTTACCTACTTACCTAGACTCCTGCTATGTTGAGATATTGTCATGACATTTGTGTCGCCATTTATGACATTATAGTTGCATTTTTAGTTATCTCTATAGACACGCCATGTTGTGATGATATCCATACGTCGCGCCCCATATTTCGCCATGATGGGGTGTGACACTAATGCTCCACTATGATTAACCTTCCAAAACCCATGAAAATAAAAAATTAATGAAAGGATAAAACACTCGTTATAAACAAATTGATTCAAAGAAACATAAAGGAAAGCATAACCCCAAAAAGCACTTGTAATTGGACCCACTACAATAAAAGAAACATCCTCGATAAGGGGTGGCAATAAGCATAAGCTTCACATCTCATAAAACTGATCAAGACTACTAACTGATGAACGTAAAAAAAAATACAAATTACAGTTCAAAGAAAAGGAGAAATAAAATTAACCTAAAATTGGAAATAAAAGGTTCTCCCTTCGTTAACCATCTAGAAAATTAAAGCTGCATATAGCCGAAGAAAGTGGAGGTTTGGTTCGACCAAGCCGCTGAGTATTATTCATCATCATTAAATCATCAATTCGAGTCAATACATTTCTCCTCAGCTCTTACAACAAAGAAAGATATGATTCTAACTCGGCCACATCCATCCCATCAACCGGCTCAGCAAACCAACACTCACTACTACGATTCTAATACAATGATAGTGTCAAAAATGCCATCTATAATGATGATGCATAACGTATTCATGACAACTGTAAATTTATTACCTCATGTAAGTCATCTTTTGGGAGTATAACTATAAAGCATGGATAACGTTTTCCGGCGGCAACAACTTTTTCCAGCGGCATTGCGGCAACAACTTTTTCCGGCGACAATGGCTTTTTCTGGTAAGATATCGACTGCAACGACGACAATTAATTGGTGATTAATAAAAACTAGACTTACACATAAAATCTACAGATCTATAAAAAACCTTCAAAATCAAAACTTAATTAATAGTCAAATATCTTTTAAAAAACCTCAAAGAAAGTACCACAAAACATAAAAAAAGACCTTCTTACAGTCAGATATCTTGAATGCATATTTTGATGATGGTAGTAGCTCAGTAACATTTTTGGCATGTGACTCTTTAAAAGTGGGTGGTTCGACCACTTTAAACCACCCAAACCAACAAAAACCAACTACCAATACCACCAATCAATATCACCAATAAAAATACCATGAAACCACCTAAACCATCAAGAGATGGGGCAGATGGGGCGGATTCGGCAAATGCGATGGCGAGGTGGCGACGGTGACGATAAATTAATGGTGGCGGCAAAGTTTTTTTAGTTAGGGTTGAGAGAATGAGAATCGTGTGTGTGTGAGGAATGTAATAATGTTGTAGATTTAACTATTGTGAAATGTTAAAGATGCAAACATAAGAAAAAAATGTACACTTCCTAAAATAAATCTTCCTTACATGAGAAGTTTTATTCAACTTTCAACAATTGGATAGTATAGAAACCATGTTTCAGCTATCACACAAGAACTTTCAACATTGCTATATTTATAAAAGTTTTCAACAATTACATAGCATTTAATTTTTCAATATTTCCTTAGATAAGAGTTTTTTCAACATTCAAGAAATTGGGGAATTCTCTTTATAAGTAGTAGAGATAGAGATAGAGATATATGTTTTAAGAAGACTATTGAATATGTTGTATTATGTGCTATATTAGTTGTACATATGATCATGAGATAATTTTAATATTAACATTGATTATATGTGTTAAATTAATATATTATTACATTTAATAATTGTAATTAAAGTTTTAAAATTTGTAATGATTAAATTAAATTTTATTTATATATTATAAGTACCGTATAATAGGCTACATTATTTGAATTACTTAAACATTTTAAAATAATTAATAAAAAAGAAATATTTAAATACTTTTTTTTTGAAACGGCAAATAATTAAACGGAAGCCTACTCGCAATAATTCAACGAGCACCCCGAGTTCGAGCTCCGCATAGCGGGCAAACCCAGCCCCCAAAGGGGTTTCCAGGGAGAATTCCCCACGTGTGCTCGTGTGAGGTATGAGTTAAATTTATGCATAATGCGACGACCACAAAGATCGAACCCACAACCTGCAGCACACAATGGATATAAACCCAGTGAATCACACCAGCTGGGCTGGAGGTCATTTGCAAATATTTAAATACTTAATAAGTTGTATAAATAATTATAAAAGAAACTTGTTCGTAAAAAATTTACACATACCATTATTTACTAGTATCATTCTTACATATCCATGTTCCTAAACTTACATATTTTGACAGGTTGTTCGATTTTTTTTACCAATTTTGTTTGCTATCATTTTTAGCAACTCATGGTCTCCTAAAATGGAATTAAAATAGATTATTGCATTGACTATTTGATAATCCCTGTACACAAAAGCAGAACAAACGTGTTAGCAGAAAGAATATCCATTGTTCACTCCACCTTTGGTCTTTACGTGTATCCCCTTCTAAATGATTGCGTCCGTCATGTCACAAGACCTTCCTTTTGTCCTCGACTACTTACTTATCTATCCTCGATAATTTCTATTTCACATAAGTCGTCCCTTTATATTTTAGAAACATTATTTTGCTTCCCTTGCACTAAACAAATTGTTGTATTTGGTAAGATATTAGTTCATCATTAGTCTAATACATACAACTAAACCTTTTTTGAAAAAGTTTTGCACAATTTATTTCATCGAAAGAACTCAAATTTGCATGATATTTTCGTTTAGCTAAACTCAAGTTGAATTGAAAAAAAACTAATTTTAGTACTTGTGCCGCACGAGACTTAGAAATAAAAGATGAATTAAATAAATTTTTATTTTTTTGTGATTTCATGTATGTTAAGTATGTTTTTAAGAACATCTAATATGTGTATGTTTGATTATTTTTTTTATTATAATTCGTGTAAATTACTTAATATTTACTCATATCAATTTTTATTTTTTTGAGTTTCATATTCTTTTAAATTTTATTATTTTTATTGTAAATAATTACACTTTAATTATTAATTAACAAATTATTTATATCAACTGTGCACGTACATGATTTAAGCAGATACTATAACATATAATATTATTTGAATAATTTTTTTCTGAAGTTAAATATTATGACAATATATAAATTTATAATTTGTTAGTACTTAATATTAAATTCTTAATTTTTAAATAGTTACAATACTCGTGCGGAGAGTTAGAGTCGAAAAGAGGATTCCTCACTTAATCGAGTTTAACATAATTTTTTATTGTGATTGTATCAATTGATATTTTGTATATATTTTTGTTGCACAAAGGATTTGATTTTGTTTAAATGAAATTTTTGTTAATTTTTTTACACATTGTGTGTTTTTAGTAACACATAATGATCTTAAAAAATATTTGTCATTGTAATATGTAGAATCTCATTTTTTTCATCTCATATTAATGTTGGAGGTCGTATATTTATTTTTATATTTATTTTCATGTTAATAATAATTTACGTGATTACATTGTGTGATTTATTAGGTGTCAAAATCGAAATAAACAATAATTTATATTTTTATTTTGATATTTATAATATGTGCTTTATTGATTTTTTAAAAGCAACATATAATGTTGTTTTTTAATATAAAGTTTACAAAATATAAACTACAAAAAAGTATTGTGTGTATTTTTTAAATTTGTTAAAAAATATATAATATTATAAGTTTATATTTAAATTCATATGATTTATTTAAAATTTAACCACAAAACTTTTATTTATTAATTTATTCTTTTTAAGTTTTTAATTTCACAAATTTGACACCTTATATTTTATGATTTTTTGTCTCCAACAAATTACGCCACCAAATTTGTTTTTCGGACTAAATTATATTTAATTTTGATTTTTTTTCAACTAATTATATCGCTTGATTTAATCTATATATCCAAGCGATCTGACTGATGTAATTTTTTACAACCTTTACTTTTTATGAAAATTTTAAAACAATCTAATTATTTATTATATAAAAGACAAAGTATCAAAAGATATTGTCAATAACTGCACACATTAAAAATCAAAATTTAGTTCAAAAAATTACACCTTATAACTTAAAATAGATTAAAATAGAGTTTGATTCGTGACACACGCAAGTACGCAACTCTTATGTAACATTTTTATTGCTTTTGCATATTAAATACAAATAATTTAATTTAGGTTTATATAGGATTCTTTTAGTTTATACTAGTTGTAATAAGCTTTATATTTTGATTGGACGCATACATGCAAAAGTAGATTATTTGCACTTGCAGCACGATAGCCTCAAGTCAAGCTATAATATTGTTTAATTAAGACCATAATTGACAAAACACGTGGTAGTTTTAGCTGTAGAACACTACAACGTAGTGGCGACATGAAGTATATTTTTATTCGTGTGAATGCGTTTGTTAATGGCTCTAGTGGTAATTATTAAGTGTAAACAAAACATAAAATCATGGAAACTGAACGGTGGACCCTGAGCTCTTAAAACATATTCAAACGTAAAAAGTAACATTTCAATTCAAAACGCTACAAGAAAAGCACTGTAAAATACTCGTTAACTAACGGAGCTTAAACTTCACAATGTTTCTATTGACAATATTCATATTGATTATTGAAGTATTATAAAGGTAGTAAAAATTGTTCATTTTAACAAATATGACAATTTTTTGATATTTTTTCAAAAATAAATAAGACATTTTTTGCTAATCTATTATTATTAATAGGTTAAACAAGCGTAAATGTAAGACACTAAACGGTTTTAATGGACGAATGTAAAAAAAAAACTAATTAGCTTACTTGCGAATGTTTAAAATTTAATTTTTTTATCTCGAGTTTTGAAATAAGTATTATTATCTTTTATTTCTATGATTTTTTTCCATTTTAACTTGCGCCCATTTAACCGTCCGTTTAGCCTGTCGCCCGTTTTACCCGTCCGTCCATTTTACCACCTCTGAAGTATTCTTTGGGGGTATTTGAGCCTGATTATTGAAAACAGATTATGCGTTTTAAAAATGAATAATCAGATAATCAACAATTAGAAAAGGTGGTATTGAGAAATAATGTTTGAATTTAATTAAGGTGTTTGAAATCACAATAATCAGATTATCAATTTTTTTTTGTGTTTGATAACTCAGATGTTTGTTTTGTTGATATATAAAATGACCATCAACTCTATTTTGAAAACCCTATTTTAAATATGGAATTATTCAAAATCAGGGACAATTCTATATTTACTAAATATGAAACACAAAATTTCATATTTTCCTAAACATGCATCAAAATCATTGTAAATTATGGATTACTAACTTGTGAATTGGGTAAATATGATATTTTGAGTTTCATATTGGGTAAATATGAAATTATCCAAAATCAATTCCTCATTTACTTTTTCAAAACTTCATTTTACAAGATTATAAACACAAATAATCACTTTTTTTATTATTCAAACATTTATTTTAACTTATCTCTATTTTAATAATAAAATAAATAGATAATCTAGTTGCAAAAACAATCCCAAACATCCCATTGATGTCATCGAGTTGTTATAAAAACCAGTGTTGAAAACACTAATCGACCACCAACTTATTAGATTTGTGTAAACCGATTAATTGTAGTCGATGACGATTATAAAAAATTTGCAAATTTTGTCGAAAATATTCGAATCTTATTATGACCCTTGTAGTTGTTGTGTATATACTTTGTACATCACAATTTGTTTTTAAGAAAAATCTTGATAAAAATTATCGAAACCACTTCGTAATCTCATTTTTAGCTTAAAATCGTTGTTTATTTATTCCGTAATCTGTTTCTAAAAAACACTTACTTGAAGAATCTTAAACTTGGTTTGATTTCACTCAAAGCTTGTCGAAAATACGAATCTAATTAATTATTAATAATTTTCACTTAAACCGATTACAAGCTTAAAGAAAAAATCGGCAACTATTTATTAATGATTTTTTCAACCTTGACAAAACTATAGTTTAATTTCTATGCTAAAATTTTATAATTTACTCTATAATTTACTTATTTATCATATTCTTAATTATATAGGAACGTATGCTTTTCATTTTGAACTACCAGAAGTAAGGTTGATCACGGCTCGAAAACCAAATCAGATCGATTTGGTACAAAACACATGATTGAAAACTGGACCAAAATATTCGGTTTATGTTTGATTCTATTTTGTTTTTGATACAATCTGATCAAAGAAAACATAAAAGACGGATTTTGCTGAAGATCGAACCAAACCGAAAACCCAATATTAGAAAAAAAAAACGGATACAAATTTAGGCCTAAATTAATATGTTCAATCCGATCTGATTCACGTGTTATATCTATAACCATATTATAAAATGTTTGAGACTTTTTAAAAATATTAAGATTGAAAATTCAGACTTTTACTTATTAAATAAAGTAATTTGTTGATCTCTTCCTCACAATTATATATGATGATATTTTGTAACAACATTTTGTAAGAAACTTTTATAACAATATATTAAAATAACATTTTTAATTTTAAATTAATTTTTTAATCTAGTTATTATTTTATAATCTAATTTCATTATATTTTAAAATTTTTTGTGCATTTTAATTCAATATTCATTTTGATATGTTTTTATTAAATTTTATTTTTATTTCATTTTTAGTAGGTTTATTTTAATCCAATTTTTTACAGCTTTAACATTAATGTAAATACAAATTTAATGAGTAAGAGAGTAACATTTATTCGCTATAAAAATCATTATTAGGTATTTGTCGTCGTGTTACACTGGTACCATGCTGGTTATACTTAAAAAGTTAAACCTACTAGAGTTACTAATTAATAATCTTAACTAACAAATTTCATTAAGACCATTAAACACACATCAACTCCATAACAAAACCGAAACCGTTGAGGTCCTCAAATACCAAATCCCAAAAACCTAAAGGACCAATTAGCAAATACCCAAACTATTGGCACAACCACAACCTCCTCCATTTACAGTTTTCATTTTTCATTTCTTTATATAAATTGGCGCCTCTTATTTCATTCCATCACTTTACCACTTCTCCAATATTTCTGCAAAAAACACACACACACGCACAAAAACACACAGTAAAAAAACACACACACAGAGTTAACCGTTAAGTAACGGTAACGGCGAATGGTAGGAGCTTATCGTAACGGCAACAATCCGTCAATGGAGGACCGGAGGTTATGGAAACACGTTCGTGATAACGTTCACGGCAACATCTATCTCGATCCTGTATGTTTATTTTAACCGTTTTCTGTTACTTTTTAAGTTATTGTGTGTAACTGTTTTTATAAGTTTGTTGTGTTTAAAGTTACGGAAGTTGCGTTGATTTTAAGCGAGGATATTATCCGAAATGTAGCGCTAATTGAGATGACGTCACTCTTTAATTTTGTTATCTACAGGATGTGCGGATGTGTTTGTGTATTGAGCTAATAGTTAGTTTAGATATGTACTCGTTGTGTTGCGTTGATTTTACGCAACGATTTTATCCGAAAAGTAGCGCTAATTGATGACGTCACTGTTTAAGCTTGTTATCTATAGGATGTGTTTGTGTATGAGTCGATTGAGCTTATAGTTAGGTTATATTATATATGTACTGCTTGCGTCGATTTTAAGGATCGATGTGAGTCTAAATCTAGCGCTAGTTGATGACGTCGCTGTTTAATTTTGTTATCTATAAGATGTGCGGATGTGTTTGTGTATTTGCGTCGATTTTATGGAACGATGTGAGTCTGAATGTAGCGCTAATTGATGATGTCACTGTATAGTTTTGTTATCTACACTATGTGTTTGTGTATTAGCCTATTGAGATTATAGTTAGGTTAGATTAAATATATACTGCTTGTGTCGATTTTAGGAACAATGTGAGTCTAAATGTAGCGCTAATTGATAACGTCACTGTTTAATTTTGTTATCTATAAGATGTGTGGATGTGTTTGTGTATTGAGCTTATAGTTAGGTTAGATTAGTTTAGTTATGTACTTGTTGCGTTGCGTCGCGTCGATTTTACAGAACGATGTTATTCTAAATGTAGCGCTAATTGATGTTGTCACTGTTTAAGTTTCTTATCTATAGGATGTAGACGTGTTTATGTAGTACTGTAGTGTAATTTAGGATATCGTCGATTGAGCTTATAGTTATGTTCGATTAGATATGTTCTGGTTGCACTGTTTTTACAAATTGTTAATAATATAAATAATTGCATCGATTTTACGGAGTGATGTTATTCTAAATATAGTGCTAATTGGTGATGTCACTTAAAATTTTTGTTATCTATAAGATTTACGGATGTGTTTTTGTAGCACGGTAGTGTTATTTATGATATTGCCTATTGAGCTTATAGTTAGGTTAAATTAGATATGTACTGGTTGAGTTGATTTTACAGAACGATATTATCCGAATGTAGCACTAATTGATGTTGTTACTGTTTAAATTTGTTAGCTATAAGATTTGCGGATGAGTTTGTGTATTAGTGTGATTTAGGATTGAGCTTATAGTTGCGTTAAATTTGTATTGGTTTGTATTAGTTAAGGTTATTTATAAGATGTATGGATGTGTTTTGTGTATCAGTGAAGTGTTATTTAGGATATCGTCGATTGAGGTTAAGATTTGTACTTGATTTTAGGGAACAATGTAATTGGAAAGGCTGCTGTTATTGATGACGTCATTGTTTATAGTGTTCAAATTTGTTGGTTATAAGATGTATAGATGAGTTTGTGTATTATTTAGGATGAGTTTGTACTTGTTGCGTTGATTTTACGAACTGTTGATAATCGAAAGTGTTTCTGTATGTTAAGTTTGCTATCTATAAGATGTATGAATGTGTTTAGGATATCAGTGATTGAGCTTATGGTTAGGTTTTGTACTTGTAGCGTTGATTTTACGGATAGATAATATATGAAATGTAGTGCTGATTGATGATGTGTTTATATAGTTGAAAGTTGTTATCTATTAGATGCACGGATGTATATGTGTATTAGTCTAGTTCTGTAGTGCGATCTAGGATATTGTCGCTTGAGCTAATTGATGAGGTCACTGTCTATTATGTTAAAGTTTGTTATCTACAAGATGTACGGATGTGTTTGTGTATTAGCTAGGTCGATTTTGTACTTGTTGCATTGATTTTACGAGTTGTTATATAATTGAAATGTAGCTGTAATTGTGCAAGTGTTTGTATAAGTTAAATTTGGTATCTGTAAGATGTACAGATAAGATGATACTGTTGTTTAGGATATCATCAGCAAAATGTACAGTTAGGTTAGATTGGTACTCATTGCACCTGTTTTTTAAATTGTCATTATCAAAATATAGCTAATATTGATTACCTCAGTGTCTGAATTTGTTATCTATAAGATGTAAAGATGTATGTATGTATTAGCGTAGTGTTATTTAGGATATCGTCAACTGAGCTTATAGTTAAGTTAGATTTGTACTTGATTTTACGGAACCAGATTATTAAAGATGTAGCCGCTGTTTGATGAAGTCATTGTTTGTATCGTTTAAATTTGTTACCTATAAGATGTACTGATAGTGTCATTTAGGATATACTTCAGTTTGAGCTTATAGTTAGGCTAAATTTGTACTTGTTGCGTTAATTTTATGAACTGTTGGTAATTGAAATGTAGTGGGAGTAGCGCTAATGACTGTGTTTAGTGTTTATATTAGTTGAAGTTGGTATCTATAAGATGCACGGTTGTGTTTGTGGTTTATTTAGTGTTGTTTAGGATATTGTTGATTGAGCTTATAGTTAGGTTAGATTTTACTAATCAAAAGGCAGGTGTAATTGGTTAATTATAGTGTTTAATTTTGTTACCTATAAGATATACTAATGTATGTGTCTACATGTGTCGTGAGCTTATAGTCAGGCTAAATTTTTACAAATTATTAGCTAATCGAAATGTGGCTCTAACGGATTACATTACTGTTTGTATTAGTTAAGTCTGTTATCTGTAATATATAACAAGTGATTTGACAGTTAGGATAAATTCGTACTCATACGTTCTACCATTTTACTCAGGAAGCTTAAAAAAAGTATGTGTGAAGCTGCTCTGACTTTACGCATCGAAAATATTCGAAATGTAGCTCTAATTGTTAAATTTGGTATTTATATGTTGACATAGGCTGATGTATGTGTATGATATCATCAGATGAAGTTATAGTTAAGTTAAATTTCTAGCTAGTTTTGCTGTAGTTCTGTTTAGGTAGTTATCGACTGTATATCTAGTTTAGGTTTAGTTTCAATGTGATTCTGTTGAAAGTTAAAGTTTGTATGTTTGCGTGTAGTGTATTTATGTGAAATGTAACTCTCTTGAATTACATTAGCTCCTATGTAAAATAAGTTATCTGCTGTTGATTTTGTTGCTTACCTTTTGCATATGCAAACTGAATATTAGTCAATCACATTGATTAGAACTTAGTAGCGATTTTGTTGTGTTTTCACTTTAGGCGATTCATTTGAATGCGCAACATCACAAAGTTTTATTTAATAAACTTTGTAGAAAATGTATCTGCTAGGTCTATTTTAATTTATTTTTCAGCTGTTCAGATTGTAGATTAATTTTTCAGATGCAATTTCCAATTATATTGACTGGAACCAAAAATCATAAGTGCTTGTGTCTATCTGGCATTAACTAGTATATTGTGTGTTAAAAGAATCCTAGTTAAGTGAAGTAAGCCAAATTAATGTTTTTTTTTTGTAAATGAATGAAAGTGAAAGTAGAGAAGGAAATAGAATATTAAAGGGGCTAAGAAGTTAAATAGGCAGTAGTTTGATGTTTGTAGTTGACGTTGTATACTGGTAATTTTCTAGAATAAGTACTTATCACATTCCTTTTTGAAAAGCAAGAGGTACTTGATGCTCTTATATATATGCTGTTATCATGGGACTTGCATATGGATCATAATATCAATCCTGGGCTTGTGCATTCTATGTTCTTGCAACATGAATATGATATACTATGAGATAACAGTTAGACTAATCCTTTTAATCTTATTCTTTGAAATTGCAGCTATCACTGAAATTTATTGACACGGAGCAGTTTCAAAGGTAAGTTTGCGCATATTCAAGATTCTTGTACAAACTTTTCTCTCAAAGAGGTTATTGCTCTGCATTTGATTTTGTATACATAAATAGACTCATAAATTTACAACAATGTGCAGGCTGCGGGATTTGAAGCAACTTGGTAAGTCTTCACTCTTATATACAAATGAAATGTCATTAGCCTTTTATGTTCATTCCTGAAAGCTGTGGAAGTATTTCCCTTTCCCTCTGTCACTGTAGCTTAATGACACGGTTCATTTAAAATACTTTCATACTTCTCATCAGAATTGGCTGGTGAAGAAGACAAGATGTGAACTTAGAAGTAGGATCTCCTGTCTTCGTAGATTAGTGTAATGGTGTCTAATGGAAATAATGACCTATTTAGCAAAATTAAATATCACATAGAGGTTGCATAATTGAAAACCTTATATATCATTACATTTATTGTCAAATGAACCTATAAAGAGTCAAAATTCCTTGAATGGAAGACCAAATTGTTGGATTAACATTATTGACGAAAAAAAGAGGTTTTAGTTATCCTACCAAGTCAGCAGCATATGTTATCTGATCTCCCTCTTTTGATTAATTGAACATCATGAGGTTAATTTTGAAGTTATGCTGGCTAACTATATTCCTGTGCAATAACTGTCTCTCTGATATATAACCAATACCTGGTTTTGTCATACTATATTCAGCTTTTAGTCCTTGCCATTTTATACAAAGTGTTCATGTGTGCCAGGCTTATCACACATGGTATATCCTGGAGCAGTTCATTCTCGCTTTGAGCATTCAGTTGGTGTTTATTGGCTTGCTGGTAATGCAATTGAAAAACTTAAGGCACACCAAGTAAGAACTGTATTTTGAATTTCCGAATGCTTTCTTTAATCCTGTTGGTCAATACTTATTCCATTGACATGCCATCATTTTTGTATTTGTAGGGCTTAGAGCTAGACATTGACCAGACAGACATACAGACTGTAAAACTGGCTGGTAAATAGATTTATTTGATCTGAAATATCTCCGACTTTGATGTGTTGTCGTTATCTACCTTTACCTCTAATCACAGGCTTACTGCATGACGTGGGTCATGGGCCATTCAGCCATTTGTTTGAGCGAGAGTTTCTTCCTGCCGTTATTCAAGGCTGCAAATGGTAATTCTTAAATTCATTTACTTGACACACATATTTAAAGCTGCAGTTCAGTTCACTTACCAGTATTGACATTAGGAATTTGAGGTAGAGTTGATGCTCATTTACTCAACTACTACCTTTGCTTCTTAGTTCTAGTAGTTGTTTCTTTATTGCTCGCACAATGCAAACAATTGTTATTGTCTGCACCCTTTCTGCCGATTCTATTTGTTTGTTATAAAACGGTGATGCTTGAAAATTTTCCTCTTAAATAGACCAAAGAGGATTTAATATGCTAGCCACTTGCAAGTTTAGTCCTAATGAATTGTATCACGGTTACAGTATCTTCTTGATTGGTGGTTTTGCAGGTCCCATGAGGATATGTCTTTGAAAATGATTGACTACATGGTTGATGAGCACAACATTGATATAGATTCTGGATGCCTAAAGAAAGTGAAGGTTTTGTCATAGCACAACACCTCTTTCTCATATTTTAGTTATATAACAAAATATGCCTGTATCTGTATTTCTTATTGTCTTCTGGTAAATGAAAGTACGTTATATTTTTTAACAGGAAATGATCATTGCTAGTTCTCACACTGCTCCAGTAAAAGTAAGAATATGACAGCTGATGTAATCTTTATATGTTAAGAAGTGGTACTTTTGTATTGATTCTGTCACAGTATCTAAATTCTCCTCTGCTTTCTTAACCTGTGCAGTCATCGAAAGAGAAGCTATTCTTATACGACATAGTCGCAAATGGTCGAAATGGCATAGATGTCGATAAGTATGTTATTTTCTTTTTCCAGGACCTACGAAATTAACTACTTTCTTACATTTATGGATCATGATATCTGTTTGACTGAATAAATCAGAATATTAAGTCCTATTCTATTTTTCTGCTTCGCAGATTTGATTACATTGTTCGTGACTCGAGAGCTTGTGGGCTTGGCTGCAACTTTCAGTTTGAAAGGTAAAAACTTATGTCATTGAAATATGAAATCTTGTTATCCCGTGTATCGTCAGTTACTTAATAAATTATTATGTGTTGTAATATCTCAGGCTGTTGGATACCATGCAAGTCATAGACAATGAAATATGCTATCGTGCCAAGGAATGTGAGTACAAAATTAAAACCTATCTTCACCTTGAATGTTGACATCCATTGTCTTATAACTTAAACTGATGATTTGACAGATCTCACGGTTCACAAATTGTTCTATACTCGTGCTGATCTGCACCGCACAGTCTATACACATGCAAAAGTGAAGGTAGAATATTGAAAGTCAGTGTTGGTTGATATCAAAATTCACAGTTGAACATTCTAATAATTTGTTTTGGATTCTTTTTGTAGGCAATAGAACTCATGTTTGTAGACGCTCTTGTAGAGGCAAATGAATATCTTCAAGTTTCCTCATTCATTCATGATCCATCTCAGTACTGGAAGGTAGAAATACTATCTAAAGCTCAAAAGTTAAAACAGTCAGAGTCAGTTCCTCACATATCATTTACATTAAATGTAGTTGGATGATTCAATATTGAAGACAATTGAAACTGATGATGCTGACGAGCTTAAGAAATCAAGAGATATTATTCGGAGGATGCGCAGAAGGGATTTATATCAGGTTTTTATTTAATTGATGATTGAATTTGTAGAAAATATGTAACTGGAGAATTACGTTCGTTATCATTTGGTTCAGATTATGAAATTTTGCTTTTTTGTTTGTTTTCTTTCGTTTTGGCAGTTCTGCAATGAGTTTACTGTTCCCAAGGATAAGCTGGACCATTTCAAACAAGTCACTGTACAAGATATCATATGTTCACAGGTTCTATAACTTTATTTCTGTTAAGATCTACTTCTTTGGTTACATACGTAAGTTAGTTACTGATGGCTACTTTGGATACAGAAATCTGGTGGTGCTAGTCTAAGAGAAGAAGATTTAGCAGTGAGCAATGTCAAAATTGATTTGACAAAGGGAAGAAGTAATCCACTAGAAAGGTATACTCACAAGAACTGTTATTATTATCACTTGGCTCCATTAATTTCGCCTCACATGGGTTTTGTTTTTCTAACTTTATCTTCTCTCTTCTTGTGGTACCCCAATCCAGCATCAACTTCTTTGAGGTACGTAATAATCTTGTCACTGAAATCTTCTATTTCCTGGTTGCAGATTGACAGAATAACATAAAGTAGAGGTGGAACTTTTGACCCATTTGATTGGGTCAAAATGGGTTAAAGTGTTAAGCAAGTTAAAAGGTCGACCATAGTACACAGAATTCACAACCTCTTAAATAGATTTGAGTTATTGAGTATATAGTTTTTGTAATCATATTTAACACAAAATTTATTTATAAATGCTTGAATACTTGTAAAAATGTTTTGTTCAAACCCAATCCACACCAAAATTACCCGTCTGACCCACTCAACAAGCCATTTGCTACTTTAGCAGAAAGTCACATATTTTCTCTTTTTTGAGCTGATAAAACTTGTGAATTCGTTTATCCTGTTTCATTCAGTTTCTCATATCCTGTCATGGTAATGAAACAGAAAAATAAAACCGAGAAACAGAAGTTTAAAACAAAACGGATATGTAGGATTGTTATCCAATGGTAGAACATGAAACATATAAAACAAAATGGATTCATAGGATTGTGGCCCAATATTAAACATAGCTATTTCTGTTTTGTACAGGATTATGATAGTAAAGAGAAATTCTCAATTAGCAAAGATCAGATAAGTCACTTGCTGCCTGCGTATAATCAAGACTTGATAGTGAGAGTGTACTCCAAGAAGCCTGATCTGGTACTACTCTCAATGCTAAATAAAATTATAATCATTATTCACATGAGTATGCACTTTAATATGATGGGTTCTTGCGATGCACCAAATGATTATATTATGCTGACTTTACAGGTGGACGTAGTTTCTGAAGCATTTGAAAATTTCCAACTTAAAACATATGGTCAGAAAGCTCAGGTACATGCAACTCCAGAAAGGAAGAGGCGCAGGATCTTCTCGTAAATGTCTCATTCTGTTTAAAGTAGTAAGGTGAATACATGCAAAGTATATACATAGACTTACCTGCTCTTGGTCTTTTGGATAGACTTACTCAACAGAGGTAAAAAACTCACGTATATTGTGAAGTATCTGTCTGTTTTGAAATTACGTCAGGTATTACAGCTTATTAAGATTGTAAGGATGATTGTTGTCGGATAAACCAGTAACAAAAACCTTGATGATTTGCTATGAGATATTAGTTTAGCCTGAAAACAAAATTCGCATTTGCATTTTGATTTTCTGGCCTTTGGAAGATTTGTGGCAGTCTTGGTGAGTGTTGTTGCATAAATCTCACTTTTATTAGTGACAATGGCGTAACCGGAAACTTTTTATTTTCTTTTCCTAATCAAGTTCAGGAATTGTAGTTTTTGTGATAAATTTGATGTCGTGAATAAGTTTTACACATTGTCTAGTTGTTTATGCTAAAGTGAATGTAAAACTTCATGATATGTTAATGGTTGTGACTTGTGAGTAGTGTGTGGTGGTATCAAAATCAAACTATCTAGTGTGTGGTGGTATCAAACTATCAATTAGACAATTAGTGACTAGAGATAATAAGGCCGGTTTTTCCTCATTAAAGGTCTATGTTTTTGGGTCAAAAAGACCATTCTGGGCAATAGAAGATAACTTAAGCCAGGCCCAATATAACTTAAAGCCCATACAAATAATACCTTGTCTCAAAAGTTAGACAACCATCCTATATTAAACATCTCAAGAAACTATATAGAATGAAACCAGATACCATATTATTTCATTCAAGTCTTCTAAAACTCACCATGACCACCCAAAACAACCACCCTAGGACTCCTAACCAACCACCACCAAGAAGAAACCCATCCAGCCCCGCATGCGCAGCTTGTCGTCACATACGTCGAAAATGCGCCCCAGACTGCATTTTTGCACCTTACTTCCCACACAACCGAAACACACAATTCCAAAATGCCCGTAAATTGTTTGGTGTCAGTTTTATCACAAGGACTATGGAAGATATTAATGATCGAGAACACAGAGATGATGCTATGGCTAGTATAATATATGAAGCTGATGCTCGTGCTCGTGACCCGGTTGGTGGATGTAGTCGTATCGTGCTTGACCTTGTTCAGCAGCTTAGAGAGGCAGAAGATGAGCTTAAGTTTGCTAAGCAATTGCTGGCGTTTCATAAACAAGTTGGTACGTACTGTGAAGAACCAAAACCAGATATTAAATGATGAAAGGATTTAATAATCTTAAAGTTCAAGGCTTTTTTAGTGTGCGTGTTATCATTGTTGCTATCGCGGATGAAAATGAGTTAGGTGTTATTTTCAATTTTTAGTGTAGGTGGTCTAACTACATAGTGTACTAGATTGTGAGATGGAATGAGTTTATGTTTGAGTTTTTAAATACCCTAATGAAAAAGGTTTGTATGGAACTTTTTCTTGATTGTTAAATTTTGCTTATTATGTATTAAATGATCAAGAAATGCTCACTTATTTAACATTTTTGTTGTTAATGCTAAGTTGTGTTTAGGCCTTAGGGTATGTTTTTAGCATTATATTTTGGAAGTGTATAAGAAACTTAGCAAAACATAAAAGATAGTGATTGTATAATGCTATTAATTTGTATGTATAATGCTTAAAGCTCTCTTATAAGTTAAACTTCCATATATGTTGTTGTAACATCTGAATGTGACAAGTTGTGTACAAGTATTCTGCTCCAGATGCAGCTGTTTT
Source organism: Glebionis coronaria (assembly GCA_025667525.1). Lineage (NCBI taxonomy): Eukaryota > Viridiplantae > Streptophyta > Magnoliopsida > Asterales > Asteraceae > Glebionis > Glebionis coronaria. The sequence goes on from CM046880.1 coordinate 413,733,570, forward strand.
GGTTTGTGGCAGTGAGTTGCTGCTGTGTTGTGTTTTGGCAGTATGGCAGTGCAGGTGTTGTTCTATTTTTGGTTGTTCCTGCTCTTGTAGGTTTACGGGCTTCAGTTTTGGTTGGTCCTTTTATGGTTTTTTTTTGTCTCTACTAGTGACAGGTGGGTTCCAGTCCTCTTGGCCTTGTTGTAATTAATTCCTTTGTTTCATTTTATCCATTGAAACATATATTTTATATAATACGAGTAGAAGAATTAATTTTTTTTTAGAATTTTAATGAAAAGTGCAGTTTGTAAAAAAAATAATTGGAGTAATTAATTGGCTTGATTTTGACACATAAATAAAATTGAGTGATATGATTGGTAAAAAAAGTCAAAATTAAATTCAATTTAGTTAAAATTAAAAATTTTGGTAGAAAAATTTGATGAAAACACACAAAGATATATGTGCCAAATTTGTAAAAATAAAAACTAAAAAAAAAAGAAGGGGATTGAGAAAACTTTATTGGTTTAATTTTAAATAAATTAGATGAATTTAAGAGTAAACTTATAATTTTTCATATTTTTTAATAACTTTATAAAATAAACAAAATATCTCCTTAAACTTTATACCTTTTAGACTTTTTATTTTAAAAATTATGTTATATTAAAAAATCAATAAATAACATGATTATAAATATTCAAATAAAAACACAAATTATTGTCTGTTTTTATTTTGACACATAACAAAGTCAAACAATGCATCTACGTAAATTATTATTAACATGAATATAAATATCAAAATGAGTGTCGGACCTCAGACATCGGTATGAGATGAAAATAAATAGACGGGATTCCACATATTACAACAACATATATTTTTTCAAGGTCGTTATGTGTTACTAAACACACAATGTCTAGAAAATGATAGCTAACATTTCAGTTAAACAAATTTAAATCCTTTGTGCAACAAATATTTATATAAAATATCAATTAATATTATCACAGAATACGAAATCATGTAAAACTTGTAGGTCCACGGACATCGTAACTATTTAAATATTAGAAATTTAGTATTTGTTGGAATCGACACCAACAAACCTGAAGATCGATATACGGAACCTTCAGGGCCGGTCCTGACTTTCGTGATGCCTTGGGCGAGCCGGCTAAAAGATGCCCCTTTATAAGTAAACTAGACGAGTACCCGCGCATAACGGCGGAATAGTCTGGTGACAGATAATGGACGATACTTTATATCATGGTAAGATCAAATCGTAATTGCAAAATGTCGCAATGTGCAATTGTTCAAGTATAGATAAAATATTAAATAAACATTTATCAAACAAAATATAAAACGCATGCTACTCGTTGCATAAATTTTTTGGAGCACGACATTTGAAGTGTATGCTTCTTCTTGATCAAACTCTTTGCCTGGTTTAACTAATATCTTTGTAGTTGTAAGTGATGTTTCTTTAAACAACAAAACATGAAGTTGGTCATCCGAGAAACCAGAGTCTAACAAATAGACGCCCACATTTGAAATTGGTTGGCCCTATCGCAAAGCTGTAAAATTTGTTCTCTTTAGTTTGAAAGAGAACATATCTTCTTCAGATGGAGCAAGAGTAATGGAAAATTAAAGCGGAAAAAAATTAACGATATACGATATTGTGGTAAATGTTTCATGTAATGTTTAAAGTTAAATGAGAAATGATTAAAATGTAATTACAAACGGTTGTAACATACGATGACTTGTTACTTTCTTAACAGAAGTCATATAACATTCGAGCCTTTGTATTAATAGGAGGGTTGGCATTGAGTTATAAAAATCATTTTAGAAACTACACTTACAATTTCCCGCATCGTTACAAATCAAACCTCAACTTTCAGCAATGTTTAATAAACAATTTACAATTTACTATCCTGGTTTCATATTTAATTTCATTCCAGTAATAGATAATATAAAAGAGAGTTATTATCACGGGTGATAACCAATGTAAATAGATTGACGAATAAGTGTATAACCATCTTTACTACGGAGTATTGTTTGTTTTGAATGATCAAAAGATATTCAAAATAATTTGAGTTGAAATTTAGGAATGATCTTCCTGGTATTACAATGTTATTTTGGTACAAAATGATATGTTGAGTTTGACTTTGCACAAAATTAAAGAAACTGAAATTGCATTATCAATCAATATTTTTTCATATTCATGAATTCATCATCTTCAACATAATATATAGAAGGAGCAACTTCATTTACGGGTAGACAAATAATGTAACTAAATTGGTAAGGTAGTTAAGGTGGTGATTATCTTTCGATTAATAGGTTTTAATTAGAAACAAGAAATGATGAACTTCTACTTTTATTTAGTCAAATCAACGTAACTCTCATTTTAAAAATATTTACAATTCGGCTAATAATTTCTTAGAACTTACAATCATTAACTAATAAGTAATGGCAATAAATAAGATTTATTGGAACTTACAATCAAATTTGCCTGTGGTTTGTCGGGCGAGTCCAGTCCAACTATTTAAGAGTTGCGACGGGTTGTGTGTCGGACCCAATCGAGCTGATCCAACCAAGGACCAAGAGTAAGATATATTTAGCACCGAGGGTTACCAAATGATGCAATTCATGGCATGATATACTATTATGTAGAGATTTAGTACCATTCCACACCAACCAATTCTTAGCGAAATTCACGTATAACGAAAAGCATCTGCATACTTTATTCATGTCATTAACCAAATTGAACAAAAACAATAAGAACAAAAAACGAATTGGAGGTCTTGTTGTTTGTCTAATTTACATACACGATCTCTAATTCTTTGAAGAACAAAATAATCTTTAAACGTTAAGGAGATTCTCGTTTATGTACATGTCCTCGAAATTACAATCATCAATTTTAAACCACATAGACTTAACGCGTGTATATAAGAAAATTAAATATGGTTTATTTCTTATTGAAACCAATAATGTTAAGAGCTCATCTAACAAACATTGGGATAACTGTTAACTTCAAATTATATAAAAAAACCATTCATGCAATCAGGCCTTGTTAAAAGTGTAATACGAATGCATCACAAAGTATGAACAAAACTCAACTAATGTATAAATTACTATATTAAAATGCTATAACCAAATTAATATATTAGAATAAACGTCAAACATAACGTAAAAGCAAAAAATTAAAACAAATGCATGATTGTTCAATCTATTAAAAGCATGGTCTTCATAGTGGATTCAATTTCTCTTCTTTGGGCCAATTAACTTTGTTTTGATGCTTGACTATAATCCTCCACCACAGAACCTCCTTCACGTTTCTTTGTCCTTTTAAATGGTCGAACTATCACGAACCTACACAAAAGACAATAGGTCATTAAAAGAATACAAAGGTTAACAAAAACAATATGCAAAATCACTTTTTATGATTCTATATACCTTCTAATCGATCATCTTCACATTAATTACTTTGGGGCTCCCGTGATTGTCGAGTCACACTTTAATGAATCATGGATTTTCATTAAAATATATAATTTTCCCCTTCACATATCACTTTGGGGCTGATGTGAATGTGGACTCATGATTTAATGAATCATGTGGCTTTTATAAGCGCTAGTAACATAATTATCCCTACGTATATTAATAGAAGAGATTCTAAATTGTCAATCAGAAAAAATTGATATGCATTTCAAATAATGAGTTGAATAACAAACCAAAAAAGTTAACCACACTTTAATACATACCCCAAATAAAACGTGATTAAGTTACTGAATAGTATATTTCAAACATGAAATGTATATATATGGTATAAAACATAGTAAATAAAGTGATGATTATCTTGATACCGTAACTTTAAAAGCATTCATTATGGTTCATCAAGAGTTCTATCGTTTCAACCTATTCAACATTTTAACACTTCTATATAAGGCTGACCATATATAAGGCTGACCAATATTTAAACATTTTCAAATTTGTAATGGTTTTCAACAATTCCATAATTATTATAGTTTTCAACAGATAGAGATACATGCTCTAGCTATTCATGTGTTTTTCAACTTTCAACATTTCTAAATTTAATATGTTTTTCAACTTTCAACATTCAAGTTTTTCAACAATTGGGATACACCCTTTATAGGGTATATAGATACTACGTTATCTTTTATTGGTTTGAAACCAATTCTAACCGGTTTATTCTCACACCTATTTTTATTTAGTAAACAAAATATTAGGACAAAAGAATATCAACGTCAAATTACGAGTTCCGTTAAATACCACTAATATTTAAATACTATGATTTGCATTATGTGATTAGTTAGGTTATCACAACGATAAAAAATTTAGTTATCGCAAAGCTTTAAAAAATGTTCACTGCCATGAACACATCATAGTGAATTAATTGTTAAGTATGTAAACACATATAATTAGTTGCTTAACTTAATAAACTCATTAAGTAGCATGTTTTAAAATCCTTTACTACAATTAAAAAGATAGTAATATGGCAGCATTTTGTTTTCTCTTGATTAATAGGTAAATGAAAAGTACAAAAGTGGCATTATAATATAATGCTATGTACATGGGTTAGACAATATTTCATTTAGTCAAAGTTTAGAAAAATATTATAATATACTCCAACGTACGTACTACTACTACTGCTTCTTTTAACCATTTAATAATTCTTTACTTTTACACATTTTTCTCTCTCTTCCATCTTCGTTAACTCATTTCTCCATTTTTAGATCTATCTAGTTCTTCAATATTTTCAGTCCAACATGAAATAGTAAAAATTTAAAATTTGATGCCCCTAAAGTTTTGATGCCCTGGGTCGTCGCCCACCTTGCCCGGCACCAGGGCCGGCCCTGGGAACCCTAGATCCCTTAGAAGAAGATCGCAAATTTGTTACAAATCAAATCTAGAAGAATGAACACTACAAATGTAACGAACGATTTACTTTTATTGATATAGATCGTTACAAGAAAGAATAGAAGATCGGTTTGTTTTGAGCATCACCCCTCACCTCCTTTTATAGGGTGAGGGGGTCGGTTCCCTAGTCTTCACCGACTAGGGATTGGGCTTGGATCCATCCGGCTCAAATACAACCTACCTTAAACAAAGGTTACATAGAAAAGGAAACATGGCTTATACTAATCTTAACTAGACTTAGGAACTAATACTAACAATTTCTACCTTAGTGACAAGACTAGTTAATCCCGACACCAAGTACCTCCATGCAATACTTGAACTTCGGACCTGAAACCACCTTTGTAAACGCGTCAGCTGCATTATCCTCCGTGCATATCTTTGTCACTTCGATCTCTTTAGATTCTACGATCTCACCGATGAAGTGATTACCTCACGTTGATATGCTTCGTCCTCTCATGAAACATAGCATTTCTTGAGAGATGAATTGCACATTGATTATCACAATTCACAACCACTGACCTTAGGTTTATTCCCAGCTCGATTAGTAGACCTTTAAGCCAAATGCTTTCTTTAACAGCTTCTGTAAGCGTCATATACTCTGCCTCTGTAGTAGACTATGCAACAACATGCTACAGAGTTGCTTTCCAACTCACAACATAGCCATGTACCATAAACACATACCTGATTATCGACCTACCCTAGTCAGGGTCTTTAGCATAATAGCTATCTACGAAACCGTCAACATCCACGTGCTTCCCTTGATCTCTACCATACACTAGACCTACATCAGCAGTGCCATTCAAGTACTTCAAAATCCACTTCACCGCTTCCGAGTGATTTTTACCTGGATTCGCCAAATACCTGCTCACAATGCTAACAGCATACGCAATATCCGGTCTAGTGCAAACCCTTAAGTACATTAAACTACGCACAACATTCACATATGAGACCTTACTCATTCTTTCCACATCCTAGTCACTCGATGGACAATTCTTCAAAGACACCTTGAAGTGTGCTCCCAATGGCACCGAGACCGACTTGCCATTATCCACTCTTTAGTTATTCATAATTTTCTGCACATATCCCGACTGAGACACCTTCAGGGTTCGGTTACCCCTATCCCTGACAATCTCCATACCAAGTATCTTCCTAGCTGGACCAAGTTCCTACATATCAAACTCTTTCCATAGCAGTCCCTTGGTATATTCGATCTCAGACTTGCTTTTACAAGCAATTAACATATCATCTACATACAGCAGTAGATATATGTATATACCTGGTGCAAACTCCTTGAAGTAAACACAACTATTATAGCTGCTACGACTAAACCCATCGCTGACCATATACACATCAAACCGTTTGTACCGCCTTGGAGACTGCTTAAGACCATAAAGAGATTTTTTCAATAAACATACCTTGTTGCCCGTTCCTTCTTCAAAACCAAGTGGCTGCCTCATATAAATGGTTTCTTCAAGATTACCATGCAAAAACGTCGTCTTCACATCAAGTTGTTCCAACTAGTAATATTCACAAGCAGTTAATGAGAGATTCACCTTAATAAATGTATGTCGAACCACGTGTGAGAACTCGTATTTTTCTCGATAATTAAATTATTCTTTTATTCGTACTTCTCGATTTTACAATGTTTTACTTGTTCCTCTTTACTTTTTCATATGTAAATCCTAAGATCTCTAGAATTTTAATTGAATTATATTTTAATTAATTTTCTTATCTTTTAATAATATTTTATTCGGAATTATAAAATTTTTATTTTTATCTTTCCATATTTATTTACTGTAGTAACCCGAAATTTAAAATCAACATTTAGACCGAGCTCTAATTCTATTCCTAATATCTGGACAATATTTATTACCCGACTTTTAAATGTCATGTTCGTTCTATAAATAATATGAAATTATTGACTAACTTGTAAGGTTAAGTCTTTAACGTATCAAATACGCGTCATTTATTATTTATCGGCAAAGTATATGTCCGACATTGACTGTAATCATTCTCGTTATGACATAGAAATACTTTCTATTGTCGTCGTTTTAATTACTCGTTTTACGAGCATCCTTCGTAATTTACATTAAACCCTTAAGCGTCATTCGTTATACGACGTGTTAAAGTTTATTAAATCATAAGCCCTCATTTATTTATCAAAATATCAATGTTCTCCAAATGTCAACGTTTTTATTCTATATTGAGGGTTTATTTTTCGTGTTTTACGCGTAACTTTTAAATCGTGTAACTTTTAAAACATTGGACTTCGATAATACCCGCTTTAACAAATCGTAGGAAAAGATTATAATTAAATCTAAGCCCATCTATACATCCTACACGTTATATCAACGTGTCTTATTTTGGGAAAGGCTAATACATGATCTCACTTAACTACTTATTTATAACTTGTACACAACAATAATTAAATATCTCATTCTCTATCTTTCTCTCCAATTTTTGCCGAGTATCATCTTGCACAAAAAACTCATGACCTTTTTGATATTTTTGTAAGTAATTTATCATCAAGAATTAGAATGTGAGTTACTATAGCTAGTGTTCTTGGCTTTATTTTATCATCAACAACTTAAAACAACATCAAATCATTATCATCATCTTCGATGTTCATATGGCTGGTTCCAAGGAGAAATAAAACGGGATACATGGATGATATTAGCGTGTAAAAGTGTTGTTGATTTGAGTTCAACAAGTCTTGGTCACATATTCAATTTTCTACATGTCTATTGTAAGGTTCACTTATTTTATTTATTTATTTTCATGTATTTGTAAAAATATGTAATTTATTATTTATTTATTTATTTTACCTCTGTAAACATATGTTTTAATAGTTTACTTCGGTGGTTGGATATTTTACATGCATAAATGAATCAAAAGTGAAAGCTACACAAGCTTAAGAGTTAATTGCAACTGTTGTTTATAAATCATTAGCAAATATTGCATTATGGGAGAAACTCAGTAGGTCTTGAGGTTGGTTTAACGTCATAGGTTTATAGGCCTATATTTTGGGGTAATTTTTCCGGGTGACTCGTATCATGACGATACCCGATGAATTAGATATGTCCGAAACAACAAAAACATGTCAAAACAGAACTATCTGTAGTAAACGCAAAAAAACTCCAAATATTTGTATACTGACACTTAAATATGTAAAACTAAAAGTTGTAGATAAACTTATGTAAAGCACACACGAATCGGATAGTTTTCTACGGATAAATGGTTTGAAAATGGCGGACAAAACGGTGGAACTGAAGTTGGCTGCGAATCAGTGCCAACGTTTCTAAGTGTGAAAATGGGTAATTAAGCTATTATAAGTATAAGTTTTGGATAATTGGACTTATAATCAGTAAAGCAAATGAGTTGAGAATGATGTTGGTAAAAATAACACACCTAGATAATTTACGGTTTAAGAGATACGATCTAGTTAACGAGACATGTTGGGAAAATTGTAATAAATAGACTATACTTAATTAACGTAAAACGTGATAATTTTATAAAAAACCGAAGTGGTAGGACCCACTTGTCGGGAACCTTATTCTCGTTCATTTACTGATGATTGGAAAACCCGAGACCCGACCAACGCTAAATATTAAGTGGGCATTGTTTGGAGGCGTTTTAGAACCCGAAAAGCTTATAAAGTGGAATTGGGCCACAAAACCCAACATACACTTATAATGGCTATTGGACCATTATTGGACCTGAGATTGAAATGGAGAAAGTGATATGAACATGTAATGGGCCACTAATGGGTCTTAATGGGATTAATGGTCATAATGGGATACTAAATGAAATTTTTATCAAAGTTATGAAATATTTTATGAAACTTATGCAATGTCCAAACTTACTAAAGTAAACTATTTACATATATGTATGACTTATGTATAGTCTCGAACCTAAGACGCATCTCGTCATTATATGGCTCGTTCGGGCATATGTCGGTAATTGGGCGTCTTTTTCTCGATCAACGAGTAATTGTTATCTTGTGAAGTCGTGTGTCGACTATTGGTTTGTTCCTCGATAATCGTGTAATAGCTATATCAGGTGAGTTCATATCCCCTTTTTACTACTTTTATATTGTTTCTAAACGCGGGGTGAGATTTTACTTGGTGGAACACATTCATTTAAAACCATATGCTATTAAGAACTTGTATGCTTTTCAGAAATTGTATGCTTTCCAACAGTTTTCATTATTATTATTGCTTTTAGTACCAATAGACATAAAGTCCCCTCTCTAGAGTGAACCGTTAATTATTGAGTACCAAGCGCGGATGTTGTGGATGGATCCATCGGGATTGACAATCCCCGTCCCGTAATACTTTGTGCACTTACATTTGTTTATTACTTGAGTATTTAAGCTGAATACTTACTAGGGGCACTATTATTCGTTAAGCTTCGGTGTCATGAGCTAAATAGCAATAATAATTGTTTTGGATTATGGTTAATGTACATAGCCATTTTCCCTAGTACTTGTTTTACAAATAAATGCTTGTGTTCCACAAATATGTTACTAAACCTATGAATATCACTCAACTTTTTGTTGACGTTTTACATGTTTAATCTTAGGTAATAATGCTAAATTTTTCTTGGATGAGAGCCCGCAAGATATTTTCGCAACTTGGAGATTTCTGTGTAGTTTAAAACTTTATTTTGTTAAAAGCTGCCAAAGAATATTTATCCTCTTATTTTGGTAATTATGTGTCAAAATATGTGTATCGGTACTTTATTATGTTTTAAAACTCTGGGACCTTTAAGTAAAAAACTCTAATCTTTTATGATGTAATGTAAATGTTTTATTACGTCAATTTTGTGTTAACTATATTTCATTGTTTCTTGTACCATAACGTGGCACCCCCATGCTGCCTACGTGTTCCTTGCCAAATTTAGGGGGTCTCACAGATTGGTATTTGAGCGATGGTTATAGGGAACCGAGTTGTTTTCAAAACTTGGTCTACAACCGAAAGTTATATTTCATGTTTCTTAATGTCAAACACAGAATCTGCCATGGTTTCTCGATATCTGCGCGGGTAACTCTCTAGTCCTTATTATTTACCTTAATTATTCTTATTATACTTTTATCCTTGATTCATTTTGAAATGTTATATTACTTTCATGACGCTACTTATTACCTCATTCAAAATCCCTTGTGCTTATTGTATACATGTTTCCATTCCTAATCTAAATGAATTCTTGCCTCCGTGACCACCTAGTGGCTCCCAGTAGATTTCTTTTATGTACATATGTTTATGTAATTTCCATGAATTATTTTTGGTACATTTCCACTAGACTGTTGTAACAACTAGTGCTACTAATATCTTCATAGTAATTTTGTTCTCTTTTGCAAACGCCCTAGTAACCAAAACCTTATTAACTTGGTATGTAATGGAAAACGTGTGCTTAATGAATTATCATTTGGGCATCATTGTGAATACATTTTCCTTACCTTATTTCTTGAATTCTTGTTCTTGTTAATGTGATCTTGTTGCAATCATTTTAAATTGTTAGACGTTACATACTTGTATTCAGAGCGTGTATGCTGTCGACTTCTTATACTCACCTTTCTGAGTATAGTTGCTATTTCGTTTATGCGTAAAATGACCGACCTCATATACTCGTTTGTTTTGAACCGACTAATTTTCTCGACTCACTTTTATATGTGGGGCGTACTTCCGTGACACCAATGTTTGGGATTAAGTGAGTGTTGTGTCCAATGAAACATTATCATTGTAACACCCCATTTTGATAATGGAAATGTCACATGCAATTATGGCGTGTCATCAAAGCATACAAGGAAAAATGTCTAAACATTACTTGACCATAAAAGGAAAATACCGGAATCAAACATCGGTAGTCCAAACGTAAAGCTCATCACACACAAACATAGTATAATAAAAGAAAGGACTAAACAATATCCATAGCAATTGTATCATAAGAAAGGAAATGCATAAAGTAAAGAAGGCTAGACAGCTTCCAGTCCATATGCACGTACTCTTAGTGTCTACGAGCGTCCCTGAGTACCTGCCGTTTTGGGAACATAGGAAAGGAAAACGGCTGAGCAAATACGCTCAGTGCACGGATGTACAATAAAGCATGAATAGGATAAGCATATAACATATAACAACGGAAGAAAACTAAGTCCCGAGTAACCTGGTTAAGTCTTGATAAAACTGGTTTTATAGTTTGAAAAGTCTTATGTTTATCTTGTAAAAACTGTTTACCATATTTTACCATTAGCCAATATAGGTCATGAAAATCCACCGTGCATGAATACTTGGAGGGGTGACCTCATCATGCAAAATAGAGGGGCTGCCTCTAATTTAATATACTGGTTTTTGGGTAGGAGGGATCAGCTCCTTGTGAAGGATGCAAGGCACACACCACATTCACCATGAAATCCTGACTGAAAACATGTAACTAGGATGCACCCATACGCCCCACATGATAAATATAATATAAATGGCCAAAAGCTGAAGGGACGCCACGAGCAATCACTCCGCCGTGTTGAAGTCATAACATCAGTGCCTCTAATGTTATGGTTATGGTACCTCCATAACTAGGTGAAACCGGTCATGCATGTATATGGCTATAGGTATTCTTAATTAAACATAAACAAATCAAACACATAACTTATACTACGTGAAAACATTTGGCTGCATACGGGGAATCCTAATAAGGAAAGAATGTCCATACTGAAAGGACGGGAATCCGTACCTTATGTCCAGTGAACGAAGAAGATGAACTGAGAGGAATCCTACTTTCGTACCATTAGTGCTACATAGATACATACATGAATAAGTATTTGCTTACTGAATACGTAGCTGGTTTTATGTCATGTCTTAGCTTATTTTATGTGTTCTTACCATGTTTTATTGTTTTAAAGCCTTAAACCGTGTTTATCTTATATTCTGTTTAATCTGATAAAGTATTTCTGATATTTCATTTATTATTATACTTACTGTGTAATAATAAGTAACTTTCCAAAAATAGCAGGTTTCCCAAAATAGATAGTTTCCAAAAATAGAAAGTTTCCAAAAATAGAAAGTTACCAAAAATAGAAAGTTTCCAAAAATAGAAAGTTTCCAAAAATAGAAAGTTTCCAAAAATAGAGTTACTGCTTAAAATAGATAAGTTTCTAAAAATAGAAAGTTTCCATAAATAGATCAGCTGCCTTATATAAATAAGTTTCCATAAATAGATTAGCTGCCTGAAATAAATAAGTTTCTAAAAATAGAAGGTTTCCATAAATAGATTAGCTGCCTTATTTAATTAAGTTTCTAAAAATAGAAAGTTTCTATAATTAGAAATAAGCTGGTTAAATAAGCTAAGTATATAAGCCTAAGTGTTTTCATGATTATTTTCTAAGTCATATGGTATAATGTATAGTTTAATAATTATTTCATGTAATTAAATTAAACTATAGGTTAAAATATTTAATTAAAGTATAACATGTTTTTAATTAAATAAAGTTAAATACTTAGGTTAAAACATGTATTATTATTTATTAATAATATAACCTAAGTCATGTTAATTAATTAATTATAACCATGGTTTTAAAATAATTAATTAATTATAAGTCTAAAATATAAAAATACTTAGGTTAATTAATTTCATGATTATTACTAATTAAAATAACCTAAGTCATGTTATTAAATTAATCATGTCATTTTATTAATTTAATTTTTAACATAAGATCATAGAAAAAATAAAAACTAAACATACACCATGAACCGGATCTAGACCAAAAACCATGAACCGGACATGAAATCAACACCGTACCCCGAACCGAATCGAGGTACCCCTTGTCTTGATGCTGCCGTGGGACCCACACCAACCAACCGGGACCATATGGTCTCGGTGGTGGTCGGATGGCCAAACCGAAACCCTCTCGGGTTCGGTGTAGGCTGCGGCCAAAACAAACACCCCTTAAAACATTACTTTTGATTTTATTAAATCCCAATTCATGTTAGATCTATGATTTTAATTAGGATTTTATAAAAACATAACATGTTCTTAATTACAATAAAAGATCAAATCAAAAGAAAAAGGTTTAAAAAGGATTTACCGAATACGTGGATCAAAAGAACGAAGAACAAACACGAACACCAACAAGAATTTCAAGATCCAAGATCAACAAACACCCCCTTTTGGTGATTTGAAGGTGGCGGCCAAAAAGAAGAAAAGAGGAGGGTTTTTAGGTTTTTGTTAAAATCTTCTGTAATGTAAAAGTGAGTAGTGTTTTTACCATAACCCTCCTTTAGTAAAAATACAAATGGGCTTGGCCCATTTACTCCTTGTAGCCGCGGGTAGGGGGCCCCACATGGGGTACCCGTACCTTTTTCCGTGTCTCGACGTTTACTTATTCGTTCGTGATTATTTGTGTTCGCGTTTTAAGTGTTCTCGTTACGTAATTATCGTGATCTAATATATTTATTTACGCTCGTAATAAATATATACGTAATTAATAATAGTTCGTGTTTTAATTACGTTCATGATTTCATGATCGCATGTTCGTGATTAATTATTGTCAAATAATTATTACGTGCTCGTGCGTAGTAAATACTTATCGTGTTCTAACACGTACGTAATACGTAAAATCCTAACACGTAATCGTAATCATGCTATATTAGGAAAGTTTTAATCTAGTACGTACGATCTTAAGGGTACTATTCATGGTAAAAGCATGCGGGTTTTACAACTCTTCCCCCTAAAAAGAATAATTCGTCCCCGAATTATAGATAAGGTAGACTGGAAAAGAAGAACATACCCGAATTCAAAATATGAAATGAGGGTAAGAAGCCCGGATAGACTCCTCTGTTTCCCAAGTGGCTTCCCCCTCGGTATGATCCCTCCATAGAATTTTGACGAATGGAATCGTCTTCTTTCTCATGACTCGTTCTTGTCTGTCAAGAACTCGTTCGGGTTCTTCTATAAAAGTGAGATCTTCACGTATCTGTTCCAGTGGATACTGAACCATGTGAAGGGGGTGATACTGGTACCCTCTGAGTAAGGACACATGAAACACATTGTGCACATGCGAAATCTGCTGAGGTAACGCCAATCGGTAAGATACTTCTCCGACTCGTTCAATGATATCAAACGATCCGATGAAACGAGGACTGAGCTTCCCTTTAATCCCGAAGCGTCTAACACCACGTGCCGTCGAAACCTTAAGGAAGACGTGATCTCCTACGTTAAAGTGTATGTCCCTACGATGCTTATCGGGGTAACTCTTCTGACGTGACCGTGCCTCCTGAATTTTCTGCTTAGCTACTGTGATCTTCTCATTGGTCATCTCTATGATTTCCGGTCCTTCAAGTGTTCGCTCACCAACCTGATCCCAGCAGATTGGGGCGCGACACTTTCAGCCATACAACATCTCAAAAGGAGCACACTTGATACTTGCGTGCCAAATGTTGTTGTATGCAAACTCCACCAAACAGATGTAATTGTCCCAATCACCCGTCCATTCCAACGCACATGACCTCAACATATCTTCCAATGTCTGAATGGTTCGCTCCGACTGTCCGTCCGTTTGAGGATGAAAGGCCGTGCTAAGCTTAAGTTGTGTACCCTAAGCTTTCTGCAGACTTTTCCAAAAGCGCGAAGTGAATCGAGGATCTCTGTCTGAGACGATGCTGGATGGTGCACCGTGGAGTCTCATGATCTCTCTTCTGTACGTATCTGTGAGTTTACTTACCGGATCTTCCTTGCGGATCGGTAAGAAATGAGCTGATTTGGTAAGTCGATCTACGATAACCCAAATTGCATCGTGCTTCCTCTTGGTAGGCGGAAGACCAGTAACAAAATCCATGGTGATTTTGTCCCACTTCCACTCTGGAATATCTAACAGTTGAAGGAGACCACCAGATCGCTGATGCTCGATCTTAACCTGCTGGCAGGTAAGACATTTGGAGACGTAAGTGGCCACATCCTGTTTCATACCACTTCACCAAAAGTACTGCTTGATGTCATGGTACATCTTAGTCGAACCAGGATGTATAGAGAATGGGGAGCTATGAGCTTCAGCTAACAAAGCTTCCCGGAGTTCTTGGTTATCAGGAACACAAAGTCTCGTGCCCTGCCATACGATACCATCTGCATCTACTCTGAATTCTGTTTTCTTTTCCAAATTCTGTACTATCGCCCAGATTTCTCTGTCATCCTTCTGAGCTTCCTTGATCTTAGAGAGTAACTCGGGTTCTACTCTAAGATTAGCCCAGTAACCGTGCTGTCCACGTACCATGATCTCGATGTCTAGTCGCTCCAAGTCTCTTATGATTTCCTCTTTGATTTTAATGATGTTGATCATTCCGGACTTCCTGCTAAGAGCATCTGCTACTACATTTGCCTTTCTGGGATGATACTATAGATTAATGTCATAATCCTTCAACAACTCTAACCATCTCCTCTGCCTCATGTTTAATTCACGTTGAGTGAAGATATACTTCAAGCTCTTGTGGTCCGTGAAAATGTCACATGATTCTCAATATAAGTAGTGCCTCCATATCTTCAATGCAAACACCACAGCTGCAAGTTCCAGGTCATGCGTGGGGTAATTTTCCTCATAAGGCTTAAGCTACCGTGAAGCGTACGCGATCACTTTCCCATGTTGCATGAGAACACAGCCAAGTCCCTTCCCCGATGCATCGCTGTAGATTTGAAATCCACCCGTACCAGATGGTAGAGTAAGAATAGGTGCAGATACTAGCTTCTGCTTCAGGTCTTCAAAGCTCTTCTCTCGATCTTCAGTCTAGACGAATTTCTCCCCTTTCCGCATCAGTTTGGTCAATGGTAGTGCTAGGCGGGAAAAGTTCTCCACGAACCTACGGTAATGGCCAGCTAAGCCTAAGAAACTGCGGACTTCCGTCGCTGATGTCGGCCTTGGCCACTTAGTAAGGGCCTCAACCTTCGCTGGATCCATAGTGATTCCTTCTGCTGATACAATGTGACCTAAGAATGCCACCTTGTCTAACCAAAACTCACACTTGGAGAATTTAGCATACAACTGCTTCTGGCGAAGAATCTGTAGTACTGTACGAAGATGGTCTTCGTGTTCCTCTTTGGACCTTGAGAAAATCAGGATGTCATCGATGAAAACAATGACGAACTTGTCCAGAAATTCATGGAAGATTCTGTTCATCAAATCCATGAACACTGCTGGAGCATTTGTCAGGTCAAATGGCATAACTACAAACTCGTAGTGGCCATAACGGGTACGAAAGGCAGTCTTAGCGATGTCCTGCTCCTTGACCCGTAGCTAATGATAGCCTGACCTAAGATCAATCTTGGAGAAGTGTTTGGCCCCTTGGAGTTGGTCAAACAGATCGTCAATGCGTGGCAGTGGATATCTATTCCGAATGGTAATCTTGTTGAGCTCACGATAGTCTATACGAAGACGTATACTGCCGTCCTTCTTCTTAACGAATAAGACCGGTGCGCCCCATGGAGATGAGCTCGGTCGAATAAAACCTCGTTCAAGAAGTTCTTGCAGTTGATCCTTTAGCTCCTTCAGCTCTATGGGAGCCATGCGATAAGGATCCTTGGAGATTGGTTCAGCTCCTAGAATAAGCTCGATACTGAATTCCACTTCTCGTGCAGGTGGTATGCCCGGAAGTTCTGCTGGAAAAACATCTTGGAATTCCGACACTATAGGTTGATCCTGAATTGATGGGGATTCAACATCCATGTCGTGAACTGTAGCTAGATAACCCTCGCAGCCATGTGACAGTATTGCACGCGCTTGCAGGGTAGATATGATTTGTACAGACCGTCCGGGTATGAACCCGTTATGAATGTACTCTGGTGCATTAACATCACCGAAGATAACTCGATATGAATGGCAGTCTATGGTAGCATGATGCTTGGATAGCTAATCCATGCCCAAAATCATGTCGAAGTCATTCATGTCCAGCGAAAGTGCGTCGACAGGTCGAACCTTATCGTCAAATTCTAGGGGAAGACTCTTGTATACACGAGTGATTAATACAGAGTCCCTCAAAAGCGTGGATATAGTAAGCCTATTTTCTAGTGGCAAGGGAGGCATCCTAATGTTCTTAGCATAAGCAGTAGAAATAACCGAGTAAGTAGCACCCGTATCGAAAAGAACTCATGCAGCTTGACCATACATATACAAGATTCCAGTGATGGTACCTGTAGACTTGTTGGCCTGGTCTCGAGATGTCGTGTAGACACGCCCGGTTGTAGGAGGCGGCTTGGTATCAGCATGTCCCGATGTACCCTCCATCTCTCCCTTACGACAATCCTTCATAATATGGCCAGGAAGACCACACTTGAAGCACGCGTCAGTATTACGGCAACATGGTCCTGGGTGCCTACGGTGGCAAGTAGAGCAAAGAGGATGAGTGAATCCTCCAGCAGGTGCTCTGGCTGGCTGGGAACCTGATAAAACGTTTTTCATAAGACATGATAATTGGGTATAAAGGACAAAGCGGATAATCGTAAGATTGAATACCAGTGATAGCTGGACGGCTAGGCTGCGGACCTCTCTGGTTCTGGTCCCTACCGTTTCCATGGTTCCTGGTAGAAGTTTTGCTAAAGTGTCAGAATATGAGTTATAACATGAAATCATAAGGAAATGCTTAAGTATTAGGACCTGCTGTTGTTGGAGTGCCCAACGTTGTTACGGTAATTATCATTACCTCCACGCCTATCCGTAGCAGAACGGTCGTTAGTCTGACCGTTTCCCTTGGGCTGATGAGGCTGCTGCTGAGTAGCCGGCTGAGACCGGTCCCCAGTTTTCTGCCTGGAAGATACATTTAAAGAGATGAATAACTGACATATATGGAAAGTATACGGATTGATCACCGCTAGAATACGAATGTTTACCTCTTGTCGGGTCTTTCAGCTTCCCCGAACTCATCTCTCTCCTGCAGCATCTCCAGCTTACGTGCTGCATCGGCCACTTGTGCTACCGTATCCAACGGAGCACCTGATCAGTTATTGGCGATCCTTGGATTAAGAGCCCAACGAAAATGTAGTGCTTGTTCTTCAGTGGTTCCTGCAGCTGCTGTTAGGACACCAGCGTAGCGAAGGAAACGCTGCATGAAGTCATTGCTGTCTTCGTCAGGTCGCTGTCTAAGGACACCAGCGTAGCGAAGGAAACGCTGCATGAAGTCATTGCTGTCTTCGTCAGGTCGCTGTCTAAGGGTATAGTATTCCCTCATGAGCCGATTCCTTCCTTCCATGGGAAAGATGTTAGGCGGGGGAGGATAACCGTCGTTCTGATGAAGGCGTCTTGCATCTCTACATCAGCAGCTGCAAATATTGCCCAGAGATTGTCTGTGTTTGCCATCTGACAATATAATATAAAACTGATTAAACAGATCAAAAAATAAAATCTATATATACATGAAAAAAAAAATTTATACTAAAATTTCACGAGAAAAATTTTATGCAAGAAAATTTTGTGTATGAATGCATGCTGCAGTTTTATGAAAACTTTTGTATGCTCGAGAGTGAACGCCTCTGGTCAGTTCACCCAAAACAAACGACATAACGAGGGGACGCAAATGGGTCGGTCCCAAATTTAAAAGTTTCGATAAAACACATGCGACTAAATAGGGTCAGTCCTGTACCAACCATTACTTAGTCATAAATCCGCGACAATGACATATATATGTATGCTTAAAAATGATGAATTAATGAAAACAACTGTCAGTTCTAGGAAGACCGTAGTGACTACCCACTAATCACAGGTCATATTTGAGAGCCTACAGGTCGAAGCCTTGGCTCTGATACCATAATTGTAACACCCCATTTTGATAATGGAAATGTCACATGCAATTATGGCGTGTCATCAAAGCATACAAGGAAAAATGTCTAAACATTACTTGACCATAAAAGGAAAATACCGGAATCAAACATCGGTAGTCCAAACGTAAAGCTCATCACACACAAACATAGTATAATAAAGGAAAGGACTAAACAATGTCCATAACAATTGTATCATAAGAAAGGAAATGCATAAAGTAAAGAAGGCTAGACAGCTTCCAGTCCATATGCATGTACTCTTAGTGTCTACGAGCGTTCCTGAGTACCTGCCGTTTTAGGAACATATGAAAGGAAAACGACTGAGCAAATACGCTCAGTGCACGGATGTACAATAAAGCATGAATAGGATAAGCATATAACATATAACAGCGGAAGAAAACTAAGTCCCGAGTAACCTGGTTAAGTCTTGATAAAGCTGGTTTTATAGTTTGAAAAGTCTTATGTTTATCTTGTAAAAACTATTTACCATATTTTACCATTAGCCAATATAGGTCATGAAAATCCACCGTGCATGAATACTTGGAGGGGTGACCTCATCATACAAATTAAAGGGGCTGCCTCTAATTTAATATACTGGTTTTTGGGTAGGAGGGATCAGCTCCTTGTGAAGGATGCAAGGCACACACCACATTCACCATGAAAACCTGACTAAAAACATGTAACTAGGATGCACCCATACGCCCCACATGATAAATATAATATAAATGGCAAAAAGCTGAAGGGACGCCACGAGCAATCACTCCGCCGTGGTGAAGTCATAACATCAGTGCCTCTAATGTTATGGTTATGGTACCTCCATAACTAGGTGAAACTGGTCATGCATGTATATGGCTATAGGTATTCTTAATTAAACATAAGCAAATCAAACACATAACTTATACTACGGGAAAACATTTGGCTGCATACGGGGAATCCTAATAAGGAAAGAATGTCCATACTAAAAGGACGGGAATCCGTACCTTATGTCCAGTGAACGAAGAAGATGAATTGAGAGGAATCCTACTTCCGTACCACTAGTGCTACATAGATACATACATGAATAAGTATCTGCTTACTGAATACGTAGCTGGTTTTATGTCATGTCTTAGCTTATTTTATGTGTTCTTACCATGTTTTATTGTTTTAAAGCCTTAAACCGTGTTTATCTTATATTCTGTTTAATCTGATTAAGTATTTCTGGTATTTCATGTATTATTATACTTACTGTATAATAATAAGTAACTTTCCAAAAATAGCAGGTTTCCTGAAATAGATAGTTTCCAAAAATAGAAAGTTACCAAAAATAGAAAGTTACCAAAAATAGAAAGTTTCCAAAAATAGAATTACTGCTTAAAATAGATAAGTTTCTAAAAATAGAAAGTTTCCATAAATAGATCAGCTGCCTTAATTAAATAAGTTTCCATAAATAGATTAGCTGCCTGAAATAAATAAGTTTCTAAAAATAGAAGGTTTCCATAAATAGATTAGCTGCCTTATTTAATTAAGTTTCTAATAATAGAAAGTTTCCATAATTATAAATAAGCTGGTTAAATAAGCTAAGTATATAAGCCTAAGTGTTTTCATGATTATTTTCTAAGTCATATGATATAATGTATAGTTTAATAATTATTTCATGTAATTAAATTAAACTATAGGTTAAAATATTTAATTAAAGTATAACATGTTTTTAATTAAATAAAGTTAAATACTTAGGTTAAAACATGTATTATTATTTATTAATAATATAACCTAAGTCATGTTAATTAATTAATTATAATCATGGTTTTAAAATAATTAATTAATTATAAGTCTAAAATATAAAAATACTTAGGTTAATTAATTTCATGATTATTAATAATTAAAATAACCTAAGTCATGTTATTAAATTAATCATGCCATTTTATTAATTTATTTTTTAACATAAGATCATAGAAAAAAATAAAAACTAAACATATACCATGAACCGGATCTAGACCAAAAACCATGAACCAGACATGAAAACAACACCGTACCCCGAACTGAATCGGGGTACCCCTTGTCTTGATGCTGCCGTGGGACCCACACCAACCAACCGGGACCATATGGTCTCGATGGTGGTCGGATGGCCAAACCGAAACCCTCTCGGGTTCGGTGTAGGCTGCGGCCAAAACAAACACCCCTTAAAACATTACTTTTGATTTTATTAAATCCCAATTCATGTTAGATCTATGATTTTAATTAGGTTTTTATAAAAACATAACATGTTCTTAATTAATAAAAGATTAAATCGAAAGAAAAAGGTTTAAAAAGGATTTACCGAATACGTGGATTAAAGGAACGAAGAAAAAACACGAACACCAACAAGAATTTCAAGATCCAAGATCAACAAACACCCCATTTTGGTGATTTGAAGGTGGCGGCCAAAAAGAAGAAAATAGGAGGGTTTTTAGGTTTTTGTTAAAATCTTCTGTAATGTAAAAGTGAGTAGTGTTTTTACCATAACCCTCCTTTAGTAAAAATACAAATGGGCTTGGCCCATTTACTCCTTGTAGCCGCGGGTAGGGGGCCCCACATGGGGTACCCGTACCTTTTTCCGTGTCTCGACGTTTAGTTGTTCGTTCGTGATTATTTGTGTTCGCGTTTTAAGTGTTCTCGTTACGTAATTATCGTGATCTAATATATTTATTTACGCTCGTAATAAATATATATACGTAATTAATAATAGTTCGTGTTTTAATTACGTTCATGATTTCATGATCGCATGTTCGTGATTAATTATTGTCAAATAATTATTACGTGCTCGTGCGTAGTAAATACTTATCGTGTTCTAACACGTACGTAATACGTAAAATCCTAACACGTAATCGTAATCATGCTATATTAGGAAAGTTTTAATCTAGTACGTACGATCTTAAGGGTACTATTCATGGTAAAAGCATGCGGGTTTTACAATCATTTTACTACCGTGCGTGTTACTTCCATTTTTTAACTCCTTATGTAGATATCCAAATTGCCTTCCGACCATTTGTGATTGGATGTCTAGTCTATAGACCATTGTGTAGCTCAGCATGTCCCCAAAAAAACTGAAGGACATCGTGTGAGTCACACATCTCGAAACATTTCTTGAAATCGTGTTGAACAATATCATGGGTTTTCATAATCCTTTGTTGATTTTCTATATATCACCGTTTTACACGGCATTCGAAGAATTATTTCATTGACCATTATACGTATCGACCTCGAACTGTATTGTTCACTTATACCTCAGGAACGACAACGTTATCTTGTAACTCATCGTCTAGATTATGGTGGTTGATTGGAATACAATTTTACTTGTATAAACTTTTATTATGCTTTTTCATAATACCTCTCGCTCTGGGAGAATCATGCCGTCAGTGAGACCTTCCTACCTTGCATCTCGAAATCAAAGAGATGGATCTCATGTGCCATTTTGGTTTCTTAGATTCTCGTTGGTATTCTTAAACCATTTTCTATGCTATATTTTTCTTCATATGCTCAATGACACAATCTATTTTTTTTCATATTCATGAGATCCACAAGTAATGTGTGTACATAAATTCCGAGTCATTATGAAGTTTGATTAAATTTCGAGGTGTGTCGAAACATATACATTATGCAGAAAATTTACAGGTAATTTAACGATGTCGAGATTTTTTTTATAAACTTTAGACTTAAAAATATGTTTCTACTTGTCGAGACGGTCGTTTGGACAAAAAAAAATTCGACCCGTAACTCTTAAGAGCAAGCAAGTTACGTTCATATGAATTTTGTAAAATTGAAGAATTAATTTTCTGCATATATGAAAACTTGGTGCTGATGTAGAACTACAGGGGGTAAAATTTTCATTTTCTGGTATGATACAACTGTAGGCCGAAACACGGAAGTTGTCTGGAATGTCATTTTACGTCTACCGTGAAGAAACTAGTGTTCAAACTGATATTCTATTTTCTTAAAAGCATACTTATGTCGAATAATTTTCGACGTGAACGCATATAGATTCTGTTAGTGTAAACATTACGATGTTTTGTCGATATAATCTCTTTGTGTTTTGTTGATGACAAACGCATAATTCACAATACATTATATAAAATGTTAAGGTACTCATAATCACTCAAGAATACATTTGTATACTTCTCTCGATATTTCCAAGATCGCATTCGACATGAATCACTCAAGGTATGAAGAAACATGTCATTAACCTAACTAAGTGATCAAGGATTAATATTTTCTTAAAACTCACATTTAATCAAATGTGACAAAAGATTTTAATAAACTTTATTTTTAAGAAAATGTTTTAATAAAAAGAAAATGGAAATTTCAATTTGGAATATTCCAAAGAATATTCCTTAAGGCATATTCCAAATAATATTCTTTAATTTAAATTTGGCATATTCCATATGCCAAAGAAATATCCTTTGAGGGTATGAACTACCCCAGATGGCATATCCCCACTAAAAGACAAAAATGCACGGACTCCAAGCTGGAGGTTCCTTAAAGGAACCCGCGGTTCCTTATTGATAAGGAACCATGGGGGTACTTAAGGAACCGCGGGTCTTTATAACCATTGCATTGTTGTCCTATAAATAGTGGATCATTTCCAGCTTTTCTTTCAACCCTTTTTGCACAGTTTCTTCAAAAACATCTTTAAACTCCTTGATTAGTTAGTTTAGATTAATCTTGTTTAAGATGTGATTCTCTCCTTCAATCCTCTCATCCTCTCAAGTGCAAAGAGAAGAACACTTTCATTACCATGAAGTGTTGGGTTAATAACATGATGAAGATCTCTCCTTCTAGATCAAGTCATTGTTTTCCTACTATGTATATGTAGAAGATCCAAGTGTTGGGTTCACTTGTATGTGTTTGTAAGGGTAGAAGATCCAAGTGATGGGTATCTTTGGATTAGGTGTTAGTTGTGTAGATCCAAGTTTGTTAATACTTGGATATAGTGTTAGAGTCATAGATCTAAGTGTTATGTGCTTAGATCTATATGGTTTATGTGTTTAGGTCATAAAACACAAGGTTTGTTATGTTAGGCCATAAAACATAACTAGTGTGAAGATTAGTGTAGATGGGTGTAGATTGGTCCTACCTAAGACTAGGACTCGACATCTAGCCTTGTGTCGGAAAATGGTGAAGTAGGCGACGTGTGTAGATTGGTCCTACCTAAGATTAGGACTCGAATTTTATCTTAGAGTCAGAAATTGGATAAGCGACGTTGTGTATGGTTTCTCCACCTTAAGGAGTTTGTTGACTAGTGAAGTAACTCTCGAGTAAGGTGTACTCGAGGAGTGGAGTAGGGCGAAGAGGAGCTTCGTGACCGAACCACTATAAATCATCGTGTCGGTACTTTCATTTACATTTATGTCTTTACCTTTTTAGATGTATTTATAGTTGCATACTTGTTGTTGTGTGTTGTGTTCATCTCATAATCTAAACATCTAAGTTGCGGAAAAGCTAAGGCTTAGTACATGTGTGCTTCATGTTTAGATTATGGTCAAGTGTACATCACTTAGTCTAAACATACTAGTTGCAGAAAAGCTTATGCTTAGTACGTGTGTGCTTATTGTTTAGACTATTGCTTGATGTACTCTTGATTTGATATGTTTGTGTGTTTAGTTACTTGTAGTATTTATCTTTCAATCAAACACATCTCATACTTAGTCAAGCTTGATCGAGAATTTGATACAAAGGATTGTTAAAGTTTAACATGTAACAAATGGCGTCGTCCACTGTAGGCGGTTCCTTAAAGGGACACACGGTTCGTTAGTGATAAGGAATCGCGGGTATGCTTAAAGAACCGCGCACATTGGGTTTATGTGAAATATTTTGAAAAGTAACTAGAAACTATTCAACCCCCCTTCTAGTTTCTACAATTGGTATCAGAGCGTAGTTATTCAAGATCTTTGAAGTATATTGTGCTTTAAAGCTTGGATCGATTTTTGCTCTAGTTTTTCAAAACAAATGGTTTTTAAAAATGGAAACGATTTTTAAAAATAGAGACGATCTTTGTATCAAATTGTTCATGAAGAGTGATTACTTATGAAATGTGTTTTGTTGTTTCATTCATACAAGTTTTGATGTTAAATAAACTTCGTATAATAGCTTGATAACAAATCTTTTCATGTTTGGAAGTACACAAATCTTTTGTGTCATAATTAACTCTAAAATACGAGTTCTATGTGTCTAAAATGATTTTTTAGAGTCCTAAGTCCTTCCAAAATGTTACCAAATGATTTTGGCCAAAAACGCAATTCTTGCCTACTGACGACGGTTCTTTATCTCTTCCCCGAGGTTCCTTATCAATAAGGAACCGCGGTCAGTCCGACTCAGTTTTTTGCAAACTTTGAAAAATAATATAAAATCAACCGTAAGTCCGTAGAAGTCGTGCCACCCGTCATTTTGAACCTAATTGAATTTTATTTCAATTAAAAATGCTTCTAAACCTTTATTCAAATTTTAAAATTTGGATATTTTCTAAGTTCTATACTTTGTCCAAAGTATTGAGCGTCAGTTTGTTGTAAAACTTGTGTTTTACTCTTTTATATTAAGTTGGACATATCTTATTGGTGTATCTTTGAAAAATGATATATTTATAAAGTGTTGAACTTAATTAAATTTTGAAATGCGTCGAAAACTATTTTCAAATAAAATCAAGCTATGCATACTTTGGTGTATCTAACACTCAAAACAAAGACGAATGCTTGTGCTTTTTCTTTTGTCTTTGGACATTCTTAAGTGATCATTACTATTGGTAGTAGTGTTACTTAGTTGTCTATTTATGTGTACATTGCATATAGGATTAACATCTCTTGGTTTACAAATGTCACATAAACATTTTGTACACCTTGGAATGTTCTTTAACACTTTTAGGTTTGAAAGCTTTGGGAGCTTGTCAAATCTATTGATGTGGGTCGTCTTACTCGATTATTATGTTATTAGTTCAAGTAGATTAATGTCTCACTATAAAACATGAAACACCCGTTGAAAATCTTAGTTATTTTCTCTTAAAGGAGTGTTTGTGGAAATCAAGAAAGATTTCGATTAAATAACAATTCATTATTCAAACTATGATTGGTATCATTATCGAATCTAATTGACATGTTTTTTAATGTAGACATGAATGTGGTTTATTAATAATATACATCGGATCATTACTCACACTTGTGTTGATTATGGTATATTGAATCTACTTGTTCAAATTATTAGACATGTTTTGTTTAATAATTGCTTATAATGCACAATGGAGTCGGTTTGACAACTTGGATGTTTCATCCGAAATACTGAAGTAATTTACATTGCAATGCAATTTGTAAATGTGTCATTTCCGAAAGACCAATCAAAAGTGTTCATTTGTTTTGTGTAAACATTGTTTATACACTTCAAAGTTATTCGCCTCAAGTTCTATTAAGGTAAATAACCTTAACTAGACTTGTTTGACAAGATATGCAATGGTGCATTCTTTACCCTCATTAAGTTGGGCATTGTGTCGTCATACACTTTCATCCTTGCTAGACTTTATTAGACAAATGTAGGAATTACATTTTGTCTAACTTGAGAATGACTACTAGAGAATTTATGCACTAGAATCTTAATTTGACCTAACGGTTGAATTACTTCCATGTGGGAAGATGGGTTATTTTATAACTCGTAAAAACGGTCGTGCTTTGCCTTAATTGAGAACCTATAATGATAGTCTCATACTCATTCTATAAATTGGCTAAATGGCTCTTCCTAAATTTGACTAATGATAGTTTACTTTGATGAACTTTGTATGTCATTAGGAGTCTTTTTCTTTTGTAGCCATTAGGTTTTTCTTAGCCTTCTTCCTACGTGCTAATTGAACCTATGTGTTTTTCCTCTTGTATTCCTTTTCATGTTTTTCAACATGATTTGTCTTTGGGTCTTGGATCTCGTTGTCCTTGTGATCTTTCTTTTCTTCTTTATTTTCTCACTCAGTTGTCAAGGAATGTTAGATTTAAATCTAATTCCTCTCATAGTAAGATTGACAACTTAAATATTTCTTTTGAAATATTCAAGTAATTTTAACTTGCAAGTGCAATTGTTAAAAGTCATATCCGAAGCATTGACTTTCAAGCCATTTAGCATCTTATGTTAAATTGTTTGACCAAGTGATTTTCTTTTGAGTCGATAATCGTTTCTGGACACCCACTGTCCACGGTTCCTCAAATAACCAAGAGGCTCATTATTGATAATGAACCGCGGACCTATTTAACGAACCGCGACCAGTGCGTCCCTTTTGTTCGTTTTAGTCTTTTTCTCTTTTGTCAAGTTCTCTTGAAGATTCCTTCTTTTATTCTATTTTGAGTCTCTTCTCTCGTTTTCTTTCAAGACTTCACTATCACCTAATAAGGTATAGTATTCTTGAATTATTTTGTGAAGTTATCAACTTCTTTGTTGAGTCTCTTTTGATTTATTTTAATCATGCCTCTCTAAGTTGAGTCTCTCTCTTCTATCCTTTCTAAACTAAGTCGAGTCGAGCCTCACCCTTTCCTCGTCATGTAATTGTTCTTCGAACATTCACAATGATTGAGAAGAGCTACGAAACTTTGAGCATGTAGTTTATCGTATGCTAAACACCATCCATATTGGTTTTTCTATTCTTTGACTTATTTGATCTCTTTCTCTATATCATTGAGTCATCTTTTTTGTGTCGACATTCATAAGCATCCTTGCCTAATGTCTTATATCTAGTATTTTTCTTAAGCGTCAATTTATCCTCGCATGGTTTTTCTTTATTTTTGTACCTTGATTCCCGACTTAAAGCTTTTGGATCTTTCTAAAGGAATTATTTTTAAGGTAAAAAATGTCTTCGAGTTGAGATTTTTTGTCTTTCTCATTGTTGAGAGTTGATTGTGGTTAAAATTTACAATTGGATTGGGTGATTCCAACAATTCTAATTTTTTAACCTTTTGAGAGGATTTTGGTTAACTCTTGAATTTTCTTGGGTGATTCCAGAAATTCTAAGCTTTTTACCCTTTGACATATTATCATTACAATTGGTAAGGATGTTTCTTCTCTACCTCTATTCCAACAATTGTGAATTGATCTTGTCAAGATCCTCTCATTCGACTTGTCTTTGGATTGATAGCATCGTGTGCACACTTCTTTCTCCAATGCTTGTCATTGTTTGTGCAAACGGCTTATTTATCGTCCTCGTTTTCGCGTTTCCTCATAGTCATTCTTCCTCTCTTTTTGACAATGCGGAATTGTTTTTATTGTCCATGTCATACTCTCTTTAGTATTGTATTTTTGCCATGATATTAAAGTGGAGTATGTCCTCTTGACAATTTTCTTTCTTTTATAAATTGGACATCTCTTTTCTTTCTTAGTCCTCTTTATATTTTTTTTTGGTGTCACCAAAATAAGTTGGGTTCTCTTTTCTATATAAAAGCCTACTTATTTTTCTTAACTTGTCAACCTTTTGACAATTCTAAAAGTTAAGATTGTTTTAGCTTTCTCTTGAGTCCCTCTCTTTGTACTCGATATGTTCAAAGCTAATTATGCTTGGGTGACATTGCTATACATATATGCTCTTGTCCACTAACTTTTTTTTGTAGGACTTTTCTAACCCTTCTTGTAGCTTGTTACTATCCTTGCTTTATTGGTGCCTCAAGCAAGGGGGAGCTCATATCAAGGGGGAGCATTTGCAAGATTTCTAGTCATTACATTTGCGATCGTTGACTAACTTAAATTGCATTCATCGAACTTCTTGCAAGTAATGAATTTTAGAATCTCGAAGATAAGCATTTTATTATGCATGGAGTTAGTTAACCTATGTTGATTGAAGACTTCACTAGGATGACGCAAGCTCAATATCTTTAGATGATGGGTCTACAGTTTGGATTCTCGCTTCTCAACCGACAACCATAATGGATGATTAGCCTTTTGGATGCATGTTGTAACACCCCCAAGTTGGTCAAATGCAGCGGAATAGTACGCGGGGTGTTACTTGGGTGGATCGATAGCACACAACATATAGAACAATGATCATAAAAGTCATTTAATACATATTACATGAATTAATTGTACACAATTAGTTTCTTGTTTGTAAAATAAAATTTATTATAAAATTGAAGTAAATATCCCAGCCCAATGGTAGACATGATGCTCCCTAAAATGCTGGAATCCAATGCATGAACCTGCTTTATTTTCCTGAGAAAACATATAGAGTAAAATGTGAGGGTCAACACGAAGTTGGTGAATTCACAGGTTTAGTTAAATAATAAGTTAATAATATGCCACACATCACGATCATGGTAAGACAATCACAGTCCAATACCATAGTAGTTCCTACTGCCCTGTAATAGACGCTAGACAAAAAGTTGCTCAGTACGCCCATTTGGATCTGTCCTGATGTTGTTCCCTCAGTCTGACAATGATATAAACCTGTTTCTTGGCCTAAGCGTTTCGTGATAGCAAGTCAAGCAGGCCGGGTGCTGTCAATACCCGAATAGATCTATTCATACATTTCGCGCTACACTATTAACTATTACAGTCCATAGATATGGGGCAAACGATAGGCAATAAGTTGTTGTTGTTATCAGTGCATGTTTTGCATATTTAAATATATATATTTTTTGTATGTTTTCTCCCCCAGTTATAAAACAGTAAAAATGGGGCCATGAACTCATCTTAGTGATAGTGATGTGATGATGATGTCACTGAATAAACTAACACAGTATGATCACGAACTGGAGTAATTACCTAAGTAATTTTAAGTGCCTTAGTAAATGCATAATTAACAATGCATGATGGATGTATGATTGAAAAATGCATGATCACAAATTAATAAGCTGTTATGACCGTTTAAGTGTTTACACTTATAGTGAATTGTAAATATATATATATTTTTAGTTTCTAAATATATATATATATATATATATATATATATATATATATATATATATATATATATATAAAGTGTTTAGTAAAATGGATAATAAATTAAATAACTATGTTTTACATTGTTTAATTTATTGTAAGAAAATAAATACAATTCACTTTTCTTAAGGCTCCAAAAATATAGTTAACGGGATTTGCCAATTTATAAGGTTTCATGAGTAAATTTAATAATTATCCAAACGGCTAAGTTAATTTATTAATAAAATAAATTATTAATATTTTTAATTAACTTAAATTACACTTGAGTCCTTGTTAGTATAACAGTTTACCAAAATACCCTTTAAGGTTTCGTTCGTTAATTGCGTCGTTAGTCCTTGTCCGTTTAGTTTATTTACAAAAACGCCCCTAGGGCTTACAAAACTTTGAGGAAATGACCAAACACCCCTCCTTAGTCTCGAAAATTAAATAAGTTAGGGTTAGGGTTTGTTTTAGTTTGCCAAAGTGACACAAATGGTCCTTAAAGTTTCGGATTGTTTAAAAGAAATAGTTAGGGTTTGTAATAGTTTCCCAAAGTGACACTTTTGGTCCCTCCTGTCTCGGCATATTTAAATATTAAACTAGGGTTTGCAATAAGTTTCTAAAAGTGGCAAAATGGCCCTTAGGGTCTCGAAATATTTAAAAAGTGAGGCTAGGGCTTGTAACAAGTTTCATAAATGGAAAAAATGACCCCTTGAGGTCTCAGATTATTTATTAAGGCAACTAGGGTTTAAATTAAGTTTGAATAATGGCAACAATGGCCCTTATGGTTTATTTTGACTCACAGTTTGAAACAAACGCACCCTATACTTTGGAAAATGACATATTCGACCCTTGTACTATTATAAAGTCACGAATTCATTAGTACATGTTTTATTAGTTTACCAAATCAACCATTACTTTCACCACTTGTCAAAATAGGCATGAAAAGTCTCCAACTTAGGAATTGGGCTTGACTGGCCCATTTGGGTCACGACTTGGGTAAAGTGGGTCTATAGGGCTTGTTTAAATTTAACTAATAATTACCAAGTGGGCTAGTACCTATATTTTCCTTATGGGATTATACATTATTATTTCTAAGTCCAAAATTAAGATATGGGCTTATTTGGATTCGGCTTATTTTAGCTTATATGAAGGCTTATACAACTTGGCTTATTTTATCATTTCAAGGGCTTAAATAAGCTAGATTAAATATATATATGTCTCGGCTTATATAACTTTTTAGGGTTTACAAGGCTAGCTTATATAGGGTTTTAAGTTTCGGCTTATATATATTTTTAGGGCTTAAATGACGTGGCTTATTTAAGTTATAGTTCTAGGCTTATATTAGGTCTTAGAAATCCTATATCATGGCTTATATTAACTTTTAGGTCTCAGCTTATATTCGTTTTATGGGCTTAAATATCTAACTTATATATGACTAAGCTTATATGACTTATGGGCTTATATAAGCTTAAATGTTTCAACTTATTTTACTTTTTATAAACTTTTATGACCTAGTG
Source organism: Glebionis coronaria (assembly GCA_025667525.1). Lineage (NCBI taxonomy): Eukaryota > Viridiplantae > Streptophyta > Magnoliopsida > Asterales > Asteraceae > Glebionis > Glebionis coronaria. The sequence continues at coordinate 413,764,649 of CM046880.1, forward strand.
ATTTACTTTAGGGCTTATACTTAGTTCTAATGCATAACCTTACAAGTTTTAGGGTTTGTAAGGCAAGACTACCCGTAGACATCATATAAGCCGTGGGCTTATATGTTGTTTAGGGCTTGTCCACAAGTTTTAAACGTATGCATGTATCCCTAACTCCAATTTATAGTATAAACGTGCATGAGAAGTAATATGATTAAGGAAAAGCTTAGAGAGGGTCTCATACTTACTTGTTTTAAGATAAACTTGGTGATGACAATGGTTTAAGAGTTCTAGACGTCGGGTTCCTCTAGGATGATCTTGGACTTGTCTTAAATGCTAAATATCTTGGATGATTAGTACTTAATGCTTGGAGAAGACTAAGAGTAAATGCTAGGAGTTGTCTAGGCGTTTTGTTAAGTTGGAATCCGAATGGGAGTGTAGTAAAGGATGTGTGAGTATACTAGTATGATAAATATCACAATGCAAGATTGGGAGGTGTGGCTTGGGACATATACACGTCCAATGAGAGATAATAAGCTAGATTTAGGAATTTTAGGAGTGTACCTTGTAAGTACATGTTTTAATGACAAAAATATGTACATATGACCTTCACATCCATATTGCCGTCGCATGTTATGCTTCCAAGAAGACCAAGTAAGAGTTGCATAGTGTTTTAATAAATTGAATGCTTGTACAAGTGCAAGGGCTGTGTAGATGTGTGTTATCACACGTCTTAAGTCTAAAGATGGGTGCTAGGTGGCTTGTTTTTGTGATAGAAGTATAGTAAACCTAGTACATCCTTTAAATGCTAATGTTGTACATGGTGCCATGGTTTTATATACAAACCAGCGGTTTTGGTTAGTCAAGGAAGGAAAAATGTGCTTTCTATAGTGTAAGACTTAAATGAAATAAGTTGTACAAGTCTAAAAGTCAAAAGTGTAAATGGTAAAGATTTTTGGTATTTAAATGTTATGTATATGTATGTATTCGGCTATAAATGAGTCTAGGGTATTTTTATGTTTAATTTTTGTGTCTAAGTATAGCCACTAGGAGTATAGGTGTAGTATTGTGTGAGTGTGTATAAGTCTAGGTTGATTTTGGTTAAGTTTGGGATCCTTGGTGAAAGTATGGTCGTTTTTAGATTAGAAAATACTTTACTATATTAAAAGTATGACAACTTAGTTTAAATAAGTTAAAATGGTTAAAGGTAATATTTAAATATAAAAACAGTTGATGTCGTAACGTAAAGTCATTTATAATGTAAGAAAAAAAATATCAATATATTTAAAGCTTAAAAATTAATAATTAAGTAAATATTATTTGATTGTGATCATGAGTTTGAATTTATGAACCAATGTGATGAATGCTTATGATTATAAGTTTAGGTGACTTAAATGTCCCAAAAGAAGTGATTGTTTATTGTCCTGCATGCTCATATAATGTAGTCATCCAAATGTGACTGTGTCCTTATGATTAAATGATCAAAATCATAATGTATGCTATGAGATTAAATGTCTCCATGCTTTGATGATTAAAATAATGTATGCTCATGTATGATGCATATGATTGCTCAAAGGATTTCATGTAAAGGTGGTAATATATATTCAGATATCATGTGGTGACGTATACAATGATGACATAGTCAAAACCTAAAATTTACAGGTTTTACAGCATTAACCCGTTATTTTAGCTTTGTCCTCAAAGCTTAAGATGACGTTATTGCTCAGGTGAACAGATGTGGGTACTTAGCTCTAAATGATTCTTCGCGTTCCCATGTGAACTCAGGACCTTTCCTGGAGTTCCATCGTATCTTAACTAACGGGATTTGGCTTCGCTTTAGCTTCTTGACTACTCTTTCCATGACTTCCACCGGTTCTTCTATGAATTGGAGTTTGTCATCAAAGTGGACTCCCTCCAATGGCATGGCTAGCGGCTCATGCGCGTAGCATTTCTTCAAGTTTGAGACATGGAATGTAGAGTGCACCCGACTCAACTGCTGGGGCAACTCCAAACGATAAGCGACTTCACCTATTCTGGAAATCGCCTTGAAGGGTCCTACATAACGTGGATTTAGTTTCCCACGTTTCCTAAATCGGACGACGCCCTTCCAAGGCGATACCTTTAGCATAACACGGTCACCTACTGCAAACTCTATAGGCTTCCGTTTCCTGTCTGCATAGCTCTTCTGTCTATCCTGGGCAGCCTGAATTCGCTGCCTGATGAGAGTGATCTTCTCAGTCGTCTCTTGGATTAGTTCGGGTCCAGTCAGTTGGAACTCCCCCACCTCTGCCCAACATACTGGTGATCTACACTTGCGGCCATAAAAGGGCCTCAAATGGTGTTGCTTTAATACTGGCATGGTAGCTGTTGTTGTAGGAGAATTTAACTAATGGTATATGTTCGACCCATCCTTTTCCAAAGTCGATCACACATGCTCTTAGCATGTCTTCTAGGGTTTGGATTGTTCGTTCACTCTGGCCGTCAGTCTGCGGATGGTATGCGGTACTCATGTCCAAGTTTGTTCCTAAACTTCGTTGGAAGGCTCTCCAAAAGTTTGACGTAAACCTACCATCTCGATCACAAATGATTGAGACTGGTATACCGTGTCTAGTCACTATTTCCTTTAGGTACAACTTAGCTAACTTGTTCAGAGAGTCATTCTCTCTGATGGGCAGGAAATGAGCAGATTTTGTGAGTCGGTCAACGATTACCCAAATTGTATCATAACCGTGAGATGAAGTAGGGAGTTTGGTAATGAAGTCTATGGTGATGTTGCCCCATTTCCATTTTGGTATTTCAGGTTGGACTAACAAACCGGATGGCCTCTGATGTTCTGTCTTTACTCTGGCACAAGTCAGACACTTCTTCACGTAGGCAATGTCTGCTTTCATGTTCGGCCACCAATATAATTTCTTCACGTCCTGATACATCTTTTCAGATCCGGGATGTATGGAGTACCTGGACTTATGAGATTCGTGCATGATCACGTTTCTCAAGTCTCCGTAACATGATAACCAACTTTTCCGTGTAAACATAACGTTCCGTCTGCTCTAGCTTCTAACTTCTCCTTGCTTAGGTCAGTCCTAAGCATTCCTCCTATGTATTCTTTTCTGATGTTTTCAGGCTTCTGTGCTTGGAGTTGAGCCTCTAATATTTGCTTGGGTAGGTCCAAGCTAATGGTCATGACTAGGGCTCGAACTCTCATGGAGGATCAGTTCCTTTTCTACTTAGTGCATCCGTAACTACGTTGGCCTTACCTGGGTGGTATTTGATGTCGTAGTCGTAGTCACTGAGCAATTCTATCCAACGACGTTGCCTCATGTTTAGCTCCTTCTGGTCTAGGATATGTTGCAAACTCTTGTGATTAGTATGCAGTGTGCATTTTGTTCCGTACATGTAGTGTCTCCAAATTTTCAAAGCAAAAACTACAGATCCAAGCTCTAGATCATGACTAGAGTAATTTTGCTCGTGTTTCTTCAATTGTCTTGAAGCATAGGCAATCACTTTCTGTCTTTGCATCAATACAACTCCTAAGCCTTTGTGCGAGGCGTCACAGTAGACAACGAAGTCTTTGTTGCCTTCTTGTAAAGCTAAAATGGGTGCACTACACAATTTCTGCTTAATGGTTTGGATTGCGGCCTCTTCTTTTTCTCCCCAATCGAATTTTACGCCTTTCTGAGTGAGCTTTGTCATAGATTTAGCTATCTTAGAAAATCCCTCTATGAATCTCCGGTAGTAACCGGCAAGACCTAAAAATTGGCGAATCTCCTTTGGTGAAGTGGGTGATGCCCAATCCTTCACGGATTCGAATTTTGCGGGATCCACTTGAATTCCCTTATCATCGATCACATGACCGAGGAAATGAACCTTAGGAATCCAAAAATCACACTTCGAGAATTTTGCGTACAACTTCTCTTCCTTGAGTAATTTTAGCACTTGAGCAAGATGTTCTCCATGCTCTTGCTCATTCTTGGAATAGATGAGTATATCGTCGATAAACACAATCACGAACTTATCTAGATAGGGTCTGCACACTCGATTCATGAGGTCCATGAATATGGATGGAGCGTTTGTCAGGCCAAATGGCATGACTTGAAATTCATAATGACCGTAACGAGTTCAGAAAGATGTTTTCGGTATGTCCTCTTCTCTGACCCTCAACTGGTGATACCCCGATTGTAGGTCGATCTTGGAGTATACACTTGATCCTTGTAACTGATCAAATAGGTCGTCGATTCGTGGTAGTGGGTAACGATTTTTCACAGTTAACTTATTCAGTTCTCTGTAATCGATACACATTCGAAAAGATCCGTCTTTCTTTTTGACAAAAAGTACTGGAGCTCCCCAAGGTGAGAAACTGGGTCTGATAAAACCTTTGTTTGACAGTTCTTGAAGTTATTCAGCGAGTTCTTTCATCTCGGTTGGTGCTAATCGGTATGGTGCTTTAGCTATAGGTGCAACTCTTGGTATCAAGTCGATTTGAAATTCTACTTGACGAGTCGGAGGCAAACCAGGTAAGTCGTCTGGGAAAACTTCGGGATAATCACGGACAATTGGCACGTCCTTGATTTGTTTCTTCTCTGGTTCCTCTTCTTCGTCGATTTTTGAAATATGTGTTAAAAAGATAGGGCATCCTTTTAGTATATACTTCTGGACTTTAGTGCATGAGATAACACTCAGTCTGGTGTCAGTTCTATCTGAGTTTCATTCTTTTCGAACAATTAGATTTTCTTTTCCCCATGGTATACGGACTAGCTTTTGGTCGCACATAATGGTTGCGTGATATTTAGCTAACCAGTCCATACCAATGATGACGTTGAAACTACCCAAAATTACAGGTATCAACTGAATATCAAATGGATGATTTAGAAGATTTAAGGTACAACCTCTTAAAATGGTGTTAGTTTCAATGATCTTATCGTCTGCTAACTCGACTCTGTAACAGTCATCTAACGACGTAGGTGTGATATCTAGTAAGCTACTAAATTCTGTGGATATGAAACTCCTATCGGCTCCCGTATCAAATAAAATATTGGCATAGCGATTGTTTAGAAGGAACGTACCGGTAACCACATTGGAGTCTGGGTTGGTCTTGGCATCTCCTATCACATAGACTCTATACGGTAATCCTCCTCTGTTCTCGTTCCTAACTGCTCGCTTTGGGAAATCAGGCTTGATGTGCCCGATCTCTCCACAACCATAGAAACGAACTTCCCTACGAGCCATGTTACCGCTGCCAGTATGCTGGCGGTTTCCCTGTTGTCCATTTCCATGGAAGTTCTGATTGTTGCCATTATGAGGCTTGTAGTTGGTGCTGGAGTTGTTCCTGATGGCTGGAACATAGGTGTTGCCCTGTCCGGGTCTTCAGCATTCAGCAGTAGAGAAATGATGGAAATTGCACTTGGTTCACTTTGGCTTGTTGCCTGCATATGGTGGTGTGATAGGTGTGAAAACACCCATCCTTTTTACCACTTAATTACAATAATAACCGAGCCAAAACGTGTATTTTATGTCATTTATGTCGGAATTATGCGTGGTTTATGTTTTTGTTGTGATTTAGGACGAAAAGGTGAAAAGTGGAGAAAACACGACATTCACGGGCTTTTATCAAAGAAAAAGAACAAAAGACGAAGTCGAAAGATCAAGAGTGCAAAAAGAACGGAAGTCCAAGACCAATTCTGAAGATTTATCGAGGAAAAAGTCAAAAGACGGAAGTTTACTAAAAGCCGAAGAACTCAAGTCTTATTTATGAAGAAAATTCAAGATGAGTTCAAAGAAATCCCGAGACAAAGTCATTAAGTCCAAGATTAACAAACAATTAAGAAGGAAAGGACTTAAGGTTGAAATTAAGGAAAAGAGGAAAGAGGGAGGAAGCTTCCTAAGCTCCTCCCTAATCACCCTATATATAGTTGATGCTAGTTTCATTTTCATGTTGTTGGGTGGATTGACAACCCACCACTTCCACCATTTTCATACTTGTTATTTCATTTCTTGCACTTTAATTACTTGTTATGCACCTTTAATCATTTAATTTTCAAGTAAGTTTTCTTTTATTGTTCTTGAATCTTTACTTTTCTTGTTTAATCTCTCATCTTCCTTTCTTGATTCTAGTTTACTTTTGGTGCGAATTACATATGATCCGTGTTGTTCATTAATGTTTTCGTGCTTAAAAAGTTTATCTTTTTATGGTTTGATTTAAAAGTTTGTTTATTCTTAAGTTTGAAAAAGTTGTTATTTGTGCTTATTGGTTCCGTTTCATTATTGATTCGTTCTAGTTTTAATTTGGGCTTATTTACCATAGCTTATTACTTGCTTAACTCGAATCCCACTTAAATCGGAAAGGGAAAACCCCTTTCCGATCAATCTTTCTGACCAGCACCCTTTATTCCGATCTGTTGATCAGAAAAGGGTTTTGCTCATTCCAATTTGGCATGTTTTGGTATTCCGATTTGGAGATTTTCTTAGCACATTCCGATTAGATTGTTTTCCGATTTGGAGATTTTCTTAGCACATTCCGATTAGATTGTTTTCCACTTATTCCGATTGCACTATTTTCACAATATTCCGATTTGGCTAGCTTTGGTGATATTCCAACGGGTGGAGTATCTACATTCCGATCAACCAGATCAGAATATATTATGATCTGGACTCTTTTTAACATTCCGATTTGCAGCTTTCCGATGGAGTACATTCCGATCGGATTCCGATTGGATTCCGATCGGGTGTATTCTGACTGGATGTTTTGTTTTGTTTAACATTTTGTTTTAGTTAAAGTGTCAATTGTTCTCGTTTTATTTTTAGTTTATTTTAATTTCGTTTTGCATTTTTATTTAATTGTCAATTTACTTTTCGTTAAGTTTTAATTTTACGTCATTTAATTTCTCGTCATTTACTTTCCAAGGTTTTAAATATTGCACCGTTTACGTTTCAACTAGTTTTAGTTTTAATTACTCGTCATTTATTTTAAAGTCTTGCACATTTATTTTACCACAACCAAAAATATTATTTTCACCAAGAACAACTAATCTCGCACAATTAACCGGAAATCAATTCGATTAGACACCGAGAATAACGAACTTTTTCAACTAGCAAAATCTTAGTTATTAAAATGGCGCCGCTGCCGGCTCTTTTCGTGAGGATCTACGGTTTTTTGTGAGAGACGCGTTGGCTTTTGGGATCCGTTCACTTGTGAACGTTATTTTTTGTATCGAAAATTTTCAAAAATCCAAAAACATTTAAAAATCATCAAAATCATTTCTTTTTTAAAAGTTTTGCACTATGGATTTTTATGTCCATTGCATCGGGTGTGGGAGACGAATGTACGGGAATGACTCTTGTCAATGGTGTACATGTGAGCGGTGCGGAAACGATATCGACAATACACAATTCCTATTCGGATTTTGTCCTTTGTGCAACTCGACTAATTCGTCCTTTTTGAACCCACCTCCTCCTGTTCCCCCGTGCATCTATTGTGGAAGCGATTCTCATTGGCATGTTTCGTGCCCGGTTCGATACCCGTATGGTCACGAGCAAGAACCGGGGTACAATTATGACAATGATAATAGCTATCCACAAGAAGCACCCAGTTTCTCTCCATACCCATGGTGCTATATTTGTGGGGGCCCTCACGATGCTTCTTTTTGTGATCCGTCGCAAGTCTTTGAGAAAGTACCGTGCTATCATCCTAGTGTCTATAACTTTGAGCCCCCACATCACACCCTCAATCATCAATCCTCTCAGCAAACTAGTCTTGATCAACAACTCACTTCTTTGAATGGCATTCTAGAAAGTATAGCTCAACTCCGAGCTGACTTGCATCCGGAACAACAACCTCTACTTGATGTGGACGAAACCTTGAAAACCACCGACACCTTTTTGAGCCAATTTAGTCGTTTTCCCTTCTTTTCTACACCAAAATGTTTAATTACAGCATGTGATAGAATTGGTGAAATTGAACATACTCGGGGAGATGAACAACAAAAGTTGCTGCATGAGCTTCTTAACGATGTAGAAGTTATCAAGGAAGAGTTAGCCGACTACGTCACTCCTAACTAGACTCGTCCCATCTATTATGATGATGACGACGATGATGATGTCTACACTTTCAACCAATCTTCTGAAGTTGCTGCTCCTACTCTCGATGTTCCTACTGCGTCTAAGGATCTAGATTCGTTGAATGAGCTTAGTGATGTGGGTCTCGACAAGGTATTGGATGATGAGGTTTGTGACTTACCTGCTATGGAGCCTGAGGACGACGTTACTCTTACGGAAGAGGTCGATCCTAGTGATGACGATTCTTCTCTCTGCTATGAGAATTTCACTTTTGAAATTTCTCAATCTCCACCGGGAGATGCGGGTGACGACGATTTATTCTCTTCGGCTTACGAGAAGTTCACCGATGAACTTGATCTTGTGGATGAGGTGGAAGACGTGCTTCTTCGCGATAGATTACGGAAAGTGCACCTTCTTATTGCTCAAATCGAAGAGTTGACTTCTCCTTCTCTTTCCAAGTCTTTACCTCCATCTATTCCTCCCGTTGAAGATAATGACCCATTGCTGGAAGAAATCGATATCCACTCCATCCCTCCAGGTATTGATGATTATGACACGGAGGGGGACATTATTTTTGATAATTTGCTGCAGGAAGATATTGTCCCAAGTCCCCCTCCCGAGCACCTTTCATCCTCCCCTTTAGCCACTATTACGGAGGATGAGTGCTTTGACCTGGGAGGTGCAATTGATTATGCTATCATTGATCACATTATGGCTTTGCCATTTACTCAGCATCCATTGTCTTTGGGGGAGGACAATGTGCTCACTTTACCCACCCCACCTCCCGTGGATCTTGAATTCACATACTTCTCGTATGTCGAAAGGACCTTTCTCCCATTCAAGACTTATCCCCACGCCTCTCCTTTGATGATGTCAACCGGGAACGAGGACAAGGTCTTTGATCCCGGTATCACATTCGAGGCTTCCCCATGGACTATTTAATTAGGGGACGAGTCAGGCTCGTGACTCGGTTAACAAAAACAAGCGCTTTTTGGGAGGCAACCCAATTATCTATCTATTTTCACCATAAGTGTAGGGGGAGCCCCGTGGTGTTTCTTGCTTTCTTTCTTATCATGTGCAGGGATTAGAGCTTCAAAGACACACTCTTGATGATTTTTGACGAACCGTGATTCCGTGTTCCCTTCTTCCCGGTTCTATCCTAAACTCTTTTCGATTCACTATTTTATATTTCTCAATATATAGGAATCTCTTTAGTTGTCCCTTTCTTAGCGAGATTTAAACAAAGTGCACAATGTCCTAAGTGTAGGGGCGTTCACTCCCACATGCTTAAACATTGAGGACAATGTTTATATTAAGTGTAGGGGGGACTTCTATCGAAGTTAAGTGGCCTTTTCCTTGTATTTGTCCTCATTTTAACCGGAAAATTTGATTTTTTGACATTTTTCAAAATTTTTAATCTATTTTGGCCTAGTTGTATAGTTGTTTTTCCTTTTATATAGTTATTTCCTTTCCTTATTAGAATAAATTTTTAATAAAGTGGTTTTAAATTTTCAAACGTTGTGAATCTTTTGACTCAACCTGAGTTTACTTGTCTAAGTTTACTCTAGCTAGTATCCTTAACGTGTTTAAGTCAAGTTTTGCTAGGCTTTTATATGGGGAGCTATAAAACGCGAAAGTCTTAACTCTCACGGTTAAGAACAAGAACTTTTTGCAAGTTCCTATAATTGACCCTAGAGAGTCGTTTATCAAGGGAACTTTAAAACGCGATTTCTAAACTTGAAAATGTCTAAGAGTTTGCAAGATCATATAGGCGACTCGAAAACCCAAAACTTTGACTTAATAGGCTAAGCATCCACGAGTATCATTCCTTGAGATTTTAAACTGTGGAGAACGAGAGATGATAGAGCCAATTATAAGTTCGGTATTCTTTCGAGAATTTATGTGAGTTAATTATAAGCCTATTCTCCCATCGTCTGTTAATAAATTTATCTGCAATAAATAAGGTTGTACGATTTGAAAAGTTACTTAGCTTCTAGCCCAAGATCATTTAAAAGTTGCTCGGTATGGATTAGAGTTCATAGCCAAAGCATAACTTATTGAAGCGGGATGAGAAGATTGGCGAGTCCAAAAAGGCCCTAACAAGGCATGAGGGCTATATTTTGTTGCTAAAGATCCAAAGTGATGTGAAGAATCATTTATCGAAAATCAATATGAAGGATCGAGACACACGACGAAAAGCAAACTCCCCAAAAGATCATGGAGAAGTCTATCCAAAAAGGCCCTAACAAGGCATGAGGATAAATAGATCTAAGTCCTAAAAAGAGGCAGATCGTTGTATATCAAAGTCCAAAATAAAGATTGGAGAAAAATGAAGAAGTCATGGTCCAAATATGAAGAATCTCTCAAAACTTCAAGTGAAGAAATTCCTATTATGAAGAGAAGACCATTATTTCATGAACGTCTCTCAAGATTCGAAGTATGAAGTCGCTGCCAAATATCGGTCCGAGAAAGGTCTCAAATCGTGAAGCGAGTTATGCCAAGATATGAACTTTATGAGGTCCCGAGAAGCAGTTTTAAAAGATTTTGTCCTTTAGCTAACTATTGATTAAATCGTTCACTTTATTTTCGGCCTAAATAACTATCGAAATAAGTCAACAATGCATCCTCGTGATCATTCAAGACAATAATAAAATATAAGAGATACATCTAGGAATAAGGGAGTCTAAGTGAATAATTGGCCCACATGAGTTCGTGTTAGTCTACTAACTTATAATAACAATGATCTTGTTTTTAAGCTTGGTTTGGAGAAAGTGAAAACTTGAGGATGATGATCATTCATGACATTTCCAAAACCCAAGGTATGCTTTTGATTTCTTTACTTTGAATGTTTATAGTTTTCTATCTCTTTAATAAAGGTCAAGGTGGATTGATTTTGATGAAAAATGTAAACATGCTTTGTAACTAATGCATTGCATGAGGACATTGCAATGGTTAAGTGTAGGGGATTTGATAGGTGTGAAAACACCCATCCTTTTTACCACTTAATTACAATAATAACCGAGCCAAAACGTGTATTTTATGTCATTTATGTCGGAATTATGCGTGGTTTGTGTTTTTGTTGTGATTTAGTACGAAAAGGTGAAAAGTGGAGAAAACACGGCATTCACGGGCTTTTATCAAAGAAAAAGGACAAAAGACGAAGTCGAAAGATCAAGAGTGCAAAAGAACGGAAGTCCAAGACGAATTCCGAAGATTTATCGAGGAAAAAGTCAAAAGACGGAAGTTTACTAAAAGCCGAAGAACTCAAGTCTTATTTATGAAGAAAATTCAAGACGAGTTCAAAGAAATCCCGAGACAAAGTCATTAAGTCCAAGATTAACAAACAATTAAGAAGGAAAGGACTTAAGGTTGCAATTAAGGAAAATAGGAAAGAGGGAGGAAGCTTCCTAAGCTCCTCCCTAATCACCCTATATATAGTTGAGGCTAGTTTTATTTTCATGTTGTTGGGTGGATTGACAACCCACCACTTCCACCATTTTCATACTTGTTATTTCATTTCTTGCACTTTAATTACTTGTTATGCACCTTTAATCATTTAATTTTCAAGTAAGTTTTCTTTTATTGTTCTTGAATCTTTACTTTTCTTGTTTAATCTCTCATCTTCCTTTCTTGATCTAGTTTACTTTTGGTGCGAATTACATATGATCCGTGTTGTTCATTAATGTTTTCGTGCTTAAAAAGTTTATCTTTTTATGGTTTGATTTAAAAGTTTGTTTATTCTTAAGTTTGAAAAAGTTGTTATTTGTGCTTATTAGTTCCGTTTCATTATTGATTCTTTCTAGTTTTAATTTGGGCTTATTTACCATAGCTTATTACTTGCTTAACTCGAATCCCACTTAAATCGGAAAGGGAAAACCCCTTTCGATCAATCTTTCCGACCAGCACCCTTTATTCCGATCTGTTGATCGGAAAAGGGTTTTGCTCATTCCAATTTGGCATGTTTTGGTATTCCGATTTGGAGATTTTCTTAGCACATTCTGATTAGATTGTTTTCCGATTTGGAGATTTTCTTAGCACATTCCGATTAGATTGTTTTCCACTTATTCCGATTGCACTATTTTCATAATATTCCGATTTGGCTAGCTTTGGTGATATTTCGACGGGTGGAGTGTCTACATTCCGATCAACCAGATCGGAATATATTCCGATCTGGACTCTTTTTAACATTCCGATTTGCAGCTTTCCGATGGAGTACATTCCGATCAGATTCCGATTGGATTCCGATCGGGTGTATTCCGACTGGATGTTTTGTTTTGTTTTAACATTTTTTTTAGTTAAAGTGTCAATTGTTCTCGTTTTATTTTTAGTTTATTTTAATTTCGTTTTGCATTTTTATTTAATTGTCAATTTACTTTTCGTTAAGTTTTAATTTTACGTCATTTAATTTCTCGTCATTTACTTTCCAAGGTTTTAAATATTGCACCGTTTACGTTTCAACTAGTTTTAGTTTTAATTACTCGTCATTTATTTTAAAGTCTTGCACATTTATTTTACCACAACCAAAAATATTATTTTCACCAAGAACAACTAATCTCGCACAATTAACCGGAAATCAATTCGATTAGACACCGAGAATAACGAACTTTTTCAACTAGAAAAATCTTAGTTATTATGGTGGTGCTGAGGAAACAGCACTACAGATCTGGCCCAAGTTTTGCTTCTTTGGTGGCTGGGCCTGATTGTAACCATGGTAGTTCTCCTCAACTTTTCTCTTGTACTCAGACTGCCTAAGCACATGATCACGTCCCCGTTTGTTCATCATCTCTGTGGAAAATTCTATGGCACCCTCGACCATAGTGGGTTGGGATGCGAGTAAACTGTCATGAACATAATCAGGAAGTCCACTGACGTACTTTTCTATCTTGTCTTTCACGTCAGGGAACATCCGAGTACACATCAAAGTTAGCTCCAGAAATCTCTGGTTGTAAGTCGTGATGTCATGATTTAAGCATTTGAGGTTCCACAAGTCAATCTCTAGTTTCTTAATTTCACCCCGAGGACAATATTTTGTGGTAAGTCTTTCCTTAAATGCATTCTAGGTCATCCCATAGGATTCATCATGCCCAAGGGTAGCAACTAGGGGGTTCCACCAGGTGAGAGCATGTTCCAAGAGGGTACAGGTGGCAAATTTCACCTTGTTCTCCCCGGTGCAATCACTAATGCAGAATATTGTCTCGATCCTTTCGAACCATTGCATGAGTCCTACTACCCCTTCCTTGCCATTGAAGTAACTGGGCTTGCATTTCAGAAAGTCAGGATAGGTACATCCTCTGGCAGTTCGATCTCTGGCATTCGAGTTTTGATCGTCGCCCTGGTTTCCGCTGGGGTGTGTTTCCCTGGCGGCTAGTGCATCAGCAGTGCCTTGACCGATAAGCACTCTAAGTTGTGCTTCTGAAATAGTCGCTGAAGGAGTAGCGTCAGGGTTTTGTCGAGTGACTCTTTGTGCCATTGTTATATCATACACAAAGACGAGATTTATTAGTTGGTCAATAGGATTATTATATTAAGCTGCATAAAATGGGTATGCATAGAATTCACAACAAATTGGATAACCTGTTAAGATTTCATAATAATATAAATTCAAACAAACAAGTAGAGGATAATATATCAGTACTGGTGAACATCAATATAATACAAATACAACCAATCTAAGACAGAAATACAAGCATCCTGTTTGAGATAGTGGTACAAATGTTTGTAGTACAACAAAAGATATCCTACCTACTAAGGTTAGGTGCTACGATACAGATACAACTGAAATGAAAATACAAGTACAAAAGACCTAAATCATACGAGTTGAGATGCAACTCAATGCTTGTCAAGATGTACAAAGAAATCTAGCCTACACTAGTATGGCTGTCTGCAGGTGCAGGTGGTCCAGTTGGTGGTGCAGGTGCACGATCATCCTGCATGCGAATCATCGCTCTCCTGGTCTCTCGAGAGAATCTCATGGTCTCGAGCAACTGGTGCTGACGTGCAGTATCGGCACTCCGTAGATGATCGGTCTCAGCAATGACTCCCTGATGGCGAAGGTCTGCCTGGTCTATGAACATCCGAAAAGTCTCCTCCCGAGTGAGGATAGTAGCCTGGGTCTCGTATGAGTGACCCTCTAGTGCAGCTAGCCGGTAGCGGAGGTAAGCAACCTCATCTAGCAACCAATGTATGGTCCCCTGGGTCATACCCAGAGAACTCTGTGTGGTGTGTGACTCACTAGCCACGACCCAGTAGAGAGAACTGTATCTCTCCTGAAGTAAGGCGTGACCCTGATGGTCCGCCTGCAGTAGGGCATGGATAAGTGCGATGTCCTGCGCCTGTCGGGCCACAAGTGCGTCGACCTGTGCCTGTAGGGCGCCAAGACTAGGCTGTCAAGCTCCTGATCCCTCTCCGACCTCGAAGGTCGAGTCAGGAATAGAATCACGCCTCCTCTTGCGAGGTGGCAGAGTACTGGTGGGGTAAGGGTGATGTGCAGAAGGTGGTGGCAATGGTGGTAAAGAAGGTACAACCTGGTCCATCTCCCTAGGAGGAGATGTAGGTAAAACAAGTAGTGGTGAAGTAGGGGATACAGTAGGTGGTGATGGGGTAGGTGAATCTGAAAGTATGATGACTCCGTCTGGCTGGTCATCTCTGGACTCGGTGTCAGATGCGGGTCCAGCGAATACTGATGTCGGTGATAATGGAGTGGTGGTAGGAGCCATGAGCTCCTCGAAGGTAGTCACAGCAGTGGGTGGCGTCATGATATCTAAAAATAAAATTTCAAAGTTGAGTAAGTTTTTAGCTTACACAATTCAAAAAGTTTTAAAGTGCATATGCGTTGCGGTTTATGTCTTTTAACTACGCTATTTAAAAGTATGAGTAGATACTTAGGCGATTCATCAACTCGAAGGTTATAAATCAGTGTGAAGTTAGTTCACATAATGTGTATGCTCTATGCTATATTCCTAACTTATAAACGTTCCCAAAAAAATCAACTTTTCTTTTTATTTCATTGATTTTTAAAAGTTCAGTTATAGTCCAGTTTAAATTTTTTATTATATTTAAAAATTTTATTTATCGATCTGGTTCTCTATAACTATGCACTCTGATACCATTTCTGTAACACCTCCAAGTTGGTCAAATGCAGCGGAATAGTACGTGGGGTGTTACTTAGGTGGATCGATAGCACACATCATATAGAGCAATGATCATTAAAGTCATTTAATACATATTACATGAATTAATTGTACACACTTAGTATCTTGTTTGTAAAACCACATTTATTATAAACTGAAGTAAATATCCCAGCCCAATGGTAGACATGACGCTCTCTAAAATGCTGGAATCCAATGCATGAACCTGCTTTATTTTCCTGAGAAAACATATAGAGTAAAATGAGGGGGTCAACACGAAGTTGGTGAATTCACAGGTTTAGTTAAATAATAAGTTAATAATATGCCACATATCACGATCATGGTAAGACAATCACAGTCCAATACCATAGTAGTTCCTACTGCCCTGTAATAGAAGCTAGAAAAAAAGTTGCTCAGTACGCCCATTTGGATCTGTCCTGATGTTGTTCCCTCAGTCCGACAATGATATAAACCTGTTACTTGGCCTAAGCGTTTCGTGATAGCAAGTCACGCAGGTCGGGTGTTGTCAATACCCGAATAGATCTATTCATACATTTCGCGCTACACTATTAACTATTACAGTCCACGGGTATGGGGCAAACAATAGGCAATAAGTTGTTGTTGTCATCAGTGCATGTTTTGCATATTTAAATATATATAGTTTTTGTATTTTTCTCCTCCAGTTATGAAACAGTAAAGATGGGGCCATGAACTCACCTTAGTGATAGTGATGTGATGATGATGTCACTGAATAAACTGACACAGTATGATCACGAACTGGAGTAATTACCTAAGTAATTTTAAGTGCCTTAGTAATGCATAATTAACAATGCATGATGGATGTATGATTGAAAAATGCATGATCACAAATTAATAAGCTCTTACGACCGTTTAAGTGTTTACACTTATAGTGAATTGTAAATATATATATTTTTAGTTTCTAAATATATATATATATATATATATATATATATATATATATATATATATATATATATATATATATATATATATATATATATATATATATATATATATATATATATATATATATATATATATATATATATATATATATATATATATATATATATATATATATATATATATATATATATATATATATATATATATATATATATATATAAAGTGTTTAGTAAAATGGATAATAAATTAAATAACTATGTTTTACATTATTTAATTTATTGTAAGAAAATAAATACAATTTACTTTTCTTAAGGCTCCAAAAATATAGTTAACGGGATTTGCCAGTTTATAAGGTTTCGTGAATAAATTTAATAATTATCCAAACGACTAAGTTAATTTATTAATAAAATAAATTATTAATATTTTTAATTAACTTAAATTACACTTGAGTCCTTGTTAGTATAACAGTTTACCAAAATACCCTTTAAGGTTTCGTTCGTTAATTGCATCGTTAGTCCTTGTCCGTTTAGTTTATTTACAAAAACGCCCCTAGGGCTTACAAAACTTTAGGGAAATGACCAAACACCCCTCCTAAGTCTCGAAATTAAATAAGTTAGGGTTAGGGTTTGTTTTAGTTTGCCAAAGTGACACAAATGGTCCTTAAATTTTCGGATTGTTTAAAAGAAATAGTTAGGGCTTGTAATAGTTTCCCAAAGTGACACTTTTGGTCCCTCCTGTCTCGGCATATTTAAATATTAAACTAGGGTTTGCAATAAGTTTCTAAAAGTGGCAAAAATGGCCCTTAGGGTCTCGAAATATTTAAAAAGTGAGGCTATGGCTTGTAACAAGTTTTATAAATGGCAAAAATGACCCCTTGAGGTCTCAGATTATTTATTAAGGCAACTAGGGTTTAAATTAAGTCTGAATAATGTCAACAATGGCCCTTGTGGTTAATTTTGACTCACGATTTGAAACAAACGCACCCTATACTTTGGAAAAGGACATATTCGACCCTTGTACTATTATAAAGTCACGAATTCATTAGTACATGTTTTATTAGTTTACCAAATCAACCATTACTTTCACCACTTGTCAAAATAGGCACGAAAAGTCTCCAACTTAGGAATTGGGCTTGACCGGCCCATTTGGGTCACGGCTTGGGTAAAGTGGGCCTATAGGGCTTGTTTAAATTTAACTAATAATTACCAAGTGGGCTAGTACCTATATTTTCCTTATGGGCTTATACATTATTATTTCTAAGTCCAGAATTAAGATATGGGCTTATTTGGATTCGGCTTATTTTAGCTTATATGAGGGCTTATACAACTTGGCTTATTTTATCATTTCAAGGGCTTAAATAAGCTAGATTAAATATATCTATGTATCGGCTTATATAGCTTTTTAGGGTTTACAAGGCTAGCTTATATAGGGTTTTAAGTTTCGGCTTATATATGTTTTTAGGGCTTAAATGACGTGGCTTATTTAAGTTATAGTTCTAGGCTTATATTAGGTCTTAGAAATCCTATATCATGGCTTATATAAACTTTTAGGTCTCGGCTTATATTCGTTTTATGGGCTTAAATATCTAACTTATATATGACTAAGCTTATATGACTTATGGGCTTATATAAGCTTAAATGTTTCGGCTTATTTTACTTTTTATAAACTTTTATGACATAGTGATTTACTTTTGGGCTTATACTTAGTTCTCATGCATAACCTTACAAGTTTTAGGGTTTTTAAGGCAAGACTACCCATAGACATCATATAAGCCGTGGGCTTATATGTTGTTTAGGGTTTATCCACAAGTTTTAAACGTATGAATGTATCCCTAACTCCATTTTTATAGTATAAACGTGCATGAGAAGTAAAATGATTAACGAAAAGCTTAGAGAGGGTCTCATACTTACTTGTTTCAAGATAAACTTGGTGATGACAATGGCTTAAGAGTTCTAGACGTCGGGTTCCTCTAGGATGATCTTGGACTTGTCTTAAATGCTAAATATCTTGGATGATGAGTACTAATTGTTTGGAGAAGACTAAGAGTAAATGCTAGGAGTTGTCTAGGTGTTTTGTTAAGTTGGAATCTGAATGGGAGTGTAGTAAATGATGTGTGAGTATACTAGTATGATAAATATCACAATGCAAGATTGGGAGGTGTGGCTTGGGACTTATACACGTCCAATGATAGATAATAAGCTAGATTTAGGAATTTTGGGAGTGTACCTTGTAAGTACATTTTTTAATGACAAAAATATGTACATATGACCTTCACATCCATATTGCCGTCGTATGTTATGCTTCCAAGGGGACCGAGTAAGAGTTGCATAGTGTTTTAATAAATGGAATGCTTGTACAAGTGCAAGGGTTGTGTGGATGTGTGTTATCACACGTCTTAAGTCCAAAGAGGGGTGCTAGGTGGCTTGTTTTTGTGATAGAAGTATAGTAAACCTAGTAAATCCTTTAAATGCTAATGTTGTACATGGTGCCATGGTTTTATATACAAACCGGCGGTTTTGGTTAGTCAAGGAAGGAAAAATGTGCTTTCTATAGTGTAAGACTTAAATGAAATAAGTTGTAAAAGTCTAAAAGTCAAAAGTGTAAATGGTAAAGGTTTTTGGTATTTAAATGTTATGTATATGTATGTATTCAGCTATAAATGAGTCTAGGATATTTTTATGTTTAATTTTTGTGTCTAAGTATAGTCACTAGGAGTATAGGTGTAGTATTGTATGAGTGTGTTTAAGTCTAGGTTGATTTTGGTTAAGTTTAGGATCCTTGGTGAAAGTATGGTCGTTTTTAGATGAGAAAATACTTTACTATATTAAAAGTATGAAAACTTAGTTAAAATAAGTTAAAATGGTTAAAGGTAATGTTTAAATATAAAAACAGTTGATGTCGTAACGTAAAGTCATTTATAATGTAAGAAAAATATATATATATCAATATATTTAAAGCTTAAAAATTAATACTTAAGTAAATATTATTTAATTGTGATCATGAGTTTGGATTTATGAACCAATGTGATGAATGCTTATGATTATAAGTTCAGGTGACTTAAATGTCCCAAAAGAAGTGATTGTTTATTGTCCTGCATGCTCATATAATGTAGTCATCCAAATGTGATTGTGTCCTTATGATTAAATGATCAAAATCATAATGTATGCTATGAGATTAAATGTCTCCATGCTTTGATGATTAAAATAATGTATGCTCATGTATGATGCATATGATTGCTCAAAGGATTTCATGCAAAGGTGGTAATATATATTCAGATATCATGTGGTGACGTATACAATGATGACATAGTCAAAACCTGAAATTTACAGGTTTTACACATGTTCTATCGAAGTCGATCCTCTTCTTCTACAAATAAAGACTACCTTTGGATGTGTGCTCTCTCGAAGTTGATTCTTCTCTTCTTCAAAGACGTTGACTACCTTTTTGATTCGACAAAAGGGGGAGACGTAAGTGTAAACGAGTAACTTATACATTTTAATATGCGTTGCAGTTTACTTGTCTGTCATCATCAAAAAGGGGGAGATTGTTAGTGCAAACATTACGATGTTTTGTCGATATAATCTCTTTGTGTTTTGTTGATGACAAACGTATAATTCACAATACATTATATAAAATGTTAAGGTACTCGTAATCACTCAAGAATACATTTGTATACTTCTCTCGACATCTCCAAGATTGCATTCGGCATGAATCACTCAAGGTATGAATAAACATGTCATTAACCTAACTAAGTGATCAAGGATTAACATTTTCTTAAAACTCACATTTAATCAAATGTGAAAAAAGATTCTAATAAAGTTTCTTTTTAAGAAAATGTTTTAATAAAAAGAAAATGGAAATTTAAATTTAGAATATTCCAAAGAATATCCCCTAACGCATATTCCAAAGAATATTCTTTAATTTGAATTTGGAATATTCCATATGCCAAGGGAATATCCTTTGAGGGTATAAACTACCCTAGATGGCATATCCCCACTAAAGGACAAATATGCACGGACTCTAAGCCGGAGGTTCCTTAAAGGAACCCGCGGTTCCTTATTGATAACGAAGCGCGGGGGTACTTAAGGAACCGCAGGTCTTTATAGCCGTTGCATTGTTGTCCTATAAATAATGGATCATTTCCAGCTTTTCTTTCAACCCTTTTTGCACAGTTTCTTCAAAAACATCTTTAAACTCCTTGATTAGTTAGTTTAGATTAATCTTGTTTAAGATGTGATTATCTCCTTCAATCCTCTCATACTCTCAAGTGTAAAGAGAAGAACACTTTCATTACCATGAAGTGTTGGGTTCATAACATGATAAAGATCTCTCCTTCTAGATCAAGTCATTGTTTTCCTACTATGTATATGTAGAAGATCCAAGTGTTGGGTTCACTTGGATGTGCTTGTAAGGGTAGAAGATCCAAGTGATGGGTATCTTTGGATTAGGTGTTAGTTGTGTAGATCCAAGTTTTTAATACTTGGATATAGTGTTAGATTCATAGATCTAAGTGTGTGCTTAGATCTATATGGTTTATGTGTTTAGGACATAAAACACAAGGTTTGTTATGTTGGGCCATAAAACATAACTAGTGTGAAGATTAGTATAGATGGGTGTAGAATTTTCCTACCTAAGATTAGGACTCGACATCTAGCCTTGTGTCGGAAAATGGTGAAGTAGGCGACGTGTGTAGATTGGTCCTACCTAAGATTAGGACTCGACTTTTAGCTTAGAGTCGGAAATTGGATAAGCGACGTTGTGTATGGTTTCTCCACCATAAGGAGTTTGTTGACTAGTGAAGTAACTCTCGAGTAAGGTGTACTCGAGGAGTGGAGTAGGGCGAAGAGGAGCTTCATGACCGAACCACTATAAATCATCGTGTCGGTACTTTCATTTACATTTATGTCTTTACCTTTTTAGATGTATTTATAGTTGCATACTTGTTGTTGTGTGTTGTGTGCATCTCATAATCTAAACATCTAAGTTGTGGAAAAGCTAAGGCTTAGTACATGTGTGCTTCATGTTTAGATTATGGTCAAGTGTACATCACTTAGTCTAAACATCCTAGTTGCGGAAAAGCTTATGCTTAGTACGTGTGTGCAAATGGAGAGCTGACAGATTGAGCACTGACAAGACTTATCAAGGCGCTGACAAAGGAAATCCTAGTCATAGACAACTCCTTAGTCAACACGTTTTGTATGTTTAGGAAAGATATGATCAATATTGTATTTTCTATATTTATATTTTCTTAAAATAGTTGATTAGTAGGTTATTGTTCAAGACTCCTTATGTTATAAAAGGAGGTCTTAGGGTTTGATATTTATATATGTTTTTGACACTTTCCTTGTAAAACCCGCTTTAATAATCCTACGATCATTAAATGCACGAAGTTACCGTTATATTTGAAATTAATTAATATACGACATGCATCACGAATATTTAATATGAATACTATGTATATTAATTAATTATCATAAGTATTATGTACGTAAACACGAATATAAATATACGATAAGTATGTACGTACGATATTAAGAAAACGTTCAAGTAACGAAAGCACGATAATTAAATACGAACATACACGGTAAATATTAAGCAAGAAAAACAAACATAAATAGTATAAGGGGTGTTTGTTGGCGTCGGCTAGAAAGAAAGGGAAGGGAGAACCGGGCCTTGGCCCATTAGTAATCCTAATAACATAACAAGTAAAACCACATGGGTTTCATTCATTATTATTTTTCAAGAAAAACCAAAACCCTTCTTCTTCCTTTTTATTTTGGTCGACGGCGAACAAGACACAGAAGGGGAGGGGGGGGGGGGGGGGTGTTTGTCATGTTTGATCTATAATTCTCACGCGTACGTGTTTGTTTTCCAATCACCAATTTATTCAGGCATTGGTATCCCTCAAATCCTTTTCTTCCTTTAATTTTTAATTATGTTATGGTCAAGATTTGTTAAAAATAAAATAAGAAAACATGTAGATATGTTAGATCAACCAAGAGTAAAACATAAATCAAGAAAAGGTTTTTGAGTGGTGTTTGTTTGGGCCGACACACGCAAATCGAGAGCACGAAGCTCTCGGTGGTTAAATAAAACCACCAGACGAGACCTAATTGGGTTCCGTGGTGTGTGGTTCTCGGACATCAAGCAACCAAGACCCCACGAGGGGCATCTTGGCCGAACAGTGGGAACCCGGCTAATGCCGGGGTGATGTTTGTTTAACCGGTAGCAACCGGCTTGAGCCAGTGTGAACCCAGTCGACCAGTGGCAAGCCACGGTTTACCAGTGGCAAGCCACGGTTTACCAGTGGCAAGCCACGACCACAACCTAAGGCTGTTTGGCCGTCGGCTAACACTACCAGCCGCCGACTGAGTGGTGTTGGTTTGGCTTGTTGGTCCGATTCGGTTGTTCTTCGGGTTACGGACTCGGGAACTTGACTTTTTCAGTAAATACATAATTATACCAATTATGAAAATTATGTTATGTTATGATTTATTCATTAATTTATTAATTAATTTTGGTTTAATTAAATTAAAACTTATGTTATGTTTATTTAAATAAAACCATGATAAAATATGTATGTACACTTATTTAAATAAACTTAGGTTATAATAATTAATTATTTAATTATTCATGAACATGTATTTAATTAATTAAAACTTAGATTAAATTAATTAAATATCTTTTACGATAAAGTTTAATATCATGAACTATGTAATATTATTAATTAATAATAAACTTATAATAACATGACATGATATTGTTAATTAATAATAAGCTAAGTATTAATTAATTATTAAACTCTATAATATAATAATACATGATATAAAATAAGCATATAATTAATTATGAAAACATTTAAATTATGGAACTATGTTAATTATGGCAACAAGATAAATATGGTAATATGCTATTTATGGTAATACATTAAATATGATAACATACTATTTATAGAAACATGCTAAATATAGAAACTTTCTATTTTTGGAAACTTACTAAGTATGGAAACTTTCTATTTTTAGAAACTTACAATTTAAAGGAAACTTACTATTTTGAAAAGTTACTATATATGGAAACCTTCTATTTTTGGAAAGTTACTATATATAGAAACCTGCTATTTTTATAAAGTTACTCATTATGTTATAACAAGTATAATAACACTTAAAACATAAAACACATGAATCTAAAACACATGAAACTATAAGAAATGCATGGTTAAAACATAAAATACTAAGACAAGCCAAGAACAAGTATAAAAAGTTTGAACACATAAAGTAAACCAAATAACAAGTATGTATAAGTAAGATTGACTCTTATTCATGTCCCTTCATTATGTAGCTATTGTGAAGTCGGAGTGATCGTCTACGTTCATTTTTGTGTTCATTTACTGGACATAAGGTACATATATTCCGTCCTTCAGTAAGGACATCTTTTCTATATTAGGATTTCCCCCTTTGTAGCCATCTGTTTTTGCAGTAGTTTAAGTGTCTTAAACACATCAATATATGTATGATTATTTTAGATTTCCTGAGCTATATACATGCATGCCAGTTTTACCTAGTTATGGGGGTTTCATAACCATAACACTGGAGGCATCAGTGTTATGACTCTTCTGCGGTGAGAGTGATTGATCGTAGCGTCCCTTTACAGTTTTGGCCAGTATTATTATTATCATGTGGGGCGAATGGGTTCATCAATGGACAAGTTAGCATGATTTCATGGTAACTGCGGTGTGTGCTAGTGGTTGGATCATTATTCTCAATCATTCACACACACACATAACTTTATCTCTCAATCGTTTGGTTACGACTTGGGGTTTTCATCTTGGTTTCATCTGGTTTCTGTTAAGATCTTCTTGATCTTGTATAGTTTAGTTTGGTTAGGTTTCTGTAATGTGTGAGTTATTTATGGCAATATGATAAATATGGAAATACACTAAATATGATAACATGATATTTATGGTAATACATTAAATATGGTAACATGCTATTTATAGAAACATGCTAAATATGGAAACTTTCTATTTTGGAAACTTACTAATTATGGAAACTTTCTATTTTTAGAAACTTACTATTAAAGGAAACTTACTATTTTTAGAAAGTTACTATATATGGAAACCTGCTATTTTTGGAAAGTTACTATATATAGAAACCTACTATTTTTAGAAAGTTACTCATTATGTTATAACAAGTAATACAACACTTAAAACATGAAACACATGAATCTAAAACACATGAAACTATAAGAAATACATGATTAAAACATGGAATAATAAGACAAGACAAGAATAAGTATAATAAGTATGAACACATCAAGTAAACCAAATACAAGTATGTATAAGTAAGACCTACTCTTATTCATGTCACTCTTATTAATGTCCCTTCTTTATGTAGCTATTGTGAAGTCGGAGTGATCGTCTACGTTAGTTTTCGTCTTCATTTACTGGACATAAGGTACGGATATTCCTTCCTTCACCAAGGACATCTTTCTTCCTATATTAGGATTCCTCGTTTGCAGCCATCTATTTTCCCCAGTAGTTTAAGTGTCTTAAACACATCAGTATATGTATGATTATTTTAGATTGCCTGAGCTATATACATGCATGCCAGTTTCACCTAGTTATGGGGGCTCCATAACTATAACACTGGAGGTACCAGTGTTATGACTTTTCTGCGAGAGAGTGATTGCTCGCAGCGTCCCTTTATAGTGTTTTGGCCTATGTTATTATTATCATGTGGGGCGAATGGGTGCATCGTATGACAAGTAGTATGATTTTCATGGTAACTATAGTGTGTGCCTTGCATCCGTTACATGAGCTGATCCCTCCACTCATTTTATATATTAATTAGAGGCAACCCCTCTAATTGCATGACAAGGTCACCCCTCTAAGTTTTCATGCATGTGGATATAACATGACCTATATGGGCTCTCGACATATTTAAAATACAGATTTTCTAGATAAACTAAACATAAGTCTTTTTAGAAATATAAACCAGTTTTATGAACTTAAAATAGGTTTCCAGGACATACATTTATTCCGTTGCTATTCATTTCACTTCATTATTTTCTTATGTCTATGCTTTACATTCTATGTTATATATCCGCACACTGAGCGTATTGCTCAGCCGTATTTCTCTTTCCATGTCCCAATACGGCAGGTACTAAAGGGCAAAGCTAGGAATCCAAGAGTACGTGCATGGAATGAGGCGCCGGCTTTCTTTCATTCTTTAATGCATTTACATACTTTTGCTTTGCTGGACATTGTTTAGTCCTTTCCTTACATTCTATACTTATGTGTTTCCTGTGTGGAGCTTATGTGGATTCGATGTTTGTTTCCGGATTCTTTTATGGTCATTTAATGTTTTAGACATTTACCTTGCATGCTTTGATAATACGCCATAATTATCCTGTGATAATCCATTTATCAAAATGAGGTGTTACAATTATGGTATCAGAGCTAAGGCTTTGACCCGTAGGCTCTTAAAATTGACATGTGACTAGTGGGTAGTCATCAGCGTCTTCCTATAACTGACAGTTTGTTTTCATGCATTTATTTCAAGTATCATTGTGGCAGAAATTTTGACTAAGTAATGGTTGGTATAGGACTGGCCATATTTAGTCGCATGTGCTTTTAAATCGAATCATTTTTCTTGGTGAACTGACCCATAGGCGTTCACATTAGTTTATGTCATTTTGTTTTGATGAACCGACACATAGGCGTTCATCCTCGCTATGTCAATTTTGTTTTCATGTCATTTGCATTTGGCTATGCCTCCATAAACTGTTTCATGCATCATTTTATTATGTTTACCATATGTTCTAATCAGATTAATCATTTCATTTTTCATTTTTAAACTGTTAGATGGTCATGACACACGAACAAGAGCTAGCAGCAGCTGTCCAAGCAGCTCTGCAAGCCATGCTTCCTCAAATCAGGAACCAAATTCGGGCTGAGTACCAGAACATCCTAAATCAGAATAACAATCCTCCTCCTTTTCCTCCACAGGTTACTTTGCACACTTGGCTTGAGAGGTTTAACAAGCAAAAGCCAAGATCTTTTGACAAGGATGAGACTTCATTTGATGCGGAAGACTGGATTTCGCATATGGAGAAATTTTTTGATGCTATGGGATGTGATGGTGTCTACAAGGCAAGGTTGGCTTGCTATAAGTTTGAAGGTGATGCCCTGTATTGGTGGAGAGCTTACAAGTTAGCTAATGGAGGTGATGTTTGGCTAGCTGCATTGACTTGGGATCTGTTCAAGACTTTATTCTATGGGTAGTTCTTTCCGACATCTGAGCAAGAGGGCCTCAAGAGGAACTATCACTCCATTCATCAAAGAACTGGATAGACTAACACTGAGTTCATGCAGAGGTTTCTTAGGTTGGCTGGATTTCTAGGTGCGACTGCGGGTACTGCGGAAGAACAAGCTAAGCACTTTCACTGGGCTCTGCACGCCTCAACAACAACACGTTTACTTAGTGATACTTATGTTAACGTGGCACAAGTTAATGATGCAACACGTAGCTTAGAAATGCTACATGAGCGTGATGACTACGAGGAACAAGCTCATCCTGAGAAGAGGTATACATTTCAGCCATCAAGCGTTATCATTTCATTTCAATCTTTATGTTCATTTATACATTTTCCTATCCAATTGTATCTTCAGGCAGAAGGGTGGAGACCGGTCTCAACCGACCACTCAGCAGAATGCCAACAAGGGCCACGGTCAATCCAACGAACATTATGGATCTGACAAGAAGAACGGTAATGATAATTATCGTAACAACAACAGCCAACCCAACAACAACAGGTCCCTAAATTCTTAAAATTTTCTATGTTAGGTTGCTGTATGTTTTTACATACTAACATGTCAGCATCATAAACCGGAACTCTGCGAGTGGACGTGACCAAAATGCTAAGGGTCAGCAGTCCAATAACTCGTCTTCATCTGGTAAACCATCATTTAAACTTCATTGCAGTCATGTTTATGCCAAGTAATCATGTCTCACACATATTTCTTAACAGGCTCTCAGGTAGCAAGGGTACCTCCAGGAGGTTACACCTACCCCATCTGCAAGACTTGTAGTCGTAGACATCTCGGTACATGTCGTAAGTCATCCGACGTCTGTTTCAAGTGTGGACTACCAGGACACATGTTGAAAGACTACAAGAAGGGAGACACTGTTGGTACTTCTAGTGCTGCTCTTCCTAAGCCACCAGCTTTAGGGCGTGTCTACACTACCACACGGAACCAAGCTAATAAGTCCTCAAGTACTATCACTGGCATCCTCTTTATGAATGGTCATGCTGCGTGTGTTTTATTCGATACTGGTGCTACTCATTAAGTTATATCCTCTATGTATGCCACTAGTATTAATAAAATCCCTATGCCATTAGAGAATATCTTATGTATATCTATGCCTATGCGAGACTCTGTGCGAATTACCCAAGTGTACAAAGATCTTCCACTAGAATTTGATGATAAGATTCGTCCAGTAGACGTACTTCCTTTGGATATGTGCTAGTTTGATCTTATCTTAGGCATGGATTGGTTATCCAAGCATCATGCTACTATCGATTGTCATACCTATCGGGTTATCTTCGGTGATGTTCAAGCACCAGAGTACGTTCACAATAGTTTTATACCAGGAAAGTCCGTACAAATCATCTCTACATTATAAGCTCGCGCATTACTATCTCATGGTTGCGAGGGTTTCTTAGCTTCAATTCATGATATCAATGCCGAAGTTCCATCGATCCAAGATCAACCAGTTGTTTCAGAATTTATCGATGTATACCACCTACTCGAGAAGTAGAGTTTAACATCGAGCTCATCCTAGGAGCTCAATCAATCTCTAAGGATCCTTATCGCATGGATCCCATAGAGCTCAAGGAGTTAAAAGATCAGCTGCAGGAATTATTGGAGTGAGGTTTCATCCGAACGAGTGTATCACCATGGGGTGCACCGGTGCTTTTCGTCAAGAAGAAGGATGGCAGTATGCATTTATGCATTGACTATCGTGAGCTAAATAAGATCACGATTAGGAACCGTTATCCATTACCAAGAATCGATGATCTGTTTGACCAACTTCAGGGTGTAAACATTTCTCCAAGATTGATTTAAGATCCGGTTATCATCAGCTGCGAGTTAAAGAGCAGGATATTCTCAAGACTGCTTTCCGCATCAGATATAGCCATTTTGAGTTCGTTGTCATGCCTTTTGGACTCACTAATGCTCCTACGGTTTTCATGGACCTTATGAACCGCGTCTTCCATGAGTACTTAGGAAAATTTGTTATCGTCTTCATCGATGACATCCTCATCTTCTCTAAATCCAAGGAAGAACATGAAGAGCATCTACGTATTGTGCTACAGATTCTTCTTCAGAAACAATTGTATGCCAAATTTCTAAGTTTGAATTTTGGCTAAAAAAGGTGGCATTCTTAGGCCACATTGTCTCCGCAGAAAGGATTACTATGGATCCTGCGAAGGTTGAAGCTCTCACTAAATGGCCAAGACCGACGTCTGCAACTGAGGTTCGTAGTTTCCTAGGCTTAGCTGGTTATTATCGCAGATTCGTGGAGAACTTTTCAAGACTAGCCTTACCTTTGACCAAGTTGATGCGAACAGGAGAGAATTCGTTTGGACCGATGAACAGGAGAAGAGCTTTGAAGAACTTAAGAAGCGGTTAGTATCTACACCTATTCTTACTCTCCCATCTGGTACAGGTGGATTTCAGATCTACAGCGATGCTTCGGGTAAAGGATTACGCTGTGTACTCATGCAACATGGGAAAGTGATTGCATACGCATCACGTCAGCTAAAGCCTTATGAGGAGAATTATCCTACACATGACTTGGAGCTAGCAACAATAGTCTTTGCACTTAAAATCTGGAGACACTACCTTTATGGTGAATCATGTGATATCTTCACTGATCACAAAAGTCTCAAGTACATATTCACTCAGAGGGAACTTAACATGAGACAGAGAAGATGGTTGGAACTACTCAAGGATTATGACATCAATCTTCAGTATCATCCCGGCAAGGCGGATGTAGTGGCAGATGCTCTTAGCAGGAAGTCGGGTATGATAAACGGCATCAAAGTACAAGAAGAAATCATACGTTAATTTGAGAGATTAAACATTGAATTCCTAGTATGTGGACATCATGTATATTGGGTTAATCTAAGAATTGAGTCAAACTTAATTTCTTAGATTAAGGCAGGTCAGAAGGACGATGGTGAGATTTAGGCTATCATTTAAAATCTTGATCGACGGACAGAATTTCGTGTAGACGAAGAAGGCATCGTATGTCAAGGAACTAAACTATGTGTTCCAGATGATCAGACTCCCCGAGAAGCTCTATTGACAGAAGCTCACAACTCTCTATTCTCTGTTTATCCAGGATCCACCAAGATGTATCATGACATTATGTAACACCCCCAAATTTATACAACTCAATACAGCAGAAGACTCGTTGGTGTTACAGGATAGCACATTACTCACATCATAGACAACGCATAAAAATCGCGTCGTTTAATAATAAATCATTTCCATTCATAAATATCAAAGTTACATCGGTCCCAAGTCATTATATTTCATACAAAGTTTTATAAAGTATTTGAATGGAAAATATAGTTTAGGTGCGGGCCATGAATTCTTGTCGTCTTCCCACGAATTACCTTCAAGTACCTGAGATAAAACATGTTAAAAGAAAAGGTCAGCGATAACGCCGAGTGAATTCATAGAGTTTAATAAATTCCATCAATATAACTTTGGTATAAAATTAGTACCAAAAATCAATTCGTACAAATCATTGTAATAGGCCGTAAAATAGCCAAAATCATTTTATACAATTCTTTGTAATAGGCCATAAAATAGCCAAAATCATTTTATACAATCCTTATCGAATATCATAATATAGGCATTTGCCTTAAAATCAATATACGAGCCAATGTCGTAAAAAAAACATCATACAATACGTCTTATGACGTTGTATAAAATCAAATAAAAACCGTTATATGAATATGGTTATGAAAACCAAAACACAAACATAATATCAATAGTATGACCCTGTATTGCTAGTCAGGCAATACATCGTAATTCGGAGCGTCTATTATTATTTTGTTAAGTTTTGGATTATTACAAGCCGCATGACATTGTTACCTTACTAAACCAAAACGGGTAGCTAACCCGATACCAATTTTTGCCCATCTAAAGTAGCGTGTCGTCACAAAGGTCACGCTATGGAAATCTTCTCATACATTAATTCGCTTACCAATCAATGTGGCACGACGGGGATCAACCGTCAAGGCGCGAACTGGGGTGATCGTCCCCAAATAGTACTATTAAATGCATAAGCGTCTACCAACTCCCAGTAGTTCACAATTCATGCTAATGGGACTTTTAGTGACATAACCTAACTTTAATAATCCATTTAATTTCATCTATCGGGTCCATTAATCATTTATCGGGTCATACAATCGGGTCATTCAATCATCCGGGTCCAAAATCAATAAACAAACAATCGGGACAAATGGCGTCCAAACTTTTATAAAAACTAACATGTTATCTCCCTCGCGGGTTTATAAAGCATTTATAAAACATTTA